>OY720431.1:11447384-12789884 GCA_963082735.1 Pocota personata | reverse complement strand
AATGCTTGGGGACGGCTATGTAAGCTAGAGGGATCCAACCCATTGCCAATAAAAACACCAAAAATCTATTCTGGAGACATCAAAAGAAGAATCGGTAAAAGAGCAAACTAAGGTGAGCTTACCTTTCCCGATCCTGAAGAAAGGAGACCCTCTGAACTGCGCCAACTACAGGAGCATAAGTCTTCTCAACATCGCTTATAAGATCCTGTCTGCTGTATTATGTGAACGCCTAGAACCGATCGTCAACAACCTGTTAGGTCCTTATCAGTGCGGTTTCAGGCCTGGTAAATCCACCATTGACGAAATATTTACACTACAGCAGATTTTGGAAAAAACCCATGAATATAAAATCGATACACATCACCTTTTCATCGATTTTAAAGTTGCCTATGATAGCGTGTATAGAGACGAGTTATACAGAGCCATGTCCCGTCTTGGCATTCCTGCCAAGCTCGTTCGTTTGTACAGGATGACAATGGAGAACTCTCGCTGCTCCATCAAAGTCGGTAAAAAACACCACCGAACCGTTCGATGTCAGGAAAGCCAACATCGGAGGTATAATCTTTTACAAGTCTGTACAACTACTCGCTTACGCCGATGACATTGACATAGTCGGAAGAACTCAGCGGGCCGTCAGTGGGGCCATTTCGATTATTGAGATCGAGGCAGCAAAGATGGGTTTAGCGGTCAATGAAAGCAAAACAAAATATATGCTGTCAACAAAAAAGGACATCCAACATCGGCGTCTTGGACAGAACGCCACAATAGACAGATATAATTTTGAGGTAGTAAAGGACTTTGTCTACCTAGGCTCTATGGTGAGCTCCGCAAATGACACCAGTGGGGAGATCAAACGAAGAATTACTCTTGCCAATCGGTGTTTCTATGGGCTAAGAAGGCAATTGAGTAACAAGGCCCTATCTCGAACTACTAAGGTAACTCTTTATAAGACGCTAATCATCCCAGTCCTGCTGTATGGCGCAGAGTCATGGACCTTATCAAAATCGAATGAGGATGCCCTTGGTTACTTCGAGAGAAAAGTTCTTCGAGTTATCTTTGGTCCCGTCTGCATAGATGGTGAGTGGAGGAGAAGATACAACGCCGAATTATACGGCATATATAATGACATCGACTTAGCCAGAAGAGTTCATATACAGCGACTAAGATGGCTGGGTCATATAGAGCGGATGGAGTCTAACGTTCCAGCCAAGAAAGTCTTCGAATCCACGCCGGATGGCCAGCGCGGTAGAGGACGACCTCGCGGAAGGTGGCGAGGGACCTCAACCAACTTGGCGTGCGCAACTGGAGGCAGCTGGCTCATAACCGGGCTGGCTGGATAGGTTTGTTGTTTGAGGCCCAGGTCCACCCCGGACTGTAGCGCCACCTAAGTAAGTAAGTAGTAAGGTGAGCTTACCAGTCTAAAAGCATCAACACCTGAGTTAGACGACTTCTTAAGGAATTTCTCCATCACACAGTTAGATGCAGCTATTAAAAAATTAAAACTGAATAAACCTGCTGATTTCGAAGGAATATACCCAGAAAAACACACCAAGCAATGACTATGCAAATTCTTTAATACGAGTAACATCATGCAAGCTTGAATCTTATCAAAAGAATTTAAGAGAACCGAAAAAGCTGATAGCTATCGTCCAATAGCACTACGAATAAGCATTATAAACTCCACAAGGATCAGTACTGTCACCCCTGTTGTTTAATCTCTTTCGAAACAATACTCGTATGCAGAAAGTACCAATACGTTGTGAATGTTTAACAACGCAAGAGGTTACACAAGAAGATGTCAAGAGGTTGGGTAAATATTTGTTAAATTGGAGACTAAAAATTAACCTAAATAAAGCGCAGAGAGCATCATCTTAAGAGCAAGCCCTTCAAGTCATGTTTAATAATACCACTCTCCTACACAACTGGTACTCCAAATACCTGGGAATTACACTCGACCGTTTAAAAACTATCTGCAGAACACATGTGCGAAGTTGAGAACAAGAAATAATCTGCAAAAGCTTGCGACAATAACATGCGGTGCTTCACCCACAACGCTTCGAAGGCCTTGTATTTTCAACCGAGAGTAAACTTTGTGTTCAATATCCAGGACCATTAAATCCTACCACATGGCTTCCCGTTTTGAGCAATATTGCACCATTAGTCAGCATAAAAAAATCCAGAACTTCCTACGAGTATACACCAAGACCTAATTAACTGTCTTAATCGACGTCCGTGGCTCAAATCAAGAAATTTTCCAATGAATATACAAGATTTCAACTGAATGAGAAATGGAAGAGTCAGTAGAGAAGCTTTGTTCCACCAAACAATTTCCTAATTGAAGACCCAACTGTTCCTGTTCCGGGTCATCTGCCACGCTATCTACAGTGACCAAATAAGAACGATAGAAAAAGAAATTTAAATAAAACATTGATGCTTGGTCGAACACTTGTGGATTGTGGTTGCACTTTTGCTTGTTGACATAGCCGATGGGCCTAGTCCGAGAAAATGATTTTGTGGCCAAAAACCGAATCTCCGGCCAACATTTCCAGGGCCCAATTAGCGAACTCACGGCGTTGTCTATGGTCATCTAGCTTCAATTCTTGCGTCAGCACAATCTTATACGGATGTAGGCCCAAATCCAACTCTCTGGCGAAGCCCACTTCAGCTGAATTGACATTCTGGGTCTTTGATACTGGCCGCTACGGAGGCTATGTTTTCTTCGCTTCGCACCGATCTCTGTCTTAAGCGGAGAGAAAGACCAACATCCCCTTGTAGGACAGAATGAACCATTCAACCAAGAAGATGATAGTGAAAACTTCCGCCCCCCTGACTAAAGTGAAGTCAGCAGTCCAACAGGGCTGCTGGTGCAGATGGTGTACCAGCCGAACTATATAAAGTATCTAGAAATAATCTGGCAGAGAGCATACACCAACTCATTCCAACAATTTGGTCAAATGAGTACAAATGGAATTTCAGCATCGTTTGTCCGGTCCACAAGAAGGAGACCCCTTCAACCGCGTCAATTACAGAGGCATTAGCCTTCGGAGCATCGCATTTACGATCTTATCTGCCTAATTATGTGAATGCCTGAAACATTTCGTCAATAACCTGATTGGCCCCAGTCAGTACGGATTTAGGCCAGGAAAGTTCACAATCAACCAAAACAATCGATACTCACCATCTCTTTATCGATTTTAAGGCCACCTACAGCATTTATAGAGATCAGCTATACAGCCATGTCTAGTTTTGGCATCACCGCCAAACTCCTCTATCTGTGCAGTATGATGATGGAAAATACTCGCTGCTCCATCGAGGTCGGCAACGACTTCACCGAGACCTTTGATGTCAAAAACTGATTTAGCGCTGTCGTGTGATTTTTTTAACATCGCACTTGAAAGGTTTGCTCAAAACTCAGAAGCCAACACAAGGGGCACAATCTTTGAAAAGTCTGTGCTTGAGTTCAGCGGGCCATCACCAGTACGTTTACAAGTATAGAGACAGAAGCGGCTAAAAGGGGTTTAGCATTGAAGAAGGGACACCCAACATCGACGTATCGGAAAGAATGTCACATTAAACAGCTATAATTTCGAGGTAGTAAGGGACTGTGTCTACCTGGGCTCCGCTATAACATTTGACAACAACATTAGCACAGAAAATCAATCGAAAGGATAACTCTTGCCAATCGCCGCGTTTCTTCGGGCTAAGAAGGCAATTGAGTAGTAGGTCCCTGTCCAGCCCAACTAAGGAGACTTGTCGTTAGTCCAGTCCTTCTATATGCCGCTGAAACATGAACCTTATCGAAGGCGGATGAAGATATCCTTGGTCGTTTCGAAAAAAAAATTCGTCATAAGATATTTGGTCCCGTTTGCGTTGACGAGCTCTGGAGAAAAAGATTCAACGAATTTTACGAGCTGTACATCGACATCGCCTTAGTCAGAAAGATTCGAATTAATCTCCTCAGATGGCTAGAATATGTAGAGTGAATGGACGTCAACGCTCCTGTCCGCAAAGCCTTCGAATCTAACCCGGAAAGACTACGCAGTTGGGGAAAACCTCACCGTAAGTGGAGCGCGGAATTAGAACGGGACCTCAACCATCTTTGAGGTAGTTAGCTAAAGGTTGGACTAATTGGAGAGGTAGTGCACCTAAGTTAAGTTAAATAAGTTTAACAACTTCGTGTAAACAATTCATCTTTCTTTGTAACGTTCCAATGAAACCACTAAAGCTACTGAAAAGTCACTGGAAAATAATTCTTATCAGATTTATGTTACCTCATTAGAAGAGTGATATCACAGCCCAGTTAATTTCCCATTTTCATTTCATAGTAGAAAAGGGATATTTTTGTATCTAGGACTTTCCTATTGCGTTCACTGTATTATCGACTTTCATTGTAATTATCCTGGGGCAAAGAGACGCCACCTTGCGATAGCTGTATGTACTTTATTTTTCGGGGTTGATGCATAAATAACATTAACAATTTCTAAAAGATGTTTGCGATTTAATGGTGGTGGATGGTGGTAAAATTGAGTTGTCGCAGTAACAACAAGAGGTGAAGAAATACGAGTAAGTGGTGTAAGTTCGTTGTTCGATTATAACTAAGAACCATTAACATTCACGTGGCATTCGATTTAAAAATCAATTTTAAACATAACCTGCACTGATTTAGGTTCAAGTAGGTTTCTGACACTAAAAGCAATTTACTCGTACATTTGCTCTTGATTATCAAGATACTCGTATGCTGGCTTCGAGGGATGTATTTACAAATAGGTCTACCCTAATCGGTCATATTTTGGTCAGTATTCATTACAGTGCACTACGAAGGTTTATAAATGAGAGTGACACTCCCCTGGGCTGCACCAAGCTACTGATTGGACATCAACACTAGGAGAAATTGATCCAGAAAGATTACTCATCTATCTAATAGGAAAGGTGGACGATATATGCTGTAAATCGAAAGTTGTATGCAAAGCAAAATGTCATCGAAAAAGTTTTGCATGGATCAACAGGGACGTCCAAGAGTGTTGTAAGGAAACAGGCAGACTCTACCGCAGATGGAAAAACAACCACAAACTGTTACGGAACCAAGTAAACAAAATAAATATCTCAATCCAGAAACTAGTAAATGACGTGTAAGGACAAGAAAAACTATCCTTGGATAACACTATCAGGACAAATTGTTCATCTGATAGGAACACGGCTGCATTCACAGATGAATATGGAACCCTTTTTCTCAAGTCAAAGGGTAAGCCCTATCTATTTTGGAGAAACAGATTACGAGTATACAGAGGTTGAAGGTATTCGCCTGAAGCAGACAGTATAAGGGTCACAGATCTTTGTTCCCATAATTATCAAAGTCATTAATCTAAGCTTCGATACATGCACAATTGCAAAAAAAATAAAAATAAAACAGGCAGTTGTGCGTCCAATTCATAAGGGAGGACACAACGAACTATCGGCCAATTGTAATCTTACCGTCCATCGAACAAATCATGGAACAAATCGTTTCGGATCGTATATGTGAATTCGTAAAAAGCATACCTTGATCTGTAATAACCAATACGGCTTTGAAAAGGGAAAGACCACTAATAAACTTCTTGCCGACTTTGAGAATGCAATCAATGCAGCCTCAGCAAGTGACACCTTGTCCTCGTACTGTTTCTGGATTTCCCTGTTTTCGATACCCTCGATCACAACAAACTTATCAGCGCCTTACATGATGCCAAGTTGGTATTAGAGGTAAACTGTCGGTCTACAAACTATCTTGCAGATAGAACCTTTCGAGTGAATATCAAAAATTGCTGTAGTGATGAACATAAAGTTTAATATGGAGTACCGCAAGGCTAAATGCTTGGTACTTTATTTTTTATTTTTGTTTATACAAATGAAATGCTCAAATGCTTAGAAGAAAGTGTACACGATAAATGGTGTGTATCGCCAGTCGTTGGAAGATGCCGCAAAGGTGATGCAGCAAAATGGTATCATGATATCGCAAATATTTTGTAAACCTTTAAATGTTCCCATTGCATTTGTGAGCAAATTGAAATCGTAGATATTTACAAGTATCTAGGCATCATCATTGACTGTCATCTTCGTTGGGAGCTGCATATAAATCATCTACGAAATAAGCTAAGAGGGTCCTTGTTTGAACTCGCGTATCTGCAGTACAAAGCCACGATGTGTGTACAAAAGCAAGTGTACCATGCACTTATAGAGTCGAGGCTGCGATATGACGTACTAGCGTGGGTAGGTAGGTGCAGCGCAAACTCACAGCGAAAAACTGCAAAATATTTAAAACAGTGCTGTCAAATTGCTATCGAGAAGAAAATTACTTCTCGAGAAGAAACGTTCCGATGATGGAGTACGGCAGTACCATATACCTGGTGGAGTTCCACAAGAATCGGTATTAGGACCTATCCTGTGGAATAAGCAGTTGAGTAGAATATAAAACAGAAGCACTACGAGTAAGCAGTCGTAAGAAAAGAAAGACAATCACCATCAGGGTAGACGATCACAATATAACATCAAAACCGGTTGTCAGATACCTCCTATCTATAGACGCTGAGCTCACTTAAAAGGAACACCTTAAAAGAACGCGCGGCAAAGCTGCTCGGATGAGTGTAGCTTTATCCAGAATAAAGACAAATGAGACTAGTTATGTCAAGGGTGGTGCAGTCCAACAAAATATGGGCCAAAATAGTGATAATGGAGTCTTAAGCGAGAAGGATTAACTCCGTCAACCGACTGTGTGTATGTGCTGTGTATTTCGGGTGGTGTCAGATGATGCTACTCGTATGTGTCATCACGGGAATGCTACCAGCAGATATCTTGGCTAGCGAACTACAAAGGACCTACGATGTGAAAAGTCAGGAACTCCGAGCTTCAGTCAAATGTATCAAGCTGGAAGAAAGACAGCGAGGCATGAGAGCATGGCAGAGGTGGAACCACTCGTCGAAGGGAAGATTAAGCCACCAGCTTATACCGAACATTCAAAAACGGATGGACTGGCACCCCGAAGCAGTGCCTCAGCCAGCTAGTAATCGAACATAGCAGAGAACTAGGGGAAAGAATTGGAGTAACAACAACTCCTGAGAATATTGAAAAACTTATGATAATAACGCGCTCAATATGGGATGCGGTGAAATAGGCTGCAGCAATAATCATGAAGGTACTTCGGTGGTTGGAAAGATTCAGGGAGAGCAGCAGTAAAAACTAAGCTCATACGGCATCTGTCATGGAACAAAGAACGGCAAACGCTGAATACTGTGTTGAGCTAGCAAGCGTGGAAAGAAGACTATAAATGGCTAACCAGCCTCGCGAAGAAATACCTAATAGTAGTCCGGCGGGAAGAGTGGTTGAAGTGTGTAGGGTGTTAGTGGCGTATTTCTGGCATCGAGTATTCAGGTTTGCGAATCGTTCATGCCAATAGTCCGGGCTATTGGTATCTTTAGAAGTTTACACATTTAAAATGGAATGAAATGTATCTTTACTGGCTTTATGACACCAGTTTAATCATCACTAGTGCGGAGTTTTATTATAAGATTTATATCGAAGTCAGGGTACGAGGTATGGCGCTTTTTAATGTAATTTCTTTCAAGCGTCAAGCCAAAGGTTGTGGTTTGTGTTGTTCTTATGACAGTGGTTGTAACTGTACATGGTAGTCGCTGGGTCTTACCGGCTACATGTTTTTTTTTTCGCTACTAGCCAGAGCAGTCACTAACATGTAAAGGTAAACAAAATAAAGACCTTTTACATCCTGCGTGTAATACCGGGGCAACATGTATTGCACAGTATTTCGCATTCTTTTAAACTTTTCAGGTGTTCTCCTTTCAAACAAATTTACGGTCAAAATATTTTGTCCTTTCTGAGATTTAGAGCGATTTATTTTCGGGGACTGTAACATCGATTTCGATTTTAATTAGTGAAACGACTCGCTGACATTCAGCCTGCAGTAGCTTCGCTATTTGTTCATTAATTCACCAACGAAGGCCATGTATTTGGTAGGTACCGTCATCATTATATACTTCCCCCAATTTACCTCAACCTCAGCAAGAAGTCGTCTGCAATTAAAAAACAATAGAAGTAGGAATAACACTCGTCATTGGAGAGTTCATATGGAGACCATGGGTCATTTGATAGCCTTCTGTTTCTAAACTGATTTGTCTAGTTCTAAGCATACCCTCGATACAATCCGAGAATGAAGGTTCATGTAGAGGGCATCTAGTGCTTCTCTAATGGATCTATCTAAAGCTAGTGAAGAACCTCTAAAATCCCCTTGCATTTTTAACTCTTTTTAATGCCAAATGCTATTAGCCTATATGTTGCTCCTACTTCCAACAACAAACCACACGGTGACTGTAGTCCTTCTGCTTTTCAAAGCCTCTCCCAATCCCCTAAATAATATTAAAAACATTTCCTAAATCCCATGGAATCCTCTTTGATTAATTGAAGGATAATTTCTTATGGGTCACCGATCACCCTTTCATCGAACCGTTGAACCATTGAACCGACAAACAATAGCCCATCAATTTGAATGAGAAACGATCTTTGCCAAGGATACGAGAAAAACAATGAAAGGAATCTTTCTTTCTAAACCCTTCCTCTTCACATATCCTGCAGTCATTTCGAAAGTGAGAATCTTCGGTCAAACCGCATTTCTTTCAATCGTTTCTCATGAAGATAGTTTTTCAAATCAAAAGGTGCAACGACCTTTCTAAATCGAGGGAAGGATTCTCTTGCCAAATAAATTGCAATAAAAAAGGGTTAAGACACCAAACCATTTGCATCAGTGATCCTGCATAGAAGTTGCAATCGGGAAAATAATGAAAAATTGTCCTTCGGTTGATTGCATGTGCAAATTTTCCGGCCGATATTAAAATTGTATGCGGGTATTGTTTCGGATTTGCAATGATCCTTATTGGGGAAATCTCAACTCATCCGTAAAGTTATGAATAATAATACAAATCCGCTATTTGGTGCCGCCTTTTGTTTTCCCTAGCATAGACATATGTACCTTTGCAGTGAGCATGTAGGGAGAGAAGGGTTCGATTTTTTTCGTTTTGCTCAAATTGCATATGTTTCTTCAATTAGCTAAATGGACAGGAGCATGGAAAAAGGTGTTCTTTATTTGGTGTTTGGCGTCGTGATGTCGTTCGTGGTGAAGTGGATTGGAGTATAATCGAATATTCCCGAGGAAAAAACAAAATTTAAAATAAGAAATCCTTTTTAGTTTCTCTTACCTCAATCTAATTTATTTTTCTTCGCCGCTTCTTACCAAAGGAAATCAACGTGGAAGGTGCGTGGAAGGATAGAAATTGAAAGACTTTTTTTTTTTTTTTTCCTGTACTCCTTTTGTCTATCTGGTAATTTTTTCTACGCTTCCTTCTTTCATTTGATAAATTGAATTGTAGGTCTGGTCTATAGGAAGATGTTTTAAGCAAGTTTCATAGTAATATGAGGGTTTAATCTGGTTAACACTAGGCACACATTCAAATAAAATGACTGCATGTGTGAAACGAAACCCAAGTTGTTCCTGGACAAGTCGTACGTTAGTTGACATATTCACAAACAAATTTAAGAACAATATGTTTTAAGTGTCTTCTGTTTAAAATTCGAATTTCGAACAGATGAACGCATTCAAAAAATGTCCGAGTCATCCTTTTCGAATTGGCCACCTCTTTCAGGTGTAAAATTCAAAAAATTCAAACCGGTGAAATCTTGCTTTCATAAAACTTTACTTCAAACTGAAAATGAATACAGCACAATGAAAACAAATGGAGAGAAATCCAAAATGTGTCGAGGGTTTCGGGGCTATCTTCTTGGACAGTTTTTTTTTTAATTTTTCCCGAGACCTAGTTAAGTAAAAATAACGAGATTGTAAAGTCACTAGAATCAGGGCATCGGCACCTTTCATTCGATACCCATACCCATACCAGGGTGATTCAATTGGAGGTTAGAATTTAAATCTGACACTAGTGCGGTTCTGTCGAAGAAAAACAGCTAATATTTGACAGCTGTGAATACTAAGCATTGACATTTGTAATTATGTAGCGGTATGTGACGCATTTTAAATGCTACAAGCTATCTCTGAAATGCTAAAAGCTATCTCTGAAATGGGGGCAATTTGAGCAACATGATTCGCGCGGTTAAGGGATTAAATGGATAAATTGGATCGCACCGGATCAGTGTTGGATGTACATAGACCGGTACGTCCACATTGTGGCCGATCACGTGAAAATATCACCGCCAGTGATAGTGATCGCCATCCTACAGCTCCGCGCAGCACATTTTAACAAAAGATCGGAATCTGCATGCCTACAAGATCCAGTTGATTCACGAATTGAAACCAGCATGCGACCAGATGACGATTTTTCAAACAAAATCATCTTCAGCGACGAGTCTCACTTTCATCTGAAAATCCATGGTCCATTGACGAACAGCCAATGCATCCATACAAAGTCACTGTTTGGTACGGATTTTGGGACGTACTTCTTCGAAGATTCTCGTCGTGCTGCTGTAACAGTGAATGATGAACGTTATCGGGACATGATAACAAATTATTTTTGGCACCAATGGGATGTGGAAGACATGTGGTTTCAACAAAACAGGGCCACCTGTAGCACAGCGCGAGAACCATTACAGTTATTGCACACACTTTTCCAATCGAGGCATCTCTCATTTCGGCTGTCAAAATTGGACAACAAGGTCGTTTAATACCACGCTGTTGAAATTGTTTTTTTTTTTGGGAATATGTGAACCAGAAAGTGTATGAATACGAATTACCCTCAAATAATTTCAGAGCTAAGGGACGAGATTTAACGCGTTATCTATGAACTACCGCAGGAAATATCCCGAAAAGTAATGGAATATTGTATCAAATGGGTCTGCAAGGCCACCAACATAACAGATTGTCAGTAACTTGCATTTAAGTGGAAGCTCAAGAAGACCTCAACCAACTTCTTATGCGAAACTGAAGAAATTAAGTATTATGTAGCTTGTGGTGTAGCGAACAATTCTTTCTTTATACCTTATCCCACAGGGTGTATTACTTTTGATACATAGTTCGTAACATTTTTTTTTTTTTTTATAATTTTCGCGCGCCAAAGAGGATAAGAATGCTCTTATACTATCAAGGACACGGGCGTTGTGAAGAAGAGAGAGAAAGAGAATGAAAGATTTTAGTGTAGTGGTTTGAAACTTAGATGGTATTATGTTTCTGTAAACTCCAATGGTAGCGTCCAGATAACTGCGGAGCTTGTTTGTTTTGCTTTTGTCGTTACTCATGATTCACAGTATATTTTTTTAACATAAAGAAATAATAACAGACCCGCAAAAGTATTATATAAATATTTGTGATCAGAATCGAAATTTAAGTGGATCTAGCCTGTTCGTTCATTGGTCTGTATGTCACCAGTTTTTGGGCCTTCGATTTTCAGCTGGGTAGATGAAGTTTTGAATATAAGCTTTTTAGTTAGAACCCGAAGCAGTTCACATGTAAAATGCGCCCACAGCCACGCTCAATTTTTAAAAAATCTCATTTTTTTTATTATTTGAACTAAAAACTGAAAGTTGTCGCCTTAACAAAACATATAGACGTTCACATACTCGTATTTTACAATTCGCCCATATGTTGTACAATGGCACGGCACTCCTATTTTTCGGACGTGTTTTCTTCAAAAATCCTGATATTAGTCATTTAAAACTACTTACTATGATGGATAAGCCTTATTTTTAAGACTTTATCAGAATAAATGAACTTTAGGAACAAATAGTTACAACCACGCCCACTTTCTTATAAGAAAAGCCATAAAATCTGTTTTTCTGATAAGATATCTGAAAAGTCGCGGAAGCTTGTTATCGAAAGTCAGTCAGTCAGACAGTCAGTCAGTCAGTCAGTCAGTTATCAGAGAGTGTCAGTCTTCTGTGCGTCGAGGTGGTAACCGCACTACAGGAACTTTCTCAAAACCCTCCCTGCCTTTGTAGTTTTAATGGCCTAAGCAACCCTTTACGTTCAAAACGAGGGGTAGAACGATCCGTTTCAGTCGGATTATATCTTTCCTGTATGTTTTTAAACGTCTTTTGATGTATGAGTACGACAATCTTGTAACTTGGTGACTTTAGTTCAGAAATATCCGATTAGTAGTATTGTCTATGTAAAAAAAAAGGGAACAACCGTCCCTTGGGTCTAAAATGATATTTTAGATTTTTTGTTATATTTTCCTTTATACGTGTATACTCGTATACACCTTTTTTATTCAGAATTATTTGTATTTTTGTATTATTTCCCGGCATTTTATTTATTAATTTGAGGATAACGCAGTGCAAACCAAACCCGAAGAAGTACATCGTAGGGTTAAAGTCTTAAAACTCATTCACCAAAAACGCGTGTAAAAGCTATTTAAAGGACTAGAAATAATATTTGTTTATGGTAAACAAAATTTAAAAAAAAAATCTCATCTGTTTTAAAAACAATTCAACTCGACCCACAAAAGTAAACTCGTACATATGTATCTGTGAACATCATAGGAGGTTATGTCGATTTAGTAATGTCCTCTCCATCAGTTTTTGGGTCTTAAATTCTCTGGAATCCAAAGTACTCGGTTTTGCACTAATAAAATATATAGACGTTGACTTTCTCTTCAATACGTCCATACATTATATTTTGTCACGCCCATGTTTTGTGGGCGTTTTCTTAAAAAAACACTTGCATTCTCAAAGCTATTTACGGTGATGATTAAGTGTTAACACTTATTGTGAATATCTCATCAGAATGGGTGAATTTCGCTTATACGAGGGTGGGTCAATAAGTCCCTGAAAAATGAAATAAGGAACACTCTTTTCGGTATAAAAACATTTTATTTTTCAACATAGTCTCCTTTTAGCTCTATACACTTTATCCAACGCTTCTCCAATTTTTTGATGCCCTCCAAATAATACGATTTCTCGAGCGTTTGTTTCAGCGATGACCTCTTCATTCGACCCAAATCTCTTACCTCCGAGCCATTTCTTCATGTTTGGAAACAAGAAATACTTACAGGGGGCTAAATCTGGGGAATATGCTGGATGAGGGCAGAGTTCGTAGCCTAACTCATGCAATTTTGCCATTGCGACTGCGGACTTGTGCGCCGGTGCGTTGTCCTGGTGAAAAAGAACTTTTTTCTTCGGCAAATGCGGCCGTTTTTGCTTCAAATCGGCTTGGAATCGATCCAGCAGCTCTGCGTAATATGCACCGGTGATCGTTTTACCCTTTTCAAGGTAATCGATGTGAATAACACCGCGCGCATCCCAAAAAAACTGTCGCCATGACCTTGTTTGCTGACAAACCCGCCTTGGCCTTCTTCGGCTTCGATTCACCAGGAGAAGTCCACTGTTTTGACTGTTTCTTGGTTTCTGGTGTGTTGTGGTGAATCCAGGTTTCATCCACGGTTACGAAACGAATTTTTCTGAAACATCGCCAAACACACTTTTGAAATTGTCAAACGAATGCACCCATCTCGCGGAAAGCTGACTCATGTCCAAATATTTTGTCGACCATTTCTGGTGTGGTGAACTCAATTGGGCGACCAGAACGTTCAGCGTCACTTGTGCTTGAACGACCGCACCGAAATTGAGTAAACCAGTGGTGAATGGTTCCAATCGATGGTGAAGAGTCCCCATAATATTTGTCAAGCTTTTGTTTGGTTTGCGTGACAGTTTTTTATCGCAAAAAATAGTGTTTAATGAGCACTTTTTTCCATTTTAACGAAAATGCTATTTGGCGTCTATATAAAATGGCTGCCAAAACAAAACTATTTGACAGATCTGTCTGAAAATTTAGGTGCGTTCTTTTGAAAGTTGATTCTTGTTAAAAAAGAAATTAAATTTAAGTTGACGACACAATTTGTGTTAATTTTCACGGACTTATTGACCCACCTTCGTACACTCTGGGTCAAAATGAGAAGACTCTTCAGCAAATTCTTAAAAAGAAAATGTGCGTAACATTTGCCAAATCTGATTGAATCATTAGTTAGCAGGATGTACAAAATGCCATAAAATAATTTCTAGAAAAGCCCTTAAATTTCTTGTTTTGGGGGAAAAATCGAAAACTGCGATAGGACATTTTGTTCATTTTGTGTCGATACTTCGTTCAGTAAGGATGTGCGAGTACTCGTATTAAGTAAACATTGGTGAAAATCATTTGCTGTTAAATTTGATAATTTTTTTCAAAAAAGGCCTATACGGGACCCGACAAAATGTTAAATTCAGCTGAAATATAAAACAATTTTGAAATTTAGGCTGGAGTTTTGCAAAAATATCAAAGTCATTAAAGAGAAGTCGAAGAGTAGTGACGAATTTATTATACGATCCCGAAAATTTTCGCGAAAGAAAGTCTCCTGGATGACCACCAGCATTAACTCGTTTCAAATTCTTCTTTAAGGACTCGTCAAATGGCAGCTATAGTGGGAGTTTAAACCAAAATAAAGAATCTGAGGTGAGTTTTATAACAATGCGAACATCTCTAAAGGCGAAAAGTGCTTCAGAAACCACCTTTAATCGAAGCTCATATTCATTCGCAGATGAAAAAAAGTTTAATTTAGTGACGAAGATGGCTGGGATTATTACCAGATGGCTGGGATTACTATTTCCACGAGCTGCGTAAGGAGCAACTTTAAGTCAAGGTCAAATGGGAGGAGATTCTGTAATGGTGCGGGTCGGAATTGTTTACAACGGGAGGACCGAAATAAAATTTGTCAGTGGCCGAATTAACAGCACCTGATATATTAAACTTATTAACGAGCAAATTGAGATGAATTATTGCCGAGAAAAAACTTCATTTTTTAACAGAATAATGCAGCAATCCATTCTTCTAGCCAAATTAATGAGTATTTTAACTCAAAAAATATCCCTTCTTGACTTTCCTAGCGAGCAAGATCACCTGACTTGAATATAATTTAGAACATGTGGGGAGAGCTTGCCCGAGCAATTTATTCAAGTGGAAGGCAGTACAACAATATTGTAAGAAAAGTTCCAGATGGATTATAGCTAAACTATACAGATTACAAGATAAATATAAAAATTATAAAAAAAACTATGAACTTAATACTAAGATAATGCTGCCAAATTAAGTATAACACTTTTGAAGCGATCGCGAGAAAAATATAGATCAATAAAAATATAAACATCGTTGAATGAAACAATAGCTCTGGACATAGGCCGTAATTAGTTCTACGAACAGGTCGAAGAAGAGGGTTTCTTTCCCTTAAAGGTCTAGTTGGGGCATAGATTGGTTACTAAGGCTAAAAGAGATGGACATTTAATGCGATAGCATAACAAGTCCCTTATCAGCATGATGTCATTGCTTTTCTTCTAGAACATAAAGTTGATATGCCTAACAATTGACATCGAGTCCGGTAAGAAATTTCAAACTCCCAGCTCATTTTCCGGAAAATGTATTTTGAAAAAACGCCTCTGGATTTTTTCAAGGCGATCTGAGTGAATTTTATAGAATGGGGTCCATATAACATCAGCATATTCAAGCAGAGATCTAACCAACGCAATAAAAATCGAAATAAGGGTATGAGGATCCGAAAATTCCTTGCTATTTCGTTTTATAAAATCACAAAGCTTATTTGCTTTAGCGATAATGTGATCAACATGAGATGCAAAGGTGAACCTCGAATCAATTATAATGCCAAGATCTTTCACTTCATAGACTTAAAATGAGAAACACTTCTATAAAAGGATATTATACAGCATTTTCTAATATTCAAGTGTAGACAATTGTTGACGCACCAAACAGATAAGTTTCTTAGGTCGTATTGTAAAAACTCGCAGTCAAGTGAAGATTTGATTTTAAAGAACAGCTTTAAGTCATCTGCATACATCAAGCAATGACAATATTTTAATGCACACGATATGTCGTTGATAAAAATTATAAAGAGGAGCGGACCCAAATGACTACCTTGTGGTACTCCAGAGCTGCACCCAAACGATCGTGAAAAGTAATTATCTATTTTGACTCTTTGAGTCCTGCCAATCAAATAAGATGTTAACACCAATCAAGCATTGCTGAGTGAAATCCAAAACATTCAAGTTTTTGTAGCAAAATTAGATGATTGACGGAGTCAAATGCCTTACTGATATCAGTGTAAACACAGTCGACTTGACAACCATCTTTGATCGCATTGATAGCGTAATGAGACAAGCAAGCTAAATTAGTGGTAGTGGACCTGCCAGTGACGAAGCCATGCTGTGTATCACAAAAAAATTCCTTAACTAAAAATTCCATTTTTGATTTAACCATACTTTTGAAAAGCTTTGGCAAAGCGGACAGCTTGCAAATTCCTCTGTAATTTTCAGTATCGTTCTTAGATCCAGATTTAAAAATTGGAATAAGAAAAGACGACTTCCATTCATCAAGAAAAATACCGGAGGACAGCGACATGTTAGAAATTTGATGGAGGGGATTGCAAATTGCTTGGGAACACTTTTTAAATTGAATTAGGCTTAAGATTATCAAGAGCCAATATAATATCCTGAAGACTTAGTTGAATGAGGCCGATATCAATTCTGCATTCGGTAGCTGGTACAAAACTAGGTGTATCGGGCTTTGTATACACAGATTGAAAGAATTTAGCAAAAAAATCTAGAGTTCAATATTTTTATAAACCATGGATTTTGGCAGACCAGTTGATTTTCTTTTGCTATTTATGAAAGTCCAGAAGCGTTTGGAGTCAGTTCTTATTTGATTTTCAATTTGAATTACGTAATTTGTCTGTAGAAATTTGCTTAAGGCAAGAAAGTCCTTACGCAGTTTGTCAAAATGTACATAATCCACAGGACTACCGGAAATTTTGAAATTTTTGTGTGCCTTGTTTTTAAGGTTCTTAAGGTGAGAGAGCCTTCTATTGTACCATGGAGGCTTAGATAAATTCTTCTTCGACCTATATGGGACAAAAGTGTTAAGTCCATTAAATAATACAGACTTGAAATAATTATATGATTCCTGAAGGGATAAGTGTCTCAGATTACTGTTGCAATCTATGCTATGAACCATAAAAATCAGTTTTTAAAAAATTAAATGTTTTAACCAGATTACTGTCAGTTTCTAAAAAATCGTACACCTCAATTTCAATCGAAATCTCATTATGATAAATAGAATTGTTTAACAAAGAATATGGGGCTTCAAAAGTATTTGCCTTAATCTCGTCACAGCAGATAAAAACAAGATCTAGTATTCTATTTTGTGAACTTAGAATAGAGCTTATTTGACACAAATTATGAGAAAGTAGGAAATCAATTAAAATAAATTCAATATCTTTCTTTAAGTTACATGGTATAAGCATTTTATCGTCATCGGACCAAGACCAAACAATGTCTCCGACATTGAAATCACCCAAAATACATATACTATTGGTGGTATTATCGTGCATATCGGCAAAAATAAAATCAATTTTAGATATGTGTTTTTCGTAGACATCTAATTTACTTCCCGATGGGACATAGCTTACAATAAAAATAAGTGAACTCACGACACCTGTGACGATTAAAGAAAAACAGAGCTGTTCCATTTCACCATCTGGTAAAGGAATCTCCCAGCAGGTAATACCCCGACGAACTGCAGCGAGAATTCCTCCCCCGCGATCCTCTTTCTTATTACACCGATCAAAACGTAAAACACTATAAAGAGACTCATCAAAAATTTCGGAGCCAGCAATATCTTTGTACAACCATGATTCTGTGATAATAATAACATCATAATCAAGGTGACTAGATAAATTAAATAATTCACAGGTTTTAGTCCGAATGCCGCTGGCATTGTGATAGTAAATTTTGAGGTTCGAATTGTCAATAATCCGCTTATCAACGACATGCAGAGGTGAAATGGAACGTTCGTTCAATATTAGTTTTTTGGAACATTAACAAAAGCACGAACTTGTACATCACTAGGCCAAAAATTAGCATCATAAATTAAGTTGGCTAATCTGATCATATCTTCATCATTTTTTATAAGTTTAGAACACAGGAAATTAGCATTTAATGTTGAAGAAAAGTTGTATTAGGATGAAAACTAGAGAGATGATATTATTTTAGTTTGCGAACGACATGAACGATTGGCTTTGTCTAAGGAGCTGACAGCTGGAATGTCATTGTAAATGAGCGAAGGGATGGCAGACGAGGCAGAATTTTTAATATTTTTGACGAATGACCAAAAATTTCTACTACCTTTGGGACATTGTAAGATTTTTTGCCTCAATTTTTGGTCATGTAAGAGTTTACACGTCGAATATGGACATTACAGTCTTTTCTGGCTTTAAACTTCTTTCGGTTTTCCTCAGATTTGTTCGCTTTATAAGCCCGAAAACTTACTTCTTTCAAACCGATCTGGTCAAACCACGAGCTTGCCTTAGGTTTAATGCCCTCTATTCTGTTAGGAATATAGTCATTCATACCTAGTGCCTAGAGGATAGTGGAAGTGATCATATCAGCTGCGGCATCCACGTCGCTATCGAGGAAGAATAGCGACCAGTTAAAACTCCTAAAGAAGCTATTAAGGACGCTCCAGTTGGCTTTCTCGTATTACCATATTTTTCTTTTTGGAGTATTTTTTTTCAACTGAGTGGTCGGGGTACGAGAATTTAGCTGATGCGATATTATGATCAGACCGACCTAGAGGCGCTAAAACACCAATAGTGTATTTATCAGGGTGCGAATACGAAACAATTCGAAAGTGTTGGCGAAATGACTTTTTAAATACCAATGCACATGAAAGTTAACACACATTTTCTCACAAAAACAGTTCTCTCTTGTACCAAATCTGTAAATTAAAATAAAAGTTCTTTAAATGTTGGTTAAATCAAATGAGATCTTGTAGCACTTCCATAAAAAAAAACAGTATCTGATGAGCATCAGCCCTCCAAGAGCACGGTATTAAGTTCCTACAAATTCAAATTGACACGTAGGAACTCTATACCTCGCTGATGGCATAAGGCGATATATTCCCGCCCTCACATTTCACTTGTAATATTTTTTGTTCACTTTCACAATTTTTATATTCTACTCAAACACAAGTATAAATATGAACAAACATAATACAAAATAATTACAAAAAATCAACAAAGATAGATAGATACTTACTCACCTCACCTCTGTATGCCACAAAAGCGATTACCAATAAAAAACGAAGGGATAATCCGCCATCGACATCGACAAATTGTTGCTCATAAAACACATTTCGGTCATAAATTCCATATTACACAATAAAACGCCTCTCCTTCCGTGTTGAGTATAATCCTTTATTCGCCATTACTCCCATCGTGTATAGTCAGAAATCGTCATTTGTATCCTTCTCTTGCCGGGATGCGCTTCTTTGTCTGCATGTCGTCTGTCAACATTAAACCTCGCTTCACTGTCGCACTTTTCGATTAACAATAAAAAAAAAATGAACAGAAAAAAAAGAAAGCGAAACGTGATGCCAAACTCCTTCAAATTAAATGGCCTCTCAATTTTAATATCCTTATTTTATTAGTGAGTGATCATAAAAGGAGCGACAGCAAAAATTCCCTCCACAAGCCAACCAACCACACTTTGGGTACGAGTATCATCTAACGATGGTCGTAGCCATAAGACTTTTAGCCAACATTAAACTCAGCTACAGTCTATTTGCATATGTGGTGTGTGTATATCAAGGACTATGGAGTAAACTGAATGGAAATGGGGGAGAGGAAAAAAAAATCATTTAATGGCAAACACAAGCGAATCGCAATAATAAAAAGGACATGAGTAGGATGTGTGCAAGAAAGGATTCCCTCGATCCGATGAATTGCTATGTGTGTTACGCTATGAATCCCAGTAAACGGATAAAGTGGGATTCCATTTACATTTTGTAGATACGAGTACTCAATACGGATACAATGTATCTGTGGCGCTAATCGTGGCTTAAATCACACTGAAGCAAATGCTGATGAGGTATTCTAACATTTGATTGCGTGCAGTTCATTTTTATAGAACTGGAAGTATTAACATACAACACTGTTGGCTGAGAGGTTGAACAAAAGTTAACCTGTATGCAAACCTGTATGTCAAATGACTGAATACAGTAAAACCTCCAACAAATACAAACTTTTCAGTAAATTAGAGAGAAAATGTAGTTCTCTGCGGTTGCAGTTAAGAGTTTCTTGACTCAGAAACTCACTTTCATTAAAGCCATACAATTTTATCTAACTTCATCAAGGAGTGTCTACTAAATATGTAAGGCGTAAGCTATCGTAAGCGTACAGGTTGTTTTAAACGTTAAATTTTTAATCAAATGGACTGATCAGCCTCTCAGCCAATAGTGCATTTTAATATTTGCCCAGTTCTATAAAAATGAACTGCATGCAATCAAATGTTATGAGTAGATTACTTCATCAACATTTTCAATAAGGAACGTATTCAGATTTAGATTTTTTCAAAGGTGAACCTTGCGCCTAATGAATTATACGCCTGAGGAAACCATGCCTTGGGTGAAATGTAAAAGTCCAGGTGGTCTGTCTCTTCCACATTAAAATTTGGTCTCTTCAAGATTCACGAGTACATGGCATAATCTAGAGGGGAATTATTATGCAAGGTAGTTTCAAGAACAAATTCAATCGCAGATAGGCAAATGACTACGAGTACGAGTATGTGCCACGTTAGAAGATGGATTTGGCATTTCGATTCTTGATTTTCTGTCCATTGTGCTAGCAGGCTGAAACGCCTGTTTGGTGTATTGGTTGGAGAAACTTGGATTTTGTTCGTTATTCAATTATTTTCGGTGACTTTTGGCTGCTGTTCCCCGCTCAGATTCGAACCTGTCACAAGCAGACACAATCAACCATCATAGGCTGGATCAGAAATGGTATAGGAGTTGGGTTTGTTAAAAAGTTTTAACATTAGTACACCAGTTGATGTTATCACTTAATTTTATCCTAGTGTAGCACACCCAAATTACTCTTGACGAGGAACGTGTCCAACCCCCTCTAACAGACATATAACTGGTTCTGCGTGTATAGTTTTGTACTTGATCTCAAGATTTTTGTTAAGGACTTGCTTTTGGGTCTAAGTGTAAGTAAGACTGTAGCGGGGCTGCTATTAAAAACAAGTCTGTGTGCCAACGAGTACATTAGACACAGCTTTAAAGGCTCTAGACCCCTATCTTTTGAGTATAAGCTCGCTAGCTACTCACAATAATATCAAAATTATGATAGTCATGAAACGAAATGAAATTCAAGCCAAGAAATAGATAAATTCCTTGCTGCTCAAATTAAGCAAACGTGAAGCTTAGCGGACTTTTCTCTTTCTCATCGGCTGCTGTTCCTGCCTCAGATACTCGTCGACTTTATCTAGAAATATCAAGAAACTCTCGACTATAAGCTGCTGGAGATATTGAAATTATTCAACTAAAGTTTTGAGTGGTTCTTTGTCTGTACGCTCACGTGCCATTGTGTACGGTTCGGATGTATTTCAGCTCCAGCCTGCTTTCATCCAATTGCTAAGGCTCCTCCTCGACTGTTGTAGGCTAAGTTTTTTGTGGCTCACTCCCTTTTGGGAAATTGGGTTCCATTGCATGGCCTGATGGGCTATGCTGTCATCATCCTTTTGTATAGTATAACAAAACCGCTGCCGCTTTTTATTCACATCTATACGTACCTGGTGCTTTCTCTTCATTTCAGATACGGTATGGCCAGAACGCACAGCAATATGTTTCTGAGACAACAATTGCAAATGTTTGGTGCTTTTTGTGACAACAGTGGTCACTTTCAGGTGCTCCTTCCATGCAATAGCCAGATCTTGGTGTTTAAACTGATTGTACGCTTCTCTAGATCTAAGACAGCATACCAAATGCAGCCTTAACTCTTCTATTCAACTGCTTATGTATCACCATCAACCGAGACAATTCTTCCAAAAAACCGGAAATTGTCTACTCTCTCGACTTATTGCCCAGCAAAGCTTCCATTGAAGTTGATGGATTGTCAGTAAAGTTGAGAATTTTAGTTTTGCCTTTGGCACCAAACTAGTGATTATTTGGTGCACGTTTATAATTGCGAATAAATACCGTGGAGGTATTTCAGATAGGTTATAAAACTCTTTGGATTCAAGCACTTTGCACTGACAAGACATTCCGAAGAACGTCCAGAATCACTTCCAGAAAAAGGAGTGGCGATAGTACCTACACAAACTTATTGGTCGAACCTCACATTCCTTCGACAGGAGCACGTCACATTTTGCTCCTTCGTACCTTACCCCGATAAAAAGTCACTAATTTGACTGGAATGCCCCTCCTGCATAAGATACGCCACCCAAATTCAATTTTTGGACTCATGTAAGCCTTATAGATCGTAGCCAAGTCTATGAGAGTGAAAAATCGCTTTCTCAAACACTTTGAGCAATCTGAAGCATCTAATCAGCTAATTTCAGTGAAAGTCTGATGTTGCACATGTGCCAAGCAATGATACGTTAGTACCTATCCTGCTTCCGAGACTGGTAACAACACTAAGTTGCGTTGAACTCAACTATCATAGATTTTCGCTCTCAAAACATGATTCAAATCATGACATTCGCTGGCAAGACTCCACTACTTGAGACCCTTGCCTTGGTGTCGATAGAGAATAGCCGACGTGAAGGGTATTCTCACGAAAACGTGGATTGAATTGCCAGTAAAGTTCCGCCACGTCAGTGATGTGCCTAAATCAAAAGAATCGTCACGTCGAAGGGACAAAGAACGGGTAGAAATATATCCACTTAATACAACCTATAATCCATTTAACGAGGGCACTACACCACAATCTGTCTAAATGGCTGCAGGGATGTTCTTATTCGAGACAGATAAGGTACCAACCAAGTACCTACATTTCATAGATACAAAAAAAAAATCCACGTCACATTATCCTCCCCTGAATGCTCCAGCAATTACCTCCTCCTTCAGCGCCCAACCAAAGCAAATACTACATTCGCACACAAATTACCATCTAACAATCGAATTGCAATTTAATAATTAATTCAACCTCAATTCAGCGGAGGCTGCCAACAATTATTCAACTTAAAATAGCCATTGCCGCCGTAATGCAAAATCTATACAATCACCGCCTTCCTACAGAAGTCGCATTCCCGCATTGACCGCCCACTCTCGACTCGAACAACAATCGCGCACAGCATGATGTATCGCTTATTGTATGCACAAACCACCGAAGACCCAACCCATTTTAAAGCGGCACAGTCTCGTTCCCATTGTGATGATGTTAAAGCGGATTGACGGTGCTGGAGCTGGTGGCCCAAGTGTACTCTATCAGTCAATTCAACTGACGGTTGATTGCCTCTGCCCTGCTCCAGCGTAGACAGTGTGTTTGTATTGCTTGCATATATAATTATGCTAATTGCATGAACAAATGGTAGTCGGAGGTACATTCCATGGCACAAAGAGGCATTGAACTGATTCACACGCATACTTCAAGCTCTGAGGAGGACTACTCGTATACTCGTAGTTCCTCAGCATGCAAATAGCCAGGCACACCCGAAAAGTGGTTAAGGTGTGCTCTGTTGGTTGCTTCTGTGTTGTGCATCTCTATTCAAAGGTGGTTTTCGTATTGAATTGATATTGTGCAGTGGGCTACAAGAGATACCTCAGAATTGCAGTGTCTTCTTTGGCAATAGATACATTACGTAGATCCCACAATAGGTTAGTGGGATGAGCACAACTGAAGAACACTTTGCGGTGGCTAAGATGTGTGTAGAATTGGGGTTAAGTAGAGGTTGATGGGTGGTGCGGTGTTATACCTATAAATCCCACGCTGATTGAATTTGGTTAGAGAATGGTTCACATACCGTTGGTGACTTAGAAAGTAAACGCAGGCAAAGAATTCATTTAATTTGCTAACCAACTTTTGTGGCTAAAATATAGGGAATTCGGAATTGTTGTGCACAGTTTTATAAGGTTTTACGTCGTTAATCCGAACAAGAAGAAAGATTCGCTTTGTCAGATGATTAAAAAGTGTCCCCTTCCTAGAATCGGTTGTTAATTTGAAAAAAATCAAAATTTTTCCAAGTCGGCAGTAACGATGTCGGTAGTAGAGTAACGTTCTGATTTTCTCTCGAACTATTACCACACAAGAAAACAAATTGTTTAGGAAAATTTGTCCAACGGTTTAGGCTGTAGTCCGAGGAACAGATAGAGGAACAGACTGTGAGGACAGAATCGAGAGACCCGCTTTGTCGAGTTTCCCTATTGTAGTAAGACAAAACTTAATCAACTCACTTTCTGTGTTACAGTCTATCAGCATGAGCAGACTTAATCGGAATATCCTAGGAAGACCCTTCTTCAATGACGTGAATGAACTAGAAGACCTACCCCATCTGTCGGATGGATAAAGTTCCTGTTCGAAGTGGATCAATCGATTTACGTAAGACCTATTTAGTTGTCTCTCTTCTCCACAAGTACAAACAGGCAGTGCTAAGGCTTTAAGTAGTCCTATGTGAGCCGTCAAATATTCTATCCAAACCTAACTAAATGCAATATTTCTAGCATTCTTCACTTAATTGTGCCTCTTGTTTTACATTGGGAATACGAGTAGTATCCAAACCGAGGATTCTCAAATTTGTTTTCTGCAAAATATGCATCTATTACGACGCATAGTATTTGGCCCATGATGATACATGGTACGTGTAACTAATTCCATGTCAAATATCGATCAAAAAGCACCTTAGTCTCCCTCTAAGTGCTAGGAAAATCCCCCAAATCTCGGGCGAAAACCCCTAATATGGCAAGGCTTTTCATTGCATGTCTGCCTGACATTTTGATGAAATTTGGTTTGTCAATTTGTTTTGTACGTAGTTTGGACTAAAAAAACAGGTCGAATGTGGGCTTAAATCACTTTCATAAGTATTATAAATCAAGAAAGTTTGAACAGATTTTGATGAAAATTTGTTTGTAGCTTTAGGCAGACCAAAGCCCGCTGAAGAGGGTGGAAGATATGGGAAGGAATTTCGAAAATGTTCGAATCGCCTTTATCTTGAAAATTTTCTTACAACTTTAGGCTATTTTGAAAACTTCGGTCTCCGCCTTCTAGAGAATATTAAAACCTAAAATTTCGATTGCAAATAATATTTTTCCTACGACGAATCGTTTTCGAAATATTCATACTTATTCGTAAGAATATTTCTATGAACTTCGGGGTAAAGTCGGACATTCTTAATATTTTTTTTAAAATTTTAAAGAAAATTGACTTGCACCTTGTAGAAAATTTAAACACCTCGTTGTTTTCCAAATATTCGCATTCAAAAAGGATTTCTTTAACTTCTAGCCAAAGTCGTATTTTTTTTTTTTTAATTATTTCACACATTTTTTAAGATTGTAGAAATTGTATCATCCATCTTACAGACAATTTAACATTCTAATATTTTGATGATAATAATTGTTTCCTATTAACAGCAATCCGTAGGTACGAGTATACAGTACTTATCTTGCTAAATATTTTAAATATCAGCTAATGAACCTCTTTCTCAAAGTCATTCACGAATTTCACTACGACTTGACAAAAAAACCCTGCTATTTATCACTTCTCAAGCGAAATATGTTTTAAGTATTATATTGTAGGTGCACACGTTTTTTGTGCACAACGCAGCAATGTAGCTTTTTGCTCTTTCCAAGCGGCGAAATATTTATATTGTTCAGGCTTTGAACGGCGGTGTTTTTATTAACACTGTCACTATCAAGATTATAATGTTTGCAGATGATATCGTCCTCTTGGCTGATATACCAGAGAAGCTGCAAAGAATGATGACAAAACTGGAAGAATACTGCAAAATGTTGAACTTTATCGTGAGTAGGAGTATCGCAAATCACGGTGTTTGGAAATGAAAGGGGAGGCATACACGGAGAGAAAGATGGAGATTTGAGGGAGAACCTGTGGAGGTAGGAAACAGTATAAATACCTTGGAGTGATCATAACACCTCGAAATAAAATCAGCTTGCATCTAAGGGAAAAATTAAAATAAAAGAAGCAAAACAAGCTAACATCAGCCTCGCTGCAAAATACCACATCTTCGAAGCTACAGATCGGTTATGTTGTATGCATCACAAGTGTGAGGTTACACGCGAGACGAACTAGTTGAGCAGCTTCTATGCTTCTTTCTTAAACGAATGCTGTACATAGAGACGGCCCTCCTACCGTTGTTGACTACATGGTAAAGGTCCTAAATATGGAAGACACTCGCCTACCAAAAATTGTAGCGAAACAAGCAATCATCAAAGAAGCAGCCTGTTTTGAAAAGTGGAAGGAGCTAGCGGATAGAGCGAATTATCCCCTAATATAAGTGTAAGCAACGTAGAAAATATGCAAGTTGAGCATTGCAACATCTTGAGCAACCTTAGCAATAAATTACACAACGGCTTTGTAGAGGAGGCAAGAGCATCAGTCCACAGGGAATGCTACTGACAACGTAAACACGAAGATCACTGGATGCTACCACCACCATCGGTCCTATACTGAAGGAACTAAGGAGAATGCACTTAGGACAAAACCACCTTTCTCAAGATGAGGTTCATCATTTCCTGAATGGCAAAGACTGGAAAGCCCTGTTCAAATATATTAAAGCTGCTTTACGATATCTTAGTAAAATTATATTATACAGGAAGCATTTTAACATTTAATACTTTGGATTTATTTACATGCAACTAAAATAATTATAAAAATTTGTCATCCTGGCAGACGGCTCTTGCCTTGCTATATAAGATTTGTACATGTATACTCATATTTATAATGAATTGAAATAAATCTACTATCTAATCTAAAAAAATCTAAATCTAAAAAGGCGTTGTTGTCAACATTATGTATCTAAATTTATTTGCCGTCACACCTCTTGCGAACGTCTAACGAAACATCCAATAGTGTGTGTCGCACAGCACGAATAGTTAGAAGAGCTAGGTCAAGTCCTATTTGGGCGGTTCTTCTTTTTCTTTTATTAGCCGTTGAAATATATGTATATAGTTTGGCGACTTCAATATCATTCTACAGGCCGCTCTACATTGGATAACATCATCACTGAGGCCGAGAATTTGCTGTTGTTGTTCCATTTGAATGATCCAATTATCTCCTCACATCTGCAACTTCTTTGAGCTTTGGCTGCAACTTGAGTCACTAATGCTTTTTAAACATGATTTCAAGACGATCTCCTTTGAATATGGCAATACCTGCTGATGCGCTCAGCCTGGAGCTTTCCCACAATCGGTTTAATTACATTTTTCCCTCACGCTTCTTAGTTAAATTCTGGATAGCTCTACTTTTCAGTAGAAGCGGTCCAACAATTTTTCAATCTTGTACATGTAATCTTCCAAGCATCTGCGAGATACTTTTAAATGCCTGCTGATTCTACTTTGAATACCTGGAGATTAAAAGCTTCTGAGAGTATGAATAAATTAAAAAATTTCCTTGTTCCGTAAGGAAATCAATTTTGATATAGAGATGTTCGCGTGATTGCCAGGTGATGGGCATTTCTAGGGATCATTCCACTGGCCTTCGGAACATCCACCTTGTTAGTATCTATGGGATAGACATAAGTCTGCTACCAACCTTCGATGAGCCAAAGGTGTTAAGCGTACTTTATGCTATCGAGCAGATAATAAGGAAGGTTTTGGGGCTACTCTCCAAACATGAGAATAATAGTTAAGCTGTGATCTAACTTGTGACGAAGAAGCTGTTGCTTTCTAAAGTACCTCTTTGCTATAAACAGGTATCTCAACTTCTTACTCTTCAATTTTCAAACGTTGCATAATCGTAACCCTGTGACATCACGCCAGAGTTGTCCGTAATGCCTGGTTTCTTTGGCTTAGATAATGTTGCCACTCATTTGAAGATGTGGAGCAATAGACAAGCTCTTTCTGAAAAAGGCAGTGAAGTCGACTTTCTTCGCATTAAAGTCGACTAAGTTTGCTTATCCCTACTGCACGATTTTTTGCATATCATTATTAGTAGATCGAGTAGAAATAGGGTAGGTTTATATATAGAGCCCTGAGGTACTTCATCGTTTACAGCAAAGATATCGCAAGGCACACCATTATCATTTTGAACAGACAAATACTTATGCATTTTGAAACCATCATGAATAGTTAATAGATAATATCATGACTCACACGTTGCGACAACTATTCATACTCTCAAGGATCGTAGGATCGACGCTCAGCAGCACGTTAAGTAATTAATAATCACAAATCGGTCAAATAGCTTATCTCTTTTTTGGAGCAATTCTTTGGCAATAATTGTTCTACGTAATTACTACGAAGTATGTTAGTAGATCGTACTGCTTCAAACGGACGCCACCTAATAGCTAGTCTAAGCGATAGACAACTGAGACGCAAACCATATAGTCTCGATCAAATCGAAATATATAGATAAATTCCACACTGGCTTAAGATCCTTCTACCTACGAGCACAGAAGACGATATGATTTCAAACAGCACGCCAACTAATGATGTAACCAAGTCCTCTGACCATAAACAATTTAAAAAACAAGTAAATGCAAATAACTGGCCTAGTTTTCCTAGAAACGATCCCCTCGTGTAATTCACACACGCAGACAAACTGGGTCACTGCGATCACATAACTCCCGCAGCGTTGTGCAACAGAATTGCCCGCAGAATTACAGAATAATAGAAAAAACCTGAAAAAACACAGAGCCAACTCTAACCCATTGAGGATGTGAACATCCGTCCGATAAAATAAATATTTACCCACTGGTCTACGAGTACCTTTCGCGCGCCGCCACTAATCAACTCCGCCATGGCTACTGCAGAGCTACATGGGATCAGTCTCTCCAGCACATAGACGCTGGCCATAAACGGTTCTGCCACATCACACAGTCGCTTTACCTGTACCGATGCTGAGTAATACACCAGTGGTGCTCGTAAATAAAAGACCATTCACAGGGGGGGTACTTTGCATATAATTACGTCCAGATGGTGGCCACAATCAGCACACGGATGAGATCTAATGGTCCATTCATCTTTTCAAAAAAAAACCTCTTGCACTCCAATTCGAACTGCTTCATCTCTCTTTCGCTCTCGCTATCTTAGGTCGTCGTGATGTGGGGGCACCAATCCACAGACTGCATCTTTGTAAAGTGGTAGGAACTTGAAGTGGACTACCAACCGGCATATCGGTTTCATGCCTCACGAAAAGTGATCAACAAACGGATTTATGGATATTTCATGGAACCCGGCAGAAAGAGGATCGTGTAATAACTCTCGTGCACTGGCACACAGAAGTGTTCATTTGGCAGGTTGCAAGATGGATGCATGAGCAAGCCACCATCCAACCGACCTACCGATCACCACCAGCAGCAATAGCAGCAGCAAGTACTGATGGATCTGAGCTGATTTGGATGAAACTTTTGGATGAAGCTCAGTTGGAGTATCCTACACTATGTACCTACGAGTATACAATGCGAATGGTGATCCCAATCAGTGTTGTTGTTTATGCTGGTAATTGCTCGATGGTGAGTACACAGCTTCTGCTGTTGCTTCAGCTACGGCTGCTGGCGATCGCTTAAGTTATTGCACAATTATTGGAGTTGATAATCACGCTTTGCCGGCTTCAGTCGTCGGTCCGTATTCATCTGGTGGCCTTTCCGCTCAAAAGTGAAATAATTTTGAAATAATTGACGGCGCAGAGCAATAGATGCTCTCTGGCATAATGGTGAATGCTGGCTGAGTCAAAGGTTTTAATTGTCAATTTGGGAGAGTTTTTTTTTGGCAGGGGGAGGACGAATGTGTTGTGGACTGTAAACGTGATATTTTAACTTGTTACTCTCGCTTCCATGATAGACATTCGACTTAATGATCCGGCATGTCCACGATGGATTTAATCGGACATGGAATACATGCAGCAGCAGCTGGATATGGAAACAATTCTTTGAGTTAGAAAACATTTGCGAAATGTGTGGCAACAGATGCAGATCGGATGTGAATGTTTGCAGATTTTGGATATTTCGTGACGATTTTTAGGCCTTAATAGTCGGAGAGATCTTACATCTATTTCAGTGCATGAAGGGTGTCATGACTTCCAATTCAGTGGGATCAGGAAAATGCGGCTTCCAAACAGAATTTCTTTGCTAATACAGTCAATAGCTCCTCACATCCATTCGTGACGAGTGCGTTATATTTTCTACGCGAATGGACTGGATTCGAATGATGTATTGAGCTTGTATGCAGCTTGTATACAGCTTCTGCATATACAGAAGACTTTTGTTCGAAATAGATAGAAAAGAAGATCTACCGATAAGCCAATGCACTTTCTGACACTTAAGGTTCTACAAGTTTCTTTTTAAAATGTACCTTCCATCGAAGTTTAGCATCCAGGTCAAGCCCAAGTACTTAGCCGTGTGGAATGATGCTCTTATTTGTAAATACTGGGACATTAGTCCGATTTTTATTTGTGAAATTTATGTGTACTGACTTGAGTTCATTTAGTTTTATTTGCCATTTTCTCGTCCAGGTATTTATATATATATTTTGGCCTTTGAAGGTTGTCTGTCGCTTCTTGAATTGTGTTTCCCACTGTCAACATAGTAGCATCATCTGCAAATGTTGCTGTGGTTGTGTTTTATCTCAGCGGTATGTCGTTTGTGAATAACAAATAAAGGGTAGGTCCCAGCACACTACCCTGTGGTACATCAGCCTTTTACTTACGAAATCACATTTCTTGCTTAATTATAAAAACAAAACGGTTAGTTATACAAAATTCTAGAATAATGTGGTATTGTCTAGGCAGACATTTCTTTAATTTAGCTATAAGTTTGTTCAACAAAGGGCTGAGCTATGTCCAGGAATACTGCTGAATATACATTTTCTTTCTCCAAAGCTTTTTTATTTTGTCTGTTATTCTGAGAATTTGATCCATCGTAGAATGCCTATTTCGGAGACTTGTTTTAAGCAGGACGTAGCTTAATAATTGGCCATCTGACCAAAGGAAAATACAGGATCTTATAGATTTTTAGTGAAAGGTTAAATAGAACGCAGGTTAAAGTTGGTCATAGTGACGATTTATCGTCCTATCATACTCCTGTGTTTGTAACTACGAGTATAAGTAATGAAATTGTACAAAAGGAAAGACGCCCAAGCCTCACAAGTTATCGAACTAATTGGTGTGAATTCAGAGAAAAGCTGGAACGTTTTATTAACCTAAGATCGTCATTAGATAGAAAAGACCAAATTGACGTGGAAGTAGATTAATTTATTGCTGATGTCCGTCCAACAAGCAAGTAAAAACCACTTAAGTAGGAGTTTTTCAAATAGTTTTGAAATCATTGGTAAAAAAGTTATCGGTCGATACGATGTGACTTCAGTATGTGATTTGTCTGGCTTGGGCATCATAAATACCCCGGCTATTTTCCCCGTTTGTAGCAAATGTTTCTAATGGAAAGCTGCGTTGATAGTCTGTGCAAGTTTGTTTGTCTCTATTTGGTGTAGCTGTTCCAGAATCTCTTTTGATGCTTTTTTATTTCATTCGCTATTTCTTTGTAAGTAACCAGTCGAATGTCCCCTTCCTCCTCATTTTTCTCGACCATAATTGCAGGTTCCAGTTCTTCATAGGGGTTAGGATTATTAGTTTATAATATTGTTTCTTTTCAAACCACAAATGGGACCTACAATGTACCTGTAGCTCTCCGGATGGACGTGATATGATTATTCATCACACACCCTCTCCCAATCTACCTATATATATCCTTACTTAACATTTGAGCAGGAGAGGTATACCAAACTCGTCGTTATTATGAAAGCTGCCTATGATGGCGGTAAATGTCATGTCACAGGAATTTGGGGTCCACAACTGAGCACGATAAGGTTGCATTCTTTCGCCACTGCCATTCCTTGTACAAGTAATCAGTGATGTGATCCGGGCAGCTCTGTCTAGACGAAACATGGGGCTGAGACGGACTATGACATCATATCTTAAACATCTTGACTACGCTAAATTCTCAACATAATACTAGCGCCGCTCAACTCAACATTGCCGGACAGCAAGTCGAGAAAGTAAGCATCTTTCTATATCTAGGAAGTATGGTCTCAGACGACGATGGTACCGAATTGGATGTAGACAGCTGAATTCGCAAAGCAAAGCCTGCATTCGGTGTGTCTAAAATCTGGATAAGCAATGTTTTCTACACAAAAACAAAGCTGAGATTGTTCCGATCAAACGTGGAAACAGTGCAATTTTATGGGTGTAGAACCTGAAAAGTGGCTAACACCGTCACAAGGAAGCTGACCAACTATACGCGATAACGGGCCAAGAACCAATAGACGTCAAAATACGGAGGAGGAAGTGGCAGTGGATTGGTCACACCTTATGGCGCGAAGACAGTTCCATTGTGAAGTACACCATGCAATGGAATTCACTTATCAAACCCGGCAGATGAGTGGGCCACCCTAGGCAGACATGAATAAGGTCGGCCGAGGAGGAATCCGTTCATTGGGGATGACTTGGAGGGAGCTAAGAGTGTTGCGCACAGGCGTTTTTGACGTCCTATGTCCCAGGAGGAGTCAAAGGATCTAAGTAAATTAAGTAACATTTGAGCTCACCGGCTTGCACCTTCTACGCTCCTCTAATTCTAGCAATCGACCTTTGGCAGAAATTACATTGTAATAGTCAAGCTAAGGCTTTACCCATCGACGTAACAAGCAATAGGCCTTCAGATTCAATTTCTACCTATCTATCTAGTTATGTATCTATTTATAATTCTTTTATCAATACAATAAAGCACGACAAGTTGCCGTAGGAGGATAATGTAAAATCTTTTAAAACAAAATGTCAGAGCTTCATTTGCAGCACAAGCCACAACTTGGTTATAAAACTATGACCAAAACTACTGTTAAAGCAATCCAAATGTAAAGAAATGAAATTATATCCAAAAGGCAAACAATAGCACTTTAGCTGAGTACCAATCTAAAAGTATCAATGAAAAGGCTTGGAATGGTAAACTGAAGTTCACATGTAAGTTCTTTATTCAGACATCAAATAAAGGATTCAAAGTGCTACAAATAAAACTACTAACATTTCCTCTTTTGACTCAAAAGGATTTGCTGCCATCAAACATCGCCTTTTGTGGCAAATAAAAGGAAAAACACATGAATCAATGGTCCACAATTTAGATTATGGATAACATATTCCTTTCTTCCTCGAGTCTTTTTCGAATCCACCCCATAACATATCTTAGGGACACTGTTACTATTCAAATAGAATAGTCTACATTTTCCTTTCAATATGACAAAGGGATTGACCACTTTTTTTTTATCTCTTCATTCTTTATCTCATATTCTATTCCAGTACCACTTTCATTCCGTCTTTTAGAAAAAAATTGTGCATATCAAGGAGAAAGATACTCGTAACATGTGGATTTTTATGTTATTCAAGCGTAAGGACAAAAAGGAACTGAAATTGTAGCACTACATTCCAGTCGTCAAAGTGATATGTTTATCTTACTCGTACAGAGATTTTTTTACAACTCAAACTGATCACGTTTCGACTGACAATCATTAAATCCTTAAAGTGGAAAACGTCAATCCCACCTCTATTTTTATTGGCTCATTAGCAAACTTTAGGTACTTGTACCTCAAATGCGTCTTCCTCGTATAAACGGCAAACTGGTCAGGATTTCCGCTGCTACTTTAAGCAGGAGGTCGTAAAAAAAAGTAATCCTTCGATAACGCGCTCCAAAGTTGATAAGCACGGTATTAAAGTCGAAACTTCTTAAGAACCTTTACCATACCTTTCTAGTTCCATATCAGCATAATTACGACCAGAAAATTGAGTCCATGCCAAATAGTGAAATTAAATCGATATGCCAATGTAAATTGAAAGTGCAACACTTGCTAACACATTGGCATGCAACTATGTCTCGTGGATCAATCCGGAATGTAGCCAGATATTCCGTTCTTCCCTGAACGTCCCGTCGACATGTTAGGAGCAATTTTATCACACATTGCGACGCGTCTTGATTTGTGTATGCTGATTTACCCATAATAAAAAAAATAAAAAAAAAATAAAAAAACGAAGAAGACAGCAACGGCAAACTATCTGCATCTGCATCTGCATTGCTTGTGCAGGACGTTTAATTTTACAACCTACTCGTAATAGCCACCCATGTGGAAAAATTTGTATCTTTCAATTACACGGCATTCCACAGCGAACATTTTTTATTGAGTGAACTGGTGGAGCTTGCTGATGATTGTTGTCTTTCACAGATCGAGCCCTCTTTCGTTCACATCATCGTCGACTCGTTTTGTAAAGAAAGAAAATCCTGCTGCAAATGCAAAGTGCATTAGGTTCCCAGGAATTGCACCAAGGACATTTTGCATTCATGGAAACATTATTATGTAATGTGCAACGTCTCTGTTGTTGTTATTGACTCTGGAGCTCGAGCTAGAGCTGGAGCAAAGGCAAATCCCCAACACAGAGAGGGGTAAGAAAAATTTCATTTGAGTTATTGTTAGGCTGATCGAATCTGACGGATTCTATGAATCCGTGAGATTAATTTCAATGCAATCAATCATAGAGTGTGTGGCTGACAACCACATGTTGTCATGTGCGGTAGGAGTTTCCGTTTGGCAGAAACCGAATCAAGGCGAGCGATGTTGGATGTAGTTGGAGTATTTTTGCATTGGAATGTTGTCATTTCTTTATGTAGCTAGATGAGTTGTAGTTTTTTTTTAGCAGGCACTAAGGTATAGGAGCCATGAATGATAAGTGGGCTGAGCTTAGCTACTGCAATGTATCGATTTATCTGATTGATTTTAATGCCAGTTGGCGGGAATTTGAAGTGATTGATGTTGGAACGAAATTAAGTTCGGATTCTGATGTTTAGAGCTCGATCGATTAAAAATGTGGACTGTATAATAGAGTCAGAGGTATAGTAGCTAGATTCATATAATATCAAAGCATGATGTGACACTATGACTCTTTATTTTGAGAGGACAAATATAGATAAAAACAAAATAACTCCTAAATCGAACTTCAGACAAGCTGATAGAAACTGACTTTTTGTGCCAAACACTAGTCTTTTACAAAAGGTTTCATCACCAGAATTGCCATTTAGAAACGACTACACATATGCAAGCTTAATACAAGACCACAAGTTTCAGCTATGATATAGGTATGTACTCAGAAGGAAAATAGCACCATAATTCGGTAAGGGACACCAAAAGTACTACCTTCGTATCAAATTAAAATGTTCTGTGGAGGAGAAGAAATGTATCGAGCTTGTATTATGAGTGCGGGTAGGTAGGTAAGAATGACGGTTCTGGAAGAACCCAACTAGGACTAGGTGTCTTTTTGTTACCACAACTCATGTAACCTGGGTGTTACGGTGTGTTGGTTAGGAGTGTCTAGATCCAACCTGTGGAATTCAAGAAAGTATCGAGTTCTTTGATGTTTTTCTCTGAGACTTTCTCTAGGGAATTGAAGAAAAGTTTTCTTAATTTTCGTTGTCTGGGCTAGTGGCGAACAGGCGCATAAATAGTGGATAAGGGTTTCTCTTTCAGTTGCGATATTGCAACAGTGTGTGTTGTGTGGAATACCTAGTTTGACTGCGTGGTCTCCTATATGCCAGTGACCCGTAGTGATCGTTCTTAATCTGGCGACGTTTTTACGCGTTCTTTTTAGGAAGACGGTTATTTTAATTTTTTTTGCAGCTTGGCCACATCGTTCTGAATATGACACAGTTTGTTAGCCTAGTCCATCTGAGGTTGACTTTTTAAGGAATATTGAGAAGATTTCTGCCTTGATTGCTCCAAGCGGAACGTTGACTGATTCCGTAAGTGAGCGGCGGAGGGCTGAGCCTTGCCTGGTCAGTTCATCAGCAAGTTCATTACCACAAACGTTACTCTGCCTTGGAACCCAGATCAGGATTACTTTGAATTGTCTATCTAGCGAGGCTAGCTCATTTCGGCATTCTAACACCAGCTTAGAGGATATAGTAACCGAGGCAATGCCTTTGACAGCAGCTTGGCTATCAATGAATATGGCAATCTTTCACCTTGGTGTTATATTTGCGTGCAATTTGATCTGGCGATAGGCTTCGCGAATAGCGAGTAGTTTCACTTGCAAAATATTGAAAATATCTGGAAGTGTATAAGATTTTGAGATGATTAAGGATTTGAAAAATACTGCAGTATTTATTATATTGTATGAGTACTCCAAAGTAGTATCGCTTTTTTGAAAATCTCAGGGATACTGTTTTATTAAGAGGGTGGATCAGTTAACTTTCAAAGAGCATACCATTAAATGGTACTAGGATGGATAGAAGTCATCTGAAAAGACCCGAGTGAGAGTGTTTGGGCCAAGTACCAAATACTCGGAGCGAATGTGTGGCTTTCTAGCATTTTCGGAACCCGGTTTCATGCGATCGGGAGGTGTGTTTAACTCTATAAGTTGCCCTAATTGTTCTATATTCTATGAGCAAGAGTTTCCAGAAAATATCCATTACAATAGAATGTATACTATCAATAAATGCCATAAGGTGGCGCAAAAGTCAATACCCTATCGAAAGATGCTCTCAAATTTGCAAATGGCGTCTTATGTCATCCTGACTTTGACATTTGTGAAGTAAACAGAAGCCGAATACACGTAGACAAACCATGGATTGCTATAATCGTCAAGAACTTATAATTGTGTCAATGTTTTTGACAAATAGTTGGTCGGTTGCTTTGGCTCATCTTGAATTTCATCGTTTAGTCGCTCGCATAAGACGTGGTCAACCCCAAGCAGTCGCTCGGTCGAGAATATCACTGCTGTGCAGATGTTCAAGGGAACATTCAAACATAAACCAGACGACGGGCTACGCAATTGGGCATCAATAGGGGGTCTTTATAGGTCTTCTTGCTGCTACAAATTGACGAATTGGGTTTGGAGAACATGTGGTTCCAGCAGAACGGTTCAACCGCACACACAGCACGAGCGACAGTGGACATTCTACAGCAAGAGTTTTCCGGCCACTTAATCACTCGTTTTGCACCGGCCCGCAAGATCGAACAAGCCACAGACTTTACCGGCCCTAAAGCAGAACAAGAAGTGAAGAATTTATCGCCAGAAGTTTTGAGAAAAGTCATGGAAAATGCTATGGAACGAGCCCGAACGTGCATCAATTCTGGCGGCGATCACTTGACCAGTATTGTTTTAGCGACACAAATTTAAACATAATCAACAAATAGAACCAATTCTTGCAAACAAGAACTGCCTTAGGCAATCGAGTGAGGACTTTTGTATTGTTGGATTGAAGCAGATGAACGACACAGTAAGTTAAGCTATCGATTTGAGGTTGAAATGATTTTAGCGTCTGTATACCATTCTTGACATTTGGATGTTCTACTAGTCATACCGCTGGGGCCCATCACCTTTATGTCCACTTGGCAATCGCGTTAACATCTCTTTATTAATTTACTTCTTTTTATTACCAAACATGTTATATATACGCTGTCATATTGTTATGGCTAAAGTAGATTTACCAGTTTTGCTGCTTCCAGTTTTTCAACTCAAAATTACAGTTTTTCAACTGAAAACGCCCATTTTTCCTACAATTTTTCCCAACTAATAATCTTACCTCGCATTCTCATTGCAAAATTCTTTCTACGTGAATCTCTATCTCATTGTAAATATTTTTCTTTTTTAACTTTACGTCAATTCTTTGTGACTTCCCCTATTGCCCAGGTTAGGTTAGGTTGAGGTGGGTGTCAGCAAAAAAAGCCAACACACTTAAACCAGTAATAGGTCCTTTGTGATACCACATGGGTTTGGGACGCGGCCTCTAGCATACTCATTGAACCCTTTGGAGCTTTTGATGAAGCGTAGAAGGTCCCTAAGCTTAGTTAAAAAATCTCAATAAACTTTGCCTCAAAATTCAAATTTCGATAAATTTTTATGGCCTGACTAGTTTTCAGTTTCCAATTTCAAAATATCAGGCCAAATCGAGTCTTTTTTGTTTCTGTTTATCTCCACACACCTCAGATCAAAACCACTTAACTGATGTTTTTAAAAATTGGTTTGAAGTTTTGTCTTAAAACCGTCCAAATCGAGTGCAGTATGGGCGAGATATACAAAGGTTTTTCAAGTTATCAAATTGTCCTTGTTATATGCCCAGCTGAAGAGCTGAACAGATATTGGTGAAATTTGATTTGCAAATTTGGTCGTCTAAGTCATATTCTTGAAATATGAAGCCTTTGGGCGATTGCTGCATATGTACTCGTAGATAAGCATTTTTTAAATTTCTCAAACCATTGCGGAAGAGACCCTCGAAAAAATAGATCTCGCATTCAGTCCATCTGTCGGTTGTTCACCGTCCGTATTCATCGATCAAATGTTGGCATCTTATCGGAGGTCAGTTTTTATTTTAAAATATCTCTGTTTTTCCGGTGGGGATCCATGGCAACACTGCTCCTATGGGAAATATTTCCAAAAGCTTTCAGTTTCTAGCTATTCAGGAGCAGAATCAGCAAGCATCTGCAGGTATCTGGTGTGCTGGTTGAGCGTCATAAATTTGTCTCTCCTGAGAGTAGAATATTCGCTGCAGAAACTGAAAACATTGAAACGAAGCCAAAATCACATTCCTAGACAAGGACTGGAAAGTCTAATATGCTCCTCAGAAAAAAAGGTTAAGGTAGACCCAAAACAGAAAGAGTTATTCAAAAGCCAACAAATGCCAAGTATCTTAAAGAGCTTCAGAGAATCTTTGCTCTCTTGTAGGTGTCCGAAAAAAGAATAACTTAATCTGGTAATGGATATTTATTTTCACAGCTGGTGTGATGAAAAATGCGCTCGGGAAGATCCCCAACGTCCCAAGTGATTCAAATGGAAGTTCAAAAGATACTTTTGAGAGAGCGCTGCACTCGAGCATCTGTGAAAAATCAATCTATTCAACAAAAAAAAAGTTCATTATTTAAGCTGAAGGCACCTACGCAAGCTAAAAATATGCGATCACGTGATTTGCATCACTTGTTGAAAGGTGAAGTATTAAGTGCCATCGTCGACAGTAGTTCAATCAGGAAGAAAAGGAGACGTGCTTTTTCTGCGGACGAACAAACTAACAATAGAGAACTTGGTTATAGACATCTTGGCTACCTCAGTATCGTGCAAGTATCTAAAGATTCTTTCAGACTAAATGGACTGATTATTATTGCACTGAGTGCCAAGCAGACCGAGATCGATTACTCCAATAGCGCTAGCTACCTGCATACTATTACTATACCTATTCTTTTCAAGAACTGTAAGTACCAAACCTATAACACTTATTTCAAAGAGGTATCAAATGAATCCTAGGTTGTCAAAAGTATCAACAAAATTCGCAACTTTTTCAAACCAAATTAAATCAAAATGAAAGATAGATGGCACAATCCCCTCTGCAAACGGGGACATACTCGTACGTAATGTGATGACATTTCACTTTTCCATAAATTCGTACCGTCACCCTAGCCATAAATTTAGGTGAAAATTGCAAAAATTGGACAATCCCCTTAGTGTCTTGTGTCACCCTTCAATTCACCATGTTTCACTCCATACCTGACACAGGCTACACCACAGGTCAATCCCCTGTTACTGTGTTACTTTTTGCAAAAAAAAAAAAAAATACAAATAATGTATCTTTTGAGGGTGGAAAACGAATGAAATTCGCAATTACGAAGGGTCGCTCTTTTCAACTGCATTCCCACTCAAGCACTCTTAAAAGGATCGCAATTTGATTGGTGTGGTGATGTCCTTTATTTTCCTTTAATTTTGCGACCTAAATACCCATTTAAAATGGTGGGAAGTACATTTCCCATTCTATTCATATAAATGGCCACCATTACCAATTTAATATCCATGCTCGTCCGTGAAGGTGTTTCATGCTCGCAAACTCCTCTCCACATCACAGCAGGTGAGCATTGTAATTACGTGCTTCCAGCACGCGCAGTATGCCACCGTCACTATACTCTCCACCTAATCGTGTCCAAACAAAGGAAATCGACATCAAAATTTTTATTGCAGTTTGATTGGAATGCAAAATTGCATATCACCAGCATGGAACCTGCTACTGGCCGCTGCGCGAACAAAACACTTTACTACAGCTGGCCATCAATCATTTGTGGCAGCATATTGTACCACAATTGGTAAACTGGGGCCCGAACGAGTTAAACATACCGATTGGGTTGAGGCGGTTAGTATTGGCTTGGTGAGGTGTTGAGTGCGCATATGCAATGAGGCGAAACAATTGCTGGAGAATTCCAAACGAAAGAATTTAACAAAAACGGAACGGAGGAGGTTGATTGAGATTGGTACGAGTACGAGTAGTGTTGCTACAATTGTAATATGGAACTGTTTGCAGGTAATAAGCGGTGACCTTGAAGGGCAACATTGTATGAGTTATAGAGCATGAAATATTCATTGACATTTGATGTGGAGATACATATGTAGAGAATGTATCTATAGCAGGTTTGAAGATTATTTTCTTTCATATGACATTGGGGTCGTTGTGGATTGGGAAAATGGTTATTGTAGCCCAAGCAGGTGGTATTGATTCGATCGTGATGAGATTGTGGCTTCGCTTCCTGGTGGTGCAGCCAATCAGGATAGACTCTTGCAAAAGAAGTCCGATTACGAATTGGTTTTGCAACAATGAGTTTATGCAGTTCACCACACTAAAGTGGAGTCTTTTAGTCTCAGTTTCCTGTCGATTGGAGTCGTCAAAAGGAGGACAAGAAGAAGAACGGAACTCTGAATAAAATTAGTTTTCAAAATGTGCAGCGATGATCTAGAATTTAGATTAAAAACAGATTTACATGGAGGTGAAGCTGCGAATGGCTTAGCTAGTTCTATTCACAAAGAAGAGATCAATTTTTGGAGACAGATCGAACTTGGCCTTGAAAATGTGGTAGTACATCTCCATGCTGGTATATACTACTTGATGGAGCGGTTTGTTCAGAAAAAAAGTATTGTTGCAGCAGGACTCATACTCTCCGAAGTCTCTTTTCGTGATGTGGGTGCTGCGAATGTTTGAAGAACACTTCTGCAGGCTGTTAAATAATAATTACGACCAATATTGTGCATTTAAGCCTCCATGCACCATTCTTGGCAACGATAACCAACATTTCGGTCTATTCGAGGAAATTAATAGCCAAACTCATGTCCATTTTTACGACAAGTAATCCTGCTGAGAAAGAACTGCTCTATATACGCTTTATTCTTAAAAAGATATTACGGCATTCTCAAGCCAACAACAGAGCTACAATCCTTCCAAAGACTAGGTTCGTGCTTCTGAAGACAGAATACTGTCATCAAGAAAGGAGACTCAGGCCGAACGTCACTATTTAGAGTTAAAATTTCTACAATTTTGATGTCAAAATCGCTCTTCCAATTTGCTAATTCCTTTGGGCTAAAAAGGCTCTGAGTATGAAATAGCATCTAGCGCTGGTGCGGCTTTATGCATGTTGGATCATCATCCAACAAAAACTGGAGATGACCAAAGGAATTGGGTAGGAGTTGAGGAACTTCTTGGAAAAGAACCGACTGTAATCTACTTATATACACCCAATGCTTAAGTGTCTGAACTAAGAAGGAACCTATACTCCACCGCAGTGAAAACGTACGCAGATCCTTGAACAATGAGCATAATGCATCAATCTCCTCATCCTTCCAACAGCGGACCTTATAGACGACTGGTAGAGAATTTGAGGCTCTTTTAGAGAAACGTTAATTTTACAGATGGGCTGGCGCCTGACTTTTTACATGCGTGAGACAAAATTCTAATCTCATGGTCAAAACTGCTCAGGAGGCAAGTCCTAGACAACAAAGCGGACTTTTAGGACTTCTTCAAACTAAGTCTCCTAGAACTCCAAAAGCCTAGGAATAATGGGGTATCAGAAGCCTGATTTTCGACTAAAGAAATGTAAGTTAACAGAGAAGACAACTAGTTCCGAAAAAAGTAAGTGTTCCTTGACCAATTTTGGAGGCATCGATGAAAAATCAACTACAAGTCTTTTCTGACTCAAATTCTGGGCAGAGAATGCACTGAAAATCTACTTGGCGCAGTAGTCTGAGTTATAGTATCATTAAATCAGACGGCATATCCATAGGACAGAATGCAAGTGCGTATTGTACCAAAAGCCACCTCTTTTTAGATGAAAGATAGCTTTGATGGTGCGTCCCATAATAGAAATCTAGGGGTGGGGAGGTTCGACAATGTATCTAGAGTAGAGCTAGGCCCTCTAGCAGTGACTAATTTACGCGAAAGCTTTTTAAACGAACAAGAAAAGTCACATTATCCGCATGTTGATCAGTAGGACCCTTTTCAGTGATAATCTCCATGTCTTGTTCTGCAAGGAAACTGACAGCTCCCTGGCAGATTTCGTCTCAGCATGTATTGACTAAAGAAGTTTACTATTTAGTAAATGCATTAGCTTCGTTGTACGGTCAGATTGAAGTGCCTTTTAGACAAATCAACGTTTCTCTTTTATGCCCGGATGGCTGTGGTTGGTGTTCCCCATCCGGGCTTGAACCTGCACAGTTCGTGTCACAAGCGAACTCACCATCCACTACACAGTGACCACCCTTTTATGTTTTTTTTTGTCAAAAACAGGCCCATTGTACAACCAGGAAGAGAACCCCATTTTAAAGAGTTCTTTTCGTCTTTTGTAAAAAGACGGGTAGACGCTTCAGTGATGAAGAGCATCATAACTCACCACATCAACACTGAAAATCCGTCACCTGACCCGAGCAAAGGCAGTGTTCCGCAGTGTCATCGCTTTCTCCACAGGAGTTGCAGGCAGGGGTAGCGCTCAAACCTAGCACATGGAGGTGCTTGGCAAAGGCGAAGTGGCCTGTAAGAACACCAGTAAGTTGTCTGCAGTCTTTTCTGCTAAGAGATAGCAAAAAAAGTTGCGGATTACTTACTGACGACGGGGGCCATTCGTTTAGTCTGCCTGCATCCTGGAGAATCATGCCACCTTCGATTGTGTCCACTGAAAACCAAGTCGTCAATGGAAGCCCTAATGGAGGACGCTGGCAAACCCAACGTGGGTTCGGGTCCAGAGAAATTCTCTTCTGAACAAATAAACAAGATTCAGTGAGTTCAGCCTTCCGACCTAATTCAAGGATGTTTTGCATTCTCGAACTATTTTGGAAGGGGTTAAAGGATTTAGCAGGCCTTAAGAGCAGCCTGACTGTCACTATAGACGCAGATACTTCGCCGGATAGCATATATTTTTGCCTGGAGGACAGATGTGTGTTTTCCCAATGAGAAGTGAAGCCTAATATTGTCGCATTCCACGAAAACACCAGCACCAGACCCCTGTCTAGTTTTAGAGCCGTTCGTGAAAATGCGCCCGTGTTCAGGATTGGCTCTGGCCAGAGTCTGCGCCAAAAAAAAGCAAAACCCATTCCTAGTGCATCATTCATCGATCACGTCCGAGACAGTATTGGAGGGACATATAACTCGATTGCCTTTGCTCTAAGAATATGAGGAATTTCAATACAGTCAATCCGGGAGGCTATCTTTGAATTGGCGTGTACAAGACTAGTACCTATTGACAGTACTCGCTTGTAATCCTTCAGACTGTGAAATCCCCACTCATGAGCCTTATTAAAGCCAAGTGTCCTAAAGAAATCGAATAGTTCATTGGCGGAATTTGATGAAGATTCCATGAAGTTACTAAAAGGCAACCAATTTTTCCAGCAATTGTAGATCTATGCCCGTCGTCCTGTTTGGAGATTCATCGAATCCATCGTAGAGCTAACCTGTCAAACGCGACTCAAATCAAATGTTAAGTCTGGTCAAACTCAGCTCATGTCTTGTGAGTTAATAGAGGATTCAATTTCGATTAAAACAACTGTGGGCTGAGTCACCTAAACAGTCACTAGATATCGTTACCTGTTTTCGATTCACATTCCACTTCGAATTTGTCACATACCCTTTCAGAATTGAACACGAAAACGTTCTACAAAATGTGGTGTTGGAGGGACTCGAAAGTGACGCCTTTAATTTTGTATCAGTTATGTGTCTTAATCTCGTCACAGAGAACAAATTGGATATAAGAAGCAACTCCTACGAAGACAAAATATTATTCCATCGAAAATAGGATATGCAAATTCTCATATAAATATGGAAATTCACTGTAGGTGTGTGTGTGTGTGTGTGTGCGATTGAAATTTGTCACAACGAATCTACCGTACACACCCGCTGTAAGTATTTCTATTCAGCAGACAAATTGTATCTGCAAAAAGGATGCCAAGCGAGTTGTATTAGATGAGAGGTCCTTTCTTCTTTCTTACTTATCTTTGGGTCGTATTGGGTGCACATACATATTTATTCATCAGTTTTGGGAGCCCGTATGTGAATGCGAATGTACATATGCGAAATTGCTTATGATGCGCAAAGCCAGCGGAATGGGGAATGAAATTGTACAACGAGAGTGTGTATTCTTTATTTTGGAACATTTTTTTTTTTTTTTGTCTCCATGTTCTCGTGTTTATTCGTAATATTTTTTCAGCGCTGCGTTTTCACAACACACAACGAATTATCCCCGAAGCTATATATGGAAAATATTCAGAATGTACTCGTACCCTTGGGGGCGAGTGGAAGACGACATGTCGATCTTTTTGTCTCCCACCGTCGCGTCGTTGCTCGTTTTAAAAGAATTTCCATTTGGCATTTGGAATTTCCAGAGTAAAATCATCTATCAAACGAGGGTAGGGCGAAAAGTAACGCACAACCCTTCAACTTGAACCATGTGAGTGAGGGACAAAGGCAAACGTATCTCACTCTTTCGAGCAATCCTTCTTTACCAAATTGAACGAGCATCCTTTTCAGGAGTTTGCTCGCAAATTCAGCACGTGTAACATGAAATTCGTGTATCTGTCGTCCTTGTCAAAATAATGTACTTCTCCGCGGGGAGGGTGGCTATTGCCACCCCGCAAAAAAAGAAAACCCTTCTTCATCTTTCGTCGTGTGTTTTATTTTTTCTACAACTTCTGAAGGGAATTCAATTTATTCACATGCGCGCTTAGAAAATATCAATTTCCCAGCAGTGAAACGAAAAAAAAAGGATAAAATAATAAAAAGAAGGAATATCTCTTCTGTGCCCCTTTCGACACCCTCTGAACAGCAGTCACACCAAACCGAGGAGTTGGAGGCAACATGAATGTAATATTTTTTGTCAGCTTCCACGATGAAGTTTATGTATACACGACACACTCATACCAAGGCATAGCTATCTCCTGGAAGAGATGCATAGTACCTGAGGACATAAAATCTTCTACACCCACACTCCCCCCCCTCTGGTTCAAACCCGATCTTCAATTTGAATGCAAAAACCGAACATAAAAAAGGATAATAATAAAAAAAAAGAAAAAAAAAATACAGAAACGCAGGAATAAGTAGAACGAAGTATGCCAGATGAGAGCGGATGCGGCAGCAGCGCGCGGTTGGCGGTTCGGGGAGGAAAAAGGATTTTCTAACAAGATGAACGAATTTATTTCGCAAATGGATGTCGCATTTCCTTTTTGTCACTTACTGTTTGATATTAAGTCCCCTTTCTTTATTACCTTCGGTTTTTTTTTTTTTTTGCTCTCTTTCTGGGACCACCCCCATCCATCCATCCATGATCCATCTCCATCCCTTCACTTTAGCTTGGCGGCAGCAGAAGTTAGCAGCATACACGCCGACACCACACCGAGCCGATATATCGACTTTTGGTTTGAGTTTTAAATTTTATTCCTTCCCAAATGTGTGTAGATATATGTATATCTATAACTGAGTTATAATAGGGCGTAGTCACCCATCCACCTCCTGTGGGGAGTTACGAGTATGTATCTGTATGTGTCGGTGGCGCCTCTTCAATTTATTTGTTATTTTCTTCCCATGCAAAAAGGGCTTAAGTTCTGCAGAGAGATGTCATTTACGCGCTATTTCAGGACCCATTTTCGGAAATTGTATTTGATTTCTTTAGAAAGAGGTGTGGATTTTCTTCTCTTTTTTTTTGCAGAAAATTTTAAATTAAATTTACACGTACCCAAGTATTTAGGGCAATGCAATCAGAATTAACAACAATCTGTGTGGTGTTTGATGGAAATGTTAAGTTTGCCGAGGATTACGAGTAGATTCAAATTCGCGGTAAGCTTCGTTCTAATATGCGATTTGTGTCTAGAACAGCATCACCAGCCATTATGCTACCATCGCCAACATCTTTGAAGTTTGAAGAGTTGAGTTAGAGTAACTATGACTGCCATTGTGCATTGAACCTAGCGTCCAACCGGAAATGGTATACTTATTATTTTGTTCAGATACCAAAACCATGTAAATGCATCACTCTTAAACAAAAGGGAATTGTTTAAAGCAAAAAAAAGGCACAGAGAAGGGAACATCTTTAAGTTTGGTAGTATTTTATGGGGATCTAACGCAGTGTCTCACTATAAGCACTGCGTCCATCAACGAAAGGATATCCTTGCCATTTCAGGGTTCGAAGAGATGAACGGGGAAAACTTCATATTTTCGAAATTCTACTCTATTCTCTTAGAAAAGCGACACAAGAAACAGAATATTGAAACTAAATCTCCGACGAACTGAGGCCAATTCTAAAAATGTTCTCCACTTAGACAATTTGGAGTAAAACGAAACCGACATCGTAACCCAATATCCTCAATGCCACCTGTGTGGAGACTGCTACCTACAGTAAACAAAAACTGAGATTATATGAGTGTAACTGTATTGTCAAAAGCAGATTTAAATAAAAAAGTCTTGACTCAATCCGTATCAAGCGTCACCAGTTTGGATTCCGAAGTAAGCGTTCCATAATAGAATAAGTTCATAGAATAACAGCTGTGCTCCACAATTTTCTTGGACATGGCACAGGTCTTCGGCAGGGTATGGCACGAAGGATTGCTTGATAAATTAGAAGCATATCTACCAGAACAATACTTTCATCTAATGGAATCCTATCTAGCATCGCGATATTTCCGCTTAAAACTAGCTACTCGAAGTTAAAGTAAATAAAAAACGGTGTTCCTCAAGGAAGTGGCTTTGGGCCTCTTCTCTATATCCTCTATACCAGAGATCTACCAACAACACTTCATATCAAAATTGCAACTTTTGCCGATGACAAATTCTAGCTATCGGAGAAACAACATCACAATCGACACTGAAATTACAAGCTTCTACAAATCTAATAGCCGAATGGACTTTACAGCCATCACATCAGCCTCGTCAGAGAAAAATTATGATGCAATCAAAGATTTCACGAGTAGATACATTTGCGAGTTCGGTTGTGTAACACAGCCGAAGGGCACCATCAAATAGCAGTTCCTGGACGTGATATCTTGTTTATAGCTCTTACTAACTTTCGCTACTTGCTCCGCTGGATATGACTTGTTAATGGTTCAAACATTTCACGTTCAAAGGTTGGGATCGTCAAAAATTAAATTATTCCTTTCCTATGCTTATAGTTTATTCGTAAATAAAAATAGTCTTATACTGTTTGACTCCAAGTTTAGCAACTCATGTATTCGTACATATGTCCATCCACTGCACTGGACGTGACGTGAGAAATATCTTCTATAGTACTTTTCCTACGCATGAATTGTGCCAGGACGGAGGTGTGAGGCCAGGGCTGGGGTTTGCAGCATGATTTGATCTGCGCCTCACCCTAATGCAGCGAGGTTATGAACGACGTTATTTCGGGTTTGAAGTTTAGTTGCGAACAATTCCCAATCACTTTCAACTACTACTGTAGTTCCGTGCCTTATCCATGAACTCAATTTTAAGCTTGTTATGAATCAGGTGATTGCCGAGGTAGAAATCCATGGTTCGAAGGCTTTATTTCGAGTTATTAAATGCTACATCATCTGCGTAAATTAAATTTCTTGAAAAGGTAGACGGAGTGCCACTAATGTATAAACTGCAGAGCAAGGGTACTAGGACTGGTTCTTATGGAGGGCCATTATTTAGATTTTGGCATAGCATATTGTTTATGAGCAATCCTTGTCACCAGAATCTATCAAATGCAGCAGTTAGAGTGATGAATCCCGCATCAGTTTGTATTTATTTTTCAAATCCATTTTCGATGGATGATAAGAATGAATGAACTGCACAATGTTTTTTACATCAGATCATGGTCTAGGCTTAATAGTGCGATTAGTTTATAACTCTCTGCACTGTTAACATCACAATGACTTTAGAGCTATCAAAGGCTGATGCTAGTTTCTATTATTGAGCTAAGTATAGAATTTTGACAGCCAAAAGACTATTCTCTTAAAGACTATTCAAGGTCTTGTTTGTAGATCTCTGGTATAAAGGATATAGAGGAGTGGCCCAAACACACAACCTTGAGGAACTCCGGATTTTATCTGCATTGTAATGTTAGATAGGATTCCATAAGACGGAAGTATTGTACTGATAGATATCGAACCTACGTGCTATAGCCTGTCGAAGTTCTGTGCAAAGTCCAAACAAATTGCGACTCCACTTATTCTATTGTGAAGTGCTTATTTCGGAATCCAAAATGGTGACGCAGGAGATGAGGTTTGTTGATTGGTTTTATATGTTAAAAATCAGTCTTCCAACAACTTTGAAGCCAAGGGAAGTAAGAGGATGGGCCTATATGAAGACACCTCGTGAGTATCCCTACCTGGTTTAGAGACCATTATTACTTCGAACATTAATGCGATTAACCTAATTTGGGGCAGGTAAACACAACAGCTGAGCTTTCAAAGGTTGATCTTTCAAGATTCAGCATGTAGCAGACTAAACTAAATAACCGTATACACCAAGACTATCGTCGACATTCCCGCAATTAATTTACAAGGGTTTATTCGATAAGTTCATCGAAACTCCTGGCTTACAACTTATTACCCAATTCAACGCAAATGCTGAAAAATTTAAGACAATAGAGCGTCACTACAAAAAAAAAAAAATGGTGCTATATAGAGTTGAAGACAGAAGAAATAAAAAGGGACATGAGCAACTCGTATCGAACAAATGGGGGAGATGTTGTTGCATTAAAAAAAAAGACGAGTTTCTACAGAATAGTCAACAATTTCACTACCCAAACTGGAGAGTTTTAAGACAAAAACGCAGCTACTATGATGTTAGAGATCTGAAGAGACCACTTCATGAAGACTTCTGTCAAGCAGTCTCAATCTAGATGATGGCCAAACACTCAATGAAATTCAACTCAAATAGTATAGCCAAACAAAATTACTTTTTGCGGACGCCGTGGCTCAGTAGATACGAGTAAGTACGCGATCATTGATCGGAGGTTCAAGATTCGACTCCCGAACCTCTCGCGAACTTGTCATAAGTAGCTTCCATCCCTTCGGAACGGCATAAAACTGTAGGTCCCAACAATTTGTGCGGCGCACAGCACGAGTGGCTGCAAGAAACTAAACCAGGACCTGTATTGGGCTATTAGCGCCAAAATATTTATTTAAAACCACTTTTTTCAGACCGTCTGAAGCTGATCTGTTTTAAGCTACCAACGACATCGTCGTCGGGACCAAATGGACCGGAACTTTTGCCAAAATTCCGGCTTCTTCGGGTTAAAAAGGATAATTAATAGCAAAGTCCTGTGGAGACCCGTCAAACATACTCCTTATCCGGTCTTGTTGTCTGATACGGAATCTTCAAGAGACATCTACTTTGACAGTGTAGTGCAAGACTTAGCCATGGATTAGGATTTTAAAATTTCTAAGTGAGGGTCTTTCTTTTTCTAGTCATAAGTTGCCTTACATGTACACGGTACGCATGCTAGAGTTTTGGCAGACTGTTTTTGTGTTTTGTATGTGGACATTAAAACCTCATAAAGGACGAAAGATAAAAAGTCAATGTTCTTTCACATATAATCTCTCATATAAGCTTCCTACGAGTACACCTCCCACTAGAGACTTCTTTCAGACACTGTAAACAATCAACAAGTTTCGTAAATCCGGCATCCGAGACAATAATTAAATCCTCCTTCGGTGCCTCCTACATCGTCATTTCCTCCTCTCGACGAGAGCAAACTCTCACTTTCACGCAGAAAAAGTATTTTTTTTTTTTACGAAATTAAAATTTCTCAAGTTCCTGACCTAGATAATGGCAATGAAAATAAAATAAACAAAGAGAACCCGAATAAGGAAATAAAACGAAAATTAAAATCCTGCCATTACACCAGACAGCGAGGGAGAATTAGTCTCTGCATAAAGTAGGACACACAAAAGTCGTCGTACACACCAGACTCTGGGTTCGTTCTATGTGGCATCCTGCAGACTCTTCGACAAGGACAAAGTTTTATACCGGCTCGACCTACTCTTTTTTTTTCCACTTTTTTTTTTAATTTCATTTTCATTCCGGCATTTCTCAGACACACCCACAAATGCAAATTAGATATTCATTATCCTCTTTTCTCTCTGCCGCGCAACGATACAGCGGCGGGGTTAGGGTGTCAGACATGAAACAAAATGATTAAAAAAAAAAAAAAAAATAAGCAAATGTGAACGGAAGACGAAACTTCCGGTAGTCGAATTCCGGTGAATGAACGTCGTCGTCATTGTCCTTATGAATGGGGTTCATAACAGAGAGAGAGAAAGGGTGAGATTGGGGGTGAGACGACCAGTCTCATTTGGAATTCTCTCATTAGTTGATGCGGAAAGCTTTCACCGCTGTCTTCATTATGCAACCGAAGGGTGGATGGAGGTTGGAAAAGCTTTGTGACCCCGTTTACTTGAGTTCATTCGTGTTGCACATCCTTCTTCATCTACGGATATAATGTTTATCCTTGCAATTACAGCAGCACCCTGATCACTTGTTGCCTTCCATTTACTCAACGACCCCCCACACCTGCCCATCGTCGCTGCGAATTCGCCGGCAATTATTCTGCTTGATTTTCTTTTCCGTTTTTCCTTTTGCTAATGATTTTTCCTTTCCTTTCGTCGGAGGGGATTCCATTGCCTGTGTTGATTGTGTTTTCCTTCGGGGGAGGATGTTTTTTAACGGCGCCAAGACGTGCCGCAATCATCGTCTCCTTTTTGTTTTTTGTGTGCCGTTCCACTTTCTTCGCTAATAAGCTCGTGCGCTCTATGGTTGGGGGTCGAGGCTTGATGAAGTTTCTCTCCTCTGTATGGCTGTACGGGGACGGCGACGGCGACGGGGTGCTCTTCGTGTAATTGTATTGGTGGCAGTTGGGGGAGGGCTAATTTTTGTTCTTCTTTTGCTGCTTTTCGCGAGTCGTTTCTGTCGCATTCGCATCCTTATGCGACGATGGTTGTTTTTTTTTTTTTTTTTTCTTTTTTCCTCGTCGTCTGTGTTATTAAATAACGGTACGCTTATATACCATTATGATTATTCACATAATTACAAGTATAGCAATGAGGAGGCAGAAGCGCAGGCAACGTCTAGTGTTGCTGTTCGAGGGATTCCCCGAAATGGTAATGACGACGGTTCCGTGGGTGTGCGTTCAACGTGGCCCATGACCTAGTCTAACTTTCTTCTTCGTCGTCTCGGTATTTAATTATGACGTAATGGCACTACGCTGATGATTTTGGCGCGGGAAAATCATTTAACATTTCTGGAGCAGTAAGGGATTGATGTATAGACCGATGAGAGAGACTGAGAGTGCTGGGAATTATGGAGAAGGATGTTTGGGGCAACTTTTCTTGATTTTGGTGTTTGGCTTGAATGGGTTTAGGTGAAGAAGCAAAGGTGGGAGTACGTATTAGTTCCTTTTTGGGTTAAGACAATGAACAGAAGAATTGTTTTTTGTTATCATTTTAAGTTTTGCTGATAATTTCAAGGCTTATTCGCGGAAAGGGTGGGTATAGGTTGTTTAATTTTATTGTAACCTATGCTAAGCATGGAAAGTGCAACACCCATTTTTCGCACAAAAATCCTTAATTATTTTTAGGAAGCGGCTTTTTCTTAATGACTTCCGACCGAAGGCAAAAGTAGACTCTTAGCGACATTAGTAAAGAGGCTGGACGCAACAAGTCGCCCCGCAAAAAAAAAAAAAATCCCATGTGACACCTAAGATGACTAACTTGGGCAACAAAAAAGATGAAAAGTGGACAGAAATTGATTAGAAGAACGTTATTCTCCGATGAGAGTATACACGGATTAGAGGAAATTCAGTATTTGCGGCAAAGGACTGGAGAGCGCTTAAGTAGAAGTTGCCTTCAGCGAAGGGTGAAGCATCCGGCCGTCGAAATGATATGGGGATGTTTTTCTTACATTGGAATTGGAGATTCATGCTTCGTTAACAAAAATATTTTAAACGTCAATAGAAATGCATTTCTCAGAGGCCGGCGAAATGAATTTTCAAAACGACTCTGCTCCGTGGCATCGTTCCGAAATGGTAAGCCACTTTGTTCACTTCTATTCTAATATTCAATAAAAATAAATTCAATTTAATTGTTTGACAGATTAAAGCATTTATGATTGAAAAAGGAATTTCCACACTCGACTGGTCAGGTAATTCGCCGGACCTTAACCCAATCGAAAATCTCTGGTACACTGTGACATTGAAAATAATCATCAAAAGCTTTATAATTTAGTGGATTCAATGCCAAAGCGATTTAATGACGTCATAACAAAATAAAGGAGGCGCTACGAAGTACTAATATGTCACCAAATTGCATGAATACAAATGTCCTTGTATATGACTTCCAAAATGTACAGGTTTTATGGCCTAAAACAATGAATAAATTGTTTAAAGGCTTGCGACTTACTGTAAAAGAAAAATTGTCTTGTTTTTTCTACAATTTATTGGAAATCTCAATATGCTCGGTTTCCGTATCTAAAATTTGATTCATTATTTCATCGATGAAAAAATTCTTGAAATTTAGGTTGAATTTTCACAGAATCAACATTCAAATGCCAAAAAGGTTTCACTTTTATTTAATAGCTGTTCCTTATCGTCACTTTTCTCAGCACTACACTGCATATCCACATCAATTTTTTCTTATTCACTTGTAGCCACCCCATTGTCCTGTCCCAAATTTTCATCCCGTAAAGGATCAGCCACGCATTCCATATATTTAACCATCAATAGATGATTTAAATTCTGATCTACAATGTCTTCAACACTTTCAAAATCATCTTCTGAGCTGAGTCCGTCGATTTCGCAAATAAATTGTTTAATTTCTTCTTCTCAACATGGAGATCTAAAAAAAACATTCATTTCATTATTAGGTGAGCAACTAAGTTCTCGCTGTTTGTCAATAGATGGCTCCAGCAGTAAGTGCTTGTCGATTTTGACATATCCAAAACGTCATGAACCGAGCTTAGACATATGGTAAACAAACTGTTTTGACACATTAGGGATTTTGTTTTGGCGTAATATACTTTTGGTTGTGTGAAAATGTCTGATTTTGTGCCAAATAATCGTCATTTGCGGGAAGCGTTGATTTTCTTCTTTCATTCGAAGAAAACGGTGGCTGAAGCGCATCGAGAGCTCCAAAAATTTTACGGAGATGCTGCTCTAAGTGAAGCAGCGTGCCGTGATTGGTTCCGTCGCTTCAAAGACAGTGATTTCGATGTTGACGACCGTCCGCGTGAAGGAAGGCCAGAATCCTTCGAAGACGCAGACGGAGGCATTGCTCGATGAGGATTTGTTTGAAATAATTCAAAAACAAGGAACTTGGGTTCCTTATTTGAAGCCAAGACGTTGGCGTGGTTTTTTCGCCTGTGAACAACTGCTCCAGCGGCAAAAAAGAAACGGTTTTCTTCATCACAACGTGACGGGTGATGAAAAATGGATTCACAACCCAAAGAAAAAAAAGTCATGGGGACTGCCCGGTCATGCTTCTACGTCGTCGGCTCGGCCGAATATTCGCGCTGCGAATATTTGGTGGGACCAGTATATTTGGTGGGACCAGGTTGGTGTCATTTATTATGAACTGTTGAAACCCAACGAAACCATCACTGAGGAACGGTATCGACTTCAATTTATGCGATTGAGCCGAGCACTGCGCGATAAACGGCCGCAATACGAGCAGAGGCACGAAAAAGTGATTCTACAGCATGACAACGCTCGGCCTCACGTTGCCAAACCCCTTAAAACCTACCTGGAAAAGCTCAAATGGGAAATCCTACCCCACCCGTCATATTCCCCCGATATTGCGCCATCCGATTATTACTTGTTCCATTCGATGGCACATGGTCTGGCTGATCAGCAGTTCCGCTCATATGAAGACATAAAAAAATGGCTTGATTCGTGGATAGCCTCAAAAGATGAACACTTTTACCGTAACGGTATTCGAGCTCTGCCAGAAAGATGGGAAAAAGTTGTAGCTAGCGATGGACAATACTTTGAATGATTCATTTGTAACCATTTTTTCACAACAAAGTTGCATTTTCATCAAAAAGAACTTAGTTGCGCACCTAATACATGGCTGCGGCAAAATACTGCCGCTATCAAAATATTTTGCAAAAGCCTTAAAATATCACTACGCTTACCCTTGTTTTATTTTTTTTTTTACTCAAATAAAAGCAAATAACTTTAGAAAATAATGATTTCAATGAAAACAATATTTTCAATCACATAAGCTGCGTTATCTACCACTTCTACAATATACAATTAAAATGGGTGAATCCCCTGATTTAAATCTAGTAATAAGCTCCATTGCATTAAAATAACGAAATATTCAATGTTTTGACTGAAAGATAATAGATGTCAGAAAAAACGTTTAAGAGATCTTATGGATCCATTCAATACTCGTAGTTTAGAAATAATCTCATATTTTGTAAAATTCTCGAATATGACTCAAACGATTTCTGAGCAATATTTAACTGTCAAAAATTTGATTTTTATTTTTAAGTCACTTTAAAAATAAAAAAAATTATTTTAACAGCTTTTGTTTAAATTTAAAAACTGATTGCAAATGAACAGCATTCAGGACCAAGTACGTACGACCCAGTCGTGCACTTTATTTTCTATCAAAAAGCCTGGTGATAATGACCGTAATGCTGCAAATATTCATATTTGGGTATGGGGTTGAATTTTAGGGTAGGTGTGTGCGTAATGTGGTGCGAGGTACCATAAATAACTGTCTGCGATTATTTGATTTTTATTTCTGATCAAAAAAATATATAAGTTTATATAAATCCTGATTTGATTTTTATTTCTGACTTAAAAGGGATGAAAAGAAATCATATTTGATTTTCACTTTCGATTTTTAAAAGTTATAGTCAGAAAGTAATGTTCATGTATTTTTTTTTATACATACATACATACATACATACATACATACATACTCGTATGTAGATTAAAAATAATAATTATGAAATCAAAAAATACTAAGTCAGGCTAAATTCACTAGGTATGCCAATCGGTACATGCAAACTTGAATTGATGCTACTGAAAGGACAAATTCTAGGTGGACAAGTGGTACAAAAGATTTCGCCTAATCTGGATCTTAAACGCTCTAAGAATTTGACTTTTTTCAATAGATTTCATATCAGCGCTGTAATTGGTGTCATTATTGGACACTGTCTAATAGGTAAGCATGCCAGAAGGCTTGGCGTATTTTCAAAAGATTTCTGCATAAGCTACATGGACGAGGGGAAGAAGGAGACTATTCGTAACCTTCTTCACCTGCCCAGCTCTCTCCCAAAGAAGGAAATTCCACTTAGCAGCCTTCCGTTTCAATGACCTAAACGATCTGAATCTGAAAAAAATAGACGTTAGGGACCTCCTACGCTTTTTTTTATAATTTGCACGTGTTAAAGGGGATATGAATGCCCTTATACTACAATATATAATTAGACACGGGCGTTTTTGTGGAAAGGGGAAGAGACAGAGGGAAAGACAGAGTGGTGTAGTTTGAAACTCAGGTGGTATTAAGTTTCTGTAAACTCCAAGGGTGGCTGACCAGATAACTGGGGAGTATTTTTGCTTGTTTTCGCTATTATTATCGTTGCTTATGATTCACAGTATTTTTTCCGTCCTCCTGATGTCATCATCACGATCAAGTTGCATTTTAGCCATATGACCACCCTACTGCCAGTGTTATGTCTTCACAGTAGAGTTGACTTAGCTTTCGCAAGTGATCGACTTTTTATTTATTTCATGCGAAATAAATAGATGATTCTTGACATCAGGATTCGAACCGTGAATCAACAGCGTGACAAGCGATGATGTTACCACTACACCACGGCTACCCTTAACCTCCTACGCTTCATCAGAATCTCCAAATGGTTCAATGAGTAGGCTAGAGACCACTTTCCAAATCCATGTGGTATCACAAGGGATCTATTATTGGTCTAAGTGTGTTGGCTTTTAGCTGACAGCCACCTCAACCTAACCTAACCTAAGTCAGGCTAAATTGGAATATACTTCTTGTACGAGTATGTATTGGCAACGGAAATGAAAGAAATTCTTCTGTGTGATTTTTTTATACCGCATTTTGAAACTACAATATTTTGTTCCCCTTCTGTTCGATTATTCTTCAATTTACAATTTTCAAAATTAACAGAGGTGGTTAAGCAATTTTATAATGTATTCACATCTACATATTGTACATTATGGACATAGTTTTAAGCATAAACTTTTTAACTGAAGCAGCTTGCGCACCCCAATTCAGTCCGCTATCAATTTCGAGACCCAAGTACTTAAAACCTGGAACTCTTTCAATAATAAAACATTAGGGAGAGCAGCTAACATTCTTATTATACTCCTACGTACTGGAACAATTATTTTTTCACATGTAACGGGCTTAAATTTGGAAATAAGATGGCATTACTCGACAGATTAATATACATCAGTTTGGTCTTATCACTTATGACTAAGTTTATGCATATTGAACCAATGTCGGAGATGTTCTAAATCGTGAGAGGTCTAAAGCGGAATAGTTTGAGTAAGAGCAAGCTATGTCTAACCCTGTCTAACTTCTTTTTAAGCCCAGACTGAAAATAGAATTGATATATATCAGGAAAAGAAGGGGACCAAGAACTGAACCCCAACTGTGGTACCCCAATACTAATGCGTGAGCTTTGACTGAATTTATCTCCAATCTTAACCACTTGTATTCGATTATAGAGGTATGAAGAAAACCAATTAAGCATAAATCCTCTGAAACCGACTTTATTTAGCTTTTTTTAGTAGTATGTCATGGTCTACAGTGTCAAAAACCTTAGCAGTGAATTTTCTTGAATTTAAACTGTCAAAGCTATAAAACTTTAAGAGGGTATCCTCAGTTGATTTGAATGATCTAAAACCAAACTGATTTGGACTAAAACAGGAATATTTTTCTAAAAAAGCGACCACTCTAGTTTTTACTGCTTTTTAAAAAATTTTAGAAAAAACAGAAAGAAGTGATATGCATAGGTCTATAATTAATTAGGTTTTTGCTATCCCCTTTCTGCAATACATTATAATTATAACCTCAGAGATTTTTAATTAGCCAGGAAATAAATCACAATAAATACTTTCATTAAAAATGTGGGCTAGTATTTACGTATGAAATTTGTTTAACAAAATTATCGTACCAACTATTCCTCGTTGAAGAATTAGAAGTGCTCAGAATTTTGATTATTCTAAACAATTCTAAGGAAGATATAGGCTCGAAGAAGAAACTACGTGCTAGGATTGTTTCCTTGCAGAAACATTCCTCCTCACAATGAATGGAAGTATTGTTAAGACCCGCATCTAAAAATAAATTTGATGCAACACTTGTACCTAGTACTATCATAAATACTGTTACAACTTTTAACGGTTCCCTACAGCCTCTGGTATTACCCGCACTCTTGTGTTAGCTTGCGTCATTTATAGTTGCATATTCAGTCTATTCACACGCAAATTTAAATTAAGATTCATTAAGTTTTTACCATGGAGTGGAGCGATACAGAAAACAGGATTGCCGTTATTGCCCTTCATAAGAGCGGTATGGAAAAAGGGCTTATCTTCAAAACACTGCAGCCGCTAGGAATCAGCCGTATGTTCGTCTATCGTGCCATAAAGTTATTTGAAGATACTGGTGATGTGAAAGACAGTCAAAGAACGGGAAGACCACGTACCGTTAGAACGACAGAAGCCATCAAAGCTGTGAAGGCACGAATAAGGCGTAATCCAGTGCGGAAACAAAAAATCTTGTCTCGTGAAGTGGGAATTTCACAAATTTCAATATCTCACATCATAAAGCAAGACTTAGGTTTGGGGGCATACAAAAGGCATACTGGCCATTTGCTGACTAACGCGCTAATGGAGAAAAGGAAAGAAAAGTCGAAGCGCCTGTTAACTGATTACGCTGGTGCAGAATACCGCCGAATTCTCTTTACGTATGAAAAAAATTTTACGGTGGAAAAAACATTTAATAAACAAAACGACAGAGTTTATGCCTGGTCATCTAAAGAAGCTGCTGAGCTTGTGCCAAGGGTACAAAAAGGGCATCACCCTGCGTCTGTCATGGTTTGGTGGGGAGTATCCTATGAAGGTGTTACAGAAATTCATTTTTGCGAAAAAAGAGTAAAAACTTCAGCAGCAGTCTACCAGGAAACTGTTTTGAAAAGGGTAGTTAAACCGCTCAATCAGTCCCTCTTTCAAAACAAGCCGTGGACCTTCCAATAGGACTCTGCTCCCTCCTATAAGGCAAAAACCACACAAACTTGGCTCACGGAAAATGTTCCTCGCTTCATAAGCATTGACCACTGGCCATCAGCAAGTCCGTACCTTAATCCTTTGGATTACAAGCTATGGTCTGTTTTAGAGGGCATGGTGTGCATTAAAAGGCATCCAAACCTGGAGTCGCTAAAAATTAATCTATGGAGAGCAGTCGACAGTTTTCCAATGGAAATCGTGCGTGCTGTGATTGACGAATGGCCAACTCGTCTCAAGGCCTGTATAAGGGTAAATGGAGGTCATTTTGAGTAAAATTAATTTTTTTATGTTCAAAATAAATTAATAAATATTTGTGGAATAAATTAATTTAATATCTTTTGTATTTATTTTTTGAGACCTATTTACATTTGTAACAGTATTTATGATAGTACTAGATAAAATACTCATTAAAAACATTGGCTATCTATGCGTAAGTTTTATTATCGAAGAATGTGAAATTTGTTTTCCTATGGTATACTAATTGATTTCCAAATGGGATCACTTGCCTAAAATCGTAGCCAATGTGTTATACTTTTTTTTGGAGAAAATACGTAATTGCTTCTGTACTATAATATTTTAAAAGTACTCTCTTTTCATACCTTTTATGTGTCTATATCTAGTTATGTCATAAATACCAGTACGAGTTTAAAAGCACTCGTCGTGAACCTAGTATTGAACACACCCATTCTATATTGACAGGTATGCAATGAGTGACATTTATACTAAGTTAACGCACAAAAAGATTTACACAAAAGTCGTTCGTAAATATGGAGTTTCGGGCTTCACAAGTGTAATATCAAAATCCCATGTCTCGCATTATCAAAGAAGTTTTGGGACTTAAATAAAAGCCACACTGGTCATTTACTCGCAGCCCAATTAAAGTAAAAACGGAAAAAAACAGGAAAATTTAGTTCACGGATAAAAAATGTTTACTATTGACGAATCGTTCTATCGTTCATTTTTGAGAGAAGGGCGCAAAAACATCGACAAAAATCTACCAAACGAATGTTCTGGAAGGCGGGCGTTGTGAAGGGACTTAACCAACAATTGTTTTCAAACAACCAGTGGACTTTCCAACAAGACGGCTCATAAGGCAAAAAACAACGCAAAACAATATGCCGCACATCATAATAGCAGATGACTGGCCGTCAGTCAGTTTAGCCAACAATCCGTTGGATTATAAGCTGTGGTCTCTTTTAAAGGCGATGGCTTCTTCTACTAGACACCTTGAGTCCTTCAAGTGCACACTTATCTGTGCCGTGGAGAATTTTCCAATGGACGAGGTGCGTGCTGCGATCGATAGGTAGCCAGAGCGACTCAAGGCCTACCTTATTACAAATGGGGACAATTTTGAATAAATTGGTTAAATATTGTTTCCTAAATAACAATTGAAGTTTTACAGAAAAAAAAAAAATACAAACAAAATCACAAATAATCCTTGACTAAGTATATTCGTGATAGCTAACTACTGAAAACTCGTTGTATTCTGTGAAAAACCCCAGCGTATAATCTACTGACAGCAAGAGCATGTGTCGTTCGGTAACATAGCACTTCTTCATCTGCGAGTGTTAATAAAAAACGTAGCTATTTATATAGTGTTTCAGTTGCTGAATATGACATTTCTAGTATTGCAAAGTATTAAGCATCAAATAGCTGAGGCTTACACACAAATTCTAGTGCTGTGCAATTTTTTTTTTATAGCAAAAACAGCGTAAGAAAATAAGAATTAAGAACTGGAAGTACTGCCATTTGCCCATCACATTGAATAATTTTGTATAGCAGCCTATCATACAAGGAATAAAAAAAACTGGTTATTTTCATTTCAAATTATCTTATTTACTTGCACCCCTGAAGATTTTGAAAAGTTTTGTATAAAACATTTGAGCTAGTACTTCAATAATCTACATAGCTAAAACAGCTGTTTAGTTATAGCTATTTTTCATAGCAAGTTCTTCTACTTTTATTTCACATGAAAAGCAAAAATAGCAGTTTTTCACAGGTTATTCTGTTATTTACATTATACCTGATGTTTTTTTAAAAAAAATACAGGAGAAGCATAGCAATTGCAAGTTTGTAGTGACTCCGTGGCTCAGTGGCAGTGATTAATACTTTGGACTACTAAGCAGGAGGTTCAGGTTTCGAATCCCAGAAAGCACCAATGAGTTTTTTAAGGTTTTTCACATCCTGCAAATATCTAACAAGCCTCCGACATTCAAATTTTTGTCATTACAGACAGTAGTAGAGAACATAACTCAAATACTAGTATAACTGCTCTTATGGCCATGAGCAACGTCGTCGTAGACGTGATGGTTAAGGTGATCCATTGTCTTTTTTTTATACCCAAACGTTGCACATCTACTTTTTGGGAGCGTTTTCTTCAAAAACCTTACGAGTATATTGTTATTTTTTTAAGTTAGTAACCGTGATGGATAAGCTTTATTTTGAAGATCTCATCAGAATTCATGAACTTAGGTAACAAATACTTACAGCCACTTTCTTATAAGAAGAAGTCATGAAATCAGTTTTTCTGATAAACTCATTTAAAAGTCACGCAGTTATACTCTGAACAAAAATATACGCATATCTTTGAATTTAACTTTAAAATTTCAGATCGACACACTCATATTATTAGGAATGGGTTAGAAGATAGAATATTATACAACCCGTTTCAGAGGGATTGTAATTTGCATGTTTATTTTCTTCATTGATTTACTAAAAAAATATATAAAACAGCTATTTACGAATAGCAATAATAGCTATTTTTCATAGCTAATTCATCCATTCGCATTACAGAGGCAACTTCTCGTAACAAATTCTACCTGAAATGAAACCTATGGGCGATATTCTTCTCCACAATTTATATTGCTAGTCTAGTTATTTTGGTTAGGTGACTGCATTATTGTTGTTACTAAATAGCTGGTGGTGCTATTAATTCTCTCAGTGTGGGTATTAAATTGTGGACGCTAACTAACTATCCATGGCCATGCATACATTTAATAGATACTGGTACGCTCGCTTTTCTATCGAATTTTGTACAAAGAAACAAGCCATAAGTTTTCAAAGGTTAAGTCACACTCATTGAATCTAAATAGTAATATCCAAGTCTACTTTCCTTTAAGAGAAAATCCTAAAAAGTAGTTTTAAAATACCCTAAATTTTAAATACTTAGCGACGCCCTCATATTATAGATCCTAGATACTGGGTGACAATACCACAAGAAGATAATCACGTATACTTAAATCGCAACTCCATTACAGATAGATACATGACTCCTTGCGCTTGTACTCGTACAGAAGGCATCCTGGAACATAAGAATTCTGATCCATATTGGGATGAGTACAACACATTTACTGGAGCTCATTGACATTCCATTTGAACGCCTCCATTCAGCATAGCGAGGGATGAAGGTGACAACAGCAATGCTTGTTATAAGTGCTCTATGTGCACGGATGTAGCCAAAGCTAAAGAGTGTATAGAATGTAGCTATACATTACCATGCTCAGCGCGCAAAGTGTCATCATCATCATTACACCGGATGATTTTTGACGCATTTAAAAACACACTCGCATATACAAAGTATTATATCTTATCCTGGCTCAAAGAAATTACGGATACGCGATATCACATCCATTTCGCGATAATTCGACTCTGCGCCCACCTCTAAGCCGGTTGGTTCTTTTTTTTTTTTTTTTTTTTTTGAAAAGGAAAACGCTTCACTCCTAGTTCGCTTTCTTTTAATGATACACCATTTCGCGATGGTACACTTGAGCAAAGTGTTTTTCGCGGGCTTTTATGTGCAAATATACATTTTTAGTGTCGTCTCTCGCATACACGGATCACGGATCTACTCCTTCTTCCGTGCGATAAGAAGGGATAATTTAACTGTATATATGCCTACTATAAAGAATCAAAAAAAAAAAAAAAAACGAAAAGAAGACATTTTCAGTTGACGGCGGAGGAGGAGTTCCAAGGACACTTCGGATCCTGTTCACGTTACGGATATCAAATTGATGGTCCTTTTTGATGTGCCACTCCGTTGTCAATTTGAATTTGAAGAATTCGATGGATTTGTCAATGTGAGTAATTTGTAAATGATACACATGCACACGCGAAGGACTCACAGTCGAAGGTGGCCGGGCGACGGTCGGAATGGGGGAACGGGGGAACGGGGGGACACCAGGCAGATTGACACGTATCGAAGTAAATTATGCTAATGTCAAATCCAATATTCTGCGCGCTGATGTCATTGCTGTTGTGCTGCTGCTACTTTTACTCCTGCTAAGGATATGATGTATTATCAATTCCCAAAGTACAAAATGTTATTACGATAAAAGCTCAATGTGTTGTTTATTTATATATATTTTCTTCCTTTAAGGAGGAAGGACATCCTTCTTCGAAGGCTTCAATCAAATTCGTTTTTTCGTTTTTTCGTTTTTTTTTTGCTCATGTACATTTCAAATGGATCCGTATTATATAGTAGACACTGAGCATTAGGATAATTCGCAACAGTGAAATGACAGGCATTTCGTTTTCCCATGTCGGTTCGTTTTTCCATTTGTAGAAGCAAAAAAAAAAAAAAAAAATTCGCAATATCCTTTTTTTTTTCTGTGCCATCGATGAAGATGATGGTTGTTGGGTATGATGACAACAAAGAACACGGGGATGCTGATCTTTGGAGAATTGTTGTCAGAATAAAAGAGTAATATTTTGAGAGCACAAACATAACGCACATTAATGGAATTTGATTTTGAATTTATGTGCAGATGAGTGGGAGGAAATGTCCTTTTTTTTCACAGGCGAGCTGCTATTCATGGTGATGAGTCGTCTGGAGACTGCTTCGGTGGAAATTTTGTTTACATTTTAGGTGGCAAACATGTCATCGCAAATATTTCTAATGGTTTCCATTTGTTTACCATAATGTTGCCATCATTTTATCAAAAATAGAATTCTGGTAGAATACAGACAGATAGTCGCTATAGAAAAATAAAATTCGTTACCAATAGATTGATCCTTTGAAAGGTCGTGATAAGTAAGCCTTAAGGATCATTTAGCTGTCAAACAGAGTTGTTAATGAACGTGGTGGCAGATCCGGTACCAAACAAACTTCTTATAAAAAAAAAGAGAGACACCATCTTGCAAGAAATTAACTCTACAAACAAACTCAACATCATAAGTATAATTCAAGAAGTTATACTTGACCTTAAGCTCTCGACTCCGGCGTCTAATGAAGCCTCTTCTTAAAATTCCCAACAAATCAGGTGGAGCTAAACACATGCATGGGTATATTGGTCCAATTTCCCCGCGATCATATAAGAGATGTAGTAGTGTATCAGCATACACAAATATGGAAAGATTTAAGTCCCACAAAGGTTTCTATCTAGTGGTCATTCCAAAGGAGGTGGTTTTAAATTGGATGACACCTTCGTTTTTCTTGACTATTTCTAACACCAACATAAGCCGTATCTACAACTCATGTTACCACCTACGCTAATCTTAAATGTGTATGCAGTCAATCTGGGAAATTGTTCACTCAAAATAAAAAGGACTCTGGCCCCCGGACTGATTTATAGGACACTAGTTTCTCCGCTAGGCTTCGCCCGTGTTAAAAAATATTTAATGATTTTGAGCTACCTATTGACCTGGGGTGTATACCCCCGATGACTTTTTTTAAACAACTATTAAAGGTCTAAGTTATCCGGGTGTCAACAGGACTTTTTAGTGCAACTTGCTGTGCGTTGCTGTACCTGCTAAAAAAGCAGCGCATTTTGCCATAATCTTGTCTAGATTAGCGCGTTTAATAGACAAAGATAGACATAGTAACATTTTCCGAACCAAAAAGATATGCTAATTATGAGGTACCTATTTGCCTGAGGTATAGCCCGAACTGACGGTTTTGTAATATTTTAAAAGAGCTACATGTTCCCTTTTACGTTGTATTGAAGTACCTCCTATAGTTTTGGCAGCGCCTTTATTTTTTCTTTAATTAACAACAATTTGTCTGCGAGTTGGTTCAAGTACTTCGTGCTATGAACATTTTTGTGAACCTTCCTCAAACAATAAGATGTAGGATAGTTAAGACCGACTCCAAATCTGTCCAACGGTTCTCGAGATCAGTGCGTCCATACAGACAGACAGATAGCCAGACATAGCGATACTGTTATGCTACTTACGTTCAAAAAACTTAGATCCAACAGGGGATCTTTTCACTATTCACCGCACCAAAAAAAATAGGACTTACTAGGGTATCTGTGACAGTTGCATACCATTTCAAAGGGCTGCCTATATGACTAATAATCATAATCATGACTAATAATCATAATCAAGGGCAAGTATGTGACACCATGCAGCATCTTAATACCTTCTAGAATAAGGAGAAAACTAAGCCTTGGTTTGTAAAGACGACACTGGGAAGTCAGCAATTTTTGCCTCTCTAAGTGCGACCCTATTCAACACTGAAATGAGATATCTGGTCAAGATCAACAATATTACGCTAGAAGGGTCACAATAGATATTTAAGGTCACAATGCGTATATATAATCTGATAATAGTCAGCAACGCATACAAAGGCAAAGAATTTCCATATGTCAGGGCGGCCAAAGAATGCTTAAGTCTGCTTTGACAGTGGTTTCAATGTAGAGATCATAAAACCTAAAACTAGGGTTAATATCTTGCCCATGTTGCTTTAATCTGAAGGAATAATGTGATACAATGATGCAAAGTAGCAAAATCATTGGGGATACCTCCAAGTATATGAGAATTTCAGACCGAGCTTCATGCCGATTGGATAGGCGCCGGAATTAACTTGGACTCTGAGTGCTGTTTCAATAACATACAAGCACACACAATAATGCCAAATAAGTAACAGCCAACGAAAGTATTTAGGATAATAAAATTGCCTTTGAACTGCCAATGAAAAGGTATACTACCTTGATTTCAGGAATGACTACCGTGTGGCGCTTTCAGTCATCTGATTCGAGTTTTTTTTTTTTAGGTTGGCACATCTGTCATTTGACATTTGTAAAAGCTACGCTGTCGAGAGTACATTTGCCTCCGTGTGTGTTTTCGATTTTTTACGATTTTCAAAATGGGATCAACTTTGCAACAACGAATCTGCATCAAATTTTGTGTTAAAAAGGTATTCAACGGCTGAATCCGACCCAATATTCTTCAAACGCATAATTACTGGAGACGAGACGTGGGTTTATGAGTATGAAATGAAATCCAGGCATCAGGCGAGTGAATGGCGCACACCGAATGAGCCAAAACCGAAACCACGTCGTTTTCAGTCGAAAAAGAAGGCGATGCTCACGGTTTTCATGGACTACAATGACCACAAGATCAGACAGCCAAGGTTTATTATTTGGGCATTATGAGACGTTTGCGTGAAGCAATTCGCCAAAAAAAATACCGGATTTGTGGGCAAACAACCACGATAACGCACCATCGCATAATGCCATTCTTATTCGTGAGTTTTTGAGCAAGAAAGTGCGAATACCATCCAACATCCACCGAATTCGCCGCATTTGGCAAAAGAAACCGCTCCGGGGAGGCCGTGTTAGCAGCCGAGAGGAGATAATAGAAAAATCGAAGACGGCTCTGATGGTCATACCAAAATCTGATTATAAAAATGTTTCGAGGCTGGATCAAACGCTGGCAGAAGTGTGTTTCAGTCAATGGAGAGTACTTTGAAGGGGACAATATCGATTATCAAGAATAAACTTGTATTTGCAATTGTCTGAATAAATTCCTGATACTTTTCGATCAAGGAGTATAACTAGTCTTGTATGACAAGAACCCTTCCGTGGAATTCCAGAGTCCGTATGAGTCTTCACTTGGATAATATCTCAGAGATAGGATAAAATATTTAGCCGAGCTTTCATTTAACCACGAAACCAAGGATACAGTGAGAACAGAGAACAGAGAAAATAGGTATTCGAAGGGTGGTGGGTTTTATCTCTGAGCATAGCCGAACCTAAGGTGCAGGCAAACGTCATATGTTCGGTGCTGCAAAAAGCTAAGTACGCCACATTCCGCAACCACAGATGAATATTGTGTTACGACTTAGGGCCTCACATTTTGACACCTATATACTCAAGCATGGACGTAGCTACACTCCGAATCTGCTTAGAAGAGAATGAATGGCTTTTTTGTTCTTCTACGAGACTGGTTGGATCAGGTAGGATCTTAATTCGGAATCTTAAGTGTCTGTTGTCACCTAAAGCAAAACTTGATTTCTATGAATCAGAAACAGGCACGCATTCTTTGCAATGACCGGAGTATTGTTAGGTAGAATAGAATTATATTTGGCCGACAGATGTCGCAAAAAGTTCATATTGGTTTGCTATTGTAGAACATAAATTACTGAGCCGATTTCGTAGAATCCCAGGAGTCTTTTTAGATACAACCCTTACTGAAGAACCACTAAACCGATTTTTATGAAATTTATTTTGAATAATTACTCTGATGTGTAAGTAGATTCATCTTAAAATTGTAAAAATCGGATGGACCACGGCAACTTAGCACTAACGATACACACACAATTGCTATAATTCGTTGCACAACTCGTTATTTCATTTCGAATGTAAAACCATATCATTACCATCATATTAATAATATCTACTCAATTTCTCTTCTAACGTTTGTAGCAGCAGCAGCAGCAAAAATCCTTTACCATTTGGCAATTTTCTCTCACCAGCACTCCGAGCACTCTTTAGAATTTTTCTTTTTTTCTATTTCCACACGCGAAAACAGACATTTTTTGGCAGATTTACTGCATATTGGTTCGGTGTCAAGTGCACGCGCGATAACCCAACGGCCCGAAAGTAAGGCTCACAGAAAAGGACCGACGACGATATGATTGCTAACCAACACCAAATCCTGCACAGAGCAGAGGCCAATTCTATGGCCAAATGTGAAGATTTATTTCTGTCATTTGTTCATTCCTCTATGCTGGGGGGCAGGCACTCTTTTGTTTTACTTAGCGAAGGATTTTCTATGCGAATCCTTTTTCATATCCTCGAGAAAAATTGAAACAATTTTCGGAAAAAAAAAACCAAGTTACTTTAAGAATTGGCTGACTCAGTACGCGCGCTTTTTTTTTTGTTTTTTGTTTTTCATCCCTTCCCCTTCTGGGACACGAGAACTTGACAGCATTGTCATTTAAATTTATCCACTCACAGCGTATGGCATAACGAAAGCAAATGACTTTCGTATCCTAGCAAAGGGAAGGGCGAACAAAAAATAGCTCTAAATCCGCACTGGGTAACGAGCACGAACATCAGCAGAAAGCCAAATCTGCTGGTTAATTTGCATACGTTGCGCAAAAAGGATACCATTTTTGCAATAACATAAAAAAGTTACCCACGAGATCAGACCAAGATCAGAGGGGTGAAACTCTATCCGGTTTGTTAGAGAGTGAGAGAAACGCACAAATTAATCATCACATCGGATTTGGTGATTTGCATAAGCTGCAATTACTCTGTGTATGTGTGTAAGCCTTGTTAACCTTTTTTTTCTATTTGTATCTGTTCCCCAACTGGATCGGATCCAATATTTGTTAGATCAGTTGCGCCACATGCAAACACAAGAGAAGGATTCAATTCAACGAAAGAACCCTTTCATATAGCCAACGACCCGTGTGATTTGCCGAGGATACATAGTACCATACACTAATATCCTGCCTGTCAATGGCGTTTGAACTAATACAAACGTCAATCGCGTTATACACGACCCACCCCTGCATACATAGTATACTCGTATTCCTGCTCCGTTATTTGATTTGCAAAAGTGGAAGAAAACGACAAATAAAAAGAACCCAAAGTGTACACGTATCCTTCGATTTATTGTGTGATTTGGATGGAAAGTGCGGTGGCTGTATTCGTACATACCACCCATGGCAATTTCTGCGACATAATTTTCCAGGTTGAAGGATTTTCTTTGAAATACTATTCGGGGATTGAGTATGTTATTTTGCTTTTTGTACTCTGATGTATACATATAGATATATAACTCGTATATAACTGGATTTGAATTTTACTCCTTTATCATTCACGAGCAGAGAGAAGGGCAACTAACAGCACAGACATTTTGAATTTTTTTTTTTTTTTTGTTGAAGGAACAAGGTCCTGGATTGGCTTTGTAGCTTATGCATAGAGGTTACTCTTAGGTACACCTACCCATTGCCAATTTTGTATCAGAGGTTCCTTGGTAAGTGCACAAGGACATACTTGAATGTGTATATGGATATGCGGTCGACGATTGATGTTTTATTTTGTTTTAGGTTTTCTTTTTTTTCTTTTCGATATGACCTGAGAGTGAATTCGGTTGAAATTTTAATGAGATTGAAGGAACGTGTACTTCAATATTTTCGTATCACTAAAAATAAAAATAAAAATAAAAAACATATTCAAAGGGCTTGTGATGAGTGGATTGAATTTTAATATTTAGATATCGCTTGTGCGGTTCCAGGGCCACAGGATTTCATTCAAAGAATACCCAAAAATACACCTCACAATGTTGCTGTGATAGTTATAAATTTAATAGATTGTGTACTTAGATGGCGCCCGGTGTGGGATTAGCCGTCAACTGTAATACGCAACTAGACAGTCCGCTTTATTTTCCGATAATTGAGTCAAAGCATGGCTAAGAGAGTTGAAAAGGCACAATTTAGCAATTTATCAGTTAATAAGAGTTTTCGGTTAATAGAACCCCGGTTTGGAATGTAACGAGTAACTTTTGCTAACATTATTTCATAACAGATATTGAAACAAAATTGTGAGGCATTGGAGTTACTTACAACTCTGAGATCTCATATCTGAGTTTGTTCTTAAAATTTTGTGAACATAAAAAGCAAAATAAATATCCGTATTTTTATGAATATGACTGATTGTTCCAATAACTGACTGGAAGGAGCAGAATAACTCGTGCTTATCACAGCTCTATATTAAGATAGTACACAAATCATTACCACGTAGTTAACCGGCAATCGATTGAATTAAGTAAAACGTAAAACTTCAATCGTTTGTATACTCGTTCATACTCGTATGTAACGAAATTAGTAAAAACAAAATAGCCTCTCGATTGAATATTATAGTATACCTTTACAAAAATCAATGAGCTACTGGGGCCGACAAACAACAAGGTATTTAGTTTTGCCGACAACAGAATACTAATATCATAAACAGCATGTCCATGAATGCAAAAATATCCATCATAGATGCACCAAATCGGCCCATGTAACGAAGATATGCAGAAAAACAAACTTAGATGACTTCTATGGAAAGAAAACTCAATTAACCATATTTTCGAGAAAGAAGATGTCTACTATACCACAGCTTCAAATGGCCAACCAAGTTATACAACCTAAGAATCCTTAATTTTGTGGTTGTACTCGTAGCTTGTGTTACGTAATGTAAAAGTGTAACGCCAAGAACATCCTCTCTTAGGTAATTTGGATTTTTTTTAAAGTTGCCACAAACATATTCATATGTACAAATGAAGTGGAATCGATTTCGTTTCACTTCCTTGATTAATTAAAAAAAAAAGTAATTAATTAAACAAATTTGTGGGCGTTACACATTTTTTTAAGGGTAACATAATTTAAACTTTCGTGTTTTACTCAATTCAATCGACTGTCTGCTAACTACATGGTAAGTAATACAAAAAACTTGTGCTTTTGTAAGAGAATTCGCTTGATACGAGTAAATAAGAAATTACTGCCCTGTTTTTTTTTTTTTAAATATCGCTGCATCCATGATTTGTTTACTGCAGTAACGAAATTCGTGTATGACTAGTATCACATTGACGGAGAGGTTTATGTTTTGTACTGCATACTCATACACTACCCTGCACTATATGAAAATCGTTTTTGGAATTTCAAATTTTAAAATTCTCCGCAAGGTTGATGCCGATTTTTTTTTAAAATATCCGACTTTACCCCAAAGTTACTGTAACTCTTTTTTTCTTGGTACATAGGTCTCAATAACCGTGTGCCCTACGAAAATGTTAGGTCTTCAAATTTTGTATGAAGTGGGTATCGAAATCTTTAATGGAAATAGGTTTTAAGTGTGGAAATCTCGAAAACGGTGCCTCCTATTATGGTAGAAACTGTAAGTGTTTTAAAATTATCTATAGTCTCTATATTGTTCGAAATCTTTGAAAGTATTGGAATTTATTTATTCAGTTGTAACGCTGTTTCCTATTTGAAAGTATTCGACTGATAATTTTAGTTTGTGTAATTTTCAATGTTCCATATCAAAATGGTATAAAGAAAGCAATAATGGATGCAACACTGTATTTGTCTGTCCATCTGGCCGTGTGTCTGTTACACGCTAGTGAGCTGAAATTTTGCACAAAAATGAAACTTGGTAAGCCAAAACGAAAAAAAATATTTTTGTGGCATAACGTACCTTAACGTGTTTACTACTTTAAGGCGACTGCAACCGAAACTTTAGAACTATCCACGTAAGCAATATGACAGTAACAGGGCGTCAATAACGAGCGGTATGAAGAGCTCGGTGTGAATTAAACCTCCAACGTTTTGGACGGATCTATGCTTCTGTTGTTGTATAAATTAAAATAGATAAAATAATGTAGTAATTATTTAATGGATCTAACCCGAAAAATAGTAAACTATTAGCCGTTTATTTATTTCCTCTTATTAATTGTGATATGCAAACCGCTCGTAAGTTATATAACTGGTTGTGTTAACAAGCATTTCCATTTATTGTAAGCTATTATCTTTGAAATAAAAAACAAATGTATAGACATTTGAATCAACATTTAAAACTCGAAATATATTTTCCATTTAATCCTTTATACCCACCCTATTCAACTGGAATAAATTAATTTAAATCTGTAGCTTGCAACAGAGAAATACCAGAGGAACACCTCGAAAAATCGAATAGAGTCTGTCCACCCATCTGTCTGTAGGTATGTAACAGTAACATGTTTTGGGTAACGAAATTTTGTACAGAAATCATTGATTCATCGATCAATAATACTTTTAGCAAGTATACCATTTTATTGAAAGAAAAGGTAACTTCTCATTCGTAACAGGAGAACCTTCAACGTAGAAGTGAAAATCGGTTATTACGAATACATCTCAAAGTACCAACTGAGATACATAAAAATTACATTTACGACATATAGCTTTGAACGAAATCGCTTGTAACAAAATATCGGATATAAAGAACACATTAACACTAAAGTCGAAAAAAATTATCGCAAACATAATAGGTTGTGAGTCTCCTCATTAAATTGTAAATGTCTTATTTTTTGGGGATTCCCCTGATAGTAGTTTATTGTTTCTTTCTCGCTTTGTGACTTGGGTTTTTCATTATTTATTGTACTATTATATTCTCATAATTATTTGGTTAAAACATAGAGTAATTTTCTGCATTAAAGAGAAGGCTTCAATCTAAAGTTTTCAAACATAGCATTGCATTTCTTACCACCAAATACCACATCTCTTATTCAGCCCTTAGACCAGGGTATAATCCGCTGTTTCAAAGTTTATTATAGGCAAATTATAGTAAGGCGACAGCTGTTGGCATTGGAAAGAGGACTATCATTGCGTGAATTTTCCAAAAACAGTGAATGTTTTGGAAGCTCTAAGAATTGTGAAGTGCGCTTGGTGGCTAATAACACCCAGAACAATTAAAAACTGTTTTATAAAAGCAGGTTTTGATGCTTCTAGCCAAGTGCACTGCGAATCAGAAGAAGCAATCGTTCAGCTTCCTATCCCAGCCGACGAATTTGAGCAATATGTTGATTGCGATTTAATTGTTGAATGCTATGGAGAGCTCAGGTCAGGTAATTGAAGAAGACAATGATGATGGTGAGGAAGAGTGCCATATAGCTATAAACCAACCTCAATTATCTAGTAAAGAAGCAATTATTGCACTTTGTTCATTAAGAGCATATTTTGAAGTTAAAAATGAGGACACGAATCACATAGATGAGGTTGAAGAGCAACTGCTCAGAATTTTTTTTTCTAATTTGGTTCAAAAGAGAATTTCTGATTACTACAAACCAATACACTAGATAGCCGAATCAATATTTGCAATCAATAAAGGCTCGTATATACATTACATATGTATGTATACATGTATATTAAATTCAGTTTTAGAAGTTCGTTTTTGTTTCCTATGAATAAAATATTTAGTTTTTCATATTTTATTTTTGTTATTTATTTCTATGAATTTTAATTTTTTTCCGATAAGAGCACAACCCGCTTATAGTCACAAAGTTCGACTGCCCGCTTGATGTGACTATATACGGGTTCGACTGTAACTGTATCTAACATAAATATCACACTTTTTTCACTCTTATATTGTTAATGCACCTCGTTTATTTAATAGCCTGCCAGAGAGTCTAAGATGCGAAAAAGTCAAAATAGTTTTCTTTTGTTCTTTTCGTGTGCATTATGATGAAATAAATATGTTTTTGAATGTCATTGTTTGTAATTAATTATTAATAATTTTATATCATTGCAATATTTTAATTTTTTGCTTCATTTCATTATGCATTAATAATTCGAAGGTGCGCAGTAGAAGGAGTATAAGTCAAAAATTGCAATTTTTCAGGAATAATAAAATAATAATAAAACTTTCATTTCAAACTGTGAATAACTATGTATTTTTATACCAGACTGAAATGGAAATAAGGTCACTTGTACACATTTGACCATTCAGTTTTTGTTCGAAAGGTGACATATACTAGTAAAATCAAGTAACAACATGACAAATCAAAGTCAACTATTTTTATTTCAATGAAATATTTATACAAAAAAAAAACAAATGCTTTAATGAGCGTGTTTAAAAATGAATCTTGTTCTTCAAATTCTTCTAAATCCGGAACTATGTCCGGTTGGTGTAAAATTGATGAAGCTCAGGTCTTATGAGGGGCAGAAGTCTCATTAAGGCTAGGCGCGCACATGCGAATTTCTGTCGCGGCGATTAAAAAATCGTAGTCGCTGTAGGAAATGGCCATACGCGCACAAGCGACAATAAACGTCGCGATTTTTTAATCGGAAAAAATTAGAGCACATGGCTTCTAATATGAGTGCGCGCATTTGCAACTAAACAATCGCTGCGATTGAATTAAGCTCTAATTTTCAGGGCACAAATTTAAATTTAAAACTGAAACACAGACATAGGCATAAAACTCCGGTATGGACTGTCTCAAATTTGTATTTTTGTGTGTTATGTTAGATGCAATTAGATTTTCTTAGGGTGCTGTCTTAAGCTTTGATGAATTTTATGAAATTATAACAATAGGATGTCCCCAATATTTTTTTCTACGTTTTTGCTTTTAGACGGAGCATAAAAGCCACAACACAACACTTTTTATTGAAATCTATTTTCAAACTCCCAAGTGGACGAGCATCCAACTTGCGACTGAAAAATCGCAAATAAATATGCGACTTGATCCATTTTTCTAATTTCTGCAATTATTTAGTCGCAAATGTCAGCATTCCTATTACAAGCCATGTGATCCATTTCTCACATCTAAATAGTAGCGCGACAGAAAATCGCCAGTGCGCGGACTATTTCGTATTATTGCCACTAAGATTTTTTAAACGCGGCGATTAAAATCGCCAATGCTTGCATACTTTTTTTTTTATAATTTACGCGCTAAATGGGATATGAATACCATTAAATTATTTCAGGGCACGGGCGTTTGTAGAAACTGAGACAGAGAGAAAGATAGATTGGTGTAGTTGGTTTGAAACTCAGGTGGTAATTTATTTTCAGTGAACTCCAAGGGTGACTGTCCAGATAACTGGGGAGTATTTTTTTTTTTTTTTCTGTTATTGTCGTTGCTTATGATTCACAGTATTTTTTTCCATCCTCCTGATGTCATCATCACGATCAAGTTGCATTTTAGCCATATGACCACCCTACTGCCAGTGTTATGCCTTCACAATAGAGTTGACTTAGCTTTCGCAAGTGATCGACTTTTTTATTTATTCCATGTGAAATAAATAGATGATTCTTGACATCAGGATTCGAACCGTGAACCAACAGCGTGACAAGCGATGATGACTACACCACGGCCATATGATTAATTTATTTTGGCGATGGATCAAATCGTGGCATAATAATCGCTTCGATTTTTAAATGCTCTGTGCGCGCATTCGTATTGATAAATGTGTGTTTCACTTTTTTGTGACTAAGAAGTCGTGCGATTGAAATCGCATGTGCGCGCCTAGCCTAAGTCATTTTTCTTTTCTTTTGAAATAGGCAAAGTATCTGTGTACAATTTATTTGGTTGTAGTATCGGGTTCGGGTTTCCTCGCCTTAAGAAAGATACTCTTATGAATGGTTCATCCTCCTGCAAACTAGTTTTGTACAAAACTTCTCCAGGTGATCGAGTGTATCATAACCATTTTGCTTTCTGCCACTTAAAAAGCTCACCTGTCGAATCTTGTTTTCTTAAGACCACAGTACAGACTAATCATAAAATTTGCCTTGTGTCATAGGGCTATGGCCACTGACTATAAACTTATGATCATTGATTTTTAATGCGGTTTTGTGTTGCATAGCCGTTAAAATCGTAATTTTTGGTTTGACCGCCACATGCATCAGAATAAAATACAACATGATCGACCTCATCAGGTAAATTTATGAGCTCGTCATATAATGCAGTGCCTATTTGATTAGCTCTACGTCCTCCTTCTGCTTCATGCCAAATGTAACATTTAACTTTATACCCTCCAAGGGTATATTAAAAGTTGACGTTTGTAAAAAGCGACAGATGTATTCCGATATGGAGTGGGAAGGCATTGTTGTAGATCGAAAACAAAAGTTCGAAGAGTTGGTGTTGTTTTTGCTCGCTCTTCGTTAATTCTTTTGGAGTTGTAAGCTGCATCCGCAAGATGGTGGTGTACTTCTTCTTCCTTCAGCTCCATCTGAGATTAAATTTTAATTCTCATTGCTAGATTATCACATGTATGACATGTATCTACTTGCGGAATCTTAAAACTGATATTTTGGTTGTGAAATTCGCTGGAATTCCTTGATACTGGAGCAGGTACTATTTCGCAATATAACGAATACATTTTCTGTATATTAAGGTAAGATGACAAAATCTTACTCGCCCGCCTTGTACGAGTATAGTGTGATTCATAGGAAGGAAATGAAAGAATATGCTCTATAACACTTGCAATGGTTTCGTCGTTAGGTTTATTTTTACATCTTGGGTGTTTCACAAAAAGTCAGGAGACGACAACTCCTGACTTTTTGTGAAACACCCAAGATCGATAAAGTATTTTTTTTTTATAACATTAGTTACAAATATTTGCTTGATATCGTACGTTTTCATAAAACAATTTTCGGTTTCACTTACAAGTGCAACGCTAAGGGAACTCAAACCTGAGATCGGGAATCTAAAACCTAAGAAAGATCCTGGTTATGAGATGATTAGAAAAGCATTGATTAAGCTTCTTCATATTGTAAATGCTGCACTCAGCACTAACCAATGGAAAGTTGCGGAAGTTATAATGGTTTTAAAACCAGGAAAGCCGCCAAATGAGGTAAAATCTTACAGACCAATTTCGGTCGCTACTTCCAGTTATATCCAAAATTTTCGAGAGGATATTAATAAGGCATCTTCAACCGGTTATAGAAGGAAATAATCTTATCCCTGACCACCAGTTTGGGTTCAGAAGTAAGCATTCGACAATTGACCTGGTGCATAGAATTACTGACATAATCGAGAAAGCACTTGAAGAGAAAAAGATATGCTCAAGCGAATTTCTTGACGACTCGCAAGCCTTTGATAAGGTGTGGCATGATGGCTTGAACTGCAAATTACGACAAGTTCTCCCTGTATTCCTATACGACATTCTTGAATCATATCTCGGGAATAGTCTCTTCCATGGAAATGAATACTCGGAGCTCAAAGAAATTTCGGCCGGTGTACCGCAAGGAAGCGTTCTTGGGCCACCTCTCTATCTGTTATATACTCTAGATATACCGAAAGAAGATGGCATTATCCTGGCTACGTTTGCCGATAACACCGCTATCCTAGCCGTAGGTAAAACAATCGAAGATACTACTGCAAAACTGCAAAACGCACTGACTGGACGAGGGACTGGCTGATCGCCCTCAACGAATCTGTAAATCTGTTCACGTGAATTTCACTTATAAGAAAACTAATGTCTTGCCAATTTTCCTAAACTTGGCCCGAATACCTTTTGCAAACGAGCCCAAATACCTTGGAATGACACTCGACGCAAAACTGAAATGGAATTCGCACGTGAAAATGAAACGTAAAGAACTCGAAATCAAATATAGAGAAATGAACTGGTTGCTCGGAAAACACTCCCAGCTCAGTACTGAGAACAAACTGTTTTTATATAAGCAAGTGCTAAAGCCGGTGTGGACTTACGGTATACAACTTTGGGGATGTACCAAGATAACAAACGCATATATTTTACAAACTTTTGAAAATAAAGTGCTGAGAGAAATTGTCCACGCACCGTGGTATACTAGAAACGATGATATCCACAGGGATCTCGGAATTCCGACAATCGAAGCTGAAATTAGAAGCTTCACGAGAAAGCATAGAAACCGGCTAATCAGACAGGTCAACAATACAATCCTACAAATTCTGGATGAAAGCAATTTATTGCGCCGACTACAAAGGACGAAACCTTTCGACTTGGCGAGATAGGATCAACCGCGCCTAGATTGCGGAACATGCAGGATCTTTCAGTGGAACGTAACCTGCCAAACGTGTTATTTTTTCATGATAGAAAAATTGCTTGATAAGGTCCTTCTTAGTTGCAATATATAACAAATTAAATCGCAGGGTGGTGTTTTTTTTAGTCAGTAAGAATCTGGCACTACTATGAGCACGCGCTTGCTATCCTCTATGGAAGATTTTTCACCAACCTTGGAAAAAAAAACCTTTTTTCTTTCTCCATTTATTTTGAAAAAAAAGTGCTTGTAGTGTTTCTATTTCCCTTATTTTTTCCCGGAACATTTTTCTCTTTTCCTAGTTACCTTAGTTGCAGTAGTATCAATCAAATTTATTAAATATCCAACTTGTTTAGTATGATCCGCCAAGGACCACGAGTACTCATCAAAAAGCTGTTGCCTTACATTTTTCGGGAAATGTTCTTTGCATTTAAGATGACAATTTCCTAAAGGTTTCATTTTTCTTTGTCTTACCATTTTTCCTTTACGTCAATATATTCCTTTCTGCCTTAATTCTTCTGGGAAGTTTCTTTGTCAGATTATTTGAAAGCACTGCATTTTCTATATTTTTCGTCTGTTCATCGCCATTAGAAAAAGTTTGATTAGCATTCACTGACCCGCAGTTTGAAGTAGACGAATCAGCCAAGTAGTCGATACCTTTTACTGAGTCATCACTATCAAAATCAGTTGGCTGGTTTAGATCATTGCTCGTTGACGGAATTTTATACACATCTTCATTAGAGACCGGCTCTGGCAGAGGGACACTTTCTACCCAATGAAAAGCGCAATTAAGCAATTGTAGATTTATCCTCCTACCTTCCACCGGACTGTACATAGAACATAAAGAATACAAATTTCTGATGGGAGTATTTGCTACAATATCAAAAAGTATTGCTGCTAACGCCATCCATTGGTTTGTTTTGATATTAAATAGAAATGCGTTAGTTGTGTGCGGTCTGTCACTTGGTGTAAAATGGCGGCGGGAGGTGGAAGTGTGCCTGAGCGTCGTAGAAGGGGTAAGTTAATCTAATTTTATTCTTGCAATCCTGAGTAGATTCAGTGTTATTTTGCTTGTTTTTTTAAAAAGAATATAAAAAACGATTAACTATTGCAATTAGTTTATGAGAAACATACGAAACCTTGAAAATACAGAACAAAAAATGTTTATTTCCTTTTTGAAGTACAATGGTTGGGAGCCTCACTTTTTTCGTTTTTTTAATATCCTTCATACAGTACTTCGGTTTTCAATTGAGTTTAACTTTCTCGATTTCAGTACTGTCACAAAATGAAATAACTGCGGCTTTGGATGAATCCGAGGTGGATTTTTTCTATGTATATTTTCCCTGAAAATATTCGTGGATTAGGGTCGAAAAGCAGTAGTTGTTCCTCTGATTAGGCAGATTTGGATCTACCGACTTCTTCACCGGCAGACTCTAACAGTTCATTAGTCTTTTTCAACAACAAGACGTAGAACAGGCAGAACGATAAATCGAGGACGAGGATTACTTCGCGGTAGAGGAAGGTATCAGCGACAACCGTCTACAAGCCGCGAATCCAACGGTGTTTTTCTTAAAGGTTGGAATGGGCGTATTTTCCAACCTGAAGTAAGAAATCTAATGCAACCGACCTATGTAGATAATTGGGAGTGGCACAAATATTATAGTTAATATATAGATGATGATATCCTCTCCCAAATCGTCGACAGCACAAATAGGATTTCTGTTTTGATAAAAGGTAGATCATTAGGGCTGTCTATAAAAGAATTGAACGTATATTTGAGTATAACTATGATTATGTCTGCACTTCAATACCCTCAGTTGGATATGTATTGGGCAGAAAAGTGGCAGAAACCACGATGACTGCGAAAGGTGGTCGAAACTTAATAAAAAAGTAAAGAGGCCTGAAGTCATAAAATTATATATGCTCTCTGTTTGCCCATCACGCAATCGAACAAAAAAATGGACAATCAGAGTCATTGCACACCTTTTTGATCTAGCTGTTGTCAATGCATGGTTAGAATATAGGGAATCAGAAGTTAGGAAAGGAAAGCTGAAGCGAAACATCGAGCAATTGCGTGAATATAAACTTAATTTGGGAACAAAATTAGTGACTGATAATGACACCGAGAGCGATCCTGAGCAATTAGATGAACTTTTGCCGAAACAAAAAAAAAGGAAGGTGATGATCAATACCTTCAAAAGAGAGACGTCAACAACAGGCTGCACACCTGCCTGCATATGGTACTAAACAAAATCGCTGTAGAAGAGATGTCTTATTTTCTTCCGACCGTAGTTTGTTCTATGTAATGGTTGAAAAAAAACATTTCGAATTCTTAGGCGCCTTTCGGGCTATTTATGCGGGCTATTTATGCGGTAACACAAAACATCTCTAATAAATAATACATCGTGGGCATATCTTCTCACATTAAGGGTAAGTATACCCAGTAATTGGCAACGTGCGCTGTAAGAGGGCTCAAAGTCCCAAGGCATTTTTTTGAAAATATATTTTGTGAATCGCCTCTGCACTCTTTCTATACGATCTGAGTGGATCTGATAAATGGGGTTCCAGATAACATCAGCGTATTCAAGTATCGACCTAACCAGTGAGATGAATAGACATACTAAAGTGTGTGCATCAGAAAAATCTCTCGAATTTCTTTTGATAAACCCAACAAGTGAGTTAGCTTTGGCAACTATGTACTCAACGTGAGGAGCAAAGGTTAGCTTGTTGTCGATAATGATCCCAAGGTCCTTCATTTGATTAACCATTTTTAAAGGAGTTAAATCAATGCAGTAATCATAGGTGTATTGCTTTTGCGATCTTAAAAAAGAAATTGCCTTGCATTTTTGAATATTCAGTTTCAAGCAATTATGAATACACCAATTGGATAGGTTGCTAAGGTCGATTTGCATCTTTCCACAATCATCTAAACTTTTTATCTTACGAAATAGCTTGACATCATCCGCATACATTAAACATTGACAGAATTTTATACATTGAACTATATCATCAATAAAAATTATGAAAAGCAGAGGGCCCAAATGACTACCTTGCGGAACTCCAGATGTACAGGAGATTAGTCTTGAACAGCAGTTATCTATGTAAACTTTTTGGAATCGACCAACTAAAAACGATGAAATCCACTTCAGCATTGTCGAATGAAATCCAAAATGTTCCAGTTTCTTTAGCAAAATCTTATGATTCACTGAATCGAATGCTTTGCTAAAGTCCGTATAGACAGCATCAACTTGGCATCCATTTTCAATAGCGTTGATAACATAGGTCGTAAAATGGGCTAGATTTGATGTTGTCGAACGTCCAGAAACAAAACCATGCTGAAACTCAGACAGATGTTCTAATTTATGTTTAACGATGCTTTCAAAAAGCTTTGGTATAGCGGACTGTTTGCATATTCCTCGGTAATTTTCAATGTTATTCTTGGATCCAGATTTAAAAATAGGAACCAAAAACGACAGTTGCCAGATGAAAGGGATGCATTAAAAATTGTGAGTAGAGGTGTACACAGGGAATCACAGCAGTTTTTTAATACAATTTCCGGGATACCATCGGCACCAGGCTAAGAATTAGGCTTGAGGGTGAGAGCCGCAGACTGTAAATCCTGCAACTCTAAAACCAGTAGACCAAATTCAAACTTGGACATTGAATACAGCTCAAAACTACTGGGTATACTGCATTTCGAGAAAACGGATTCGAAAAATTGCGCAAATAATTCAACTGTTGTATAGGTGTCATTGGATTCAACATTTTTATAAACCATTGTTTTGGGCAACACAAATGATTTATAAATGACCAGAAACACTTGGAATTACGTTTTAGTTTATTTTCTACGCTATTAATGTATAGATTGTGCAAGAACTTGCTTAGGACAGTAAAATCTTTTCGGAGCTTCCAAAATAGAACTTTATCAATTTCATTTCCAGAAATTATAAATCTTTTGTGTGCTTTATTTTTTTAAATTCTTTAAATTATTATGTACACAACGAGCGGCCTTCGTCTAGTACATAAAAAATCGTAGCGGTACTTTATTGAGTACCGTTGTACTTTACAAAGTACGTAATGAAAAGCCAAATTTTCCGGCAGAATTTTTATTTTTTATTTTTCTATATTATTTGAACCCATAGCAACGACCCTTGCAAGTTTCATTAAATTCTAAAAAAAAAACAGGTATTGGTAGGCAGGAGGTTATAGTTCTATGATATTTCACGTCATAAAGCTTTTACGCTCATTGTAAGTGCAACAATTTTTGCAGCTCGGTTAGTCTTAGAAAACATTTTAATTTTTTTTTTTTATAAAAAATGTACACTTACTTTGTGTGTTGGAGAGCTACCAACGAGTAATAATGTTGCTTTGGAACTACAAATGCAACTACTCGTATGTGGAACACGAACAAACGAGAAAGAATTACGAACGTAACAGAATTATTTGGTCATTTAAGTACAAGTCATAACGAATTGTAGCTGCCAGTCAAAAAAAAAATAGCCCCTGTTTGATCATAATAGTATAAGTTTAAGTTAAGTTTAAAGTTTTTTTATGGCGTTGTTTAGGGGGTGGCTGTGTTGGCGATGAGTGTGGTTTGGGAACCATTTTTCGGTGTTGTTGGCCTTATCACTAGTTCGCATTTACTTATACTCTTTTAACCAAGCACAATTATGTCTCATACAGTAAGGCTTCTTTGACCACAGCATTTTTTAACGATTTGTGTATGCAATAGACTTATACCGCTTCTACCAAACGTGACATATAAAATTTGCAATCGAATGGTGTGCTTATCTCATTTTGACCAAATTTTGACTTATACTCCTTCTATCGCCCACTTTAAAATTGATACCCATCAATAGTAAATTATATTTGTTTGTAATTACTGACTGGTGCATCCAACTCTTGTCCTGCGGACTATCGGATGTTCCTAACTATTTTCTTTGAAATTTTATAGTATTTCTTAGTATCGTATGAATTAAAAAAAAAAAAAAAATATTAGCTATAAGTTTTCCAAATGAACTAAAGAAAAAAAAAATTTAAATAAATTTCTCAACAAACTGTATGCAATTCCATTACAGCACTGACTTCTTAAAAAAAAAAAAAAATTCTTGATGTCCTATTAAAATCCGTGAAATTATCAAAAACTGGCGACAGGTAGAAAATATTTCTTAATATCTTCAAAATAATTTAGAAAAATAAATTTTTGAATGAAACTTCAAAACACATTTCGAGCAAAATTTTTTCTTCAAATATAATTTTTCCTTTGATTTTGTTATTACTTTTATGGGCAATGTTAAACAATGTATCATATATTAGAGTACCCTATACTACTCTATACATACCTTAAGTGGTAAAGTTTAAATGATAAAAAATATTAAAAAAAAAAAAAAAAAACAGGAAAATCGCAGCTAGACTGAATAGCTATGTAGCACCCAAAAGAGCTTAAGGACAATTTGAAACCATGCACTCTTTATATTCTTAACTTTTCAAGTGTGTCGCAGAAAGAATTAGAAGTGAAAATAATTTTCAGAATTAGTCAAATGTATTTCCATTAAGCTTAACACTTTTTTTTTTCAATTAAAGACAGGACCGGTGTATCTAGTTGCTTTAAAAAATTAATTTAACTACAAATTTTATGACAAAATTTTTCATCATGCTTGATTTTCTAAAATTGGGCTTTTATGAAAAAGAAAATATTTTTAAATTTTGTTCTTAAAATACGCTTTAGATGCCAAAAACTATAACTTTCAAGGCACACATTTTTCACAAGAAATTCGAGAAATAAAATTTAAAAAAAAATGTTTTGAAAAGAAAATTAAAACAAAATAGATATCAATAATCAGCCCAATTAATTTACCACGTACCCTCATCGATAACACTTTTGAAAAATATTTGCAAATAAGCTCTTAACAAGATCCTTAACAAGGAAAAATCACCCAACGAACCATGCGAATACATGCACTACGAGTAAGTGCCACTTTAATCGCAGATTTGCAGAATACTCGCAGAAAAAGAATTTGAATAACAAAAAAAAAAAAAAGTCCTACTAACACACTTTTCAATCCAACCCAGCAGACAGCTAGCTGCATCCCATCATGCACATTAAAAGCAGACGAGTAATGGAAATTAAAAAAAAAAAAAATAGCGTCCCCTCTAGTATAATCCTTAAATATGCAAATATTTCAAGAACGAAAAAAAAAGGATTCAAACACTAAACCCGAAACGAAACGTAAATTAAAAAGGAGAAAATTCCATAGTTAAACATCCTGAACTATTGTTCCACGTACACCTTTTACCTTTAGTTTAATTTGCATATTCAACATATCACAAGGACATCACTATGCATAGCGAGTCATAGGGTTATGCTCATTAACATAAAATTGCCTAGCATTCGTTGAGCATCTGCTTTTTTGGCAAATGTACTTTTTTTTCTCTACGAGTATTACCCTTGCCCTCGGGATTAATATGTTAATGAGTTAATTCTTGTGAATGGCAGAGACGAGTAGGGAATACTATGTCATGGCCAAGGACATCGCGCACACACACATACACACTGATGAATCCCTATCAAATGAATTCTAATTAAAAAGGAATGTTCGAAGCGAAAATGAGTCCATGCTCAGTGTTCAATTAGCCGCTTAACGAAGACGACGACCGAAGAGATTTTACTTGTGAGAAGTTTGTTGGTTTTTTTTTTTTTTTTTAAAAGAAAAAAGGACATTTCACTCACCTGAAGAAAAAAGTTTAAAAAAAAAAAAAAAAAATTTTAATCACTTATCACTTAAAAGCACTGAGATGGAATTTATTTTATTCAAGTCGAAACCGAGTATACTCGTACTGGTTGTGTCCAATCCGTAACGCGTCAACTTAAGGAATGACGGGTATCCTTAATCGTTCAAGGAAATTCCTGTGAAATTTTCTACTTCGCCCAAAATAAATTTCATTCGGAGAACTCAAGGATAATACACGACTGCGTATCTCTCACGGTAACGAACGAAACCGAAAATTCGATAGACACCATGATTCGTCCAAGTCCTTATTTTTTTTATTTTTTTTTTTTTTTTGTTCGTATTCTCCACTCTCGACACTCAAAGAAAACGGATTTTCTTTGCGCTGTTCGAAAAGAATACTTTTGGCAAAGCTTGCAAGTCAAGCAATCAACTGCTACTGAACACTGAAAATCGGCCGTTCTTGTCGTTATTGTCGTTCGCAGTGCCACCCCCGAATGGGTGATGATGGTGGCGGTGCTGGTAGTATACAAAATGTGTCATATCGTGCCAGGACGAGAAGACATCGTCGTGCGCGTACTCAGTGGCGGCAAACGAGAAACAAGCAAAAGAACCAAGAAAGAAAAAAAAATCGAGAAAAAAATGGAAAAACACTTGAAAAGCATGACAAAAGTCATCCCCAAACGAAATTCGTCGTCGTTCATCCACCCCCGACGTATAGGTTGAGGGTGAATCTCTCGCTTATTCAAAGGAGTAAGGAGCTGCCGTCTGCCCGTTCCCAAGAAGAAAATCCAATACAACCGCAAAAAAGGGAGAAATCAACCCCCGCACAGAAGCTCCGGAGTAGCAGCAACAGCAGCAACACAAACAGGGACACCAAAGTAAGTAAGGAGGCAACAACGCGTGAAAGGGGATAGTTTCCCACCCCCACTTAACCATGTTCACAGTTTGAGGGGGTGGTAGGGGTGGATTTTTTCTATCTTTAGTGTCCACTCCCCGGTTTTTTTTCGGTTCGCTGACAAAATTTGTTACTGTTCCATTTATTCTGAATTTATGGCTCTGGGTTTTTTTTTCTATTTTTCTTCGATTTCCTTTCCATCCTTTACACCACCACTACATGGACACGGAAGTAAGGAGAAATCTGGAAAAAGATAAAAAGAAGGAATTGCTTCAAAGGGGAACTTCTAATGCAAATTTACTACCCCTCTGAGTTGGGTTGGTTGGGATTGCTTTTTCGGCGGTTTCTTGTCTTTTTTTTTTTTTTTTTGTCCTTTTCGTGGGTTATTCGTGTGTCCTTTTACGTCCTCTTCGCCTCAGTTGAGTATGAGGAACAAAGTGAAATTTTGAGTTATGCGTGCGATATGCGAGGATTTTAAACGATGGCGCTTTTTTTATGGCGTTGTTTAGGGGGTGGCTGTGTTGGCGATGAGGGTGGTTTGGGAACCCTTTTTCGGTGTTGTTGGCCTTATCACTAGTTCGCATTCGTTTCGGGGGTTTTTTTTTTTTTTGCTAACGTCATTTATTTTTGCCGTTGTTGATGTTGGTGTTGTACTCGTACTATTTGATTACTTATCCTTTATAGAGCAACGGATGGATGATATGAGGGATGGTCTAAATGGATACAGGCGTATAAACGATGAAATGACTGATGGATAAAGGAGAATGTTGGTTTGAGGGGTGTTATGTGTATCACGTATCGTAACGCTTTCCAAAATCTATATCCGGAACTAATTTGCGTAGAACAAGCGATGGTATCCACAGTATGGGGTGGTGTTCGATTTTCCTATCCTGGGGATGTGACATTTTGCCAGAGTTTGTTTGCAATGACATTTTGGTGATTTTTACTTAGATGAGCGAAGGGGGAGCGGCTTAAAATGATGTAGGGTTGAATGTTGGAGGTAATAACGTAATCTTCTTTGTGTGGGGTCTTCTTTTCTTTTGATAGTGGCGTTTTTTAATGGCCCGCTATAGAATGAAGGTATCTGCAAGTTCTTCGTAGGAGAATATTTCGGCTTAAGTTTATTCTTAAGTTGTGTTTCGTCATGTCGCTGGTAGAATACTCTGGGAATTTGAAAAGATCATCAAATCAGAAACAACCTGATAAAATTTCAGGAGCCCATCTCATCAAAAAATCGTGAATTTTCTATCGAAACGGAACGAGGGAGAGGTCCTCGTCCCTTGAATTCCTACAAAAGTCAATGGGAATGATACCGATACGCTTGGCATCAATATCGTTAGCGCAGTGCCAAGTGGGTAAAAGAAGAGGTGACATTTGCATCCCTACGACCAAGCCTAACCAAAGGTCTCCAAGATAGTATTGACCAAGTTGCATTAGCTGCGAGTTTTGAAAATTTTTATCGGTGTTCTAAAAACAATTATTCGAGCGGGAGTCTTCTTGGTATAAATTCGAGGTCTCAATGTTCAATGACTCAACGAGCTGTGTAGGGTACCTAGATCTCGCAGGGATTACCCATGTCAGACAGGCTGCTGACGACCAGGTGCCGTTTAGATATTAAGGCGAGAGAAGGGTAGTGCTACAAACAACACACCACAGTGTTCCGTTTCGTTGTTAAATCAATCAGCTTTAGTCTGTTGTCGAAAGTGGCGCAGGCGTTGGAATTCTCAAGAACAATTTAAATATGGCATCTTTAACACTGCTTGGTTGTATTCTCGTTATCGTCTTTCCTTTGTCCCCCACATGGCGATTGTTAAAAAGAGTATAAACAGCTAAGTCTGCATCTGACAAGAAGACAGTATCCAACATGCCTGCAGCCTTTTTGCAAAATGTTATATCTTAGGCAGGGCCGAATTTTTCGTTTTAACTAAAGTAGAAGAGCAGCTACTGTAAAAGAGTTATTTCTTGGGTCTCTTATATACTACAAGAGTAGGTAAAAAATTCTGCATCCAAAATTCAGTTTTGTCAAAAGTCTGTATTGGAAAGTTTTGTATTTTAAAATTTTGTACTCAAAAGTGTTGTAAATAATAAAAAAAAGTGCGTACTTTAGAGACATTTACTTCGATTTCCAAAAAAAAATTTTTTTTTTTCAAAAACTTTGTATCTATTGTCATTTCTTGCAAAAAGCCTGGTGCGCCATGTCATACATATGACATGTAACATTTGATCAAAATCGTTTGAGCCTGAAAAATATCCGATTAGAAAAGCTGAGACATTTTGTCACCTCCCTCCCTTCCCCTCCCTTCAGGCCATCAATGGATTTTATAATTTCAAAGGACACAGTCCTATCTAAAACATTGCTGCTGTAACTAAAAGTGTCGCTGAAAACCCAGGTTTATCCATACGTTCGACGTACCCCAAACCAGGCTACACACATTTTAGAATGCATGCTCACAAAGTTCATCTGACTCAAGAATTCAAACTGGCGGTCCATAGACAACGCCGTGCGTTCGTTGATTGGGTACTAGAAATGCAGGTAGGTGATGCTGATTTTTACAAGAGGCCGTGGTGTAGTGGTAACATCATCGCTTGTCACGCTAAAGATTCACGGTTTAAATAAAAAGTCGATCAATTGTGAAAGCTTATGTCAACTCTACTGCGGAGGCATAACACTGGCAGTATGGCTGTCATATGGCTAAAATGCAACTTGATCGTGATGATGACATCAGGAGGACGGAAGAAAAATACTGTGAATCATGACCAACGACAAAAAAAAAAAGCAAAAACAAACAAGCTCCCCAGTTATCTGGACAGCCACCCTTGGAGTTCACTGAAACTTAATACCAGCTGAGTTTCAAACCAACTACACCAATCTGTCTTTCTCTCTGTCTCTCCCCCTTTCCTCAAAACGCCCGTGTCCTATAAGGGTATTCATAACCCCCTACACACGTGCAAATTATAAAAAAAATAAGCAGAAACTGTCGCATCTGGAGCACCGAAAACCCGAGAGTGATTGTCGGGCAACCTCTTCATCCACAACGAGTGACAGTTTGGTGTGGTTTTTGAGCTCGATGCTAACCGATTTTTTTTTTTTGCCTGAAATTGAAGAACTAGACGAGCCACAAAAGCCGTGAAACAACAGCATTATTGCACGTTTAATTTCGCGTTCCAGAGACTTCAATTGGTCACCTAAAACGTGTAATTTAACGATGCTAGAATACCCCTTATGGAGGGCAATTATTCGTACCGTAAAAATGTTCGAACTTGAGATTTTGATTTTTATTTTGATTGATCCCTCAATTCCGATTTCTGGGCGCTGACCAAACGGTTACACTGATTTACTTCTGATTTCATATCTGGGATCTGTGGGGTCATATGTCGAGGATGAATTTTGATTAATATTCCAAAAGCCACAAATAAATTATTCAGTGTCAAAAAAAATTAAACATACAAATAAATTAAGGAAAAAATACCTCCAGCATCCACTTGACGTAGCACTGAAAATCAGACACAAAACTATGAGTAAGAAAGTTAATGAGGATAGCTTGTGATAGATACTATTACACTAAAGTACGAAGTGCACTTGGTAACCCTAGAAGGTAATGGAGGGCTATAAATAGTATCATTGATGGTAACTCTCCCAATAGATGGTGTTGCTGTTGATGATCCTACAACAGTATCAAATCCTTTTAATGGTTTCTTTTCTACGGTCGGTCTAAAAGTGAGTCTCATACTATTGTAACCATTGTCCTGGATCTCCTTTAACTGAGCACAATGTTACGAATAATATGATAATTGGAGATTATCAAAGTTATAAGTTCACTTAACAACTCAAGGTTCTGTGGTAATTGTGGTATTTCCAATGTGTTATCCTTTAAAAAATAGCACTGAATATAATGAACATTCTTGCCTATATTTTGAACGTAAGTATATTCTTGGAATTTTGCCTGATAAATTAAAGTGTGCTATTGTACGAGGGCAAGGTGAAAAGTTCTCGGCCTGACGCAGAGATGGCGTTCCAATCAGCCAAAATTTATGTTTCCTGCCTGGATGCACTTCTCATTAGTTCGTATGAAAAGTTTCAACTTGTTCTCTCAAGTAGTTTCTTTACACGAATTTTTGAAGTAGACGTCTTGCGTGTTTTTCGTTAAAATGGATAAACTTGAATATCGTGCGGTGATAAAATTCTTCATTTTAGATGGGTTAACCCCTAAGGAAATTCATCCAAAGTTGACAAAAGTTTACGGGGACTCTGCTCCTTCCATGTCAACCGTCAAAAAGAGGGCAGCTGAATTTAAACGTGGTCGCACGTCCCTCGAAGATGACCCACGTGAAGGACCGCCAAAAACCGCAACCACCACACCCGAAACCATCGGAAAAGTGCATGATAGGCGAGTAAAGGTGAGTGAGATAGCTGAGGCTGTGTGTATATCTGAAGAGAGGGTGCGAAACATCTTGTACAAAAACTTAGGGATGCGAAAGCTCTGCGCAAGATGGGTGCCGCATTTACTGAATGCCGATCAAAAGCAAATGCGCAAACGATTTTCGCGGCAATCTTTGGACCGATCCAATAGGGATCCGACCGATTTTGTGCAGCGATTTGTCACCATGGATGAGACATGGGTCAACCAATACACGCCAGAAATGAAACAGCAGTCGAAGCAGTGGGTGGAAGCCGGTGGTTCAGCGCCAAAGCCAGCGAAGTCGATCGCATTTGCCGGAAAGGTCATGGCCAGTGTGTTTTGGGATGCGAAAGGAATCCTGTTAATTGATTACCTTGAGAAAGGCAGAACAATTACAAGTGAATATTACCCCTACCTTCTTGACCAGCTGGATGCCAGAATTCGCGAGAAGAGGTCTTGCTTGAAGAAGAAAAAAATTATCTTTCACCAGGACAATGCACCTGTACATAAGAGTGCGTCGGCGATGGGAAAACTGCGGGATTTGGGGTACGATTTGCTCGGCCATCCCCCTATTCACCTGATCTGGCACCCTCAGACTTCCATCTGTTCCCAAACTTGAAGAAATTTGTTTCTGGAAAGCGCTTCGCATCCAGTGCAGAAGTTGAGAGGGCCGTAGATGAATATTTCACAGCCTTCTAGACTCTCACTTCCGAGTAGCAATACTGATGTTGGAGAAACGCTGGACCAAGTGTGTTGAAGTCAAGGGAGATTATGTAGAAAAATAAAATCATTTTTTAACTGAAAATCGCAGTCTTTCATTGTCAGGGCGAGAACTTTTCACCTTGCCCTCGTAATACCTTTTTTCAAAAAGTGTAGTAAAAGTGATAAAAACAATTACAAGCCAATTTTCTTATTGACTTCCATTGCAAAAGTCTTTGAAAAAGCTATTAAGCGTAGAGTTCTGGCAAATATAAAATTCCTTAATCCTGCTCAGTTGGGGTTTAGAGAAGGCCTTTCTACAGAAGCTGCCCTCTTCGAATTTTGCTCTTCTATATATAAAGCACTGGATGTTAGAAAATATTGCGCACCTCTTCATGGACATCACCATAGCTTTTAACTTGATTAACCGCAACGTACTTCTTAACAAATTATATTGTGTAGGTTTTCGTGGCTTTGTACATAATTTGTTTGATTTCTACTTGAAGAATAGAAGCGAAAAAGTCAAAATAGATGCTACTAGCTCGAAAACTTTAAACTTAGGTGTGTCGCAATGATCTCATACTGTTTCTAATCTATACAAATTCATTATTTAGTCAACCATTTATAGGAAAAGTTACAGCTTTTACTAATGATCTTGGCATCGCATACCTCTCAGATAATCCTTTGCAATTATGGTTTGCGAAACACAAGGTAGTTGTTAGTATTAAAACTAAATCGATGGACTTCAGTCTACGAGTAAATATGCAAAAGTCTCCTTCCTGACTTTGAAATCTACTTTCATGCAAAAAATTGTGATACCTCCAACATGTCAAATTATGTTTGTACAGTGAATCAAGTTTCTTGTGATACGAATTGTTTTGAAATTGAATTGAGTAAGGAAGTTCAAATATTCGGGTATTACGAGTACTATTGACCAAAATATCAGCTGGTTCGAACATATTTTAATTTTAAAACAATATCTACTATCTGCAGTCCAAAACTTCTATCTTCTTAGAAAATTCGGTGATAATAAAATCTTAAAAACAGTACGTTTTCGAATATTCGAATCAAAGTTACAGTACGGTATAAGTTGCTGGGGAGGGTGCCTTAATAACCATTAGTCGTTTTCCAAAAGTGCGCAATCAGAAAATGATGTGGGGCAAATAGCTTAGCTCGTTCAACGATTTTGTTTAGAGCATTTGAAATTCTACCACTAAAACATTTGCACTATTTTAATGTTTCTAAAATTTCTTTCATAAGAGGTCGCTATATGCAGAGCCCCATTTCTAGTACCCGCAACTTGCGAAGCAATTCAATTAATTTTGTAGTCATGCCTACTTTTCGTACCGTTTTATTCAAAAACTTTTACTCCGTTTTATCCTGTAAATTGCTTAATAGGTATAGGATACTGTTCCTATGATTGTAAACTTGAATAGCCACCTTATCTCTGGTAAGGGGATAGCTATTCAATGAGACCAACTCCTTTAGTGTTTGAAATTAATCTGTTTTAATATTAAAATGATTTCTTATTTGTACAATATTTTTGCTTACTTAGGTTAGGTTAGGTTGAGGTGGCTGTCAGTAAAAAGCCAACACACTTAGATCAGTAATAGGTCCATTGTGATACCACATGGGTTTGGGAAGCTACTCTCCTCTAGCCTACTTGTTGAACCATTTGGAGCTTCTGATGACGCGTAGAAAGTCTCTACCATCTATTTTCTTAATATCTTTCGGGTTGTTGAAACAGAAGGCTCTAGCTGAGTAACAGGTGATTACTTTGTAAAGTATTCCCTTTCTGAGGTGATGTACAGTGCCGTTCGAAAAATGTTGGTCAAACATTTTATTACCCTTTTCGGGCGCAGTTCTTGGAATTTATGAGAGCTACGGGGTTTTTTTGGACTAGGTAGCAAAACGTCGTTCAAATAGTGCATAAAAGTCGATGATATTATGAATAAGAGGTGCATTTAGCTCGTGATACTAGTCCGAAACGAACCGAAGTAATTTAGTGAAAAAAAATGGGAAAAATCAGTTCGAAGTGCAAAGCTAATATTTTGTGTCTGTCACGTTTCAATTTGACAACACGTGAAATTTCTAGAAGATTAAATGTTGCTTAGTTAACTGTTCAGGGAGGCCAAAAAAGACGACCCCAGTGGAAGATCGTTTTTTGGTGCTGTACAGCCGTCGGCATCGGTCTTAAAAACGATCTGTGTCGAGCTACAGGAAAAATAATTTCGTCAAACTCAGTGAGGAAATGGCACATGAAAGCTGGACTTAGAGCACTCAAGCCTGTACTGAAGCGGGATTTTCCAAAAGAGTCAGAGAAAAACGATTGCTCTCGGCTCAAGAGCATCTTAATTGGACTCAAAACATGTGGAACAATGTTATCTTTTCCGACAAATCAAATTTTAAGCTGCATGTTGGAGATGGGAGGATTCTTGCGCGAGGAGAACCAAAGGAAGGACTGAGCTCTGAATGCATCTTACGGATGCTCCCTAAAACCGAAGGTGTGATGGTCTGGGGATGCTTCTCTGGAGATGAAAAATGTAGAATGGTCTTCCTAGAATCGAAAGTCACTGCAGAAGTTTACCTACGGGTTCTAGATAATGTATTAGAGCCCTCTGCGCTGGAGCTTTTTGGTGACACTTGCAGATTCATTTTTCAACAGGACAATGCTCCTTGCCATACAGCCAAAATTGTAAGTATGAACTTTATTTTTTATTTAATATGAAAGACTAATACCAAGCTTTTAAATAAGCTAGAACTTTTATGACTAAAAATAATATTTGCATTTTTTTTTTTATTTCTTAGGTTAAAAAGTACCTCGAAGAAAATAATGTCGAGGTATTAAGTTGGCCTCCCTACAGTCCAGATCTCAATCCAATTGAGAATATCTGGTCAATAATGAAACTTAAGGTTGCGAAGAAGCATCCAGAGCCAATTGAAAACCTAAAAAAATCACTGAAACACCATACCTGCTTCCACATGGAAAAACCTATCTGAGTCAATGTCTCGCCGATGTGCAGCTGTAATAAAAACAAGAGGAGGTCCAACAAAGTACTAATTAGATAGAGAATGTTTCTGGGAAGCAATAAAAAAACAAAAACACTGCACCAATAAAGTATTTTTCTTTAATCCCTAAAAATGAGGCAGGTACCTAAAAAACCCATTTTTCGGTCTAACAACTTTTTGCTCCCGTGACCGCGTGTGAAAAATTTTAACACTCTAAATGTGTCATGAAACGATTGAAACCGCATAAGAAAACAAATCCTCATTAAAAAATATGTACTTGTTGCAACAAATTTGACAAAATTCAAAAAAAAAAGTTTGACCAACATTTTTCGAACGGCACTGTACATAATTTCAAAAGAATTGGAAAGCAGGTTCATATAGAGGGACAGGTTTGCTCTGGTGAACAGTGGACAATCAGTGAGATTTTTCATTTGCACTATTGTAGTCCGTAACGATTTGTGTCGTCTTTACCTTAGCTCATACGTAATTATAAACATAAAATTCAGCTTAGAACACAAGCCATTTACATCGATTCCGGTTGACGTTTTACTTTTTTCCGCTATTGCCGGTTCAACCGTACCGCCGTTCTGTCAACTTTCATCAATGACTATAGTTGGGTGATTATTTATTCAATATTTTTATGACATCCTAATGCACTTACATATATCGTAAAACTAATTTGAAAGTCAGTTCAGAAAATGGTAACCAAATTCGTAACTTTAAATAAAACCTGCTGCTGAAAGCCCCACTTTTCATTTCAAAGTGCACGACTGAACATGCTCTTCATTTCATCATTGAGTTTTGGATTTGTTAAAATGTTATTTTTTGAAAAAAAAAAACTCTTAAGCAAAACACTGACAACTATGTATCTAACTCAGCACAAATATTAAATTTAAATAAAATTATGGGGATGTTTTCGGGAAATCGATTTTTTCATGGCTATAAGTGTTCTATTATTTATAAATAATATATTTAAAGATGGCCACTTCTTATAAAAATATCTTCAATTCACTTAAAAACAAAAAATAAGGTAAAGAGATAAAAATGTAGAAAAACATAAACAATATTTGAATTTAAATGACACAGGGCGGCAAAAATTCAATTTCTTCATAAGCAAAATCGAGAAGACAATTTTAACTTTTTTTAAGAAGCGGTACAAAGATCTAATAACCCGAGTATTCATAGAAAGCCTATTGTACAATTAATGTACAGAGTCACTGTGAAATGCACACGCACTGCACATAATCACTGTACTTCAACTGCAGAATTTATTATTTTTGCTTAGTTAACAATTCTATGTTTCCCACAGGTAGTTTGTATTCTCATCATATCATATTGCATTTCTGTTATTCCCACCCATATCCAATATAGTTCACGAATTTACTAAGTAAGCCTTGGGTGCTGCGGTATAAGGATATTCCAGGAAATAGTAAGGCTGACGAACTTGCCAGGCATGGAACAAAAATACCCACTGTCACTGGGTATGCCGATAGCTACATGCAAACTTAAATTAAAGCTGGATGCTATTGAAAAGACACTTGTCTAGCGACAAAACAGATTTGGCCTAAGCTGAATCTGAAACGGTCTGAGAATTTGTTTCTCTCAATAGCTAGAGCGCTGTTACTTCTTTAGGAAAGAGCTGGGCAGGTGCAAAGAAAGTGAAGAATAGTCTTCTCCTCCTCTTTATCCATGCAGCTTCTGCAAAAATCATTTGAGAAGACGCCAAGCCTTGTTGCATGCTTACCTTGTCTAATAGACAGTAATGACATCTATACGAGGGTGGGTCAATAAGTCCCTGAAAATTAATACAAATTGTGTCGTCACCTTAAATTTAAGGTGGGTCAATAAGTCCCTGAAAAATGAAATAAGGAACACTCTTTTCGGCATAATCTCCTTTTAACTCTATACACTTCAACCAACGTTTCTCCAATTTTTTGATGCCCTCCAAATTATACGATTTCTCGAGCTTTTGTGTCAGCGATGACCTCTTCATTCGACCCAAATCTCTTACCTCCGAGCCATTTCTTCATGTTTGGAAACAAAAAATAGTCGCAGGGGGCTAAATCTGGGGAATATGCTGAATGAAGGAATAATTCGTAGCCTAACTCATGCAATTTTGCCATTGCATCTGCGGACTTGTACGCCGGTGCGTTGTCCTGGGGAAAAATTACTTTTTTCTTCACCAAATGCGGCCATTTTTGCTTCAAATCGGCTTGGAATCGATCCAGCAGCTCTGCGTAATATGCGCCGGTGATCACTTACCCTTTTCAAGGTAATCGATGTGAATAACACCGCGCACATCCAAGAAAACTGTCGCCATGACCTTGTTGGCTGACAAACCCGCTTTGGCCTTCTTCGGCTTCGATTCACCAGGAGAAGTCCATTGTTTTGACTGTTCCTTGGTTTCTGGTGTGTTGTGGTGAATCCGGGTTTCATCCACGGTTACGAAACGGCGCAAAAACTCAGCCGAATTTTTCTGGAACATCGCCAAACACACCTTTGAAGTTGTCAAACGAATGCGTTTGTTGTCGATTGTGAGCAAACGCAGCACCCACCTTGCGGAAAGCTTTTTCATGTCCAAATATTTATGTAAAATCGAAATCACTGAGCCATGTGATAAGCCTGTGGTCTCTTCAAGCTCGCGCACTTTCACTCGCCGATAGTCCATTATCAAATCATGGATTTTGTCGACCATTTCTGGTCTGGTGATCTGGTGATCTGTCTGAAAATTTGGGTGCGTTCTTTTGAAAGATGATTCTTGATAAAAAAAAAAAAATAAATGTGACGACACGACTTGTGTTAATTTTCAGGTCACTGTCTAATAGGCAAGCATGCAACAAGGCTTGGCGTCTTCTCAAATGAGCTGCATGGACGAGGAGGAGGAGGAGACTATTCTTCACTTTCTTTGCACCTGCCCAGCTCTTTCCTAAAGAAGGAAGCTCCACTTTAGAGGTGATCAGAATTGAAGTGAAGTAACTACTCGTATGTACTACGTTATGAAGCCATAATCTAAACTAAAAGAAGTCACGTCCTGCAGCCTTAAACAGTTCCGCCCTTACACTATCCAAGCCAAGAATTATATTTGATTTGACTCCTTTGATATCGATCCTTACGGATGTTTGGGCTTTCTTTTCCTTTTAAAAGTCTGGAGTAATACCCGTAGTTTCGCTAGATTTTCAAAAACTTTTTCTATGGTGTTCCTGTTATTTCAGACTCCGGTTTGGATAGCAAAGCATTGAGTTGCCTTCTTTAATCTTCTTTAGAAATTGTGGCCACTGTAACATACACAACATATCTCGGGAATAGACTCTTCCGTGTCAGCCACGAAAGCGAATATTCGCAGTCCCTGGCCCGCTTCTGTACCTTCTATACAGCCGCCTTAGCTACGTTTGCCGATAACACTGCTACCCTAGCAGTAGCTAAAATGATTGAAGAAACAACTGCAAAGCGCTCTGAATAATGTAATTGAAGGCCTGGACAAGCAAGTGCTGAAGCCAGTGTGGACCTAAGGTATACCTGATAGTGTCTATGGAAGATTCTCACCTACCCTCGGGAGGAAAAAAAATTCAGCTGTTACGTTGCCAAACAATCGTCATACTCGTATCATAAGTTGCGAGCAGATGGTCACTTGAAACACCTAAGCTGTGAAACTCCTTATGACTTGCTGGTATTATTGCCACGGGTCTACGGCGATTGACGTAGCTGCTGTTAGATTTCTCAAAAGCTCTAGAAATAATCGATCGCGAAATGGCTGCCTTGGCCTTCAAATTTTCAAAAACCCGCATAGCTTGTTGATGATTTGAAAAAGGCAATACAATCCTACCATCCAGTGTGAGGCATGAGTGTATACAAAGCTGATGTAGTGGAATTTATTGTAACCTACACAGGGCGTATATTTGGTCTTAGACATCTCAACTAGATAGACAGTCACATGAACTTAACGTTCGTCACTAATCCGCCTTTCATGGATTTGACGATGCGCATTAATCATTGAACGTAATAGTTAGACCTAGCATCTATAGAAGAGTTCATACTCAATTTTTCCGCTCCATAAACAAATAACATCTAATATTATAGAATATCTGAAGAAATATCTTTAGAATTCTGGGAATTTTTACTCGTATAAACCTCATCTTTGCCTTCCTCCCTTCGAACACTATGGAGAGGATGCGAAAAAAAAAATACAATAATAAATTCACCCCCATCTCTAGACCTCTAAATCGAAAACCTATTCAAAAACGAAGGCCGCACGGATAAAAACCCCCCGGAAAATAAAATTTGATTTGAGTTGAAGGGTATCTTATTATGCGAAGCGAAATTCAATATATGCACACATATATCCGAGCTTTGCGTATCTTATTATTGATGGGGTGGGTGGAGGGATAAAAAGTTATGTGTAGACTCAGATACATAACATAAGCTCATGTATTGTGTGTACATGCGATATGAGAGACAGTTGCCACTAGCGCTTTTGTTGAAAGATATCAGGACCCACATAAATATCCTTTTTTTTTTGCCTTGCCATAGATAGGACCTATATCGTATGTATTTCGACATCGTCGTCTTCGATTTGATTTGGTGACAGAACATTCCAATGTACATTTCAATTTAAAATTCAATGCTGATCACTCTGGCTTCATCTTCTTCCTTCGCTTCGTACTCGTTGTCGTTGTCATTGCAAAAAGGATATCATATTTGAGTGGATGTGTACACACACGTAAAATAAAAATGCAAATCCTTCTGAAATAGATGTAGATTTGCTTATGCTTTTGGCTTATCCAAGTTATGTAGTTTTTTTTGTTTCCCCTTCAGCATTGCTTGTTAGTTTGATGGTGATACGAGTATCCTTTGACTGATAATGCGGGACATGAGAGAAAAAGAAACGAATTATTTCGGACAGGACATTGATAAAAAATTCTCAGATTATTTTCACATCTTCACAGACAAATGAACAGACAGATAGATGGACATACGGGCAGTAGTGGAGACATATATTCCTATGCCAATGGACATCCTGAAGCGGGCCATCAACTACATGGTCGTTGTCGTCGCACAGCATGAACAACTATTTGCCCATCTAACCACATTTCCAATTTGCGAAAAATACGAGCACAATAATATTTTCTTTTCCTATTTTCGTCCTTGCCGTTGTTGTTATTGGTACTAGTGGTATCCTTGCCTTTTTTTTTTTATACCATCCTACATAAAGAAGGGAAAAAAATCCATAGACTGGCAAAGTATTCCTTTTTATCCTGGTTTAGTGCTGCTGCTTCTACTGGTAGTAGAAAATATTTCTTCTTTTTTTTATCCTGAAAGGATACTTCCATTTTTGAGAGATTTGTACAAGCTGAAGGAAAGAATTGGTAATGAGGGACACAGGCTGGGGGATGAAAGATGAAAAAAAGATTGAAACTATTTTGCAAGGAATTTCCCTCTTTTTGTTGGGGATTTTTTTTTTTTTGCAATATTATTAGAATTATTATTAAATTAGCCCGGTTTTGCCGTATACAGTAGGTGGGTGGAGGAGGGTTGTTACTCATTGTAGGAGACGTGGTATTGCTTTGCCTTGAACGTATGACAAGGGAAGCTTATGCGTAATTACGATATGGGAGTGTGCACAAAAGGAATGTGCTCCCTTTTTTTCGGTAGTGGATTTGTTGAATTCGGTTCTTGATCCCTTGTTCTGGATACAGTAGTTACATATGTAGATATATAGGAATAACGACATTAAGAAGATTATGGATTTAAATTACGCTGCTTAAGAACTTGTATACTTTGGCAATGAATCAATGTGTAATTTATCTATGTCACATATTGCAGAGTATTCTTGGACAGATGTCAGGTTCTACTCCTCCCAATAGATTCACTGCTGAAGGTGATATGACTGGTGTACCCTGAACAAAGCAATCATTGAACTTTTTGTAAAATCGTTTCAATTGTGGGCTTTATATCAGACTATCTTGGTTGCAAGAGAATGTTCCTGTTTGACATCTGATACTTCTATCTTCATCGGGGGTGGCTAAAACCGCATACTCATGTTCGGTCGATAGGCCGAAGTTGAATACGAGTACGAGTATGTGACTCAGTTCTCTCCAACTCTTCCCAAGTTGCCGTGATTCGTAATAAATTGCTCTGCGTTATTCGTTTCGCGATCAGTCGGGGTGTCTGCCATTCCAGATTAGCAAGTAGCACAGCGTTGCATAGTTAGCTATGAAACTGCAGTCTTTCGGAATGTTTGACCAATCCACAGCCACTTCTGTCGCTGATTCATTATCTCAAGAAGTTTTTTCGCAAGTGGTACGATAAGACCAGACGATCCTCAGAATATCACGTAGACACCAATTCTCAAACGTTTAAAGCTTTTTCCGTATAGTTGTGGTTGCTCTACAAGAGCTGCATCCTTATTAAAGCACGGAATCATCATTGGAGCGGAACAGTCTAATAGCTAGTTGTATGAACTAATTGCATTGATCCTTTGAAAACTATCCCAATTCAGACTTAGTGCTGCCAATTCGGTTGGTGATCGAGAAAATACCTCTGCCACATACCTCTGTGACAATCACAATCTTAATCTCCCTCTCCACAACTAATGTTACTTGTTTAAGGTCCATGATTATATAAGAAAGTCTTGATACAATTATGTACATATATCTATGTCATGATATATTTATGCCTTGACATTTTTATGTTTTGACATTTATATGTCTTGATGACATGACCTCTATAAAATCACCATGTACAGCACACATAGGGTGTTTTTTTTTTTCTTTTACACAAAAAATAATTAAATGGTCATCTTTTTATTTTATTTGATTGAAAAATGTTCGGCATTTAATGGTTGAATACAGTTTCGGGCATATCTCGGACCACCTCGACTACATTTTACAAAGGTCATCCTATCAGTCCAATTTTTGATCACTTTTTCGAGTAAATCGGCCTGTACATCATGAAAACCAATCACAATATTGGCTTTAAAGTGGTCTACAGTTCTCTGGTTTATTCGCATAAACCAATGCCTTCAGGTGGCCATGAAGAAAGTAGTCGAGAGGTACCAAATTGCATGATCTCTCAATTTCGTGAAATCACCTTCTCACCGATTCCTAACTGCTCCAGAGCCCAATCAGCGAATGAACGATGCATCCTACGGGCTTGTCACTCTTGTCAGACTCTTGTGGCTTTAATACCTACAACAACTGGATCTTATACACGTGTAGGCCAAGATATTTAAACAAAATCTTCCACGTAGTTGACGGGCAGAGCCCAAATTGCTGTCAACGGTGGCGAATTGACTATCGTCACACTATCGTTCACAGCGGCTATATTTTCTTCGGTGCGCACATTCATACTGGATGGGTAGCGTATACGTGGATGTTAATTTATCTATGGTTCGACGATTAGCTTGCACAGACGGATGATTATGCGTACCAAAAAATGGACGAAGTGCACTATAAGTTTGACGTCTAGACCCAGAATTTTGGAAATAAATTTCCACGACACGTAAGTATTGTTGAGATGTAAGTCTTTCCATGATGATTTGCCAAAGTATACAAAACAAAAAGTTACGAAATATATATATATTTTGGCTTCATAGTGGGACTAGCCTAGCTGGCTGGGAGAAGCTAGGACCTACAGTTTTATGCCGCTTACGAAGGGCATTTATTTCGATTGAGAGAAGTTTCTCATGACAATTCTACTCTCTGATGTTTGTTAGAGGTTTACAAAAGGGTTGAACCGTGAACACTTTTTTTATTGATTTCTGGGACTCGAACCGTGAGCAAATGAATACTGTCGGATTTTTTTTAAATTTTAATATGCAAAGAGAATACATCAAACACTATTGCTAATAAATTATGTGTTATTGCATATTAGACATCTATTATTAACCTGCGTTTTAACAGATTTATGTCGTGATATATTTACAATACGATATAATTGTGTCAAAATACTTTTATCTTACCATATTTATGGCTTAACATATATGTGTCTTTGCATATTTATGTCGCGACATTTAAGTATTAACATATTTGTGTCTTAATATTCTGATTATAACTTAGCGTAATTATGGCTTGACGAAGATGGTCGTTGTGATATATTTATGTCTTGACAGAACGCAATTGGTCGCAGTTTTCGTAGTCTGCAAACATCAGTTTTTTTTTTTTTTTTGGTTTCTATCTACCATCTATATTTTTTCTGTCCGTAGAATTCATTCAAATCAATTTGTCTAATTTCAAATTTTTGCCGCCCCTTAAATTGGCCACTCTAAGCAATTGAATACTCTACTTATGGGGAGGTGAATACAGCACTGAATTAAAAGCCGCCCAGTGCATGTGCGATATCGTAGATACGCCTCTAAACGTGTCTCTTTTACAAAATGAAGTGTATCTCTATCTCTGTCTGTAGTTATACAGGATATTTGGGAAATACAGGGGCAAATTGAAACCCCGCATTGTTATGGTCATTTCAAATAAAAAGTATAGCTTTTTTTTCACGTTTTGCTACCATCCAGAAACCACACACTATGCACTCCGGGACAAAATTCTAAGACACCCCCACAAATCTAATTGAATCATTAGGTAACAGGATGTATTTGCACTGCATTGCTATAAAATAATTTCTAGAAAAACGCTTAATTTTCTTGCTTTGGAGACACCGAAAACATGTTGATCATTTTGGATCGATACTTCGTTCAGTAAGGTTGTATTTAAGTAAATATTGGTCAAAATAGTTGTGCTCTTATTTTATTATCATTTGGTGTTAAATTTTATAAACTTTTTTCAAAAAATGACAATAGACTTGACGTTCAGTATAACGAATACCGATATAACGAACGTCCAGTATAACGAATGACCATTTTGAGTCTACTGACATCTCTATAGGTATGTAACGAATGATGAACATTTTGGCTCCTCTAACGAATGCTAGACACGTCTCTAGATGAGTGGTCGGTCGATTGTGCTTACCAATATTTTATTTAAAATTAAGAGTTTTATTTAAGTGTACGTTGACTAATTGTGAAAAATGAAGGTATCTCGGAGGCGCCTATCTATAGCTGAAAAAAATAAAGATCATTGATGACTGCAGTGCTGAAGTTCTCCTTGAAATAATCTCAGTTAATTACACAATTCAAAAGTCTAGCAACTGTAGAATAAGAAAAGGTCACTTTTGAGGAATCTCAATACAACCAAGAGTGAAACCTCCAAAAGGCATTAGGACTCTCCCATTCCTAATGCCTTTTGGAGGTTTCACGAATGGAAAAGAAACTTTTCGAATCGTTCCTTCAGCAGCGCAAAAATCACATACTTACGGGGCTCCATATTAAAGGCTAAATCCCAAGCCATACATAAAAAGTATTGTACGCTACCGATGAATGGCTTACTAAATTTAAAAAGAGATTTGGAGTCTGTTTGGAGCTGGTGGAGCCCTTCAAAAAATCACTGGCAGAAATAATTGAGCTACATCAACTTTCTCCGGATGCAGTTTTTAATGCTGATGAAACAGCGCTTTGTTGGAAAAATTCTGCCAAATTCCACCTATTCCACCTGTGTGCAAACTGAGGAAGCAACAGCTCCAGGACGAAGGATTTCCAAGCAACGCCTTACGTTTCTAGCATGCTCTAACGTATCAGGATCCAATCAAATTAAACCATTTATTATCGACAAAGCAAGAACCAAGAACCAAGAACTTAGAATCCCACCTTGCAAACCGACTATTCCGTGTTAAACACGGATGGGAATACTCCCAATTTAAGAAAATCGTTGCCGGAGGACCGCAAGGAAGTGTTCTTGGTCCGGACTTGTTCTTACTGTTCACTCGAGATATACCACAAGAAGAAGGCACTGTCGTAGTTACATTCGTGGACGATACGGCTATATTGCCAACAGAGGTTGTACCAAACGAAACAATAGAGATACCCTACAATCTTTTCAAAACAAAGTGCTAAGATTCATAGTAAATGCCCCATGGTATATCAGAAACAATGATATCCACATAGAGGAGTAACTACCGTCGATGACTAAATAAGGAACTTTGCTCAAAACTCCGTATTCGTCTTCATGGTCATTGCAACATCCATGTACGCCGACTGCAAAGAACGAAACCGTTAGATCCAACGCAATAAGGACCAGCCGCATTTAATGGCGGGTTTTAGAAAGTGCTTTTGCTGCTCAACGCGAATATTTTTGAATCTAAAAATACTTGATAAGGAAACTTAGTCGTAGTTAACCAGTAGAGGGGAGGTGTTGTTTAGTGAGTAAAAATCTCACGCTACTATGAGCACCAGAGCACCATAGTGTCTATGAAAAAGTGTCTACGAAAAAAAAAATACTGGATGACCAGTGAATTGGACGCGGAAAAATGTTAAATTCAGCTGAAGTACAAATAATTTTAAAAAGGCTAGAGTATCGCAAACATATCAAAGCCAGTGAAGAGAAGTCGAAGAGTAGTGACAAATTTAATAAACGTCGCCAGGAAGGACCACCAGCATTAACACCAAGAGAAAAATGTGCAATTTTGAAACGTCAAAGTTCGTCAAATCGCTGCTAAAGAGGGAGTAAAAACCAACATACATAATGTGAGTAGAGTTTTACAACAATTCGAACGTCTCCAAAGGCAACTGCTTCGAAAGTCACCTTTAACCGAAGCTCACATTCATTCGCGGATGAAGGAAAGTTCAATATAGATGGACCTGATGGCTGGGATTACTATTTTCACGATCTGCATAAGGAGCAACGAATTTTAAGTCGCCGTCAAATGGAAGGAGGTTCTGCAATGGTATGAGTCGGAATTGGTTACAACGGGAGGACACCAGATATATTGATCTTGCAAATTGAGAGATTTGCTTCAATTATTGACGAGGAAATCCATTCTTCCCGCCAAGTCAAGGAGTACTTTAACTCAAAATACATATCCCTTCTTGAATGGCTAGCAAGATGAATATGATTGAGAACACGTGGGTAGAGCTTACCCGAGCAACATATGCAGGTGGAAAGCAGTACGACAATATTGAGGAATTAAAAGAATGGGACAAGGTGGATCAAAAATTATTTATTAAATATGCTTAAGCGAATGTCAGAAGTTCTAGAAAATAAAGGAGCTAGCACAGATTACTAATAAAAGCAAATATTGCAATTTGCATGTTGCTATCTAATTTTAAAACCCACCTGTCCCTATCTTTTTGTCCCACCTCCCAAAACACCAAATCTAAGGGCTTTTCCATCAAATATTTTATGACATTTTATACGAGTACATCCTGTTACCCAATAATTCAATCAGATTTGGCAAATGTTACGCACACTTTTTTTTTCCTACGAATTTGTGGGAGTGTCTTATCTTTTTATCCCGGAGTGTAGTGCAAAAGCGAAGAATGTTGTTACACGTGATTAACTTTAATTGAAGTACACCACGAGGGATACGAGTATATGGCCTCAAAGTCAGACGATCTTTTGAGAAAAAAAGATTTCTAATAAAAAACCAAACCTAACCTGATTTGCATTCCTCCGTCTGCAAACTTTCATTTAAACTCCTTAGAAGACTATTCAAGATCGTTAGACAAAGTTATATTTCCAGTACAACTATCATTTGAGTATGTAGCATGTACAACATGTCTTATCAGCAAGTACCTATAAAAGGATAACAATAAACAGTGAAGGACTTTAACAAAAAAAAAAAATTCAAAAAATCCCTAATAGAAAGCCACTTTCTACGAGTATTGCAGCAGCAACAGCAGCAGCCATCGGAAACGCCATCAGCTGAACTTTTTGGCGGAAGTCAACCCTTTTTGCTAGGGCATCGTCTGCAGGAGTCCCTTCCACATCACAAACGACATCCGAAATCACAATGCTCTTCGCATACGTGGTAGAGGAAAACTTCTTCGTTCTCGTTTTTTGCTTCTACTCGTATCATCCTGTGTGATGGAGGTTTCTTGAGCTGTGTTCGTTTGTTTTTTTTTTCATATTCATTCGCCAACGGTACGTTGTACTCGAACATGTCGAAAAAGTGCTCGTATCCTGAAAGGATTCTTCTTCGCTGCGCGTTGTATGATTTTTTTTTTTTTTTTTATTATGAATTTGAAATTTTTTGTTTGAATTTGAATATTTTTTCGGGCGACGTAGAAGGATTCAATAGAACAACACACACATACGACGTATATGTATATGTGTACATGTGGTTACATACTATTTTTTTTTTCCAAGAAAAAGGATATACAGAACGAAAGAAGAAAGAAAACGAAATCCTTTCATCCCTTTAGGCCGCACCCACCCTGCTTGTACTTGTGTTGCCACTACAAATGTTTACCAGGACGAATATTTGCTTTGCAGCGACATGTAGTAGCACATTGTTGCCTACGCTAGTCCTGTGATACACATACGAGTACATGCGTTTCGAAAAGAAGCGCCATACAACTACACAGCACTATAAAATGGTAAAGAATTTCATTTTCCATTTCTGGGATTCGGCTTAGAGCCGATGTAGCTACGAATATAGTGTGTGTACGAGTATTGTGTTTTCTTTTTCAACCCTAAATGTTTGGCTCTTCCTTGCGAGTGCAAAGGACATGGATGGAGGGGTTGGGTTGGTTGCTGCTGATCATCACACATGAAAAATTATGCGTACGTGATTGATTGGTATGTGGTGCGTGTATTTCTATATACAGTGAGCCATTTATTTTGTTCCTTTCGGAGTGAGCTGGTAGATAAGGGTTGTTAGGAATTTTATTTTCGGAGTTTTTCAACTAGAGGGTGAGAATTTTCTTCGATAGTTTTGTGGAACGTATGTATGCAATAGAATTAGATAGATACAGGGTGTGGAATGCGTATAAATATGTAGTGGAAATAAGGATATTTACTGCAGTCCCAAATGATAAGGCAGAATAGCATGAAAATGTATCTGCCTAAGTTTTTCTTATCGTTAATGTTACTTGAAGTTGCGTACAACTTACCCATTTAGATGCCTGTATAAAAAGTGTTTGATTAGTGAACATAAAGTGGTAAATAGCCGTCTTAAATACCAGTGGTTAAATGCTCTCAAAATGTTTAGAAATTCAGCAGCAGTATTGAAAAATTTCGTCGATATCGAATTAAGTTCTGATAAATTTTAAGATGAGCTATCTAAGATAGATTTACGATTTATCCGTCTGCTAAGATTGGTAGGATTAACATCTCCAAATATGTCTTTTATGTGGATGACTTAATCATTGTTGATTGGCACCTGCGAATAATTTGAAGGGATTTAGATACTATGGGAGTAGGACTGTCAAAGTTTGAAATTCGGTTCTATCATACATTTAACCGTCGATCCTAGCGACAATGACGTATTAGATAACCTAAACCTTTGCGAAATAACTATGTTGACATTACCTAGACTGTACGAGTAGATAAGAGTTGTGATGAGCTTTACCTAAATCCGAAGTTGGCTTGTTGTCGAAAATACAGCTCAATTCAGTGATTCGTTTCAATCGTCAACCGCGAAGAAGATGGTTTAATAAATGTCGTTCCATACCCGTGGACTTTATGCTGTTCAATTAAAGAAACCACACGAAGACATATTGTCATGGGAAAAACTGTCATGGAAATGCACTGCGACTAATAAGTCAATCTTCTCCATTCTATTGTAGTTTCCTTTAACGTACCGTTTGACTACCATTGAGGCTATAGTGATGCTTTTAAATTTAAACATTGTCTGTCCGTCTTTCCGACTATCCGCACACCCGTTTACCCATCCGTGGTAAACTGTTTGACCTAAATTGTTGAATTATTTCAGAGATATACTGTCTGGCAGATCAAAACCAAGCAGTGGATACAGTTTTAATTTTTTATTCTTTATGGGCCAATTTGGGTAACAACCGGTAAAACTGTGATAGGTCCCTAAAATACCTTTAGTACCAGCCCATTTTCCAAGCTCCAGAATGTACTCTCGAATCACGGAGCCTATGTATGTATATCCCGAAGTTAGGCCAGGGTGGAGTTGGTAATGTATCTGCTTGTGACTAGAAATGTGCAGGGGAACAGTAACCAACAGTCACCGAGAATAATAGAAAAACGAATAAAATGTAGATTTTTCCAACCACTACACCTCTGGGATTTAGGAATTCCCTTCAAGAGCAAACGATTCCCCGAAAGACAAAAATCATATGGAAACCGGAAACTCAAAAATATTAAGCGGGTTTTAAAAATTCATTACATTGGAGCGAAGCAATATTTTTCAACAATTTTGTTTTCTCTTTTAGATAAAATATTTCGCTTTTGAAAAATAGTGCACTGGATGATCCCACAATGGATTTTCACTGTCGAGTCTTATATTCGGCACAACTCCTCAATTGCAAGGACACAGCAAGAATTTCGCAGTCATTTTAATGTAAGAAGTGCCCCGTCTAAAGATGCCACCGTGAATTTTGTTGCCCGTTTTCGGTAAGAAGGAATTGTGTTCAATCAACTGGGAGACCTGCGTACAGGCATCTATTGACGAACACACCACACGGACGACCATCCAGAGAATTTTAAGAAGGGATTTGCATTATTTTCAATATAAAATTCATTTCAGTCAGCAACTGCATTCCAGGGAACACACAAGACATTGGCCCACACACTGCTTGAAAAATAAAATCAAGACCGCTATTTTTTGGGGAAATTGATTATGTCAGACGAAGCCCATTTCCACCTCAATGGCTTCGTCAATAAACAAAATTTGATTTCTGGGGTGTGGAAAACCCTCCAAAAATTCAGGAGCGGCAGAAGCGTCCACCTTGAGTAACAGTCTGGTGTGGTATCTCTGCTGAAAAGGTCATATTGCCCTATATCTTTGAAGACGCAAATGGAGATCCAGTATCGGTAAATGGGGACGAGTATGCAATGCTCGAAAACTTTTAACATCCGCTGCTGGGTCACTTATCCCGTGCCCGAGTGTGGTTTCATACAGACCCATGCAGCCAGAGATACGATGACTATTTTTCGAGAGATGTTCCCAGCTCGAATACACTCAAAAAATGTAGACATTGGTTTGCCGGCTTGTTCTCCAGACTTAACAGCTCCAGGTGGTTATCTGAAAGGAAGTAGGGATTATTACGAGAATAGTCCCCAGTCTCTTGCAGGCCGTAAAAGGAACATATAGTCCCATATATTGGCCTTGACACCACAAACTTTGAAGAAAGTGATGAAAAATTTCATCAAAAGATTGGAGTTTTGTGAAAACCAAATTCTTTAACAGCTCTAGACTGCCGATCATCTCTTATAGAGATGGCGAAGCAGTTTAATATTCACCTAATTTGGGTGCCAGAAATGGAACAACAATACCCATCCTTCCAGGCAAAAGTTCACTGGGTATGCCTATCGCTACATGCAAACTTAAATTAAAGCTGGATGCTATTGAAAAGACAAATTCTAGGTAGACAAGGGGTACAACAAACAGATTTGGCCTAAGCTCGATCTGAAATGCTCTAAGAATTTGATTTCTCTCAATAAAGCATAGCAGCGCTGTTATAGGTGTCATAACTGGACCCTATCTAATAGGCAAGCATGCAACAAGGCTTGACGTCTTCTCAAACTATTTCTGTAGAAGCTGCATGAACGAGGAGGAGTAAGAGGCTATTCTTCACCTTCTTTGCACCTGCTCAGCTCTCTCCCAAAGAAGGAAACTCCACTTAGGGGTCTTCTGATGCATCGACCTAAATGATCTGAATAATATAGACGTTAGGGACCTTCTACGCTTCATCAGAAGCTCCAAATGGTTCAACGAGTAGGCTAGAGCCCGCGTCCCAAACCCATGTAGTATCACAATGGACTTATTACTGGTATAATTCTGTTGGCTTTTTTTTTGCTGACAGCCACCTCAACCTAACCTAACCTAAGCTTCAATATTCTTCCGTTAAATTCTGTAATCAAATTGTGCCACCCTGTAGATATTTTTTTTTTCGATAAAGCTTGCCCAAAAACCATCGCTAATGCGATTTTTTTTTTTTTTTTTTGTTTTGTACTTCACGCACCTTGTAGGTAAAGAAAATAACAATTTAACAACAATTTGGACAGGGGGTCTTTAAAAGCAATTTCAGCGTCCGAACCGAGATTCAGGTATCGTTAAAGGTTTAAAAGTTACATTTGTCTCTCGCACGTAGGTAGCTCCCCAGATAGGATAGGGTGGCCGTGGTGTAGTGGTAACATCATCGCTTGTCACGCTATTGGTTCACGGTTCGAATCCTGATGTCAAGAATCATGAAATAAATAAAAAAGTCGATCACTTGCAAAAGCTAAGTCAACTCTACTGTGAAGGCATGACACTGGCAGTAATGTGGTCATATGGCTAAAATGCAACTTGATCGTGATGATGACATCAGGAGGACGGAAAAAAAACTGTGAATCATAAGCAACGACAATAACAGCGAAAACAAAAAAAAATGCTCCCCAGTTATCTGGACAGCCACCCTTGGAGTTCACTGAAACTTAACTACCACCTGCGTTTCAAACCAACTACACCAATCTGTCTTTCTCTCATATATTTATCATCACTTGCGTAGAGTAGGTAGTTCGTCCGCTATAAGCCCCATTAATAGTTATTTGCAAATCGTATTCCTTGAGAGCATTATGTCTCACTTTTGGTCGGCAAGATACATGGAAATAAGAGACCCACGCTTCCACCCTCGTTTAGCCTTAGCTCTGCTCTGTGTAACCTAGCTTCCACTGTGGTGGGGGTAATGTTGCTATAGCTCGCCCTTTTAGCTTTCCTAATTCCTTCATTGTACGCAGTGAGTTAAGCTATGTAGCTTCTCCGGTTTCTATTCAGCCTTACTAAGGAGCATGAAGATAGTGTAGCATATCCCAAACTCGTTATTCCGAATCATAGCAGGTTGGTATAGCGTTGGCATGACATCTAAAGGTATCAAGATTCTGAGTGTTGATTTGTTTCTGGTGTAAGAAAGTAGTAAACAACTTAACGACTTTGAGGTTTAATCCTGACATTGAAACGATTTGTTGCGACAATATGAGTTTTTAATTTTAGAAGGCTTAGCCACAAAATAGAAAACACTGAGGTTGAAATTATTTGAAGTTTAAACATACACACGTACCATGTGTCGAAGAATCCTGAAGTGAATTCTTCTATTTAATATACAATTCATGTATTCATCCTTGCACGAGTGGATTTCGATGCAAATTCATCCAGAACGCTTAGCATTTGAATAAAAATACATTCCAACAACACATCATTAACATAATATACAATAAATATGTACGAGTGTGCTTTAGAGAGCTGCTGCTAGAGCCTTACCATGCCATACCGTTCGTCCCTCGAACAATTTCAGTTGCGAACAATAAACCAAAATTACACACTCGCCTCCTAACGATATCCAAATTATTCGCTTCAATTCAAATTAATTCAAAATCGTATTGTTGTTCCTTGTGGATAACATTATACCGGTTCAAGGATATCACTGAATACCAATACACACCCCCACAACCTATTCTAACAAGGTGGTGACAGAATCGGTGCTACACACGCTGGCTGACTGGCTGGAGTAGAAGAAGAAATCGTATCCCACTTATCGTATATTCCACAAAAAAAAAAAAAAAAAAAAAAACACTCGCATCCTCGCATTCCTCTCAAAAGGATTCAATGGCACAAAAGGAATTATTGCAAAAAATAAAGGAGACACAAAATTGGAAATAATAATAATCATAATATGTATGAACAAAACAAACACACTCAAGCGAAACAACAACAATACGAAGACATAATCATAAAAATAATAAGCGCAAACAGGATGTGTAGGGCGAAGGCAGAAAGGGCGGCTGCCGAGTGGGAGATGGGAGAGTTTATTTGTTTTGCATTGAGGTCCTGAAATTGAAAGTACATCTTCTGGGTGATTATGTGACAATGGCGTGACATTTCCTCTGTGCAGAACAAGAGGTGTAGTCCTTTCTCCTCGAGTATGTTTATATGACAGGGGAACGTGTCGTCTTAGGATACCTTGCCAGAGGGAACCCGTTGAGTGTTTTCGTCGTTTTATTTTTGTCATCTTTGAATCCTTTCTTGTTTTCTTTTTTCCACATCCTTTCTTCATCATGTTTTGTTATGTTAATAAGAGTTCTATTCGCGATGGGGGTAAAAAGTATTTTTGCTTTATATTCCATGGAACTCTGAAGGATTGAATACAAAAAAAAAAAAATTAAAACACGCTCTTCAAGGATATGTGAAAGGGAAACGTCATGACATGTGGCGGTACCAGTGTTTTCAAGTAATTACGAAATGTGTTGAGTTCCAGGTGACTCAAAGGCATCATTGCTCGTGGAACACTCAATGGGAATGAAAGCATAAATTACACGTGTGCATCCTGAATTTGCATTTGAATCAGATCTGCATAATTTCTTCGAGATATGAGGCCTATGCACATTAGCTTCATTATTGTTTGCATCCGAGAGTAGGTATCGTGTTGAAGTGGTGGGTTTTAATATACAAGTATGTATAACATTTCATAGAAGGCTTTTCCTTTAATTTATGCGACAGGCCTCTAGCTCCTTGAGTCTAGCGTATAAGCGTCATTAGCAGATGAACACAAAAACGGATATGAAGAGCATCTTAAGGCCTGTTTTAATTTGTGAGAGTTGGTCCAAGGACAGACAGGGGCAATTGCTAGCGACATAACTTATTTCTGTTCAGTTCTTCTCTGATATTTCTGATTCCTTTTTCATACTTATACTCGTATGACTTTAAGATTTTAAACAAATCTCAGAAAACATTCAGAGAGCAACATTTACTCTGCCGATGCCTCCTTCAATCGAGATAATGGTAATTAGTTATCGAAAACTCTGACGATGAGTGCTCACCTTCCTCGTCAGACCTCAAATCATTTGGAAGAGGTCTATGATAATGTGATGGAGTAAGCAGCATTAGACAAGATTTACATATTTATATGAAATGAAACAACTTTCTTACCACACTAGTGTTGACCACTATCTAATGAATCCGACTACTGATAATTAGTAACTGAATGATTTCAACTATCGAATTCATTCTTTCGTTCATTCGTTCATTCATTCATTCTTTCATATATTCATACATACATTCATTCATTCATTCATTAATTCATTTATTCATTTATTCATTCATTCATTTATTCACTCATTCATTTATTCATTCATTCATTCATTCATTCATTCATTCATTTATTCATTCATTCATTCATTCATTCATTCATTCATTCATTCATTCATTCATTAATTCATTCATTCATTCATTCATTCATTTATTTATTTATTCATTCAGAAAGTGAGGAATAAACAAAACAAGTTTCGTACGTTTCATCGGTTTCTGGGTATTCGCACTCAAGAAGGATTTCTATTAACTTCGAGCTAAAGTAGGACATTTAGGACATAGGGCATTCATGTTGCGCCATTTTCATTTATTTTTTTACGTTCTCGATATTCGAAGGGGCATATGTGATCATTTTTGAATTTATTTATTGATTTTTCCATTTAATGTCAAAAGAAAAACTTTACGTTTCATGTCTGCCTGTCAATGTGTCCGTCTTGCGGTCTATCTAACCCAAAAACCGCCGAACAGTTACCAATGAAATTTAGTTTCTAGATCGCTTCTATAATGTATGACAGATGGTCCCAGGGCTGGTGTAAGATTTGGGCTGTTGAGTGCTAAAAGTTATCAAGTACTTGGATCCCAAATTACATATTTGTCACACGCCAACCTATGCATTTTTATAAAATTAAGTTTGTTAACTAAGTCCATCTACAAGATGGCTCTGACATAAAATCATCAACATTTAACAAAATGATGGTAAAATCTGAGTGGTTGAGTCTCAAAATCTTCAAAAATTGTATTTTTAACTCGACTAACTCAAGTGCAATTTTATGGATTTTTATGAAATTTTATTCTTTGGTTTGGCATGGTACGTAGAGGATTCCATTTAAAGATCATAAAAATCAAGCTTCAAAAGGGAAAACTGGAGAGGAATATGCATTCTCCCGTCTATATCCAAGGTAATAGCTAGAATCATATTAGAACGGATTAAAGAACACTTAGATTCAACACTCGACGTCAAACAGGCAGGCTTTCGCGCTGGATACTTCTGCGCAGATCACATAAACACCTTACGGATTATAATAGTGCAATACGTCAGGGACTCTGCTACATCTACTGTTTATCGACGAAGGCTTTCGACAGGTTCGAATCGAGATGCTTTCCGGTTGGCCTTTCGCAGGAGAGGCATCCCAGAAAAACTCATAGCTATTATCTGAATTTCAAAGTGGAGTACCTCAGGGGTGCATACTGTCACCGTTATTGTTCTTGGTGGTCATCAGCGATGTACTCCGTGCACCACTGACGGAAGGTAACCATGGAATTCGATGGACTATGACTTCTAACTTTAAGCACCTCGACTACGCTGACGATGTTTGCCTACTTTCTCAAAATTTAGAAGTTGAAGAAAATAAAGTGGGGCTTAAAATAAACACAGCCAAAGCAAAAGCCCTGAGCATTTCTAACACCCGCGCTCAAGTCAACATTGTCGGACAGGAAGTCGAGAACTCTCTATTTCTATTGTAGAAAGTGTGGTCTCAGTTAACCCCAGGTCGCACCAAACTAGATGTGTGCAGCAGAATCGGGAAGGCAAAAGTTGAGAAGCAATGTTCTCAGTACGAGAACCAAGATGCGACTGTTCCGCTCCAATGTACAATAGAATTAGTACTGCTATATGGGTTCAGTACTTGGAAGGTGGATACCACTAACACACACAAGCTGCAGACCTCCGTAAATAGATGACTAAGAATCATTTTGAGGATTTTTTTGGCACAACCTTATGAGAGAACGGGCCAAGAACCTATAGACATTACTATACGAAGGAGAAAGTGGCAATGGATTGGACCCACCCTACCGTGCGACGACAACTCTATTGCGGGACGCCCTAGGCAAACATGACGCAGAACAGTTGAGGTGGAATCAAGCTCTTTGCGAATGAGTTGAAGGCAGCTCAAACGCGTTGCATAACTCCGAACAAGATGACACACAGGCGTTGTTGACGCCCTATGCCCCTCGAGCGATGAAAGGATTTAAGTTAAAAATCGGATGAAGTGGTGAAATGAGGACAAGGCTACATCGATGGGTAGTTTAGTTTAGGTAAAGTACCTAAACTAAACAAATAAATACTTTTAGCTCGATAACATGGAATTGGGGCGATGTACCTATAGATACCTAGATCTTCTAACTTTTTATTTTAAATTGATAAAGTCTATCATCTCCCAAAGTTTGATTGTCTGAAGTGGGATAAGAAGACAACTTTAAAAATTCATCGGCTTCTCGCGGCTGTAACTCGAAAACGATCAATTTTACGAAGAATATGGTTTTTTGTAGAAAATTGTAAATAGGTGAACAATAAAGATTTCAACATTTTTGTTCGTTCGAAGTTTAGCGAGATATTAGCGAAAAAGCAAATTTCTGGGCAAATCGTTCAATGTAACGTCGAACACACACCCCCAAGGAGAGAGCCACAATTATATTTTGTTCACAGACTTCAAATGAAGCGATTAAAACAATTTCCCGAATTATTTCCGAATCGGGCCTTTTTAATATCTGACGCGTGGCCTATAAGTCGATAGTTTTTGTGCTATAGTTCTCATCATTAGTATACATAGGAATTTTTTTAAATGTTAGTACACCTCTGTCGATAATGTCCTTACAAAATATTTCTAGTTGTTTTCTATTTCCTTCTAGCCTCGCAACTTCTCTCTATGAGTGGGGGAAAAACTCCTTCGAAGGTATACTGTCAAGTTCAACCGAATTGTTGCCTTTCCAAGGTTCTTTAGTGCTGTGCTATGAATTCAGTAAATTGCTGCATTGAATAGATCTACGAGTATACGATTTGGTGTCATATCACCTGCGAATGTAAGTTTTAAAAATGTAACAACAGGCTTTCACGTTTAAGCTGGCTATCATACAAAATAAGCAATCAATCGTCTAAAGATAAGTAGTGATGTTGCGATTTTGTGTATTCGCATCCTAGAATACACGAATTCGCGTCCAATAAGACATTCTCATTTGTTGAAAAATGACAGATATTTTGGCTAATGTTGCGTAGTTATCTTATATTCGAACCATGAACCTCCCGCTCACTGATCGCGCACTTAACCACTGAGCGCCTACTTTAGAAAATTCACTTTTTTTTCTGTCACCTAACACGCTGTAGGTATAAGATCAGAACCTTTTTAGTGCGTGCAGTTGTAGGAAAATCCTATTCTTTAAGTTCCTAATATTCGCCGTTGCTCTTATATAATATGTTAACATATTTAGTGCTTCCCCTGTAGTAGACTCTAGATACGAATGTTGTTTGCTTTGATTAAAAGTACCATACGTGTAAAAGTCTTTGCACACCAAAAACCTCCCCAAGAAATTAAGCACGACTTAGAAAGCTACACATAAAGGGTGAGCCATCTGTTGGTTTCTTTTTAAAATTGCTATAAAAAAACTTCATTCAAGTCATCAATATCAATTTCCATTCAGGGCCAACAGCGGTGCAGCAGTGGATGGCTTTGTACGGTTGTGTGCTCCAACAATTAATATTCGTGTTTTGGTTTTGTTAAACCTTTTATGACCATACAGGGCATATTAATATTAATACACAGTTTGTATAAACTACAGACCTCCAAAACTATGATAGATACTAAAGGGTGGGCCGTTTTATTGTTTCCTTTTTAAAATTGCTATAAAAAAAATCCATTCAATATTTTTCAAAGTTTTTTGCTGTATTGAAGAGAGTACACTGAGAGTATTTATCGAAAATAATTCAACTTAAATGTCTGCCGCGGCTGGGTTGGTAGTAGTCCAGTCTGTCAATTCAATTCTGCAGTATATTTTAAATGGTTCAGGGCCCTATCTCATGAATAGCTCGATCAGTATTGTGCTTAAGTGCCTGAATTGGTTCTGGATTGTCGGCATAGCATTGATCTTTAACGGTACCCCGAAAACAAAAGTTCAATGGCGTCAAATTGTCGCTCCGCGGAGGCCAAGCCAAATCAACAAAACGGCTGATTACACGATTATTGAACTTACTGCGCAACATATCGATTGCTGGACGTAGACGTAGCACCATCTTGCTGGAACCAGAGATAGTCCAAGTTCCTTTTCTAAGTTTCTGGCCAAAAAAAAAAAAAAAAAATCATGGTTAGCATGCCTCTGTAGAGTGCTCTCCCGTGGCCCAATATTGACTCCATTCCACAAACCACACCAAACAGTTACAGCAGCAATATTTTTGGCTGAGCTCACAGCATATCAATCTGACGAATTTTCTTCACAAACTTGAGTACAGCAAGCACAGTTTATTATTGACTTTGGAAATAAGTTTTCATACTTCTCAACGTTGTTCAAGATATGATACTGTATTTCTGTAAAAGGCGTGTCATTTGTTGCTGTCATGTGAGCTGTCAGAGCAGATGGCCCACTTGTTATATGTTAATAGCAGTTCCTTTTTAATGTAGCTACCTAAACAGTTTGGATCAAATTTCTTAAGATACAGTATTGTCTAAGCAAAAATGTGGACCTAAATCTAAATAAATAACCTGACAAACTTTCTAGACCGTCACTCCCGTAGAAGACTACTGTTCAATGGTGACGCTTAAGCACTTTTTGCCAGTGCTAAGATACTTCCATAAAGTAACACCGCTTTGTGATCTACATACACCTATGTATGTACCTTTTTAAAATATAAGCTCAATCTAAAATGGACATGGGAACTACTAGGATTTTGACAATGTGACCTATATATTCAGACCACATTTTTAAAATTCCATTTCAGATAAAATAGATCCCGTCTAAGTCACTCAAACGTGAAGTTCAGACCATCCAATCACCGGACGAGACTCGCATCTCAAAATTTTTCCCTTAACCCAGACCAAGTTTACCACTTTTCCCCAATTGAACTTATTACAAATCCTTGCAGGCACATCAAATCGTTTCTCATCAAAATCATTTCATTTGTTCCGTACAACTACTACATAATAATTGCACGCCCACTACTACCCAACCCAGTCATCCGCATAACTCAAGTCTCACCCGCCATGACGTGACTTAATATCGAAGGATTAGCTCAAATTAAGTTTATTATCATCAATCTATCGACTTCCTTAAGCTGGAACATCAATTTCCTTAACTCAATAGCTCCCATCTTCCCGCATCGTATTCGAGTATCCTTCGCTTCGAAATTGGGCTACATGTCTGTACTGTGCAGCAAATACAAGATAGCAGCTCCATGCAAGGATTTCTTTCCCTCTTCGGCTCTTTAGCCGGCACACAAACACACACACACACACGGTGTGTATGCTTATTTGCGTTAAATTACCATCAAACCAAAGATCCGAAACGAACCTCATCACGGTGGGCTTCTTCGGAATTGAAAGGATGTTGATACAATCACGTGCCACCTATAAGGAGTCCTGTACGGGATGATGCTGCCGGGGTATAGGAATCCCTCAAATCCTAACGATTTTATTCTCCTTTATGTCATCATCAGGAAATTAAGAAGAAGAAGAAGAAGCGCAAGAAAAACTTTAGGCAAAGTGTGAGATTGTTCGCATCCACACTACTCGTACCTCATCACTTCACTTTCACTTTTCATTTTCATTACGAAAAATTCCTTCCCTCGGAGAGGAAATTTAATTTTCCATTTCGTTTTCTCTGTGAAAAGTTGCCTCTCCTCTTCGCATGCCACTGCTACTGCCACTGCCACTGCCTCTCACAATCGTTTTCATTAAATACAATTTTCATTCATAAAATTGCCTGTGCCCTGCCGTTCCGTAACACCCCCGCGCCGGCACCGTCGTAAATGAAATAATGAGTACCATCGGGTGGGTGGACGGGCAGGCAGGAAACCCAGGATAAGTAATGCTGTGCTGGTAAAATCGGGCCAACAAAAACTACCACGACGAAGAGAAAATGAAAGTAAACCAATTTTTTTTTTCTTGTTTTTGTTTCTCATTTTCTTTTTGTTAGCTCCGTCAAGGGATGGTGTGGGGGTGAGGGCTCATTTTTGGGGTGTTCGTGGTTCGTTTATTTGCAATTAATTAAAATTTTGTTAGGGTTGGTTAGGGATGGAAAATCCGTGTCAGTGTTATGTCTGGCGGTGGGTTTTTTCTTATTTTTTTTTTTTTTGTTTTCATTACAGGAGGGGTTGATGGGTGGCGAAATTAATTTTCTTCTGTAGCAACAGACGGAGTTATTGAACTTTCCCTTGGTTGTTCTTGTCTGTGTCTTAGAGAGAGCTGCTAATAAGGAATATTAACGAGGGAAGATTTTTTTTTTGGTTGGGCTCGTTGTTTTGGGTGACGGTAAATGGAAGTGTAGCCTTGTCCTACATTGTCGCTGAGTGGAATTATCTCTTGCAGACGAGCTTAATTGATTTAGAAAATCAGGACAAGGTTATGCGGAAGGGATTTCATTAGACCTTGACGGGCGGCAGAGGGGTGGGTTTTTGTTTTGGTTTGGAGTTTTTGGTTAATGAGCTAAGGGGAATTTTGAAAATTTATGAGGAGGTAAGTGACAATTAGGGAAGGTAATTTGGAGATTATGGTATTTGAGGTGTAACCTGTTGAATTTGTGAACTTTCAGGATATGTCGATAATGGAAGTTAGGCAGTTTAGACTTTTTTTTTTTGAGAAGGAGGAGCGATTGTGTTTTTTTTTTTTTTTTTTGCTTCAGTGATCTATTCAGTAATACTGCCAGCGCGTGAGATGTTTGTATATGACTCACCGCATTCCGGGAGTTTATGTAAGGCGGATGGTGGGATGTTCTCGCGGTAATAGTTCTACACAGACTTCCCTAAAAGGAGTTTAAATTATTCTTCTATCAACCATGTAGATGATATACCTCAGAGATATGGTTTTGAATTCCGCTAAAAAAAAGTTAAGTGTAACTCCCATCAATATTTTTAGAATTGGACTCTAATAGCAACAGCATCCGAAAAGTATAAAGTACTGGAAACATTTCGACATTTTATAATACGTTTCATTTGATTACCCTATCCCATAGGGTATTTTAATTTTAATACATAGTTTGTAACATGCCTTGTCCATCCGTCCGTATGTCAATATTGTATTAAATTTTGAGCTAGGAAGGTGAAATTTCACATTTAGGCTTTTTTAGAATCAGAATCAGTACAAACTTATCAAAAAAAAAAAATCATTTTTCTCATTATTTTTGCTAGAAACTGAAATATATTGCCTAAATAAAATACGCTGATCAAAAAGTACCCAGAATTTTTCAATAAAACAAAAAACTCTTTTGCAAGCAATACACATACGAGTAGTCCAAAGTTTTCTTCAATCTTCAAAAGACTTTTCATATCGCCTTCAGCTCCTTCTGCGAATTCTCCTTTATCGCCTCAATCGTCTCAAAACGCTTTCCACGAAGTGGTAACTTGAGTCGTGGGAATAGGAAAAAGTCACAAGGAGCCATGTTAGGTGAATACGGAACGGAGCTTGCGGAACGGTATGAACGTTGTTTTTGATCAAATAGTCGCGTACAAGTTGATGCTGCTCTGCAACAAATTCAGCACTCTCGGCACAAGCCGCGCTTCAACTCGTCTCATGCCCAAAACATCGTGCATAACGCTCTGCACCGATACGACGATCTGCGAGGACAATTTTCTTAACTTTTTCTATGTTTTCGTCAGTCATACTGGTGGATGGGCGACCGGAACGAAGCAAATCATCAATCACAGTAAGGCCCGCTTTAAAATGTTTGTACCACTCGTACGCCTGTGTTTTCGACATTATCGAGTCCCCGTAGGTTACTGTTAACATTTTCAACGAAAATTGCGAAATTCGCAGAACACAACAAACAGTGACTTGTTTACAAAGCTATCACGCACAAACTCCCGACAAATGGCAATCAAACAGATATTTGAGCACCAGATGACAGATGTACCAACCCAAAGAAAAAAAACAAGCTTTTGACAATACAAGTATCTCAAGCGCTGTTTGTTTGGAAATGGGAAATTCCAGGTACCTTTTGATCAGACGGTATATAGTTACGTTGACTTTCTCTATATTTCGTCCATACATCCTACATGGCCACGCCTACTTTTTAGACGCGTTTTCTTAAAAAGACCATATATTGCTTTTTCAAATCAATTTATGGTGATGGTCAAGTCTTATTGTGAGAATCTCATCAGAATCGGTGGTCTTCGGTTAAGAATTTTGGCAGGCACACCTTCTTTCTGCAAAAAAAAGTACAGTAACAGTTTTGTGAAAAAATTTCTTAAAAATCGTGGAAATATCCTCTGAATAGAAAGATATCGTTGCATTTATTTAAAAAATTCGCAATGCCACGCCCATTTTATCAGGGGCGGCTTAGAAGATGAGGGTTAGAATATCATAGGATCAGTTTCACATGGACATTTACAAAAAATTTACAAAAAATTAGTTCAGAAAATAAGTTAGGTAGGCACACATTTTGTAACACTAAAATCCGTGGGAGAATTTTTTTTTTCCTTTTGACAAACGAATTTTGACCGAAATAGTTTTTCTTTTTTTTTTCGTAGGACGCACCGTTTTCTAGTTATTCGGACTCAAAAACAATTTTCATTAACTTCTACGTAAAATTGTACATTTTTGTAGGTTGCGTACCTTCAGTTCTCGAAAATGTTTTCAAAATTCGGCATCCATATGGTAAAGAATTTCAAAACTGTAAGTAGCATCGTTTTCCAGATATTTACAGTTAAAAAAATTTAATTAATCCTTCGATGTCTTTGACCATTCAAAAGTTACTGGCATTTAATATCCTTTGAAATGGACACCCTGTACTAGCTAGGACTGTACTGCAAATGAAGCTTGGTGAGGCTTTCATGTGTTAAGGAGCAATATTTAAGATCTGGGTTATTTATCAGGCTGAACAATTTTATTAAAGGATATTTTTTCAAGGTTCTTTCCCTACTATCGCATGTAGAATTTGTCTGATCATGCCTTTTTAGTCGAAAGCTCATAAAAAACTACGTACGTTCTTACTTACAATTTGTATTTACAGTTGCATTATATATTTATAATAATATAAACCGACAACAAAATTTAGAATTTAAGAAAAAAATAATCTGAATTTAGGAATTAAGGGGTTCTAAAAAATTTATCGAAAAGCTGGTAACGGAGTTTTTTCAGATTTTATTAATAAAATATAACAACCAGGTGCCATCTTAAAATGTATTCCTTCAACTCAATGAAAAAACTATTTTGCGATGAAAAGTTAACAATTCAGATGCACCCTGTAAGACTATAGTTCTGCCGCTACAAGTTAAACCTACGTATAGATATAACCGTTTGATAGGGGACATTCTGTATAAAAATTTATTTTAACGCTAATTGTCTATAGAGGGTATGGCCTACGTTCTCTCACCAACTAGTGCTGAGAGACACGCAAATTTGTTAGGCGTTCGCGATAGGTGGAACGGTGAAACAACTTTTTTGTGTTTTATGGGACTCAAACCTTGAGTCTCCCGTTCAGTGATCACGCCTTTAATTACGGAGCCACGGCGCCCACTGAATCTTCTTCTTTTTTATAATCTCTCAGGAAAGGAGAATCTATAACGCTGGGACAGCGCCCCGAGATGGCTGTAGTAAATGCTGTCGGTGAAGAGAATGATTATGGGCTGAGCTTGTACAGAAGAAGGAGCTGTTTCGCTGATACTTCAACAGATATCCTAACTTCATGGACGCTAATTTTGCGACGCTGTTTATGTGGTCATGTCAGAGTTGACTGTAATGCCAAGAAGATGCATTGCTTCCTTGGATCGAATGGTTTATTCATTCATTCTGGTACAGTAGTCAGTTTCACTCACATAGAAGTCTACTTAGTTAGATTTTCTGGAGGTCGTTTATTTGGCCGTATCTTTGAAGATTACGATTATTTTTAAATAGTGACTATAAGAATGTGCTTCTGCTCTGACTCGAAGTCTCTTAATAGATGAGCTGACGCTTGTTGGCGCAAACGTAACCCAAATAAAGTCCTAGTTCACTTTTCGTGTATCTAATAAAATAAATGTCTATATTTTCAAAATATATCAGAGGAATCGGATTACGGTAATTATAATTGAGTTTTACTATTTACAGACATCTATTCTTCTTCTTCTTCTGGTGCTCGCCGCCCTTACAGTACCTGGATATCAACCAACACACCACTGTAGCCATCTCGATCCTTTGCTTGCTGCCTCCTATTTTGTACGCCGAGTTAGTTGAGGTCCCCTTCCAACTGCGCACGCCACCTTAGGTAAGGTCTTCCTCTACAGCGTTGTCCCTCTGAAGCGGATTCATAGATTCTCCGGTAAGTCTCTTCATTAAACCTTCTCCTCCACACTCTATCGATACAAACAGCACCGAAGATCACATGGTGAATATTTTCATCCACTCTTGACAGTACCCAGGACTGGTTATTGTACAAAGTTTCCTAAGTTGCCCATGAGAGGGCTTTGCTGTTGCGATTTTAGGTCGGGAATGTCTTTTATTTCACGGCACGTCATTTTATTTCGCGGTACGTAATTTTACATTTTCGTCTTGTAGTAAAATAAGCGTAGTAGTTGACATAAATTATCGATCTTCGCTAGTTGAACTTCTTGAAAACGAGAGGTTGTCTGACATTTAGCATGATTGTGGGTGAGGTTGTGTTCGTTTAAAAAAAAATAAAAAAAAATCAAGAACTATTAAATCTAAATCCCAAGGAGCATACACAACATATTACCAAGTTTGGTTCGTCTACCTCAAGATATGATGCCTCAAAAAGTTCTTCATGTAGACGGATAGAAATGGATCAAGCAATTTCGCTGATTGCCTATTACTCTGGTGTGAGAGCTGCCTGAAACTTACAACACTCGGTAATGCTTGGCAAAGTCAACGTTTGATAAAATCGACTTCTTTGCGACATTTGACACGTTTTCCAATCTAAGAATACGGAGTTATCTGTACGAGTATATCTTGAATTAATCCCCAAATAGTAAATTATTATCGTCCGTATACTTTCGTCTCAGAGTTGGCCTAGGCTTCACTTCTAATGTTATCTTAGGTTAGGTTAGGTAATTGGGTGCCCTTGTTGACAGGGTTGTCAACAGCTCACTTAGACCACTGTACCCAATATTTAGAACCCTGGGAACCCAGAAATTTCAATCTTCGACCGCTAGGCTAACCCACCCAGATAAATGTATGAATCTCAGGAGTTTTCTTAGCTCAATGCTACCTAGCTCATAAAGCTCTGAAAGAAGTATCTGCCAAAAGCACGACGACTTTTGATGGGCAGAGCTGGACAGTCACACGGGAGATGATGCAGCTTCTACAGTAGTCGTTATGAGGTAACCCTAGCCGTGCTGCGTGATTACCTATCACACAGTGTCCTGTCACGATACCAACAGCTATGCGGATATCCCTTCGACTTAGTTCTATACGATTGATAGATCTCTTTTGTCGTAGACTGACCATAATGAATTAGCTGTAGCCCTATCTAATCGACACCAACGTTCATTAGCTTCCTAATTAGACTCGATGTCTATCCCCCTGTATAGGGTGCTGAGAGGTACACTAGCCTCGGAAAGGGCTTATAAGCTAGTTCTCTGGCTAGTTCGTCCGCTTTTTCTTTACCGAATATATCCATGTGGCCTGGCACCCAGCACAGGGTCACCACTGAGATAACATCCAGTCGTTTTTTACAAATTTTTACGAGCTTGGATCTTAGTGATGTTGACTGTAACGCCTTAATGGCCGCTTGGCTACCAACACAGATGCTGATTATTTGCCCTGGAATATCTTCCTCAATAATCATATCCACAGCTTGTATTATTGCAGCAATTTCGGCTTGGAAAACACTGCAACCATCCTTAAGTCTAAACGAGCGATGTATATTTCGAGACACCAGTACCAGTAATCATTTTGGATCCGTCGGTAAAGATGGCCAGTCCATTCTCGAAACAGACTCTTTCCTCACGCCATTCCTTCCTGCTAGGAATTCTAATAGAGAACTTTCGGTTGCAGTTTGGCATGGGGATGCTGTAGTCCGTTTCCTTCCGGAGTCTCAATATATTCTATGCATGACCGTAGGGTTTACCTTTCCATAGACCGGCTTTCCTTAGTCTTAATGCAGTTTTGGCTGACGTGTTCCAGCAGTATATGTCAAGTGCAAGAAGATTCAGTATTGTTTCCAGAGCTGCTGTCGGTGTTGATCTCATCGAACCTGTCACCCCCAGACAGCCTGCCCGTTAAATCTTTTTAACGCTTTCAAGTTGGTATTTCGAGCGTTTTCCACCAGACAATGGAACCATAGGTCAAGATGGGTCTTACTACCGCCGTGTACCACTTTAGGCTTAAAACGCCAAGATTTTCCGAAGGCTCCTCTGCATGCATATAGTGCAACATATGCCTTCTTGATTCAATTGTCAATGTTAGCTTTGCAGTTACTTAAGGTATCAGCTCGATACCATTCATACGAGGGTAAGTGTTGTCTGTTATCGATCTTCTCCTCTTAAATAGCACTAACTAGGTTTTCGCCGGATTCACTTCCAGACCCCTGCCTTTGACCCAGTTATTCACTAGTTTTAATGCATAATTGAGTATCGGAAAGTATTTTCCGGATACAAAAATGGCAACATCATCGGCATAGGTCGCTACGTTGAAACCATTCCTTTCTATGTTATCTTAGATTGAGAGATCTAGATACAGATGGATCGCATTCACCTCAAGTTTTCATCCAAAATACCATCAAATCTTTTTCGCCAGCCAGAACCCACACGAGATAGTCATTCCGTTCTTTTATTTGTTTGCTTGCAGGAGCTAAAATAATTGTCATATCGTATCGTACCTGCCTAATAATCGATGATCTCGAAAGCATGCTAAATAGTTGCTTGGCCCATAATATTTACTCCTGTTTATAATTACAAAAAAGAAATCCTTTATAATGTCAGCTTGAAATAAACCATGAAAGACAAAATCAAATATTTCGTTTCCACTTTAATCGATACTCTTTTTTCCTAAAAAAAAAAAATACAACACACACACAATCATTTCTGCGACACAAAATCCACTCTAAACTGCTGCTTGATTTCTATCTAAACTCTCAACGATAATGGCAAATAATAAGCGAGGCACTTAAAGGATACCACGGTATTACGCTTTTAAATAGTTGCTGTTTGATTTCCGATTCAAAATCTTTTTTTCTGAGTTTTCAAAACCATTGATCCTGTGCCAGGATAATAATTTATGCGCAAATCCATAAACGCAGCAAAGCGTAGCAATTGTGTGTATTTGTGCAAAGGGTTGCGCGACTTGTTGTTTGCATACGAGTACGAGTATATGCAACAAACAACACCACTCGAGTTGAATGGCGAAAACCCGTGTTATTGGATGCAGGACGACGCCTTGAAACAACAATCGATTTGGGTAATTTATGTCCTACTTTCGATTATTACCCTGCGACATGCATAAAATTTTTGAAAAATATGCATTAAATCGAAAGAGAGTACCCTTTCACGCTTCTGTATCTTTTGTGGAAGTACTTTTTTTTAAATGCATCCCCTTGGTGTACCTAGATAGGTAGCAGCAATAGGTATCTCTCACGGGACAAAGAGATATGACTTTTGTGGTTTTGGATTTTGTTTTATGTGTGAGTTTGCCAAAATCTATTCGATGCGTCCCCTATTGAAAGGGGTACGCTGCGAATTTAATGGGAATAATTTTTATGCATATTCAAATGTTCGTTGTATGTTTTTGTCAAATTAAATTTATATGCAAAATAATTTCCGGTCGATTTATTTCGATTTCGGGACTTGCGTGCGGCATATGCTGGTTTAGAATGGAACTTACGATTGGCGTGAAAATTCTATTTGGATGGGGTTTTGTTTTTCTTTCTGCTTGGACCGTAATATAGCATTTGAGACCAGTATGAGGTCATTCTTATGAGTCAGTTACCATCGAGTTGCTTTCCTACCAGGGTCAGCAACATATATGTATCTTCAGGCCAAGGATAATTTCTTTCTCTTTGTTTGCAGGGTGCGACTGTATCTAGTCGATATTCCAGGATCCTTCGCTGTTAAGTTACATCTACACTTCCTGAAGAGGTTTTTTTTTTTTCATTTCTTCATTAACTCATCTCTCACATCAACTTCAATCAAAAATCGATTTTGAAACAATTTTCAGTTACAAAATCCTTCCTCGTCACTGCAACCGTCAATAACAACATTCCGCCCATTTTTCACATTTTGCACGCATGCTGCAATGCAAAATGTAAATCCCTTTGGAACACACCTCCAACAAATGGCAGGAAACACACCTCAATCGCGGCGTAGAATATAATCATGCGCCCTTGTACACCGCATGTGGCGCACGCAAATCAATCTTCTAAATTTACATCCTTTACTCCTTTTTATTGAATTTTCGGAATATTTATCTTCCTAACACAAATTCATCGCTCAAGGGATAAACGCGATGGGTATCATATCACAGATAATAATGCCAACTGGGTGAGCTGAGCGCGCACGGTAGCAAACAAAAGGATTCCAATTTTTATAATTTATGCGCCCCGAAGATGCTGCCTATTTATTATTATTTAGATTCTGACTGACTGCCGGGTTACCTGTGCGGTGTGGAACCCCTTTTTTAACGCATCCTTTCACATTCAGAACACGATCGGAGTTAGGATATTATTTGTCAGTTGAGGGTATGGATAGGTGAGGTGCATGTGAAAGGGATCTATCGTTGAGTGATCTTCTCCAAGGATAAAGGTGAAGCGCAATTTTTCACTTTGCATTACTTGAAATCGAACGCAGAAGGGGTAGACGGATAATTTTGAATTTGCCAGACGTTGAAAGTATTTATTTGGGAACAGATGGTTACTTTAAGGAGCTCTTGTTGCGCTGTGAAAGTAAATAGATTTTTGTTATCAAGAATTAAGAAATTTTTTAATTTTGAAAAATTAAGTGAATATGCAATTTTTAAGTTGAAGTGATAATTCGAAATTTTGTTTAACAAAATGTGAATAGAAAGCATACGAGTATTAGACAGATACGAATGAGACGAAGTGTGGGATAATATAGTTGTGATGGAGAACACTTCTGCACAACTCCCAGGAATCTAGTCTTCGAAAGCCATACAATTTGATTAACCAGGTGCGTAATAATGATAAAATATAACCACATATTAAAAATTCAGTGAAGTTAGTACTAATTAAAGGATCTTCCAGAAGAGAGACCATGGTTGGTGGTACCACTTCTATCATAATCGCTTCACATCATATACAGGCTTACTTGCTTACAGAACTTTGTGCTAACCTTCCTCCGTCTATTATTCTCTGCAACTTAATTTTGTTCACCAAGCCTTTTGTATTTATTACCTCTAAATTTGTATTTATTAGTTTCAGTACTTCACCATTAATACCAATTTAATTAATAACCATCTTCGATGGAACGATCACGTATTTGAGGTCGCCAAAAATACTGCAAAATGTCTAGGATTCCTTAAGCGGAACCCCGTCTGATCTGGCCTCAATTTATAAAGCATTCATCCGCCCAAAGCTGGAATATAACGCCCATATCTGGTCTGGTGCACCCAAAATCTCAGCTCTACAGGCCCTGTTAAGAAAGATCGAACTGTCCATTCGTGCCGAGTTTAGAGTAAAAGCTCGACAAAGCCTAACTTGATACTCGTGTCTCAAGGAGAGAAAAATTATTTCCACTACCCAAAAAAAAGTAAATATAATATAAAATTAGGAAACAAAAAATTTCGTTTCGGAATGTACTAGTATTATACTAGCCCAACTTCAGGTTGATCGTTGACACGAACCGAGCTGCGACCAACTTCAAGTTGAAGTCGGCCATTCCGTTCTGATAGCTGGCCACGTAGACACATAAAATTTAAGGAAATATTGTGTAGTTTTTAAAATTGCTAAAAAACCGAAAATAAAATCAACGTTTACTGCTAAAATATCGATGATATTCAAGATCAGAGGAGAGCTCCTGTAGTTAAACTACAGGCAACATATAACAAATCGGAACGAGGAGGCAGAATGTTCTTTGTACAATCTAGGAGCTATCGCAGACCTACATTATTTCAACGGAATATGTCCAATTTTAAAGGCTATTAGAAGAGCACATTGGGGAAAACATATATTATCAACAGACGAAGTTATTGCAATCCTAAATGGCCAAAATTGGAGTACACTGTCTAGCTACACATATTCATCACTTAAATATCGATAGAAATTAGTAGACGAAGAATTTTAAATGATACTAAAAAAAAGTTCCCTGAATATTTCATTCAAGCAAACCGCGCTTGAGATATTGTCAAAAGCTTGGTTTTTTTTTTTAGGTTGGTACATACATCTGTCATCTGGAGTTCAAATATCTGTTTGGGCGTCATTTGTCGGGAGTTTGTGCGCGATAGCTTTGTAAACAAGTCAGTGTTTGTTGTGTTCTACGAATTTGGTGAATTTGTTGCAGAAACAGCATTGCATTGATGTCGCTTTGGACCAAAATGTTATCGATGGCATCATTACCGGTGAAGATATATGGGTTCTTTGAATATGACACCAAAACTAACCAACAATCATCAGAGCCAAAACCCAAAAAACCACGACAGAGTCGATCCAAAATCAAGGCTTTGTTGACCGTTTTCTTTGATTGCCGTGGTGTGGTATACTCCGAATTTCTTCCACCAGGCCAAACAGTAAATAAGGAGTATTACGTGAACGTATTAAAGCGTTTAAGGGGAAATGTTCGTCGCGAAAGGCCAGAATTGTTTGTGTCGTAGTTCACACATCTCATCTTGTACACGACTATTTGATCAAAAACAACGTTCATACCGTCCCGCAAGCATTCTCCTTGTGACTTTTTCCTATTCCCACAAGTTACCGCTTCGTGGAAAGCGTTTTGAAACGATTGAGGCGATAAAGGAGAATTCGCAGAAGGAGCTGAAGGCGATTCCAAAATCGGCCTATGAAAAGTCTTTTGAAGATTGGAGGAAGCGTTGGAATATGTGTATTGCTTGCAATGGAAATTACGTTGAAGGGAATAAAATGAATATCGATGAATAATTGAACCGTTTTCGTTTTATTGAGGAATTCCAGGTACTTTTTGATCAGAAGGTATTTTCAATAATATCTTGCTACAAATTGTAAATCTCTTTTATCCGGCTGACGGCAAATGTCAGTGCTGTATTTTGTGATTTCTGTAAAAAAAATTGTTAATACAAATAAAATCACACTACTACTACTGGTCAACATGGAGTCCAGATAAAATGGGGTTCCAAAAACGAACACGAACAGCATAGTACTTGCTTTGGGTATTACTATTACAAAGAAACTCGAAAAAGTAAGTCTGTCTGATCATTGGACTGCAGACTAAACGGATCAATGAATTTTCTTCAAACTTCATACCTAAGTTCGAGAGTCAAAATCCAAATTTTCATTTTACCCTCAAAATTTACGATACTTTACTTCAGGCTTCCTTCAAAACTGCTCGAACGAATTTATATTTGAGAGAAGGAGAACGTTTGCAATAAGACCGCAGCCCTGTTTTTTCCCCAAAAATTCGAATTTACTTATTACTGGACTTGATTTTCACTATATACTATACAAATTCTTTGCATGTGAACAGACAAGTCTTATAGATTTCTAATGCATTTTATGAAAATTCAATTTTTTCGCTTCATATCGAACATATGGAGCAAGTTCGTGCGACCAAGTCTCGAAATTTAGCACAACCTTGTTATTATTGTAAAATAAAATCTCAAAAAAGTATGTCTACCTGTATGTCTGTTTGTCTGTATGTCTGTATGTATGGCCGACTGCAGCCTAAACGGTTCAACGGATTGTTTACAAACTTCATATCTGCGATTTGAAGGGCCACAGTTCGAGGCGAAATCGGAATTTTCATTTTAACTCCTAAATCCGAACCGTTACTAATTGCCGATTTTCAAAAAAAATTGTTTTTCTCGAAAACGACTCTAACGATTGTAGTCAAATTTCAGAATTAAGATTGGGTGGTTATATACTAGAAGATGGAGTACCAGGTTCTTGCCATAAAAATACGTATAACAGTACTTTATTTATTGACCGATTTTTGAAAATTTGCTCATTTTCATTTAATTGTTCAAATTAAATATCTAAACAATATTTGGTATATAAAAGGTCACGGCATACCATCTGCAAACAGATAACATATAGCTGCAAGAACGTGCGATCCACTCGTGCACTTTATTTTGTTCTCTTTTGTTTCATTTAAGGATTGCATTCAAAACATTGTATGCTTTGCTTGTGCAACGGAATTTTTTTTTATAAAAAAATATACAGGAAAGATACAATCCATCTAGAAGGGATTGTATGATACCCTATCCCCCATCCCTAATAAAATTAGCGTGACATGGGAATTTCTTAGAACAGATGCAATGATATCTTTTTATTCAGGGGATATTTCCGCGATTTTAAAGAAATTTCTTCAGAAAACTGGAACTGTACATTTTTTTTGCATAAAAGTAGGTGTGGCTGCTAATATTTGTAACCGAAGATCACGGATTCTGATGAGATGTTCACCGTAAATAGCTTTGAAAATGGAATATATGGTATTTATTTAATAAAACGCCCCCAAAAAGTGGGCGTGACAATTTATAATGTAAGTCAAAGCCTATATATTGCATTCTTTCAGTTTCTAGCACAAATAATGAGAAAACGCCATTTATTGGAAAGTAGGCGTGTCTGTGGGCTGAAAGCTTATACTTCAGCTTATACATCAAATTCCATGTTCCTAGCTCAAAATTTAAGGGCCATACGGACATAAGGACATGGCTATCGACATAACTTTTGATGCTGATGACAAATATATATACTTTTGGGGATCTATCGTTATTATTTCCCTACTAACTATGTATCAAACTTAATATACCCTGGGTAGGATACAAAAAAAAAAATATAAAGTGAGGAGTGAAAAGTTGTTGATTCAATAGATGAATAGTAATTGATGTCCACATGAGGATTAATAATTTTCAATGAGATATTATTTCTCGAAATTATGTTTACGAAAGCAGTCAGGGGAAGGTGACAGAGGGACTAACATAAAATAATAAAATTACATGCATACCTTTGTCTACCCACTTCACTTAAGACTTTTTGTATGGCTTTATACTTAAGCATATAACCATCAGAAGCTTCAGAATCATCTGCCAACATATACTTTCCGGTCTAACAATTTCCAGATTCAGGCTTATGTCTCTGAGAGTATATCGTAAAATATACCTCCCAGCCTAAAAAATTCAAGAAGCCTTGGTCTGAAGAAAAGAAAGCAAATTTAGACAAATTTCCTTCTCTGGATGAAAGCTAAACTGGATAACAAATCAATTTCATGACCACTGCAATTGTCAGACGCGCAAAAGAACTATAAAAATGCATGCAGGCAAATCTTAAAATTCTCATTATTTATGCTAGACACGAAGTAGTTTCTTGGACTACATATTATACATATGTACATATTTAGATGAAGTACACTTTTCCTCGTCCCATTCAACATCAGCAGAACTCGTTACGCCATCAGCGCCTGTTAATTAAACCATTCGACACGATATTATTCAAAAGACTGCAGGAGAGTCGCCCCTACTGGATAACGACGGTGTCTTTATCATTAAATCACAATTATTAACGATCGCCATTGCCAATACAAGTGACTAACAAATTAATTCAGCAACCACACAAGGTCTTGGCGACATGGACGCAGGCAATAAACTCAAACGGGCGGATATTTTATCAGATTATAGAATATCGCCACAAATTAAATTAAATTTCCCTCCCATACCGTTATTAATGGAGGCAATTAAAGATTTTAATTTGATGTCATTTCTTGGAAATAAATTTAACTCACTCGTATCTAGCAGCCTGCCAACTTTAATCTGTTCCAATGGCACTTTATTTTCCAACGCCAGTCACACTTGAAAGTAAACTCGACTCACATACGAGTACTCGTGTACACAATAAGGCCACTTTGAAGCGGTGGCGTTTCACACATGTAGAATGGAAAATATCTTCAAGAAGCAGAAAAAGTTTTGTCCCGAACAATGGAAAAGTTTCCCAAAATCGAACACGCACCCACAATGTCCTTTGTACTGAGCTGAGGTGCGCTTTCATACAATCACGGGTAACAAAAAGTACGAGTATACAGTACCGCTCGTCGCCACTTATAGTGAGACATTCGGTTTCGGTGTGGGCATCCTTGAAGAAGGTGCAGGCTGACGCCAAAGTGTCTGTTTTTGGGGACCTACGATCCACGAATAAATGCGGCGTCATTTGAAGTTTTTCCACTTTTTCAGTTTTTCTAAGGAAGCAGCATCAACGAGGACGATGGTACTTCCTCTATAGATTCCCTTATTCTTCTTTCAAAAGGATGGTACAAACAGCAGAGAAAAAAAAAAAAAACGCCACTAAAATGAATAGAAAAGGAAACTCTATAACAAGAAATGAAAGCTTTTGCTGCGTTGCGTTGGTTGGTTTCCTTTTTGTTATCGCCAGCAATGAAGGCAAGAAAAAAGGATTGAAACCTCTTCTCCACATCCCAATTTGGAATTTTCACAAAGTAGGAGCACAGAGAAAATCGGGAATATCATAGCAACAACAACAGCAACGACATCACATCGAAAGGATAATAAACTTTGAGAAGAAAATTGGACGAAATCTCATTCAAGTGCTGACTCGTGCACATCCATCCAGAAGCACATAGATAGACACTTATGTGCACATAAGTGAAGGAAATAAATTTAGTTTTTCGTATTATTTATTTGGATAAGTGCACACAAAGAAGGGAATTGTAAGGAGTAGAAAGAAAGTGAGGAATGGTTAGAGCGGAGGAAGAATGAAAAATTTTCCAATTTTGAAGGACGATGCTAGGAACTTGAAAAAAAAAAGTCTTCTAGAGTAGTTTTCTTCCTTTCTGTTCTAACAATGTTTTCCTGAATCCACTTCTATGGCAAAATTCCAATCCGTTGAAAGGTTCCGTCTGGCAGGGGTACCCTTAGGAAGCTATAATGCTGAGGGGGGATATGGGCCTAAGCAATTTTTTTTTTCTACATTCTATTGGATTTTTGCTTTAATTTCTTCACAGATGCCTTAGCAATCCTTTTTGTATAAATTTTTGTTAAGAGACTTAGAGCGATGTGTTTTTTGAAAATAATTTGTAAATTCGTATCACAATTTTCCAGAAGAATACAGATACCAGGTGGCGCAAATGTCATCACCCAAAATGGCGTCTTATGTCATCGCGACTTTGACATTTGTGAAGTAAACAGAAGCAGAATACAAATTTTGACAAATAATTGGACTGTAGTTTTGGCTCCATGTGAATTTCGTCGTCGATTCCCTGAACGTGTGACTGCAACTGGGTAAACATTGCGGTGTTCAGCGGCTAGTCTCGAGGAGACTAGATGGCCCCGGAGTAGCCGTTCAGTAGAAAATAGCGCTGTTGTGATTGCACGAAAACCGTCAAACATAAACCAGACGGCGGGGCATGCAATTTGGCATCAACAGACAGTCTTTACAGTCTTCTTGGTGATGCAAATTGACGAATTGGGTTTGGAAAATATGTGGTTCCAGCAGCGATAGTGGGCATTTTGCAGCAGGCGTTTCAAATGAGGGATCCTTGATATGCACGATTATATCGCGTCATTTCAAATCAGCAAATTCCCACAAATTTCCAGTATTGCTTCCTCGTTATTCGGAGAATAGTAGTTCAGAAAGCTGAACTATAGTAGTTCAAGAAAGCTGCAAGGTGCTTCAGCTCTCTCGAACTCATTCCCAGAGACCTTGCTTCCTCCTCTACTATCCTGCGCCAAGTTTGCTTAGGGCGGCCCACTCGCCTATCCACTGACACTTCCTTCATCTTATTTTGATGTCCATAGGTTCCTGGCCCGTTCTCCATATAAGCTGTTCGTTCGAGATACGGTTGGGCCAGAATATCCTTAAGATGTTGCGTAGGCATTTATTTAAAAAATTTACAACTAATTAGTGTCAGTGGTAGTCACCTCCCACAAAGCAATACTGACTCTACATTAAAGCAGAACAGTCGTAGCTTTGTTCTTAAGCTGATATCATTGCTCTTCCAGATTTTGGATAGCATACCGAACTCAGCTTTTGCTTTCTCAATTCTGCCCACATTGAGTTCGGTGCCACCGTCAAAGGAAGCTATTAACTTTCTCGACATTATACCAGCAATGTTTAATTGAGCAGACTAAGAATTTTAGTTTTGGACCCTACTCTGCTTGCTTCGGCTTCTAAACTATAGGCTATTTGGTCCATGTCCATAATTCTATGCGAAAGCAAGCAGGCATCGTCAACGAAGTCTATGTGTTTTAATTCTGATGTCATTGTCCATTCTAGTCCACGGAATTCTCTCATCAGAGCTGCTTGGATAATGGTGATAATATACAGCCTTGTACAGCACTCCGCTGCGTGCCGCAAAGTCCTCTGACGTTTAGTTTTGTGTAGGTCGTGACATTTTGCACCCTCATAGGAAGTCGTGATAACGGCTATGATTTTCGCCGGAATACCTCCCCTGCGCAAAGCATTCCATATAAAATTCTGGTTAACGCTGTTGAAAGCTTCCTCTAAGTCAATGAACTTATTCTATTGATGTGTAAACGCTGTTTATGGCGATGTTTAAAACAAAAGTCGAGAGAAACCAGCGAGAGGCTTAACCCGGATAGAAACTTCTAAAAACGAAGTCACGGGCTTATTTTAGGTTAAAAAAGAGCACCCTCTACATTTATATCGCATCGGTTTGGGTCGACAAAAGAATTGGTATTCAGTTTTTGGGTTGTGTGCAAAGAGTTTGGGAACCACTGCTATCTAGACGATAAACAGGAAGGTGGTAGTCTTCGACTTCAAATTCGTTGGACTTTTCCAGGATTTGAGTTAGTGTGGACACAAATTTGGTGAATTATCAGGACGGGAAGGCAACCTCAATGGTGTCGATTAGTATACGAGTAGTCTACCTTTTATATCGGTGATTAGGTTTTCATTCCCACTGTCTCCAAGTATCGAAGAGAATTTTTTAAGAAGGAGTTACGGCAAATTAAGTTGAAGGAACGTCGCATATATACTGATAAGCTTTTTTATCAGAGTAGGAAGAACTCCACTTGAGCAGTCAGACTCTATACCAGGAAACAACCCCTTGTTAATAAAATTTCTTTATCTTTCCTAGAAAGGCATCGCAGATGGTGGTTTCGCCTAAGCCTGGCACATCAAGATACTTGGCAAAAGTGGAATGGCCTGTTAGTTGTTTGCAGTCTTTTCTTCTGAGGGACAGCAAGAATGCTGCGGATTTCTTACAACCGTTTGGGAGCATTCGTTAAGTCTGTCTACATCCCGGAGAGCCGATTATGTTCATAGGAAACCCAACGGTCAATGGAACCGAGGATACAGGAATAACCAAAGTAGCTTCAGGTCCTGAAAAGTCCCCTTGCGAACCTTGTCTAGCAAGTTAATCAGAGATCTAATTTCCAGTAATCCCATTGTCACCTGGAACTCAAAGAAAACTCAATGAGGTCAGCCTTACGACCGAATTCAGAGAGCCCTTGCATTCTTGAAATATTTTGGAAGTGATTAAAAGGCTGAACAAGGCCTCTGTCCCCTCCAGTTATTCATAAAATATAGTTCATAACCATTAGGATTGCATAAGTCTCTGCTTGAAAGACAGACGCAACGAGAAGTGAAGCCAAATGTTATCAACCTGCACATAAACTCCAGCAGAAGATTCTTGATTGGTTTTGGAGCCATCCGTGAAAATTCGACTGAAATTCCTTCCTGGCTCTGATTCTGGAAAAGTCCAGTCCTGAGCACGATGAACGTTGAATAGCGTACGCTCCGAGCTTATTTTAAACGTTGGCTGTATTGTAAAACCCTTTGCATGCTATTTTGATTCTTAAACAAATCTTGATGGACTGGAGGAAATGTGTTTTCTTCAGTTTCTCTCTCGTCTAGGCTGTTAGCTCACAGACAGCTGAAAAATTATTGTATTCGGTGTCCACACTTTATTTAAATTATTTCCTGGGCCTACTATTCTACCTAAAATCTCTTTTTTTTAGTTTATCCTCTCTAAGGATGCCTGCCATCACATTCTGTGTTTCCTTTAACTAGAGCAAGCTTCAAAGAATTTCTGGTTGGAATTCCCGAGAACTATCGTGCTTGTCCTAAGTCTACAATAGTTTAGGTCCTTTGATTTCCTCCAATATCCGTGACTCTTATTGAATCGTGCTAGGGCACTACATTCAGGAAACTACGATCAGACAGCAGAGAAATATATTATGAGGGCACAGTGATTCACGATAAAATTGGTCAGAGAAGGTGGAGAAGACACCTTTTTATGAAAGGTATACTTTTTGATGTGATAGGTTCATTGTGGTCTATAGGTCCACATTTTTTCTTAATCAGTTTCGCGTTAAATTTTTGAAGAAGCTCAGTCTCTGCGGATATCAGCAAACGTGCTTGACAGTTCCTCTGTCCGATATCAGGGAAAACAAAATTTGAAGCTAAGGATGCCTAGATACTCAAAAGAGTGCATGGGTATTCGGGAGTCGAAATTTATAAAGGCATTCAACATTCTGGGTGCCGTGGCTGAATGGTTAAGTGAGCAATCACTGAGTAGGCAGTTCAACGTATGAATCACATAAGATACAAAAAAAAAAAAAAGGTTTTCACGGTCCCACCTCTCGCGAATGTTTGACAACCATCTGAGAGTAAAATTTACATGACATTACGTCTTTCAATTGAAAAAGTTGCCCTTCGGAAACGGCGTAAAACTGTAGGTCTCTAGCATTCGTGGGTCACGAGAAGATAGACTGTTAGCGCCCAATTATATATTCAATATACAACCAGCATTCCTGCATCAACTTACACAGCGCAGGACAGTCGAAAAGAAATCGTAAAACCCCAAAGTTAGATAAAAACAATTTCGTTTTTGTTGCCAAATTCTTTAAGCACTACTCCTTCTACTCCATTTCCGCTTTGCTAATGCAATTTTCTTCCTTTCACTGACAAAAACTGCGTAAATCCTTCAACATCAGTCAACGTTTGTGATAAGAATCTGCAATTTATTGCTCGTTTTTATCCTGCTGCGTGTGCAATTGCAAATTGTTTTTGGTTTTTGGTTCTTTGACTTTGAGTTTTTTCAAGCAAAAAAAAAGAAAAAAAAAACTCCACCAAATTTGCAATTCGATTCTTTCGCTCGTTCGAGGGGCCAAAAGGAACGTGATCTGACTTTGGGTTCATATTACCAACGGGTATGTGTGTTTTTTTTTTCACTTCCACCTTCGATTGTGTATACTCTGTGTGACATTTCCTCAGCATGGGTTAAGGTTGTATCTACATACATACTCGTACAGCCATCCGCCCACCCATCCATCCGAACTGAACCCTCCACCCATTTGGCACTAGGGAACGCAAAAATAAAACTCTGTAACACCAACTGTGTGGCGAATATCCTTTTTATGAAAAATGTCAGTCAAAAGCGAAACAATTTCCTCCACGAATCCGTCTAACACCCGCACATACCTACATCTCTGTGTATATATCACATGACATGGAAAATTCAAAGAGTTTTTCACGGAAATGGAAATGGTGTACACAGGGGTGTGGGTGTTCTTACCCCCGTTTAGTTTGCTGTTGTCACATCTTGGTGTGAGTGAACCGAAAATGGCTTCCAGAAACAACGACACTTCTTAGAAAAAGAAAAAAAAAAATCGCAAACGTGCGTATGTCCCTTCAACCATTTTTGAAAAATTTGACATATGATGGGATCAGCAGCATGTGTGCATCAATCACACGCACACATGATATAAACCTTATAAGCCACCCCCACCCACAAGTAAAATCGCCCCCGACAACGAAATAAAATCGATGAATAACCCTCCTAACGAGATCTCAATTCATCAGACATTAACCTCAACAATTAATCCATCGCTCATCCTTTTCATCTTCTTTCAGGGATGCGCGACCGACAACAGAGAGCCTGAACCAGACGGAGACTGATACGGTATGGAGTACGGCGCTTTCACCTTGACCTTGAAACACACATTTCTCGTTAGCGCTATTATCTCATCATCATCAACGTCATTATCATTATCCTTGCCATCGTCATTATCATCGTTCCAGCATCAAGTGAAAGTGGGTTTGAAAGATAAAGTAATGAAAATGAGCAAAGAGAATAAAAAAAAAAAAAAAAACAGCACCGAAGAGCGTCGTCGCTTAATCCTTATTTAAACATTCAACAGACAAAATGAAGCAGCATCCTGCAAGGATACCAGTAACATTTTTGCCTCACTCATTTTCTGCTCGTCTTTTTTTTGTTTTCATTTTGTTTTTATTCGGGGAATAGAGACATTGCAGTGAAGGAAGAAAAGCGACGGCAATGGTGGATATGGATACTATCGCTACGTGGGAAATGAACTTTCGCCTCCAAAATGAAGAAAATGTGCAAAAATAAGGCGATAAATGCGACGGTAATGTGTGTGCAAAAGATAATGAAAAGCAAAAAATGGAATTGGTGGAGAGAACAAGAAGCCATGTAAGTGCAACAGGAACTGGAGCATGCTCCTTTATTCAAAATGTCATTATGTCCTCATTACTCGTAAATTAAAGTCGAAAGAAGGTGTCGTGAAACTAATAAAAGCAGTATTATTTTTGAACATTTTGAAACCAGGAGAGGTAATACATCGAAAATGCTTCATACCGGTGTAACATCTGGCCTCAACCAAAAAGTTACTTTGCCACTAATAACTTGCCTTCTAAGCACAAAAAAGCAGAAGCATATTTTTTAATTTACTTCTGGTCCGATATCGTCTCCAGAACTGGCAAAATACCTCAAGTTCCTGGGGTATGCCCTATGTACTTATGTCATACCACAGAGCAAATATTCTGGCATAAACCATACCCGAACTGATCTATCACGCAACATAAATTCAGACACAGCCGGTAACAATTAGATTATTCTAAAATAAAATATAATTGGGTATGCCCTATGCAGTTACGTCATACCCCAGAGTAAAAATTCCAGCATAGACCATACCCATACCCAAGATCTACCACGCAACATATGCATACGTCAACAAATGGATCATTCTAAAATTAAATTTCATTGGGATGCCCTTTGCACTTATGTAGGTATGTCATACCTCAGAGTAAAAATTCGCAAAATATGCAACATAATTTCAAAATTTCAGGTTGTAAATGGATTTTTTTTAATATCTGTGACATGTGTACTTATATCTTACGGTAGAGTTAAGTAGTTTATCTATTTTTGGTTTTACAGTTGTGATTGTTGGTGCTGGTGTTATACATCCCGCCACACTTACAATAGGTATTGAAAGTCTCGGTGGTGTTTAGTCGCAGTAATGAGCGTCCTCCATCGTCATCCTGCATAGGTGAATGAGTGTAGCAGTTACGCCAGAGCTAAACATGTCGCGAGAAGCTTTAAAACAAATAAACGGCACTACTAGGTTGCATGTTATTGTTCATACGCACTGATCGTTCGTTAGTTGTTCGGAATTCAAATTTAAGCACAAATCGAAGAAATATAAAACGTCCGCAACATATATTATATGTAGCTGAGCAACTCTTTTGACCATATGTCCTCGGATAATTAACCAGATATTCAATGAGGTGCTGTATAATGGACAGACAGTGAGGCGTTGTTTTACCAAATTCAGTGAGGAAGATTGATATGAAAAATGAAGCCCGTGGAAGACCGATGACCAATATGTATGACACCGAATTGCAGGCGGAGTTTGAACGTAACTATAAGCCATCATATTGAATACTCGTGGATCGACAATAAGCTTAGTCAATCGTAACAGAATTGAGTGATTTTTAAATCGGATTGTTACGTCTGATGGAAAGTGGATTTTTTATGGCAACAGTAGATGATCAGGACAGCGACTAGATGGCAATGAAACCGCAAGGTAGCATGCGAGACAATCACTTCATTCGAGAATGGTTATGTTAACTGTATGGTGGACTACCTTGTAAAACCAAGCATGGACAATTAAATCAATTACAGCCGGTTCTAGTCAATAGACGAATAAATACTTCGCAACGATCCACCGTCATCGATGGTTATCCACCATACACAACCGACCTTTCGGTCCACTTTCTTCTGAGTCTGGACAATTTAGTAATTTTGGCCTTAAAATATTTTCTTAAATACTAGTATACGAGACAATTCCGAGCATTGAGAAGAACCAAGCCTCACAAGCTAATGGTCTAACACTTATTGGAAAGTACTTCAAACTTTAAACTTTCCTTAACGCAATTTTAAATATAAGAAACTAAAATTATTTGTCGTTCTTTCATAGATTGGTCTTGGAGGTGTTTGGTAACCGAGAATCACCAAGTGTCTTTGGAAGATGAAAAATCTTCGTTACAAATAAAATAAAAAATAGTTACATTAAAAAAGGATATTCTGGGTCGGGTATATGGAAAACTATGAACTCAGCTGAGTATATCTTAATAATCCAAGGAAAAGACTGCAACATGCCTCCATTTCAGCCCAAATTTTGTATGAGAAAGCCAAAGAGTTTTTCAAAGAGATATACGGGGACACCAACTGTTTTTTCGCTGGTGGAGAATAGCTACACAATTCTCGATCCCTTTTTGGTATCAAGTCGTTACATCGTCGGTTCATGTATGCAATATTTCTGCCCCCGAATTGCACAGTTCTTCTTCAGCCGATCAAAATTGTATACGCATCCTGAAGCTAAATAACTTCAAGAATTTCCGTTGTCATATCTTGCCTGTTTTGGAAAATGACTTAATGAAATGCATTAAAGCTGCTAATGTCTGAAATGCTGTACTGGAAGCTATCTTAAGAAAGTATTGGAATAAATTGATGTTTGACGATGAGTGACGATTTCTAAGGTTGACTTACAGCTTTCAAAGAACACTCTGACATTGAATCTGTTGAGCTTACAAAATTTACTCAACTTTGCGCCAGATGTACATTCATCATGTGGGTCAATAAGTCCCTGAAAAATGAAATAAGGAGCACTCTTCTCGGTATAAAAACATTTTATTTTTCAACATAGTCTCCTTTTAGCTCTATCCTCGTACACTTCATCCAACGTTTCTCCAATTTTTTGATGCACTCCAAATAATACGATTTCTCGAGCCCTCAAAATAATAAAAATGTTTCAGCGATGACCTCTTCATTCGACCCAAATCTCTTACCTCCGAGCCATTTGTTCATGTTTGGAAACATGGGGGCTAAGTCTGGGGAATATGCTGCATGAGGGAGGAGTTCGTAGCCTAACACATGGAATTTTGCCATTGCGACTGCGGACTTGTACCCCGGTGCGTTGTCCTGATGAAAAAGAACTTTTTTCTTCGCCAAATGCGGCCGTTTTTTCTTCAAATCGGCTTGGAATCGCATGGTAATACGCGCCGGTGACCGTTTTACCCATTTCAAGGTAATCGATGGGGATAGCACCGCCCGCATCCCAAAAAACTGGCGCCATGACCTTGTTTACTGACAAACCCGCCTTGGCCTTCTTCGGCTTCGATTCACCAGGAGAAGTCCATTGTTTTGACTGTTCCTTGGTTTCTGGTGTGTTGTGGTGAATCCAGGTTTCATCCACGGTTACGAAACGGCCGAATTTTTCTGGAACATCTCCAAACACACTTTTGAAGTTGTCAAACGAATGAGTTTGTTGTCGATTGTGAGCAAACGCGGCACCCATCTTGCGGAAAGCTTTTTCATGTCCAAATATTTATGTAAAATCGAAATCACTGAGCCATGTGATAAGCCTGTGGCCTCTGCAAGCTCGTACACTTTCACTCGCCGATCGTCCATTATCAAACCATGGATTTTATCGACCATTTCTAGTGTGGTGACCTCAATTGGGCGACCAGAACGTTCCGCGTCACTTGTGCTTGAACGACCGCACCGAAATTTAGTAAACCAGTGGTGAATGGTTCCAGTCGATGGTGAAGAGTCCCCATAATATTTGTCAAGCTTTTGTTTGGTTTGCGTGATAGTTTTTTCTCGCAAAAAATATAAACACTATTTTTATGAGCACTCGAAATTCACTTTTTTCCATTTTAGCGAAAATGCTAATAGGCGTCTATATAAAATGGCTGCCACAACAAAACTATTTGACAGATCTGCCTGAAAATGTGGGTGCGTTCTTTTGAAAGATTATTCTTTACAAAAAAAAAAAATAAGGTCACGACACAATTTGTGTTAATTTTCCTATATTCTCGTATACTCGTATGAATGGATTGAGGATGATAAGCTTGACAAATTAAGTAGTGAGATGAAGCTGCACGGACGACCTACCTAACGGAAGCGTTAAAATATCTCACGGATAAGCCATATCAACATTTAACAAATGCATTAAATATGTTAAACAGAATAGCGAAATCATTTATCTAAAAAAATTTATGTTACAGTTCTCGAAAGAAGAATCACTTCATTCTTCTCCCAAATTTTTTAATTATTTCAATTTATTTTTCTTATCAATTCATAACATTTCAAAATAATAACAATAAGAACTAAAAAAACTATAATTAACATAGATTAGCTTGATTTCAATTAATAAAGTACGAGTATATAGTCCATAGTCTTCCTTACCGCACGCATATAGTTTTGTCTGCTTAACTTGCAGGTCATGCTTTATATCAGCAAAAAGATTTAAAGCAGAGTCACAGTGCAAAGCACATTCCATATCGTCAGCGAACGCATTTACTTTGTTACGATATTTATGTACCAAAAAACGAACTAATACAAATTAAAAAAAGTATTGGACCAAGTACAGAACCTTGAGGAACACCGACAGATATAGTACTAGTAGAACTGAGTTGTCCAGTAATTTTAACCATTTGCCCTCTACCAGTAAATACAGTAAAACCACATTTGTACAGTGTAAATATATATTCGAGCGGAAATTCAAGAAAGTCAAATTGTCACTTACTAAAAAAATAGTTTTTCTCTATAAACTTTATCACTGTTTTTTTTGTGAATTACACAAGTTTATACTTACTTGAAATAAAATCAATCGATAATTGGGACAACCGGTGGATTTCAGTTGTCCTAATTATCGCGCCGTCACTGTATTTTCTATTTTTTCACACGAATAGGTGGATAGAAAATGTTAATACCATTCGATATGCGAATAGTTTAAGCAATTTAATTAGAAATACGTACCTAGCCATGTCATAAATACTGGTACACCTTTAAACGTACTCATCATGCAACTAGTATTGAACACATCCATTCTATTTTGACAGGTATTCAATGAGTGACATTTGTACTAAGTTGACGCGCAATAAAATTTACTGCCCGAATACAATATTGAAGTTGAAGCTACAGTACGCAGCGCTGTCAAATATACGTACTCTCTATAGCACAAACACAATGCGAAGCTGCAGCACAAGTTGAGTCAACTTCAACTTCCGAACGAACTACTTTCTGATAGTTAAAAACAAAAACAAAAAAAAACTAAAATGGCAGAGCTGTCTACGGAGAAATTCATAGCATACTATTTCTTCTTTCTCAGTCATTATTATAAAATAAATCCACCACAAAAAAACATTTTCACGAAACATAGCTCGATTATCTTTCCGTTTTGACAGCTTGAACAATCGAGCTGCGCTTCACCATTGTGTACGTTGCATTGCTACTTCAGTGAGCGACTTATTTGACAGTTTGTACTACAGAGACTTCATTTGCTGCAGCGCTTCTCAAATGTGTTCGGGCAAATATACAAAAGCCATTTGTAAATATGGAGTCTGGTGATAATGAAAGCCCTCTTGTGGTCAAAAAAAAGCCTTCACAAGTGTAATATGGACAGAGGCGATATTTTCCAGACCTTGTGAACGTTTGGAATCACCCGTAATTTTGTGTATCGAACTGTTAAATTGTTTAAGGACACTGGTGGAGTAACTAGCCGTCAAAGATCTGGCCGCCTTCGCACTGTCTGAACTCGACAGATCAAAGCTGTTAAAGCCAGAATTAATTGGAAACCGCTGCGAAAATAGAAAATCTTATCACGAGAAATGAAGATATCAAACAAGATTTTGCACTCAACGCATATAAAAACCACACTGGCCACTTACTCGCAGCTCAAAGTAAAATCGAAGGGAAAGATCGAAAGCTCAACGCGATCGGTAAGCGCAGAATGGTCACAGGAAAATTTGTTCACGGATGGAAAATTGATTACTACGAGTATTCATGAATCATTCAATAAGCAAAATGACAGAGTCACCAGAACTCATTTCGCGAGTCAAACGGAGCCATTACCACGTATCTGTTATGATTTGGTTGAGAGTCAGCTGCGTTACCGTACTTCACTTTTGCTAGAAAGGAGTAAATACATAGACAAAAATCTGCCAAGCGGATGTTGTAGAAGGCGTTGTGAAGGGACTTAACCAACAACTGTTTTCAAACAACCAGTGGACTTTCCAACAAGACTCCGTGCCAGCTCATAAGGCAAAACGAACACAAGGGCGGCTCCAAAATAATGTTCCGGACTTCAGTCCAGATTTCAATCCTTTGGATTATAAGCTGTGGTCTATTTTTAATGGCGACCTTGAGTCCTTGAAGCGCGCACTTACCCGTGCAGTGGAGAATTTTCCAATAACCGAGGTGCGTGCTGCGATCGATGAGTGGCCAGAGTGACTCAAGGCCCTGCATAAATGCAAATGCAGCCATTTCAAATAAATTACTTAAATAATGTTGTCACCAATAATACATGCACATAAAATGGATTTAAATTCTCAAACATCACCAAACGGACAGTGTCGGTCTCTCGATCAAGTTCAATAAAATTAGGCACCACTGTAAAAAGCTTATTAAAATATTTGAATCACTCACCCGCACTCACACTCGTACACACACATGCCCTCTAGAGCCTGTTCATATTCAAAACAAAGATGAATCACAACGAACACACAAAAAACACTCGCGAAAATATTCCAACAATTTCGATATGAAACAAAGGCAATGGAATCCCTTTAAAGAAAAGGATACGAACTCCCTTCCACTCCCGTCAACGCCACCCTCTTGTAGTTCTCATTCAGCCATTTACAAATTTCCATCATCCGTGCACATGCTGTGATGGTGGGGAAATGCAAAATCAGTGCGCATGTCCTTCATTCTTATCATTATCATGAAATAATGCTTCTATCCTTCTCCCACCCACATAACCTATAATAATTCTCCCAAGGATTCATGCAAAAACAACACCAAGAGGGGTTGTGCACAAATGAATGAAAATCATCATCAACAGGACTTCTAACAACAACAAATTCTATGCAGGATTGTAGGGCATTTTTTCTTTGCTGTTTTTTTTGTTTTTTTTTTTTTTGTTCCTTCGTTATGTAGTGTTAATTGCAGTGATTCTCTCTGCTAAATACCAACATCCTGGGTAATTTTGTTCCAGCATCTCAGGCAAGAGAGCAGCCCGCAAGTTCATTTTCATTTTCATTCATTTGCAATTTGCTTTTGGTGAGTGTCGGGATTTTGATAGTTTGGCTCCTTTCTTAAGAGTTTTTTTTTTTTTTTTTTTGGGTGTGTAGTGCTGATGTAATTATCCTGCAGGATAATTGTGAAGATCATTTTGAAAAATGCTGAAAAGTGAAAAGTGTGTGACTCTGGTTCGTGTTGTGTACGGACATTCTTTATGAATTTCGGAAGTAGATGGGTTTAAGGGATAAAGGATATTACATCTACTGAGCTGCCATTTTGTGTGTACTCGTATTTCTGTGAAAATGTTATTTTCCATAGGCAATAAGAAAAGAAAAAAAAATGAAAAGAAATAACAAGGAAGCCGAAGCATCCATCAATTTGATGGATAAATATATGCAGATTATAATGTGTATCCTTGCTGTACCATACCACACACAAAGAAGAATACACATCGTCGTGTATGCAAATCCCTTTACACACAGTCATAGTAAGTACCAGAGATCCAATATTGTGTGTGTTTTGTGTGTATTTTATGTGGTAGAGGAATTGAGAACTATATGTATCTAGTGGAATGTTCTACAACAAGGAGGAGTACAGGAGTACGAGACACAGCCAAAAGGATATTTGCGACAAGTTTTTTTTTTTTTTTTTTCTTCATATTCTCTCTTGGGTTTTCATTTTTCGAAATAAAGAAGAAGACGAAGCAACAGCAAGGAATGTTGGATATACACACCGACTATCCCACGCGTTCACTCCAACCCCATACCGACATCCTTTTTTCTGTTTTCAAATATCTTCGGTCGTTCCCAGGCGAATAAAACACACACACACACACACACACACCCACACACACACAAGCACACATTTACAAATTTTCAATCGGAATTTTTATTTTTGCAAAATAATAACAATAAAACAGAAAATAAATAAATGAAAAATGAGAGCAGCAGGCGACAACAAGGACAACAAACAAGAGCTGCTTCCCTGCCTGCTGTCCTCACCCACACCCCACAACGATCGATATTGAATGATTGATGGATTTCAAGTGTGCCATAGTGGGGGCAACGGGTATGGGGATGTAGTACAGCATTTGAACACTTTACCAAGAAATATATTCAAATGAAAATTGAAAGACAATATATTATATTGTGGATGAAGGCAGCGAGAAGGACTCCTTGCTTGGATGAGCTCTACTACTGCTACTGCATCGACAACGACGATGACGACGATGACGACGACGACGAAGAAGGATTGTGTATCAATGTAATTTGATAAAATATGAAATTGAAATTTTCTTTCTCACAGATATTGCATACAGTTGCTACAGCCGTGTGTTTGTGCCAGCGTTTGATAAACGAGAGCCGAGCGAAGGAGTCTCGAGATGGTGATGCGGTTAAAATATCGGCGAATAGAATTTATTAGGAGCTCCTTCAGTTCGAGAAGTGAGTGCGAATTACTTATTCAAAGAGCCTCACAGAGATAAAGTGAACGAACGAAATTGATGGATGTTGGTGGGGGTTCCGTTTTTTAGTTAGAAGTGGATACCCAATGTGTCGCGTAGGTGGGGTGGACGGAAAATAATTGCCATCTGAAGGTAGACACTGTCTTATGTTGATAACACTTGTTAGATACTCGTACTCGTACTACTTCAGACAGAATTTTAGTGGCGTATTATTTATTGTTATTGCTTAGTCGGTGAGACAAGCTATTAAGGCTTGAATCAAATGAGTCTCGGTAAATGCAAATGAAAACTTTTAGATGGCAATAAGGAAACTAATCACTTGTACCGTTAATAGTTAATCGAAGGATAATTTTCCAACATTTTATTGTTAAGAGATTTTTGTTACTCAGTGGTGGATCGAGTGCTGCAATTTTTTACAACCAAAGAAATTGCATACCAGTCTTGAGATATTTTTAAAGCGTGCATTGCATCAAGTTTTCTAAGACATTTCGTTGATTTGTCATCAAGATGAGGATGGAACAATAAACTTTGTGGCTTTTCTCAAAATAGATTGTGGAGTTGTCGATAGTTGGGTAGTGTTGTCAATCACGTTGAATCTTCGTTGCATCTTCTCCACTACATTAAAGCAAGTAATCCATATCTTTTCGGCTACTTTTAAGACTTCATATTTTTTTAAGAATCATAAGTCAGTCATGTATGATCGATCATAATTTGGTCAAGCTCAGAATACCAATGTGGTCTCTCTCTCTCTTTAACCCCGAGTGGCGCATAGGGCGGCAACAAATCTCTTCCATCTTTCTCGGTATGAAGTTACATATTTTAGCTGTGGCCATGTTTTTCTCTGGGTCGCTGCTTCTGCCAAGACTATCGATCTCCACGTTGTTCTTTGTCTTCCAACCCCCTGTGCACCCTGGGGATTCCATTTGACCGATTGCTTCGTAATGTTGTCATTTGGCTTTCTCAGTGTGTAACTAATCCTGTGCTATTTTCGACGCCTACATCCAACACCTTCTGACCCCTTTTACGACACAATTCCTGGTTGGATATAATACTCGTATGCCGCCAGTGAATCTTGAAGATGTATACAATAGCACGGATTTAACGCTGGATGCAAAGAGACTCAACTTAGTGCGCTAGGAGATTTGACTGGATTTTCTAACTGAACCAAAGTCAGCGCGAGCTTCATTTATTCTGCTTTTAGCGTCTATGTCCGTTCCGCCATCAGATGATACAAACCTTCCCAGGTAGTTAAACTGTTCTACCTCCTCAATTGGTGGTCGCTTCAGAATAACACGCTGATGTGTGGAGCGTATTATTTTTGTCTTTTTGGCATTGATCCTTAGACCGACCGACTCTCCATTCACCTGCAGTGATTGACACATCTCGTCTAGCCCGCTGACGGTACTTGCCAGGAAACAAACTCAGATACATCTACGGTGGCAGTCAGTACATCGTCTATCGCAAGTAGAAAGAGCATTGGCGACAGAATATCTCCTTGCTTCACTCTCTGTTGCACTTCGAAAGGGTCGTGGAGCTGTTAATTGTACAGAATGAAACACCTTGCGTTACTGTAGGACTACTTTATAATATCTTTTTCCCGGTCGAAGGCCATCTCGAAATCCACGAAAGAGAGATAAAGCGGTGACTTGAACTCAGCTGATTACAAGCTGAGCAAGCAGCTGATTACAAGCTGAGCAAGCAGCTGATTGCATCTCCATTCTAAGCTTTATCCGGTCGAGAATGTTGATTGCCATTAGTTTGGGAAAAACAGTAATACCACACCAGTTCTTAATATCGCCTTTGTTTTGGTATCTAACAATAACACCGTCCTTCTAGTTCCTGCGATAGGTTTCATTTTTGCAAATGGACTAACCCTTGTGGCGGGATCTGCTTTCAGGAACCCGGTTGGTATGCCATCAAGTCCAGCTACTTTTTTGTCTTTGAGGAAATTGATCGCAGTTTGGATTTATGCAGCTATTGGAGATCCGATGTCAATACCCCTGTAACATCTGTATATGTCGAGGTACTGCGGGCTCATTGCTACACTTTGCTCGCCGAAAACGTCATTAAGCAAGGCACAAAAATGTTCTTTCCATCTGTGTAGCTGATCTTCAATTGCTATCCAGTTTAACTAATGTGGAGTCAGGTCTTCCACAGGGTAGTCATTTGGGACTATCTCAAGTCGTCCAGTTTTAAAACTGTTCTCTCAGCGCTACAAAAATAAGGTGGAAGCCGATTCGTTAACTATAAAATAAAATCCGACGGTTACCTACTTCCTTCTCTTTCGGAAATAAATTATTAACCGATCCACATGCTATTCTCAACTTGTTTTCTACCTTTTTTCAGCAATCTTTTTGGTTAGGTTAGGTAAGTGGGTAGGCAAAGGGTCACTACAGACCTATTATGATACCCATTGGGGGAAAGAGTAAAGAATACTTAACCATACTTACTGTTCTTATGGTAAAAAACATCCTGTGGATTTGATTTAATTTTTTTTTCCTACAACTCCTTTGTATCGGACCGCTCTTACTACAATTTCCAAATTCTCCATTCGCCTTTTTCTCTCTCAAACTTTTGATCCTATTCTTATCGAAAAGAAGTTGCAAAAACTTAATGATACCCGGCCAAGATGTTCTTCCCGCCATATTCCATTAAAAGTGCTCTTTCAACTATCCCTTACCTTTGTCGTCTATCCCTATACAAGGAGAATTTCCTCAGGTTTCGAAGACCTCTATCATAACCCCGGTACACAAAAAAGGATCAAAGAACGAAGTTACTAATTATCGTCCCATTGCTAAACTTTCTCTTATACGCAAAGTCTTTGAAGGTATTTTATACGAAGCCTTAAGCTTTCAGTGCAAGTCTCTTATCTCCCCTTGTCAACATGGCATCTTGAAAGGTAGATCAACTACTACAAATCTCGTCAAATTCGTCTCCTTTAACATCTCTGCTTTAGAGAATGACAACGAAGTCGATTTTTTTGCAACCGATTTCAGTAAAACTTTTGATTAGTACGAGTATATCTTACCAACTAACCCTTTTCAAATTGTCTGCCCTCGGCTTTGAACACATATTCTTAAAATATATATATTCTACCTGGAAAACAGGTTCATCATATCAGCACAACAGGTGTTCCACAAGGCATCCATCTAGGTCCCCTTCTCTTCATCCAAACTATAAATGATCTTGAGAGGGTCATTAAATATTTCTCTCTCATTTACGCTGTCGGTACCAATTTTTTCAAAACCATTCCTTCACCCCAAGACTAAGCAGGTAAACTAAATTCGTTATTTGCATAAAAGATATCTTAAGTGGTGCTATTAAATCAGCCGAGTTGCTTGCGCTGATTTCTTGGTGTATTCCAGAAAGAAGCAGATACTATAGGGTCATCCAACAAGAGGTGTCATTTTAAATCAATAGAAAGATGGAACATTTTTACGAAAAGTGGTGGTATTTTTATTTTAATCTAAAGTACCAACTCTAAGGTTAGTAATGGAATACAATATCTGCCATGTGTCCGCCTCGGCTCTGCCTACAAATAGTCATTCTTTTGATGAAATTTTTCATCACATTTTCGCATAATTTCGGTTAATATTTTCATTTAGTACATTCAACGCCAGCCCAAAAACCGGACCAAACTATCACTCGTTGTGGATGTGAGGTTGTTCCACTACTCGTATTTCTCTTGAATTTTCGGAGCACCAGATAAGACTGAATTTACGTACCCAGACAAATGGAAATGAGACTCATCACTCAGAATAATTTTGTGTAAAAAATCATGATCTTGTTCATTCATTTCCGGCACCCAATTAGAGAAAGTACGGGGTTGTGCATGGTCTGCTGGCTTCAATTCGTATGTCAATTGGACCCTATAAGCATGTAGGTTAAGATCTTTATGCAAAATGCGGTGCAAAGTGGTTGCGGATAGGCCCAATTCCTGTGATCGTCTCGAAATGGACACAACTAGGTTTTCAGTAACAGTCAGCTACGGCGGCAATATTTTCAGCTGACCTTGCCGGACGAAGACGAGTTGGAGTCTTCACATCACTAACCTGTCCGAGACGTTCCCTTATCGTTTAAATTCACTATAGCTGTGCCAGAAGGTACTTTATGATGACCAAAAATAGTGCGGAACTTTACGAAACGTTTCTGCGATATTTTCACCGTTTTTGTAGTGAATTTTAACTATTTCAACACATTCTGCGAGTATGTATCGATCCATTATTAATAACCTCCTTTACTTATCAAAAGTCATCGCATTGATGGTTGAATATGGACAGTTCAACTCCTTCTTCTTCTTTTCCTTACGTTAATTTGCCCTCATACTTTTTGTACATTGTCCAGCCATGTGAACCGTATGTGAGCGCCGGACGTACAACAGCGGTGTAGAGCCTTCCTTTCAGCTTAGGGGACATTTTTCGATCAGAGAAGATAGCGGAGTTTTCCCGGCACTTCACCCACCCTACGCTTACGCGATGATTGATGTCATCATTGCTACGCTATTGATCATAGATCCCAGATATTTGAACTTTTCGCACCTGGGAAGCACTTTTCCATTCAAGTAAATGTCTGGAATAGACCGGTATGGATAAGAGAACGGACAGCACAGACACTCTGTCTTTCCATGTCCACCCATACATCAAGTGCTCGTTGCAGGGACGTTTGGTCTTCACTTATGATAGCTCCATCGTCAGCAAAGAATAACTGATGCACTTTGGGGTCCGTCACTGTGTTCCTTCAAGCAGATAATCAAGGACTGCAATAAATAGCGAAGTACTGAGGACGCTTCCCTGATGTACACCGACTTTGATTGGGAACTCTTTGGTGACTCCTGTGGGACATCTTATTCTTGTCTTTGCTCCCTCATACATGTTCATGATCATGCGCACGTAGGTTTCTGCAACTCCTCGTCGTCTTAGGCCACCCATAAGAGATCTCTTGGTTGTTTATCAAAGGCTTTTTCAAAATCAACCAACACCATATGCAAGTCCTTTAAGGAATCACGATGTCTTTCCATTATGATCCTTATACTGTGGATTCCATCTATTGTTGATTTACCCGAGAAAAACCCGCACTGGTCACCAGATAGCCGCTGTCTGCCATCTAATACCCGCTCAACGATCTTCATGGTGTGTGACATCAGCTTGACAGAACAGTAGTTATCACAGTTTCGCTTATCGGCCTTCCCTTTGTGCAAAGGAAGAAGATAACTTTCCCTGCACTAATTAGACATTGGGTCACCGCTCATAAGTTTGGAGATAAGAATCATGAGCCATCTGGACCCGATGTCTCCCTTTTTTTTTCCAGAACTCAGAGGGTATCTCATCTGGCCTTTCCTTTTTTGGACTATTTGACCGCATTCCTAACTTCTTCGACAGAAATGTTGGATACTTCGTCATGGTTAGGAGCGGCTCTTGGAAAGTGTACCCGGGAAAACTGTTCGTTCAGACGTCTTTCACAATACTGTCGCCATCTTTGGAGAATTTTGTCGTCTTCCACAAGAAGCTGACCTTGAGCCTTGTTAATGAACTTTGGGGTACGAATCTCCTGAGCATTTCTTCTTCTCTGGGCGGCTATTTTGAAGATAGTTGAAGACGATATTTCCCTCCAACTCCCGATAGAGGCCTTCGATACTTTTTGCTTCAAATTGGGCGCACTTGTTGACAGTTCAACAATGGCGCGAAATTTCTGGATAACCCTATATACTATATGTTTCCAATCATAGGACAAATTATGGTCTAAACGAACCAATAACTCGTTCCCTAGTGCCTTATAATTATGTGTGCAACTTGACTGTATACTTTGCTACAAATTCGTTGTCATGCTACCAGCTGCTCCAATCAATTAAAAAATTGTCTTGAGGATTTCATGTAATTAAACAATTTAATTAAAAACGATTTCAGAGACTACAATCCCATAAGAAACTATAGAAAGCAAGAGATTGTTGTATAAAAGATACAAAATCACTTCACGCCAGCAAAAAATCTGCAATCGCAACATAGGCACAACCAGTTTATTTCAAGTCATTACATATTCTTACCCCCTATAGTGGACATCTGGACATTAGTATTTATTTTATACTTAATCAACATTTAAATTTACTTATTGAAAGATTATTATCGTAAGGTGACTGAAAATGTTAATTAACATTTAGTACGGATACTCGTATGTTTGACATAATTTTCATTTCGAATGCCACAACTACAGCTGGATATAAGATACTCATTAAATTGTAATAATCCTTAACACCGGTATCCCCGATATCCCCGGTATCCCTGGTATCCCGTGTTGTATTTCAAAATAATTACACTATTTAGTAGAGTATTCCATTTGCAGGGAGGTTATCGTAAAAATAAAATATATCGTGTTCCCTCCCAGAGAATCAATTAAAACGCCTAATGTAGCAACTAACATTGCATTTGATTGTGGAACGAGCTATCAAAAACAGCGGCAACCTTACCTCGGTAACTAATTGATCATAAATCGGTAGATTGGCGCTGTGCTTACTCTACAGCAAGGATATAATCAGTGCGCGCATCCAATTGAAATTCCACGGATGTTGATGTTGATGATGATGATGGTCCAGAGATCGCATCTTGGTGGACTGCCTTAGATTAACTTGACTCAAAGCAGATGCCCGGCTATTTATTGTTATCGCAGAAGAATTAAAAGGAAATTAATTAGATGACTGCTGGTATAGGCAGCGTAAATAGCCGCGAGGAAGTCCAACAGACAGGTTGGGAGTTTTCGCCGGGAAGACAAATGCACCATAACTGCCAACTTTTTCAGTATACAAACATTAAATGGTTTCTTGATGCTGCTGCTGCTGCTGGGCTGCTTGTGATGGGTATTTTCTTTAGAAGAAGTGATATTAAATTATTATGCTATTTTTCATTGGGGCTGAGACAGGTGCCGATGCTTTTGAAATGGGAAGGATTGGAGTAGCAGCGGCTAGTTTGATCTTTGGATAGGACTCTTTCGATCGATTAGTGGAAGTGAGGTTGCAATATATGTATGCTTTATGCATCGCAGAAAGCTGATTTCTAGTATGTGAAACTGTCATAGATACCAAGTCTAGCTTATCGGTTCAATTGCACTTACTACCTAGCACCTACAAATAAACAGTTTAATGGATCTGGCTGTCTGTCGTAAATTAAAAAGTGAATCCAATCTCTATACATTCTATTCTGCAGTAGGTATCTATAATCCTCTCCACACATTCAAACGTTCCCATTTATTGTGCAATATACTCGTACGTGAAAAACCAGTCGACTCAAATGGGCATATAAAATACGCTAGTGTTATTGATGTCCAGCTAAATAATTAAATGACCAGCAAAATATACAAGCAAACAAAAAAAGAAAACAAAGACATTCCACCAGACTCTGTGTTTGAAGTTAGTAAAGAGATTAAGACAAAATTCAAGCCAAAGAATGCCCCAGTTTGTGGATTAATTACAGGATAAATACAGGGTGACCAGATAAGAACAATAGGAAAAGAAATTTAAATAAAACAACAACGGTGTGAGATATCAAATTGATTCTAGCTTTATTTTGAAGCTATGTTCATTCATGCCATTATGTATGGAATAGTGCATCATTTAAATGGTTGCTTCGGCTTCGCTGGCAGTGCTTCAAGCGGTCGGTCCAATTTTTGACGACTCGGTGAAATATGTACGGCGTTATTCCGGCAATAGGGATCGAATGTTGGCCTCGACCTCGTGCAAAGTGGTTGGCTTGTTAGCGTAGACTAAAGACTTGACGTAGCCCCAGAAAAAATAATCGAGGGGTGTCAAGTCGCATGATCGCGCCGGCCAATTGATGAACGCTCGCCGTGAGATGACCCAGTCGCCAAATTTCTCCTTCACCACTTCGAGAGGTTTGCGTCGCTTGTATGGCATGTAGCGCCATCTTGTTCAAATCACAGCTCGGATATATCGATGTTGTCGAGCTCTGGCTACAGAAAGTCTGTTAACATCGCTATATACCGAGGCCCACTGACGGTAGCGGTGTCTCTTTGCTCATTTCAAAAGAAATAAGGTCCCAATGATGCCGCCGTACCATAAACCGCACCAAACAGCCAATCTTTGATCGAACAATTGTGGATTGTGGTCACTCCAATAACGGCAATTTTGCTTATTGACATAGCTGCTGAGCCAAAAATGTGCCTCGACAGAGAAGATGATTTTTTGGCCTGGATCTCCGGCCAACATTTCCAGCGCCCAATTAGCGAACTCACGGCGTTGTCTAAGGTCGACCGGCTTCAATCCTTGAGTCAGCACAATCTTATATAGATGTAGGCTCAAATTCAACCGCAAAATAAGCTTGATTGATTCTTTGGCGATGCCCAATTCAGCTGATCGGCGCCGAATCGACATTTCTGGGTCTTCTTCAATACTATTTGCTACGGCGGCTATGTTTTCTTCACTTCGCATCGATCACTATCTAGTTGGTGGTTTAAGGTCTAAAAGAGTGTACTCACGCTCAAACTTTTCCACGGTGCGACGAATAGCCTGCGCACTGAAGCCATGATGACGACCGACTTCACGACGAAATTTACGTTGCGTATTTACAACTGAAACGGAATTTCGATAAACCTTACTGAATATTTTTACAGCTGGATGTTATTGAAAACTTTGACAGCTGCTGGAACATAATAATTGGAAAAACTATCATTGCTATCTGGTCACCCTTATTTAAAGAACTTCCTCACAAAAGTCTGCTGAAAATTATCAACCATATCCAAAAATATATCAGATTACATCACGTCCCCTGTCACTATAGACCTATATCCCTACTCCCACTCACTCATCAAAGTTGTTCGGAAGCCACTCGCCTAAAACTATCAGACTATCGGTTTTGTGCGTTAAAAACTAGTACTAGTAACCAGTTTGGCTTTAGGGAAAGCCACTCAACTTTAGATCAAGTTCATAGAATTGTTGATATCATAGAAAAGTCGCTAAACGAGAAAAGGTTTATTCTACTAGCTTTTTGGACGTAGTACAAACTTTGGAGAAAGTCTGGAACAAGTGAACAAACAAAATAATATTCTACCAATACAGTATTCTAAGTTACTTGAATCATACTTAACGCCCCGCTTCATCAGAATAAAACAACAAGATGCGTACTTTGAACTAAGGAAAATTAAAGCGGGAGTTCCACAGGGCAGCATCCTGGGTCCAAAACTTTTCACTTGAAGACAATGTGATGCATTTAAATGTGCTTTAAAATGTATAAAATACCCCTTAAAAATTGCTAAAATGAGCTATAGAAAAATATATATATCTTATTTTCTAACCCATTTTTAATAAAGTAGACGTGGCTTTCTCAAATGTGTAATTCAAATGCAATACGTATCTTTCTACGCAATTCAATCTGATCTCCGACTTCAAGAGCTATTACCATTGTCAACAGAAAATCTGATTCTCGGATTCATCCTCGTCAGAACGTAAAATAATAGCAAACTTATTCGCTCACTTATTTAGCCAATCGTTCACTGACCACGGTCTTGAACCCGATCTTGATTATTTCTGCTACGTGAAAGACGTTATATAAGTTCGTCAGCGGTTCTTAAGAAAACTAGCAAACTCAAGGGCGATTACTCCCTCTGTCATGACGGCTTGCCCACCAAAGTTTAGAAACAATGTGTGAACCATCTGACTCAGTGCGTCACTACCCTGATTCCTTAAGGGCAGGTTTATAGCCAATGTGTGAACCATCTGACTCAGTCCGTCACTGCCCTGATTCCTTAAGGGCAGGTTTATAGCCAATGGATAGCAATGAAGTTCATGTTGATTTCACAAACTCTATTAAGGCTATTAATAAAATTTCCCACTAAATTATTTTTTTTAAACTAAAAGCTCTTGGTTTTCAATCGAAGTTTATTTTGTGGATCAAATCGTATCTGGATGATCACCAATACAAAGTCTGTTTTAGATCTTCAGTATCTAATTCTATAATAGAAACTTCTGGTGTCCCTCAAGACAGCTATCTTGGACCATTGATCTTTATCCTAATTATAAACGATGCCGAAAATACCATCAGAGGCTCTGATATATCCCTCTATGCTGATGACATTAAACACATATTATCTACTGCTGACTTCCCCCTCTTGCAGGAAGATTTAAAAAGGTTCTCCATCTGATTTCAACAAAATTTCGTAGAACTGAATATCGGCAAATATCACATTCTACTACTTATTACCGTAAGATCCTTCCACCACCTCCTAGCGTCTACTTCATTCGTACTCTCAGTCACTTCAACACGCGATTTGGGTGTCATCTGTGATAGTGAACTCAACTTTCGTTTTCATATTGGTAACTCTATAAACAGGGCCAACTTACCTTTGTAAGGCCCTTTCTCGAGTATGCTAGCCAAGTATAGTCACCTTTTTATCACGTTCATATCAAAAGAATTGAATCTGTGCAGTGCAGATTAGCCTGATTACTATAACTATCACTCTACAAGGATCGTCTGAGACTAATTTACAGTCGTTGGAAATCCGTCCTGATATTGCCGATATACTCCTTATGCATCAGTTGATAGCTGAAAATATTGATTACCCTGTCCTATAGCAAATGATTTCTTCCAATACAAATCAGCGCAACCTAAGGTCTGTACCTCTCTTTCGTCTTGTCACTCACCGTAACTTAATTTTAGAAGAATGTAGGCTGTCGCTATCTGTTACCAAATTTATTGATTCTAATAAGATCTTGAAAATAAGACTTAACGTAAATATTTTTAAAAAAGCAAAGTCGGGTTTTGTTTTAAGAAAATGCCCCCCAAAAGTGGGCGTGGTACTATACAATATTTGGCCGAATAACAGAGAATATGAAGGCCTATACAAAAATTTAATGTTTTTAAAAGTGGGCGGGTCTGTGGGAGGATTTTAAAAATATTTACAATTGTACTCCTTTGAGTCCTAAAAAGGTTATACTCGTATACCAAATGAAGGCCCAAAGAGTGGTGACGATATACGTATATACCATCTATATAGTATAAACTAAGTAAATGAACTATAAAAATTAGTTTCGCTTGACAAAACGGATGATTCTTACTCTAACCCTTTTACAGTGCTGAATGTAATTTATTTGTTTCACAACAAAATAGGTTTTGCTGATCAAATAATACAATTTTCCAAATGATCTACTAACAAACATCAAAAAATAGAATTTGCTTATTCTGCTGATCTAATAATTATTTCTTTTGCTGAGAAAACATTTGTCCAATACATTTGCAGAAAATTGCTAATCAAATAATTTTATTTTGCTGATCAAGAAAGACTTTACTGTCAGAACATAATGGTGACGCTGAGGCTGAAACGTGAAGTGGTCTGTGAAACCAAAGTTGAATAACTACTACATTCCCTACTATTTTTGAAATTCGCCCAAAGACAAGCCCACTTTTCAAAAAATTTGATTTTTTCATTATATTTGCTGGAAACTGGAAAATATTGCTTAGGTAAAATTTGTAGACATTGTCTTTCTTTACATTTCGTCAATACGTTATATACAGCCACGCCCACTTTTTGGGGGCGTTTTCTTTAACAAAAATAATTGTTTTTTCAAAGCTATTTATGGTGATGGTTAAGTCTTATTGTGAATATCTCATCAGAATCCGTGAACTTCGGTTGCAAATTTTGGGATCGATACCCACTTTCTGCGAAGAAAAAGTCGTAGCTACAGTTTTGCGATAAAATTTCTTAAAAATCACGGAAAAATACTTTGAATAGAAAGATACCATTGCATCTGTTTTACAAATTTCGCAACGCCATTCTCACTTTGTCATGGGTGGGTTAGAAGACGAAGGAAGGGATATCATCCATTCTAAATGGATTATAACTTTACTGTATGCCTTTTTGACTGACTTTAATTAGTTGCTGACTAGAAAATACCATGCCACGAAATGTAATAAATGAAACCTATTCTTATTGCTAAAAGCAATTTGCAGCGAGATATCAAAACAGTCAAATGTTGGTAGCTCGTCAAGTTTTTGGCCGAACTGATGTTCTTGTTTTAAATGATTTAAATTGTTTTAATTTATATTAACGAACGTATATAAAACAATTTGTTTCAGGAGATGGTTCCTTAAACGGACCTTATCCCCTTCAAGGACTCTAACTTACCCAAAAACAATTTTATAGTTTGTACACCAAGTTAATAAAATACCCTTTCCCACAATGTACGGAGCATTTAAATCAATTGCAACATTTAAGTACAATAGAACTCAAATTCACCTACGATTGCTACCAACTAATTGATACTTAAAAGTGCTCATTCACGGAGAACATAATATCGTATTACGTCACTCATTATTTGATCACGAATAATACGATACCAAATCCACACGTTTACGTGACGAGTAATACGAGTACGTTCACGGATGAGACGATTCGATCCTAGCATTCCCACTTTACTTGGATCAATACAGTCCTACTTGCATGTGGCTTTTTTTAATTGCGCACAGATACCTGTCCATTCAAATAAAAGCACTCAACAACTTTTAACGGGAATAAATCTACTTGGCATCTTTTTGGGTGTCTCCCTTACCACCACGTATCCTACCGGTGTGACGGGCGGCAATGAGATCAACTTTACCACCAGCGGAGGTTCCTGGCCTGATGGTTGATGGTTACCACTTCCGTGGGGATGTTCCACGGGATTCATAACAACACCACAATCCTTTGATCAACTCTTCACCTTGTACTTGTAGTAGGCGCAACCAACCAGGGTTGTCAATACGACCGCCACCGGCAACAATACCAGCCATGACATGATTGGCCGATGGGACAACTTTCTGGACGCCAGACGGCAACTTGACACGAGTCATCTTTGGTTGCCAGAAGTACTTGCCAAACGACCACGATCACCGGTCTTCTCTTCCAAGTTGCAGATGATGATACCTTCAGGCATTTGGGACAATGGCATAACGTTGCCGATTTGGAGGAAGGCTTTGTGTCTGTAGTACACGAACTGGCACCCTCGGGGGCGATCAATATCTCCTTGTGGATCTTGTAGCAGTAAGGTTTGACGTACTTAGTACATTTTGTACCTTAATGACAGGTCTTCGATTGAAGTGTTGATATGAATTCCTACTCCGCTAAAGTGGGAGTTTTTTATGTTTTTTTTTTTGTTCCTTTCAGTAAATTACGATTCGTAAAGAAGATATTTTTAAATAGCTTTTTCAACTGGTCCAACCAGTAGTCATGAGTTTGTATATAAATTGTTAACAATTATTAATTATTTTTCAAACAACTGTTAGGTTGTTTCTTTGCAGAAGATGATCTACTGCCCAGCATCCAAAGGACTCGCGGCGGTTTATGACGCATCTGCTTTCGTGAGCACACAACTTCATCTCGTTTACGCGCCATCCAAATCGAACCGAGAATGAATTAATCAATGTGCGTACGAGTATACGTAACTAAGAAATGACGTGTTATAATAAAATTAACAGCACATAGAAGATGCGATGTTACTTAAATGCAGCTGGACTGGATCTTCTACTTATGGCGATGACGAGATTATTATTTGGTTTATTTTCGAAATTTTATTTCCAGGCTAAATCAAGAATTTGTCGACTATACATAGGAATGATTGATGATTATTTTACAAATGAACCCTGGGGATCTTGCCGGTTTATGTTCCACCAATGTTAACAGGCATAAGTGAATGCCTTTGAATGAATCGATGGAAGTTGTTATTAACTGAAGAGATGCGTGCTCAACGGTAGGTAAATGAATTTCCTTCTGTATAACCTGTATGAGACCTGCATGAAATACAATTATTTTCATCAACTAAAATGTGTGCTGTTTTATTTAACCTGTTGTACAAGTTCAGCTTTTCGGTTTCATTGATGATGCCAGGCATTATCGCGTGAGAATTTTTCATGATACCTTCACGAATTCACTGATTCTTTCCTAATATTGAGGACATGCAAACGTTCTCAAGAATAAGAACATTTTTTGGGAGACTTTTGTAAACAGCTGTTACAACAGGTAATGTAAAGGGTGTCCCAAAATTCCCGCAAGCAATAATTTTGGTAAAAAACACAGGTTTTTTAATACTTCAAAAAACCCCAAAGAAAAAGTCCAACGGAGTTAAATCGCATAATCTGGGCGGCCAATTCTGATCGCCAAAACGGGAAATTACACAACCAGGAAATGACTCATACAAGCACCGTCTTGTTGAAATCACATGTCGTCCACATCCATATCTTGCAATTTAGGCACAAAAAACTATCATGTCACTATATACTTGCCGCATTTTCAAAAAAGAATCGTCCCATGATTCCTAGAGCCAAAAATTCGCATCAAACAGTGACACGTTGTGGATGCATTTGTTTCTCAACAATCACCCGTGGATTTTCTGAACCCCAAATTCGACAATTTTGACAATTAACAAAGCCATCCAGATGAAAATGAGCCTCCATCGCTGAAGATGATTTTGTTTGAAAAATCAGCATCCACCTGTTGTTCCATAATCCATTTAATGTGCGCGGTCAGTAGGATTCATTTCTTGAGTCAAATGCACTTTGTTTGTATGAAGATGCAAATCTTTCGTGAGAATTCGCTTTAGAGAGCTTCTCGAAATGTCCAATTCTTGACCACGGTGCCGATTTGATGTTCCTGGACTCTCAACAACACTCTCACGAACTGCTTCGATGTTTTGTGTTGAACGACGGCTAGAGTGTCTAAGATCACTCCCTGAATTTCACAATTAATCTCTTCACAGTTGATGAAGTTAAACCACTATTCCGACCAAAATTTGTACGAAAATTGCGAACTGTAGCTGCCAAACCTTCATTATTTTTAAAATATTGCTCAACGATGAAATCGCGTTGTTCTTTCGTGTAGCATTCCATTTTTAATAACCCTGAACTGTCAGCTGTCACGCTGTCTTTTTTTTTTTTTCGTTGGCAACACTTTACCACACAAATGGCGCAAAATTCAAATCTTGTGTGAATTTTGGGACACATTTTATTTTCTAGTAACCTTAATGGTGCAGATTGAATTAGTAGCAGATTCATTAAAATCTCATCAGGTGTTCTCGAGAGAACTTTAGATATACTCCCAGACTTTAAAATAGTGCTACACTGGGATCACTAGACTTTGCTCTTTGCGGTTGGTGATGATATACTGGGAAGTCTTTCACTAAGCCTACTGCAACATCTGCTATCTTTAATCTTCTAGGCGTGTTTAAGGTTTCATCGTTAAATTTCTCCTTATTAAGCTCTGAATAGCAATCAAGAAATGGTCAGGGTCGACGTTTGTTCCAATCCAACATGTGGGATGCGTGCCTTGCACATCAATTTATAAATTGGCCGGTTTAGTTCGCCATTGACCATCCAGAGACAGCCATTTTCATGCTACTGAAAATCCGGTTAGTCGAAGGCTATTGTTTGTTGTTCTTCCCTTTCCGATTAGGCCACCAAATAAGTATTTCCTAGCACTGAAGACCCCGAGTACCATTTTGGTGTCAAACTCTACAAATTCTCGGTAGCAACCTTCCAGAAGGAAAGAAAGAAGTAGGGTATTCCGCTTCATAGGTTGGGTTGATGCAGATAAAAGTCATACGATAATTTATTAGGTTGAAGTCAATGACTCTATAGCGAATGGCATCTCGCATGTCGCAACTTAAAGCGTTCACGGTTCTTTCCATCACAGTACGTGGATTTCAATAATGTCTGCCTTAAGTTGGGTACTGATCTACTGACCTTAAATGGGGTACTGACCACGATTTACGATGCACCTATATAATCTGTGGTTGTTTAATTTTGGGTGCATTAGATGCCCTTACCTCCAGGCTTGCCAGTAACGTCCTGTAATGATGTGGCATACTTTTATGGTTGATACTCGTATGAGAATTTTTCCAAGAGAATTCTTTTGGCAGGTAAACTCGATCATTTTGCTTATTGACAAGTTGCTCAATTGGAAATGGTGCTTCATTTGCTCTTCCCACGCTAACTTTTTTCCGGTCAGGTGTGAGATCGTGCACTTTTTGGAACTTTAAGGCCTTGAGTCCGAGCTCATTTTTCAAAATGTGTTACATCCATTCTCTCATTTTCTTTCCGCTACGCCGAGGATTTCGTTCGATTCTGGCCTTCACACTCTGAATCACTGTTGACGATGTTGCTGTCTTTTTCGGACCACCTCCATAGAGTTTTGCAATGCTGCCGGTTTCGTTGTAACGCGATATGTTGCGATACACAAACATTTTGTTCACTTTCAAATGTTTCAGCTCACGAACGAATAGCTGGTTGTGATTTTCCAGTCAAAAAAGGACAATAACACTATTACATTTGAATTCCATTGTCGATAGAACAAAACCTGAACGCACGCTTATCAACAATGAAATGAATTAACAACTGTCATATTTTCAGCTCGCTGTCATTCGTAGTTCGGCAGACACAGCAACGTGAAGTTGTTAACAGTTCACGTCAGCCACCCTGTATTACTATGAGATGGAAAATATCGTATAGTTTGAACGACTTTCAAGGTAAGATGAAATTATATCTTCGAACATCGACCACCTTCATCGTACCACGAAGGTTTGTACCCAGTTTAAGGATATTTTCCATTTTTTAAGCGAGCAATTTCTGCAGTGTCTATATAACGTGTCTACTCTCATGACCCAGTTTGTGAGAGTTTCGGTCTGAATACCTAAATAGAACATCCCTTAACTTCTGAGGCTTCAGAAGGTACACTCATATTTACCTATACCTACTACCACAGTGACGTTAGAAAAACTTCCATAAACGTACGTACTACGCATTTCATTTGCATGCCTTAAATCACTTCATAACGTGAGAATTTTTCGTCTATCAACTGTATTTTATTTCCCCCCTAGAAACAGTTACAAAGAAACCCTCCCTTTCCTTAAAGATCTCCTGATTGATACAAAAGGTTTCGCAACCCATAACCTCTAATTGAATGACAAAAGGACGCGTATGCAAAACGGGTGAAATTCAAATCTTTCCCTAAATTCAAAGTCAACGAACTGACGCTCCATTGTAACGAATTTTCTTTTCTTTTTTCCAAAAGGACCTTACAATATGTAAATTAGGATAAAATCGAAATCGAAAATCCTTTCACTATTTTGCATATGAAACATGTTTCGAATACCCTTTGTTGCGTAAAAGGACATTTCGCAATGATTTATAGAAACCGTAGTCGCAAATCAATAGACGATCGAATATCCTTTGAAAGATCAGATGAGTCAGAAGGGTTACTCACGACTTCGAACTGTGAAAATTAATATTTGTGCCATCGACTTCAGGTATGGAATTAACCCTCCAGGTATATCGGATTTGCCCTCGATTCGTTTTTATTTCATTAATTGAATTATGCAAATCTGGGTGAAAGGCTTGAAGAACGTTCCTTTGCTGCCTCATGTTACGCATGACGATGGTGGGACATACATAAATGATTTATGCCTGCATTCAAATCTCAATGAAATTAAAAAAAAGTTCGCAACTGCCATTGATTTTATGCGTTTACGGTCGGGGACAAGAGGAGCAGACAATAAAAAGGCACACATCTGATGACAAGTCCGCTCTGTAGGCAAAAAAACTCAAGTAGTGCACCTGTGAGCTGTAATTCAAAGTCAAAGTTTTATTATTTGAATGTGGAATGCACTGGGGCGGTATAATAAATTCTCAATAACATAAAATTTAATTCGTGCGGTTCGTTCTTGAGAACCGCACAACAATAAAAACTGGATCGGAGTCAACACATATTTGGCGGCTAATTTATGGGCTAGTGGTGACACTTCGTTCCGGATCTAATTGCGAGCTGGGAATGATTAGTGAAAGTTGTACAAGTGGAGACAATGTTATGGGCATGGCATTCCATTGCAGCTTTCAGTGTTGTGAAACTGAATGAAACTTTTAGGAAGGAACCGGTTGTCTCCAGGTAGTCGAAATGCTAAGCACTTGCATCCAATATTCAGTCCAACAGCTACTAAATGGGTATCAGACATAGGGCGGTAACAAATCTCTTCTATCTTCTCGGTCTGCAGCAAGATATTTCAACTGTGACCACGTTTTCCTCTGGGTCGCTGCTTCTGCCAAGACTGTTGATCTCCATGGTCTTCTAACCCGTCGTGCACCCGGAAGTTTCCATTAGAAGGACTAATTTCTGGTTTCCTTATTTCTGGCCGGAAACACACCAGCAATGTTGGCCAGGGTAATCTATTTCCCTTGGGAGTGGGAAAGCACAACCTAAACTGCATGAATCATAGCATGGTGGCGGATGAACCTATTTCAGTAAGACCGACGGCAGCAGCTAGTAGCATCTGTTTTCCCACAGTAGGTGGCCTTAATCAGTATGTGTTCGACCAGCCCTTTGGATGCCAATCGAATCTAAGCTTATGGGGTTATTAATCAAATCCTTCGTGTACTAGCGACAATCGAGACACAACAATAAATGAATCGACGACAGATTTAAGAAATCTTTCTGGTACTGCGGATGGAACTACTACCTCAACCAAGAAAAAATTACGCACTCATTCCTGATACTGGATATTTTAGCAGGGGACAAGCAAGCACTGAATCATCAACTTAATATGGATGGACGAAGGCATGCCACTCTTAAACAAAATTGTGGTTCATATCTTATAGAAACTGTTGAGGCATACCACTGGTCATTGACAAGATTGTGTCCAGTATTCGTCGTATGTTGTTTTCCATAAAACTGGTAGACACTTACCAGATGCTCACCTCTAGACAAGAGCTCTACAAGGCATTGAAGAACAAAGGAAAGATCTTTACATCCCCATCTGCGGGTTCAAATCGACAAACAAGACCGAATTGTCACCACGCTGATTGAAACACTAAGTGACAATGGGTGTAAGGAAGCTTGACTTAACGAATTAGTGTCGATTACTGACAAGAATGGAAGGCTGCGTTCTCGGGCAGAAAATTTTAGCGTGCTGGCATAAACATTAATTATGTACTGGATTAAGAAGGAGAAGAAATCACACAAGTGTCGACAGCGAACCTCAAAGTACTTCCAGTTGAAACTCAAGTATCCGCAGAGGAGGCGGGCGCATAGAAGATGCGGAGTAGTATGCGAATGCGACGGGACTCATCTGCACCAAACAGGTATAGGTTCCTGGTCAAGGTATCTCACGTTTGGAAGAAGGCTAGTGTGTGGCAACTGCCTTCAAATTCTTCTCCGAGATGGAAAAATCTATAAGAAATAATCTTGTGGATGCGATAGAGGTCTGATGGCGGTCCCTTAAAAATCAGGCTATAGATGGAAATTTTATAAATTTCTGTAAGATAAATATTTGGCGTCAGCAGCCCACACAAAGCTCAGGAGCTAAGTGGTATCTACGATTTTATCTCATGTATGAAGCGAGCAATTAACAAGCTTGCCATGACAACAACTTTACTTTCGGAGGTTTATCAGCCATTCGCGAGAAATATTTTCCTTGGATTTGAATCGTAAACCTTTCAGCCAGTAGTCTAATGTACTAATCACTGAGACACTGTGCCCATATAAATTTCCATTCCTTACTCCATCTTTCCACCTACATCCAAAGATAGGACACATGGCTTTGGTAAGTTAATTGTTTGATTTCATCATGACTGCTAGGTGGTATTTGTAAAATCTCAGCAAACAGCTAAGCTCAAGGTTATGAAAAGAGATATATCCCCCACAGTCCGAGAGTTAGAGCCTGGCTTCCTTTCTAACATCCTGCTAAAGTCCTGGGAATTATGGGTTACTAGTACTTTGATAGCTAGACCCTCTAATCTCGAATTGAATTGTATCTTTCTACAAGGTAATCTGAAATCATACATCTCGCCTTCCGTTATCGCCATAGAGAAGAATAACAACGTCTAGTGGAGCCTAGAACCCAACATCCTTCTCTGCAAAATTAGAAACAAAATCAACAGGCTTAAAGGTTAGCTTTGCAATGAGGAACACACAAGATTAGTTAATCTGTTCCTTTTAGGAGTTAGTAAGGGCCGACAGTATATTTCCTGCGAGAGAATTGACAACGCAGTACAATCCTACTGATTGCGAAAAGTCGGTTGGAAAACTCCAGAAGTGCCTGCAGTCCTAAATAGGAGAAGGAGTTTCTGTGCAAAATTTGAAGAAAAACAGTTGAACCTGCAGGTAGAAATCCATTCAATGTTTGTTTCTAAGGAACTTGCTGAACTCGGCGTCCAGAAATTACGTCCAAATCGTCGAGAAAGCCTGGGGAATAGTAAGACCCATCTTGTAAAGCCTTCTTAAGGGTTTGTTGGCGGTGAGCTTGATGAGGTTTTTATTTGCAAGCCAGGCAAAGGCACACTCTGAAAGGACCTCAGACTAAATAATTTTAATCACTTTCGCTTCTTTCCCGAGCAAAAAAGTTAACAAAGCGACTTCACTATTTCTGAAACAGAGTTCAACCTCTTTGCTGCGAGAACGCATTCCATACCGATATTGCTTAAGGTGTTGTAATATCCGTCAGAGGTAGCTATGAAAGCTCCGTGTGAAAACTGCCAAAAGTGTGAGTTGTGCCATGCAAACTACAATTAAAATAAGTGCTGAGACCCAATGAATACAGACTAGGCTATGGAGAGAAAGAAAGACCACAACCAGAGAAGACCGCCTTATAAGCGTTGGTCGGCAGACAGCTTCTGACTTAGCTTCTAGCCTTAGATGTCACCATGAAGTCGATATTTCTTCTAAAACTATTGGCAGATGACCCAATGAAATAGGTAGAGGCCTTGCTTTCAGAAGCCAACAGAAAAAACTACTTATTTGGCCCAAAAAGTATAAGAATTGGGCAGCTTCAGACTGGGAGAGGTTTAATATCGAGGTAAGTTCAATGCATCCACAGTAGTTAGTAATGAAACATAATCGTGACTGGAAGATAAGAACATGAGACATTTTTATTTCCACACTCACACAGTTTTCGCTTGCTTTTTACAGCTTTTCGACTCCTCTGGCGTAGTGCACGTGCATCGCAGAATTGGAAAAAGCTTCCAATCTCGAATGTCTATATTCGGAGGAGTGTGAACTCCATTTATTTGTCGGGGACGGGTGAACGCTGAGACCTATATTCTGATACTAGCTCAAACTCTTGAGCCATCAATAGCAAAATAATTTAGACGGCGAAATAATCAAGCCATTTACCAATAAGATAATGCTCTGTTCCGCACTGCGAGCAAAAGCAAGGCTTGGTTCCAGCAAAATCGGGTTAAGGCCTTTAAGTAGACCGCTCAGAGCCCTGACATTAATCCAACTGAGCATCTGTGGGCTCTTCTGAGAAAAAAAAGGCATCCATCCCCACAAGTATTGGAATGAATACCTTATACGGTATAGGGAAGTACAAATCCCGTTTTGAAGATTTTTTTTTAACTTCCGGGCGCCGAAGGGGATATGAATACCCTTAAACTGTTTCAGGGCACGGGCTAGGAAAAGGGGGAAGAGGAACAGAAGAGGAGCCTGTGCACGTTGGCAATAAATGTTTGAAGGTAGTGATGGGGAAATACAGAGCCTGGTAGATCATTCCACATTCGTGTCGATCGGGTTATAAACGAATCCCTATATTTGACAGTACGACCGAAGTTGGGCTTAAGGGTGAACTGATGTGCATTCGAAGCATGATGCGTATTGCGGGTGAAACTTTGAAGGGGAGGACTGCAACTGGCTAATCCGCTGGAGCATTTTTTATGAAAAAAGCGATAAAATAGGGAGCGACACGAGACATTTATCCGATGTTCAAGTGAATGTATGGAATTCACAATGTCTCTATCAACTATAAGTTTTAACGCGCGATTTTGTACCCTGTCTAGAATGTGCACAACGGTCTTGGGTGCACCAGACCAGATATGGGTGTTATATTCCAGCTTAGGGCAGATGAATGCCTAATACATTAAGGCCAGATCAGACGGGGTCAAATATTTCTTGCACCGTTTAAGGAATCCTAGACATTTTGCAGCAACCTCGAATATGTGATCATTCCATCGAAGATGGTTATTAATAAACATACCGAGAATGGCAAGTCTTTCCGTTTCAATGATGGAAGTACCATCCAGGGATAATGGTTGAGGGTTTTGGTTTCGCTTGAGAGAAAGAAGACAGCATTGTATCTTGGAAGCATTAAATTCCACTCTGTTGGTTGAACCCCATTTGATTATGCTGTCCAGGTCGGAATTTAATTTGTTTAACATACGTTGCCGTTCCTTTTCTACGTCCGAAGAGCAAGGACGTGAGTTAGGGTACGAATATGAAAAACTGAGGGTACTGCCATCACCAAAAGATTAGAAGTTGCAGACATTTATAAAAATAAGAAAGAGAGTCGGAGACAAAACAGAGCTTTAGGGAACGCCAGCATTTATTTGGTGAATCTTGGACTTAAAACCGTCCAAGACAACTTGTATTGAACGCCCCGAAAGGTAATCCATTAAAGAAGACGCCATATTCACGCATTTTCGACAAAAGAGCCTAATGCCAAACTCTGTCAAATGCATTTGAAATACTCGTATCAAGCGCAACCATCTTAGTTTCGCCGAAGTGATGTAGAGATTGGTTCCACTTCTCGGTGAGATATGACATCTAATCACCAGTGGACTTGTTGCTGCGAAAACAATACGAATACTGCCAGTCGTTAAGGAATTTTCGTGAATCGAGATATTTCCTAAGCTCACGATTTATCAGCGTTTCCATGACCTTGAGAAGAACGGACGTAAGTGCAATGGGTGGGTAATTGGATAGGAAGTGCATATCGTACAGGAGTGCCTAATAATTTTGCCCATGGCTGCACATCCCTATCGGTATGTCGCCACATCTGTGAAATGGAAAAAGACTAACGAAGTTAGCACCTCTGAAAGTCATGTTGAGTCCTTCCTCAAAGACCCATACTCAAATGGAAGTTATATTGAGCTTACACAGGCAACATCAGTCCTAGGTACAAAGGAGGCCACTAAAAGTTACTCAATTTCATATTGGAAGAGAGCTAAGCTAGTCCAACGAATCGAGTCTTGATGACATGCTTCCGAAATACTGCTCAATAGTTATTCCTCCAAAGGATGGCTGGTAAACCCCGCCCATGGTCTGGTTTGGTATACTGACGGTTACAAGAAGGAGACTGCATCTAATTTCGTTGACTCTACCCGCAAGATAGTCATTCATATTCCAGTCATCAACTAGTGTGTGACTGTAAGCTTGCACTCCAACAGCCTTGTCAAAATTTTCTTCATCTTTTCTGAAGGTTAAGCTACACTTAAAGCGTTAAGCATACCTGCGATGAAATTAAAACTAGTCCTAGAACCTTATAGTACGTGTACTTTCGGATTTATCAAAACATAGTCATTTTGCACTGAATCCAACACAAGGGACACGAGGGACACTTGGGAAATTAAATGGCTTACCCACTTACTAAACTGGTGCAATTTAGTCCCTTCCTGTTAAGTAAGTGAAAAATATTTCGAGTACTAAATCAGGGAGCCATATCTTTCAAAATCCAATGAACTTTAGCAGGACAGACCTGCACCACATAGATTCCCTGATCTTTTATACAAGAAACCCAAGTGTCTCATTTCTTTAATGACAACTTCCAAAGGGCAAACAAAAATTCCTTCATTTGAATCCAAAGAAAAATATGATGTATCGGTTTGCAACCCTTACCGCTTCTTCCACTGAGTCTGTATCAATTTTTCCAACTGCGTCATCTGTCGACAAATAGGTAAACTAACAGCAATCCACCATGATACCGAAGCATATCCTTGTCGATAAGGCAGTTCATAGAAAAGGGAAAATAAATTCAGAGCGGGAGATTCAAATTGGATTAATAAAGATACATCTGTCCAATTGGAACTGATTCCATTTATACGGTTCCAATTGGATATATCAAACTAAACATTCCGATGTTCTTGGATAATATCCACCGTTAACAGTATAATTTATTTGGCAGCAATAAATTCTTGTAATTTATATGCAAATTTGCGTGCGCGCATTGTTAACCATTCGATTGGCGATGCCAGAACATGTGATTGCAGATTAATCGACAATGAGTGGCGTTTTTTTTTTTTTTTTTGTTTCCAATTTCTTCTTTTGCATGATGATGCATTGGCTAAGGTAGCTTTTCAATTTCAGAACGAACAGCTAATGAATGGTGTCGGTCATAAATTATAGGACCAGTCCAAGCAACACAAACGCCTTCGGTGTATCTTTGGGATACTTTTTTTTTTGAATCCAGTGTCACAATATTTTGGCATCCGTGTGCAGTTGCAGTTATACATCAATAAGTTGTGCAATTGGGATGCAGCCGTTAAACAAGGTGCAACAAAAAATTCACCGTTTTCAGTAGGAGCCTAATAAAAAAGTGGAGAGAGCCCATCCAAAGATGTATCCAAAGAAACTTGTTGGATCCTCCCAGCCTCGAAGGGTTTCGATGACCTCTTCAAATTCGTCTTCGATGTGCTCGCACGGTGTGTCAATTATAAATTACCCGATTGTTTGGAACCTCTGTAAGGTAATTAAAATTTTGTAGTTTTTTTTTTTTTTTTATTGCATATGACCGATGACGGTGTGGTTTTAAATGATGCATTGCTGACAGTGGTTGTAAAAGTGTTCAGCTGACAAGAAGGACACAAAAACGATCACTTATGTTTGAAATAAGAAGAAGAAGAAGTATATACAAGTGAAGTGGTAAAGTGCATTACACGTAAATGTGGATAGGTGCATTCTGCAATACCTATTTAAGTATATACTCGTAGGAAGCGCAGCTTAATGTGAGACGTGACAAACGTCAGTATAGGGTGACCATATAGCAATGATAGTTCTTCCAATTATTATGTTTCAGCAGCTGTCAAAGTTACCAATGACATCCAGCTGTCAAAATATTCAGTAAAGCCTGCCATTTCATTATGGATCATTTGACGTTTCCCGAACGTGTGAAAATTATTAAAAAGTATTATCGCAACGTGAATTTCGTCGTGAGATCGGTCGTCATTATGGCTTCAGTGCGCAGGCAATTCGTCGCACCGTGGAAAAGTTTGAGCGTGAGTAAGTATACTCTTTTCGACCTTAAGCCATCAACCAGACAGATATCGGTGCGAAGTGAAGAAAAGAATTGGGCATCGCCAGAGAGTCAACCAGGCTTATTTTGCGGTTAGATTTGGGCTAACATGCGTAGAAAATTGTGCTGATGCAAGAATTGAAGCCGGACGACCATAGACAACGCCGTGAGTTCGCTAATTGGGCGCTGGAAATGTTGGCCGGAGATCCGGATTTTGACCAAAAAATCATCTTCTCGGACGAGGCCCATTTTTGGCTCAGCAGCAACAAGCAAAATTGCCTTTATTGGAGCCACTACAATCCACAAGTGTTCGACCAAGCCTGCATTCACAAACATTGACTGTTTGGTGCGGTTTATAGCATCATCGGACCTTATTTCTTTCGAAATGAGGAAGAAGACACCATTACCGTCAATGGTCCTCGATATAGAGCGATCTTAACCGCCTTTCTGTGACCAGAGCTCAACAACAAGAAAGCGCTACATGCGACGCACGGAGAGCGTTCATCAATTGGCCGCCGCGATCATGCGACTTGACATCCCTCTACGTCAAGCCCTTAGTCTACGCTAACAAGCCAACCACTTTGGACGAGCTCGAGGCCAACATTCGAGACGCTATTGCCAGAATAACGCCGCACATATTGGATCGAGTCATCAAAAATTGGACCGACCGCTTGAAGCACTGCTAGCGAAAACGAGGAGCTTATTTAAGTGATGTGCCATAATGGTATGAATGTAGCTTCAAAATAAAGCCACAATCAAATTGATATCTCACACCATTGTTATTTTATTTAAATTTCCTTTCCTATCGTTCTTATCTGGTCACCCTATATATCGACTCACTTGGCTCCAGGGTTGAAGAAGAAGCAAGCGGGTCTGACAGTTGGACTGTCTTTAACATCATCAAGGAGCTTACTGGTGGTCGGAACTTCAAACAATATCCTTTGAAGAGTTTAGATAGTAATCTTCTGATTTCGGATAAGTATCAGCTCACTAGATGGAGAGAACACTTCGCTGCCAAGCCTTAACCGAGACGCTGGTGATGTGATCTCGAACTCTTAATGAGTCTTCCGACCTCCCAGTAAAACCGAAAGGGCAACAGCAATCAAGTGCTTTAAAGCGGTGGGTATTGGGTGGCATCCCTGCCGAACTATTTCAAGCGGCGCCAAATAGGGCGTGGGAAAATGAGCAATTTCCTTGGGAGGGGAAAGAGTGATGATCATCAGGCCATAGTCAAGACAATAGCTAGAATTATATTAGTACGGGTTATAGAACGCTTAGAATCAACTTTCGACGTCGAATAGGCAGGCTTTAGTGCTGGATCCTCCTACATAGACCACATAAATACCTTAGGGATCAATGCGACGAGTACAGGTAAACGACTTCGAAAAACCTTTCGACGGCTGAATCGTGATGGTATCTGGTTGGCCTTGCCCAGGAGACGCATCCCAGAAAATAGCTATTCTCAAGTCTATATACGAGGGTAGTAAGTATCACGTCTTACACAATGTCAGAGGACTCTGATGTCCAAAGTGGAGTACCTCAGGGGTGCATACTGTCACCACTCTTGTTCTTGGTGGTCATCAGCTATATACTCGGTGCAACATTGATGGAGGATAAACATTTAATTTGATGGACTATGACAAACCTCGGCAACGCTGACGATGTTTGCCTTCTTTCACATCGGATAATGGACATTCATTCTGAAACCTGAGACAAACAAAATGTCTGAGCACTTCCAACATCCGCACTCAACCCAACAATGCTGTACTAGAAGTCGAGAAAGTAGTAGTAGTAGTAGTAGTGGTGTTCTTACCGACTTTGATGGAGTTCTCCATCGTCATCCTACACAGTCGGACGAGTTTGACAGGAATGCCTAGACATGGCTTTGTACAGCTCTTCTCTATACACGTTATCTCAGGCAACTTTAATATCGATGAACAGCTGGTGGGTATTGATTTGGGGATCCTTGGTTTTCTCCAAGATCTGCCGGCCTGAAACCGCAATGATAAGAACCTATTAGCTTGTTGACGATCGGTTTTAAGCATTCACATAATACGGCAGACAATATTTTGTATGCGACGTTGAGGAGACTTAAGCCTCTGTAGTTGGTGCAATTCAGAGGGTCTCCCTTCTCTGAGATTCCATTCAGATTTTACAGATGAGTTGGTGCATGCTCCTTATCAAGTCATCCCATCCAGCTTTGAAAAGTTCGGCGGCTTTTCCGTCGGAACCCGCAGCTTTGTTGGAGTTAAGCTTTGGATTGACGGGATCCTGTCCTAACAGCGGAATGTCGGTCGTCTCCGCCATTCAGCAGTCTGCAGAAGTGATTGTTTCAAATTGTTATCACTGACTGCGATTCTATTTCTATGTTCCCTTGTACATCTTTGCAGGCCTCGGTTCTTTGTAGCCTTATTTTCGCACCCCATTCCTGCAGTAGCATCTCTCTATCGACTCGACCGCATGTTTCTCAAATTCTATCTTTTTCTTTCGGCGAGGTTTGGACTCTTCTTTTCTCCTCTGCTCTTAGGTGTCGTAAGTAATCCTCCTTTCAGCTCTCGTCCTTGCATGCAGCGTCGCAAGATATGCCTCTTGCTTGGCTGAATGCGCTCGCCGACATTCTTCATCAAACCATGAGTTTCGTCTTTATTGTCGGTTGGTTTAAGCTATCACATCAGAGGCAAGACTTATGATGGCTTTCTGGCAGCGATGCCAATGGTCTTCTACTTCATGAAACGTTGAGGGAAACGGCAAAGGTCGGCAAAGTTCCTGGCAGTCTCTTGCTATTGCCGTTCGACGTTGAACTTTCTTACAGCTCTTTCTTGGCGTTGGACTGTTCGACATATCCGCATACTTACCTTGGATACCGATGTTGGCTCCTCGAAAAGTGTGGATGTCCAAAATACTGGATGCGTGTCTTCCGTCGATCTATCTGGTTTTTCGTATTTTTATCAGAGGACCGTCCTGTGGCCTTATGAATGTCGAGATGCATATAAGGCTGATATTGGCGAATTTAGCCTTGATACGGATTGTCACTAGGCGTTCGCTCACATATCTGAAGCTCAAGACTTCTTGCCTGGGAGTACTTCAAATGACAAATCTGCATATAAATAGACGCTGCATCTTTTCAGCAGTTTTTCATACTCCTTTTGCCCCGCCCAGTCCATCATACTTCTTGGATAGCAATATCTCCGTTAGTTGTTCGACAGCACGCGTCCTGTTAAGTAAAATCAATCTTATCCGAGACTGTTTTATGTTTCGTCGTGGTATTTTCTCTTTCCTAACTTTCGAAGCATAAGGCGACGTAAATTTATGAATCAATGCCGGCATTTATTACTCAAGGCACACCCATTTGTTTTGTCCGCAGGACTTCTTGCTATGACTTATCTGAGACGCAGCAAAGCCGATCAGGTCAACAAGATGTATAGTCTTCTTCCCTATAGCAACGACTACATCCAGAGACGCACTTAGATATGTCCTATAAGTTCACCCAGCGGTGCTGGCACAGTTCTGACTGCTCAGATTGACGTGTATTCAGACTCAGTATTCGCTCTAAAACACTCGTAAATATCCAGCGGGCACCGCGGAGGGTGATGATGCGTTTTTGCCCACCTAGTCAACTTTTAACCTATCAAAGATGCTGAAAGTCATTCGGAAATATATTCAAATAAAACTAATTTTAATGGCCCAAACCGGCCATATTTCATTCATTCGTGTTCCTTTTAATTACATCGCTCTTTGTTTCCATCGTATAATCACCTCCATCACTTGGACTATGTTATTCTCGTAAAATTACAAAATGTTGATGGGTAACAATTTTATTGCCTTGCATCACCACACAAAATTACTTTTTAATAACTCGCCTAGGAACCTTCCCTAGTTAACTTGTACTCTTTATCTGAACACGCATTCACTAATGCAGACATAGCTGGCTCAGCACACCTGGCTAACTCCGGTAGATGGCTGACTGAGTTATTCCAGCCAATAAACATACCAAAGTCATCTCCTCCATCATCGGCACGAAACAAAACAACCACCCCGAGGGGTGTCCCTCGCCAATCCAACGACCAGCAACCAGTCGCGGTCAAGAATGCGCGCTAGAAAACACGTTCCTGTTGCCAGGAGCAGAGTCGTATGCCCCCAGGGAGGTAGTAACCCACTCAAGCAGCCCAAGCTCATTCTGTTCAACAATTTTAGTTATGAATTTTTGAATGCGGTTACCCACCCTCCCGCTTGGTGATTCTTTGTCGATTTGCATTCGGCAATCAACTACGCACTAAGTGCATGCACTTACTTTGGCAATTAACAACAGCACTTTGCGTCTGAAGTAGAGGCTCTCTGAGTTATTCTTTTTCCTCCATCTCGTGGTCGTAGTCGTCGTATCGCATCACAATTCCATGTCATTAAAACTGCATCAAGGTGTTTATTAACAGATCATTTTGGTTCGGCAGAGCGGCACTAGGATGCATCATGTGGATTCCTCTGTTTCTCTCGCTCTTTGTGCATGGATGAAGCGCGCACATAATTGAACCTACCCACATGTAAATTAAGAAGTAAAATAATTGACCCACTATGCAAGGATCCGACATCATCGGTGGAATGGACGACGACCGGACGTGTCTTCTTCTTGTGGAACACCTTCCTCATTGCGTAAATTACATGGTGATCCGTTGCGTTGAAGTAGAGAAAGGAGACACGCGGCCATCCTTCGATGGTATCTAACTAAACACGCACGCCATCCAAAGGGGGCAGAGTGGCACTTTAATTTTGATGTTCGATGATTTGGAGAAGCACAATGGTAACCATCAATTCCACGGGGTAATTGTGGATCGTGTTGCCTGTAGGTAAATCGGACCGCAAACACTAATTCAACCAATTACAGTGTCAGCCCTTTTGCGGAGCGAATTTATTGGACCTGGCCCGGATGGTTAACAGGATATTCGATGGTGTGACCTGAATTTTTGTTGGCCACGAAAAATTATCGTTTAATGAAACAGTTATAAAGGCGTCGATGGTATGTCCTTTAATGGACGATTTTAATTTCTTTCGAAATGAGACAGTGTCGAAGGACCGTTACATTAATGCATTCAAACATTTGCCAATTAAGTGGTTTTCTTTGAAGAGCATTTCCGTGGAACGATGACAGTCGAAAGATTTATGAGTTTAAAGCTGTATCCCAACAGGTGCTATCGTTCAAAGATAAATTCGGTTTTTAAGACGACCGAAGGTAACCTGTCCTTCTTCGATTGGGTAGTCTCCAATCATTTGTCATGAATCCGCTGAAAGATGTTCTTACTTGTTAACCCTAAAATTTTGATCGCAAGATTTTGTTTCGTAGGACGCACTTCGAAATATTCGCACTCTACAGCGACTTTCATTTCAACTTCAGGATAAAGTCGGATACACTTTTTGAAAACGGCGTCCATCTACCTTCTAAGGAATTTTGATTGTAGCAATATTGCTCATACGACGCACCTCTTGCGAGATATTCCTACTGAATAACGATTTTGTCAACATCTTCCCGGTAAAGTCGGACATTTTGACGGACCGATTGCGTACCTTCAATTTTGGAAAATTTTTAAAAATCCTGCATCCATTTTGTAGAAAATTTTAAAAACTTTATTTTTACGTGAACACCGTTTAGTAATATTTGCAACGGAAGACTATTTGTTTCCCCGTAAAGTCGGATACTTCGGAAGATTGCAAGCCTTTAACTTTTGACAGTTTTGAAAAATTCGCCATCCATCTAGTAGAAAACTATAAAGTTTAAAATTTTGAACATACCAATCCTTTTCATAGGACACATCGTTTACAAGACATTCACACTCAAAAAGGTAAGTTTTTAGAAAACAGTTTTCGAAACATTTATTCCACTCTGAACTCGACACCTCAGAAACATGCTTTTTGAACGCCTCTTCAGCCTCTTCTGACGTTGAAAAACGTTGACCACGCATGTTATTTTTTATGAACGGGAACAAAAAGAGGTCATTAGGTGATAAATCAGGAGAATATAGACAATAGCTCATTAATTCGACGTTTTGAAACTTCAAAAATTCAATTGTTTGACTGGCTGTGTGTGAGCTAGCATTGTCATGATGGAGGATGACACGTCGTTTTTTGTTTGTTTTACGCAATTCACTGATGACTTCCGGCAAACAAATTGTTGTGTACCAATCGGCATTAACAGTTCTTCGATCCTCTAAAGCCACAGTAGCAACATGACCACATTTACCGGAAAAAACAAGCAATCATTTTTTTCGAAGTGCTTCGAGAACGAGTCACTTTTGTCGGCTTTCGCTCACCTTGGAATACCTAATAAGCCGATTGTCGCTTAGATTCGGGTTCATGCGAGTATATCCAGGTTTTGTCTCCCTGTAGCTATGCTGTACACGTTTTTTGAAGCACCACGATTGAATTTCTTTATCATTTCTTTGCACCATTTGCCACGACCTTTTTTCTGAGCATCGTTCAGCTTGTGTGGTATCCATCTAGCACAAAGCTTCTTCACAGCTAAATGTTTATGCAATATTGATTGAATTGCGGTCTTACTAATGCCCAAGGTTGGTTCTATCTCACGGTATGTTACACGCCGATCAGTTTCAATCATGGCGCGTACGGCATCAATGTTTTCGGGAACTGCAATGAACGACCTTCACGAAATTCATCACTGACGCTAGCACGACCGCGTTTGAACTCAGCAAACCAGTTATAAATTTCTTCACCAAAACCCAAACGAAGTCGATCTATGCATTGTTGTTGAGTTAGACCACATTTAAAAAAAAAATCATAAAAAATCATCCAACGAAATCCTTCACGAAAAACTTCCATTTTTTGATTACGAGGGTGGGTCAATAAGTCCCTGAAAATTAACACAAATTGTGTCGTCACCTTAAATTTAACTTTTTTTTTTTGTCAAGAATCATCTTTCAAAAGAACGCACCCAAATTTTCAGGCAGATCTGTCAAATAGTTTTGTTGTGGCAGCCATTTTATATAGACGCCAAATAGCATTTTCGTTAAAATGGAAAAAAGTGAATTTCGAGTGCTCATTAAACACTAATTTTTGCGAGAAAAAACTATCACGCAAACCAAACAAAAGCTTCACAAATATTATGGGGATTCTTCACCATCGATTGGAACCATTCACCACTGGTTTACTCAATTTCGGTGCGGTCGTTCAAGCACAAGTGACTCCGAACGTTCTGGTCGCCCAATTGAGGTCACCACACCAGAAATGGTCGACAAAATCCATGGTTTGATAATGGACGATCGGCGAGTGAAAGTGCGCGATCTTGAGGAGGACTTATTGACCCACCCTCGTAAATTTTTAATTAAAACACACTGTATAAACGAAACCATAAGCGCTCTTTGTCGTGCCACTGTTTCTTACCACAAAAAGTTTCGAATTTTATGAATATGATATTTGGAAACGTCAAAAGAACAGTGCTGCCACATTTTAAAAATAAATTTATCGGACAACCCTCGTATTTTGAGAGATTGCTTGCTTTTAATTTAGAAAATTTTATCACCCGCTTTGCAGAGAATTTTTTATTTTAATTGTTCTTGCAGGATATACACCATTTGCGAGATATTTGCACTCAAAACTGATTTTTGTATAACTTCCCGGAAAATTCGTATATTCTGAAAGGTTGAGTGCTATTAGTTTTTTTCTTTTTAAATTTTGGTGTCCATGTTATAGAAAACGGCAAACTGTTTGGAGACAGTCACACTTAGAAACGATATTTTTCATAATTTCTTGGTACACTTGGACAATTTAAAAAATGTCCGCACAAATCTGGCATCAGTCCTGTGACAAATTTCAAATTTCGACCATAATAATTTTTTACGTACTGAAAAACGTTTCTTTCATAGCTTCGGACATTTTGGAAGATTGATAATTGCAATGCGTCAACCATTTCATTTTTGTGTGACGCATATTTTGTGAAACATTCACACTCGAAAACGTTTCTTTTCAAGTAATTTCCGGCTAAAGTCGGACATTCTAAAATACAACGTTACAACTTTGAAAACATTGGCATTAGTCCTGTGGGATTTTCAAAGTCTAAAATTTCATCCGTGATAATTTTGTTCATAGGTTTGGAGATATTCTCACTGAAAAGCGATATTTTCATGTCTTCCCGATAAAGTCTGACATTTCGAGCGATTGCTACATTCATTTTCGAAAATTTTTAAAAAACCCTGCATCCGTCGTTTAAAATCGGATGTATCGAAAGATTGCCAGCCTTCAACTTTTGAAAGTTTTGGAAAATTCAGCATCCATCTAGTAGAGAACTGTAAAGATTAAAATTTTACCAAACCATTGCTTTTCGTAGGACGCATTGTTTGCGAGACATTCACACTCAACAACTTTTTTTTTCAATAATTTCCGGTAAAGTCGAATATTTTAAAAGACTGGCTTCTTTAAATTTTCGAATATTTTGACACCCGTCTTGCAAAGAATTTCAAAACCTAATTTCGATCGAATAATTTTTTTTTTTTTTTTGTTGCAGGATGAGCACCATTTGCCAGATATTTGCATTTAAAACTGATTTTTGTAAAACTTCCCGGAAAATTTGGATATTCTGGAAGGTTGATTGCTTTTAATTTTTGGAAATTTTCTTTTTAAATTTCGGCATTCATGTTGCAGAGAACTGCAGACTGTTTCGTAACACGCATCGCTTGCAAGATAGTCCCACTTAGAAACGATATTTTTCATATTTTTCTGGGTAAAGTCGGACAATTTAAAAGATTGTGTACCCTGAATGTACATTTTTTTTTTTTTCAAAATGTGATGAATTTCAAAGCCTAAAATTTCGACCATAATAATTAATTTTTTTCGTAGCACTCACTGTTTGTCAGATATTCGCACTGAAAAACGATTTTTTCATAGCTTCCCAAAAATTCATACATTTTAGTACATTGCGCACATTAAAGTTTTGAAAATTTTTAAAAATTCAGTATCCGTCCTGTAGAGAATTGCAAAGCCTAAAATTTCAGCGTCAACCATTTTATTTTTGTAGGACGCATGGTTTGTGAGACATTCTCACTCAAAAACGTTTCTTTTCAAATAATTTTCGGGTAAAGTCGGACATTTTGAAATGCTACGTTCCATACCTTCAATTTTCGAAAACTTTTAAAAATTTCTCATCAGTCCAGTGGGGAATTTCAAAGGCTAAAATTTCATTTCTAATAATTTTTTTCCATAGGACGCACTGTTTTGGAGATATTCGCACTTATTTTCATAACTTTCCGATAAAGTCTGAAATTTTTTTTAAAAATTCGGCATCGCTCTTGTAGGAGATTTCAGATTTCGAGATATTCGCAGTTCAATTAGAGGTTGTTTCGCAATTTTGCTTCGTTCTGTTCTGCAGCAATTTTTTAAAAATATTTAGGAATTTAGAAACTAAATGTTTTCGACAAGATTGCTACCGGCTACTGCTGTTCGCTTTAAGCCATTATCTTCAATCTTCAGTTTTTGAAAATGTATGAACCGTATGTCACCAACGCGTGTCCATGTACAGGAGGTCAGGCCATCACAAAGAAAGATCTGCAGCTTCATTATGACCAATTGCAGTGCACATGTTTATTTAAATTACAACCTAACAGCCTACATCAATTGAACGAATACAAAGAGCAGATGATTTAATGAATCATATTCCCTTCGCTTCATGCTGCATGTCTTTTTGGTCAAGGTCTTAATTTTACAACCTGTAAATGCATTTTATTCACGCTTTGCAACAATCTTTTTTACATTGTATCCCGGTGTGAATGTTAAATTTAACCGGCTAATTAAGAATTCCTTTTATGGCCCTCATAAAAGTCCACAGCACATTGAAGAGCAATAAAAGTGATTCAGTAAAAGTTAATTGCAATTGCTCATTACGCAACAATAACGTGCTGGCATAGCGTATTCAGGAGAACAAACTGTCATAAAAGCGGCGAAACGCATTTCGAAAGTTGTTCTCCAAAAAAGGCAAACAGTGCGGCTTCAATGCAAATGCTTGTATCTTTTATAATACCGTGGAGGAGTACGAGTATGTGGGTATCTATGTAGGAATAGCCTCATAGACGAATTAGATTTAAACTTTTTTCTCCTCAATCTTTTCATCATGTTTGCGGTTGAAGATACTTGAAGAAGTTTAGCTGGATGAGTGGTAATGGCTTTATCGAAAAAGTGATTGAATTTTTCATTAAATTAAATGTTTCAAGCCAATCAAATCTTTCCGCCAAATGTAATAGGTTCAGCAATTCTAATTAATGCCTGATTTAAACTACGACATTTACCTCGTCACTGGAAGATCGCTGAAGTAGTCGTAATACCGAACATCTACAGAAGTTACTTCCTATAGACCAATATCGTTACTCCCAATATTATCAAACAATTTTGGAAAAGTCTAAACGAAATTATTATTGAAGAACGACTCTTACCGAACCTGGATTTAGGAATAAGTATTCGAAAACAACCATATTACCGACATGATTTAGAAAGCAATCGAAGATAAACAGGTATGCTCTGCATTATTCCTAGACGTAGTGCAAACCTTTGACAAGGTGTGGCATAAAGGTTTGGAGTTTAAACTGCACTTAGACAATGCTATGAGGTGCTGAAATCTTATGTAGCAGACAGAGTATTCAGAATTGAAGGAAATAACTGCAGGTGTCCCACAAGACGGTGTTCTCGGACCAACTCTGTATTTATTATACACATGGGATATACCACTAAACAACAATCGTCATAGTAGCCACTTTAGCAGATAACACCAAAATACTTGCAGTTGAAAAATGTGCAGATAAAGATACTGTTAAGCTGCAGAATGCAGTCACTGAACTGTTTGGACTCAACAATGGCGCATTAAACTTAATGAGGCAAAGTCTATCGACGTTAACTTTACTCGTACAAACAAGAGAATAAGCTTTGTGCCCATTCCTATCAACAACCAAATAGTTCCTTACAGCAAAGTACCTAGGAATGACCATAGATGCAAAGTTAAAGAGGAAGGAACGCGTTAAAAAGAAGTCAAAAGAATTGAATATAAAATATAAAAAGCTTTTCTGGCTAATAGGATGTAATTTTGAGCTACTTGTATCTATTCAGAAGAAAGTTATGCTATGTACACATATCTGCAAATACTTAAGCGCATTTGGACGTATGGCATTCAAGTAGTTAAATAATACAAGCATTTCAAAATAAATACCTTCGAGGAATTGTCAACGCCTCATGGTATTCGTATATAATAAGCAAAGACTTACATCATGATAGCTAAGGTACTACACCAAACTCAAGCTCCTTAACATCGGATAGGTTAATCGAGTAATTGCGTACAAATTGAATTTGGAAAACAATTTCCAGAATTCATTGTCGCACATTTTGTCGTTCATAAATGCTATGTAAATGTGGAAAACACACTTTCATACAAAAATATGTTTAATGTGCAAAGTGGGTGTACAGGGTGGCTGACAGGAACTGTTACCAACTTCACGTCGCCGTGTCTGCCAAAGTACGAATGACAGCGCGCTGAAAATTTGACAGTTGTTAACTCATTTCATTGTTGATAAGCGTTTGTAAGGTTTTTTTTTTTATCGCGTATTTAGTTTTTGTTCTATCGATAATGGAATTCAAACGTAATAGTGTTATTGCCCTTTTTTTGGCTGGAAAATCACAACCAGCTATTGTTCGTGAGCTGAAAAATTTGAAAGTGAACAAAATGTTTGTGTATCGCACCATATCGCGTTACAACGAAACCGGCAGCATTGCAAAACGCTATGAAGGTGGTCCGAAAAAGACAGCAACAAAGTTAACAGTAATTCGGAGTGTGAAAGCCAGAATCAAACGAAATACACGGTGTAGCGGAAATAAAATGGTTTTTGAGCTAAATTTATCCAGAGAAAGGATGCAACACATTTTGAAAAATGAGCTCGACCTCAAGTCCCAAAAATTGCACGATCTCACACCTGAACAAAAAAAATGTTAGAGTGTGAAGAGCAAATGAAGCACCATTTCCAATTGAGCAACTTGTCAATAAGCAAAATGATCGAGTTTACCTGCCAGAGAGATCATACGATAATTTCGTTTGGGCCACAGTGACTGCCGATGGTCGGTCTCCGTTCGTATTTTTGGACCGTGGCGTTAAGATGAACGCGATGGTTTATTGTGAAACTGTCTTGGAAGCTGTGTTGAAGCCATGGGCACGCAAACATTTCGGCCAATGACCATGAACGTTCCAACAGGACTCTGCACCTTCCCACAAAGCCCGAGCTGCGACAAAATGTTCCGCACTTCATTTCCTCGACACAATGGCTATCGAATTCTCCCGATGCGAATCTATTAGACTTTTCTGTCTGCACTAAAAAATACCAAACAACGGACGCGCTCCATGAGCAAAAATCAAACTTGTTTTCTGTGGAACATTCAGAAATACTGAGAGTAATTATCTACGGATTTGTTTTCTATGATAAACCCTCCACTGGTTTTTTTTTTATAAATTAGTGAAGAGTCACTTAGATCTGCTATAGTTCTGGTAGCGTATTAAGCTATTCGAGTATCAACAGCAATTAAATTGCTTTTCGCGGCACATATATGCTCCCTACTCTGCCCCCTCAAAGCAAAGAGTGGATTTTTGCAGTTTTGCAGATAATTCGCAGTGTCCGCAATTTTGGAGACTCTAAATAACTGTGCTGATTAACGTTAATCAGCTGTGAAGAAATCGGCCATAAGACTTTATCAGTGATAGTATTTTTTAGGACCAAATAAAGTTATAAAAGAAACTTTCTAAAGTAGGCCACAAGGTATCTACAATTATATAGCTCTTGGCTCTACCCACTAATTAGTTTCATGTTATTTCACTTAGCTAGCCAACTTCGAAAAGCCCATCAACTTCCATGGTCTATAAAATAATATCAGCTACCATTTCCACAAGTTTATGTAAATTTTAGCAATAGTTTCGTGTAAACGTTGTACGACACCTTATCAATCCTTTTAAATGGCATGCATTTAATACTTTTAGCAAATTGCTATGATTTTAGCGGTAATTTGATCGCAACTTATCTGCCTCCAATTAATGACCAGGCATTTTGCTTTGAAGTGTGTTTCCCTAACGAACGTTCGCTGGTGGCGCAGAGTGATGCAGTGAAATTTGATCTCGTGTATTGGACGTAATAGTTTGTCGTTAAATTTAATAGTACCGTCATTATTTTCTCGCGCTTATTGATTAACTCATGGTCTTAATATTTCCATTAAATTTTATGAGACAAGTTAGAATACAAGCAAGACATTTGGTCAGGTGGTTGTGACGAAGGCATTCCTCTATTGGACGGGACAGTTTATTCTAGTGAAAGATACAAAATGTAGTCATTACTAAAGTAAGTAATTGCGGCTTGGAAGAGACATTAAAACAGGTCCAGGATCAAACATAATTAACTGAAGGGTACAGGTAATTAGAATGATCCGTTGTGGAATGGCTTCCGTTGCTGTATCTACCGAGGTTAGTGTTGTACAGTTCGAGGAAATCATTAATTAAGAAATTAGTAGAGCCCAGATTGCTGCTTTAAGATAGAATTGAATTTGAACTTTCAACTTATACTTCGTCTATTACAACGTCCGATCTCCCTGAACGTTGTTATAATTAACTCAACACATTCACATTCGCTCCAAACTACATCCAAGGAATGTCTGAAAAGAAGAAGTCCTGGTAAAAGGACCAGATAGGTTACCGTGACTACCCGACGTCAAAAACTAACTTTGTCTTATGCTTTCAAATAAAATTCTCTGTAGGGGAAGGTTAGGCGGAAGGAAGGGTCATAAGCACGAACGTTATGTCTGCCTCTTCGGAATTTATTCAGAAGAACACTCCTTTCAGCATCAATAAAGGTTCCAAACCACAGCAGTGTATTCAGGTCAACTTCCAAAAATTTGATTTCGCTAACACCTCAAAGTCTGAAAGCAACCATCCAAGCCGTCATTAGTTGAATTCCGGGACTCAGAAGTGTCTTCGGAAACATTAAGGCCAATGAATTAGCTAGAAGTGGTTCGGAACTGGACTGCACAATGTTCAAACACTCAGTCCTGTCTTGATAAACATGGAACTTTTAAACTCCAACATAGCCTTGGACTTTCAAAAGCTCTTTGGTGAGAGATGGTCTCCAGCTAAACAAAAGCAGAATTAACCAGCACTTATAACCGTCTCTCCTTAGAGAAGATTACAAACAAATTATTCACCGGCCTGTGCTAATTGTCAACAAAGCCACCAGACCGAAAGCCGTTCTGCGTCTTTTTTAAACGCGGGGTAGTTCAGGGAACCCTCCTCCATCTTTTTGCCAGGACTTGGATCCCACAACGGGGATACTACATAATGCATCCATAGACTAACTCCACTCTCAAGGAATTCATTGTCTGTTATACTTCAGGTGCAGTCTTGCCTATGAGCATATTCCTGAAGCGTGGTTACAGTAAAACACAGGGAAAAATTTAGACACAAGCCCTCAACTAGTCCTCAACGGGATGTTTCCTCGTCTCTTCTCTTTTACCCCGTTCTGGATGGCTTGCTAATGTAGCCACCAGATCATTATTGATCTGCCGACGAATTTGTTGCAAAAATTGGGGTCTTAGACTTAAGATGGTTTATTGGCTGTACATTCTTGTTGCAAGACCTATGCTTGGAAATACCACCTGGCCTGGTGGACGGAAAAGGTTACTACATCGCTCGAATGCGTCCAGCCGACTTGAGCAACTGCCCTAAGTGTCATCTTGGGCCTTTCATCTATCCAATTACGCATACAGACGGAAGCAAGACTGAACATTCACCGCCTTTTTCACGCAGGCAACGTTGACCATAAATATATGTAAGTGTGTGTGTCATCTATCACTTCTCGTTAAAATTCAGGAGGAACAGAGAGACTAGATCTGACACTTTCCGAGAATCACACTCTACAAATCCCTCAGTCAACTGCGGCCATCAACCAGTGCATACATACTAACCACTTTCCAGATGACCAGGCTGCACTCAGGGCCCTTGTCTTATCCGTAAAAAAAATATAGACTGGTCCTCGAAAACTACATGTTGTTCTCTGGGCTGGCAAAGGACAACATTGAGGATTGCACTTCACTGCACAAAGCCGACGCATCTAGTGTCCGAACCCTTGTATGGTGCCAGCAAAGGTTACAATAAACCATAGCAAGTCCAATACTGTACTACGCACTTTTTTACAAAATTTTCCGAGAAAAAAATCAAACCTTCTGTTGAATCTTGTCAGAAATAATTTGAGAGTCTTAACAGGAACATTCAGTGACCATTGCGCCTTCGAAAAGGTGCCTATACGGACTAGAATATGCACTACAAATGCACTGTGCAAATTTTGCCTTGAGGATGGCGAAACATCTATCCACGTCCCCACGGAATATCCAGCCTTCCTTCGCCTTAGACAGAAACCGCTTCGGAAAGTAAATCGTTTCAACATCCAACCTCGCTGCTCTTCACCCTGAGAAGGCTCTTGGTTTGATAGCCTCCTCTGGAGTGAGAAATATGCTCCAGTAAAAATTTAATGGGATGGCACAATAAACCTCTTTAAGAAGCTGCATTGCCTGAGCTGCTTAACAGCTCTCCCGTACCTACAGAATAATCAAATACTTATCGAATGAGTACCAATGCCTTTAGCAAAAATGGGACCAAATGAGCTAATTATGAAATTGTCCCTCCAATGGCTTGCAAGCGATGCAGAAAAAAAAAAAAACTGCAACCCAATTTGTCTCCAAGCGGTTCAGAGTTCCATTCGCAAACCGGAAAAACAATTGCAATTCCTCTCCTTTCCTGATAAAACCTCCACATTCACACGTTCAAAATTCCCGATGATCACATCAAAAGAATTTCACTGGGACATTATACAAACGGAAAAAAAAACCTCAAACACTTTAATTAAAGTCATTGATAGTGGGTCTCGGTTGGATGCATCCGGTCGGCTATAAAAGTGTGCCATAGGTAAACGACAGCGAACTCAAAGCACAGCCTTTGAAATCCAAATGTCCGAATTATGTTCGTTCACCAATCGATTATGCTCGCCTGGTTAAATATGTTCGAGAAAATCCATCCAAACGATCGATTAACTTTTTTTGTGTTTTCGTCCGTTTCAGTTGGCTTCGAGATAATCGCGGGTCCCCTTTGACTGCGATACATTCTTCGTCAGATCCTATATTAAAAGAAGAACAAAGCACAGTGCGATAACCTGCAATCAACAAAACACACAAATTATCTGTAATTAGTTAGACCTTTCCATCGGTGGGCCAAAATTGGACGGACGACTAAAGGGAATATTGAATGTGTTAGCGGATTAAGGGAGATTTGGTTTCAACAAGATAATTTGCAATTTGCGATTCTGCTTAGGTTAAGTTCTTGAGGTATAGGTTGGACTGTGGTATAAAATTACACTTGTTGTGTCCTTAGAGAGTCGGATAAAAAGAGGATGGAAACTGGGACATCAGGAGTGTTATCACCATAACTATAAAATCGGGCTCTAGAAAATTGAATGTATCTGCTCTCGCTGATATATTAAAATTTGCTTTTTCAAAGATCTGTGCTTAAGATCTGAACAAAATCTGCACTGCTAAGAATGGCTTCATCAAGATTAGTAGATGGTTCCAAAAATCGTTTAAAATCTTTCATCTAAAATTTGTGGTTTTACAAAATTCATATAAAATATTCCAGTTCGATCCGTTTAAAATTTCTATAATTTCGCTCCTAGTGAGCGTGTTTTTATTGAAAAAACCTCTACTATCCTCCTTTAGGGCATGTTCCCATGAAGTAGATCATCCCTATGGGGGATTTAATTTAATTGTAGCAGATCCCCTCTTGCTTTGAATATGGTTGATATTTGTTCTGTGCTATAATCGCTTCTGAAGTAGTTTCTTTGCTGTTATTCGACTGTTATTCGTGCATATTCTGCTAGCTCACCCCATTTCTCAAATCACAGGATCTTCCTCTGAAGAGCGCATAAAGATATACGCTTTAGGATTCGAGTATCTTACATTGCCATTACCTTCAGTATGTAGTCTATATGCAGCTTCAGCTTCTCTATCCCCAAACCTGAGCCGCGTAGTACATGATATTTTGCTATATTGCTTGAAATACTTTATATTCCACAACCACTGTTACGAGGGTAGATCAATAAGTCCCTAAAAAATGAAATAAGGAACACTCTTTTCGGTATAAAAACATTTTATTTTTCAACATAGTCTCCTTTTAGCTCTATACTCGTACACTTCATCCAATTTTTTGATGCCTTCCAAATAATACGATTTCTCGAGCCCTCAAAATAAGCGTTTGTTTCAGCGATGACCTCTTCATTCGACCCAAATCTCCAAACCTCCGAGCCATTTCTTCATGTTTGGAAACAAGAAATAGTCGCAGGGGGCTAAATCTGGGGAATATGCTGGATGAGGGAGGAGTTCGTAGCCTAACTCATGCAATTTTGCCATTGTGACTGCGGACTTGTGGGCCGGTGCGTTGTCCTGGTGAAAAAGAACTGTTTTCTTCGACAAATGCGGCCGTTTTTGCTTCAAATCGGCTTGGAATCGATCCAGCAGCTCTGCGTAATATGCGCCGGTGATCGCTTTACCCATTTCAAGGTAATAGATGTGAATAACACCGCGCGAATCCCAAAAAACTGTCGCCATGACCTTGTTTGGTTACAAACCCGCCTTGGCTTTCTTCGGCTTCGATTCACCGGGAGAAGTCCATTGTTTTGACTGTTCCTTGGTTTCTGGTGTGTTGTGGTGAATCCAGGTTTCATCCACAGTTACGAAAGGGCGCAAAAACTCAGCCGAATTTTTTTGGAACATCGCCAAACACACCTTTTAAGTTGTCAAACGAATGCGTTTGTTGTCGATTGTGAGCAAACGCGGCAACCATCTTTCGGAAATTTTTCTCATGTCCAAATATTTATGTAAAATCGAAATCACTGAGCCATGTGATAAGCCTGTGACCTCTTCAAGCTCGCGCACTTTCAGTTGCCGATCGTCCAGCATAAAACCATGGATTTTGTCGACCATTTCTGGTGTGGTGACCTCAATTGGGCGACCAGAACGTTCGCCGTCACTTGTGCTTGAACGACCGCACCGAAATTGAGTAAACTAGTGGTGAATGGTTCCAATCGATGGTGAAGAGTCCCCATAATATTTATCAAGCTTTTGTTTGGTTTGGGTGATAGTTTTTTCTCGCAAATAATAGTGTTTAATGAACACTCGAAATTCACTTTCTTCCATTTTAACGAAAATACTAGTAGGCGTCTATATAAAATGGCTGCCACAACAAAACTATTTGACAGATCTCCCTGAAAATTTGGGTGCGTTCTTTTGAAAGATGATTCTTGACAAAAAAAAATTAAGGTGACGACACAATTTGTGTTAATTTTCAGGGACTTATTGACCCACCCTCGTATATAATAAAATTATATTCTCCCAGTCGAGAACAACTCTCAATATTGTAATACCTACTTTTAAGTACTTGAACTTCAATTCAATTCAATACAATTTTTATTCATTTCCAACTTAAGAATTCAAAATAACATTAATACAATAAGAGTAGCATAGAAATGGAACAAAATAGAGAACTAACTGTTACCAGTTAGAGTTGAATAACCCTCGATAATTTGAAATACAAAAGTAAAAAGTTCGAATGTGGGATAAATCAGTAAGTAATTATTGTAATGCAAAAAAAAAAAAAAAAAAGAGAATTAAACATACGAGTAACGATTTAAGAAGACAAAATTATAAAGTACATAAGTAATGATAGTGAAAATAATTGGATCTAAATTAAAATACAGCTCGTAGAAATAATTGAATGTGAGCACAGTCTAATGAAAATAACCAATCCTTTACTTTTTTTAAAAAATAATTTTAAATTCGGAATTATTCTGATAGAAAGAGGTATTTTGTTGAACGAAATTGGTGCAGTTATGGTGTAGAAACTGTGCAAATGGAACATTAGCTAAAGCCATATTATTTACTCCCAAACTATAACTTTTAGAAAATCGAATGGGAGTGTTACCGTAAATATAGAGATGTCTTAGAGGGAGAATACTCAATTCTTGAAATAGCGGCCAACTACTAGCAAAGCGGCTTCTACCCGAGATTATTCTTATTAAATGCTTTTGAGTTGTCACTAGAGAATCAAAGATGTTCGCGTAAGTTCCACCCCAACTTGTAATGCCATTTTGCAGTTTTGAATTAGCTAGACCATAATAAACCATAGCTGGAACTTTTTTAGAACAGTATGGCTTTAAGAGATACATTTTACGTGTCACAAGCACCATATATGATTTTAATGAATGAATGTGATCTTTCCAGTTCAAATTAAAATCAATTAAGACGCCAAGATATTTATATTTATTTACAGATTCGATTTTAAACCAACTTGTCTTATATTTAACGTAAACCACAATCTCAATTTTTGCAAATCTTCTTCTATCTTGGTAATGCACTCAAACGAAAAATTGCCTTGGTACACGAAGGCTACATCATCAGCGAATGCAGTGGAGATACCATTGAAATTTTATATTTATATCAGAAATAAAAGTGGACCGAGGACAGAACCCTGTGGGACTCCATTATCTAGAGTACGAAATTTGCTGAGGGTGCCATTGGGCCTTTGCCTAGGCCGTATGCAGAACTTATGTGGCCTCTACACCAAGTAGATACTTTTACTTTGATGTACGAGTATGCAGACCCTTTGCTTTTTTTCTTTAAGGTATGAATGAAACCAATTGTATACAGTACCCCTGAAACCAGCGTTAAATAGCTTGCTTAGAAGCAAATCGTGATCGACTATGTCAAATGCTTTAGTCATGTCTATGAATAGAGCAATTGAGGAATTAGAACGATCAATTCCTTCATATAAGTGGGAGCATACCCTAAATATCGCATCTTCTGTTGACTTGCCAGATCTAAATCCAAATTTAGAAAAAATAGATACTTTCCAATCTACTTTTTTACGACCACCTTTTTTAAAAAGGGGAATAACTTCTGCACATTTCAGAGACCGAGGGAAATGACTCAATACATCAACTACATAAAATGCAACTTTCTTTAAAACGAGGTTAGTATGGTATATCGCTGGTACACGATCTTTTATTTTCCAAAGATTGTATTAGCTTAATAATTTCTCCCGGTGTAATAGAGTCGAAAACAAAACTATTAGCCTGCGCGCTGTCTTCAAGAAGATCCGACAATGACAAGTGTTACACGGTTTAATGGAGGGTTTTAACTTTCCAGCGATTTCAACGAAGTACTCATTAAATTGATTTGCAATATCGTTTGAGTCAGAAATACGAATACCACTCATCTCTAAATTATACGTTTCTACAGATTTGCTATTCTTTCCTAAAATGCTGTCAACTAACGTCCACTCTTCTTTAGGTTTACCTTTGGCTCCTTGAAACTTACGCGTATAGAAGTGATTGCGCGTTTCCACAACTTTAGTCTTAACTTCTTCGCATAATTTCTCAAAGTATTTCCTAAGTTTTTTGTTCTAGGGATGTTTAGTGCATTTGACAGCGAATAAGTTCTTTTTATTAACTAATTTCAAAAGATCGTCAGTCATCCATGGTTTAATATATCTTTTAGTACTAAAACCCTTCGGGGTAACAAAGGGCAGGCATCAATATGTTTTTTTTTAAATGGTTAAGAATATCTCAAAAGCAACAGAAGAATTAGACTCTGAATAGACAGGTTCCCAGAATTCATATTTAAGACATTCATTCAAGATGCTATAGTTAATGCTAAGCTTATCGCTGGGGTGATGATTTGGGCGCTTATGGTCAACAGATATATTACTTATAGCGCCTTTTCTCATCAATAGCACTGGCGTCTGGAATTCATAGTCAACAAGTACAAAGCAGGTTACGAATTTAAATAACTTTAAAAATTAAGTCTTCAGCTACTTCTCTAATCAGCACTAATATAAAATATCATCCCATATCACCTATATCATCCTCCGCTGATTTACCATCTTTGTGTACTATAAAAGACAGAGTCTTATTTGTATGAATTGAATTGAATATACTCGTACAGAGGTCTACAGAGCTCAGGCAGTCATTCGTCCGTGCAAAAGAATTCAAGCTTCATGGAGAATCCATGCTTCTCCACCAAAGTAGATAAGAGGATCAACGAGACCTAATGTCAGGTAACATCATATTTGAGAGGAATTTTCAAACTTTACAAGCCAACCCTTTGAAAAGTCTGTACAACTACTCGCGTACTCAGACTACATTATCGTTCGTAAGTATTGGGTTAAGAGGTTAACAAGGAAAAAAAAATGTGATGATGAACACCTACGACTCAGTTTAGGACCTGGTCTACCTAGGCTCCATTGGAAATTCTCAAAACGACGCTAGCACAGAGGTCGAACAAAGAATCATTGCTACCAATCGTTATTTCTTTGGGTTACGAAGGTAATTTAGTAGTCTAGATGACTGACAGTCATCTAGAAGAATTTATATAAGACTCTCATCATCCCCGCCTTAGTATCTGCTTGTGTGTGTAAAGCAGAATCATGGACATTTTTACACACCCTTAAAAATTCTACGAGTGACGGAACCGTACGAGTTATACAATGACGAGAAATGTTCTTATTCATCGCAACGACCGGAAGAGCATATGAACATCAACGCTCCGGCCCGGTAAGTATTCGAATCAGTTTTAGAGGTACGACGCAGTAAAGAAAGACTTCAATTATGGTGCCACAGACAAGTGAAAAGGTATCTTAACCAACTTGATGTGCAAAACTGGAGGCGACTAGCTAAATATCGACATGGCTGGACAGTCTTGTTGATTACGGCCCAGGTCATCTGAAGTAAAAACGCGAATACGTTCACTAAGATTAAATGAAATGAGCTCTTGAAAGTGAGCAAGGTGAAATGAATGAAGAAATACTGTGAATCATGAGCAATGACAATAAAAGCAAAACAAAAATGCTCCCCAGTTATCTGGACGCTACCCTTGGAGTTTACAGAAACTTAATACCACCTGAGTTTCAAACCACTACACCAAATCTTTCTTTCTCTCAGTTTGTCTGTCTACACAACGCCCGTGCCGGGTTCAATGAAATGAGCGCTTGAAAGTGCAAAAGATGACGTCTTAGAGTATTTTAAATCAACAATATCTGATACGTCCTAAAAACTTTAAACTAAAGCTTGACTCTTCCAGATTCTCAAGCTTCATTTAAGTAAGGCTACGTAATTAATTCTTCACTTTTTCATACTAACATAACTTCGCCTCCATCAAAAGGATCTTACCATCGATTTATATCGATCCACTCTCCCCTAGATGTCACTGATGCTGTCATAATCTTATCAGAATTTCTCTGGAAGTAACACGATAGTCAGACAGCAAACATACGAGTATCTTCCGTAAACAAATATCAGAGCTCCGCCCATGAGATATTTCCTGTTTCTTTGCTGACATCTGCCTGTTGAACCCTCATTATCCTGACAGCCAACATAACAATCTCACTGTACATAATAATTTCCCTAATTTACGTTGAATAATTTCCTTGTATTTGTACTCGTCGTGTGTTACACACCTCTTCGCTGCATGGAGCACAGTTTTTTTTTTTTTTTTAGGAATGCACGATGCTTGAAATTGCACGGCGGCATTCCATGTTGAACACAATGTTGCAAAATCTTCATTAGTTATGCAGCAAGAAACGCGTGAACTTTCAATAAATCATAAAAATTGTATCTGAAGGACATTTCACGCGCGCATTCAATTTGGAATGTAGATCGTGCACCTTTGGCAGATGCGGATTACATTATTAGCAGAAACTAAACCCGTGGCCGTCATAAATAAATGGAAATTCGTTCACATTTTATGCATCACTGAGTGACAAGTGGACGATAATCCGCGGTGATTAAGAAAGTAAAAGGACGACCGCGCGGTGCGTAGGAAGATGGTAGGCATGCATGCATGATACGAGTAATGGTTAAAAAAAATAATACCACGTCAAAATTATTCAGCAGACGCTCGGCTCATAAATAAATATCGTATAAGTACTAAAGAAACCTTTAGCGGGTTAAAGCCATATAATTGCTTATGACAGTGTTGTATGTAAATGAAGGTGTCTATGTCTAGTGTGAGTGTGAATCTTTGCTTGATCTATGCGCTGGTGTCATTCTATGAAGTCGCACACTGAACAAATTAACAGCACCACCGGCTTTTTTATCTTCCAAGTATGTGCTAAAAACATAGGGTTAGTGGAATATTATAGTCGCTTGTACTTTATTACTTTACAGACCTCTGGCAAGAACTGCAAGGATTTAGATACATGTATGTATAGTACACATAACAGCAGCAATATAATCACCAACAAAATGACTAGGCTGAAAAAAATTACAGAGAAGAGTGTCGTCCATAGCTGTTATTTATATCAGAATTATCTGTTTTTCCATCACTGTTATTCTAAAATAGCTATTTTAGCTATTTTGTTTTAGTAAATGAAAAAAATAACTCATTGCCTCCCGAGGAGTCGAACTCATAACTCATAGTTACAGTGGCGTTGCTATAGCCTGTCAGAAGTCACACTTGTAATCGTTCGTAATGTGACGTATTATATTTAATTACTTATACCTATGGTTTTTATTGCCCTTTTCGAACGGAATTGAGAATCTCCGTAATGACAATTTGATTCGCGGGAAATGAAAAACATTGACAAACTTGTTGGTGTTTCCTGAGATTCGAAAGCTGAACATCCCTCTTAGTAGTCCCAAGCACTAACCACTAACCCATGTTGCTTTTATGCAATAGTAATGCAAAATTCCGATAATAGATTTCATTTTCACTACGTAGTTGCGCCAAAGATACGCGGGGATTGACTGCATACCTACGAGTACATAATTGCAATTGCTATGCTTAAATGACATCTCATGTCATTTTCTGTTCAAACAGCAGCTGTTAGCCATTATTGCTATTCATGCGAAGTGAAAACAGAAGAACTTGCTACGAAAAATAGCAATCATTGCTAAATAGCTGTTTTACTCATCGGAAAAGCAATAAACAGAATTGCACATTGCTATACTATGTTGGTAGTGTGAAGTACTACACTTAAACGATTTATACTAAATTTTTCTAGAGCAGAAGGGGTGGTAGATAGAAGAATTAATTCATCGTTATATTCGGTACAATAAAAAAAAAAATCGGTAATTGTTTTGTCCATACAGTAACGGACATAGAAATCCGGACAGGATAATCAAAATTCTTTAACTTCAATTGTCTTAAGAACTAGCAGGTAGTTTTTTTAGGATTTTGCATAAAAAGGCTTTGGTGATATTCTAGTTCACTTTGTAAATTCAGCAAGTCGCCAGTGGCTGAATTTATCAAAAAATTCGAGGCAACGGGCTCATTGTAAAGAAAAAAGGGGACGGGTCGCAGAAGAAAGACCACCAGCACTGAAGATTGACTTTTAAAACGAATAAGTCTTCGTGATCGAGTCAAAACTGCTGAAGATTTAAGGACAGACTTTGTAGAGGCTGGAGAATCAGAGATAAGCTCACGAACTCTAAGACGAAGGCTTCAAGAAGCTGGCTTGAACGCAAGAAGACCTGCCAAAAAACCATTTCTAAATAATCAAATGCGCCTAAAACGTCTAAAGTGGGCCAAAGATCATGAAAACTGGACCATAAAGGATTGGAAAAATGTGATCTTCTCAGATGAGTCCAAGTTCAACATACTCGTATTCGGCTCTGACGGAATGCATTACGTGAGGCGAAGAACTGGAGAAAGATTCAATGATGAGTGCGTGACAACAACCGTGAAGGAGGCTCAAGGATGATTTGGGAATGCTTTTCCTATCACGGCGTTGGACGGCTGGCTCTAATAACTGGAACGGTGAACGCAGAAAAATAACTATTGGAACACAATCTACTACCATCTTTAGAACAACACTTATTATACTCAGATAAGCTGATTTTCCAAGACGATTCTGCGCCTTGTCACCGCGCGAAATTGATAAGTGCCATTTTTTTTTTTTTACCTTCCCCAAAATATTAGCAAAACGTTCTTAATGTTTTGTTAAGAAATCCACTTTTTCATCCCAGGTCAAAAACGTTCTAACCAAGAATAGTATTGCAACATTGGAGTGGCCTGGAAACAGCCTTGACCTGAACCCGATTGAGGACCAGGTAGCGAAGATGAAGCCACGGACAATAACCGAGTTGGACAAATTCATTGAAAAAGTGTGGTATGAGGATTGAATATCTGACATAAAATTCACAGCTGTAAAAAACTGTACAAATTTGCTTCAGATTTTAAAACGTACCTCAGATGTTACCAACTCATTGTCAACATCTATCAATACGTCCCAATCTACTTCTAGTTTTAAGAACATTTATATTTGTATCTGCTAGTGAAATTTCATCTGCATCTTCACATTCATTCTTACTTTCATTATGGAAACCAGTGCGTCGAAAGCACTTATTTATAGTTCACATTGACACTTCATCCCATGCCTTAGCTATCATTAAGATTGCATCAAGAACAGTAATCTTATAATCTTATTTGGATTCAACATGTTTCAGGGTCTTATTTTATGATACCTTGATCCATAGGTTGCAGAACATATGTGGTATTCGGGGGCAGAAATTGATTGCTTTTAAAGGTTGGACGTGTAGATGTGGCTCACAATTATCAACCAAAAGTATATTTCTTAGTTTTTTTTGTTAAAAACGCTCTGTCCCATTATCGCAAGACTTTTTTGAAAATAATAGACGTCATCCATATGCTTTTATTACTTTCATATAAAACTGGTATGTTAACATTTTTTAAACACCTTGGAGTTTTAGATTCCTTTATTCTGTTCCCGTCATATTATCAGATTGTCAAACGTTCCAATTCAAAAGTCCTGTCGGGTGTAATTTTGTAAAAGAAGCCAGTTTCATCGGCGTTAAAAATATGGTCGTCTTCAAATCCCACCTGAAGCTTGGGTAATACTGTGCTCAACCAATTTTCGTAAAAAAAATTGTGACACACCAACAGCTTCCCCGCTTATTTTTTCGAAAATGGCATACCCGAAACCTTTTGTACTTAACTCGTGGAACAAAGGGAGTCTTTTAAACCCAATAACTTTCCGAAATCGTTAGACTTTGGCCGAGGTATTGGCCGACTTATGAAACTAGAAATCCATTTTTCAGTGTACAGCGGGTCGCAAGTTATCCACATGTATTTTGTTTTATTAAACTTAACTCAATACTCAAGCCCGATGCATTCCTCAGATTAAGTCACTGTTGTCGACGTACTTAGCTAGTTGCACAGACTTTATAAAACCCTACCTCTAATACTGTCAAATATGATGTTAAAGAACTATTTCTTAGACCTTTTCTCACACAAAATGTCGATAATGTTGTTACCTACCTTGATAGAGCAGCTAGGATTCTAGACATGGGTCTGCCGCTAATTTTGTGGATGTAATGAAAATTTGCATTTCGTTTCGGGGTATAAGCCCACAGATACGGAGTTTGATGTACAAAAATCCGTCCAGCCGTATACGCTGCAGCCCAAGATGCAGTGCCCGTCTGCACAGACTGGCTGACAGACAGACAGACGAACAATATTACGAGCTGAAAATGCTGAAGCGAGCTAAAACCTTAAACACAAAATGGGTTCATATAAGAGTATGTGTTGTTCGGTGTCTTTACAGTCCTTCTGTCGAATCTACTCCTGCCATTAACTTTCATTTGAATGTTTATTCTGCGCAGAATCGTTTTGTGGAATACATTGATTAGATACGACGGACGTACGAGTATGTATGTATGCCTTGTCATATTATTGTAAGGCGTATCCAACGCCATTTTATTCGAGATAAGGACTTTGACTCCAATAATTGTTTGGCTTTTAAGCTCATTTAAACCCACCAGGAAGAAACTATCGATAACTACTCCGTATCGAAGCCTACGTGTATCAAATTAAGAAGTTAATACGAATACCTGCACTATTCAAAGAAATTGTATGTATGTTTCGAAAACGACGACTTTTCAGATGCCTTTATAGGGCATAGGGCGGGAACAAATCCCTTCCATCTTTCTCTATCTGCAGCTAGATATTTCCTCTGGTTTGCTGGTTCTACCGAGACGGTTGATCTCCATGTTGTTCTTGGTCTTCCAACCTACCGTGCACCCTGAGGAGTCCATTCGAAGGACTGCTTCGCAATGTTGCTATTGGGCTTCCTCAATGTCTGACCAATCCAGCGCCATTTCCGCTGCATTACGTTCTACGCAGCAATTCCTGGTTGGATATATATTGCGGTCAGCTAATCAAAAGCCTGAAATCGATTAACGAAAGCCGTAACTCTCTCGTGATGTTTGCAGAGATTTTCCAGGTTTCACAAATACGATAGCACGGATTTAACGTTGGATTCGAAGAGTCTTTTCGGATTTGAAGAGTGGCAAGAGTGCTTTTAATGTCTAGGTACTTTCCACCTTCCCAAGTAGTTAAAGTGTTCGACCTTACTGAACATGAATGCTAAAGACATGCACACAAATGCTGACCCATCAATTTTGACTCTTATTTGAAGTGTACACGTGAAGATTAATCATGTTGCGGTTAATTAAAATAATGATGAGTCGAAGTGTGTGCCAATAGATTTTGGAAGACTGTTGCGATAATCCACTTATGACATGAGGCTAAAAAATATGTTCATAACGAGTATGTGAGGAAAAAATGATTTGTGGCCGTTGCACGTCTTCCTTCACGTACAATTTGCCAATAACTGAACCTGTGAGTTGTTAGCGAAAAGCCTCTGCTGGCATATGTAGATCGGTTAATCACTTCGCTGACATGGATCATAGTTTATTGAAAATAAGAGAACAATATTTTAAATCATAGCTAATAAACTTGGTGCGGCAACCAAAATGCCTACACATGCTTACAACCTCCGAAGAATACCTGTTCAATGTCATCTAAACGATCCTGTCGATGGTATCTTATGTTATCAGATACAGCTAATGGTTATGCAGCAAAAACCTCTTAAATTGATTGGTTCTATGAAAATTCGTAAATGGATATCGCTTTGGTCGTCAAGGGTGTCCCAAAATTTGCGCATGATTTGAATTTTGCGCTATTTGTGTGGTAAAGTGTTGCCAACGGAACAAAAAAAAAAGACAGCGTGACAGCTGACAGTTCAGGGTTATTAAAAATGCAGTGGTACACGAAAGAACAACGCGTTTTCATTGTTGAGCAATATTTTAAAAATAATGAAAGTTTGGCAGTCGGAATACTGATTTAACTTCATCAACTCTGAAGAGATTAATTGAGAAATTCAGGGAGCGATCTAAGACACTCTAGCCGTCGTTAACAAAAAACATCGAAGCAGCTCGTGAGAGTGTTGTTAAGAGTCCAGGAATATCATTCGGCACGGAGGTAAAGGATTGGACAATTCGAGAAGCTCTCTATAGCATATTCTCACGAAAGATTTGCATCTTCATACATACAAAGTGCAATTGACCCAAGAACTCAAGTCTACTGACTACGAACAGCGAAGAGAGTTCGTGGAATGGATTATGGAACAACAAGTGAATGCTGATTTTTCAAACAAAAGCATCTTCAGCGATGAGGCTCATTTCTATCGGATGGCTTTGCTAATTGTCAAAATTGTCGAATCCACAATGCGTCACTGTTTGATGCGGATTTTGGGCTGGAGGCATCATCAGACATATTCTTTGAAAATGCGGCAGGTCAGGCAATAACAGTTAATTGAGCTCACTATAGCGACATGATAATCAAGTTTTTTGTACCTAAATTGCAAGATATGGATGTGGACGACATGTAGTTTCAACAAGACGGTGCCTGAATGAGTCATTCCCTGGTCGTGTAATTTCAAATTTTGGTGATCAGAATTGGCCACCCAGATTATGCGATTTACCTTCGTTGGGCTTTTTTATTTGGGGTTTTTTGAAGTTTAAGGCTTATACCAACAAACCCACGACCACCCACGTCTTGAAGGAGCAAATTGAGTGCTGTATCAACGAAATTCAGCCACATTTATTTATGGTCATGAGGAATTTCGACGTATGTGCCAGCAAAGCCTCGGAGGCCTTTTACCCGATATGCTATTCCATACATAACCCTACACTGTATACTTTATGAATCAATAAGACCTGTGTTTTGTATTAAAATTACTTCCTGCGTGTATTTTGGGACACGCTTTACATAGCTGTACGCGCAAGACAAAAATGCGAAGAGTGCAGAATGTGGCATGCCAGGGGCTTTAAATGAATGAATCCGAAAAAGGTTTTGTCTATTGATTCGCTTAAGCTAGTTCTGAGCTATTTTTCTCCTTTGTTTTATGTAATAGGCCAGCAATTAGCCGCCTATAAAAAGTGTTGCCTTCGTGGTATTTTCATCTTGGAAAAACGTTAGGAAACGTTTGGAAAGTAGGACTGAACAAACGTGAAAATGCAGAGAAAATAAAATATTTTGAAAATAACAAACGTGCTCAAAATTTGTATTTCTTCAGATAGAGATACCCCCTTCTCTTCACGTTAAGTTCATCTACGTGAAGCATCATCTGAATCAAATCACAAGCTTAAATCTATTTACTAACACTAATTTCCAATGACTCTTGTGAGACATTAAGGTCACCCATTCATGTCCAATTACCCATGACAAGGATGATTTTGATTTGCTAAACAAGGAAAAAAAAAAACCCCAATCAGTCACTGATAAACGCAAAATTCTACTTCAATCATCACCGATGAATAAAATAAAAAATTAAAAGAAAAAAAAAAAAAAAAACTCTGAATTGAGTTATTTTCAGTTTGTCCCAATCGCAATCAAAGGCTACGCGAATAACGAGCTCGAAGTCTTCAGAAATCAGTGAATCCTATTCACTTTCAAATAATCTTGTTGCTGTATGGTTTGAGGTAGGAGTAAATAGGTCCTAGACTAAAGCAAAAAAAAAAAAAAAACAGTAGGTACTCGAAATTGGATTTCACTTGAACAGGATACAGTTTTTTTTTTCATTTTTTTTTTTTCATTCATCCTACTGACAAGATGATGTTGCTGACAACGTCAACGATTATTAGAAAGAACCACCCACCACGAACGCTTCACCGCAAAAGGAAAAAATATCCTTTCACGGGTTCTGTGCGAATGAGAAGTTTTGTAGGATTCTATGATCACAGTGGTTACCTGTCTCATTTTATCTATGCGCCTCCTTGTTGACAGTTATAATGAGGCTGTCGATTATCTCAATAATTGCAAGATGATGACAACTGTGGCGGTGCACGACTCAAGTGAATAGTGGAAATATGATCTGAATTTTGTTCAAAGATCTTACACCACCCTGCATCAGCATCCTCCACTATTTGAACTGTGAACATTTTACTTGTTCATTAGGAGTGCATACCACACAGCCTCTGGTTACATTTGGCCCCTCATTATATTATTCTTCGAATAACAAGACACATACTCGTACAAAGTATTTATAATGCTCGCATTTGTGTCCACCCCCTCGCAAGAGAAACACAATTTATACTGTCATACCCACTCAATGTCCTAAAGGACATACGAAACGAAGAAACAACATGATGTGAGAAAGAAAAAACCCCCTCACTATGCGTAAAGGACTTGAAAACGTATTATCTTCCCTCAAACGCATATTGCCTGAGATGTGGGACATGGGCAAAGGTACACAATTCCACTCTGAGCAACAGACACATAATTGGGTAAATATTTTCGAAATTAATTTCTTTTATCCATGAATGGTTTTTGTTGCGAACGACTCTTTTCCCCCACCAATATTTAATTTTTTTTTTTTCTTCTTATCCTGGGGATTCGGTTTTTCATAAATTTTCTTCGTTTTCAGTGCACATAAACTCTGCGCGTTTGTTGTATCTTCGGTCGTTTGATTATTCAAAAAGATCAGACAGGATTCGCAATAACCTAACGCCCACCCATCTACCATCATCTTGGCTGGCGGCGCGTCAGCTTCAGCATCAGCATCAGCATCAGTACAGGATATGTTTGTAATGAAATGCAAAATGGCTTCTGGGATTTTGGATTTTCTTTCATTCTTCTCTACTACTCTCCACCGCTATGATGGTGAAGGAAACTTTGATTTTTGGTCCTTGTTACTTTTCTCTCTGCAACATCCGGATGTAAGGAAAAAAAAAAAAAAAAAAAAAAACTCCTGAGGAAGAAGAATAAATCTGTAATTGAACAATGCGCAATGTTTTCTCTACATCATCGTTAGAGGGATGAAGGATGAATTGGAATTAAACAAATTGTAATCCTCTTCTACGAATGGAATTTTAATTTAGATACATAAGTAATAAAGATTTTCATAAATTTGTGTATCCCATTTGTAGATACTCTATTCCCTGGACAGTTGTATCTATCTACAGTATTAAATTTGCACCGCAACCACAAATATTCTTCCATGGAAAGATACATAATTAAATCCTTACATTAAAATTGAAATAAAAATTAAATTTACTACTCGTATATATGGACGAAGGTGAATGCAGGAGACTCACTTGTCTGGTGTATTAAATTTGCTTTTCATTAATTTTAGTCCTCGAACCAGTAGGCAGTCATAAGTAGATGATTAAAATGTACACGGCTGGCAGGGCACTTAAGTGTATTTTATTTTTTTGTGCTTCTATTGGGAACGAAATTTTCACGGTTGAATGAAATTTTATGAATAAAATGGAAAAAAAAGGACGAAAATTTGAGTGCATATAAATGAAACTGTTCAGACGAGTTAAGCATAATAAAAAGAGCATACGTTCTAGTGGTAGTCAATAAAAACGAGGAGTAATGTATGATGATACTCGTGCGTATTTCGAAAATACTCGTACTAGGTTTTTTTTCCAAGGACTTGAAAATGTACGTTACATACACATTGATTGTTGTAAATCTCTATTCTTATCCCAGATATGCAATCCACTTTAATTACTGCGATTAATATTCATCCACCATATTCAAATGTTGTCTGCAGAACAATAATAAAAGTTTGTAGAGTGAAGAAAAGGACCTTCAGAGATCCAAGATCCAGAAACTAAATCTTTTATTCATATTACGACTTGTAGACAAAAATGTAATGTCAGCGATCCACTGCCACCGTGGGCGTTTTACGGAGATTTCCACTCCCAGACTTTACTACCACTTGAAGGAGTGCAATAACCAGAGTTGCCAATTAAAAATCGTTAATTAAAATTAGCGCATTGGCGACAAGACGCCGTACGATAGCGTACATGGAAAAGCACACATTAAAGATATGACAAAGGCTACCTCTGATAGAAATGTATGCCACAAACAATTTTGTCCGCCTTCTTTCGCATTCATATACATTGAGGGCCATTTAAACTAAACTTTCGGCACCTGACAACCCTATAACTTTGACATCTGTTTTTGGATCAGCTTATGTCATCCCGCGTCAATCCAAGCGATTGTGCCATGGAACAGTACACGCCACCACAATGTACTGTTATAGTGCAGTTTTACATTCAAAACATGTTCTCCATTGTGAAAACGGAACGTGCATATCGTGCAAAATATCGAGTGAGGGAAGCGTCTTCAGACCACACCATAAGGCGTTTACACCAAAAATTTATCACCACCGACAATCTTGGTAATGCCAGTCATCAAGGCCGACATCGTCCGAGGCGGTCTGATGAGAACATTGAGGCTATGCAGGCCAGTGTTAAGAGATCACAGACAACATCGAGTCGTAACCGTTCTTTACAGTTGGGCATCCCACGCACATCTATCCGACGCATAATTTGATGCCAATTCTGACTGATAACGCCATGGATAACTTTTGGTTCCGGCGCCACAGCTCATACAACCCGAGCCACGATCGGTTTATTGCATCCTTTGTTTCTCGGACGCCAAATTTCGAAAAATTGTGATTTTGACTGGCCTATGCGATCACCCGACTTAACGCCTCCAGACTTCTTCCTGTGGGGTTATTTGAAGTTCAAAGTTTATGTCAACAAGCCACGAACCAGAAGCCTTGAAAGACAATATACGACAGGAAATGGCCGCTATTCAGCCCGAAAGTGGTTACCGCCATGCACATTCGGCCTCATTCCACAGCATTTTCCATGACTTTTCTCAAAACTTCTGGCGATAAATTCTCTTCTTCTTGTCGGATATTGTCCGTTAGGGTCGCCAAGGTCTAAGGCTTGTTCGTAAAGATCCGTAACTTAAAAAAAAAACCCAAAGAAAAAAGTCTGGAACGGTCAAATCGGGCAATCTTGTGGACCAGTGCAAATCGCCAAAGGGAGAGGTTAAGCAGCCAGAAAACGCTTGCAGAATGTCTACTGTCACTCATGCTGTGTGTGCGGTTGCACTGTCCTGCTGGACCCACATGTTCTCCAAACGCAATCCATCAATTCGCGGCAGCAAGAAGTCGTTGATCATGATTCTTTAGCGATCATCAGTCACAGTAAACAGTGCTGCCGACATCGTCCCCGAAAAAATATGGGACAAACGCAATTCCTCCGCACAAACAGTAACTTTGAGAGTAATGACACTTCGTGCATTACACGCGGATTTTTAGTGCCCAAGAAGCTATAATTTTGCTTACTCACGTAGGTGGGAATGCGCCAGGTCGTTCATGATGATTTTCAATGGAAAATCACCCTCATCGCGCTCGAGGTTTAGGAGGGCTTGGTTGTAATTTACGCACGATTGGCGGTCTCAGGCAACAGCTGATACACTGTTTGCACTTTGTATGGCTACATCTTCAAGTATTTCACCAAAATTCGCTCCACGAGTAAAGATGTTTGAGGGTCCTGTCGAACATCTGCAGGCACAACAGCGATATTATCGACCGAACGGCTGCTCCGGGGTCGGCACATCTGATATTTCCTATGTTGAGCCAGTCTCCTCGAAGCGAGCGAATAAACGCAGCAGTGTTTACCATGGTTGACCAGGGAATCGACGAAATACACGTTGAGTCAAAACCACCGACCGATTATTTGTCAACATAATCATTGACACAATTATTCCGCCTGAGGTTTTGCAACCATGTCCAACCATCTGATGTTCTGTACGTTGGTTCCTTTTAGGCCCCAGAAAAAGGATGCGACAACATTTCTTACATTTCGCCCTCCAATGGGCAAAAATGGCAGATAAAACTTTCAAAATTACTTTTTTGATTTATCCGGTTTGGATATGTTAATTGTTTTCAGTAGAATTCTACGATTATTTTCGTCTTCAAGCTGAGAAATGCGCATAACATTGTTGATTTATCCATCAAGTCATCACTATCAGTTTCCAATCAGCGCCAACAGTGGTGCAGCAGTGGATGGCCAGGTACAGTTGTGTGCCCTCACGATTAATATTCATGTTTTGGTTTTGTTAAACCTTTTATGATCATACAGGGCATATTAATTTTGATACACAGTTTGTATAAACTACATACCTCTAAAACTAGATACAAAAGGATGGGCCGTTTTTCGGTTTCTTTTTAAAATTGCTATAAAAAAAATTGTTTAATATTTTTCAAAGTTTTTTGCTTTATTGAAGAGAGTACACTTTCCGGTTATTTACGGAGAATCATCATTTTCTGTGACGAGTCAAACTTTTCGGTTTTCGACGCACACTTTCGACAGCAGCAGCAATATTTTCGCCTAAGCGCACAGGTTGAACACGAGGATAACTTAGCATGCCAATCTCACGAACTTTCTTCGTAAACTTGTGTACAGCAGGCACGGTTGGTGCATTATTTCGACCGAAATTTCTTTTCAAAATTCGCACTGTCGATCGATGGACTGGCAATCCAACCGTCCGTCTGTTCACCGGTATAAATTTTTAACTAAAAATATGAAATTTGCTACATAAGTTTTCTAGAAGAGAATAGCAGTAGAAGTGTGAGACATTTTAAAATCGCCCACAAACACATCTAGTTTTCTATATTCTTATTAGAAACTGAAAAATTTTGTCTTGACAAAATATATAGACGCTGACTTTATTTACAATTCGCTCATACATTGTAGAGAGCCACGCCCACTTCTAGGAGGTAAACATATTTCATTTCTCATAGCTATGTAAGTATTTACGATATTGGTTAAGTATTTCTGTAAATATCTCATCAGAATCCTTGAACTTTCACCTTTCTTTCTGATAATATCTCTTAAAAATCGCGGAAATATCCTCTGAATAGAAGGATGTCATTGAATTTGAACTAAAAATTTCCCCACGTCACACCCACTTTATTAAGGATGTAACAGATCATGGGGGATAGGGTATCATACGACCCATTCCAAGTGGATTGTAACTTCTCTGTATGTTTTTATAATGCAATTTCGACATTCAGTTGTAGATACTAAATTCATTCAAATTAATTTGAACATTCGAATTTCCGAATAGGTAGGGCATATTTTCCAAGACAACAAATCCCATATGTAGCAATGTTTGTCCTAAAAGATTCATCTTAGATTGGGTATATGAATGGAATTCCTCCACACGCACAACGAAAAACTTTGCTTTGAAGTCCAATAACTAATAAAGACGAAGGACGAAGAGGAACCACCCAAAATTCGTTTATCAAACCGCAACACAAAAGCGACCTAATATCGTTTTTAATAATACCACCCCCTTCCCCCCAATTTGAAAACCTATATCCACGTGCACGATAAATGTGGTAGTACCTACCATGCACATAAGGAAAGCGCAAAAAAAACGAGAAAAATAGAAAGCAAGAAAAAAAAGTTTGAAAAAAGAAAAAAACGAATCCAACTAAGGTAAATCAAATCCACCTTTATTCGTTTATATTAAAATAGAAGGAACTCCTTGTCCCGTTATCCTAGTATCCCATCCACACACAATCGTCAGCAATAACAACAGCAAGAAGAAGAAGAAAAAAAAAACAAAAAAATTAACATAAAAGGACACACAACAGTCACACAGGCAAAGCCAAACCAAACGTAGAAAGAAGGTTGAAAGGACGAACGAAACGAAAAAAAAATTCAAAATCTTAAGGATAAAACTTTGAAAATGGCATTTTCTTGTTTACTCCTGAAAGCATTCAAATGGCCCTCAAACAATTTCTTTTATGGCTTTGCTCGGCGACAACAACACTACACGAATAGCAGCAACAACAACAGCAAAGCGATATCAGCAACATAAACAGGATTCAACTTGGGCGCAGGATAAGAATTCAAGTTTTTATTATTTTTATTCTTTTTTTTTTGGGGTTTTTTTTAAAAAAAAATCTCTTACCACATCCCAATTATTTTTCTTTTTTTTTCTTGAGGGGACGATGAAAAGTAGCGGAGTAGATGGAGGATTGATGTGGATCCTGGCGTGCATGTGGCAGCATGGATTTAAATCAAACGAATGATATCAATTCATCTTGGTTGGAAATTGCTTACGTCAAGTATAGAAAGTGTACGAAGGCGGTGTGTATCGTTACCTACTTGGCAAGTAATTATCCGGGCGCTATTTATCTTTTGAATATTTTTTTTTTTTTTTTACGTCAAGAAAGAGAACCTGTGGGTTTTAACGTATAAATGACCCAATCTAATACTCGTAGGTAAATTTAAAGATAAATAAAAGGGATTTAAGGATATGTTGTGGATAAAAAAAAACTAAGATTCTAACAAAAGTGAGGAGAGTAAACGTAGAAAATTAGACTAGCTATCTACTACTTATCTCTACTTTTACAAACAGAGTTCCAACGAAGTATGTAGCATTTCACGTCCCACCCTCAAAATACCACGATCTTAGGGATTTTTATATAAAGATATTCCCCCTCATTACCAACCCACAACTAATTTTAGTCACTGAAACGAGAGATAACGCGGCCAGGGACATTTGTGTGCAAAAACTGCATTGTTTCTGGAGCTGTGTGACAGGTGGCACCGTATTGTTGCACCCACATTGAACAACGTTCACCATTGACTGTTACAGCAATGAACGTACTTTCGAAGAAGTACGGCCAAATCACGCCGGTGTGACCCAAAATCAGCACCAAACAGTGACTTTTTGTGGTCCTCATTGCTGAAGATGGTTTTGTTCGAAAAATCGCTATCAACTTTGGTATTCTCTAGGTTAGGTTAGGTAACTGGGTACCCTTGTTGACAGGATTGTCAACAGCTCACTTAGACCACTAAGAGTCCATTGTGCCAATATTTAGAACCCTGGGAACCTAAAAATTTCAATCTTCGACCGCTACGCTAAACCACCCAGATAAATGTATGAATCTCAAGAGTTTGGTTAGCTCAATGCTACCTCCCTCATCCAGCTCTGAAAGAAGTATCTGCCAAAATCACGACTTCTTTTGCTGGCCAGAGCTGGACAATCACACAGGAGATGATGAAAGGATTCTATTTCCTCTACGTCCCTGCAGCTTCTACAATAGTCGTTATGAGATAACCCTAGCAGTGCTGCGTGATTACCTATCACACAGTGTCCTGTCACGATACCAACCGATTGATCTCTTTTTGTCGTAGAGTGACCATAATGATTTGGCTGTAGCCCATGTATCTAATCGACACCAACGTTCATTAGCTTCCTCATTAGACTCGGTGTCTATCTCCCTGTATATCGTGCTAAGCGGTACATCGTCCGCTTTTTCGTTACAGGAGATATCCATGTGGAGCGGTGCCCAGCACAGGGTCACCGCTGAGATAACATCCAGTAGTTTTTTTTTTACCGCTTGGTTGTTTGGAAGCAGTGGCAATAATCATATCCACAGCTTGTTTTACTGCAACAATTTCGGCTTGGAAAACGCTGCAACCATCCTTAAGTCTAAACGAGCGATGTATATTTCGAGACACCAGTACCAGCATTCATTTTGAATCCGTCGGTAAAGATGGCCAGTTCACTCTCGAAACAGACTCTTCCCTCATCCTATTCCTCTCTGCTAGGAATTCTAATAGAGAACTTTCGGTTGCAGTTTGGCATGGGGATGCTGTAGTCCGTTTCCGTCCGGAGTCTCAATATATTCCACCGGTTTAGAATTGAGGCATGACCATAGGGTTTAGCTTTCCATAGACCGGCTTCCCTTAGTCTTAGTGAAGTTTTGGCTGACGTGTTCCCGCAGTATATGTCAAGTGGAAGAAGATTCTCAACGATCCCGTCAGCCCCAGACAGCCTGCCTGTTGAATCTTTGTAACGCTTTCAAGTTGGTATTTCTTCTCGAGCATTTCCCACCAGACAATGGAACCATAGGTCAAAATGGGTATAGCCAGTGTATCACTTTAGGCTTAAAACCCCAAGATGTTCTCTAACACCCAATCAATCATGGTCGGCTGGCTTCAATTCCTTTGTCAATTGCATCCTGTAGGCATGCAAATGCATATCTTTTGCTAAAATACGCAACGTGGAGCTGTAGGAACGATTCATTTGCTGGGAACGATGGCGAATGGGCTTTGACGGATTGTCATGAACATTAACACTCTTTGCGGCAATATTTTTGCGTAACCCACTACGAGGAAGCACTACGAAGAAGCACTGGTCTTTACACATGCAATACTAACCCGGTTCGATCGAAACGACACGGTGGACGGTTGTGTATATCGACATTATTTCGCAATGCACGAGTCGAACATGGGTTTTAACAATTAAAATGCATCGTATTCCGCTCCATAATTACAAATGTCAATGCTTAGTATTCACACATGTCTAAAATCCGCTGTTTATTTTTGACAGAACCACAGTAGTGCCAGATTTAAATTATAACCTCCAATTGAATCACTCTTTATGTTTAGGAAAAAGGACGAATCAATTAAGGCAAGCAGTTCGAACCACCTACTGCAGCAAGAGGAGGGCATTTCTGGAAGAATCCCAAACTGTGAAAAATCGAAGATGGCGAACACAATAGATCAGTCTAAACTTTTTAAGAAGGTTTTCTGTTATCTATTTACAGTTACGTGTACGAAATTAGAAACGATTTCGATGCCGCATTGCTAACTTTTAAAACACCTGTGTTTCCACCTAAAGCCTTTTTGGTATATTTGACACTCAGGTGCGTGAAAGAATATTTCTGCATTGGTTCCGATTTGGGAAGAGAGATTAAAGAACATAATTTTAGTATTAGAGCTAATGTTTAATCTATGCTCTGTAAACCAGATCCTTAATAAATTAAGATCCCAGTTTATATCAGATACCAAATTCAAAGTACTGTCACAGCCATAAGAACAGCCTACATCATTTGCGAAAGCAGTGATTGTTGCTTTAAAATTCAGTTCAAATAGAGAGTTGATGTACGAGTAGATGAGAAACAAAATGGGTCCCAACACAGACCCTTGAGGAACTCCTAAATTGAAAAGCTATATTCCGCTCCCGATTCCACTGATCTTTACTCTTTGCGATCAATTAGAAAGGTAATGCTGGATTGGTTTAGAATCCATGTCCAAGGCTTTCGTAATATCTACAAAAAAAGGATTGCAGTGAACTTATTCGCATCAAGATTAGAAAAAAACACTGCAACAAAAATTGAGAAGGGCGTCTTCAGTTGATTTACCTTGCTGAAAACCAAATTTCACGTAACTAAAAAACTTATTCTTATTTAGAAAAGATACTATCCTGTCCTTTACAATTTTTTTCAGAAATTTTACTAAAAGCAGGAAGCAGTGAAGTAGGTCTGTAATTGATCATATCCTGTTCACAGCCTTTTTTAAACAATGGAATTACGTCTGCACATTTGAGATCATCAGGAAAAGCTGCCAAAAATATACTGCTGTAAAAGATAACTGCTAGTACCTATATCAACTAAAAAGCATCCAATATGCTTAGAACTACGAGTACATTGGAAATGCCATCAAAGCCGCAGGCGCGAAAATTTCTAAGAGAAACAATTGCCTTTAGAACTTCAAAAGCTCATAGGCAAAACTATTTCTTTGCAAAGATACACCATGAACCGTATTTAATTTATTCCCATATTTAAAACAATGGGGGCGTAGTGGTTAGTGTATCGGATCACTACGCAAGAGTTCCAAGTTCGAATCCCAGAAAACACCAAAAAGTTTTTCACGATCCCACCTCTCGCGAACGGCTGACAAACATCCGAGAGTATTGTTGTCACGAGAAAGCTTCTCAAAACAAATAGCCGTTCGGACACGGCACTAAACTGTAGGTCCCTTCCATTCGTGTGAAAAATATAACGCACACAACACGAGTGGTTGCGAGAAGCTAGGCAACGGCACTTAAAGAGCTGTTGCGCCAAATATTATTTTATTTAAAACAATAACAGTTGAAAAGGTCCCACGCAAATCTAGAGCAAGGTCTACATCTACCCGAAAAGACACTTTGATTGTGCGCCAAAGAAAAAATTGCACTCACTCAACAGCAAGAGAAATTCGTGCAGCATTTTTCGACGTCAGTGAAACTTAGGCTGCGCAGACCAGGTATCTTTGAACGTATAGCCAGGAAGAAGCCGTTGTTGACTGAAATTCATTTTGAAATTCGCTCATTAATATAAACATGGGACTGTCGCTCAGTGGGAAAATGCACGATAAAACAAAGATAAACAGAAAAGTATGTGTTCGCCATCTGAGATCGCCGAGTTTGATCCAAGGTACACCAGATACGGTGAAGGTTGTTATGATATGAGGTACTATATTCTTGCGCAGCGTTAGTTCAATTCACAAAATTGAGGAACATGGATAGATTCCAATATTGTACATAGTATCCTACAGAATGCAATGCTGCCATATGGCAGTAATTTGAAAGTTTCAACAGGATAATGATCCGAAAAAGACTGCGGCTTACACAAACAAAAATGGTTTGAAGAGAATTCCATTACTTTATTGCACTGGCTGCCATTCAGCATGGATCTAAATCCTATTAAGAACCAGCGGCATTATTGCAAAAGGAAGTTGAAAATCTTCACAGCCTTTATGAAGAGACCACAATTTAATAGATTGATTAAAAAAAAGTATAAAAAAGACTTATTTCGACGTTTTTCTTAAAAAACTGCTCTATGGTCGACTGTAGCCCGGAAGAAAGTTGTTTTATAATTGCCTTCTCTCTCAAACTTCTCAATCTTAAAAGTGTGGAAACATCGGCCTCACATTGCTCTGCAAATTTCATGCTGGTGTTGATGGCTGAAATTGCCTCTGCTGGTTTCATTAAATCGACAACCCCCACTACACATTCTTCTGAGGATACAAGTTCCTCTTCAGCATCAAAAGGTAAGCAGACCACATCTTCATTCCACTCTTTTACATCATCAAACGTACACTGAACCTTTAAATGAAATTTAAATGTTGAAAAGAAAATTAAAAATTATTGACTTATGTACATCAGGAAAAACTTCTTGAAGCATATTCAGCGCTGTTGTTGAAACCTGGGTTAATTCCCCCGATCGCATTCTTTGCTGCGGTACAGCAAGAGGGACATCTTCTTCGTCATTAGAAACAGATTGAAACAGTTATGCCAACACTTTTCTATGACTTCCGGTGTTATTTTGTTCCAAGACATGTTAGAGCGTCACACAAGGTAAATTTGTTCATCATCTTCTCAACTTCCCGTCCTTTGGAGATCACATCTGACAAGAGGCTCCTTCGATATTGCAACTTTGTGAGCCGTATCACATTCCGGTCCATTGGTTGGATTAGGGGAGTTGTGTTTGGAGGCATAAATATCGTGCGAATACAGCCATCATCACTTTGGAGCTCGTTTTCAGGAGGATGACTTGGGGCATTGTCGAGAATAAGCGATGCCTTTTCTGGTAAATTGTTATTTTTCATAAACTCCCGTGCCTATTAAAGAGACACAATATTTATTCAAATGATAATTACCTGGGAAACAAATTCTGAATGAAACTAATTTTTAAAAATGTCTTGTCATCCATGCAGTCTGCGAGTTGGTGTATGTCATTGGAGGCTTGAAATTTTTGAAACACCGGGTGTTTTTTGCCTTTTCAATGGCCAAAAATATAAAACGGTCCTTGGCAATTTTCCTTCCAGGAGCTGATTTTTCGCCAGAGTGCACAAATGTTTTGCTTGGAATCATTCGTCCAAAAAGACTACTTTCGTCAGCATTATAAACTTGGTCTCGAGTGATACCAAGGTCAGTCATAATCTCCATCAATTTGGCTTTGAAGAGCAAGACAGCATGTTTAATAGAGCTAAGTTTTTCTCCACTAATTGCTAAGAGCCGAATCCCAAAACTAGCCTTGAAGTTATTAAATTAAGTGTTGAATGAATTTGTCTCCTTGAAAATAGGGTGCAACTTTTTAGCCTTGGTTTTCAACATAATCCCTGAAACTGGAACATGACGGTCACGTAGCTTCAAGAACCATCGATACAACGTAGCTTCCATTTTTAGCATTTCTGATTTACTCAATGTCTTGCGTTTCTCTGCTCCAGAAATCGAAGTCTTATACACCCGCAAAGTGATTTCCTTATTTTTTTTTTTATCCCCACAATCCTGGATATACCAATTCCATATTTTTTTTGCAATGTTTCTATACCTGCACGATCTGTGTTATGTTATGTTTTTCTCCAATTTCAGCTGTGATATGAAAGTATCGAAATAATTTGATGATTAAACAACAATTTCAAAAATTCCAATAAAATATAAAATTTCAGTACACTACGGGTTAAAACGCCAGCACTATGTCTTTCCCATTTAAGTATCAGCAGCGTTCCTAATTATGTGCACGCCATTGTTCCCAATTTAAAGTTGAAAATGTGTACTCGTACCTAATTAGTGCCATTTTTTTTTTTAAATCACTGAGAAAGATTTATCGGTTACTAGTGCTGGAATATCGTCAGCACATTATTGGATTCTGTAAACTTCTGCTTGCGTTCAGCCTCCCTCTTTCAGTTAAGCCATCTGATTGATAACGCTACAAAATATATTTCTAATTCCTCCGAATGAAATGTTTGATAATCTTTACCAACAAAACAGCATTGCTAATGCGGTAACAAATACTCACAATTCACACCATCGTTCTATCTAATTACAAATTAATTGTTGCTTCCTTACTCCTGCAAGATTAACCAAAGGAACCACAAACATAAATTGTCCAAAATGCGGGCCATTTAAGCCTTGAAATCACAATAGAAAGCAATTAAACATTGAGAACACAATTAAAACAAACAATCGGCGACATTTTGCATAAGGGTCGTATTGACAGTCGCCGCGTGGCTTTGAAATGTGAATCCTGCAAATGGCATACTAAACTTTCAATGGCTGTCTTCCCATTAAAAAGCATGGGTTGGTCCCGATATCTACCATATCCTCGATATCCACTGTCTAAATGACTTACAACACACGTTCACACCGCGCCGCGCGTTATTACTAATCCAAGCGTGGATATACAATGCACACCCTTATTTTATCGAATGTCATACCCCCAACCCCACATCTTTGCATACAACAACAACCTTTCGAATCCTCCTCCAATAACCGCATTCAAATGGAAGTTTCGATTTTTTTTTTTTGTGGATATTTTAAAGTTTCTTTAAGGGAATCCATCAGGGTAAACACATAGGACAAGGGGTGTTTGCACAGTTAGTGCTCTATTGTGGTGTTGGTAGTTGAAAGAAGAAGAAAAAAAAAAAAAAAAAAACAGACTCTAAGGACATTCGCGGGGTGGGAGGATTGAATTTATATTCGATGTGCCACGGTAGCAACAGCAGGCGAACAGTTATGTATTTTTTTTTATACATTTTCAGTAAGGGTGGCAGAGCAGCGCACCGCACACACACGTTTACCCTCACAGGGGTAGCAAAATTTTTATTTGAAATTTTTTTTCTCTCTTTATATGGGGATGCGATGGTGGTTCTCTGAGGGTGGCAGAGATAATGGTAATGGTGGCTTTATCGTTATAATACCTTTATAGATTTTTTTGTTCCCTGTTTTTTTTGTTCCCTCCAAAATACCAGAGGGTGGTGGTGGGTGAATGGAAAAACAAATATACAACAACAAATGTAAGAACCAACATGGTATCCTGGGAGGGAAACATTAAGTAATGCTTAATAGCCTTCCCGTCCTGTGTCCCCGTCCAGGTCCTGCTGTCAGTTCTCTTCAATGTGGATTCTGTTCACTTTTTTTTTGTGTGTTTTGTTGGTGTGTCGTCAAAGTACGTGATGAAAACAAAGATGGCTTCCTTGTGGATTTATGATACTCAGCGAGGATAAAATAAAATTTGAATGCAGTGTTATCCTGCGCCATTCGCGTTCACTCTCATTTCAAAGTCTCTGTGGTATTCGCGCGATATACGAGAAAAGACCGAAGGCAGGGTACGAGTAGATGCCTTGCGAAATAAATTTCGATTATTAAAAATGCTTTTTACGATTTTTTACGGTTAGATTTGCATTAATATTTTACAACTATTACGGGGTTTTATGGCTTTCGGGGGGCCTCTGGTTCGCAAAATGGATGGTCATATATCATTAATGTAATAAGATGGTGATAGCATCTCTGAGGTTAGTGTGGGCCTCAGCAAGCAGCAATTTTCCCAGTTGCCCCAATTCTTGCACGCAATTAAGGTTGTTTACGATTCATTGGCAGGAATTAAACCTCCATTTCTATATTAATTTAGCGTTTATGCCCAGTGGAACTTGAGTCATTCATCTCTAGTCTGCTACTGGATCTGTTTTGTCAAATGTCACTCCGTGGATGACTAAGCATCTGGAGTAGGCACGAGTATATGTACCTCCGCTCTAAATTCAGTAAATATTTGATGGATGGTTTCGAGGTTTCAGTGTTGTTCACAAAATTGCATGGTCGCCATTGCCAAAGCTCGGGTGTTCCCTTCACCAAAGAAAGTCTGTATGGAAGACTTCAGTCTTGCCTAGTTAATGGCAAACGTGGAATCAGCTTCTCAATCACATTTTTTTGTTGCTTGGAGCAGCCCATCATCAAGAGCAACATGAACGTTTAATAGAATCCACCACATCAAGAGGTATCTGCTGCAAATTGTCCCCAGGCGACTACTTACCGGCACTCAAACGCTGTATCACTGTTAGAAAAAGGCTTGCTGCCCTGGAAAATACGGTCTGGAGGAGTCTTCGACAACAGAGGCCTTCTGTGGTGACTTTTGAATTCACCTTCTTCAGTCGCTGCTAAGAATAGGTTTTCAATTTAGAATTTTTGCCAGTTTCCCTTCTTTTGAAACCAAAATTTTTGTTTTTTAAAATAACGGTAAGTATCACTTGGGCCTTAAGCAAGTAAAAATCAAAACCGATCTATCAAACCTGATGTGATTGACTTCTTCACAACGAAAGGAATTAATAGGAAAGAATTCGACGTTAAAAGCAGTCCTGTCCACGGATCATACTCCTGTGATGCAAACAGTGAATGGCATATCAGACAAATAATTGAAGACAACGAACATTGGGAAAAATAATCGAAGGATCACTGACCTCAACAAATAGTATTGATATTGAGGTAAAAAAATATCATTGCTGACATACAACAGGCAGCCGATGATAGTACATCGATCTATCAAAAGAAAAGACTCTCTATCAAATATCCCACGGAAATTAAAGAATTAATCTTAGAAAAGAGAAGAGCTCGTAGAAAATTGCAAATGACTAGATATCCCGGTAACACTATTTTTAATAGGACCAAAGCAAAGCATTAGTTCACAACTTAACGGCTGATAAAGCCTCTGACTTTGGAAGGCTGCTAAACGTTTAAAAAGACCACAATTACAAGACCCCCACTGAAAACATCTGATGGCAAATGGATCGGAGACCCAAAAGGAAAGCCCTTGGCTGAGAACCTGATAAATATTTTCAAACTTTTCCCACCTACGATGACAAATGAAAAAATTGAATTTGTTGACAAAACAGATGAGGAAAATATATCTTATGTTTCGCTAAGGAGGTCATCACTTGCGTACAGAAATTATCTAATAGAAAATCACCTGGCCTATTATCATGAAAGAATTGTCATACATTGCCCTGGTGAAAATTAAATATATAATAATTGCCTGTTTTAGACTAAGATATCTTGCGCATCACTGGAATATAGCAGAGCTAATTATTATACCTAAACAAGAAGAAGAAGACTGTCAGTCGTGACTTCATATCGGCCAATCTCACTTTTGCCGATATTATCAAAAATTTTCGAGGAACTAAAAGACAAGACAAAGTTATCCCGAACCACCAACTCGGGATTAGAAATAAATACTCGACAATATACCAAGTGCATCGTATATCTGAGAAATACAAGCAGGTGTTCCGCAGGGGAGTGTTCTAGGGCCAACACTGCATTTATAATGTACTCGTACTAATGATATACCATATAGCAATGACATAATGTTAGCTACATTCGCAATCTTAGCAGTGGATGGGTGTGTGGTTAAACCAACAGGAAAGTTACAAAATGCAGTTAACAAGTTAGGAGTTTGGATGCTAGTATGGCGAATCAAACTAAATTAAGGATTGGTCATGACTCACGAGATGTTTTTAGTGCGGTTTGAATTCCACACTACTTTGGGTTGTAAATCCCTTAGTGTCTTTCGAGATTTTCACCTTAATTAAAGAAAAAATGTGGTAGTGATATACTCGTATCAATGTACCTCTTGTCCCTTTTAGACTAAGGACGGCAATTTTTAATAGGCTGAACACCATGAGCACAAAACATGAAATGAATTGATCTATTGTCAAATCAATTGATAAACAGGCAAAGCTCCATCATTTCTTACTACTTGATCATGTGATCCTCTTTTTAGCCCCACGATCTTTGGAATTAGGTTGGTCATAACACTCGTAGCCCCAGAGGCTAGAATTGTGCGTTGCTTTAATAGTACCTCTAACAAGTTGAAAGAGGTGAAATTTTTTTTTTTAATTCAAGTATTTTTTCAACACTTAATTAATAATACAAACTAGTCACCTGGGCTAATAAGAAATTTTAATCTAGCTAGAAATCCATCCGGTAGCATCTCTTGGTTTCTGGTACTCGTATATGTCACATCTCTGTTGTATACTTCGTAGTGGCTATGCCCTCCATCTGTACCAACTCAAATGGTTTAGTTCGTTTGGGTTTATGTACAATGTCCGTATTGTCCAGGAGCTGTGATGCTTCGATGTCAGCATGCTGACGGAGGCTTCATTCGTGTCTTCTGGCATTTTGTTTGACCAGGTTGGTGACAAAATACAAAATATTTCTGATGTACCAAGGTCCTTAGTACCTTGTTTTGGAATCTTTGGATAATTTCAATGTTACTCTTTTTGGTATACTCTTGCCCCAAAGCTGAATACCATAGGTCCACACCGGTTTCAAAATTTGCTGGTATAGTAAGACGTTGTTGTACGTTGAAAGGGCTGAATTTCTAGCTATTAACCAATACGTCCTTCTTTATTTAGTTATCTCTTTTTTTCTTGATGTGCTCTTTCCAACAGAGTTTAGCATCTAGGATTATGCCAAGGTATTTCGCTGTCTTCGCATATGGTACTATTTGTTCGTTGATGGTGATTTGTACAGGGTCTTCCAATAGGGACTTCCGAACTTTGACAGTTGATAGCGGCCATATTGTTGAAGCTACATCTGTCAAATTGGCTGTCATTTATTCAGTTGCCAAAACACCATGGGTGGATATAGCGTTCAACAACACGTGCAAATAATAAAATTGTTTTATCAAAATGAGTGTTCTGTTTGGGCAACGTTCCGCTCGCTTCGCCCATTTTACGGTCGCCAAAATCGTCCTTCCAAGAGGACTATTCGCAGTGTAGTTGATAAATTTGAGTCCACTGGTTCAGTAAACGATCAACCAACACCCATACGTCTACGAAACGCAAGATCTGCCGAAAACATCGCCGCTGTCCGTGAGATTGTGCAGGAGAATCCGACGCAGTCGATTTTACGTCGCTCACAAGAATTCGGCCTTTCGCAGACCACAACTTGACGAATTTTGCATCGTGACTTGGGGCTGCACCCATACAATATTCAACTGACCCAAGAGCTGAAGGTAAACGACCATAAATAACGACGTGTGTTCTCTGAATGGGCTCTGGAGCAGTTGGAAACTGATCCTAATTTTCATCGAAAAATCATCTTCAGCGATGAGGCCCATTTCTGGATGAATGGGTACGTTAACAAACAAAATTGTCGAATTTGGGACAATACCAATCCACATGAGATCCAAGAGCGTCCAATACATCCCGAAAAAGTCACTGTTTGGTATGGATTTTGGGCTGGCGGCGTCATCGGTCCATATTTCTTTGAGAAGGACGTTGGCCAGGCCATCACCGTCAACGGCGAGCGCTATAGGTCGATAATTACCAACTTCTTTTGACCTGAATTGGATCATATGGACACCAACGACATGTAGTTTCAACAGGACGGCACTACGTGTCACACAGCTCACGCTACATTGGAAATTCTGCACGACCGATTCGAGGGCATGGTCGTCTCACGTAGAGGTGATTTGACCCCGTTAGACTTTTTCTTGTGGGGTTTTCTGAAGTCGCAAGTCTATGCGAATAGCCCACAAACCATAGCGGCCCTCAAAGCCAACATAACCCATGCCATCGGTCAAATTCAGCCTGATTTATGCGCCAGAGTCATGGAAAATTGGACATTTCGTATGCGCACCACCCAGAGAAGTCGCGGAGGACATTTGATGTTATACTCATATTCCATACATAATGGCATCAATAAACCTTTCAAACGAATAAAAACTTATATAGTTCAATCTTTTATTAGTAAAATCAACATCAACCGACTTAACTTCATTTAGTTTAATGCGCCATTGTTTTGTCCAAATATATATTTGGTTGACAGCTAGTTGTAGTTTTTGTTGATTCTTCGTTGGTTTTACCAACTGCCAAGATCGCAGTGTCATCAGCAAAAATAGCTATGGTGTCATTTTCAAGCGCTGGGAGATTACTGCTGTACAAAAGGTACAGGACTGGTCCCGCTTTGATTACCTTTAATTCAGAGTAGGAATCTTCTCGTTTAATTCTGAAGTATCTATCTTTAAGATATGGTTCCAGGATTTCGGCATATTGTTTGGGAAAGCGCATTTCCAGCTTATGATTAAGTCCCTCATGCCAAACTTTATTTAAAGCCTGGGCCACATCTAAGAAGATCGTAGAGCAAACTCTTCTTTCTTTTAATGCCTTTTCAATTGTATATGCTATCCTATAGTCTAATGTTTATTTCGGAAACCGAACTGGTGATTAGGAATCAGGTTCTTGCTATTATTGCTATTAAAAGCCCGTGCCCTGCAACAGTATAAAGGTATTCATAATCCTTTTGGCGCGCGCGAATTATAAAAAAAAAAAAATTGCGTTTAATCTTTTGACTAATAGTTTCTCGAAGACCTCTTAGATATAATTGGCAGTAGCGAGATTGGTCTATATGATGCTGTTTCATTGGGTGGTTAACGTGGCTTGAGGATCATAATAACTTCTGTAATTTTCCAAAAGCTGGATACATATTATTTTCGAAAACGTCATCTGCATCAAATTGCTTTTGCATAATGTTCTTAAACGCAAGCTGCATAAGTCGTTTGTTCGAAAACAACATTATAAATCGCACTGCATTTGCAGCATGTTCGATAATGCAGTGTTTGCAGGGCAGGTATTTATAAACGTCATCTGCGCTGCAAAAAAACAGCCAGACATCTGCGCTGTGCAATAAGAAAAATGACAGAAGCGCCTGAATAAAATCCATTATTTTATTTCTTTTAACTAAATATTATGTTTATAGAACTCCATCACCTACTCCTACCCAAGTATGGGTCGAGTCATTGGAATATTGGAAATTTTCTCAATGAATTTTGTTAAGGGCTCCATTTTGCTGCTTGAAAACGTCAAATGCGATTGCAAAAAAAAAATCATGGAGGCGACACTAATAGCAAAAAACCTTTGCAGTTTGACGTTCGCAAACCTTAAGTGCTGCAATGACGATCAAATTGACGATCAAAATGACGATCAAATGACATTTTCGAAAATGGCCTAAGTTATACTTTCATCGACAGATGCTCCAGAACCTTTCCCGTTATAAGGTCATATCCAGGAGCTTTTTCCGTTTTATATTTGACTTAATTATATTCTAGTGTCGAAAGTCTAATTTCTTAATTTTCTTGTTCGAGCACTTCCGTTGTTATTTCGTTTTCATCTGCTTCAGGTAGTTGAAATATATTTTTAAGATTATCTGCGAAATTATGAGCTTTATCTTCGTTGCTTCTAGCCCACTTACCATCAAGTCTTTCAATTGGGAATATCTGCATAATAGTTTTTTTGATACCTTTAGTTTCATAAGGAATAATCAGTATTAATAATATTGCCAAATAGTTACTAATTGTGTCATTCTTAAGTTCTTTGATTTCTCTTCTTAGTTCTAAGGTTGTTTAGATGAGTTTTGTCCTGTTGCGCTCTTGTTTGCATTGCTACATGGCCTTCAAATGGGGTAATTTGCTTATCAATGCTCACATTTGTAGGTCTTTTATTTTGAAGACATTTGGCACGAACTCTAACACTCGGACAAACTCAATAGTGCGCCCACAATGAGTAGCTGTAGCGGTAGTACGAGTTGGTTTGCTTTTAGCTTTTGTAGCGCTACAAGTTTGACAGCTCGCTAAAAACAGAATAAATGTAAAAATGCGAAGTTGAAAAATTCGATGAATCTGTAAAAAAAAAAAAAAGGAAATGTGGAATTGTACCATCCACAATATAAAAGCATTCAAAAGAAGGCAGAATATTGCAAACGAATTTGGTTTAGCATTTAGGTATTCCTAATATAGTATTTTAGTTACTGTTTTCTTACGAATTGTTTTTTGTTAGTTGATGTTATGAAAAGGAGTGTAAGGGTTTACGGGATAGCTATTCTATTAATTATTTTCTTAACAACTTACATTAGCGTTAGCAAACTTCTACATTCTGGATCTATTGGCTTTCGAATTGATGTTTTCCTAAGCAATTTTTTTCATAAAAGTAAACGTGGTCTCGATAAAACCTTTGAAACTCATTTTCTGGTGCAAACGGCGTACCCAGCATCTCCGCTTTTTCTCTTTCAGTAGCTTGTAAGCAAGATAACACAACAGTCAGTAAATATACAGCTTCTTCTTCTTCATCCATTTTATTTTAGATATAATTTAATGTTTAATACAAGAAAATATATCTTTCACAATATTTTTTCCAAAACTAAACAATACAATTCCAATCAGCTGCGTTCCAAGTGACAATTAATTTGACATAACGCGCTACACCATTGTGAGCGAATTTTATGAGTGCAGCGCCATACTATTTGACGGCTAGTGCTACTACTACGCCTCAGCTGCCGTGCATTGTTCGGGCAGAAAGTGCATACTTATTTTAGTTTTTATAATTATAATTTTTCGGAAAGGTTTACACGCGATTTTGAATACCATTTTTGACGGCGAAAGATATGGTGTAGATGATTCCGCTCTTCGCCGTCATAGTTGATTCAGCTGTCAGAACAAATGGAGTCACATCCAGAATTCTGACAGCTTCTGCTACCACTGCTCTACAGTCGCAAATCACTCAATAGTTCACAATAGTTATTCTATGTCTTTAGTACTGTTTGTTTTGTGTGCTTAGCAGCTGCTTTAGTTCGCATTCATTACTCCGACTAGGAGTTGTTAAGACTTGTGTACGAGTATATAGAAATATTTTGAATACGGAGTGCAAGGAACCCTAACTTCCAAATAAATCCTAGAACAGGTAAAACTTAGGCAATCATAAATTAACCTTAACAAAGTGGATTTTGAGCAAAAGGTTGAGGTTTAGAATCTTTTGAAATATTTTGAATACGGAGTGCAAGGAACCCTAACTTCCAAATAAATCCTAGAACAGGTAAAACTTAGGCAATCATAAATTAACCTTAACAAAGTGGATTTTGAGCAAAAGGTTGAGGTTTAGAATCTTTTATTATGATGGGTCATCAGCGACGAACCAAACAATGCAGTTTATGATGGGCGTGTAGACCTCGCTGATCTGGTTGCTCTCCCGAGCAAAAGACTCACCTTCGAAATGATTCAGATAGTCCGTCCGTCATAAAGTTTCCATACAGTCCATCTGGTTCTGGGATCCAGGTTTGTAGTCCCCTCAAAGTATATCGGAAAGCTAGAGCGATGAGTTAGGAGACCCCAACTCTCCACTGAACCACAACTCCAGGAGGACTATGGGCTAAAAATGAAAAATAAGGGTAAAAATAAAGAATTAAAGGGGAGAGAAGAAACGGACCAGAGCGTCATTTGCACGCAAACACAAATCAAGATCTCCAGATCAACTAATTTTTAAGCTCTATAAAGCAAGGTAAAATGCGTCTAGCTACCTAAATAAATCACAATTTCAATACAAGTCCACTAGTCTAAGGATTACGCCACAAATACGAGTATAATTGAAACCACATGAACCGAATGCCAGTTAGAGATTTAATAAAAGGACATACGGGATGGTTTCCTTCGATCTACTCAACACTAAGCCAACGGATGTTAATTTGCATATGATTTGAGATTCATATAAATTCTTGGCAACCTTTTCTACTACGATTCAACCGCTATATCGGCACAGAAAAAAAAACAATAGAAAAAAATTGTAAAACAAAAAAGGACTAACCATGGTATTTTTTTTTTCACATCCTCAGACCATTTTGTTCTTTGACCTGGGTTCCTGCTGCCGTATGTAAATTTGTTTTTTTTTTCCTGATTAATCAAATCCTTTCCTCAATTAATGCTGTGAGAGAATATCCTTTTTTTTTTTTTTTCAGTAGTCAGCAGGAAAAAACTATTTATATTAATTTTTTGTGTATCGCCGTGTTTTGTTTTCTGTGAGAGTCGAAGGGGTTTCTTTAGTCCGGGAACATTTTTTTTTTTTTTTGCTCTTTGGTGTTGTTTCGATGAGAGAGTGATTGTTTTTTATGCAAATTTTTATCATCTACAAAACATATGATAAACCAACCTAACAATAGGGAGAAGACCGGTTAACAATGGTTGAATGGGTCGTTGATAAAAATCTTCCTGTAGAATCCTTTGTAATTGATATCATCTTTCATATTTTTTTTTGTTCAGAAGTTTTTTTCCTGTAGTTTTGGATATCAGTTGTTTGTTGTGGCATATGTGATGGGAATACATTTACAGCTGGGTGATGAGTGGGAAACAAGTCCCATAGCGTGTGTAGCAAAGAAAAAACATCCTTGTTTCACTAGAATTTGGTATGCAATCCACAAATCTATATTCTAAATATAAAGCAACCTAAACTAAATGATATGATTTCACCACTATCAGTTAATTAGGAGAAACTTTGCAACTACCCATCTTGAATGGACCACATATTAGCCGCACAACCAGAGAGTATACTAATCCGTGGACCGCTGAAAGTTCTACCATTTTCCATTAGGCAATTGCTTGGTTCAACTTTCACCGCGAATATCCTTCCGCATACAATGGCTGCGAATGTCTAAAGTTTGTCAGTTTCAACCTTTTTATTTTCTCTTTGGCCGATTTCGTTCTTTAGCCATCTATGGTTGCTATTGTACTATACAGCAGTGATGTGTTAGTAGGATGCCTCCACTATTTAAGTGAATTGCAAGTTTCCCATGGAAAGAGTCATACTCAATGAGATTCTACTTCGAAATGTGGTTCGTATCCTTTTTTGAAAATTTTATTTAAACTTAATCCTCGAAAAGGATGTGTACGGCTTATAGTTTGTTTTTTTTTTTTTTTTTTTTCCTACGAAAAAGGAGAATCGAATGTCTGGTCAATAGATACGTCTGATGGAATTCCACGAGCAAATTTGAAAGGATTCGTTGGGTGGCAGTGGCCTGCTTCTAAAAGATTTGCGTACTCGTCAACAACTGGATGTTTTTTAGAAACGGATGAATAAATTGGTTCAATTCAAATTTATTTATTTCCTGAATTGAATGAGAGTGCTTTTGACATGAATACACAGAGCGTCTTCCACATGTTAGCATAATTAAATTGCGGATTTCTTTCGGCAATGGTACATACTCGTAAAAGAAAAGGTTAAGGGGATATAGTAGATAGTGCTCTTTGGTTTTCTGCTAATAGTCATAGCAAGTAAACGAAGTAGATGAAAACCAGCACCCGAAATACGCCCCGTAACAAATGAAACACGGAATAAACTGCTGTCCTTGACAACGGTCAAACGAAGATTAAGACATGCTGGACTATTTGGGCGAGTTTCTGTTCGAAAACCAGTGCTGCGACCACAAAAAAAGCAGAAAATGTTAGAATGAGCCAAAAAGCATAGGCGGAACGGAAGAAGATTATGGAGCGATGAATCCACGGAGAGTTTTCGTTCGACGCAGCGCTGAACAAAAGATGCTGCCAGACTGTGTGATTCCTACCTTCAAGCATGGAAGCGGTTCTGTTATGGTTTGGGGCTGTTTCTCTTCAAGTGGAGTGGGAGATCTGGCTCTAGTGATCCGTAAAAATGAATAAAGAAGCATACAAAACAATATAGGAAGAATCCGCTGTGACCTCTGGACTAAGATTAATTGACGAAGGTTTCGTATTTCAACAGGACAACGACCTGTGAATGTGTTGCAAAGGTCTCGCGCAAAAAGTATGGAGGCGTCTATCGGGAGTTGGAGGGAATATCATCTTCGGAGTCTGATAGGTAACAGGCTACCCAGAAGCTTCGACAAAACAACTTGAATAAGAGAACAACTATCTTCAAAATAGCCGTCCAGAGAAGAAGAAATGCTCAGGAGATTCGTACCCCAAAGTTCATTAACAAGGTTCAAGGTCAGCTTCTTGTGTAAGACGACAAAATTCTCCAAAGTATGGCGAAGTATCCAACATTTCTCTCGAAGAAGTTAGGAATGCGGTCAAATAGTCCAAAAAAAGGAAAGGCCAGATGAGATACGCTCTGAGTTCTGGAAAAAGATGGGAGATGGCTCATGATTCTTATCTCCAAACTTATGAGCGGAGATCCAATCAGTGGAGGGAAAGTTATCTTCTTCCTTTGCACAAAGGAAAGGGCAATACGCGAAACCGCGATAACTACCGTTCTTTCAAGCTGATGTCACACACCATGAAGATCGCTGAGCTGGTACTAGAAGGCCGACTGCGGGAAATAATACGGAATTCTGATGACCAGTGCGGGTTTGTCTCGGGTAAAGACAGAGTATCTATGCTGCCCGTTCTCTCATCCACACCGGCCTATTCCAGAGACATTTACTTCAATGGAAAAGTGCTTCCCAAGTGCGAAAAGTTCAAATATCTGGGATATCTGGGAAGCGTAGGGTGGGTGAAGTGGCGAGAAAACTCCGCTATCTTCTCTGATCGAAAAATGTCCTCTAAGCTGTAAGGAAGGCTCTATACCGCAGTTGTACGTCCAGGGCTCACATACAGTTCATAATGCTGGACAATGGACAAAAAGTATCAGGGCAAATTAACGGCAGCGGAGATGATGCTTCGCATGACAGCAGGAGTAACAAAGCTTGATAGAACAATAAGTTTGAAGATTCGAGGAAGCCTTCATGTAAAAGAACCCATCACAAGCAAGATAGAGCACTGCTCAGTTGGCATTGTCATGTTCAAAGGAGAGATCCTTCGAACCCCGTCAAAAAGGCAATATCAATCAACGTTCCTTCACAATGGCGCAAAAAAGGCAAACCGAAAAACAACTGGATCACACAAAAGTGGAACAGTTCTGATCCTTTTACTCCGGATCTTAACCTCGCCGTAAGGAAAAGAAGAACGACCCTAAACACACGTCAAGACTTTGTGAAGAAACAGAGGGAAGATGAAAAAACGTCACAAATCATGATATGGCCGCCGCAATCACCAGATGTAAACCCTATAGAGCTGTTGTGGGAGGAACTGGATAGAAGGGTCCGGGATAAAAGTCCATCATCAGAATGTGTGTTGTGGAATATACTATTGGATTGCTGGACCAATTCAAAAACTGATACCTAGAATGCCAAGAATTGTTAAAAAAAAAAAAGTAATCGAATGTAAAGGTGGCTTTTTTGACGAAAAATCTGTTTAAGTCATGCCTCTTTGTCGTTAACAAAATCCTTAAAAACTTCACGGGAAAAGGAATAAGAATTCCAACCTACGCGGACGACTTAGTCTATCTGATTTCAGCAAATGTATGCCAACTACTAGTGTCCTAATGGAGATAGCTATCGGCAAAGCAGAATGGTATAAGAATAAACCCATCGGAATGAAATGATTTTATTCACCAAAAAATACAAAATCTCAAACTTTCTCCATCTCTAGATGGAGCTAAATATCTTGAAAACATTTTAGACTCCAAGCTTTCTTGGAGGCAAAATATTGAAGAGAGACTGAAGAAATGTAATGTATTTTAAACATGAAAAAAGGGAGGACTGCAACCATACATCACTCGTTGGATATACACTGCAATCAACAGATCTATCATCACCTACGGGGCCATAGGCTAGTGGACGGCTACGAAAGTATAAAGCTACGTGAGAAACTCCCCAAAGTACAAAGAATAGCAGCACTTGGACTTGTTCATCAAAGGCTCAGCACCAAAGGGAACCTCATATTAAGAGAATCCTTTTGGTGAAAGCAGACCACGCATGGACACACGATACTAGGAGATATTCAAAACATGGGGAGGAAATGTAACCCTGAAGGTCTAAACACAACGTTAGACTACATAACTCTACACTATCACTTCAACTTGAATATAGCGATCCTGTTCCCAGCAGAGAAGACAATATGATCAGTGATCATGAGATCACGTTCTTCGCTGGAGCAGTTTTCTAATGAATCTTTCAGACTATCGAACGCATGCAGTGTCTTTTAGGCAGAAAGCGGCAACATTCATTCAAGATAACACCTTCCTGCATCAGAGATATCCATCTTAGTGGACAGTCGGGGCTGCTTTGAAATCTTTAGGATTAAATACATTCAAATCAAAGACAATCGAGAAATGTCGCAATGCACTAAATGCTATTAGCCACAACAAAGTTAGACTGGCATCCGAAGATTTTTCTCATAAAATAATAATTTTTGTTACATGAATATTTAATATTGATACGAGTATCAACAGCGAAATTGTTTAAGATATACCCGCCTGTTTGCAATAGCCTTTGGGCTTTACTTTTTGAGCATAACAGAACATTCCATAAATAAGGTATAATACTACCCCTAATTTACTACGGGATGGAAACATAAAATTACGTGACGTGAAATAAAATTACGCGACTTGAAAAAAGGTTTTACAAAATTGTGCTGTATTTTCGGTTCTACTGCTTGATCATCGAAGGCAACTGGAAGCGTTGTAATCCAATCACTTACAAAACCTAATTTCCTCTACAAATAATGTTAAAAACCACAACTAAATCTGTCCGGTGGTTGTACAGATACCGACTATACAGACAGACATAGAGATACTGGTGTCGCGATGATGTGTTAGTCAAAATTTTAGCAAACAGTTACTATTTTTTGCTATATTGGAAGTAAATTTAAAATTTTGCACAATTTTTAAATGATTGTGCAATTTTTGAAACAAGATTTGGGGTTTTCGTCACACGCACATGTGTTCCTATGGCCGAATCGCCATTGTTCTAAAGCCGACGCTCATATCAAACATAAATTCAATATTTATTGCTTGAAATACTTAACTAATTATATATTTTGATACTTCACTAATTATTGAGGACACGAGAAACTGGAGTCGCCTTTCCCTACATATCCTATCCTTGATTATGATTGTTTCGTCTCCTTAAGGAAACAATTTAGTGTGCTCAGTAGGTTTCTCCATAGAAATTATATCATGGATATCGAGAGAAAGCTAGTAGCATATAGTAAAGTCTTTTGGAAATACATTAAACACAAACGTAACTCCTATGGTATTCCGGATGTAATGGCATTTGAAAATATTGAATCTAACAACGTATAATCTATAAAAACTACCTCGATCTAATTCACTTCGGTAGTCAGCGCCAATCCTAAAGTGGATATACTTACTTACTTACTTACTTAATAGGTCTGTGTCCCGTGAACTACTACTTCCATCGTTCACGGTTCCGGCTTCCTGCTTCCAATTGGCAAGACCAAGATTTCTTTTGTCTGAGATCACTTGGTCCTTAAACCAGAGGTTCGGTCTTCCTTATCGCCTCGAACCAGTTGGCTGTGATTCGAAGACTCTCTTAGCTGGAGCGTTGTCGTCCATTCACTCGATATGGCCGAGCCAGTGTAGGTTGCCTAGGATTAACCTGCGCCGAATCTCCACCAGGGTGTCATTTGTGGAGTTTTCGTTTACCCCAAGGTAGGTAAACTCCTTTTTTTACCTTTAAATTGTGGCTGTCGATGGCGACGATTGCTGGACGTCTCTTTAGCTCTTGGTAGAATAAAACCATCTGCAAATGCAGGGGTGGATGGAATCCCTTAAAAATTGTAAAAACAGTATTAGTTACCCTCTGTTACTTATCTTTAACACGTCTCTTAGACACGCATTTTTTTTTTTTTTTTGATGAATGGAAGGTTTCCACTTTTGGTTCCAATTTTTAAAGTTCGCTCCAAAAATGATTTCAAGAACTACAGGGGAATCTTTTTGAAAATGCTATCAAAACAAAACTTGAATTTTATGCCAAAGAGCATATTTCCGAGCCTCAACACGAATTTGTTTCAGGGCAATCCACAGCTTCCAATCTCGTCTATTTTACGTCATTTCTTCTAAATTCGTTTGAAAATGGTCATCAGGTTGGTACAGTCCATACTGACTTAAGCAAGGCTTTTGATTCTGTGATTCTGTTAATGTGCTTCAGCTTTCATTCATCTATGTTGAGATGGATCACATCCTTCTTGAAGAATACAGTGCAAATGGTTAAGCTTAATTCCATTCATTCAAAATCATTCGCCTGTTGTTCAGGTGTTCCTCAAGGTAGTCATCTGGGGCCCTTACTGTTCATCATTTTTATAAATGGATTAACATCTGTTCTAAGCTACAGTGAATGTTTTCTGTCATGATGATTTAAAAATATTTCTCAGAATTTTGTATTTTAATACAATCGCAATTCTGTTATAATCTGTTAATGTTAAACGTCAGTCAAGGGTTTACGTTTTTATCATAGTGAAGTTCACGAACGACTAACGTTTGAAAATTACTAAAAATTACTACCGAAATTGGACCGTATTTTTTCGTCGATGAAAATGATCGCCATGTTACGGTCAATGGAGTTCGCTATCGAGAGTCTATAAGACTATTTTTGGCCAGAATTGGATAGACTTGACATCAGTGATATATGGTTCAAACAAGATGGTGCTGCCACATGCCACACAGCTGGTCAAACAATCGTGTAAAGTCGAGAAATGGTCCGGTGGAATGGCCAGCTCGCTCATGCGATTTAATCTCGATCGTTAGTTTATGCCAACAAGCCATCAACGTTAGAGGACCTCAGGAACAATATCGAACGCGAAATTGTCAACATTCCGGCCGATATGTGTGGAAGAGTGGTGGAAAATTGGTTCCAAAAGTGTTCGCGGTGGTCATATGAACAAGATCAAATTCCACTTAAATTTAAAATGTGTACTACACTTGGGAATAAATTTCAGCCCGATATCTCACTTGTTCTGTGTTTTATTTAAATACAAAATTATTATGTCCTTATTGAAAAACTCTGTATAAGCGATTGCTCAAAGCTATAGTCTGACATTGAGGCTCTCTCAATGTGGTGCAAAGAAAATTGTATTTTGCTCAAAATAAAGAACATTTCCAACATTTTTCAGATCTTCTAGTCCAATTTTACATATGCAGGTACCTAATTGATTTTATGGAGTTTACTAGGTTAAATAAGATTGACATTATGTGACCATCTGGATTACATAACGTCAATAGCCAATTTCATGGTCGGTTTTATAAAACAAATATTTCAATCCCCACTCCATAATGACTCTATTTATGGCTCTTGGTCGGTCACTCTTAGAGTACTGCGACATAGTGTAGTATCCCCTTTATCAAATGAATATCGGTAGAGTAGAAAGCGTTCTAAATACTTTATTTTTTAAAATGCGATTAGTAAGCTAAATGCTAAATGCTTGGCTTAGCTGAGCTTGCGAAGAGGAGGAAAATCGATTGTAAGAGACTTCCTTTGTTATCATTTAAAAAGCCCACGTTTGCTATTTTTAATTCCCTTATAAGCTCCCCAGAAGCCTTTAAGGCAATGAGAGTTCCTTCTTCGTACTATGTTTCGTGCTATTGCCTGTTGAGCCGAAGCTAGCTGGACCGTTTGATACAAAAAATCTAAGGTTAAAATAGATTTTGCAAAGTACATACATATGTCACAGAATATGGTAAATGGCCAGTGATTATGAAAGGTCGCGACAAATGTGCTCCAGCTGTATTTATCTGACAAATCCACCCTTTCAACTCTTCCACAACACTTTCACATTTCACATCTCCCCCTCTCTCTAATCAAAAACAAACCAAAAATTAAAATAAATCACTTTTCTTTTCTTGCAGGACTCACAAGTTGCTTCCAACGAAAATCCTTTCTTCTTCACAAAGCAAACAAAACATGAAATTCATTAAAAATCACTCACTCCCCTCATATTTCTGTCGCTGGGTGACATAAAATATCATCATCATGACATTCACATGAAGACCCTCACACACACGTTATATAGCTACAACATCCTTCTCAGATGTGAAATCAAAGAGCATAAATATGAATGCGAGTCGTGCTCATGACGATTCTCACCTGATCCTAGGGACATTCTTCTATTGAAACGAAAGGGTTATGCCATCGCACCATCAGTGCTCTGGCTGGCAGCTTGAGAAATCATTAGAGCATGAAAGTAAAAATGAATTTTATTCAGTTTTTTTTTTCCTGTTTTGCCTTAAAAGGATGCTAGTTAAATAGGCATATCATTGATCACATATTTACATACTTGTCTAAGGATCCTTGTCAGTTTTGTATGCTTGCTTGCTCCTATGCCCTGGAGCAATTTAAATGTTCATCATATGTACAAACAAAATGGAAAGGATTTACATACACTCGTCCTGCCAGTAAAACGGATCATTAAAACCATGAATAACATATCTCCAACCAGAGAAATAGGAACAAAAAAAAAAGTGAAAAGCAGGAATCATTAAAGGTAGCATGTGCACCGACAGGATAGGAAAAAAAAAATTTACCTCCAAGCAGAGAAATCCTATTTCATTTTTTTATGTCCTTTTTAATGTCAACTTCCTAGACCGCGAGGAAGTACCATGTTTGCATATGGAAAAAAGGATAATATACAGAAAAAAAAAGTGAATCCTTTCTGAGTATCAATTGATATCCATCTGAGAGGTAAAATTAGCTTGAATAGATTTCTTTTGCTTCCTCTTTTTTTTCTGTTTTTTTAGAAAATCCATTACCATAGTAAAACATGTGTTGAGCTCCCTTAAAAGGATTCTGCGATTGCATGTCCTGGCATTCAATTGAATTGAAAAATATTTTATGTCTACGTAAAAACGAAAAATCGAGGATTGTAACGACTGCCACATTGTTGATTTGAAAATGAATGGATTGGTTCGTTCTTTGGTCATGTGGTCAATTGATCTTGCTTGTGTGTGGGGAGTAAGTTATGAAGGTGCATAGTTCTGTCCAGACATCCGGACTTTGTTGATTTTACTGATGAGGATTGTTCGGGCATAATGGATGGTTGTTTGGTAAGTGCAGGCCATATTTGTTCAATGAATGATTGATGACGAGAAGATGTCGAAAGGATTACTTTAATGGACTGCTGTTGAGGCAGTTGGGGAAGACGTTTTTCAATTGTTTGATTTCACCACTTATCCCTTTTAAAAGCATTTAGCTTTAAGTCATGGTTCTGCCCTTTGTGTGTCTTCTACCCTTGGTGTGTGTAATGCCATAAAGTAACGTCTATAACTTATTTTCAAAGATAAAACCAAACGAAACCGTGCCTTTTGCATTGATTTTATGCGCAGCATTATTTAACATATGGTGGGCGTTAAAATCACTGACTTAGGACTACTTTCTACAAGCACGATATAATCTTCTTAACATTCGATATCCAACATGATTTCTACCCGCAGACTATATCTTTTTGGGATTTCAAAGGCATTGACTGCAGTAACCTCTCAGCTAAACTAGATGATGATGCCTCTGAAGAGTCCTGGACGCCCATAGCTCACGGAAAGTACGTTTGATTAAGTTAAGAGATCGCGCTTTCAAGGGGTGGAAACGTTTCCGAGTCCCTGCTTTTTGAGAGGTTTTTAAAAACCTAATAAACTCTGTAACAAATGTAATCAAAAAAGAAAAGCATAAATATCTATCTAAGAAATTGAACCATGAGTTATCAACACAACAGCTATGGAGAAATATAACAGAATCGTGCACGGAAAAAAGCCAAAATAGTGTGCCAGAATGTATCGATATTGATGAGCTGAACAAATTTTTCTCTGATGTATCATCAGTATCCCTTGCTTCAAACACAACATCTATGAGTACTGCTGCTACATTCGTCCATCTCAACCAATCCAATGCTACCAACTTGCCATAGATGTGATTGATTGTTTAACATTGTAGACCCCCACGACGTCGTCATAATTTTGGAGGATTTTAATTTTCCTGATCTTCTTCTTTCTGACAATGAGACTCACTTTGAAGCGACATATCCCTCCTCCTATTCATTGACAGTGCCTCTGATTCCTGCCTTTACCAGTTAAGCGGCGTTACTAACTACTTAGGTAGACAACTCGACCTTATTTTCTCATCAGATGCCGACAACTGCGTCGTATCAGCGAGCAATCACCTTCTCTCCAAATTAGACCGCCTGGTTCACCAAAGAATTGAGCTCGCTTCGCAATAGAAGAAATAAACTTTGGCACACGTACCTTAAATCTCGTTCGCACTCTGACTTTTCCAATTACCTCCACGCATTTACACACTTTTCCGAACTCTGTGAACCTCTATATCTCGAATATTTAGACCAAATCCAGCATACCTTGATCTCCGATCCGAAACGATTTTTTCACTTCATTTCAACACGAAAAGAAAATCTGACAACTATCCATCTACTTTAAAATTGTCTAACACTTCCTCCGGTGATCCTAAGATAGTCGCAAATTAATTTGCTCACTTTTTCATCCAATCATTTTGCAACCATGGGCTTGAAGTTGATCTTGAATAATTCTTCTACATGAAAAGCTGTTGACATAACCGTGCAACACGTGAAAGAGAAGTTAAAAAAAAACTCAAGAACGAATACTCTCCTGGTCCTGATGGTATCCCTTCAATAGTACTGAAAAATTGCTTGAACCATCTAGCCCAACCCCTTACGGCTCTCTTCCAAATATTTATCGCACAAGTAGTCTTCCCCAAGCTTTGGAAGAGCTCTTATATAATTCCCTTTCACAACAAGGGGCCAAAGAATGAAATCTCCAACTACCGGCCCATTGCTAAACTCTCCTGCGTTTCTAAGCTCTTTGAAAGCATTGTATACAATTCAATGTTCTTCCATCGTAAGTCTATCTTTTCCCCTAACCAGCACGGATTTCTTAAGGGAAGGTCAACAACTACTAACTTAACAGAATTCGTATCTAGCACTCTGTGTGCATTAGAGAATGGCAAAGAAGTTGATGTAATTGCCACAGATTTTAGTAAGGCCTTCGATAAAATCTCGCACAGAATCATTCTTTTTAAACTCAAATCCCTTGGCTTCCAACTGAGTTTCATTGGGTGGATTAAATCCTATCTTGAGGAACGCCAATACAAAATACTATTTAGATCGGCTGTATCCGATCCCATTGAAGCCACTTCCGGGGTCCCTCAAGGTAGCCATCTTGGTCCCTTGATTTTCATTTTGTCAATTAACGACGTTGACTTCATCATCAAAGACTCTTATCTATCCATCTACGCTGATGACATGAAAATCTTCAGGCACATATTAAACCCCGTTGACTATCGTCCACTTCAAGCTGACTGGAACAACTTTTCAACTTGGTGTCAAAAAAATGTTCATCCGTTTTGCTCTTCGCGGTCTTCCTTGGTCTGACAGATATAACTTATGAGAATCGTTTGAAATTAATTAACGTACAGCCACTTGAAATACGTCGAGAAATTGTTGACATACTCTTTGTACATCAGCTGTTAGCAGGAAATATCGACTGCCCTTATCTGCTTCAAATGATCTCCCTTAACACTAACATACGTACCCATCTTCCGTCTCAATTTTCATCGCACCAATTATGGCTGTAACGAGCCAATGTCTAGAATGCTACGTTTGGCCAACGGCGCGCACAGCTCTTTTGATTTCCACTGTAGCAGATTTGCACTCAGAAACGACCTCCAGAATTCCACTTCCACTCCTCCGCCCTAATCACTTTAGTTTTAGTTTTAAGTTTAGTTTTTAAGTACTTAGCCTTAGTCTTAAGATGTATTTAGTAGTTTTAGTGTAGTTTTTAAGTTCTGCTTAAATTAAGCTAAGCTAAATAAATAAATAAATAAATGAATACAGTTCAGATACGCTCATCTATATTTCTGCAAATGTGATGAAACTGATGTGGTTAAAGCAATTCTTAACATAAAGTCGAACGCTATGGGGTATGACTCAATACATCCTCTATTCATAAAAATAATCCTACCTAAAATTCTTCCTTTTCTAACTCATATTTATAATACGATTTTCATTACCTCTAATTTTCCTCCTCAATGGAAACATGCAAAAATCATACCCATTGCAAAGAAGCGTTCAGCTCCATCAACTGCAATGGAATATAGACTCATAGCGATCCTCCCATATCTTTCAAAAGTTTTTGAAAGTCTAGCTTTCTGGCAGATCTCTGTATTCCTAAAGCAGAATAAACTCTTGTGTCCGCTACAGTTCGGTTTTAGAGAAAAACATAGCTGTATCAGTGCTTTACTTAAAGTAACAGATGATATTAGGATTTCAATGGACGGCAAGAATATCTCGTTCTTAACACTTTTAGATTTTTCAAAAGCTATCGATACCGTTAACCACGACTGCTTAACCTACAAAATTAAAAACTTCTTTCGCTTCTCCGAATCAGCAGCAGGGCTAATAAATTCATATTTAATTAACAGGGATCAGCGAGTCTTCACAAATGATAAAATATCAGCAGCACTACCAATCACTCGAGGAGTTCCACAAGGATACATTCTGGGACCTATATTATTTTCCCTTTACGTAAATGATCTCCAAAGCATTGTTAAATATAGCAACGTTCATATGTTTCCTGATGACGTACAATTATAACTTGCGTCTCCTATTGGTGAAATTAGCTTTGCTGTTGATCACTTAAATTAGGATCTTCAGCAAATATCGATGTGGGCTGCTAATAATGGCTTAAGCTTGAACCCTAAAAAGTCACAGTGTTTGGTTATCTATAAAAAATATGATTGACACCTCATCATTTCCATCTGTCAATGTACCTTAACTTTAAAATTAAACTTTCGATTTTAGATTTTTGTTATTTTCTTATTTTATATTTATACAGGGTCTTCCAATAGGGACTCCTGAACTTTGACAATTGATAGCGGCCATATTGTTGAAGCTACACCTGTCAAATTGACTGTCATTTATTCAGTCTGTTTTGCCAAATCACCATGGATGAATATATAATTGTCCTTCCGAGAGGACTATTAGCAGTGTGGTGGATAAATTTGAGTCCACTGGTTCGTTCAGTAAACGATCAACCAACACCCGTAAGTCGACGAAACGCAAGATCTGCCGAAAACATCGCCGCTGTCCATGAGAGTGTGCTGGAGAATCCGAGGCAGTCTTTGGGTGCTCCTCTCCGACGACTTCACGTTCACAACATAGCGACCGATCGATCTTAACGCATCCTCATGTCCTTTCTGTTACAGAACCCGAATTGGTTTCCAAATGAGGAGAATTCAATGACAGAGTCTGAATCCGAAGTGAAAAGTGAAATAATTCTCACTTTGAATTACAGAGCCGGCCTACTGGTCTTTGCAATTTGGGGTGCTGATCTGACGATTCAACATTGACTTTCCATAGGTGAAAGCAGCTAAGCTAGCATTTCGGCGAATATAATCAATGACTGCTGTATTTGGCAGTCATGACCGATGGACTTTTCGAAATCTACTACGGCTATCTGCAGTATACTCCCGATCGCCAAGCTTTACTGCTTTATGGCGTCAGCCTTAAGTATTTTAGATGGATTGCACAGACCGTCTGCTTTTTGCCAATCGGAAATAATCGCTGGCGTTTTGCTCAGCGTCCCACTGGGATCCGCCTAAGCGATACATTTCTCTATGACACTCTTGCCTCCTGGTTTTGTCCAGCGGTGGCATCTTCGGGGGCGGCATAGTCCGTTAAGTTGAATCCTGTCGTTCCTGTTTTTAGTCGCCGTCTTTGAGAGAGAGTCGCTCGCTACCAGGATCTTATGGACGTGATGGCTCCGAGGAACTCTCTGTTTCAAGTTTTTTAAAATTTGCTACCTCAAGTCCGTGCATAGGTATGCCAAACGATTTATCTATGTTTGTGATCAAAACAAAACTTTGTATGAAACCAGTTCTCGTCCTTGCATAAGAGCTCTCAGATATGATCGTACAAGTTTTCCAGTCAGTATGGAATGTTACGTGCTGTAAAAAATACACAATGACATGCAGCACAATGTCGGGACTAATTGGAGATAATAATTCAAAACAAGTAATAAAACAAAGTTTTGTCCTTCCTCGTTGAATCTAAGGATATCTAAATTAATCGCAATTGCTGTGGATCGCCAACGTCCGCATAATAAAGCTGCTAATTAGCATCGTGACACAGGATAACACAATAACCTGACTCTGCACTCTCTTTCATTATTTCATCAAGTGAAAGCCATTTCAACCCCTCCCCTGATTCGACTAATTAAATGATTATCCTTCGTCATTTTCATCCATCACATAAAGGACACACCGCAATAATGAATGCCAATCCGACGCTACACCGAAATTAATTAGCATTACAAGCATCCCGAAAAACACTTCCGCAACAACACTTGTCCGCAAAAATGAATAATTTCACTTTGCAAAATCAACAAGTCGGTTGTCGGTATAGATGATGTTTATCCTGAATGCTTGCAGGGGGATGAATCACCTCCGATTGCAACTGTATACACCGCAGAGAAGAATTTGCACAATAAAATGCTAATAATGCGATGCGATTGTCATTGAGTCGTGGCTCCGATGATGATGTTGATGATGATTACTGCAATTGAATCGAAGGATACTGCATACCCTCGCTCTCTGCATTGATTTGCAATAGGGCGCGAGTGAGTGCAAAAATTCATCTGAAGGGTTCTTTTGCCAATGCCGTTCATCCCCTAATTTATTGATACGTAATCCCGATAATTGGGTATTGGTAGAAGTCAATTATTTGCAAACCAGGATAATACCGATGTTGATGATGATATCCTCTCATTCGTTGTAACAAAGCACGGCACAAGCACAACCCCTAGCCATGAATCCCCTTGACAACTCATTTCTCCACCATTATTTGTCTAGGATTTGTATTTTCCTTTTTTTGCATTCTTTTTTTTTTTGTTTCCTGCACAATGATATTGTTTACGGCAATTGATAGATTTGCTGTTGGTTCGTGTCCTTTGCCAATTATGGGTGGCAAATAGGGTGGAGGGAAAGGAGACACGTCATTTTTACCGCAGGGACAGTGATACTGATTTTACAGTACAAAAATAAGTGGAATGGTGTCAATTGTTTGCCAATATAAAGCGGCCGGACGCCCTTTTGGGTGGATGTGATGCACACGTTCAGTTTGACACGAGAAAGGACCTTCTTTGTGATACTTTGAGCACGTTAGGTTTTGGTAGGGTGACTGCAACTGCAAGAACTAAATTTTTGAATTTTGTCAATATGGTTGGTTGTACCCATTGTGATCAGACTGAGAAAAGTGAGTGTACTCACTCACAGCATGTCATGAACAAAATTCCTTAGGATAAGATGAGATTTAGTCATATTAGCATAGGTCCTACGAGATGATTTACGATGGTAAGAACTTCTTTGACGCACCAAATGCGTATTTATAAACAGTGGCTCGGAAGGATCAAACTAAAGCTAAAGTAGTCTGTAACCTTGGGATTAGGGTTGCCATATTAGTCAAACAAAAAAAGGAGTATTTTATTCTGTTTTATGTGAGTGGACGGAACCCTTCTGAAATTTTTATGTCAATAAAATGCTAAGACATTGACATTAAACATGAAAAATTACATCGACCAAATGGACGCCATGTCTGGCCTTGCGCCCTTTGATGAAATTTTATATTACTTTTCGACAAAAATCCTGCGCACGAGCAAGTTCATAAATATCGCGTCGAATCTTTTTAGCTCTGGGATTGTTTGCGGTTCATTGGCATAGACCTTGTACTTCACATAACCTCAAAGAAAAAAAATCCAATGGCGGCGTGATGTTGCACGATCTTTGTGTGCAATAACTGCATTGTTTCTAGCGCTACGTGATAGGTGGCACCATCTTATTGAAACTATATGTCTTTCACATCCAATTGGTGCCAAAAATAATTTATTATCAAGTCCCGACAGCATTCACCATTGACTGTTACAGTAGTCCTCAAGAGTTTTCGAAGAAGTACAACCCGCATCGAATATTGATTATTTGTGGATGCATTGGTTGTCAGTTGAATGTAAGCCTAATCGCTAAAAATGATTTTGTTCGAAAAATCGCCATCAACTTCGTGGTTCTATAAAACCCAATCAACAAAGTCACGACGCTGTTCATGGTTTGCTGCCTGCAATCTTGAGTCAATTGGATCTTGTATGTTCAATTGCTGGGAACGATGGCGAATTTTGACAGATTGTCACAAACACTGTCACTCACTGCTTAGTATTCACATATGTCAAATATCAGCTGTTTGTTTTTGGCAGAGCCACAGTAGTGCCAGATGTATATTGAATCAATTAGCGCCGATTTTTAACACTGCTTTCATAATTCCGCCACGCGAATGATGCTTCTGTGCAAGCCACTAAATAAAAACAGATACATCGCTTGAAAAAAATGCATTATCGCCTTAAAGCAGGGATGTACATGGAAGTGGTAATGAAACTAATGGGCACGTCCCGTATTCTAGGTACTAACTAGTCAGTCCTAAAAATTATTATTTTCCTTTGGGGATTATTCCAAAAGTAGTTTATAATTATTTTGGGCGTAAATAAATGCGATTTCAGATCAGATTTTTAAAGCGTTTTCTTTTCCCGAAAAAGTTCTGCACTGGACTTGCCCAACATCCCAAAATCTACAGCAGTGCTATCCAGTGAACATTTGAATTAGTTAAAGAGTACAAAATCTAACATTTTCAAAAAATGAGTAGAGACCCCAAAAAGTACTCTAACAAAAAGTACGAATGGTATCCCTACTTATGATGCAGTCAAACTAGGTAATTATTTTGAGTATCCTAAGACTCACGTTTTTAAACGTCAAAAATGTGCTACCGCCAAGAAAAAAGTTGTGCTTTACAAACTTCTCTAAACAAACCTAATTCAAGTGTTGCCATTTAAGGTCTAAGGAAGTCTAAGCGTAGGTCCATTGTGATATCATATTTACAGCATTTATTACTGGGGTTTTCAGCAATAGGAAATTATTATTTTGCGTTCTACTTGAGGCACAAACTTGAGTAACCTTTACAGACTTAACCTTAGTTTTTCTATTGTTCCTCGCTTTTGCGTTAATATATTTGAAATTAGAGTGAAACGCTTTGTTTGGCTAGATCTGGATAAGTTGCCTTCTCTTGCCTGTTCAACTTTTCGTCCTTTAATCCACTTATGAGTCTTAGGACACCTACCATGTTTACGAGCCATCGTGTACGATGTATCTCAATTCTTTCGCGATTACCGAAAATTCTCTTCGACTAAGTCTTGCGTTAGCGACAAACCGCTTAGGTTTCCGAAAAAAAATCGCTTTTCCGCCTATGCAATAGGAGATTTGATTATTTTTCCTCCTTGCCTCAATAGTTTCTGAAGAAATGGTTTGAGTGCTCCGTATGGGCTCTGATTATAAAGCTTACGTACGCTTGTCAATTGTCATTTTCATTCTAAGTAGTCTTTTCGTTTTTCCTAAAGCCAAATCAGGCCAGATCTATCAGCCGGAAAATCCGAATTTTATTTGGTTTTATCCCTATTAACCCGGGACTGTAATATGCGACTAGTATAGACGGTGACATTTAAATCAATATCTTATACTCCCTATCCCGCAAAAACGCATTATACGGGCCTTAGAACATTATGCGTAATGCTCGGACTTGGAGAAGTCTGAAGGAGCGAGAGCTACGAGCGGCACAGTCATTTTTTGTTGCGTCTCTCCTGAGCGCATTATGCATTGATAAACTAACAATTGTTCATTACTTTGCTCGTTCTGCTCTGTGTGTGTTATGTCTACACTAAGCTCTTATCAGCAAAAGGAAATTAGCAATAGCGTCAAGCATGGTCTCCCAAACTGTCTTTAGTCAACGAGCAGGATAAAAATGGGCCAAATATCTAGTCATAACTACCGATACGTATGGTGCTTGCTGTGATACTAAGGGAAAATCTAATCGCTTTAGGAACAAAATCCAGAGGAGATTGGGGTCAAAGAAGGTGTTCCTACTCTTTAACCACCTTTTGTCTAGGTTGCGACCCTCAGTTTTAATGCGGGACACATATTTTTTTCTGTATATTCGAGAGTAGTAAATCTTACAGATACTTTATATTGCTGGCTAAAAGAAAACCAAATTTATTGCAATACCCTACCCATGAACATTTTTTTCCTTCTTCTGCTGGCTAAAAGAAAACCAAATTTATTGCAATACCCTACCCATGAACATTTTTTTCCTTCTTTCTGCACTTTCTGCCTTTCACATGCAGGATAAACATTCATTGTGCTAATTGAATGAATTATTGGAAACAAAAAAAAATATTTTGCTTTTTGGTGCTAAATTTTGCAAATGTTCACAATTCTAAAAAGTTTTTTGTAATCACATCTCAAAATCCTACCTTCACTCTCTCTGATTTTGACAATTTTTAAATCAGATATTCTACATGTCAGGACAAAGTAGATTTCTGGAAGACCGACCCAACTATCTTACCCCACTCTATCCGAAGACGAATCAAGAAAATTAATTTTATCGTAATCTGTGCGACAAAAGGCTATTTTTTATATACCATCTCGCATATCTTACCTAACCTATTTTAATGATTTTTATATAAAATTTACCAACCCACAAACCATTTCTGAAGATTTTTTAAACTCCACTCCTGATATCTTACCCCACATACGAGTATGACCTGAAATGAAAAGATCAAGTAAACCTTTTGAAACCGGAGACCAAACATTTGTCAACTTTTATAAATAAGCACATACCTTCTGAAACAATACTGAGGAGAAGATGACGAGGGGCATAAAGAAATACTGCGCAGTAGTAACGCTCGACGTTGGAAATGCCTTCAACTCGGTGAACAGGTCATGCATTAGGAAAATCCCTGATCAGAATAGATACACCATACTTTCTGCTGAAGATAGTCATAAACTACTTGAGGTGCCAGACCGACGATGGCGTTAATAACGACAACGATTCCGCGGGACTTCAACAGGAGTCAGTCTTTGGGGCTCTTTTTGTGGAACATAATGTATGACGGAGTTCTGCGACTAACGCTGCCCCTGTCTGGGCGGGGGCACTCACAACGAAGGAAACCAGAAGGAAGATAGCTCGCCCTTCTGCCCGGAATTCCGAAATGAAGAGAACGAAGTGTTCCACTGCAGATAGAAGAATGAACCTGCCAAGCTCTCAACTTCTAATAAGTCGTATGACGAAGTCAGGGAACTACTGCCTGGAGACCTGTACCTTCACAACGAGCATACAGAACGAGCTTAGAAGAGTCGAAAGACTAGGAAGAACCAAAACGGCATAGCATAGGTTATCAGCTCCGCGAAGAAATACCTAACAGCAGTCCCGCGGGGAGAGTGTTAGGCGCACTACTGGCATCGATTATTCGAGTTTGCGAATCGTGCATGCTGGTAGCGCGGACAGTATCTTGTTATTCTTTGAATAACGAAAAAATTAAAATTGGGAACAAAATTCATCTGCAACTGGGATTCGAACTTCACGATCAACTTTTTGACAACTTTTGATTTTTGTGAAAGAATGGTTCATTTTTACTGATTACGTCCAAAAAAATATGAATACACTCGATTAGGCTAGCATCACTCAAATTTACTACTCATGTACCGACGGAAGGTTAAAAGTTGAGAATGGAATTATGGTAGTATTAAGTGCTTCAGGTAGTAGAACTACTACTTATGTAGTACAATGGTAATACTGGATCTCCCCAACAGACAATGTGGATGCGAAAAGTTAGTGACCATTCCCACCAACAATTTTGCATTTCATTTCTTGTGCCTACACAAATAAATGTTTTTGTCTGTCACATTCAGTGACGTGCACCCATCAAGTTTAACGAGGCCTGTTTTCTTCCCATGAGGGTACGTCTTGAATCTCGGATTTTAGACAATTTGCTTCAATATAATTTTGAATTTAGTTACTTAGTTTCTGTATTCCTCAAAGCATTAGCTTAGGGCTATTAAATTACCTCTTGTCTTTTGGGCATCTGCCAACAGTCGGAAGGCCTGAGAAAATACCTACGGTTCCTGAAGCATTTAAGGAGGATAAAAAACTGAAATATCTCTTCTCAATGAGAACATAAATTTCTTCCTTATTAAATAGTAGCAAACGCCCCTTTTCTCTGTCATAAAACTATACAAAACCCATGCACAATGAAGATAGGTTTTTTTTTCTTCATAATGTACTCACAATTCATTTGCATTCGGGACACAATTCACTTCCTGCACACTCTGGCACTGAGACACAGCACACAAATGTTTCGATTTCTTTAAGGTGCGTGCAGAACCCCTAAGAGATCGTACACCCCTTTTATAAAACTTTCGGGCCCAGTGTTGATTTTTAATTTGAGATTTGTGCGTGCCATTAGACAATAGAGCGTCACGACGGCATCTTACGGATATTCATGTCTTTAGGGGGACATCGTGAGAAGATCTCTTGGAAACTTGAAAACCACTGTGCATGGCTATTAAATTAATTCAATCCCGTGGTCGAGGCATTAGCCAGGTAAATTTGAACATAAAAGGAATGCAATTGATGCTGTTCAGGATGATGTAGATGACCCAAAATGCGATATTAGTTGCATGATTAAAAATTCGATGGGAACTTTGAGTAAAAACGGAAGCAGAGGTGCACACGTGACTTTCTTCAGACGAGGTTCTTATGTTGATCTCAATTTATGTAGATGAGTTGGGTGACAGTGAGAAGCGCTCTCAAGTGATGTCATTGTGTAAGGTGAAGAAGGAAATGAAAGATTTAGTACGTATCTGCGTGTGATTGGCATGACATATTCCACCATAGGGTATGCCAGCATGAACTTAACTATAACCCTGTTTGATTGAATGTTGTTTGCTTGTATAGTTTATTGATCTGTCATTCATAGATACGAGTATCTCCTACCTTTCGCCATTTGAATGGTTCCAAATGATGAAAAAAAAACACGCCGTCCGATGTCAAATCTCCAGCGGAAGCGAAAGAAAATGGATTCAGGAAAAAAAGAGCAAAACGTAAGAAAATTGAAACTAAATTTCCCCGAGTTCTGCATGATTTGAATAAATCAACTTACAATTTTCCCTGATTCGATTTCGGTTTCTCATCTGTGTATCTGCCGTGAAGCGGTCGTTTGCACAGAGCCCCAAGTCGTCCCCGTCGTCGTCGTCGTCGTCGGAGAAGATCAAGAACAAGCAAAATGTCCTTCTGCAGTTGTATGCCAGCCGTAAATTGTCCTTAGAGCCAACATTACGTTGCTTCCTCCTCGACAATACCATCGTGATGACGTCGCTCAAAATCAAAATCACTGATTTCGGGATTATTATTATTTTCCAAAGAACGAATGATGAAAAAAAAAAAAAAAAAAATAGAAAAATCGGGTATACGCAGGAGAGTGATTCGTCCTTTATTTGCAATTTCATTCGTCCGAAGAGAGATTCCATTTTTTCTTTTTTTTTATGTTCTTATCAACATTTTACTCTGCGCTGCTCTGCTGCTTGTGGCAGATTCCATCTTAATCTGTTGTAAATCGAATTTTCCATCTTCTGCGAGGACTGTTTTTTTTTCCTTCGTTTTTCCTTCTTTCAATTTGATTTCAAAACGCGTAGAATGCGAAATATGGTAGGAAGGACTGATTCCTTGTGGGGGTTTGCTGAAATAGGATTACTGATGATTTGGAAAATCAGTGCATTTTTGCGGAAGGATGAACGGCATCAGTGTTTGTCTTGAAAACTCGATTTCGACCGACTGATTGATGAATGTCTTATTCAATGATCTAGAATGATGCATGATGGCGGTGATTTTTTAAAAGGTCAGCAAGATGTCACACTGTTTGTAGATAGACCAATGGAATCAGAAGTCGTCTATGGATAACTACACTGAAAGAGGGGGATGTTCAATATTTTACTTGGTATTGATGACAACCTCAAACTTAGGTACTAATCTAGGACACGTCTACGCAAACATTGAAAGGATTCGGATCGTTATCGAATTCATATGTTACCAAGCTTTCGTTTTTTTCCAATTCTGACTTATGTATGTGAGTAAAGGCCCTCGTACTCGTATATGAAAAGCGTTCCATATTTGAAAGAAAATGTCTTCGAGCCAGCAAGCACATGTACAGGAGCGCACATTCCGACTTTCGGCATTACTCGTACGTCTCTAATGACAGACTATTGGATTCTACGCTATTTTCGAAACCTCAATAAATTGTATATTCGTTAACAGCGATGAAAATATGTTCGTCTATTAAAAAAACTGAATTGCAAGTACTTGCACCTACTTATGTGCTGTTCATTTGGAAATAACATAGAAGTTTAGGCGGAATTGAGGTGAGTGAGTATTGGAATATGTATTTAGAATAATGAATTGCACTCCGAATTCCTCAGAGTTTCACACATAAATACGAGTAAGATAAACTGGAATAAACATCTGTAGGTACTTGACAAAGGTTAATTCGTACAACAATTAAACTCGTACGATTGTTACTGCAAGACAGAAACAGTACAGAGTACCTACCGCCTTCCACCTGTCTGGTCAGCATGCTTATTCTATAACAAATTACGTGTATATTCGGCGCCAATAAAACGCAATCGGCAACTGCAGCGCCAACATTCAGAATGTGCATTCTCACATCATTCCAATGTCGTGTTTTACAATTGCACAACAAATTATGTGCAACGCGCAACACCTGTCCTGGCATCCTTGCGGGCAGATTTATACTTCTCTTTCAGTGGGGCCTTTCCTTCATGCAAGCCCTTCAATTAGTTCGTTTATTTAACATGGCAGCATAATAAAAAGGATGTAATTGAAATGACGCACCGGCGAATTAGCGTAATGACAATGTATCCGTTTATTTTATTGCGCATAATAAAGGACAACGCAGATCCTTTGTTGGGTAATTTCGTAACATTTTCCCAACATTTGGTACACATCAACAACTCACCGTAATCACAAATTACCCACCAGTGCACACTGTTCGAAGACTTCTTGCAGAGAGTCCTTTGAAATCACTACCTTCGCATGTGATAATTCCTCATCGACACGAAAGGGAAGTCGAGGAATACCTTCCCTCATTCAAATTTGCATATCAATCGATTACAGTCTCAAAAGAAAATCGAAAAAGGGTTGGTCCAGTCGAAAAATTAGCACCAACTTGATGTGGGACTTCTTACAGACGATCAACGACTGTAATTACTTGCCATTCAATTACAGTCGCGATGAGAGTAGCATGACAACAAGGACTGGATCCCAATTCAAATGAAAAACTTTTTTGTTTGTATTTTAACATTCCTTTGACGTCAGCTTCACGTAGTCCTTGCCGGCATTTAATGAAGTGTTATGTGTGCTCGCCCAGTCGTCCTTTTTTTTTTTTTTTTCTGCTGGCGGTTGCTCCTGCTCTGCTACAATCAAATTAAGATTTTAACGCCTGTTTTTCATTACTCATTCCGGGAGACACAGTTCATTAGATGGGTTGGGGGAGGTATGGACATAAGGATGGCGACGACTTCATCGTAAAGTCAGAGGCTTTGTGGTCCGGCGATAAAATTTTAACAAAGCGCAAAGGAACATGAAATCCACATCATTAATCAAAAACCACGCGAACATCCTTTTTATTTCGTTTATATTATCTCAGTGAGTTTTTGTTCATTAACTGACATTTAATGCAGTGTAAGCTCTGCATTGCGCTTAAGGATAAAAATGTCCTTTAAATCCCTTTTAGTGGTGATGCTATTTCGGGCGTGTTTCTGAGTGCGAAATTTTGTTCCTTTTGGACAATAACTCATCAGTGACGATGACAGTTGTTCCTTGCGTCGTCATGTTAATCATAAAAAAAAACTGAGTCTGCATAAAAAATTTCAATAAAAAACGGTTAATTCCTTTGGAAAAATCATTGAAATTTTACAGGATGTGATGTATGGATAGCATATTATATTACAGAAGACGTTGTTGGGTGTGGGACATAGTTTAAGCCGGCTTTGTGTATCATCCCTTTTGGGTGTAATTTTTTATTTTTTTTTATTTTGATGAACATTAACAAGGACTATGAGATACACCCTAATGGATATTTGATTTAGAGTCATGTCATTGCTTGTTAGATAGAGGGTTGCCATTTTTTTACTGTTTACTCGGAGGGGTGGGAGTGAGTACATGAGGAGGGGTGGGTTTTTTTTTTTTTAGTTTGCAATATGGCGTCGAAATTTTAATTTATTAAAATAATTTTTAAGTTTATAAGTAGGTATACATACTCGTACATATCTTCAAATATATAAAAGGGCTTTAGAAATGATTGCGAAAGAAGTATCACTTACAACACCTTGTGAACTGGAGGACGAAGTTGATCGTTTCGAGGAAGCAATGCAAAGAGCAGCATGGGGAAACACTCCTTCTAGAAGCTATAAGATTAACCGCAACGAAAAGTATTCCAGAGAAATGAGGGAGAAAAGAAAAGCACGAAAGAAATGGCAAATCAATCGTACACCGAAGCATAAAAAGGTCCTTAACCGACTATGCAATCGCCTAGCGATAGATAGCGACCTACCTTGAAAATCTTTCCGCTGAAAGAGAATCAAATTATTCACTTTGGAAAGCGGTAAAAGGCATCCGGAAACCTCAAACGCAAGCTCCACCAATTCGGAAAAATTATAGAACTTGGGCCAAGAGCGACAAAGAAAAGGCAGAACTTTTTGCTTTGCACTTAGATGAAACGTTTAAGTCATTCGACGGACCTTTGATAACGCCCGACTACCCATTCACGACATCTGACAACTTTAAAGTAAAAAAAGTTGCATTGATTGAACTGAGGGAGATGATTGAAAATCTAAAGACGAAAAAAGCACCGGGTTACGACTTGATAACGGCGCAGGTGGTCAAGGAATTGCCGAATAAAGCTTTCATCAAACTGCTATAGTTGATTAACGCTTTGTTCAGATTGCTCTACGTTCTGAGACAATGGAAAGTCGCTTAGATTATAATGGTCCCGAAACCAGGCAAACCTCTGAATGAGAAGAAATCATACCGGCCTATTTCCCTATTGCCGGTTATCTCTAAAATATTCGAAAAACTACTTTCGAAACGACTACAACCCGTAATCGACGAAAGACGTCTGATTCCTGACCATCAGTTTGGATTTAGAATCAAACATTCTATCATACAATCGACCAAGTCCACAAAATATCTGACGTGATTAAGAAAACTCAAGAAGAAAAAAAGATTTGTTGTGGCTTATTTCTTGATGTCTCACAAGCCTTCGATAAGGTTTGGCACGAAGGATTGGAGTATAGATTGCAGCAGCTACTGCCACGGCAACTCTTTCTAATCTTACGATCGTACCTCACCGAAAGACTTTTCCGTGTTAAGCACAGAAATGATTACTCTGACTTCAAGGAGATTGCGGCCGGAGTCCCACAAGGAAGTGTCTTTGGCCCCCTTCTATATGTACTCTACACGCGTGATATCCCTCAGGAAAGAAACTGCGTCATCTCCACGTTTGCGGACGATACGGTAGCAACTGAAAGCTACAACATGCTATTAATAAAGTCCACGCTTGGACGAATTCCTGGCGTATTGTGCTGAACGAAAGCAAATTTACTCACGTCAACTTTACCTACAAAAAAGTGGATGATTACCTGTATATTTAAACTCGGCTCAAATACCGTACGCGAACGAAGCAAAATATATAGGACTGACTCTAGATGTTAAGCTTAAATGGAAATCTCACGTAAAAAAGAAACACGACGAGCTCGAAAATAAATACCGACAAATGTACTGGCTGCTCGGAAAACATTCGAAGTTGAGCATACATAACAAACTGCTTTTCTATAAGCAAGTGCTAAAGCCAGTGTGGAAGTATGGTCTACAACTATGGGGTTGTACCAGGAAAATCAATAGAAACATCCTATAAACTTTTGAAAATAAAGTTCTTAGAACGATCGTTAGCGCACCATGGTAAGTACGTAACGAAGATATTCATCGGGATCTGGGAATTCCCAGCGTCCTCGAAGAGATAACAAAATTTGCTCGTAAACACAAAGATCGTGTTCATGGCCATTGTAACCGTACCGTCATTCAACTAGTTGACGCGAACAATTCAATTCGTCGTCTGCAAAGGATAAAACATTTTGACCTCGTGCCATAGTATATGCCGGTCGTGAAACCCGCAGGAACTTCCATTGGAATTTAACCTGCCTAGAGTGCTACATTCTTGTTAATTACATACGAACATCCTTTTTCAAAAATCTCGAGTCTCGTAAGCGAAAATAAAACTGCTGGATAAGCGTTGGCTTAGTGGTAGTACTAATCATGGAGAGAGGTGTTTTTAGTGAGGCACAATAAGCACGCGCGGTCGGGCCTTATGTTGTCTTTAGAAGATTTTCACCCTCTCGGCAAAAAAAAGAAGAAAAATATAAAAATTAATTTCTGTTTGATTGTATGTCTTCGATAAACTCCGAAACTATTCGGCCAATTGAGCTCAGACTTACACATAATCGTTCAATAAGAAAACATACCCACAAACAAAGCATTTACGAGGAGCCTGGGATACGCAACAACGAGTCATCTTCTCATTGGTGATAGCACTAATTGCGGCACTCTTTGGTAGTCTAAATACTCGTATCACCATGTCAGCCGAAATCGGAAATTCTCGAAATTTTGAGCACCGAGCCGTGATAAAGTACCTCGTCAAAAACAGTACCTCGCCTAAAGAAATTTTCGAAGACATGTCATCGACTCTTCAGGATTCTGGGCCTTCGTATAACATGGTAAAAAAAATGGGCTCGCTTATTTCAACAAGGGCGAGAGGGCTGTGAAGACGACCCCCGTCCTGCTCAGTGGTCACTTTAAAAAATTTATGCGCGCTGGGTACTGAAAATACTCACGCCTCTTCGACAAGCAACGACGACTCGAGTGCTGCAAAGATTATTTGGAGTTAGCCGGGGACAATCTCGAAGAAATTTGCAACCGAATCGTAACTGTAGATGATACTTATGTAGGTTCACCAATACAATCCGGAGTCCAAAAAAGTCTATGTAGTGACTGAAAAAAGGGAGAGGCCGCCGAAGAAATTCAAAGTGGAAAAGTCGGCTTCGAAGCTTATGGCGATTGTTTTTAGGGACATCAAAGGTGTTTTGCTGATTGATTACCTGCCAAACGATGAATGGTCAATATTACGCAAATTTATTGACTCAGGCACATAAAGTGGTCTTACTGAAGGGACGTGGGAAATTTAGGCGCGGAGGATAACGCGCCTGTTCACACGGCGCGGCTTTCAAGACAGGCCTTAAAAGATACAGATTTTTCAACGAGAGACCCACCATACTTAGCCCCGAGCGACTTTTTCCGTTTTTCCAATTTGAAAAAGGAGCTACGAGGCCGGAGATTTGCAGATAAGAACGAGATGAAGGCGGCCGTAGAAAGTCATTTTGAAGGCAAAGGAAAATAATATTTATTCGGTGGTATTAAGGCACTGTATATCCGATGTGAGAAATGTATTTTACTAGAGGGAGATTATACTGGGAAATACAATGCAAGTTAAAAAATATTAGGATTACATCATAGTCAACCAAATCAGATTTTTTTTTAACACTAGTGTGGCCACCCCCAAACTGCGTTTAGGCACTGCGACCAGAAAGATATATGTTATGCCAGAGGCAGCAGTACTTCTACTTTCCTTATGAAATAATTACGGCTGAGGAGGAGTTCTTTAAATCTAATGGAGATATTATGTCCTTAAGGAAGAAGCTTCTTCTACTACACAGAGCTACACACTCACATAGTACGTGTTCTGCAGCTTCGTCCTCTTCTAGGCAGAGGCGGCAGGTAATATCGCCTGAAATTCTAATTTTATTTAGGTTGTAGAGTAATTGGCAGTGACCAGGAGTAAGGAAGCTCACAAGCCTTCTTATGTCGTTTCTGCTATTTTTAGAATATCAACTGCCTTTTTTTGGAAGAGATGGACAGCTCTTTTAGCTTGTTTGAGACCTTTGAGAATTATTCCAGTGGGAAATATACATGTTGCGTTCCCAACTGTTTAGGGTCAGTTTGAAGTCAGAATCAGATATTCCGCAAAAGGGTTCAGGTCCAATGAACAAGACAGAGGAAACTTTTCTGGCTAGCAGATCTGCAGGCCAAATTGTGTAAACTGTCGAAGGAACTTAGAACTGATTTTGAACTGGTCAGGTGGGAGATCAGTGCTTTAAGCTCCGCTTGGCTGTCGCTGAGTATGTGTCCATACACACCGGCGCCAACTCCTGAATCCATTTTTGATCCATCGGTATACGAAACGATTCCTTTTGGATCAAGCAACGGTCGACCATTATTCCATATATCACGGTTTGGGATCTCAATCTCAAACCTTCTACCAAAGTAGAGTGATATCTGATGCCTCAGTGCAAGCATAGGTCTCGATAGCGTAAAGCTCGGCCTGGAAAACACTAGGACTCTTTCCAAGTCATTTCGTAATCTTATAATTGGGTCCATACACACCGGCGCCAACTCCTGAATCCATTTTTGATCCATCGGGGAAGTCGGTTAATAGATCCATTAGATCCACATGATCCCATGTACTGTTAACAGCCGACTTTCGAAGATTAACTGCACTGCGAATTGACACTTTTTTGATGAAAATGTGTAACGGAGTAAGTTCGATTATAGCTTCTATGGCTGTTGTGGGATAGTACCTGTAATTCCGAGGCAAGCTAATCTCTGAGTTTAATGATGGTTGTGACCTCCTTGGTTTTCGTCCACCAGACAACGGACGCGTATGTAAGGATGGATCTTACCACTGTGGTAAACAACCAGAATATGACCTTTGGGGACCGACCCCAGGTTTTGCCATACATACGGCGACAGGCCCACGTTGCAGTGGTCGCCTTGGTAATTTTATGCTTAAGGAGTTTCAGTTAAGTTTCCTGTCCAGGACAATGCCATTTAGAGTCACTGAATGTTCAGTGTTCTTCTTCTCCTTGTAAACGGTACAACGACTGCTTTGCTGGGGTTAATCGATAAACCCTCGCCAGCACACCAGTCCGAAACTACAAGGAGTGCATTTTGCATGAGTTGACACACATTGTCTTCATGTTTGCCTTTGATGGTGATCACAAGATCATCTGCATTGCATATTGTTATAAAGCGCAAACTATTAAGTCTATTCAATAAGTCATCCACCACGAGCGAACATAAGAGAGGCGAGAGGACGCCGCCCTGGGGGCAGCCTTTAGCCGCGGAGACTGTCACAGAGAACTCTCTTGACGAAGATGTCATTATGCGGCTATCGAGCATAGTCCTAACACATCTGGTAGTAGAGTACTTACGAACTACATTACTACGAGTATAATAGAGAAACTCTCTGTCTTTGTAGGTCGACTGCAGCCTAAACAGTTAAACGGATTTTCTTTAAAATTTATATCTGGGATCAGTAGATTCGAGCTGAAATCCAAAATTAATGGTACAAGTGACTCAAGAATTGAAGCCAGCAGACCAAGGACAGAGTCATGACTTCATTGATTGGATGTTAGAAAAAGATTTTCGAAGAAAACAATCCTCAGCGATGAAGCTGAAGAAAACGTAAACAAACAAAAGAGACAGTCGTATTGAGAGTCATGAAATTCCACGGGCCATTAACATCACTATTTGGTGCGGATTTTGGGTCGACAGCTTTGTACTTCTTCGAAAATTATTGAGGTGCTGCAACAGTCAACGTAATCGGAACATGATAACAAATTAATTTTGCCACCAATTAGATGTGAAAGACATATGGTTTCAATAAGACGATGCCATCTGTCACATAGCGCCAGAAACAATGCAGTTATTGCACACAAAGTTTCCCAGCGGCATTATTTCTCATCATTGGCCACCAAAAAAGTTCTGTTGCTACAAGTGACACCGGGAATTGTCTTTGTGTGATTGTTTTACATGATTTGGGTAAAAATTGCCATTTTAACTTGGAACTAAAAAGTGCTCAGATGGACAGACTGGACAGCCATGCCAAGAACAATAGGGTTTTGTTTTTTATTTACGAAACCCTGAAACAATTGGGATACAAATTGCAGTCCGAAAATGTTATTCATCACACGGCGCTATTAATTTATTTATTGGAGGTAGGTATCCGTTCTTCTTTGTCCACTGTATCTAACAGTATCAGAACAAATCTGTCTCCCAAATTTTTCGTCAATATCTGTAATATCTGCAATTAATAGTTGGCGAAGTAAATTGATTCTGGCGAGGAACAATCACCGTTTGTAGATTGTAGAACCAACCTGGTGATAACGACACATTTTCTACTGATTTTAGTCAACTTTAGTACGTATGCTGCATGTACTTACATATGATTCTCAAAAGGTCAACACAATCGATATTAAAACTCAACGTTATTTACACGTTGGCACTTAGAGTTCACTTCTTCGAAAATTAAGATTCATTCAATCAACTTTTCGTTTTCTTCCTGGCAAACAAATTAAGATTTCCCCACTTTTTACTTCCGGTGAATAATATTCTATCATTTCCAAAATTATTTCCTTATTTTTTGAATTGATTGCGCCATTTGTGTGCTATTTAGTAGTCTCCTCCATCTCTTTCCTACTAAAAGCAAACATAAACAAATGGACGAAGGACAACACAAATCGAACCTTGGACAAAGTCTAACTTCTTCTTCGTTTGAACCGAATCCACAAGGCGGGGCAGACTCTCTAATTTCGAATCATCAGAAAAGGAAATTTAAATAACCGTAAATAACCGTCACTTTAGTTCGCATATCTACCTTTATACAGAGTTCCGTAGGTATATTCGTATGGAGACTGGGATGCCATTCCATTTTTGTATCTCCGTGGATGTTAAAAGCGATTTTTCCACCACCATATCGCCTCCCCGCAATGGATTTTTCTGTTGATTTTCATATAAATCGAATTTCCTTAATTTTATATTCCCTCAGTCATGGACGTGAACGACGACGACGTCAGCAACATTAGCTACGATTAACTCTCTTTGCTTCCAAAAAGGACGAAACTCAGACAGGTTCGGTTTGGAGATTTTGAAAAGAAGAAAAAAAAAAAAACTTCTTTGTTTGCCTTAGCGTGTGCTCCCGTTTTTACTGAAGCAATATACAATGAAAAATGGTTTTTCCTCAGCGATTTTCATCTGCAGAATGAAGAACAAGTAAAAATGGAAAACTCACCCCCCCACTACCCCCACTATGCGAGGGGTGAGCCCAAAAGATAACCAAAGAGAAACGACTTATTTACGATCTTGGTAAACGTCTTTTGTGTGTATCCACCTCGAATTCCCTCTGACCCACCAAGCAACGAGTCCTGGCGCTTTTCCTCTCAAAGGAAACTTTAGGCGTTGCTATGGCATCCATCCGTGTGTTGTGTTTCCATACAAACAAATTTAAATGCCACTAAAATACGCACTCAAGCGAAACGCAAGAAAAAATCGTTTCTTTGAAGTCATTCGTTTCCTTCTTCAATAAGCAGAACAACGACGCGGACGGACGACCGTACGCAGGAAAAAAAAAAAAAAAAAACTGAAAAAAACCTCTCCATTTCGACCAAAAAAAAAAAAAAATGTCCGTACGCATTCGAGGGTGAACAATAGAAGGGCACACAAAAAATTGTTTGAAAATAAAATAGATGATGGGAAAAACCGAAAAGGTGTGGCCTAATATCCTACCCTCCGAACCCTGCTTTATCCATTTTTACAATTTAAGTTCACCCCACAAATCGGCTGTCAGAAACACAGCCAAAGGACGAATATCCTGCACACGCACATAACGTACATGTATGTACACAGAATCAACAGTCCGACGGCTGAGAAAAAAAAAAAAAAAATTCAAATACAATTCTTGGGATAAGAAAAAAAACCACCCCTAAGACGCCGGTATGTCAAGAGGGGATGGAAAGGTTTTTTCTATCCCAACCGCACAGGATAGCTATTGTTTGTGTAATACAGTTTCCAATGGCAGGGTGGGAGGGGAAATATTATGGAAATCATTTTTCTATTCAACGCCAGATGGCCTCGTTCCAATCTACGACTCACCCTTAAATCGATGACGTCATTGATTTTCTAATTGGAATGCCAACACAATGAAAGAAAAATATGTTTTCCTTTGGCAAACCCCCATAAGCTATTTATAATTACTTTTATTTTCCATCTCAAGGTGTGCGGTTTTTCCAGAATACTCGTATTGACGAAAGGAGGAAAAAAGGTGAATAGCCCCAAGGTAAACAACATCCCCATCCATACGACCGTTCGCATACTCGTAGAGTGGCATTGCTTTCGACAAAGTGAGGAAATTAATTAATACCGTTACGAAACGAGCATGGATTTTAAAACAGAGCAGCACACTCAACAATGGTTGTCTTGTAAGGACTTGCGTCGTCCATTAAGGGCTCTTGGCTCTTTTAGATAATGGGGACGAGCAGTGCGAAGCGTAGGTTACAAAATTGGGGGAGAGTTTTTAGCTACCACTCATCGGGGATAATTAGATGTAACGGATATTGTAATTGGTGTTAAAGCGAGAAAGTTAATTTGATTTCTTTTGTGCGGTGAGTGTTTTTCTTTCGAATTTTCTCACACACAGCATAAATTGGTAATTTAATTGAGGGATCATAATTACGAGCAGTCTGAGGGAAGGAAATTCTCATTTGATCCTTATGTTTTTGCATGTCTAACGCTTGGGGTAGGTTTTATCGTTTTGATGTTGTTGGTTGGGATTATTTTTGGGGATTTATTTGAGATACTCGTACATAATTGCTTAATGAATTTTGAATTGGAGATACTTTTCTTTTCGGCTTTTTTTGAAAGTGAGAACGGTAGGTGATAATGACTTTGTTGTTCCTAATATTTAGGGGGTGCGGAGATTTGATTAAATTTGTTTTTTATTAGATAATGATGAGACTTATTTGAGTTTCTTTTGTTCTATTTATTTTACAATTTGTACTTTGTTTGACTGGGCTTGCGATCTGTAAAGAAGTTTCGTAGAATCAAAATTTGTCCGTACCACTGCAGTCTCTAAGCTTGAGTACCACAAAACACATTCATTCAACTCCTCGGCTATTTCTCGACCTGGGGCTTTTCGTAGCCTGTAATGTGTCTGTGCATCAAGAATTTCATTCAGAGACTTGTGTATGGCTTGAGAAGAAGTCTCCATCTGTGTAAGCACAGTAGCATGTTCATAATGCATGGCAAAGCTGGTTCGTCTCCGACTTGGAAATCCACGTACACAGACTCTCCGGTAAACTGGTGACTGTCGAAAGTGGCCCTTGGCTGTTCATATATCACACGATTTTTCCGATCTTTGAGCTGAACATCGACGTCCAACTGGCCTACGGCAGACACTTGGAACTCCAAATACGCTGATGTGTTTTTCCTGATTTCTTCATAAAAGCAATCCTCTGACTTATGTATCTGGCAGCTCGAATGTGAATTCCACGCAATTTTCGTTAGAAAACAAACTAATAGAGGGTAAAATACACTATTTTGGAGAGACAACATTTTGGTTTTTGTGTTCTTGTTGTGCGACTATTAGACTAATTAATAAGGTATGCGTAGAACAATTGAATTTATTTTCTTGTATTCTAGAGAAAATTAATTGTATTATATTCAAAAAAAAAAAAGTGAGTGGCATGTCACGGAGAACGCCGATTTGGTTGGAGGGTGTGGTTTTATTTCTTGATAAGTGATTAAGTGCGCGACTACTGAGCGAAAAATTTTTGGTTCGAATCCCAGAAAAGGCAAAAAAAAAAGAAATCTCATTGTCCCACCTTTCGCGAACGTCTGACAAGCATACGAGAGTAAAACTGTCCTGAGAAGCTTCTCTCAATAGAAAAATGTGCCCTTCGGAAACGACAAAAAACTGTAGGTCCTGACCATTTTAAATACGTATTTCATACTTACTTTACCTATATTAATCTAAAAGCCTAATGGGATTCTTTGTATATTTTGGTGTTTACATTTTCGGATAAAACTGTGCAGACTTTTCTATCAGATAACCAACCTACCTAAATATCACGATGTTTGTGAATGTTTTTAAAGACAAACACATTACCGACGAAAGTGGGAAGTCGAACTGATTGGCATTATGTGTAAATGGAATCTCAGAGCATCAACAATTTAAAGATTAAAAGGACTTTGTTCAGTCGTAATGTTGATCGCGTTGAAAGCAGAAGTTTAGTTTTCTCGGTTACAATGTCAAACAAATACGAGTACGTAACATAAGAAATTAAAAGACATGTCGTGATTGGTGCAGTCCACGGTCACCGGTCGGCCGATCAATTGTTTACAATGTTTGCGTCGAGTTGGACGCTTCTGGCGGCGAAGTTTCGCCCGTTTCGAAATGTAAAAAGCATTCAACACGTCCAGAAGGTCAATAGAGGGAACGCCGAATGTACATATGTGTATAGAACATTCGGATGTCCCCTGTGTGATACACACCAAGTTCGTTTAAATTCTTTCGGATACATCGAGGTAAGTGAAGGAAAAACCATACGTTTTCCAGCAGAATTCTGCGTCAACGCATAAAGCCGCAACGACTTATGAATGGATAGCGATCAATTTTCACGATCACTTAATAGCAATCCTATGGCCACCTAACTTATTAGATCTCAATCCGTCGGAATACTTTGTGTGGGGCGTAGTTGAACATAAAACTAACAAACATTCCTACAGGACTATCCAAGCTCTAAAGGATGCCATTTTGCAAGTGATGGCCAACATCAACAGGGACCATTTAATTCCAGCATGCTCACGTCTCCGGTCAAAAAAGGCTGTTATCGATGCTAAAGGTGCTTTTATTGCATAAATATGGGATACTCGTACATGTATGAACTAATATGCATTTTTGGGGTAGGGGTCTACTTGCTGATCTTTTTTGGAAAACTTGTCATTTCGCCATAATCATTTCGCAATTTGTTGTCTTGCATTTCAACAACTCTAATTTTTTTTTCCTTGGCAAATTCTTATTCGGGCTTGTACGAGTAATTAGTTGACCTTAAGATATTCTGCATTCATTATTTCGCAATTATAATTTCGCTTTTTGATAAGCTAGCGTTTTCTTGATAAGCTTTAACTTCCCTTATTTTGAAATCCCGAAAAATTTGGTTGGGTACAATTGTAAATGCTTGTTGTCTGGTGGGCGCCTGCATCTTAACAGTACTTGGGTGGCCCGCTTCGCGGAATAAAAATATTTCATACTATGGGACATCTCTTCGACTCATACACCGAACGGCCTTCGGCCTCACATGCAGGGGCTCAGGGCGACGCTATGCGGCGTGTAACCAAACACCATGTTTTTTTTCAATTCGAACCACACTTTGAAACACGATCGGCGTTTGCAAAACCAATGAATGCCAAGTGTCATTTTTCCAATTACATAAACGACAATGCACCAAAACGGGAATTAACCATTAGCGAAATAAATTCCTTCAAAACAACAAATTGCTGCCTAAACATAAGCGAAATGTAAAAGCACGGGAAAAGGTCGAGTATTGTGATATGATCACGTCGCGAGATAAATCAAAAACTGAATGAAAATTTTCGAAACAACTATTGCGAAACAAACAAAACTTGTTTCGATAAATGCGAAGTAATATTTGCTTAATAAATTTTGTCGAATAGGCAGGCACCCGTATTTACCGTATGTACCAAATTATATTCTAATGAACGTTTTTTTTTTTCAAATTTGTCCTTAAATAACCTCCGCTTTGAGGACAAATTTTACCACAAATTGTGGTCCGTCTGAAATGAGTTTCTACAAACTTCTTGGAACACTTTATTAATAAAATATTCTTTTCCTGTTTTCAATTCTTTGAGTTTCTTGTTGACAATTTGGAAGATTTAACAAGGACACAAATGTGACCTTAAATTTTCATCCAACTGCATATTGGGGAGCAAAATCTCAAACAAAAATGTTGCTTCAATTTTTTTTTTTAAAGAGAAATAAAATCCGTATGCACTTATGCACAACTTCGATTTTATTTGTTTCTCTCGGGTGACTTACGAGGGTGGGTCAATAAGTCCCTGAAAAATGAAGTATGGAACACTCTTTTCGGTATAAAAATATTTTATTTTTCAACATAGTCTTCTTTTAGCTCTATACTCGTACACTTCATCCAACGTTTTTCCAATTTTTTGATGCCCTCCAAATAATACTATTTCTCGAGCCCCTCAAAATAAGCTTTTGTTTCAGAGATGACCTCTTCATTCGACCCAAACCTCCTACCTCCGAGCCATTTCTTCATGTTTGGAAACAAGAAATAGTCGCAGGGGGCTAAATCTGGGGAATATGCTGGATGAGGAAGGAGTTCCTAGGCTAACTCATGCAATTCTGCCATTGCGATTGCGGACTTGTGCGCCGGTGCGTTGTTCTGGCGTCTATATAAAATGGCTGCCACAACGAAACTATTTGACAGATCTGTCTGAAAATTTGGGTGCGTTCTTTTGAAAGATGATTCTTAACAAAAAAAAAAAATTAAATTTAAGGTGCCGACACAATTTGTGTTAATTTTCAGGGACTTATAGACCCACCCTCGTATGGGTGTTTGGTTGAACAACTCAATACTCTAAACTACAAAACCTATATAAGTACATACGAGTATGTACTATGTATTAACTTCCAAGAATTCCTACCATCAAATATTGTTTGACACTATGGCTATTTCGAAGCAACAAAATCAAGTAACATTCCATGACGCCTCAGGAGTGCTGCCAAGTTAGCTAGATTTAGATTTGTAAAGCAAATGCCGCGGCTACCTAGAAATCACTAAAACTAAATCAATTTTAATTCAAAATAATCGAGAAATGTCTTAAGTGAATGATACATTAAATTATTTAATTAAAAATTACCCAACTTCGAAATCCGGAAGGATTGTATAAGTACATACTTTAGAGAAAGTATAAGAAGGTACAATTTTTTAATGGTTGCTGCAATCGAGTTAATTAGCGTACTCAATTCTTTACATTGGCAATTAAAATAGAGTGTTTTTTTTTAGAAAGCTTACAACCACGCTCACAATGATTTTAAATATCGGTCAACCTATCTTTTGTATGCCAGTTTTCAGCACATTTGCAAATATAGATAATTTAGGTCCACTGCATGTCCAATTTACTACGGGACGTAAATATAAAATGACGTGACGTGAAATAAAAACATGTGCATTTCAAAACAAGGAATATATTTAAAAACTAAAAAAAAAAATCATAAACAAATTAAAAAACCCCTCCACCGTTATAGGTTCGGTTCGTCTTTCCTAAGAGTTCTTTATAAGGAAAAGAACAGCCTGCTTAATACCTCTAATAAAATTCCCGAACGTTCTCCTATTTTTAATTTCTAGAAATAACTGAGCAAATCTGATACTTTCAGAAAAAAAACTATAAAATCGGATGGAGAAAAAAAATTGCCAAACCCAAATCCCATATTTGGCAATATGGCAACGCTGGTACCAACTAACGAAGATATGTTGCCTTTTGCAGTATCTACGACTGTTGGGGCAAGAAGTTCGGGACAACGCTACAACTAATACGAATATCTGTCAATTTCCCCCAGTGTTTTCTAAAGGTATTTGAGGCAGACGTTGAGACTTTGCCTTGTCTCATGTTTGGAGGCTGTATTTACCTCTGTTCACACCCTACGAATGTGAACTATATTTATGCAGCTTTTGAATATACTCGTACCATCCAATTTGAGATACTATAATACTATCAGTTCTGAGACCAGTTGCTTTTTGAAACAACCGGCGAATTAAATATTCATTAAAAGACCAAGAAATTATTCAGTGAGAGAGGTCCAAGACCCATCAAGTAGCTAGTAGTGGTCGAACTGGTAGGTATTAGTGGTCGGACTGGTAGGTAGTAGTGGTCGGACTGGTAGGTAGTTTTCTAAGCCTCGATACATGAGTGGATTTTGCTAAAAAAAAGAGTTTCAAGGTCGTCGTTCAAAATACTTTCGGTTACTGCGATGTTTTGGTTTTGGGTGGCTATAGCGATGCCATCGACATATGAAAGCTTTCTTGGCAAGGTTAGTGGAATGTCAGATTAAACAGGGTTGGTGCCAATACCGAACCTTGCGGTAGTCCGTTGTTAACTTTTATCATCGTTCAGGAAGACTTGGTGGTTCCGGTTTGACAGCAGTTTGAGCAGTATAATCTTTAGAAGCTTATAGATTAGACCGTATCCCCATACCATGTCATAAGGTGCTGTAACATCGATAAACCCTACTGATGAGCATTTTTTCAAACCCTGCTTCGATGTGCGTCAATAAGGCAAGTACTTGATAGGTGCAGACGCGACCACTTTGAAAGCCATCTGGTTCAATGGGAATGTCATTTATGGTTGGACGGATTCTGTTGAAAATAATTCGTTTTAATAGCTTGTAACATGAGGTCAGAAGTTCAATGTAGGGGTAGCCTTCTGGTTTATTTGGTGGTTTTCCAGGTTTAGAGCAATTATTTTTGTTTCCATAAACGATTTTGGAAGTACTAAATTTTTCCGAGAATAATACTTGCTTCTGTATGTCTGTCTAATCCAGCTACTATACCCATCTTTACAGAAGCCAAGGCTACTACTATTTCATCGGTTGTGATTGGATTGGAATACTGAAATGTTTTTGGACATGATGGTGTTAGGAGGCATTTTTTTTTTTGAATATGGTTAGCAATATCTTTGGAATTTATTGGTGGTTTCCCAGTACTGGATATATTTTCGCCTCCAAGTTTCCTCAATAGACTCCATGCTACTTATGCTTACTACTTATCCAGGCGACTTTTGTCAAGTGACCTGAGTCCTCAAACGCCTTTTACAATCGAGTACTCTCTGCGCTCTATCCAGGGATGTATTCTTTTCCGTATTCGCGTGGTATTTTGTTTTTAGCAATAGATATTACCAGTCAGATACAGTTCAGATACAGCCGTCTAATTGCTGTTCACAAGCAACTTTGTTGAAGTTCCAGCGGGGTCTAGGTACTCGTACTTGAATGCCGATTGTAATTGTAACTGGTCGGTATTACCTATGCAGGAAGTCTGATAAAACAGTTTTGCATGCTGGAAGTGGAGGGTTTTCAAAGTCGCAAGATTCGAAGCACAGGTCAGTATTGTAGTTGCGTCCCCATCTTCTGAAGTAGAATGTCCTTCGATCTTTAGCATCGAAGATTGGATGGATGTTGTTGGAATCCGCACAGTCAGCTAGTGCTTCGCCATTTCTGTCGTTCACTGCATATTTCTAGAGGTTATGATGGCTGTTAAAATCACCAATATACACAGTGGGTTTGTTGTGATGAGAGCGCAGAACATTACTCGTCCATAGCGAAGCTGGATCATGATGACCGTATGGACGTGATTTTCAGAGTTCTCATCTACCAGGTGAACATTAGACGACTTATTTCGGACGAATGTGGCTGTCCCGTTGATATGATGATATGTTGCGCCATTCAAAGACTATGTTGCAGTGTGTATCTCATGGATGTCAACTACGTCGATATCGTGGCATGTCGTAATTAAAGCACTTAAGCATAAAGCATTCCGTTAAATTTAACTAAAATACAAAAAGCTTTTCTCAATGCTCCATGCTCCGCGTTCACTCCTCAAAAACATTTGCATTTTGTTTGGCAAAACCTGCACATAGTTGTTTTCCATGACCACAAAAATATTGTGTTCCTCTTTTCGGAAAACATCAACAAAACTTCGGATTTACCAAAACAAAAAATGTTTTCCCATTGTTCAACCAAAACAACACCTCCCATCCCCTGTTGCCAACAAAATTTCCATTTTAAAGTGAAAGGACCCCTTGGGGTCCTTCAAATCTCTACACCAAAGGTCAAAAGCATTAAACTATTAACGGCAAATATGCAAACAAAACAAAACTGCAACAATGCAAATTTAACACGTCACATGAATAGATTGAATGCGAATAGTAATTTCCGGGTTTGACTACCCTTAACTTTTTTTTTTGGTTTTGCATAACTTAGTTAACCCCTGGGTAGATGATGATTGGGAAGGTGATTTTATTCGACTTCCGTGTATGGTGCAAGGATATTCAACTGTTGCAAATGCGATTAGGGATCCCTTGTTCCCCTACCCTATGCGAGATTTTGCAAAAATTATGCATACTCGTAATTTAATGATTCCTCCTCTTTGGTTGTCTCTGTTGTTAGAGTTAAGTACCTGGTAACAGAGGTAAACATATAATTCAGGCACTGTGGGAATTTTTGCAAATTCACAAAAAGGTCCTTAATGGGTTATTGGTTTAGCAATGTTTTGTTATTCAATTTAGGATAGGCATAGAATGCAGACTAGATACATTTTCAGAAAAATCTCTTTTTGTCACAGTACCAAAGTCATTTTTGGAAAGACAAACGACAAACCACACACACTCACACACCATCTGCTTTATGATGAAACATCCTGTCATAACATCCAACCACAAACATTCATGTGATATTTCTTCCCACACAATCCTTTCCGTTCAGTAGATGTCCTAACAAATTAATTGAATATCCTGCACATCGTCACAGTTTTCCTAGAAAGCATTTCGACGAGAAACAAAAATAAAACCCCAAACCGAAGAACAGAAAGGGTTGTTGACAAAACGACAAATATCCTTTTTAAGTGTCGACAGATACAACATGTGCGACATGTGTTCTTTTCATCTTTCTGACAGGACGAAATTAAATTTGTTTTTAATTTCCACAAAACACGGAAAAACACTAAAGCAAACCGCGCGCCACACACCATCAGCGAAAGGACAATCAAGTTGTCCTGAATATGAATATCTATGAATGGTTTCCTGTGTGTGGAAACAATTTATGTCGTTTGTGTCCCATTTCCTCGATTCAATGCAATTATTTATCGATTATTACTCCCAAATGTACGAGTATATCCTGTGTGCATGTTTCAATATATCGAGCATTTAATTTACAAAATTTATTTCCATAGTGTCTCTCCTGTTGAGTTGAACTTCACCAGAGGACACACATAAAATGTCCAACATTCTGCTAATAACCGTAAAATATTTAAGTGATTATCGGTTACGGGTATATGGTCAGGATCGGTTCAATTGCCTTGGTTTGTTGAACAATTTAATTACGATTCTACGAGTACGAGTATGTGTCATGGCCGGTAAAGTTTGAATCTCGATGTGTTTATCCAAAGGATATTTGATTCTAACACCACTTGAGAGGTAGAAAAAGTCTCCTCAATTTATGCAACAGTAACAAATGCATTCGATTTTGGTTCCCAGGAGCAGTTGAGTAAGTAGTCCTTTTTATGCCTGAGATTTCTGGTTAAAGCAGAGAAAGGATATTCATTATTTTGCACCTTTTGTTGAACGTGTCATGTTTATGCTTCATTTTCGAAAGGGATGCCTTTGTGCCGCTTTGCCAGAGGACCTTTTGTTATTTTAATTAGATGCAAAGGTAATTTAAAATTTTTATTCAAGGATTCAATTGAAATTTCCGTTGTTGCCGTTGATGGTACGATTATTGTTTGTGTGAAAGAGAGATCCTTTTGTCGTGTTATTAGCTATGTCACCTAACGAGTTGTATGGTGTTTATGAGATTTTTGTCCTTCTACAGATGTCTGTCGGTTAGGTAGGTTGAACTGGGCTTATCGCAATCGTTAATCGGGATTTGTTGATCAGTTGTGAAGTACATTTAGATGGGAGTAGTGTGGTGTTTTCAGTGGAGAGTACGTGGTTAAAGTGAATAACAAAGAGTTGTTAAAAAATGTGATTTCTAAGGAATCGTGAATATGTGGAATTTTATTTTTTTAACTGCATGACCTAAAGTTTAACTCTTTATTGTTGGAATGCATCTGATTGTGATATTTGTGAATAAAACATATCAAGCGTTAGATTCTCAGGTAACGAAAACGATCGTTAGACTTCACTCACACCCACACCTTGTAGCTGACACCTTTGTCCAACCAAGCTTAGTGTTCTTATTAATTTCCAAGTCCACTTACAATTTCTGTGCTTAATATAGACTGCATTTGATATATGTCGATACCTACCTTCTTTAAGACAATTCTCAATGAGAATTAGATGGTCAACCCTGAGGTAATCGTAACAATAATTTTAAAATAAGTCGGTCGCTTCGGGATCTTTTGCTTATTTTTGTTGGGAAACTGAAGTACACCCTATTTTTTTTTTTCAAAAACTAAGCTGAGTTTAACGTTTAGAAATGAAGGACCAATATGAATTTTAAAGGACGAATGTGGTCGCCGTGGCATCGCACATTTATGCTTTTTCCAATGCACTTGTGTATTTCATTTGACAAGGATTTCATTTGACAAGGTTTTCAGTTGTGAAATGATGCTGGCTTATTGACGTACACTTGTTCTTTCAAATTGGCCCAAAGAAAACAGTCGGGAGCGGTTAAAACCGCTGAATGCGACGGCCAATTGGAGTCACTAGTCAAAGGTGTCCCGTAACATAGTCATTGTGTCGCGGTGGCTCCATCCTGCTGGAGCTATATTTGTGGATGATTTTGCATAGCTGGCCTCAACAAATTTTACAACATCGTCCGATATTAAGCAGCATTGATGGTAACTGCGGCACTGGCTTCTTTTTCAAGGAAATATGAGGCAATGATCCTTTCGGACGATACACCATACCAAACAGTATACTTAAGTGGGTATAATTGTAGAAGATGAACTGCTCTTAGATACTCCGCAGCCCATATCCTGCTGTTATTGGAAATGGGCTTCATCGCTTATTACCAAATTGTGGATGAAATCGGGATTTTGCTCTGCTTTTTGCCGCAGTGAGATGGCATAATCAATCAATTGCTGGTAGTCTGTCGGTTTCAATTCTTGTACAAGCTGGACTTTAAGCAGACTCCTTCGAACGAACTTCGGCTAAAGCGCGAATTGAGTCGAACGTCTCCTTGTTGATATTTCTGAATTATTCTGCACACTCTCCGTGTGCACCGTACATAGTCTTTCAGTGCCAGGAAGGTCCCTTACAGGCCCTTCTTGCCGAAAACGTGCAACCAGACGACGATTGTTACCACCGTGGGTGCGATCCGCACATTAAAATATCGACGACATTATTTTCAAAATAAATTTTGCGCCAAATAAAGGATTAGATGCACTGCCACCTGAAAGGTCTAAAATCCCTTAAGGTGTTCCCACATCAAAGAAACATTATTTCAAAATTGTTTTCCAATTGTTTCCCAGTCGTATCAAAAATATTTCAGAAAACTTTTTTGTTCCTCCATTGTTTCTCAAATGTTCGCTAAATGTTTTCCAATTGCTTCTGGAAACAAAAAGCGTTTCTGAAATGTTTCCCATTTATCAATCTTCTTACTCAAGAGTCGTGCTGTCTCACAGTAAAAAGCTACCGGAAAAAATAACCAAAACAAAAAACTTTAAAAGACATTTTTTGAAAAATAAGAAAATTTCAGGAGCATTAAAGTAGAATTAAGAAGAATTCAAAATCAGCTTGTACAACTTTATCAAAGGGAACATTTCTTCAACATCCGACGTCTTTTTGGCCTTTTCGGTTAACTATTTTAAATATTAATTTCCACTTTTACACTCCTTTGTATGCACGTACAAGTTGCGAAACATTTTGGAAACATTTAAAAAACAACAATGTTTCGAAATTATTTTCGGAATGTTTCTCAATTATTTCTCAAATGTTTCTTTGGCTTTGAAAAAACAATTTATAACCTGAATCGGATCTAGAGAGAGAAGGTTTTGCTCGTTTATCTAGCAAGCTGCCTTATATGTTTTATATGTTCCCGCGAGGATAGCTTAGCAGGCTTTAGAGGTTTTCTGTTTAAGATTTCTTATGAGTGGTTCTACTTGCCTTGGTTTTGCGAGTATGCCCCTTTTCGTCTCAGAAATGATTTCTAAATGTGCATCACTTTTCCTAGGGCGCAATATTTTTCAGTGACAGGCATTCCGTTGGGACTTTGTGAACCTCTTCCCCTAGTTTTTTATTCTTACCTCAGAGCTAGCTTTTTAAAATTCTATTATGATTTTCAGTGAATCACAGCATACCCGACAGCGTATTTTGAAGCCTTTTTTTACGATCCACTCTACTACCAGTCAGGAGCCTCTTTTTAGCGTAGTGTTTGGAAAAACTTAGGTTTTGTTCGTTTCTCTTTCATTCGTCGTGGCTGTTGGTTGTTGTTCCCCGTTCGGGATTAAACCTGCACAGCTCGGGTCACAAGCAAACAACTTATCTCACTATACCGTGGCTACTTTCTGTGTAGCCATACTCAGCATAGTTCCCTTAGATTTCTATACCTATTCCGACTGACTGATCAACAAAAATCAGCCGGAAATCGGAATGGTGAAAATCAAGTTAATCAGGACACGGCCGCATGCCAAATGAAAGCCTACACGACAATGTCTATTCTGGACTTCGTAACATATTTTCATTGGAAACAAATGAAATCTTCAATGCCGCGTCACTACACATCATCCTGCAATGATGGTTCTATAATTCATATTTTCATCGATGCAGATATCTCTTCTGAAACACTTGAGCTAGGCTTCTCAGGATCAGAATCAGGCTTCCTAAACATAACAGTATTTTTCAGGCAGAGATTGTAGCTGCAGCGAAAGCTTTATTTATGGCAATACCTCAAGCTGGCCTTACCATTTGACTAATACCTACAACTCTTTCATTTAACTTCCAATGAAGTTAATACGCTTCGTGAAATCAAGATTAGCATTAAAATATGTCCTTAAAACAATTGACATGACAAAGAGTATATTGCGATAATGAATGATTAAAAGCGGTTGGCATACGCCTTCTGGAAATTGTCACATTTTGGCATTTAAGATGATTTAAAATGAGACCATTTTTAACACACCAAGTGGCGAAACTGTTAATATCGGATTGAGGAAGGTAGTATCTGTCGTTTAGGTTATTTTTGCTCTTAAGGATTTTCATGTCATCAGCATAAATAAGAATATCGCTATGATATAATATTATTGATAGCGAGTATAAAGAGAATAGGAGCTAAGTGTCTACCCTGAGGAACACCAGATTAGGTTGTAAAGGAGTTGGAAAGAAAACCTCTAAATTTGAGTTGATAGTACCTCGTACTAAGGTATGAACTAACCCAGGCAATAAATAAAGGGGAAAACCATATACCTTAAGTTTATATTCAGTTATAGTGTGAGAAAATTGATCAAAGACCTTGTAAAAGTCTGTGTAGATACAATACCACTTCTTGTCCGCAAAAAGTTAGTAACAGTAGACCTCATTCTGATAAAACCATCTTACTCTTTGCATATGGTATTACAACAGACTAATGTTAACTTGTCGCATGCTATTTGTTCAAAGGGTCTTGAGATATAAGACAGCTTCGAAATAGGACTAAAGTTGGTGATATGACTTCTGTCACGTTTTTTGAACACAGGTGTGATAAATGATTGGGAATTTGCCAGTAGTTAAAGATAACTGAAACAAATAATTTAGAGGAAGAGCTCCTCAGCACCTCTTCTGGACTATTGATGCTATTCCACCAGGACATCATATTTCAGATGAGAAATAAATTTAGAAATAATTTCTAAATTCAGAGGAATGTCATTAAAACAAGTTTGAGGACAAAATTATTTGGGATCAATACTAAAAGGAGATTGGAATGTTCTTCCAAAAATATTTTTAGAAAAGTCCATATTCGCAAAATGAAGATCGAGGAAGCCCTGTGCCACCACTTGGTAGATATTTTTTTATTCCGGACGAAAGGTCTAAAATTCCGGAATTTTAAGACTTTGTCCCGTAATCAAGTTCGAATATCCATTTTACAGAATTCTAATTGAGAATCAAATCACCGACGGCACTTTTCATAGGAAATTATACATACTAACAGAATCAAAACCAATCATCCAAGAAAGCCCCTATAAATGCCTACACTGTTCCAACAATCTAAACCCGTTTTCAACTTATAAAAAAAAATCACTAAACTGTCAGCTGCATGCATTTTTTTTTTTTTTTGTCAACTTTTCCATATTCCAATTCGTTCCAGACGTTCCTTTTGTTAAACAAAAAAAAATAGTAACTACTGTGCATACAGCTATCCATAAGGATATGGGAAAAAAAATCCAAGGTAAGCTGCAAATTACTGTCGCAGCACAAATTGCAGTCAAACATAACTAACGCGCTTATATGCAAATGCTTCTAAAATACCGTTTAAATTTGTATATATGTATATGCACACCATCATGCACAGATTCACATACACAGTACCCATCCAGGACGAAATTGTTTTTTTTTTTTAATTTTTCATATTTTCCCCTCTCTGGCCACCCTTCCAATTTGGAATTCCTGAATATGACGGTATGCAAATTACTATCGGGAATCCTTTCGCGGAAGTACCGCGTGACCCGTTTTGTATTCGTCCCTCCCTGTACTGTACTGAGTACTACAGTGTGTAAGAGTTTTGTTTGTATTTGCTGGCTGTCTGGCGAGAAAATCCAGTTTCTGCCGGCATAAAAGGGTTGGCATTGTTGGCAAAAAAAAATGTGCTCAAATAAATCGCCATAAAAAAAAAAAGAAGGAAGAAGGCACAGGACGAACTGAATGGAACGGTTAACAACCGGTCACGTCCAGGCGAACAATATTGCTTCTGGCTGCCATGATGTCTCGGAATGGATTTTTTTTTTTTTCTGATTTTTTTTTTTGTAATTTAAATATTCAACTGAATTGGAATTTTCACAGGAAGAGATGAGTGTACGGATCATCGAGGAAACCAAACCAAATCACAGAACAAATAGACACACGCACACATCGAAAAAGGGGTAAATCGAGGTCGAGGATGCTGAGGTCAGTGTCAGTTTGACGTTGATAAAGAGTGGTGAAGTGTGCTCGGAATGTCAGACGTCTGTTTCTTTTGGGTTTGTTTTTGTTAATTAAATTTTTTAAAGTCTCTTTTCAAAAATCGAAGGGAAAACAGGGATCTGAAATATTTACAAGTTTGTGTACATAATACCTACATTGGAGCCTGGAATTTATTGTGCTTTTATTTGTTCAAGTTACCAGATACTTCCCTACCGCGGAGGACATTTCACTATTCAAAAACTTTTTAGTGTTATTTTCGAGCTTAATTCTTAATAGTGTACCCAACCATAGTCATACATACATATGTATATAGAAAGTATAAGTTAGAACACATATGACCACTTCTTGAAAATGGTGTCTACTGTCCGCCATACTTGTTTTTTCATCAAAATAATGTTGTACTGTGGTATCATCGGTCTAACTCAACAACCTCTGAACCGATTTTAATTAAATTTCAAGATTAGGAAGTGTCATCAGAAACATTAATATAAACGGTTATTCATTTCGAGGTTGAGATTTGACATCACTGCCATATGGCATCTGTCAAATTCATTTGACATCCATAGTGACAGATAATTAGTTTTTGCCTTGTCATTTTACAATATGGGTAGTTTAACTACTGCCCAAGGCATTAAAATTGTTGCATCTTACTACGAAAATAACAGTTTTTTTTATATCTGTGTATCGCGATTTAAGAACAGATTATGGTTGAGATCGAAACACAATCTCGAAATTCAAACAAAGAGGTAGTGCATCATCGTATTCGTGTGCTTCAGTGGCCGAAAACTCGGAAATGTCAGTTCCACGTAGCACTCAGCAAGTGCGCATTTCCTACAGCTCCGTTTGGCGTATTTTGTTCTTGGATTTGCATCTTGATCCCTATAAGGTCCAGCTTACAACTTAAGCCCGCTGACCGTAGAATGCACAGAACATATGCCGATTGGGAGCTAGTAAATCAACAAGCTGACGCCGATTACTCCAACGAAATCTTCTCAGCGATGAGGCTCATTTCTCGTTCACAGGCTACGTGAACAAACAAAATTCCAGAATTTGGTTTTCGGAGATTCCAAACTGTCAAACGCGGGTGACAGTTTGATGCGCGTTGTGGACCGGCGGCGTGATCGGGCCGTTTTTTTTTTTTTAAACGATGAAGGCGTCACTGTTACAGCGAATTCTCTGCACTATGGTCAAATGATAACCAACTTTTTTTGGTATGACATTGAAGACATTGATATGAGCGACATGTGGTTCCAATACGACAGAGAAGAAGAAAAACTTGGCGACATCAATGGGCCACCAAGATCGTGTGATCTGATCCAAGATGGATATCTTTTTGTGAGGTTATGGTAAATACAGCCACAAAAGTGTCGTAACGAAGGACTTTGTTTTGGAATGTCTCTATAGTTTTGATATTTGTTTTCTTTGTACAACAATTGGATACCCTACGTCAAAACAGTCTTCAATACTCGCTTTTGATAAAATCTCGAGGAAATTGCTGATCTTTAAGTTACGTGAAATGGGAGTTTCAACCAAATTTTTTAACCTGCTGGAATGCATATATTCTAATACTCAATCTGCGGTATGGACGCGAAAGGAGCTATCAGAATACTTCGAGACACTTTTTGGGATGAAGCAGGGATGCTTGTTATCGCCGTTATTTTTCGTACTAAACATCAATGATTTACATCCGTGGTTAGGAGGAGGTCTCAATATCGAGCTTTTAAATATAAGGATACTGCTGTATGCTGACGATATGGTGATCCTAGCAGACGATGCTTTAAAGAATACTGCGAGACATGGAGTTTGGAAGTGAACCTTTCAAAATCAGAAATCATGGTTTTCCAAAATGGTGACAGGCTATCAAACCAGGAAAAGTGGGTTTTCGAAGGGGAAGAAATTCGAATAGCTTCGCAGTATACCTATCTTGGTGTACTTCTGACTCCAAAAATGGGTTTTGTAAGACATGTAGAGAAAAGAAATACTGCAGCTAAGAGCAGCATCAACGCAACATGGCATTGCTTTTTGAGTAAACAGAATATAACTCTCAGTGCAAAGTGGAAACTATATCTGGCTGTCTGCAGAGCTATCCAAACTTATAGTGCTCAAGTCTGGGGCTTTGGAATGTTTGAAGAAGTTGATAAGCTACAAAGCTATTTTTTTTAAAAGAATTTTGAAACAACCATCAGGCACTTCAAACTACACCTTGACGATTAAAACCGGAGCGGAAGATGGGCATTTCTATACATTGGACCTACATCTAAGATATGTCAAAAAAACAATGATACCAGGCTACCACATAAACTTACCAAAATTCTTTTGGAAAAACAACTTTTTTAGGTGAAAGCGATAAACAATATCGGAGATAGGTGTGGTCTACACTGGGATCAGAACATACAACGAGAAAGAGACTGGAACATTAAAAACTCGCAGCTTCTAGATCGACTCAAAGTAGATACGAGTAGTCGCCAAGTAAGTGAACGGAGAGCGAGGGAATGTAGCACAAGAATTTACAATTTCTGGACTACTCGAAAGGCCAATTTCATCTTATTGATGAATTTAATATTAACAAAATTACATGGATCTTTAAAGGTAGATGCGATCTAAACCTTCTTAATGGAAGCAGATTTGGAGGCAACGGCTCTACTGTATGCAGCATGTGTAACATGAGAGAAGAAGAAAACATCCATCATTTTAAAAGGCAGGTGCCCCGTATTAAGCGAATTTAGAGTAAGATACTTTGAAAAGGCAATTTTGTATGAAAGTGAACTCATTACTGTACTCAATGGAGAAAACATTAACGATTGGAACAGACTGGTCAACTATATTACTCTGGCCATATCCTACAGAAAACAACTTATAGCTGAATTCAATTAATAGAAAGATTAGTAGTAAAATTATGTACTCTAATTTCTAAACAATGCAGTTGGAAAGATTTAAAATCTGAAAATAAAGAACATTTTACTACCACTACTACTACTACTCGCTTATGTAGCATGATTTTGTTCAGAGTAGACATACTCGTATCTGAGTTTCTTCCCAGTAGCCAGTACATTTTCTATATTTCAAGTTTAGTTCTTCTCTTTTCTGTTTAATGTGCTCTTTCCATTTTAAACTTTGCCAAAGTCATTCCAATGTACTAGGCTAGGCTGTATTGGCATAGAGCACAACTTGGTTGTCGGAAGATTGTTTATCTTTTTTATTTGTGAAGTTTATGTGAATTGACTTTGACTCATTGAGTTTGATACGCCATTGTTGCGCCCAATATCTTACTCAATTGACTGTATTCTGCAGTTTCTCTGTTTCCTTCACAGTATATTTATCAGGTACTAATATTGCAGTGTCATCTGCAAAAGTAGCCATCATGGCATTGTAATGCACCGGTATATCCCTGGTATACAACAGATACAGTGTCGGTCTTAGAACACTTCCTTGTGGTACACCTACTTTAATTTTCTTTAGTTCCGAATATTCTTATTCGTATCGAACTCGAAAGAGTCAATCTGAAAGATTTCAGTATTTCGAAATATTGTCTAGGTAAATTCCTATGCAGTTTGTACTCAAGACCCTTATGCCAAACCTTATCAAAGGCTTGAGCAACATCTAAAACTAGTGCCGAACAAACTTGTCTTTCTTGCAGTTATTTTTCCACTACATCCGTAATTCGAGGCATTTAGTCTATCGTTGAATGGTTATTTATAAATCCGAACTGATTCGGAATTAGACTTGTTTCTTCTATGATTTTGCTAAGTCTTTTCAGGATAAGCGATACTGGTCAATAAGATGTCACTTCTGTTGGTGGCTTCATTGCCTGGGTATTACAATCGGACATATCGGAGTTTTAGGCATGCCTTTATTATAAATTGGATTTTTTTTAGGCTAGTATTGATGTCATTTTAGATCCTGGGCAGTTATTAGATCGTACCCTGGTGCTTTTTTTATTTGTTAACTTGTGTTGATACGAGTACATGCTTACTTCTAACTTCTCTGAGCGTGGCAAGAGGAATTTCATTTTCGTACCTTTTATCAACTACGAGTAACTCTAAGTTTTCAGTAGCTGCAATTGAAGATAATGGTTTAGAAATGTTCGACAGATGTTCTGTGAAGAGGTCAGCCTTTTGTTACGGGTTTCCTATCCATTTTTCATCTGGTGCTTTCAAGGGTGAACTTTGTAACTGAAGTCTTTTTTTTAGGTACTTAGCTGCTTTCCACAAAGAGTAGTCAGTGGATGCATCCGTCGTTAAACTTTTTACTATTTTTTTAATTCACAGATTCGTTTTTTAAGTGCATTATTGAGACAGTCTTATCATCCAGGAACATCGTGGTTTGCAATTTCCTACGAGCCCTGTATCTAATATTGACTGTTTTATTTCGACTGGGTTTTAGGTTGTCTCCTGTTCAAATTAGTTGATGTGCTTTCTTCTACCGTCAGGATCGAATTGTCTCATTTTTTTCATAGGAGATCTTAGGTTTATAAAAATGCCTAGCTTGCCTTTGAATTCAGTCTTAGGATTACTTTTTCCTGCACTTGGTGACCAGATCACTGGAGTATGATCGGACGATATCATATTATCTTCAACTCCTGATGATTCCATTTAATATCTTTTGCTCGGAAAAAGTCAATCAGGTCTGATATGTCGTTAGAATCAGAAGGCAAGTATATAGGCGAAACAAAGGAAAAGAATTCATACCCCTTTTCCTTTTGCTGTTGTTAACGTAGATCCCCAATGGGTATGTTTGACATTGTCCTAGACTGCATAGTCTTCTTCAGTTTGGGTGGGCGGTACATTGCTGCTACATTAAAACCAATACCTTTTGTTGGTACTTGCATATTCTGATTTGTGTAATTGGCTTCTTCGTAATGTATCAGATGATTTCTAATTAAAAAAAAAACTTTACCTATAGTCCTTCTACCAACAATAACGCTCAGAAATCATAGCTCATATTTTTCTACAACTCACATAGAGTCACCCGTTTTAAACAAACTATCGTACAACTTTACTTTTAAATGGGATAATGGAGAACATGAAATCCACTTCAAAGAAAATAAAAGTCCTTCCCCTTATTCTACCAACGCCTTCTTCCATTCTTCATTCATTAACAGAGAGAAAAATCACGCTAAACTTCAAGTACCTTCTCTCCTTATTTCTCCTTCCAATTCCCTTCTTTCGCTCTTAGAATGAAAATGAAATGAAAACTTAAAACTTTTTATAAAGAAAAAAAAAAAAAAAAAAAGAAAACCACTCATTCTACTGAATCCAAGCAGCAACGTCCTTGCTCTCGTTTAGAGTGAATGAACGTAAAGCAATTAGCATCGTAGTAAAAATGATCCTGACCTAGGTTAAAATGTCTGCCCTCGACGACCGACCGGCCGGCCGGCGGCACGTTCACAAGCTGGATATATAATGCAAAATAGGGTCACCAGCTTGATTGTACAGCAAAACACAAGCACAGACACAGAAGGTTCATTATGTCCTTTTTTTCGCAGAAGACCAGGGCGTAAAATGAGATGCCCGCCATCATCTTATAACCGTGGAGTTTTACTTTTAAGCTTGGGTAATAAAATCACAACAACTCATAGTGTCCTTGCTGTTGGCTTCTCTGCTTACATTAAATAGTATTTTTATTCTTCCATTTTTGTAGTTTTTCTCTTGCTTTGTAATTCTTTTTTTTCTTTATTAATGAAAGGGAAACCATTTAGTGGGTGGTCTGGTCAGTTTTAGTGTACTCGTAGGAAAAGTTTCAATGAAATCGGAAAAGTTGAGATTGTCCTTGAAGTAATTATTCATTTTTAGTTAGGATTATGAACTTGTTGGACTTATTCTGTTTAGTTTTAATAGTTTTTGTTAAACCATAGGGAAGAATGGAAATATTAACCCTGTTTTAGGGGGAAGTTTTGTGGTATATATTGGGTTTATAACTTAATTCGTGCGGTTTTTTTGTCAAAATTTGAACGTTTTTTTAAGAAAAACATGTACAATAGTATTATTCAAAGTATTGCCCATCTGAAGCTATGACTTTTTCCCATCTTTCTGGCAATTTGTGGATCCCATCCCAAAAGAACTGCGCCGGCTTGGCAGCCAAGCCAATCAAGCCAAGCTTGAATCAAGCCAATTTTTGATATTCTGCTCTGATATGAACCGTATTTCAGTGAGGGCGTTCTGCATCGACCGGAACAAATGGTAGTCAGAAGGGGCAAGGTCTGGGCTATAAGGCGGGTGGGGTAAAACTTCCCATCCACTGTTTTCCAAATAGTTCTTAACCGGAATAGCAACGTGGGGCCGAGCGTTGTCATGATGGAAAATTATTGCCTCGTGTCTGGTCGCATATTCCGGTCGTTTTTCGGCTACTGCTCTCTTCAAACGGATTAATTGTGTTCGGTAGCGTTGTCCATTGATGGTTTCACCCGGTTTTAGCAGCTCATAATACAGCACACCCTTCTGATCCCACCAAATACAGAGCATTACCTTCGCGCCATGGATATTCGGCTTTGCCGTTGATTTGGCTGGTTGGCCGGGTTTCACATATGATTTTTTGCACTTGGGGTTGTCGTAATGGATCCATTTTTCATTACCAGTAACAATCCGATGCAAAAATGACTTCCTTTTGTGGCGTTCCAGCAGCATTTCGGACATGCAAAACCGCCTTTCGACGTCTCTCGGCTTGAGTTCATGTGGAACCCAATTTCCTTGCTTTGAATATATCCAGCTGCTTTTAAACGTTTTGAAATGGCTGCTTGAGTGACACCCAAAGATTCTGCGAGCTCTTCTTGTGTTTGGCAACAATCTTCATAGAGTAATGCTTCCAGTTCTTCATCTTCAAACTTTTTTGGCTGCCCAGGACGTTCATCGTCTTCCAAGCCAAAATCACCACTTTTAAATCGTGCAAACCACTTTTGGCACGTTCGTTCAGCTAGCGCATGTTCACCATAAACTTCCACCAAAATACGATGACTTTCGGCAGCAGTTTTCTTCATATTAAAGTAATGAAGAAGAACTCCCCGCAAAAACACTTTTTCAGGCACAAAGTTCGACATAGTTGAGTGAAAAAAAATTATTGTTGTTTACCCTTCAAATGAATGACATATACCGAAATGACGTACAATGACAGTAGCTTTCCAACGGAATAATAACAATGGAATAATACAAGTTACGCCATCTCTTAGCAAACCGCACGAATTATTGAAGTTATTGACCCAATAATTTCTGGATTATCATCATGAATAATTTTCCCCTGTGTTAGTCTAACGTCTGGTGTCCTGGCAAATACTTGGCAATCGAGAATTAGTAGGCCCATCGGGTAAGCTGTGAGGTCCTAAGTCCCTTTGTGGAAAGAACGGTACCAACTATCCTCCAGATCATCTGTAAAAATGTTAAATAGTATTGGTGCAAGGTCTGATCCTTGCGGAACACCATCTGGTACAATTTTTGCAGAAGAAAAACTTTCTTTCAATTAGACTATGAATATCCGATTAATATTTCGGACAATCAAATTTAATCAGCTTGTAAATTAGCCTGTTCCGGCAAACTGAATCAAAAGCTTTTTCAAAGCCAAACAAATCTAAACCAATCGACTTTCTTTGATTGAGCTGTTGCTTATCTTCCTTATAAATCCTTAAAATTTAGTGAGAAGTACTATGGTAATTTCTAAAACCGAGTTGTTCTGGAGGGAGTATATTTTTTATCCCCATGAATGCACCAAGCTTCATTGTCATGGTTTTCTCAAGAATTTTGCTACATCCATTTAAGAGGCTGCAGCTGATTGGATTAGATGGGTCCTTTACGTGTTTTAAATGAGGAATAACACTGTCATTTTTCCATTTCATTGGGAAGTATCGGGTTTTCAAGCAGGCATTTATAATAACAGTAAGATAAATTGGAGCACTAGTTGGAAAATTCTTGATGACTTGATTGCTAATGTTATCCAAACCTGGTGGATATTGAGTATGAATTTCATTAAAAACAGAGAGCTCTTTTCGGATAGTTATGGCCAGAGTGGATAGAGTGTTATTTCGCTAAATATTACGGTTTTGTAAGAAGGTATCTGCTAATAATTCAGGTTTAGTTTCTTCATATCAAAACCTGGAATACGAGTATGAATATTTTTCTTCTTCAATATTTTAACAACGTTCCAAAATCGACTAGAATTGGGATCGACTGAGCTTAGTTTTTTACTCCATGAGGCATATTTATATTCTAAAATTGTATCTCTGATTAGGTGAGTTAAAATATTCAATTCTTTGAAATAAAAATCAAACATAAAGATGAGACGATAATTTTTATTTTCAGTTTTCCATACCAGAATGCTGTAAACTGAACACGGTGTCTGTCTATCCGTGTATCTGTGACACGCTTGTAACTTTTGAACCATTTGAACTAGAGAGCTGCAATTTATATTGATAGCCACGGAGAAAAAAAAATCGCGCAAGCCCAGGACTCGCACTTGACCAATTTTTTAGAATCAAAAATAAAAAGCCGATCCTGATTTATATATTCTTGAAACAGAAATAAGAACTATGGTTACCTCATGATCTAAGTTTTTACTCACTAAACAAAATCTCCCTCCTAGTTTTAGTTTCAAAAATATTGGCGTTGGGCAGATAGTTTTCCAGCAAAAGCACCTGCTAAAACCCACCATTAAATACGGCTGGTCCTTATTAGACCTTCACCAAATCACAGCAAATGTGGAGAGGGAAGCAGACGTCGTTGGGCTGAAAATTAACTCGGCAAAAACAAAAATGATCAGCCTAGGATCAAACTCATCAACTCATATATGCATTGCTGGACAAACGGTTGAGAGAGTAGAGAGTTTCCAATACCTTGGGAGTATTGTCTCAACCGATGGCGGAACCGAACTGGATATAGCCAGCCGAATAGGTAAAGCAAAATCTGCGTTTGGGATGCTATCCATAGTTTGGCGAAGTAATGCAATTAGCTTAAACACCAAGCTACGACTGTTCCGTTCCAACGTTGAATCCGTGCTGCTATATGGATGTGGTACCTGGAGAGTGACCGTCACTATCACGAGGAAGCTGCAAACTTTTGTCAATAGGTGTCTACGTTACATCTTAAGGATATTTTGGCCAAACCGTATCTCTAACGAACAGCTTTATCAGAGAACGAGCCATGAACCTATAGGCACAACCATACAACGACGAAAGTGGCAGTGGATCGGTTACACTCTCTGAAAGGGTAACAGGTCCATAGCTAACCAAGCGATGCAATGGAACCCGCTTACCCAGGATGGCAGGATAAGCGGCGGTCCTAGGAGTGCGTGGCGCAGAACAGTTGAGAAGGAAGCACGGCAACTGGGAAAGAGTTAAGGAGAGCTGAGGCACATTTCCAGAAATCGCACACGATGGCGCAAGGACAGGACATAAGTAAGTTATTGCGCTAGATTGAACGGTTTCGTTCTTTGCAGTCGGCGTACATGGTTTGTGTCGTCCAGAATTTGGAGTATAACGTTGTTGCAATGACCACGAAGACGAATACGGAGTTTCGAGCAAAGTTCGTTATTTCGTCATCGACGGTAGTTACTCCTAACTCTCTATGGATATCATCGTTTCTGATATACCATGGGGCATTTACTATAACTCTTAGCACTTTGTTTTGAAAAGATTGTAGAATATCTCTATTGCTTCGTTTGGTACAACCCCAACGTCCAAACGGGTTTAAGCAGAGTATACTTTATTTGGAATGTCTTCCGAGTAGCCAATACATTTGTCTGAATCTATTTTCAAGCTCGTTTTTAACGTGCGACTTCCATTTGAGTTTCGCGTCTGCATAGTGTCATTCCTAGATACTTGCATACGGTATTTGTACCAAGTTAATGAAAATGGGTAGGTTATTAATTTTTTTGTAAGTAAAGTTAACATGAGTTGATTTGGTCTCGTTGAGAGCAATGCACCAAATCTTTGTTCACTCGCAAATTTTGTCCAAAGCTCGTTGGAGCTTTGCAGCTGCTGACTCGACTGATTTATCTGTTGTTGATATGGCGTATCGTCCGCGAACGTAGCTACAACAGTGCCTTTTTCTTGCGGTATATCTCGATTGTACAGTAAGAACAAGTCCGGACCAAGAACACTTCCTTGCGGTACTCCGGCACGATTTCTTTAAATTGGGAGTATTCTCATCCGTGTTTAACATAGATTAGTCTATTCGCAAGGTAGGATTCTAAAATCTCATATAATTGTTCCGAAAGAACCTGTCTTAACTTAAACTTCACGCCTTCATGCCGTACCTTGTCGAAGGCTTGATTGATGTCCAGAAAAGCGCTGTCCGCTAATGTTTCCTCTATTTCATTTGTTATTCTATAAACCTTATCACTTGTGCAATGCTTTATCCCGAAGCCGAATTTATGGTCTGGAATCAAACATCTTTCTTCAATGACCGGTTATAGGGGCTTTGACAAAAGCTTTTCAAATGCCTTAGATACTATCGGCAGAAGCGATATCGGTCTGTATTTATCTATTTTTTGACGTTTGGAGGCTTTCCCGGTTTTGGAACCATTATAACATCGGCGTCTTGGAACGTATAATAATCTTTGCGCGGCATTTATAATATTCAGAGGCTTTCTTTGGCAATTCCTTGAGGATCAATCCAGGGGCCTTGTTATTTTTAAGTTTTTTTATTGTCTGGCAAAGTTCGACCAACGACACGCTCCTTATTTTAAAGTTGTCAGGTGTCGCAATCGTACCACCAAGCTCTTCTGTGCCACAATATGATGGCGCCTCTATTTGTACGTCCTTTGAGAACGTTAAGAATTTCACGAAATTCCTTTGAGATATTTACGCGTGATAATGGCAGAGACAGATAGAGAGGCATTATTTTAGCTTTTTTAATGCAGACACCTGAACCATGACACTTCTAATGGAAAGCCATTGATATCTTAACGCCCACTACAAAGGTTTCCTGCAATGAAACACGACCAACCTAAATTGTAGTCTTCTGAATTTTCTGCCCAAAATGAGTTTCACTGTCAAACTCTTCTTCAGCGTCTGTTTTAAAACAGCACTTAGCTTCTGATAGTAGTTGCAAATTTATTTCTAGAGTTTACAAGCCGTATTTTACACTCCTACAAGGCTGTAGCGAAAGATTCTTTTGAAGCACCTAAGCATCGACCGTTTCTTGAAAGATTTCTCCTAACGTTTGAAACTGTTTACCTCCCATTACATAATACCCTTGGTAAACACTATAAATCAATTTGTTCAAACATTGTAATATTAAGATACACTCCCAATTCACACAGGAAACAACGCACTCTGTCGAAGGACGAATAGAGTAAAAAAAAAAAAACGAAAAAAATCAACAAAATTAATAACTGCAAAGTTTACACATAAATGTGCCCCAGAGATAAAAAAATTTTTATCAATAAACTCGTCGAGAAAAATAGACAATTTTTCTCGTTTCGAATATTTCTCCAAGGACCTCTGCCACACCTCCAACATTCGTACATACTCGTATAATACTCGTATATCCGTATGCCACACCAAGCCGACGACGACGTTCCATGCAACATTTTTTCAACGAAAAAAAAAAAAAAAAACTCTGAAAGAAAATAAATATCCACTGTCTCCTGTCGAAGGAAATCTTCCAACAGTGAACCACTGGTCCGACCCGGAATGGGGCTTTGCTGAAAAGCCATAAATTCTCCGTTTAGCGAAGCGTTCATAACCTTCTGTCCTTTTCTTGCGAAAATGTTCTCTGTTAAGAAAACTTCCTTATCCAGGATTCAGCACAACGAAACCACCCACCCACCCACCACCTTCGTGCAATCATTTCTTTTCTTCTTTCCTTGGCATCAGGCAAACAGAAAATAAAAGTAAATCGAAAAAAATTGTAAAGTAAAAAAAAAAAAAAAACAGTTTAAGGATGTGTAGGGGTGTGTATGTGGCAGGACGACGACGTACACACAATGGACGCGGGAAGGACAACATAAAAAAAAAAAAAAAAAACATCGGCACAAGCACCAGCTTCGGTAGCAGCATAAAACTGGGTTATGGATAATACTTATGCTTCTTCGCGGGTATTACGTTTCGGGGATGGATATGGACGCAAGGAAGCGTAAGGAGCTGAGCTCTTCTGATAATTTTTTCTTATTTTCTTTCGTTTTTTTTTTATTTTTTGTGTCCGCGCGCGGAAAAATGGAAAATGCTTTTTAAGGATATACATATAAAGTTTGCTTCTTCGCTGTCTGCATACTTACTACAACCACCCCTGTGATGGTTAGGATTATGCACGTATCTCATGATAACACCCTTCGTGTTATTCATCATGCGATACACATAATGGATGGGTGGTGAGTATACCACGGTCCAAGTAGATATACTGACGTACGGAAAAGAAAGGAAACACTTTCATCCCCCTAACCCCATGGCGCTTATTTTAATAATATACACATTTAGTGTGTACTCGTATTTCTTATACATTCTCGTAAGTGAGAGTAGGGGCTGGCAATGATGGGTGGGTGGTTGGACCGAGAGATGAGGGTGGGAGTTGAAATGTGCGTACGACTTATGCGAAACTCCAAATAATGTACAATTTTTCTTTTCCAGTTGAGCAAATGTATTGTAATTCATGTCCGTATCCTTTGTCGTTAGTGCTATTTTTCATTTTAAGGAGTACGAGTAGGTAATCCATTTTGTTTCCTTTTTTTAAAGTAATGAAAATATTTTGGACGAAAAAATTATTTAATGGCCAAATCTCAAAGACGTATCGCTCTCTGACAGTTGAATTCGAAACAACGCATTCATATGGAACAAAACCAAATGAGAATTTAGATTTTGAGAGACGGTTGATTGTAGATATCATAAAGTTTCACAAAACGCCGGAGTAGAGCAGTTCTCTAATCGAGCAGATTTTGTCATTTGTTCACATTTGAGGGATGAAACACTGTCGCGAGTGATGGAAAAGGAAAACAATATGTGTTGGACGTCTTTCATTAAAATTATTCCAAAAACTTGAAAAAGAAATCCACATTATGGACTTAAATTTTCCAAAATGTCCAAGTCGGAGCGTTGCATACAAAAGATCGGCTAATGCTTTCTGGAGTTTTCAGTTACGATTTAATCAATAGCTGCTGAGGTCGAAGCGACATGATGCGACATTGAGATTCAGACTTTACCTCCCCTTCAGTTTACAACAGACTCCCTCTTACCTCATAGCGGTTGATGATTTGCCTGATTTATCGGATGATTGAACTGAGATACATACATATTTTATATGTAAAAGGTTATTCATTTCGAGGCTGGGATTTCACATCCCTGCTATATGTCATCTGTCAAATCCATCTGTCATCCATAGTGACAGGTAGTTAGTTCTTGACTTGTTTTTACAATTTTTTAATATGGATCGTTTAACCACCGCTCAACGCATTCAAATTGTTGCATCTTGCTATAGAAAGACCATAGAATACAAGTTGACGGCGATCTTTCGAACAAAATCTTTTTCAGCGATGAGGCCCATTTCTCGCTAGGCGGCTACGTAAACAAGCAAAATTGCAGAATTTTTTTGAGTTTGAGGGTTTTGAGAATTCAAATGTGATCGTTGAGAGCCGTACTTTGATGAGTGCTTTGGACCGGCCGGCGGCGTGATCGGGTCGTCTTTTTTTTTGAAAATGTCGAGACGCCACTGTTAAGGTGAATTTTCTGAGCTATGGTGAAATCGTACATCTTTTTTGGCATGATATTGAAGACTTGATGTAAACGATATTTGGTTCCAACAGGACAGACAAATTTGGTTCTATTGCACGAAAAGTTCCTCGGCCGTTGACTTTTTTTTTTTGTGAGGCTATGCTAAAGATCATATCTATGCAGACAATCTCCAAACTTTGTAACACTAAAAATGTGCCAAAAAGTCATTGAAATTGACCTTACAAAAATCAAAGTTTGCAAAACTCCCATGGCGGCCATTTAACTGATGTTATATTCCATACATAATAGCATTGGCCAAAATTTAATTTTCATTAATCTTTTATCTTTTTTGGGTTTAGCTGGGTGAAAATCGTAAAAGGACATCGCATGCGAGGAACTTTGCGATAGTGTGGGACTTTAATCCACTAAAACCACCCGAGGAATGCATAGTTCATCCTTCCAATTATTCATCAAATTAATTAGCAATTTATTTTTAACACTTGAAAGTTCTTAAATTCAGAAACTGCATATTGTCAGTTTTAGAACTTGCTTATAAAGCAATAGTCTATTGTAGTTAGGCAAACAAGAGTATCTCCCTATAACCCGGGGAAACATTATGTTTCTAGCGTAGTTTTGCATCTAGTGTCATGCCTACATATTTGGCTGTATTTGCGTATTCTATTTCATTATTATTTATGAATACTTTGATGTGCTGGACATTTTTATTCGTAAAATTGATGTGGACCGACTTTAGGCCATTTCATTTGATTTGCCATTTCTTGGTCCATTTTAATATATTATTCACTGCCTTCTGCAGCTTTTTCGGCGCTACTTCTACAATTTCTCCAACAGCAAGTACAGCAGTATCATTTGCAAATGTTGCCACAGTTATTTCTTCACTTTCTGGTAGATCGCTGTAAATAAAAGATATATTACAGGGCCAAGGACACTGCCTTGTGGTACACTAGCTTCTACATATATCTCTCAATTTGGAGTACTCATCCCCTTGTTTAATTCTACAACATCGTTGTAATATTTAAGACTTCTTTGGTAAATGTATTTGCAATTTATGGATCAGCCCTTTGCGCAATACGAAAACTTGGGCTATATCGGGGAATATAGTAGCATATTTTTTTCACTTCAAATGCTTTGATATCTTTAAAGCTTTTCATTTTATTTAAATTTAAAATCCTAAAGCACAAAATTTCATTCAATTTTAATTAATTTTGACCTGACTTTCATTCAGAATCAAAATGAAAAACCCATCTATTGTAAACCTCTAATATTATTAGTGATCAGCTAAATATTTAAACTACCGGCACAATATTCTAACAACAAAATAAACAGTTTTCGAATCAGCAATGAGTAGTTTAGTATAATACACTTTACATAATTTTTAAGCCATAAATGAGGTTGTATGTACAATCAAATTCTTTAAAAGTTCATAATTTGTTATTCAACAGGAAGCAGTAAACTACAATAAATCAGCAGGAAAAGAAGTTAAGTGATTAGCAAGGAAAATAAAATCAGCAAAAATGTATTCTTTCATCAGCAGAAGAAAACCACGATCCAAAAAGCTAGAAAAGACATTGCGATTTTTCTATTTGGTTTTATTGTCTGAAATTGAATAACTGCTTTATTTTTTATTGCATATGAGTCCTAAATATGTTTGCTGATTATTTTCTTAATTTTGTTTGGTGACATTTTATTTGTTGCTAATAAAAATATTTTTTCGGCAAATCTTTTATTTTTCTTCAAATCATCAATTTCTTTTGCTGATCTATTTTTTTTATTTTCTGCAGACCAAACAATTATTTTCTGATGATCAACAAACTATTAATTTGCTAAGCAAATACATAATTTAATTTTACTGGTCAAAAACCCTTTTAAAACTGATTGGCCAATTGGTCCACGTTTGCGAATTTAATCTGTGTTTCATAGGACGCAGGTGGGTCTTCAAATATTCAAATTATCCTTGCTATACCACTAACTCAAAAACCTTTCAAGATTTTGATAATATTTGGTTCATAATTTCGATCAGATACTTATAAAGATTATTTTTTTTTATATGAATTATTGAACTTAATGTTTGAATACAATTTCGGGCATATGACCACCTCGAATACGCTTTACGAAGGTCATCCTGTCAGTCCAATTTTTGACCACTTCTCCGAGTAAATTGGCCTGTAAATCGTGAATAGCAATCGCCATACCAAACTGTTTCAAGAACCTCTGCTAACTCCAAATGCGGCAATTTTGTTTATTAAGTCAGAAATGCGCACCAAAAAATGGACGAAGCGCTCTATAAGTTTGACGAACAGAACACGAATTTTGGAAATAAATTTCCACGACACTTAAGTAAGGCGTGAGTCTTTTCATGATGATTTGCAAAGTATACTGAACAAAAATGTTAACAGTTACTAAAAGTTCGCCCGATCATTTTCAGTGTCGGAATCTAATGGAATGGGGGTAAGATATGGGAAATGTGGTTGAAAAAATCTTTGAATCGTCTTTATCAGCCGCATAACCTAAGAACCGCTGGATGGATTTTGATCGCTTTATGCAACTTGTGTGAGCACATTTCCTACAGAGCTTTAGACTGGTAGGCAGCTTCGGAGGAATGATTAAATACAGTATTTCCGGAAAGGGCGATGCTCCCCACATTGCATTTCCCGAAGCAAAGTGACGCCAGGACAAGGTAATTTGTACAACTGTCTGACGCTAAAACAGGTCATTCACTGAAGTTTTCATATAAACTTCCCTCAGGAGACATGACCATACGTATAACGATGCCTGCAGATGCCAGTTGCTTTTTTTAAATATGTACGTCTCCTGAGAGAAAACTCCAAAAATAGTACATACTATTCCAAGTAGAACAAACTACATTGTCCCATACCTAGAGGTCACAGGGACATTCTAGACAGATATAGAGGAGCCGTTTATTCTTATGGAATCGATAAAACTGGAACCGGAAGAATGGCAAACAGTAGGTGAAATAATACCAGCTCTTCTCTTTTATCGAGGCAGTTTCTTCCAGAGCTGCTTTTTAAAAAAAAAAAAAAACAATCTTAATTAACAGAAAGAACTTTAAATTTGAAATTGAGACCTTGGAACCTATGGCGACTCGTTCATAGGAGTACGTAAACACGTGAACTCCTAACATTTTAAGTTTCTAAGTATTTTTAAAGCACACTTCCGCAATGCACTTCTTTTCATTTGCATAATGTTGACAACAACGCATTTTACAAATATTGTTGTGTAACAGATTTTACAAGAGCATGAAACAAAATTTGTGAAATATTAGTCCAAAATTATGGGGAATGAGCAGAATAGCATGTGCTCCAGTCCGAAGTGGCCTGGAGCACCTGCATGCTTGCCTACATGTACATGAAGCTATGTTACTCTTGTATGGAAACCAATTGTGCACAAAAAATTTGTGCCTAAAATTGTTCGGATTTTTTTTTAATCACCGATTTTACAACGAAATAAATAGAAATCGTTTTTGACGTATTTCGAAAACGATGCGTCCTACGTAGAAATTATGATAACAATTTTAAATTTTGAAATGTTCTACAAAATTTACTTTTATAAAATTTTTGAAACTTGTACGGATTCTTCCAAATTGTCTGACTAATAGCAATCGCTTTTGAGTGCGCGAAAATCGTAGAACAAATTTTTTTTTGGTAATGTGAACCCACGAACCCTGTTACTAGCCGCCAGTGATTCCAGATTACAATTTGTATCAACTTTATGAATTATTCTCACATTTTTACGAAGTGCTAAAGTTTCTCGCAACAGTGAACTCCAAGGGTGGCGTGTCCAGATAACTGGGGAGTATTTTTGTTTTTGCTGTTATTGTCGTTGCTTATGATTCACAGTATTTTTTTTTTTTTTTTCATCATCACGATCAAGTTGCATTTTTTAGCCATATGACCACCCTACTGCCAGTGTTATGCCTTCGCAGTAGAGTTGACATAAGCTTTCTTCAGCATATGGTAGTATGACGTTCTCCAGAAGGTTAACATTCATGTTGGTCCATATTTTGTTTTATCCAGTAAATTGGACCACATTCATGCCATGAAAAACATTACCCCAACTTAATGTTAACAGTTTTTTTTTAACATACTGTGGGTAGAGTTCAGTATTTGGTGGTCACCGTACCCATCATCTGCCATCATTACCAAACAAATTTATTTTTGTCTCATCGCTCCAAAGTATGTTTCTCCATTTTTTAATATTTACCGAGCCAGTCCAGTCTTTATGCCTTCCAGAGAAATTCAAACGGTTCTGTATATTTTGTTTGCTGAGGAGCGGAACTTTTCTAGCAACCCAGGCTTTAAGATTGCACTCTTGTAGTCTTCGCCGAATAGTGCGTGTTCTTATTCCTAGCTCTAGGTCTCGAGAAAGCATAAACGGATCTGCTTTAGCAGCACGAATAATCTTCCTATCTTCCTGCAGAGATGTTTTCCTCCTCCTGTCCCGATTTTCTTAATCTTTTTGTGGCTTAAAAACATTTTCCACCAACGTCCAACTTCTTTTGCAATCTCTCGTTGAGATTTCCCATCCTTATGCAGCTGCAAAATGACTGCGCTCTCCGTTGGTGTGCAGCGAATTCCATGACCCATATCTAAGGTTAAAGTCCAATGTTGCAATGATGAAACTGATCGAAATAAACGGCATTATTACCTAACAAATTAATCTGAAATAAATTATTAATCCAAACACCATTTTTTTACGTTGAAATTAAATATTCAGTGGCTCTATTTTAATGACCAACAAAAAAATGACACTTAACCTCGCAAATGGTATTTTTCAAAATGACATACAACGGTTCTTTTCTGTTCATGTCAGCAAAATCAAAGCGAAATCAAAGCTAGATGGCAGCACTATGAAGTAGAAAGAAGTCTAAGACCAATCTACTTTTAGCTTCAAGATGTCATTGGCTCTATTTCATTGGCCATAACTGAATGTAGGTACTTCGTCCAAGCCTGGTTAGCAGCTATATCACTTTAAAAAGCCTACTATCTGTCTTAAAGCGAAGTGTTGCGTGCATTTAAATTAGTTTCCATTTGTTTGAGCCTAAATATTGTGCACCAATAGAGCTCTATTTCAATTTTTCTGCTCAGAGGATACAAAAATACACATTATTCAGAAATGATTCACCAAATCCATACCCCAATACCTACAAGACTACATATTATTATTCAACACCGCATCCACTATATTGGCACTCCTTCGATTATTGCAAAATTTTACAAATTCCATCCACAAAATTGATTCAATAAAAGTTTTGCAATCATAAAACTTTTCAAAACTAAGAAAAATATTCCAAAATTTGGACAGTTGAATCCTACGATGTCGAATTCACATCAATTGGCATTTCTTGACAAAAAAAAAAAAACAAATCCTGTTGAGAAACTTTTTCAACTACAAATTGCAAGGACACAGATAGAAATGTTATTGTCCTCCCACAGGACAATAATAGCAATAACAACCAAAACTCTATAACAGTGTTGGTGGTATAAAAATTCTTTCAGATAAATAAATGTTCCCACAACGAAACACAAATTGAAATTCACCACAGGATTCCACAAAACAATTGGAAAATTTGCTCCATTTAACCGATTCATAAGGCGAATGAGTCAGGGTCAGAGAGGTGAGGTTTGATTTAACTGAAAATGGGGCTAAGGAATATGCTTAGAATTTTTTAAGGACAAATGTAGGTACCTTCACACAATTCAGAGTCCAAATTTGTAGCTGAATTCTTCAGACCATTTACAAAGGTCTGACATGTCCCTCTACGGTCGAAACATCACTCTGAGCAACGAATTTACCTCAAAGAATTGATTTAAGAACTACGTAAGCCATCCATCTTTAAATCGATGCCAACCACCCCGCAATCGCTCTATCATTCTCCAGTGCACTTTGCACAGGACGCAGAACTCACATTCACACACAGCAGCGAACGCATGAAAATGCTACACAATGCAAAATCTTCGGCTCAGACTTTTTATTGATTTTCTTGAATCCAGCTACAACACACCACCACTCCCCCACTGACAATTTGTGTCACTAGCAGGGAGTTAACTTATCGCATGAGACCGAGAGTGAACTCCTGCAACCGACGCAATGCCGCCACCGACCGTCATCGTCGTAGACGTAGTCATTGCTCTGCGCTACAATCATCCATAATGGCAGTGCCACATGTCACCCCAATAAATCGGCCAGGCAAGGGGATGGGTAGGTGAAATCTCCCTAGGATTTGCACATACACGACATACGAGAGGGCTTGAACTTGCCTTCCAAGGCCCGGAGAGAATAAAAAAAATCCGCAACCATTTTGCAAAGTGCGCGGTTATACAAGTCAAATGCGAGACGGCAAGGACACGAACAAAGGACATTCACTTGCTCAGGAGAAGCGACTCTACCTATGTGTGTGTGTGTGGATAAGACGAGGGTGTGGGTTATCAAGCAAACATGGATAGAGCACAATCATTTCGCAAATAGGTTATGGCGAGCTCTCTGTTCGTATTTTTCTTCTTCAACTCATACCTTCACCGCCTCTTGTCAATAGGGAAAAGTAGAGTCGAAAAAAAATGGTTGAATCCTCCTCCGGGAGCGACAAGGATACAAGGATACAAGGATACATCATTATTTGCAGTTGACTGCATGCTGGCGAATAACATTGGACCTACACTACACACTCCTCTACCAGCACCAGACCAGCAGATCGTGCAGGATGAGGGCAGAGAAAAAGTAATTGAAAATGTTTGCTACGACTTGAGATGAGCTTTCAGTTGCACGAGCAACTGGAAGAGACACGGATTCATTCGTTGCCAGTACACAAAATGCACTGGAGATACGAGTACATGTGTTTTGTAGAAATGTAGAAATGCTCAACTGCAAATCCTCGCGAAAGGATAAAGAGAAGAATAGACGAGAAAGGGATTTCGGGGTGCTTCTCTCCAAATGAAATTATCGACTGGAATGATGAAGATACAGAAAGTTGTTAGGATTTTTTTTCTTTCGTCCTTTTCTTAAAAATTCGACTCCCTTAGGTAGGGGGTTGTTTTCTTTTTTTTTTTTTACTAGTTTGTCCGTTGGGATTTTATTTCATTTTTTTTGCAATTCACTCGCTTTATTTGTACAAAATTGAATCCTGCGAAATGGCAGGAAGAATGGGGGATTCTGAAAGGACTTAAAAGAATTTCCAACTGCACTATTTCTAATAGTTATGGCAAGAGAACTGGAAAAATATTTTCTTTCTCTTCGTAGTTTGTTGTAACTCGTTGTTAAGGTTGATTATTGTATTACGAAGCAGAATGAACTAGGATAGTTCTGTAATGGTATTATAGGTCGTCAGGACTTTCACACTTAATGGTGAAATGCAGGTAATTATTGGTATATCCCTTACTTTGTTTGCTGATGAAATGGTTAGGTTTAGATGCTTTATAGGTCGAGATTTTAAGTTAAACTTAAATTGTCATCTTCACTCTACTAAATTCGTCAAACTTTAATTCGACTGTGTCTTGAAAGTCCAAGTATAACATCTACAAACTAGGGTCAAAGTAAAGGCAATTCCGGTGCGCTAGGAATGGGCTTTCAGTCAAGATTCTATGGACGAAACATGTCGAGCTGAAAACTTCCAAAGCTCTGTCAGTCTTTCGGCAATGCAAAGGTGTTTTCGGCAAGACATGGGGCTTGTCGCCAAGAAAAGTTCTTTGGATCTACATGGCAATTATAAGACCCTTCCTCTCATATGCGTCAGTTGTTTTTTGGAATAAGCTTTCACTTAAATACGTTACTGCTGCTTTCGCCAAACTCCAAAGAACAGTCTGTCTCGGCTGCTTGGGAGCTTTCCCCAGTACGCCTGGCTTGCTCTAGATGCCTTTGAGCGCTATCCCTGTCTGTGACTCCTGTAGAGAGGGCGATGACACTGCGGAACACTTCCTATGTGATTGTCCTGCTTTTGCTCGGATCAGATGGCAGATTTTAGATTCTGATGTGGTGAGTGCTGATGACTTAAGCTCTCCATCACTGAAGCGTCTACTCATCTTTCTACAAAAGACAAAAAAACACCTTAAAATGGGGTTCTCTGCCTGCTTGTACAATGGACCTGTTTTTAAGTCTGAGTGCCCGTCCCGACAAAAAAAAAATTCAAGCGCTAAATATTTAGGACTAATACTAGACAAAAAACTAAATTGGGAGAGAGCAAGGAAAACTATGATAGCTCTCTATACTCGTAGCAAACTATTTGGAAAAACTGGGGGGCCCAAACCAAGTCATTTTCTGGCTCTACACAGCAGTTGTGAGACCTATATTGACATACGGCAACCTAGTATGGTGGCCAGCAGCAAGGAACCTCAAGGTACTAACCAGAGTACAGATGCGTGCATTGGTGTCACAGGAGCTATGAGAACCACACCAACTACAGGATTAGAGACCATACTCAATCTATTACCTTTAGATCTATTTGGACTAAGATTAAGTCAATCTGAAGGTTGGAGGTCTAATTTGACGGGGCATGCGCAGATTTTACGCAAATACATGAGTGGAGATGTTAGCACAGACTACATAGTGCCCTATTTAGACTTTTATAAGCCATTTTCCAGTTCATTCCCGAGTAGGGAAGAATGGGAAACAAATATCCCACTAAATGATAACTCCATCTCCATCTACACTGATGGATCCAAGATGGACATGGGAGTAGGTGCAGGGATTTTTTCTGAAAAACTCAATTTTAACAAGTCAATTCGACTTCCGGCTATAGCAGTGATTTCCAAGCGGAGGTCTTGGCGATGACAACAGCAGCCCGAGACGCTGCAATGAAAGCTATACCACCCGATGATATTACCTTTTTCATTGTCAGCTAGGCAGCGATAAGAGCAATTCCGCAAATAAAATCGAAGCTTGTGCGTCGCTGTCACGAAGAGTTACGGGTTCTTGATACGCAACGCAATATAAAGCTCTGCTGGGTACCCGGACATAATGGCGTTTCAGGAAATGAAAAGACTGACAAGTTGGCAAGGGACTCGTCAATTAAGACACCACCTTGCAACCTGAATCGAGAATTTAGAAATAAAATGATCACCATAGCAAATAGCAGATGGAGATCACTAGAATCCTGAAAAGAAAACTCGTACCGAGCAAATTCTACACTTCAACAGATATACTTCTGGTCTAGTGGGGATGATAACTGGACATAACATGTTGCATTATCACACAAAAAAATTGGGAATAAGCGAAGATGATATATGTAGAGGCTGCGACAATGAGGATGTACACGAAGATACACCTCACTTCATGAGCCATTGTCCAGGACTCTACTACCTAAGATTCAGAATACTAGGTAAATACTTCTTCCGAGACTTAGAGGAACTATCAAATGAATCGGTTAATAAGGTAACCAAATTTATCATTGCATCGGGTTGGTTTAAGAACCCATAGAGTTCATGAGTGGGGAATGGATCTATTTATAGTGATCTAGGTGTGGCGTAGTAGGTCTTTCACCCTCTACGTCAATCCATCAAACCTAACTTAACCTAAAAGCAATTAGCAAATCTATGCCTCCAACCGTCTTAGATCATTGCATCGCTGGGACGAAGCGGCTTATGGTACAGTACGCAACATTAATATGAAATTGATTGATGATTTCTGGACGAAACACCATGAATCTCATGCGCGCACTACACATGTTCCGCCGAAAGCCCACCGAGCAGTGGATCACGTAAATGTTGCGCTTTGCCAAATTTTGCAAATTTGATGGAGGGTAAGACTATTTCAACAGATCGCTATTCGGTTCATTGTTTTCTCATTTTGCATGATTTGTGACAGTGTTTGGTCACTGTTAGCCCTTTCAAATCCCTTAAAGTCACATTTCTAGCCTCTAGCCTTTTTTTTATTCTACGAAGTTTCAACTGGACTTCACTTGAAAATAAAAATTTCACATTGTGTGCATTTTTCTCATGAATGTTATAAAAAACCTTCTAACGTCATGTTCGGTGAAAATTGGCAAATTAGCAGACTACCCCGCAAATTTTCCGTTTATTTCCATTCTATCGCTGATTCTAGTCCGGATTTAGAGACATGAAGTCTGACCCCTGATCTGTATATTTAATTTATTTTCCCCAGGTGAATAGAAAAATCCTCACACCAATAAAAATGTTTCATCAAAATCGGTTCACTGCTCAAACAAGAATCATTTTCCACCGAAAAAAAAACTTTTCCCATTCCCGACAAATAAAGTCGTACATGAATGTCCTGTCGAATTGCCAGTGGCCATCACGAATCGCCATCCACTGACAAATCAGCATGACATACAAAATGCATGACTTCCATGTATGATTGTTGATGGTCTACTTTACAACACCACAGAAACAGGCGGGGAAAAGCAGGATGAATCCAAAAATAAATTTTCTTATCCCTATTCTGAGAACACACATCCACACAATGCCATCTTCCAACAGCCCGTCACGCCAGCGCGTTCCCTGTGTGAAGGGTACAATACTTTTCTGTACGACACAGTTTGGCGGTCTACCTGCCGGAAGCACAGACGGATATCCTCAACGGCGGCCTGAGTTCTGTATGACTCAGCCTTACGATTTCCAGTCGCCTTTGGTTAAATGAGGCCCAGATCTTGTTTTTGTTTGATCGTTGTCTTGCTGTCGCTGTTCATGTATGTAAGGCCGTTGTAGTCGTCCGACTAGTTCTGAATCAAAATCACATTGAGCATTTGGCACAGGTTAAAGGGAGCACAGACTTAAAAGGTGACTTAAAAAAGATGCTAAATTAAACCTTCCCATTGGACTTAACAAAGGCCAAACACTACAACCACGCCCCATTTATTTTATTTTTTTTATATAATTGGCGCCCAACTGGGGACCTGACGGACTCATAAGTACAATTGGACACAGAAACCAAGGCGCTACTAACAAGCAATTTTGCTAGAAGGGAAAACGTAGGGTTGGATCCAAAAGTAAAACCTGATGTGCAGAAATGTTGGGTCGAGATTGATCACGTTACCAGATGGCTTACAGAATCTTGATTCTTTCAGGATTTAGACCGGTGATGTTGAATGTTAAATAGCGAAGCTATGGGATTTTCCAACCAATTTTCTAAACCACGTGTTCATCTTCAGTCAAAGTCTGAGTAACATTTTGTATACACACAACGGCTCGAGATGAAGGTATTCATTTATTAAGACATTATTATCCGCACAAGCTCTCAATATGGTTACGCAGGCCAAGGAAGTCAGTGTGCCAGAGTTTCTGAGATCGCGGCATTCTATGGGACTATATATCGGTTCAAATATTTCTGGCATCATGTAGCATGCCTGCATCTTAGATACTCGTTAGCAAGAAGGTATTTGCGCGTTAGGGTTAGCTCAAAGATTAACTTTAAGTGTAAATTAGGGTTAAAACTTTGGTCGCAGTTTAGTTTGGTTTTGAGTACTTCCCCAGGCTTTCCCTGGAATATTTGAAAAGATCTTTGAACATTTCATTTAGTAATCTTTCTTATCGATGTCTGAATCATTTATATAGAGAGACAACTATATACAACATATTAAAAAAAAGCAAACGCGTTATCTAAGCTCCTCCTTTTGCAGGTCTCTACAACAGACAGTCAGATGCTATTGTTTCCTTTGGACCTACCAACAATTGGGTCTACCTAGTACCTACTCAAAAACATTTTAACAAGAATCATTTTCAAACTAATGAAATACAATTTTAAATTCCGAACATGTTTACAAATGTAATCCAAAGAATACCTTCAACTGAATGATGGTCGCTGACAAGACATTCCTTACATATAGTGTGCACATTAAAGTGGTCAATAAATGCTAATGCATAACGAGTTACCAAATCATTATCATTATCTTCGGTACAAGTACCTACAACATTTCCAACATTCCAACAAAAGATGTCTGTCTGCTGCCACAAAATCGCAGATGTTTTGTTGTGGTCAACGACAATTCCGGTCCGCCAATTGTCGCATTCAGCTTATAATAAACAGGACAAGTAAACTTAAAATTCCCTGACGGATTCCACTTCCCTTCAAGATATCCATACATTTCCGACATAAATCGCATGCAACTCACTTAAGTGTGCATGTGAATCATTCCATCTGGGACCCAATTCAATTTAGCAAAAAAGTGACCCACCACGGATCCAGAAAACGGAACGAAGCAGTTAACGCTAAGTGTACATAAATATCCATCCAGCGTGGTGTAATTTCTTAGATAAAAATTGAAAAAAAAAAAAATAAGAGAAACACAAACAAGTGCGCGGCGCTAAAAGTATTCATAATTCATATTTTTTTCGCACTCACCCCACACCTACCCATGACTAGTGAAACAAAACAAATTTTTCACCCCCACCCTTTGGTTCGTTCTATTATTATGGCCTGCATGAGGCGAAAATAAGCAGCGACGGTCGCCATTAAGCAACAAAAAAAAAAAAGTACGAAAGTAATGACAGCGAGAAAAAGCGCACCGTTTCGCCATCATAAAATTTCCATCTTTGGCACTTGCAGATACACAGGATACAAGAAGCGCGCTCATCGCAGGAGATAACTAGATACAACGATGACGATGACGGGAACGATGACTGGGTGCTTCGTACTTCGTGCTATGTGCGTTGTTCCACATGGCTACCTTAGCGTGGAATGGTTTAGCCCCAGTGATTCCACAGCCCATCCCAGTCAGTGTTAAGTGGAGGCGATTTTTGAGAAATTGAAAGCCCGCACATCTATTTATACAAAATACGGTAGGTATTCTCCCTTCTATGTGGATGGCTCCGGGGGACGAGGGATAAATGGTACAAAAACCGATTAGGGACAGAACGTGGAACTCCCTTAAGCGTAGCCATAGATTGCAGACTCTCTATGGAAACAAAAATTACGTGAAAAAGTATTTTTCATCATTTTTGATTACATAGCGCAAGGATAATATATTGTCAGACTGGTTTATACCATTTTACTTATTTTTTAAGCTTTTTTTTCGTTGAAGAAGGTTTTTAATATTTTTTTCGAATTTTCCACAGGGAAACAGACGCAGGAAGGTGAGTAGACACAAGATGGATTGCAGATGGAGATTGCTAAAAATCCAAAATGTTTTATAGTTTCTTATACAAATTAATAAAAAAAATTTTGAAAATTGATCTTTTTCTTTAAGGTACCTACTATGGGAGAATGAAGTTTTTTTTTAATTTAATCGATCTGACTTTTCAGCAAAAAAAATAAAATAATTATTCGATCAGCAGAAAACAGTTTTTTTTTTTTAAGAGTACTTCAGTAGATCACCAGCTGACAAATTATATTTTCAGCAAAAATAAAGTATTTGATCAGCAGAATATATTTGTTTGGCCAGCGGAATATGAAATATCAGCAGAAACAGTTAAAATACATACAAAAAGAAAACGAAACGTAACAGTTAATCGCTTAGGTTTACCATTGTTTCTTTCTTTTCGTTTTCTTTTCCTTGAAGCATTGTTTCTTTCTGCTGATAAAATAATTAATTTTTGCTGAGAAAACATATTTTCAACAACATTTTTCCAGCTTTTTCTTATTTTCTGAAGATCAATAAATTGTTTTCTGCTGGTGAAATGAATAGTTTTTGCTGATTAGAAAATGATTTTCTTGCGAATAACTATATTTTCTTCTAGCATATTTTGCTGGTCGTTTAATAATATTAGCGATTTTTTTTTTTTTACATCTAATAGTTGACAATTAATTGCATAACAAATAAAATATGTAGTTATGCATGTAAATAGTATGTTTCCACACATTTTGTGTTGCAAGTTCATATATAACTTAACAAGCCTACTTGAGTTTTTAATTTAAATTTTGGAAAAGGCATCTAAAGGGCCCACCATGCACCAAAGGGGGATATGAATAGCCTTAAATCATTTCAGGCACGGCCGTTTGTGGACAGTGAGAGAAAAATAGAGATTGGAGTAAACTCCATGGGTACTGTGCAGATAATTGGGGAGCATTTTTGTTTTGTTATTATTGTCGTTGCTTATAATTCGCAGTATTTTTGTCCATCCTTCTAATATCATCATCACGATCAAGTTGCATTTTCAGCCATATGACCACCCGCAATTGATCGACTATTTTATTTCATGTGATATACAAAAATGATTCTTGACATCAGGATATGAACCGTGAACCTGCAAGCGATAATGTTACCACTACACTACGGCAAACCTATTTCTCAAAGTTTTTTGCTTTATTAAAGAGAGTACACTTTTCGATTAGATATGGAAAATAATTTCTTTTAAATGGCTGCCGCATCTAGCTTGGTAGTAGCCCATCCTGTCAACCCAATTTTGCAGTATATTTTCGACGGTTCGGTGCTCTATTTCACTTCACAAATAGCTCTATCAATATTGTGCTTAAGGGCCTGAATCAATTCTAGATTGTCAGCATAACATCGGTCTCTACCCGAAAAAAGAGTACAACAGCATCAAGCGGCCAAGTCAAATCAAAAAAAAAGGGCTGGTTACAAGATTATTGAACTTAGAAGATCGATTGTTGGATGGCTTGTATGGCACGTACCTGGAATGAGAGAAAGTCCAAGATCATTTTCTCATGTTAACAATTAGCATGCCAATCTCACGAACTTTCTTCAGAAACTTGCTTACAGTTTGGTGCATTATTTCGACCAATATTTCTTTTCAAAATTCGCACTGTTTCGGAAACACAGCACTCACTTTGGAGATAAGTTCTCAATATTTCAAAACGTTGTTCAAGATATGATACTGTGTTTCTGTCAATTTTTTGACCATGAAAGAGCTGTCAGTATCAAGATAACACGTAATTTATAAAGACGCCAGCAGATGGCTCCCCAACTTGGGAATACACATATTTCGCAAGTATCTGCATACATAATGGTTTCCGGATATTAGATGATGGCTCGCGGACAAAGTTAAGTCAAGCACTCATATGAGTGGCTGCCCATAATGGCCGACGACAGGAATTGGTTTCAGAAATAATCAAAGACAACGACAAAACATGGGCTTTAAAGTCGTCCAAACCTTACAAATTCGCAGGTATGCGCACAATTATTCCGAACATGCTACGACAGTTTCTACCTAGTCACGCCCATTAAGAGGTTACATACTAAAATCATAGGCTAAGGCTAGTTCTTGTTCATAGAGCGGGAAAGAATTGGCTTTTCTGTGATGAAAGTGACTACAGCTGAACACCGCGCATGGGAGTTGGTACTCTCACTGTCGTAATGGCTTTTTACCGTCAATATAATCCTCAAAATGTTGACGGGAAAATTAATAAAAGCTGTGATCTACGCAGAGGATAAAACCTGTGATTTACTACAAACTTTTGCTTGCTTTTAGTAAACTAATCTAATCTGAAATTATCTATATGGCTTTGGAGAAAATCCTCACAAAAGCTTACTAGTTTTATTCATCAGTAAAAGAAGAAAAAAGAAGAAGGAGCTTCTCCCTATCGACGCAAAAAGCAAATACTACGACGTTTGCAATGTAACTAACCAAAATACACTTGCAAGCAGGTTTCAGTGCCATGAAGACTGTCAAAAGTACTGGCATTCAGAAGTTGTAAAGTTTTTTCTATTTCAACAAAAGAGTCCGCCTTCTAGGAGGAAACTACCCAAAGAAATGTTGAAACTCACTAACCCATTAGAAGGGAACGAAATGCTGAAAAATCAAAAAGATTGTATCTTTTTTAAGCCTGTTTTCAAAACTATCTACGATGTGCATTGTCAAGGAGGCCAGAACCCAATCTGTAAAACAGAGATACTCTTATTTATAGCCTCTTTGATTCTGTTATCAATTAGACACTGGAATAGCTTTCAGCTACTTTGTTCAGTTCCATTATTGTAACGATTCTTTGATTTTTGGATTTTCTTAGAGAAAATTTCGTATAATAAGGTGTTATTGAAAATTTTACATACCCGCCAGAGCTTGGTGTTTTCCCACAATCTGTCAGGTATGCAGTGGGTTCTGGCTGAAGTTGGTGAAAGTTGAAAAGCATTTTGAGTAACCTAGAAGCAACAGTTCTTTCATAATTTCAATGATTCTAATGTTTTATTTTTTTTTTTTATCTTTGAATTGGTGGAACGAAGGAGCGCTTTTATTTCCATATGTAGACGGAGTGAGTTTCAAACCTTCGTTGGCTTTGCAATTTGAGGGTCACTATTCCTCAAGAATTCCTTGTACAATCTGCCACTTGCTGTACTCCATCCAGGAGAGTAAAAAAAGCGCATAGTGTCTAGCTTTTCGCAGCCAATCATGCTATGTGGCAAACATTTTTCTTCAATTGTTAAACTTCTTATGACAATTTTACTCTCAGTTGTTTGGTAGACATGTGGAAGAGGTGAAATTGGCCTTAAGTACGAGGCTATAATGAAAATTCCGAATTATCCTCTGAGCCCTAGCCCACAAACCTATATGAAGTTTGAAAAAAATCCGTCCAGCCTCCCAGATGGCAGTCCGAGATACAGACAGACGGACAGAGCATACATATTTCATATCATAGAGCTCTAGACGATTCTTCTGATACAACTCCTCAATAGTGCGCTGATTTCGACGTTCTAAGACGCATTCAACCATAAACGAGAGAACATAAGACGCTTACGCTCATTTGCCGAAAAAGATCCTAGCGCATCAACTTCAACATTCAACATTCGTAGCAACACAAAGGACGTCTAATTGTCTAGAAAAAATCAACTTCTTCGTTGCATGTACGATTTTTGAGTAAAAGTCCACCTTTTTTAACATGGCACGCTGGAATTAGGAAGTGCAAATGAGATTAACTCGCCGATACAACCACCATGAGATCAACCGGCTTTAAGTCGGTTACCAACAATTAGCGTCAAACTTTCTGCTGTCACACGCATGCTCACAAATCATTCGATCGGTGGACTAAAGTAGCGCAAAGACACCAACATCCCCTTTTCTCTTTTGCTGCAGATCACCAGAGACCAATTCACCTGTCACACCGTAATACGTGACAGCGGTGCTATGAACATTTTCACGTCTTCCCAAAATATTGTATTGAGTTGTGTCCTGCCGCCATCAGGCACATCAGTGATCCAAGATCACAATATTTCATGGACACGTGAATATGAATGCACTCCTTGAAGGATTAACTGCAGCAAGTCCTCCTTAATTGTTAATTAGAGTCAGTGTGAGTTGTTTGCAACACTGCACACTCGGTTGGTGTTCATCATCGTGCGCGATGACACGCGGAATGGTGAAATCGTCCTGCAGGGTGTTGTTTCGGTTTCATGTTTCCAACTGGAAAACATGAAACCATTCATGTCTCGCGGCATTGATGGAATTTGATAGTAGTGCACCCAAGACAGCTGTCGCGGGTGTCTCAAGATGCACAATCGACAACGCACGATGCCCCAAAGTTAGAAGTGTCGTCTTACATTCCGTTGGACGTCCGTCGTACTTGACGAAATGATTGATGGCGAGTGCTGCTTTAGTACGGCGAGCATTATTTTCCAATTACTCTGTTGGCAGGTGAATCGCGGTTATGAGGTGTGCTGTGGGTTATGTTGCAGTGCAGTTGGACGATTTATGGTTTGGAAGGAGGAGGATAAACCCAATTTAATTCAATACACACAGTAGAGGTGGCGAAGGCGGACCACAACCACTTGCGTAAGTTATGAACAAAAGGCATTGTGTGGAGAGCTTGAAATGTGATGTTGGCGAGACATTTTGAAGAAGGTACCACGACCGTGCAGAATATTTTTAGGACTTTTTTATAGAATCTTGAAACAATGCAATTTTTGGAGCGAGTTCGGAATTTAGTTTGCATTATTTATTCATCAGGAGTTACGCATGCATTGTGGAATAGATATTGGAAAAAGTGCAAGTTTAGGTTAAGAACGATGGACAGTTCAGGTGGACAGTACAGTACTGGATCAATCAAGTGGGGCTATGGAAGTAATCCTCGATTTTTCAACTCTATACCTCTTAATTGAGAGAGCAGAAAAGGATCAATCATGAGGATCGTAAAACAGGGAGTAGAAAACTTTATCACTAATTAGAATAGATCAACGAATTGACGATGTAGGTTTTCCTTCGAAGGTCCAAAGGGGATATGAATACTCTTTACAGGATACGAGCGTTGTGAAGAAAAGAGAGAGAAAGAAAGATTTAGTGTAGTGGTTTGAAACTCAGGTGGTATTAAGTTTCTGTAAACTCCAAGGTTAGCGTCCAGAGAACTGGGGAGCTTTTTTTTTTATTGTCTTTGCTTATGATTCACAGTATTTTTTCCATCTTCCCGATGTCATCATCACGATCAAGTTACATTTAAGCCATATGACCACTCTACTGCCAGTGTTATGCCTTCGCAGTAGAGTTGACTTAGCTTTCGCAGTTGATCGACTTTTTTATTTATTTCATGCGAAATAAATAGATGATTCTTGACATCAGGATTTGAACCGTGAACCAACAGCATGACAAGCGATAATGTTACCACTACACCACGGTCACGCTTGAACTATGAAATGGTATACGAATGAATCGACAGTCAGGAGGCTGGGCAAGGCAAACCCATTCTGAATGAGCGGAAGCATTACCCGAGAAGAGGTAGGTCATAAGTTCGAAGAGGTAAAGAAACCGAAAGAGCTATACTCTTTAGGGAACTCCCTAAAGGGAGGCAAGTAAAAATAGTATCAAGCATCTAGGAAGCTCTGGGTCCAGAAAACAATGGAATATGCATATTCCGTGATGAAGTGGAGCAGACTCCGGACGTATTCTAGAATACTGTGGTATTGACTCGCAACAGTCTAAAAGGATACCAGAAAGACTAGAGAAACCTCCCATCTCAAGATACAATCCAGATCGTTGAATTCCAAAGGAAGGAAATGAAGTACACCAAGAGGGAGCATAATAGGGCAACGCTAATTTCATACCATAAACCAGATATCAACGCGAAGATGAAGAACAAAGGATGAAAAACAGTGGATTCTTCTACAGTACAAGCCTGCTTCTATTTGAATATGGTTTTGTCATCAGAGAAGGGAAGATCTGGGGTGTAACTGGTTGGGAAATTTGGCTTGGCACAGTTTGCTATGCTACCAAGTTCGTACATTGCTTTGTGTGCTCTTTTTCGCGATGCATACATGCGCAAAGCTAATCGACTTGTAGGTGTCACCATGTTTGAGCATAACACTTGCCACAATGGTAGTAGGGTGTCAACTGATTGGCGAATAGCGTCCAACCCAATTCATCATTTAGCGCACAGTTGACAGTTCAGAAATGTTCTCTCTTGGACATCCGAAATGGTACATAAACACTGTCGATCACTCGAAGGATCAACTTTTTAACGACAGCAAGGACTAGGTTACCGACGATCTGTTGCTCAAATCTGCCAACCGTAGATATCTGAGGGTGGATCAAAGAACGTAAAATCGCGAAAGATTGGAGGATAGAGCTTGAGGCACAATATCACCTGAAAACCAGGGAATAGGTGCGACAGCAGGACTGTCAGTTTACAGCTGAAGGCAATATTCAGTGGAAGACTTAGACAGACACAATTCCCAGTAAAGAAGAGATCGTTACCGCAATCAAAATGCTCAAAGCCAACAAAGCAGTTGTTACACTCATTTTACGTTCCTAAGCCAAATTTGAAAAAATATTTTTTGATTTTACGAACGTTGTGGGACTGAGGGTACTACGAAAACAAAAATCTATCTGCCTTGCAAGTAACACATCAGCCCAATCCAGCACTGTTGTTTAGTTTCCTATATCTAGCAAGTCTTGTCCCGGCCGAGCAAGTTGTCACCATACCAAGTCTGCATTCGAAATGCTTCCACGATATGACGAAGCAATGCTAAGTAACGAATGGTCACACTTTTCAAGTTTAGAAGGCATTAAAATTTATTAAGAGCTAAAGTGCAATTCACACTTTACTATTGCGTTGAGTTCATGAATAAAAGAGTCGGTATTTTAAAATTTGAATGAATAATCGTTAAAACAAAGTGCCCGCCGATAGATAAAACTATACGTTACCACAACTCATAGGTTTCTCACGAATGCTAAACTGATTATGCCCTCCAGTAATGTATTTTTTATGACAATTATTCCTACATTGCATGAGAAGCGCCTATAAACGCAACAATGTTGCAAAATTAATTACAGCCAGCATTTTACTTGGACATCTACATGAACAATTTAAGCGACACATCTTCTTAAATACTCGTTAATGGTCGGCTTCGATCGGCCCAGAAAGATCTCTACTTTAAGATATTTTCAGCACATAAATCCAGTATTTATACAGAGACCATCAGCATTAAAACAAATTGGGCCAAGCCCGCACACAGGTGTGCGTCAACATGTCGATGAAATCAGATTATATGGGTCGTGTAAGAGGTAGTTTTTTGACAGCGACAATGAATAAATATTTGGCACACGCACTGCCTACAATACAGTGCTGGTAGGCACGATCCAAACGATTTTTTTTTTTGTATGAGTATATCTGGCAACGAAAGATTGCAATGAAGAATGTAATTTTGTTGCCAAAGGTTGTCGAGAGATTGTTGCATTGAAATCTGGACGAGGTTGTAAAACACCTGTTTCTCTGAGACGATCATCAGATAAGGCAATGTATTGAAAGCTTATTGGTATGATAACTATGGGTATGGGAAGTTTAAGTTGCAGTTACAGGTTGTTGGTACCCCAAAAGATTGTAAAATGTAATTAAAACTTCAGAATGACCTAAAACACGGACCATATAAAACTTCAGATAACATTGTATCTATTTATCGATTTCTACTGTACTTGGGTACATACGAGTATTATATATCCACGGCTTACATGGACTCCAACCGATAGTACTGAGATCAAGGAAATGTGTCTGGTGACTGCCGTAGCGAGAACATTCACCGCCGGTTAACCGAGGTCAAGGTGGCGTTCCGTTTGCTATGGTACATGCTGATCGATTATCTGCTAAACAATTTCGGCAGTTCTAATATCTACTCTGATATTACCATACGTTCTGTCGGGGATTGGGCGCCTTCGATTAATCCTCTCAAAACTAAGTTTGTTCTCTTTACAAACAAGGGGAAGTTCATCAATCTGACTCAACCCATGCTTAAGGACATCACAAACTGACTTTTCAGTTAACCTAAGTTTCCATCCAGGATAGTTAAATTTGTTGACGAAACCATGTCCAGTTAAAGACTGCCAAAGAGCATTGCCAGTTTTCTAGTAGTTCAATGGTGTTTTCGCCAACACATGAGACTTACGAGTATCACAAAACAAGGCTTACAGATGTACGAGTATACGACAGTCTACCAACATGCATTGTTAGGTTGGTGGAAAAGCCTCCTCGTAATTTTAAAACGCTGATCAATGATCAGCTAAATATGCCAGCAAAAAGAAAATATTTAATCAGCAAAGGTGGCGTACCAGCATCGTGAGAGTCATGTCTAGTTTTGGCATTCCTGTCAAACTCGTCCGACTATGCAGAAAAGGTCTTAGACAGGGTAACGCGCTATCAGCGAAAGCAATTGTACGCAATTCACAAGCCAATACTAGAGGTACATTTTTTTAAAAGTCCGTGCAACTGCTCGCATACGTCGATGACATTGACATAATCGGGAGGATTTAGCGGACCGTCAGTGGGGTATTCGCGAATATTTAGGCGTGGGGGCAAAAATCGATTTAGCGGTGAATGAAAGCAAAACAATATATATGCTGTCTACAAGAATGGACACTCAACATCAGGGCCTTAAACAACGCAACGACAAAAATAATTTTGAGGTGGTAAAGAACTTTGACTACCTAGGCTCTACGGGGAACTCTAACATTGACATCAGCGCGGAGATGAAACAAAGTATTACTCTTTCCAATCGCTGTTTCTACGGACTAAGAAGGCAATTGAGCAGCAAAGTCCTCTCACGAGTTTCCAATGGCATCAACTCCAAATACGTTCTCAATCCTGATGAACTAAATCGTGCCTTCCTAGGGGATGATTCCAATCTTAACGAATTAGATTTTAATCAGGTCGACAACATTGTGCATTCGTTGCCTAGACTGGAAGACTTAGTAATAACCACTGAAGACGAAATTGTTCAATGCGTTGCTGCTATCAAGTCTGATTCAATTAGGGAAGATGGCCTACCAATACGCTTCATCAAACTCATCTTACCACAAATTGTCTCCCACTTTACCCATGTCTATAACAACATCAACTTTTCCTCAGGTCTGGAAAAATGCAAGAGTTCTGCCTATCGCAAAGAAAACTAATCCAACATCTCCTTCCGACTATAGACCCATCAGCATTCTACCTTGCTTATCGAAGGATTTCGAGAAAATAATAGCAAAGCAAATCACAAAGCACTTGTCTATCAATAAGTTACTGAGTTCTCACCAATCAGGTTTTAGAGCTGAACACAGCTGTTCGACAGCCATGGTCAATCTACTCGAAGAAATAAGACAAGATTTTGATAAGGGTTATGTTTCATTTCTTTGTCTGCTGGATTTCTCGAAGGCCTTTGATAAAGTAAATCAAAAAATTCTGTGTTGGAAACTGAAGAACAATTTCGGTTTCAGTGATAGAGCAGTGAAATTATTAAGTAGTTTTCTTTCCGGTAGGTCGCAAAGGGTTTTTTTTCTGGTGAAAGTTGTTCGTCCCTAATGAAAATCAAACAAGGTGTGCCACAGGGCTCAATATTAGGACCTATTCTCTTCTGCATGTTTATTAATGACCTCCCGTCTGTGTGCAAACATGCTTCAGTACATCTATATGCTGACGACGTTCAACTACACCTAGCAAAACCATACTCCAACATTAATGAACTCGCTTTTCTCATCAACGATGATCTAAAACGCATCTACATTTGGTCAGTGGCAAATGGTTTACTATTAAATCCGTCAAAATCGCAAATAATTCCAATATCCCAGAAAAAATGTAACCTTAATCTTCTACCAGATCTGTATGTAAATAGTAATAAAATCAAAGCTGTTGAATCAACCACTAGTCTCGAATACACAATTAATCGAAATCTGTCTGGTTACAATCACACCAACGTGGTCATTGAATGTATCTACGGATGCCTTCGTAAGCTGTGGCTTAATGCTTATTTTACTCCGACGAAAGCTGGTAACAACTCTAATCTTGCCCTCATAATGTAGGCTGAAGTTGTATATTGTAGTCTAGACTCGTTATCCCAGCACAAATTGCAAGTAGCCTTCAATGACGCGGTGTGTTACATCCACGGCATTCGTAGATATGACCACATATCAGCATACACTAGGGATTTACTAGGTTGTGATTTGCATCAGTATATCAATGCCAGGAACTGTATATTCTTACATCAAATTATTATAAATCAAAGTCCGATCGTCACGAACTACCGCTGCAATTTTCTCAATTCCTCGCGCTTGTTTTTCATTCACACTGTGAGACTATGGAACTCCTTACACCCTCACATATAAGAGCTATATCAAATCACTCCAATTTTAAAAGTGCAATTCTCCTATATTCTTCCACACCTCAACTTTAAATCCCATATGTATCTCCTATCTATCTCTCCTCAACTTAGTTTTAAGAAATGTTTTGTATCTAGTTCTAAGTTTTTCAATGAAATCATTGTTTTGAAGTTACACGACTAAGTACTAAAAAAGTTTCTATCTTAATGTACAAACCATTTTAAATAAAATAAATGAAATGAAATGAACTAAGGAAACTTTGTACAAGACACTTACCATCTCAGTCCTTCTGCATGGCACAAAAAATTGGATACTGTTAAAAGTGGATGCAAATATTTTAGGTTGCTCTGTATCGACCAAGTGGAAGAGAAGGTTTAATGTATGGATTGTACGATTTAGACATAGTGTAAAAGATCAGAATTCATCGGCTAAGATGGCTAGGATATATACAAGGTATGGACACCAACTCACCCGCCCGCAGAATATTTGAATCCACTCCAGAGGACAACGCTGTAGAGGAAGACTTTACCTAAGGAGGCGTGCGCAGTTCGAAGCGAATCTCAACCAACTCGGCGTACAAAACTAGAGGCAGCTGGAAAAGGATCGAGCTGGCTGGATAGTCATGTTGGTTGACGCCCAGCTCCGCCCCAGACTGTAAGCGCCACCCGATCAGCCAGGAAATACGAGTGAAGGAATTGCTGCGATACTTCGTAAACTTACAGTGTACGAGTATTAAAAGTAGGCAATAGGTACATAGGTGCATAAAAATTGTGGTAGCAGAAATGCACCTAATCATGCAGCTAATATGATGTGGCCATTCCATACCAAATGCGCAGCCAGGTATATTTTTTTTTATGGCCCTTATTCCTAAATGAGAAACATTTGAAAATTAATTGCAAATATATTAACTTGTCACATTAACATAAGACAACAATTTACTTCATCAACAAAATTAAAAGAGTCAACTTCCAGTCTGCGCGTCGAATTGCTTTGCTTCCGAAACGCTCTAAGCACTCGAGCCACTGCAGATGAATCCAAAGATGATATCTGCGCCTCCTGGAATTAATTGGACGACATAATTGCATAGTGTTGTGGACAGTAATTACAGGTTGTAAATAATTGAGTACAAACATGTGAGCCAGTGTGTACACACACATATAGAGATACTCAGCGCCCACAGATACTATTGCCGCTGCAATAAAGTTCACGAAGCGCTTCGAATTAATTACACATTTTGTGCATAAAATGATAACGTATTAAAAATGTGTTGGAATAAAATTGACGGCAATAAAAATGGCTTCCGATGAGGACGAGAGGCACGAAAAACCAGAATTTACGGCCACAAAAACGATAGTGGGTCATAGCCGGAGCAGAGTTGCGATTGTTGTTCGTTGGCTCCTAATGGAACGACTCGCGGTCGCCCGATAATCATCTTTAATTATGCGCCTATTCCGTTTATTCTTTGGGTTTTTATTTTTCAGTGCATCAACTACCGAAAAAGTGGTAGAGATGGTTACTTCTCGCCGAGGTGGAGACACAACGATCGAGTGTGGCTTATTTACGACTGTTTAATGTTCGTCTTGTCACATTGGGGATGGGCTGCGCCGGACAGTTTGGCTGTCGTTGGCCAAATAAAGGCTGGATAAAAGTGCAAGAAATGTTGTTTATACTCCAATGACAGCACCTTTTGGTTTGATGTTTAAATAAACACTTAGCAGACAAAAGTAGATATGAACGGATGAGTAAACGGGATGAGATCCTTTATGAAGTCAGATAAGGTAATCGATGTGTTGGAGGTACGTACATTAGCAGAGACAGAACATATTTAGTGATACTCTCAGAAGTGTGGACAATTGCTGGAAATTTGCTTAAAAAAGTGTTCACGCCTACGCGCCTACAGGTAACGGATACTGGAATTGTTTGTAAATATACAAGTTAGCTGGAATCAAATAAGCTGTCGCGGGCATCTCAACGGCAAGATTACCAGATTCTGCCTTATCCAAGGTGACACTAGCATGAAATGAAAAAAAAAAAAAAAAACTTGAAATCGTGGAGAAGAAACATTTATGCGTAGCGTACCCATAGCACAAATCGGAAGCTGAACATGCTAAAGTCCCAGTTAGGCTGGACTACTATGGCCCTTTTTTTACCCATGGATAAAGGATAAACATTTGTGTGCCGGAGAAACTCATAGGAGCCAACGGCAGCAGATAAGAGTCCCAGTTAGGTTGGACTGCTTGAAAAGATGGAAACCCTTTTAGAAGACATGGAAGCCCGGCAGGGAAAAGATTCTAAGAATCCCCGGAGGTAAAACAAAACAGAAAATTATGATTGAAACTTAGAATATGAGAAGCTCATTTGAAGCAAAAAAAAAACTCGCCAATACCATCTAAGAAATGAAAAGACTGATTTCTTAAGAGGTGCAAACGAGTTTTCACTCCTGCGACTTGGCCACAATCTAAAAAGCTTATGTTTGTTCGAAACTTGAGTATAACTCACATGTTTGGGCTGGCAGTTTCCCTATCACCGTAGGAGATCGTTTTTTGTCTTGTCAAACGGAAGGAACGAAAAGGTTTTAATCAAGAAATTACACTGCTCGACACAAGCAAGATGTAGGAGCAATGCTGTTAAAATGCCATTCAGGTTTATGCTCCCACATTTGACAAAATAGATGAGGAAATTGAAGGTTTCTGTTCACATATATCAGAATTGCTTATGACACTGTTGGCTTGATTGGCTTGGGCACAAGAAATACTTACTTACTTAAATCCTGTTACCCCTCGAGGGACATAGGACGTCAACAAGGAGTCAACGGAGTTCTGTAATGCGTTTGAGCTGCTTCCAACTCATTCCCAAAGGGCTTGATTGCTCCTCAACTGTTCTGCGTCATGTTTGCCTAGGACGTCCCACAGTTCTGCCTGATTGGGTGAGCGGAATCCAATACTTAGCATGGAGTTCACAATGGACTTACCTTCTCGCTGTAGGGTGTGTCCAATCCACTGCCACTTTCTCCTTCGTATAATAATGACTATAAGATCTTGGCCCGTTCTCTCATAAGGTATCCATTTACGAAGGTCTGCAGCTTACTTATGTTAGTGGTACCCACCAGTACAGAATCGTCGCAGCTGGGTTCTTGTGCTGAGAACATTGCTATTCCGGACTTTGGATAGCATTCCGAAAGCAGCTGTTGCCTTCCCGATTTTGCTGCATACATCCAGTTCGGTGCCACTTTCTTGACTTCCCGTCTGGCAATATTGACTTGAGCGCGAATGTTAGAAGTGTTCAGGGCTTTTGTTTTGGCTGTGTTTATTTTAAGCCCCACTCTGTTTGCCTTTCAGCTTCTAGATTCTGGGCCATCAGATGAAGGTCTTAAGATAAGATGTCATAGTCCATCGAATTCCAGGGTTACTTTCCATCAATCCTGCTCGGAGTACATCGTTAATGACCACCAAGAACAACAGCGGCGACAGGATACACCCCTGTCGTACTCCACTTTGAACTTCAAAACCCTCCGACACCTTACCATTGTGAAAGACATGACACTTAGTACCCTCGTATGTAGCCTTGATAAAAGTTAGGGATTTCTCTGGGATGCCTTTTCTGCGCAAGGTCAACCAGATAACATCTCGATTCAAGCCAGACCTAATGGATGAAAGACGAGCATCGAAATAGTAATCCCAAGGAGTACTGCCATTTTCAGAGGACAATAAGAATCAAAATTCGTCAAGCAAAACTAGAAATGCAACAGACGATTAAACTTTGGAAGGTGATTGTCCGTACCAAAGTAAGACAAAAATTGTACGGATGGGGGGGGGTCCTTGTTTTGGCTTATACTACTTAAACTGTTTAACAGTATAAGGGGAATTAATGGATAGAATATTATTGAGAAACAAGTCTACATTCCTCTGCGAAAGGAGATCACATTTTATAAAATTGTTCACATTCTACAAGTTTTTTTTAAAATTTACCTCCAATAATCCATCTCAAGTTTCCAATAAGTTCTTTATTGAATTCTTCGCATCAGAATTGCTGAAGGCAGTATGTAACCATTTCAGAGGTAAAACGCTCAACAAGTCTATTGCTTTAAATATTTTAGCTACTGGCTTCACGAAGACTCGAACTCAGACAAGGAAATCAAGTGTCGAATTGAGATGGTAAGAGGCACGTTCTGCAAATTCAAAAAGGTATTATGCAACCGTCATGAAGAGTTATGTCTTGTGTGGTGTAGAAGGGAGGACGCGAAAGCTAGCGACCATGAATAGGTTTGTGGCCCTTGAGATGTAGTATTTATAGTCGCCTATTAAAATTTCCCTGGACAGAACGAAACTCAAATACTGAGGTTCTTAGAAGGTTGGAAAAAATAGAGAGCTAGTTCTAACCATACCAGGAGAACTGGGGATAACTCTGACCGACTACACCATACCCAAACTGAATTTTCAACACAACTTCACAGTGAAGTCATAAAGAATTTCAAAACAGCAATTTATACTGACGGCTCTAAAATGGACTGTGGTGTCGGTAGAGGAATCTCTTCGGAAACCACTGAAAATATCGGTATCCTTCCCCCTTTCCTATTTATCCAGTGGCAATGTGTGGTGTCGGATAATAATACAAAAGTCTACAACCATTGATAATATCGCCATTTTCATTGACAGTCAGGCTTCATCGTCTTCCCAGCTGGTGGAACAGTGTTTTTATTTTTTGTTATTGCGCCAATGGATGTGGTAATCTTCTAAATATACTAGTAACACGGGCTTCTAGCATGCACGATTCGCAAGCACGAATAATCGATGCCAGGAAAGCGCCTATGTACTAATTCACACCCAGCATTCTTCTATCACTCTCCCCGCGGGACTGCAGTTACGTATTACTTCGCGGGGCTGGTTAGCAAATCATGCTATACGTCTTGTGTCAGCTGCTTCTAGCTCCTGTTGCTTCTGTTGCTTCTACTGCTCTTCTTAGCTTTTCTATTCTCCGCAGCTCATTTTGAAGAGTTGTTACGAAATTACATATTGCCATCCAATTATCTTTCGACCTCAGCGTATCCGGGTACACCGATGTTAGGCAATATATGCGAGAGAGCTCCCTGTATTTGCAGTGGTGAAACAGTGTGAGGAGAGCTCTAGTCGCTAGGTTGTCGAACCAAAATCAGTTCTCTCTGGGAGCAACATAGAGGGGAAAGAACGGGTAAACGACCTGGCACGTAGGGGGTCTGTCCTTGTCAGATCCCTTGCGGAGGTAGTCCTCGTTCCAATGGGATCTGTCAAGAACGAAATCTTTTCACACTTTCACTTAATCAGTGACAAACAAAAGTTGGTACAGTTTGAAGAGTTGTGTCATTTTTAGATAGATCTACCCGGACTACAACTGAGCCAAAACACAAGAACTTGAGAAAAGGACCCGGGAAGTCGCTGCTAGAATTGTAGCGACTAGCACAGGTAGGGCGTTTAGACTGAAGAGATGGGAACTCTCTCCCACTTCTGCGAGTGCCCGGCTTTAAGTAGAGCCCGACATCGTTATCTAAACCCTTTCCGACAACCTTAAGGAAATTGTGACACAAAAATGATGAGTTTCTTGAATGCGAAAGAATGGATTTGAAACCATTTCCTTTCAATAACCTATTATCTAACAAACAAGGGCTCCAGAGCAGTGCGCAGCAGCAAACACTTCTACCTACCTAGTACCTAGTTCTAACCGTCAAACCGTCACATTAATACGTGGAACAAAATACAAGGAGAAATCCAAAGTAGACGAGGTATCGGAAGAAAACAACTGTCATGGTTGAGGAAGATCAGGAATTGGACTGGTTTAGGGACACTTGGAGAGCTCAAGATCCCGCGAAGAATATGCCAACATAAACTAAAAGTAGCACCAAAGTGATCGGCAACGACCAGATAAGCAGTCAAAGAAAAAAAAGACGAAGGACAAATGTTGGTCAACTTTCTTGAGAAACCCCACACTCCCCCACTTTCTGTTTCTTTTTTTCATTACAATTAGCCCACCCTTCGCCCCTTCACCATTTAGTAATTTCCAAATAAACAATTCGTAAAAACTCAAGAAGCCTTGAGCGACAAAGGACAAAACTTTTCTTACAGTCAATTACATTTACAATCTTGTAATTGCCGTTAAAAACGAGGATAATGATTATTTTATGGACGCACTGTCACGCATCTCTGCACCACTCATTACAAGTTTGTCCATGGAGAAACAATCATCCAGGCTTGTCGCTGCCTTCCGATTCCCCACCCGACTTACAACAAAAATCAACATCTACAGACAATAAATTGACAATAAAAACGAACACTAAAACAAACAATAAAGGAAGTCAAATTCGAGTCCTTAGACCACTCTAATTCCTCTCACTTTCCGAGGGACAAATTCAAAAGGACTCTTCTTTGGGCTTTGCAAATTCTGCGGATTTTCTAAGAACCAACAATTTGTTTGGGGATAGGCATGTCTGGAATGAGTATTGAATGAGGAAGAAAAACTTTACACTCGACTGGAGTGTCGGTGTACAGTATGATTTTTAATTGAGCAATTTATAAGGACATCCCCTCATTAAGAGCAGTGCGTTGTTGGTGATGCCTGGCATGTTGATGGAGGGTGGACGATGACAAACCGAAAAGGGGACTGACTGTCCTGTTTGTGTTTCATTGTGTATACTAGGGTCTTAATTTGTTGGAGGCAAGATTAGGTGAGAATAAGAAGCTGTTTGGGACAATTACAAATGGGGGGCTGCTGTGTCTTTCTGAGGAGGATTTGTGTTGAATGTTAATTGGGCATTGAGGTGTTGTTTTTGGAAAGATTCGCATAATGCTGATGATGGCCAATACTTTGGGGGAAGTTTATCAAATGGGATTTTCTGTGTTTTTTGTTTCTGAGTTCGATGGGATTAAGTTGGGGATTCGTTAAATTTATGTCGTTTTTTTTTTAAGATAATGCATCTTCTAAATTTAGAACCCCATGGCAATTGCAGATAAGACAGTCGTATAAAGAACAAAATCTCATAACATCCGCTGTAGTATTTATTTTTTTGCAAAATTCGTAATTATTGATAGGAGAGTACTGTAGTGACTACATAACACTCACAAGAAGCTATAGGTGAATGCATCCTTTTTATCTAAAAATAAGAACTAAGTGGGTATAGCCTAGCAAGCAAATTACTCTAAGGCAACCGTTTTTTTGCTTGAGTGTCCTATGAAGCGAACAACTATATCATGAGCGAGCGGCTAATCGCTAAACGTCCTTATTTTGTATAGTCGTGCTACCAGGACTAAGGTAATATGTTCAAATTTCCTTTCAAGGGTACACACAGAAGTTATGCTACAAACGGTTTGTTCCCGTATTAAAAATTTTGTAAAATTTAGGAACGGACTTAAAATAAAATGAGGTGACAATCTCTCACTTTTAGTGTGAAAGACTTATGGATTCACAACGGTGTATGTCTGTCCATCTATCCTTGTGTCAATCACACGCTAGTAACTTTTTAACTTTCTGACCTGGAGAGCTGACATTTTGCACAGAAAGAGTACCACTTTTGGGGGTATGATGTATCCCAAGTATTTTTACATCCCACCATCCGATATAACAAATTAAAGTTGAACTTCCAAGAAGTCCAGAAATATAAAAAAATAAAACATTTGTTGCACAAAATTACTCAGAAATCATGGAATAAGCGGTGTCTTTACCCTCCTCCCCTATCACCGAAGTGAGAGCATGTCAATTTTTGAAGAGGTAAGTGGACAAATATGACAAATCTTATAACACAAAGAGTTCTTGAGAAAATTTGGAATACGTGGGTTAACAAGTCACCCAACACACCTTACACCAGATTTTAATGATTTACAGACATACGTATCCGAAATAGCCTGACAAATTAGCATTCAGACCCCCACATATTGCAATCAAATATAAGGGATGTACCTATAGTTTGAAGTCGAGATCTCTGTGCAGGGAAAGTTCCTATATATTTAGGTTCCTTTCTTGTCGTGTAATACTTATAGTGGATTGCTTTTTTTTTCCATATCATTTGCCCACAGGTAAAGGAGGAGGAAAACAATATAATAACGGTAGACCCCCAAAAGTTGTATATTTGTGATCAGCATCAAAAGTTATGTCGATCTATCAAGTCAGTCCGTATGTCACATCTTTTTGTGCCTTAAATTTTGAGCTAAGAGGATAAAATTTGGTTATAGCCTTCTTAGGCCCCGAAGCAGTACAATTGAAAACAATTTTCACCCACAGACAAGCCCAATTTTAAAAAAAATTGAATTGAGATAAACATGCCGCCTTAAAGAAATATATAGACGTTCACATTCTCAATTAGTCCACATTATATAATGCCACGCCCACTTTTGATGCTGTTTTCTTTTTTTTAAAAAAACGTATTTTTTTCTCAAAGCTATTTACGGAGATGATTAAGTCGTATTATGAATATTTCCCCAGAATTCTTGAGCTTCGGTAGCAAATGGCGACCGCCACGCCCACTTTTTTCTAAGAAAAAGTCTCATATACAAATTATGTAGTAAAATCTCTTAAAAACTGAGAGAATATCCTCTGAATAGAAAGATTTCATTGCATTTGAGGCAAAAGACTCACATCACCACGCCCATTTTATTAGGAATGGGGTAGAAGATGAGGGATAGGGTATCAAACATTTCGATCCAAACGGATTGTAACTTGTCTGTATGTATTTTTTTTTTTATTAATAAGGAGGTGAGTAGGTACGAGTATTCTATTCACTAGATTCGATTTTGGTACAATAAGAGCCTGTTTGAGGTTAAAATAAATAAATAAATAAATATTTTCGCGGTAACTGCCCAATAAGGGGGGTTGGCTTAACTTCTCCCAGCCACTTGTGCTGTGAGCTACACGAATAACTAGGACCTACAGTTCTATGCCGTTTCCAAAGAGAATTTTTTCGATTGAGATACGAGTAAGTTTTTCATGACAATTTCACTTTCGGATGTTTATCAGACGCTGTTCGCGAGAAATAGGACCGTGAGTTACCTTTTTTTATGTTTTCTTGGATTCAAACCTTCCGCTCAGTGATTACACACTTAAACACTGACTAATGGCGCCCGCTGTGTGAAGTGAGCCTTCTTTTTTAATCGAATTTTTCAGCTTGCTCCGGTTGTTCCAAATTTGTGAAATTTAAAGCTTCTAAAATAAAGGGTGTCCCAAAATTCACGCAAGATTTGAATTTTGCGCCATTTGTGCGGTAAAGTGTTGCCAACGAAAAAAAAAAAAAAAAAAACCCAGCTTGACAGTTGACAGTTCAGGGTTATCAAAAGTGGAGTGCTACACGAAAGAACAACGCGTTTCATTGTTGAGCAATTTGATGCTGATTTTTCAAACAAAATCATTTTCAGCTATGGGGCTCATTTTCATCTTTAAGACTTTGTTAATCGTCAAAATTGTCGAATTTGAGATTCAGAAAATCCACGAGTATTTATTGAGAAACAAATGTATCTACAAGGTGTCACTGTTTGGTGCGGATATTGGGCTGTAGGCATCATCTAACCATTCTCCTTTGAAATTGCTGCTGGCCAGGCAATAACAGTTAATGCTGCTCACTATCGCGACATGGTAATCCAGTTTTTTATGCCTAAATTGCAAGATATGGATGTGGACGACATGTAGTTTCAACAAGATGGTGCCACATGCCATACAGCCCTAGAAACAATTCAGTTACTGGAAGAGTCATTTCCGTTTTGGTGATCAGAATTGGCCGCCCAACAGATCATGCGATTTAACGCGTTCGACATTTTCCTTGGATTTTTTTGAAGTTTAGGGTTTATGCCAACAAGCACACGATCACCCACGCCTTGGAGGAGCAAATTAAGCACTGTATCAATGAAATTCAGCCATATTTATGCAAAACGGTCGTGAGAAATTTCGTCAAAAGAGTGCGTATGTGCCAGTAAAGCCGTGGAGACCGATTACCTGATATGCTATTCCATACATGATCCTATACTGTATACTCTATGAATCAATACAACATTTACAATTTTTAATTAAAAACCTGTATTTTCTATCAAAATTACTTCTTGCGCGATTTTGGGACACCCTTTACAACAAAAAAAAAATGCCAGCCCCCCTTTTTTTGAAAATCAAAATTTTGGAAGTTCTTCCACGCTGTTCCAAGTATGATGCATTGTTCCAAAATTTTATTGCAAAAAATGAGAAAACAAACCTGAAATATTTAAAAAAAAAAAAAAAAGATTTTCCAAAAAAGTTTTAATTTTACACAGACACAATAAAATTTGTTTAAACTTTGAACGCTGCTTGGCTGTCTGAAGAGAGAGATTTGATATTAATTTGGGATCCTGAGCGGTTACGTCTCTGACACACATCAGTTGCATAGACTCCTGCTTGGAATATGGAAATTGAGCAGCAGAGTGGGACTGCTGGTTTGAAATTTGAGCCGTACATAGATTTTTTTTTTTTGCGTGTAGCTGGGTGAAAAATCTTCAAAAGACATCGCATGCGAGCTTTGCGATAGTGTGGAACTTTAAACCACTAAAAACACCCGGAGAAGGCGTGATTTAATGTCATCCTTCCAATTATCGCACCTAGTCGCCAAACTAATTAAACTAATTAGCAATTTCTTTTTTTCAGTAACTGTATGTTGTCAGTTACTTTTTATTTCGGAGTGCCTACATACTCGTATGTAGGTAGTTTCAATCACTCTTTAGTGTAATCATGTTCAAAATTCTATCTATCTATTTTTTTTTCTCACCTAGTTAACTAGTTCGAAGGTTATTATTAAGTAGTTCAACAACTTCTGAATTGGTGTGATTGCGAAGTCTAACTTCATGTCTTCTTGCGACCTTCCTGACCTCCTCGTCTACTGTTTCAATTTTTAGATGTCTATGTAGATCAACGTTACGTACGAGGGCAAGGTGAAAAGTTCTCGGCAGAGATGGCGTTCCAACCAGCAAAAGTTTATGTTTCTGCCTGAGTGCACTTCTCATTAGTTCGTATGGCAAGTTTCAACTTGTTCTCTCAAGTAGTTTCTTTACACGAATTTTTGCAGTAGACGTCTGAACTTGAATATCGAGCGGTGATAAAATTCTTCGTTTTGGATGGGTTAACCCCTAAGGAAATTCATCCAAAGTTCCTTCCATGTCAACCGTTAAAAAGTGGGCAGCTGAATTTAAACGTGGTCGCACGTCCCTCGAAGATGACCCACGTGAAGGACGGCCGAAAACCGCAACCCGAAACCATCGAAAAGTGCGTTGGACGATAGGCGAGTGAAGGTGAGTGAGATAGCTGAGGCTGTGTGTATATCGGAAGAGAGGGTGCGAAACATCTTGCACAAAAACTTAGGGATGCAAAAGCTCTGCGCAAGATGGGTGCCGCATTAGCTGAATGCCGATCAAAAGCAAATGTGCAGACGATTTTCGCGGCAATCTTTGGACCGATTCAATATTGATCCGACCAATTTTGTGCGGCGATTTGTCACAATGGATGAGACATGGGTCCACCACTATACGCCAGAAATGAAACAGCAGTCGGAGCAGTGGATGGAAGCCGGTGGTTCAGCGCCATAGAAAGCGAAGTCGATCGCATCTGCCGGAAAGGTCATGGCCAGTGTGTTTTGGGATACAAAAGGGATCCTATTAATTGATTACCTTGAGAAAGACAGAACAATTACAGGCGAATATTACTCCAACTTTCTTGACCAGCTGGATGCCAAAATTCGTGAGAAGGGGCCTGGCTTGAAGAAGAAAAAAAATCCTCTTTCACCAGGACAATGCACCTGTACACAAGTGTGCGTTGGCGATGGGAAAACTGCGGGATTCGGGGTACGATTTGCTCGGCCATCCCCCTATTTACCTGATTTGGCACCCTCAGACTTCCATCTGTTCCCAAACTTGAAGAAATTTGTTTCTGGGAAGCGCTTCGCATCCAATGCAGAAGTTGAGAGTGCCGTAGATGAATATTTTCACAGCCTTCCAGACTCTCACTTCCGAGAAGGAATACTGATGTTGGAGAAACGCTGGACCAAGTGTATTGAAGTCAAGGGAGATTATGTAGAAAAATAAAATATTTTTTTAACTAAAAATCCCAGTCTTTCATTGTCAGGCCGAGAACTTTTCACCTTGCCCTCCTATGTACCAAGGCGCACTTATTGGGTAGTACTTTATTCTGGAAGCCTTGTATGCTTTGTAGATTTGTCTTACTTATGCAGCCCCAAAGCTGGAGACCATATGTCCATATTGGCTTTAATACTTGCTTGTAGAGCTGTAATTTATTTTATATCGAGGGACAGGAATACTCCCCTAAGAGCCGATACAAAACAAACAGATCAGCCGGTAAACTATGCAGACTGGAATCGGGGTCGGACCTTCATTCTTCCATACAGTGCGTTCTGTACGGTCTTTGTAAGCATGATCGAAATTGATATTAGAGTTCATGTCATGTCAAGTCAGTAATACACATCGCTGATGTAGGCATACGAGTATATCCACTAATTTGAAGTGGCAGGAGCGGTTAACCTTTATGGCACTATCTGCGGAAGTTTTTTTTTTAAGAAAAGTTGGGCATTGGCGCAAAACCAACGCACGTATATCTTTACAATTTTTGGAGTGTATTTTGGGCAGAAATTAGTTCAGCCTTTTCCCACCACACTAATGATGCATATACGCCTTTAATAATTGATTGATCTTCTGTGGCAACCAGCGGAATAAATCAAAAGTGATTTGTTGGTCCTAGACGCCATTTATCTGCAAATAGTAGTCTTGAGCATGGCTTTCTTTTCTAGATGCAGATTTCAGGTAAATTGGTCCAGAATTACTCCAAATGGAATTTGAATGCTGATGATTAAGGGAACGATGATTATTTTTGTAAGGTTTACCTTAGACCATGTTTAATGCATTATCACAGCAAGCCTGCGAGAATGCTATTTTGAGGAAAGGCTTTATTAAATTCGTTTATAGCAGATGTAAATCCATTTGATATGTGATTATAACCCTTTGATTCATTTGACCATGTGATGTAGCTGTTGCGGTGGACTAGGTAAGCTAATTGGTTTTTGTTTAATAAGTGTTCCCTTAGAATGGAATTTCGAATGCTTTACTTACTTTGGATGGCGGTACAGTCCGCGGTGGACCATGGTCTCATCCAACATACCTCTCCAGCAAACTCGTTATTTAGATAGCTGCCTCCAGTTTCGCACGCCAAGTTGGATGAGGTCCTTTTCGAATTATGCGCTCCAACTAAGGTGTAGTCTTCCTCTGCTACGTTGGACTACCGCGGTGAACTGATAGACCAGGTCGATGTCGCTGTAAGGTCCATATAGTTTGTCGTTGAATACTCCCTCCTATACACCATAAATACAAACATCACACGAAGAATCTTCATTTCAAAATAACCAACGTTCGTGCTTCTACGCCATATAGCAGGACTGGGATGATGAGGGTCTTATATAGTATCTCCTTAGTCAATCCAGAGAGGGCTTTACTTCTCAATTGTCCTCTTAGTCCAAAGAAACAGCGGTTGGCAAGAGTAATACTTCGTTTGATCCCAGTACTAGACAGAAACCTTAACCACCTCAAAGTTGTAGTTTCCTTGGTGACATTTTGTCCTATTCGCCGATGTTGTGTGTCCTTTCCTGTTGACAGCATATACTTCGTTTTGTCTTCGTTTACAGCCAAATCCATCTTTGCTGACTCAGTTTCAATATCTCAGATGCCTCAATATCTATAGATGCCTCACTGACTGGCCGCAGCGTTCTTCTTGTTAGCTTTCTGGTGTTAGCTTGTGAGTTTTAAGTAAGATGTTGAAGAAGTCGCAGGATAGAGCATGGCCTTACCTTAGATCTTTTCTGGCATCAAACGGTTCGGATAGATTTTTACCAACATTGATGGAGCAGCGTACATTCTCCATCGTCATCTTACACAGGCGTACGACCATAGCAGGGATGCCTATACTAAATATAGCTCTGTATAGTTCGTCTCTGCATACACTATCAAATCGATAAGGAGATGGTGGATATCGATCTGAAATTCCTGGGTTCTCTCCTAGATCTCCCGTAGTATGAATATTTGACCGATGGTAGACTTCCCTGGCCTAAAACCGTACTGATAAGGACGAATCAAGTTGTTGGCGAAAAGTTTTAGGTGCTCACACATGCAAGATGTTGTAGGCAATGTTTAGGAGACTAATGCCTCTGTGATGAGGTGGCCACGGTGTGGTGGGAAGTGTGTTTGCTTGTGACCAGAACTGTGCAGGTTCGAGCCCGGACGGGGGACAGCAATCGCAGCCACCCGAACATAGAAGAGAAACGAATAAAATCTAAGTTTCTCCAACCACTAAACCAAAAAGGAGTTTCTGCCTGGTAGTACAATGGACACAGCAAAATGGAGACCGAGTGCTCCGGGATTTGGAAATTTCCTTTTGGAAAAAAAGCCTCTGTGATGTGCACAGTTCAGAGTATCTCCTTTTTTTGTGAATCAGACATACGTTGCTCAGCTCCCATTCATCGAGCATACTTTCATCTGACCAAATTTTACACAATGAGTTGGTGCATGCTCCTTACCAAACAACTACTGGGCTGGTAGGTTATGAGCTCCAGCAGACTTGTTTGATATGAGCTTAGATACTGCTACCTACACCTCATGTTGGTCTGGTAGACAGTAGAGTTGGCTGTTATCATCCATGTTAAATGGTTCGTTCTACCTGACAGTGGGCTGCCGGTCGTCAACACCGTTCTGCAGAAATGTTCCTTCCAGGTTCCTAGCACTAGTTCTGTTACGAGCTTTTCTTGTTCGTCGCGGCAGGTTTCTGTTCCCGCCTTATGGCCTTGGCGTGCTCTTTTTAATTTTTGGTAAAACTGTCACACGCTTCCCAAACTCCTTTTTCTACCTTTTTCGGAGAAGTCGGTGCTCCTCCCTTCTCTTTTCATCGTGGATCTTGAGAATATCCCTCGTCTTATCTTACAATGATGTCTCTTACTTTGCTACGTGTACTTGCCGGCACTCGTCATCAAACCAGGGGTTTCTTTGTGGCCTCCGAGTTAGACCCAGCACGTCAGAGGCTGTATTTCTCATGGCTTGTTGGCAGTGTTGCCACTACACTTGATGTCGGCGACAAAGGAATTATCGAGAGGTTAAGAGAAACTAGGTCGGCGAAGGTTTTGGCATTTTTAGAAAAACGAATTCGAAAGAAAACAATTGTTGCCAGCTTTCTGGAATGTATACTAAATTGACTTTATGCTAAGCTAAGAGTACGAGGATGTAGCTAAATGCTACACGGCTGTCAAGGAATAATGCTCTTTCCGATAGGCTTTTGGTTCTCCAATTGGGGAACAAATGGTAGATGCTGAGGTCTCAAGATAGATAGATTGGTCCACAGTCTTTAGTAGGTAAATGTTGTACCTAAACTCTCATCCTTCTTAAAATGTAAAACCACATTTACGTCGAATTAAAATCGTATCTTCAGAAACATTATTCCTCCCACTGTGCAATGAAACTTATGCACGTTAGTTCCTCCAAGATTCCTAATCCGTTTCGTTGGACAAATCCACAAAATTATCTCCTGCGTTTCTATCCTCTTCGTCGCACATTAAAAGAAACTCAGGAACTCCCCCAGAATCTGTCCCTGCAGTAAATATGCAAACGACCACGCTGTAAATTCACTCTCTCATATCCTCACTCCAAAGTTTAGTTACCATGAAGCAGTCCTTTTCTACACTGAAACACTCGAACAGCAGCTCAGTCCACTGAATCTCCTTCACCACACCTGCAGACAATTGTCCTCCATTTAACTTTGAAAACATCGCTGGTGCTGCGCGTTCAAGAACAGCTATAGCAAAAGAAAATCCAAAAAAGAAAAGTGACAACAAAATTGTTATTTATTCACCAAGTCCTGGCGAAGTCTGCAAAATGAATCCCGATTATTATTCCATTTGAATAAATTGAAATATTTTCTTCAACCTGACCCCCCACAAGCCACCCAACCACTAGAAAGCATACGAGTATATGTTGAATCCGCCCCGGAAGATACGCCCGAGTAAATATCCATTCCCTCATGTACAGCAGCCAAGTGATGGAAAAGACAGAAAAAATAAAACGAACCCAACCACCCTCCTAATAGGTACGAGTACATGCAGGCAGGACTCATTGCGGGGTGACCCATGGTAACTATAGCCGAAGAAAGAAGTCCGCAATTTTTTTAATGCGACTTAGCAAACATGTTTAGACGCATACTTGATGCAAAGTAACGACACCATGTGAGTACGGGTATATGCAGTACATTACATACAACCAACCTAACCACAAGTATATCATTAAGGATGCGGCAGTGGCAGCTTAGTTCGCGGTAGAGTAAGTGTATCCTGGGACTATTTACACTCGAAGAAGATTTTGCCGGGACGACGACGTGGTGTCTAGGAGTTTGCGCTCTCCCCAAAAACAAAAAAAAAAACAAAAAAACACCAACACACGCATGGAATCCAAAATGGCATAACGCAACACGGGAACTACGGCAGAAAAAAAAAGTAAAAAAGCAGGCGAACTAAGAAGCAGTGCAAAAAAGGACGATACTCATAGGCAAGTGTATCGTATCGATTACTAATAAACTCCAGGAGAATGTGGTTACTAATGGAAGCATAAGAGTCAGGGAAATTATCCTCTGACTCTGGATGTGTGTTGTGCGGATCTCTGGTCATGTTGCCTGGAGAAATATACCTACAAGTGGAAATGGGGGGCAAGTGATAGTTGGACGATGACGATGACGATGAGAATTTTCTCCTCCTTGAGGTTGAGTGAGGAGAAAATTAAAGTACCACAGATTGTGGTGAAGTTAAGCACTTAGAATACAGGCACATGTTCAGAGTGTATCCTGTTTTTGGGATATATGAAAGGGGAAGTACCGACAACGCTGGCATATGCTTCTCGTGAGAGTGCTCTCTTGGATACACCACACTCTGTATGGTACAGTTCGTGCCCAATTGTCTCTCTGGATCGAAAGATACAATTTTATCTCGCCATAAGCAGTTTACGTGTTGTACGCATCCTTCCACTAGTTTTTTTTTTCGGAGGCCTCCCATGGTTGGCAGGATGAATCTTATTATTTTACCCAGGGATAAAGTTAACAAAACGAAGTATGCGGCACCGTGATGATATGAATAGCACATGAGATGAGCCAGGAGGGTTAGGTTGACTGCCATGTTATTGATTTTTTTTTTTTTTTTTTGTTCGTCTTTGGTAAAATGAAATTTTCCATTTTGTCCACGTATTCCTCGGGGATATGGATGTCAATAGAATTTCAAGTGGTGGCATTTCAGAAACTCATCATGACCAGAATTTTTTTTTTCGTCATAAATTTATCAGAAAATTAGATGTGATGAAAAGTAAACGTGCCACGGAAGCTTTTATAGAAAGAGGAGTACATACATACTAGATACATAGAAGGTAATTCAGTTTATTGACCTTTTGGGATACAAAATACATAGCATTCCAAGTACATATTCATACTTCTGCAGTTCGATATATCAGAGAGTGAACACTTTTGTAATTATCTAGTTATAGAATTCTTCGCTCAAAAATTCTCTAAACAAATGCAAAGACAGATGACTATAGCTCGTGACTGACAATGGAATTCACTTCCAAAATATTAAAGCAGTAGGTATCTACTGAAGACATTGTATCTCCTGAAGACATTGCTTTTCAAACTATTTTTAGGGTGCACATGCAGGAGAATCCGTTGAGAAGAAGTACAAGGGGTGCCGCAAAAGTCATCACCCTATCGGAAGATGCTCTCATTTTTGCAAATGGCGTCTTATGTCATCGCGACTTTGACATTTGTGAAGTAAACAGAAGCAGAATACAGGGCTCGAATTACGACATCAGTGAACGTATTGTTCGTCACGTAATTTTATCTGTTGTTGGTAGATCTAGCAATAACATAAGTCAAATTACGTGACAAGTCATTCGATCACTGATGCGGTAATTCGACCCGAGGTAGACATACCACGGAACTCTTCAACAACGCGGAATAATTGTGTCAATGTTTTTTGTCAAATAATCGGTCGTTGGATTTGGCTCAACGTGAATTTCGTCGCCGATACCCTGGTCGTGTGGCACCAACTTGGCAAACATTGCGACGTTTAGCCTTTTGTCTCGAGAAGATTAGCTCAACAAGGGACAGTAGCAGCTGTGGCCGACCCCGGAGCAGCCGTTCAGTAAAGAATATCCGTGCTGTAGCTGCAGATGGCCAAAAGGACCCTCAAACATCAACCAGATCACGGGCCATGCTATTGGACATCAATGGACGGTCTTTACAGCGAATTTTGGTGAAGAACTTGAAGGTGTACCCATACAAAGTAGAAAACAGTGCATCAGCTGCGTGTAAATTATAGCCAAGCCCTAATTCCTCCCCCCGGCCGCTTCATCTCTCGTTTTGACGATTTCTACTGGCCTACAATTGATCGTTCTAGACTTCTTTCTTTGGGTTTTTTTTTTTTTAAATCATGGGTCTATACGAACAAGCCACTGATTTTGACAGCCCTAAACGTGAACATCCGACAAGTGGAGAATTGACGGCCAGAAGTTTTGAGAAAAGTCATGGGAAATGCTGTGGAACGAGTCCGAATGTGCATGAGTTCTGGAGGTGGGCACTTGACCGATATTATCTTCTCGACTTAATGCAACAAAAGTAAGTGTCTAAGTAAACACAATCAACAAACAAAGTTACTGGCTTAGGAAATAGAATGGACACTTTTGCGCCACATTGTACTAACAATTTATTTTTGGCACCCGCATGTGAGAACGTAAATACCTTCCAGACTCGAGACTCCACACTCCATCAGTCTACACACCTTTGAACTAAATTTAAGGCCCAAAAAAGAAAGCTAGTCCTTCATTCTAAGAAGGGAGTGGCACCGCAGAGATTTAAGCATCTGAAGCCAAGATATAATCTCTTCGCCTTATATCTTTGCAAAGACGGAAATCATCATCTTCTATGCATTCAACAGGATCTTCGGTAAAAAGTTATGACATACTCGCACTCTGCTAGCTTCCTGTAGAAATAAAGTAAAATTTAATAAAGGCGCTCATGAAGATTAAGCGAATAGCATGCACAGAGACAGCCAGTGTTCCTAGAAGCATAGCGACCGCAACTCTCAAAACAATTCCTTTCATTCAAACCAGTTTACCTACAAACTTCTGATAGATGTGGCCACGAAAACAAACTTTTGGAAGCTATTCCCTGATGTGGGTTGAACTTTCTAGTTAAAATCTCCACAAACGAAGATAGGACTAAAAACGGAATCATTAACCCAGGGAATAGTATCTGTATTCACAAATGCATTCGAAATGAATGAGGGCACAGGTTTTGGATTCTTTCCTGCGATTCCGCCATTATTCAGTCCATTAAACTTACAAACTACTACTTGGCTGCTGTACTCTGATACTTCCGCGAAAGAACAGCGACATCTTTGTAGATAACTTAGCTGCGATCAAAGCCGTCTAATCAATTGTGGATTGGCCCTGTTGCAACAAGCTGAGCACAGTATCTCACTCTGTTGTCTAGACATCTATAGATAAACTAAAAGTTAGCACAACATGGATTTCCAGAAAACTGTTTATCAAGCAAACAGTGGACATATTCCAAAGAGAGAAAAACAAAAAGGGTAAGACACTTGCTCTAAGTAGACAATATTTAGTACTTCCTAAAGACCATAGCACTAGAATGCAGGTCTGTTGGTATTCCTCTTAATTTAATCACATCTAAAACACTGGTCCGGATTCAAACGAGTGTGCTTCTGAGATGAATCACATCAGAAACTGTCTGTTCCTACATGGAAACTCTGGAAAGCCAGCAGAGATAAACTACATGAATGTTGCATACTTTGTTCAATATCTGACAGCAGTTAGAGGCTGTCCTTGATCTTACTATACAGTGCTTTGATTTTTGCTAGGCCAGTCACAAACATCGTAATCCGAGATGAATTTAATTTCGTTGTGCAGATTGCCAAAGCTTAGTGTTAAGCTATAGAGTGCTCTCTAGTCCCTAAAAGTACTCGCATTTTGTTCCGCAATAATTCACCTTCAAGTTGAAGGAATCTGGCGAAGATTGAGAAGAGTTCTAGTTTTTCAGAGCCCTGTGACAGTAGATATTTGCCTGGCTTTAAGATTTTTTTTTTTTTTTAGGTGCCGGTGTAATTTCGATCGGGTGCTCCTGTTCATCAGCAATAAAACGCCCTCTGTGTTTCCTCATTACAACATTTGCTTTAAAGATATTTCCAACCCAGAGTGCTTGAGATTCACACAATATGTCTGCACTGCCTCTACATGCTCGAGGTATTGTATACAGGTACAAAATACTAGAAGGTAGATATTCCATAGAAACTTGGGTAGTGTCTTAACATATTTATAGAAATGCAAATCTTCTTATGAAACTCCTTGAAGGTCTGTCTTTCCTTTTGTTGCCACCAAGTTTCGGTGGAGAGATCATCTTCCACTCAGTGGCTTATCTGTCAAAGCTCTTCAGTTGGTTAGATATAGACAGATAATCAAGGCAAATAACACATATTTATCTTAGTAGGTCCTCGTCTCCACATTCTGTTGAAGTTCCTTCCACTCCCTTTTCTACCATCCCCCCAGAAACTATCCAAGACTACCTGTCAACCTAACCTTCTCTCAGGATATGCAAACCTTTAATGCTGTGACAACGCCCCGAGGTGCTTGTAGTATCCCTAAAAAGAAATATACCTACTTCAGACCTAGACCAATGTACGGAGAACGTTCAACCGACCAGTATATTGCTTAGACTATGTCCATGGATGAATACTCTGTGACACCTCTGAAAACCTGAACTTTTAGCCGTTCTATAACGAAAACAGAGTTAAGTTTATCATGAAGAAGGAAGGCATTAGGTAATCAGAGAAGCGTGTTAAACACCGGAGACCTCTTGGTACATATATGTGGCCGTTCAATACCTTCCTCTTGAACTCCAATTTCTCGAATCTCTGCACATTTACATCATGTCGGGGGTGCATGAAATTTTGCGTTTTCCTATGTACTTAAGCAAAAGACGGTAAGATCCTAATACTCTAACAAAAAAGTTTATCAATCCATTCTGGCCCATCTTTCCCGTCGCTAAGAGAGTATGCGTATGCATAATTGTGCCTATTCCAGTCGAACTTCATCTTGGATGTAATAGTAGTGAAAATGTTTGTCACAAAAGTATTGTAGTTCACAGACCTCTGCTCCTCAAAAGTAACGAAAGTCGACAATTTACGAGCACAAAGAACATCTGTTATGATAAAGGTAATAAGAAATCTGAGGTCGAACACAACTATCAAATGCACATCCAAACAATCCGATAGCTAAAAGAATACACCTCCTATGGCTCACTTCCAAATAATTCTTAGTTCCATTAAAGTCCTTCCCCTTTAATTCATTTAAAAAGTGTCCAACAAAACCAACCAGAGACACTCACCCTTATTTAAATTTCAACCCAAAATCTCTCAAGTCCACCATCTGACCTTGACACCAATTTCAAAACATAACAAAAAAAAAAAAAACCTAATTAGTCTCATTTTCGTCTGGGTAAAAAGATCCTTTTCTCCACCTAATTTCACAATGTTATCCCCCTGAAGAAAATAAAAAGTCCATTAACCCTGAAACAACACAAGACTAAGGCATAAAAATCGATGCTCACTTTCTGCCCTTCTCCATTTTCATTAACTTTTTCCAACCTTTCAGGAAGTGCGAAGGACTCTGACACTCATTTACCCTCATTCCACTAAAAAAATATTTTCATCAGAGATGACGACAACGAGGTCGGCAACACTTGGTAAGTATACGACACGAAAACTCATTTACATTTTAACATTGACCCCGATTTTGAAATTAGGGTTTCATGAACTTAACCTTAAATCCCTCCTCCCCCGCTCTGCAACATCATTCATTTTAATATGCTCCTCTGGCTGAAGAATATTTATTTTTATCCTTTTTTTTTGCAATGCCAAAACTTTTGCAGAGCATATAACTAATTTCCATGTTTCAGGAGAACTTTTAGAGCAAGGACAACGCCTCATACTTTTCCATTAAAAGGAGCAACAGTGAAACTATCATCCTATGGCAATGCTGTACTTAATTCATTAAAATTTTATCGTTATCCGTCTCTCGCGCTGATGTAAAACTTTTACTTTCTATTCAGCGAAATGGAAGCCGTCATCGTCTACTTCTTCGTCTTCATCTTCGTCTTTATCGTCGTTTTCGTCCTTTTTCGTCGTAATTAACTTTCTCTAAAATTTACACTTCTTCTGAGTTTTCCAGTTCTCTCTCTCCCTCATTTGCTTCCTCTCTCTTTCTTTGTCTTGCTCGGAGGTTATTTCAAGTTTTCCTTCTAATGATGAACCCACCAAAAAGGAAAGCGAAAGGCACGCCAATTGATGCCGCCGCCACCCTTTAGGACTTAAATATTTTAATGAATCCTTGGGGCAATGAATTAATGACCGCCTGCAGAATGAAAGGGAAAAGGAAAGTTATCTCAAGAGGAAAAACCTAACTCAAGGACTTTTGGTTCAATATCAAGTGAAACTTTCAAAAGGTTAAGGACATTTGTGCATTTTAATGCGCCCAGCTTTTATACACCTTTTGTGTTGTGTTTTGTTTAAATGGACAATGGCGTTGTAAAGGTGATATTTATCCGCCTCGCCATGACTCTTTTTGCATCTTCTTGCAGGACCAGCAAAAGTTTGAAGGAAACAAGAAAATCCTTGGAGAAAGTTTTCGCAGACAAAAGTTTTGCACCACCGCCAGTAATAGTTATAAAATGAACCCCTTCCGTATCCTTTTTTTTTTTTTTGATGCTTGGTCTTGGGAAACTGTGGATAAAGTTTTAGCCGCAAGAAAAAAGTTTCTTTTGTCTTTTTTTTTTTTTTGAGCTTATTACGGTTTAAGGGTTGGATTTGGTACGCTTTGCTTCTGGAAGTCCTGAGCTGATTCCTTTCTTTCTCTCGGGGAGGATTACATATTCGTTGATTAAAATTAAATATTTTTTGTGGGCTCTTTTCCTTTGTTCCGACAATGGTGGAACTTTTCCCATTTTAGCTTTGATTGTTGTTTGTTGTCGGGCATGAAGGGTGCGGGATGCGGGTAAAGTGAAAATTTTCATTTGGGTTGTTGAGCGCGAGAGATGATTTGTTTTTAAATATTTTCTCATTGCAAACGATTTGTTTTGTTGAATAGAAGAGAACAAAAACTTGCCTTTCTTAGGTTTTTTTTTCTCTGAAAGTAAAGAGAATGGAAGTTGCTGAAATGAAAACTTTAAACATGAAGGTTAGTCTAATGAAATTGTTTTATTTGCAGGGATGGAAGGGAAAAGTAATAGGGCGGAAAATCCTTTTCTTCAGAAGGTTGAAAGTAGTAGATAAAGTTGAAGCTAAACATATCGTTGGTCTAATGCCAGTGTAGTTTCTCAAGTTTTAAATTACGTGTAGCATTTTCTTCCATTAAATTGGGAAAGGCTATGTATGAAGAGTAAAATGCCATAGCAAAACTAAATTATCCCCATTTTAAATTGTCCATTCCCATACCCATTTCCATTCCCATTTCCATTCCCATTCCCATTTCCATTCGCATTCGCATTCGCATTCTCATTCTCATTCTCATTCTCATTCTCATTCTCATTCTCATTCTCATTCTCATTCTCATTCTCATTCTCATTCTCACTCTCATTCTCATTCTCATTCTCATTCTCATTCTCATTCTCATTCTCATTCTCATTCTCATTCTCATTCTCATTCTCATTCTCATTCTCATTCTCATTCTCATTCTCATTCTCATTCTCATTCTCATTCTCATTCTCATTCTCATTCTCATTCTCATTCTCATTCTCATTCTCATTCTCATTCTCATTCTCATTCTCATTCTCATTCTCATTCTCATTCTCATTCTCATTCTCATTCTCATTCTCATTCTCATTCTCATTCTCATTCTCATTCTCATTCTCATTCTCATTCTCATTCTCATTCTCATTCTCATTCTCATTCTCATTCTCATTCTCATTCTCATTCTCATTCTCATTCTCATTCTCATTCTCATTCTCATTCTCATTCTCATTCTCATTCTCATTCTCATTCTCATTCTCATTCTCATTCTCATTCTCATTCTCATTCTCATTCTCATTCTCATTCTCATTCTCATTCTCATTCTCATTCTCATTCTCATTCTCATTCTCATTCTCATTCTCATTCTCATTCTCATTCTCATTCTCATTCTCATTTCCATCTTCATCCCTTTGGCAAAAATCCAAAATCCTTCGCAAACCTGAAATTCCTTTGAATCCTTCAACATCCTCGCTCAGACTATTTATCACTGTGTTAATGTAATCAAAACAAACATTCATTAAAATATTTGCCAAACAACATCGAATGCGAAAAGGATTCAAACACAACAAAAGGATGCACAATAAAAATTTGCACAGAAATTTATTGATTGACTGACTATAATTTACAATTTTTCACTGCCAGGATAATAAGGTAGGTGCCGGAGAACAATTGACTTGGGTACATCGACGATAAAGGGATGTATACGACACTAGGTCGGGGAAAGGCAAATCGGTGAGGCGTATCGAATTTCATTGCAGACAGTACGAAGTAGAGTGTGTGTGATTCATTGAGCGCATCTTCAGGTGATTTGCATAATTTCAATGATATCTCCACATCCAAATGAAGTTTGAGAAATAAAATTCCCACAGATGATGCAGGCCTATGCAAATAAGGATATTTGCGTCCCTTTTTCAATATATTATTGTTTCTATGCAAATCACTAGTGATGATGCGCGTCCAAGGGTGAGTGTGTAGATTTTACCCTTTTGCCGATCATTGCTTGATGGGATTCCATGGGACATAGGAATTTATACTTAGTTCCGGGTTATCAGTGATTTTTACCAACGCATCCTTGTTTTTCGAATAAATTACATAGAAGAAAGGTTAAATGTCGATGGGTGACTATTATTATGCAGATTTGGAGAAGAATTTAGTTTTCTCAGGATGCGGAAGGATTTCTTCTTAATAAACTTGGAGGTATGCAGTCTGATCAGCTGCCGAGAAAAATAAAATACCATCAAGAAAGGAGTGCACCCTTAGATGTCGAATTTTTACAACCCCGTACTTGGGCTGCATATAACAGAATAGCTTCGGAGACTCTTTCAAATACTTTTTATTTGCTGTCAAGATATTTCCTTTAAGTCACATTGATTGCGGTTTTAGCTTTCGCTAGTTCTGTTCTCTTAGACATCTTTCCATGTTGAGGTGGCTAATAAGATTTACACCAAGGTACTTATACTCCTTTACCACTTAGTAACAGTGTGGGATTTCCACCCACTAAACCCACCTCCGCTCCTACCCCTGATCCTCGCGACAGAGCACAGCCGTCAGGCATTTCATCGCGAGGGGGGTTTCAGCCTTACATACTTGGCTTGCTCGTGTTGTCAGTCGTCTGCGCGACGTTTCGCTGTCGCTCCTGTCTTCGTTGTTCTTTCATGATGGTAGACACAGTTCCGCTTACTGCTTTCCAAGCGTCTTTCGTGCTCGTCATCTGTCTGGTGGAGCTCTCTGGTGTTAAATCCTGACGTCCTCGACTGCTTCCGTGCATGTTGGGCAATAAGGATTGTCTTCGTGTCCAAATCTATGGAGGTATTATTTGAAACATCCATGACCAGTAAGCATTTGCGTCAGATAGAAGTTCAGCTCTCCATGCTTCCTATTGATCCAAGGGTCTAAGATCAATCTCTGCGTCCATCTGTCTTTGTCAAAAAATTTCCATCTCCGTTGCCATTCTTCGAGGCTTGTTCTTGGCGGTACTTCGGTGTCACTTCGACTCATCGCTGTTGACACCACTGTCCTTTTGGCTCGATATTTCCGTTCGATTTCTTTAACGAGGAGGTCCATTGGCACCATTCCAGCAACTACGCATGCCACATCGTAGGAGGTTGTTCGAAAGGCGCTGCATACTCTCAAGGCATTGGTTCTGTAGACCGCCTCCGTCTTCCTTCTGTACGATTTTGTCTTCATGGCAAAATTGCCCATATTTGGGAGCCGTTAAGCATCATCGACGTCGCAACTCTTACTAAGGGCAGTCTCCTCTTCTGTTTAGGTCCTTCAATATCTGGCATGATCCTTGCCATAGCAGTCGTTGTATTTGCTGCCTTCTCAGCTGCGTGTTGCAGGTGTTGCTTAAAAGTCAACCTTGCATCTATAGTAACGCCCAGGTACTTCAGCTCTGAAGTACCTGGGCACAACGTGATCCCCCACGGTTACTTTTATACTCTCCATAACTCGTCTGCTGCTGATGAGCACTATTTCGGTCTTTACTAGCCAGTCCTGTACCATCCCGATAGCTTTATTACAGTCATGCTTCAACTCCTCAAGCAATTTGGTCACTACAACGATCGCTATGTCGTTGGTGAAGCCAATTATTTTCGAGGACCTCGCAATTCGAAGTCGGAGGGCGTCGTAGTCCATTAGACTCCACAGTAGTGGACTTAGTATTGAACCTTGGGCAACACCGCCTGTGACGTTATACTGCCTCATTTCTAATATAGTCAGCCATTATTTTCTGCTAGTAGTCCGGTACTCTCTTCTCTGCTTCGACGTCTAGGGTGTGAGGTTTCCACCCCTTATTCTGCATCTGTCTCCTCTGCTCTCCTCTATTTCCAGTGCAAGGTATGTGTCTCAATATTTGATGCTGGGTCTATATTTGTAAGACAAAATGTGATGATAGGGGTCGCGAGTTAAGTGGTCAACATCTTTTCTGCATCAAGCAACCAATTTATTTCATTGGCCGCTCAATTATATTTCATGCTTTCCAATTCGCAGAAAACTGAAATCAACTCAATTGCCAATTTGATGAAAGGAATAAATTAACCTGTCACCCAAGACCCCCAGGACACTGTTCCCGATAGCCCACATTGATTTAGTGGTTCAGTTTAATTAAAATATTCAAAATTCAAGCCATCCTCCAATTATCACAACTCATCATACATCAACTGCAACTACATTGCCAAAAAAGCTGTCCATTTACCCTCCCCTGTAAAAAAGTAAATGACGCCAGTATCTGTATGCAAATTATCCAAACTGGAACAGTAGCTCCCATAAATTAACTCCCAATCTGCACCCAACTCATTTGCATAGGCATCGCAGATCCCTGTATACGCTGCTCCTCTCTCACAAATTGTCGACTCATTTCGATTTAATTAACAATTAAGTCCTTCTAATAATCGTTATCATGTCCAATCACCGATCCAATAAATAATCTTCACTCGCAGGCTCACTTCGCATTGCGCGCGCTCCCGCTTCGTTAATGAAATTAAGGGCGCGCAGTAAATAATTACAATTAATCATTTCGAATCCAATCGCAATCGCGGTAGACGAAGAAAAATCGCTACAGACCGCATCCTCTTAAGGCGCTGATTTATCATTCCATCAACAGCAGATATCCTGGCGCGTTGCTCTCCGCCCCGTGATTTTTTCGGACATGACGAACACGCGAGGAGAGTAAGGAAATCCGCGCCTCGCGGTCCTTGTCGCGGTTACATCATCATGCATCATCCGCATCCGTGCTGCTGACCACATTGCAATGGGGATGCGATGGCAAATTGGGCGTAGGTACCATGGAACCAGTGCCAACATTAAACACTGGCAATGGAATTTTGATTTATGACCGGCTAATTATTTTCGAATTTTTTTTTTTTTTTTTGTTTTGTTTTGTTGTTTTAATTCCAACTGAGTTTACTCGTCTGTCATGGTGTTTACAGGAGAGGGCTGTGGTTTGGTGGATGAGGTTACTGATAATTACTGCGCTCAGTGCTTCATCATTCTTGAGATGTTTTTTTGTGGTGCGGCTTATAGATACTGTAGGAGGATTATTTATCCGAAGATTAATTTGACGCAAAGTGTGTTGGCGATTGATAAAAATTTCTAGGGCGATGCCAGTTGAAGCTTCCCTCAGTGGGTTCTATCAAAGATCTGAGGGACATTCTTAGATACGAGTAGTTATGATTGCTTGACATATCTTATGACTTGAATGCGATTTTATTACAACATGCCCATTAGATCAAGCTTGCCTACATGTTCACTTCATCATTTATGAAGTATCTAATCTTATCCAATGTCTTTGGTCGGCCTGGACCTGTTTTCTGCATTTAAATAGAAAAATATCTTACTCCCTGCTGTGGGTTTTGACTTTTTGATTAGTCTGTTGGGTAATTATGTTGAGTCGAACATGTTTGTCTAGAACCGGCGCGGCGCACAGCGCCAGCGCTTTAAATTGAATCATTTATCTTGTCAACCTAAAGGTATGTAAAATAGAAGTGCAGTGAATTAGAATGTAGCTTACGTAGGCACGCATATAGTAAGTATCTACATGTAAGTAAAAATAGTAACATAAAACATTGTTTTGACTTTGAATTCAAAGGTAAAATTTACATTTTAAAGTCGAGTACCCGAATAATATGTCAGCTTTTAGAAATCACAACAAAACTTCCACTGATCCTTCCGATTAAAGAGAAAGTAGCAGAAATATGAAGGCATATACGAATAAGAACTTACACAATACGAGGGCGGGACAATAAGTCCCTGAAAAATGAAATAAGGAACACTCTTTTCGGTATAAAAACATTTTATTTTTCAACATAGTCTTCTTCTAGCTCTATACTCGTACACTTCATCCAACGTTTCTCCAATTTTTTAATGCCCTCCAAATAATTCGATTTCTCGAGCCCCTCGAAATAAGCGTTTGTTTCAGCGATGACCTCTTCATTCGACCCAAATCTCCAAACCTCCGAGCCATTTCTTCATGTTTGGAAACAAGAAATAGTCGCAGGGGGCTAAATCTGGGGAATATGCTGGATGAGGGAGGAGTTCGTAGCGTAACTCATGCAATTTTGCTATTGCGACTGCGGACTTGTGCGCCGGTGCGTTGGCCTGGTGAAAAAGAACTTTTTTCTTCCCCAAATGCGGCCATTTGTGCTTCAAATCGGCTTGCAATCGATCCAACAGCTCTGCGTAATATGCACCGGTGATCGTTTTACCCTTTTCAAGGTAATCGATGTGAATAACACCTCGCGCATCCCAAAAAACTGTCGCCATGACCTTGTTTGCTGACAAACCCGACTTGGTCTTCTTCGGCTTCGATTCACCAGGAGAAGTCCATTATTTTGACTGTTCCTTGGTTTCTGGTGTGTTGTGGTGAATCCAGGTTTCGTCCACGGTTACGAAACGGCGCAAAAACTCAGCCGAATTTTTCTGGAACATCGCCAAACACGCCTTTGAAGTTGTCAAACAAATGCGCGGCACTTATCTTGCGGAAAGCTTTTTCATGTCCAAATAATTTAAAATCGAAATCACTGAGCCATGTGATAAGCCTGTGGCCTCTGCAAGCTCGCACACTTTCACTCGCCGATCGTCCATTATCAAACCATGGATTTTGACGGCCATTTCTGGTGTGGTGACCTCAATTGGGCAGCCAAAACGTTCGGCGTCACTTGTGCTTCAACGACCGCACCGAAATTGAATTTGAATTTGTCGCGCAAAAGAGCCATTGTTTCGTTAGGTGTGTGGCAAGTGGCACCACCCTGTTAAAACCACATATCGTCCACATCCATATCTTCCAATTCGGGCCATAAAAAGTTCGTTATCATCTCACGATAGCGAACACCATTCACAGTAACTGCCTGACCGGCCTCATTTTGGAAAAAATACGGCCCGATGATGCCGCCAGCCCATAAACCGCACCAAACAGTCACTCTTTGTGGGTGCATTGGTTTTTCGACAATCACTCTTGGATTATCATTCGCCCAAATGCGGCAATTCTGCTTATTGACGAATCCACTGAGGTGAAAATGTGCCTCATCACTGAAGATGATTTTCTTCGAAAATTGATCATCCACTGTTGCCATTTCTTGCCACCATTGTGACCATTGACGACGCTTGAAATGGTCAAGAGGCTTTAGTTCTTGAGTCAATTGCACCTTGTAAGCGCGTAAATGCAAGTCTGCAAGTGCAATTGTTGGGCACGACGACGAGTTGAGGTGGACGGCTCTTCAGCCACACTATCGCGAACAGCAGCAATATTTTCTGCAGTACGAGCTGTACAAGCATGCACTGGTGTTTTCACATCTCCTACAGACCCGGTTTGCACAAATTTTTGCACGATTTTTCCGATTATACGCACATTTGGACGATTAAATTGACCGAAAGAATCACGAAATGCACGATATGCATTTTGATTTGAGCGCCCATTTTCATAATAAGCCTGAATAACTTTAACGCGTTGCTAGATTGTGTATCTTTCCATGGTTCAAATTGAGTTAGTCTGAAATTGAGAAATGTCAAATGAAATGCAGAAAAAAACTTGACGTTTAGGTGTGGTTCACATTCAACATCGGCCCTTAAAATTTAACCACCCTTTAGATATGGATTATGACGTGGAATGCAAACGGACTCTTAGAAATTTTTCTAATAAGAGAAAATTTAGACATAAGAGTATGTATGATCTCCGAAACCCATCTAACAAGGGAATCGCAAGTAAAGATAAGAGGCTACGCTGGTTATCACATCTATCATCCTTCTGATAGAGCTCGGGGAGGTTCATCGTTATCAGTTGTGAGCGGTAAGGGTTAAAAATAATCACTTGAGCTACAATATAGCGTCTGTTTACTGTCCACCGCGAAGATCGCTCGAAAAAGACGACTACTTTCGTGTCTTCAATGCCCTTGGTTCAAATTTCCTTATTGGTGGAGATTTCAATGCGAAGCACACCTTCTGGGGTTCAAGATGTACATCTTCTAAAGGAAATATTCTCTACGAAGTGGCAAATGAATTCGGTTGTTGTTTTTATTCGACAGGAAAACCCACCCGATCTTATCGATTTTTTCGTTACAAAAGGCATTTACGAGAAGTTTATTACAGTCGAAGAAAGTTTTGATCTCTCTTCTGACCACTCTCTGGTAAATTTTATTATTTACTGAAGCGCTGATCAAAAAAGGACCTCCAAGATAGAACAAACCTGGAGGACTTTAGAAATGAGTGCGAAAGAAATATCGCCCTAAATGTACTCGTATCACTTAAAACACCTTGTGAACTTTAGGAAGAAATTGATCGTTTCGTAATATTAACCGCAACGAAAAGTATCCCAGAGAAATGAGGGGAAAAGAAAAGCACGAAAGAAATGGCAAATCACTCGTGCACTGCAGCATAAAAAGGTCCTTAACCGACTATGCAATCACCTTAGAGATAGTATTCGGGAATTCAAAAGCAATAAGATACGAGTAACGACCTACCTTGAAAAACTCTTCGCTAAAAGAGAACCAAATTATTCACTTTGGAAAGCGCTAAAAGGCATCCGGAAACCTCAAATGCAAGCTCGACCAATTCGGAAAAACGATAGAACTTGGGCCAAGAGCGACAAAGAAAAGGCAGAACTATTTGCTTTGCACTTAGATGAAACGTTTAAGTCATTCGAAGGCCCTTTGATAACGCCCGACTCCCCATTCACGACATCTGACAACTTTAAAGTAAAAAAAGTTGCATTAATTGAACTGAGGGAGATGATTGAAAATCAAAAGATGAAAAAAGCACAGGGTTACGGGTGGTCAAGGAATTGTCGAATAAAGCTCTCATCAAACTGCTATATTTGACTAACGCTTCGTTCAGATTGCTTTACGTTCCGCGACAATGGACAGTCGCCGAGATTATAATGGTCCCGAAGCCAGGCAAACCTCTAAATGAGAAGAAATCATATCGGCCTACAAGTACTTCCCTATTGCCGGTTATCTCTAAAATATTCGAAAAACTACTTTCTAAACAACTACAACCCGTAATCGAAGAAAGACATCTCATTCCTGACCATCAGTTTGAATTTAGAATCAAACATTCTATCATACAATCGACCAAGTCAACAAAATAACTGACGTGATTGAGAAAACTCTCGAAGAAAAAAAGATTTGTTGTGGTGTATTTCTTGATGTCTCACAAGCTTTCGATAAGGTTTGGCACGAAGGCTTGGAGTATAAATTGCAACAGCCTTTGCCACGACAACTCTTTCTAATCTTACGATCGTACCTCACCGAAAGACTTTTTCGTGATAAGCATAGAAATAATTACTCTTAGTTCAAGTAGATTGCGGCCGGAGTCCCGCAAGGAAGTGTTCTTGGCCCCCTTCTATATATACTCTACACGCGTGATATCCCGCAGGATAGAAACTGCGTCGTCGCCACGTTTGCGGACGATACGGTAGCAACTGAAAAGCTGCTAATAATGCAATTAATAAAGTCCACGCTTGGACGAATTCCTGGCGTATTGTGCTGAACGAAAGCAAATCTACTCACGTCAACTTTACCTACAAAAAAGTGGATAGGTTACCTGTACGAGTATATATAAACTCGGCTCAAATAGCGTACGCGAACAAAATATATAGGACTGACTCTAGATGATAAGCTTAAATGGAAATCTCACGTACAAAAGAAACGTAACGATCTCGAAAACAAATACCGACAAATGTACTGGCTGCTCGGAAAACATTCGAAGTTGAGCATATATAACAAACTGCTTATCTACAAGCAAGTGCTAAAGCCAGTGTGGAAGTATGGTCTGCAACTATGGGGTTGTACCAGGAAAAACAATAGAAACATCCTACAAACTTTTGATAATAAAGATCTTAGAATGATCGTTAGCGCACCATGGTACGTACGTAACGAAGATATTCATCGGGACCTGGGACCAACAGTCAATACCGGAATACATCACCACACTAACAACTATATAAACGGGCGACTTGAGAGAACTTCGACGCCTGGGAAGGCTGAGAAGTTTGAAGAATTGAAGAACAACGTTATTGCTAACACGTCCAAGTTAAGTAATACTTAATGATGGTTCAGCGGGGACTGGAGACAGTGCATGGCAGGAGATAGTTCATGCTGTATGATCAGGCAGTAGGTATCTATGACAAGAAAAAAAAACATCTGCCAAGTGATGGCACAGCTCTTCCTCGTGCTCGCGTTTGGAATGCTATCTTCGAATCCAATATGCACTCCATGATCATCACCTATATACATACATACATACATACATGCAGCAAACTTCAAAGCGGAATTTCATCAATACCCGTTCAGTATTCCTCGAGCTAGGCTTTTAAAAAAGATTTTCAAAATTTCGTCCATCTTATTCCCTCTCCAACCAATTTAAATTATTTTCATACGGAGCTATTTATAGGTGTGTACCATTCCAAACTAACGAAGTGATGGGTTTACAGGGCATAAAAAATAACTCATAATTACAAAACTGATGTTCGAAGTTTCAGATATATAATTTATGATTCATCTATGGAATATGCTTCTGGAATACAAGCACATTGAGGGCTGGTGACAAAGTCAGATTACTGTGACTCAAGAGATTACCTAGATAGGACCAGGAAAATTAGTAAAAGGATAACATGCGGCATTGCTTAGAGCTTTGCAAGATGCTGCACATTATATAATGCGGATTCGCCGTGGAAAATAAATGAAGGTTAATAGTCATTTTCTCACACGATCCTTCCGATGTGAAAGGCCTTATCAAGATGAATTTTTAAGACTTCCAGAACATACCCTTTTCGGTGTATGGTATATATTGTATACCTTCCAAAACTGGTAAAAGACCTCGCAACTCTTTAACAAACAAGAGTTTTCATCTAAACAACTTTGCGCAAGTTCGTAGCAATCTTTAGATGTTCAGATCGACAACCAAATTCACTGCATTCGAGTACCAATCAGAGTAAGGTGTACTCTCAAAGCATTTAGCGGAACAAATATCGACTCTGACCATATCTTATTTATAGCCCGATTCAGAGACAGATTTTCCAACAAAAAGTAGCCGTCATTGACATAGAAAAAGAGAATTCTAGAGAGCGTATCAGTGAAAAGCTGTACGTTTAGTTTGATATAAACTGTGACCATGACCAGTCATATGTAGCAAACCGTCATTACAGCTGTGGGTAATTAAGCCATTCACGAAGCAATAGTACGAGTAGCAATGAAAGTTTGTCAGACAAAAGAAAACTCTGCCGAGCCCAGGGCCATGTGCCCAGGATAGTAGTGCTCGCTGAAAAACAGCAAACATCTAACTAAATGCTGGGTTGCGTAGAGTGTATTGATGGCATATTTCGCTATAATTTGAAAGCTTTTATGAAGTTTTCGAAAATTAAACAAAATACAGAGTGCCCCCATTACCGACATTAATTTTTCGAAAATATTAACGTGATCTCCACACAAATCCACACGTCAGCTTTATTTTTCAATGCAGTCTTTCTATAAAATGTATCTTAAGATGTCTATAGAATAATTATAAACTTTGCAGTATCGTAAATTAAGTTTCTGCTCTGATTGGTGTGTCTTGTCAAAGAAAATAAATGATCTGATCCTGCAACTACCTACATGCAATTTCTGGTTAATCGGTTTTTCTTTGTTTCTGGTTTCTGGCGCAGAAGATTTCACATTTCTACACATTTATGATAATATTCATGAAAAGCCGGTCTTTCTAATAAATTGCTCATTCGGCGTGGCCATTACAAGTTGTCTCGTCTCAATTTAGCATCGTGTATGCCCACGCAAAAAAACAATCCTAATCGATGTCCTGCCCCCTCATTATTCAAATTAAATACCAAAATCAATTATTAGGTTGTCAACATTCCGCAGGCAACCTATCAAGTTCATCATCAGTGCCAGTCTCTAATCGCATCGCATCGCGAAACCCCCACCCAAACTGCAATTCATTTCAAATGCCAAGTGCAAAAGATACAGACCCGTTCGACGGCAAAGTGAATTCCTGCAGCCTTCTAAAATCCCACTCGACTAATGTGGAAAACTTTTAACCCGCAACTCTGTCAATTTCTCCAAAAGTCATAAGTAATAAAGACAGGTCCTAATGCAGATGTCGGTCCGCCTCTGAATCCAACCAAATGCAATGAATCGGCAAAAAAATATTTTCCAATTATCCACCAAAAACGTCTCTCGACGGTGTCATCTCCGCCAGGATGGAGCAGGAAGAAAACTGCATCGTCTCCACCCAACAAGGCAACTCTCTGCCTGGATCAAATTAAAAGTAAATATTTCATGTTGCATCGAGCGCACGCCGGACAGCCGATTGTAATGGGCAATTTATTAGCCAATGTCTAGTCGTCGGACTGCAGTGTGTGTATCTCTGCAGATGCATCTGTGCATCTATGATGACACTAAATAAATTCCAGTCATCTCTGACATCGCCGTTCCGTTGCTGAATATTGCAAGGTGCAATGGAACTTGTTTCATCGTATCGTACAATGTCGTCGCTGCCAGAATGTTGCATACTAGACATCGGATACTGAACGTTCGATGCTGAAAGCTGGATGACCAGGAGGCATATTACCTATTTTATCATCTTCACCTTTGAACGGTGAATAGTGGTGATTATGGGATATGCTCTTTGTGCAAATGAGTATCCATTCGTCTCTGCCCAAAGGACCACTTAATCTGCTCTCCTGGCGCGCACGAATATACGTTACAGTTTACAAGTTAATTGTGACTACGTGCAGGCTTCAGTGGTAGCTAAAATAGGAGCCAATTATGTGACTCGGAGTCATGTCTCTATAGTAAAGGTGATAAAACTCAAAATATGAAAGACAAAAAAGAAAAAAAAGGAATCTGGACAGATGACAGGTGCCTGAGTGGATAAGGTGGAAAGCGTGTCGTGTACCTGTCGCCTTAATGGGACGCATGTTTGTGGCCACAACAATATCCATTCGCTTCTGCTGTGATTTTCGATAATGAGCAGAGGTTTTGTCTATGTCCTCCGTGCAGATGCACGACGATAGGTTTGCAGTGGATTTTCACATCTGTGATGATTGAAGGTATGCCATGATTGTATATTCAACTGGAATGTATCATTAGACCTGGCAAACGGTTGAGGTATTCATTATAGGAATGAAGGAATAATTTAGAGCCGCTTTTTATAATGGCTTGTTAATGGAAAAGTTATGTTTAAATAATTGGCTAACTATCTTTAGCGTAATCCTTAGGGTGATACTTGACCAATTGCCAGCCTTAATTGAAGGTATACATGTTAAGAACATATTGGCAATGGAAACTGTAAATGCATACTGCTACTGAGGAAATTCATGGAATAACTTTGTTGATTTAAGCTGCAAGTCTTCTAATCTCCTTAATTTAATTGTCTTCAATTCAGAAATTTCTACGGCTCAGCCGATATGCGGTTCGGATTTCGCTAATCGCTACCTCTGTCAAAATAACAGATAACAGTCGCTTACACAAAATTTCACAATAAAACTGAATCCAGAAGATTGACAACTAGCAGGAGGGACTATTATGTTCCGACTACATATTCGAATACACCAGACAGCTGCCTGGTTATCTGCTAATCGATGGAAGGCATGCATTACATATATCAGATGTGCACACATCTACGATGACCCTGACCTACGAAGCACCTACGAGCCGGTCTGAAGAAGAAATACAACTTTGAAAGGATACCTTAGCATGCCTGAAGTAGTCAGAGCATACAAAGTAGAACTCTCAATGAATTCATGGTGACCAACGTCGACTCTAACCATTTCATAGAAGCACCTACAAGCCGACCAGAAGAAAAAAAATCAATGTTAGATGGACCTTAGCATACCTGGAGTAGTCAGAGCATACAGACTGCGCCTGAGAGAAAACTCTATAATATGCCGCCACCATAACTACCTATGAATCCAGTGTCGTACCATCATCAAAGAGGTAACTGAAACCACTATAAGTTTCGAACAGCCGCCAAAAAATAGTGAGTGACTGAAGAGGGACACTTATACTCGTAAGTACTGCAGGGCAAAGCAAAAGTAACAACAGACGAGTACCGAGGTAGAAAAACACTTCGTAGAAAAAAGAGGAAAGACTTTGCCTCCCAGCTTTAGGAAATCGTTGAGTACAGAGATCGAAACAACATTCGGAATTTCTATAAGAGTATCAAACAACTGGTTGCTTGCTTTAAGCCCGTGAAGGACATCTATTCAGCGACACACATGGAATAGAAGATCTATTTAAACAGTATCTCTAGCGGATGCTAAATATGCAATAGATGTAGAGAGACTTCAGACAATGAAGATGCAGCTGCAGAAGAGGTCAGTGAAGCTATTAAAAGGGTAAAAACTAACTGAAACCCAATTCATCGTTGGCACTAATTCCGGTGAATTCGCCGAGAACGGGCTATAAACTGATGCTGACATTTGTGTCGCATTTATAGAAGAATTGTGCTCTATAAGAAAAAATCCAGTTGAATCCTCAATTCGGTAGCTCCAATGACCCTTACTTTCAGTTTTTCTGGGTCAAATTGTCCATCGAGGAGCGTACTGTTTTATCTTCTGCACTCTGTGCCGAAGCCTAAGACAAAGAACTGGCATTTCAACACCTCGGTCAAATTTCTGAATCAGAAACTATTATTATATCACATTGTTGAGGACGGTTTTTATGTCCACAATACTAGTTGGCTTCGAAATTCTGTTCGAACAACACCTGAAGTTCGTTACGCAGAGATCAAAAACACGAATTTCTTTCGTAGACAATCACGGACAAAACACTTAATCACTGTGCCTGCTTCCCTTGGAATGTCATATTACTCGTATTTTCTAGTGTCAACTATATTTGCATACACCCATCTGCGTCCTAACTGAACAAGAAAAGAACAATATGGCAACAGTCGAGTATGTCGATTGGATTTGTCTTGATTCGTTCGTTAGGGCTTTTAACAGGTCTCCGTGCTTTCTCCTTCATTCGAAGTAAATTAGTTAAGGCCCCCGATCAATAGAATCCGCAGATCCGTTGTTCCGTCGTTTTTAACTGACAGCTAGATAGAATACACGATTCTTATGGAAGGTGACCCATAACCAACCAGTTCACACATTCACGCGTTGAAGTTCATACATTCACATATTTAAGCTCACGCTTTCACAAATTGAGAGTAAGCACATTCATTGGTGGAAGCATTGAGAGAATGTAGAGAAACTGTCATCGCAGTTGACAGTCGGACAGCTTGAAGTGAAAACACTTTCACCAATAACACGATGGATTTTATGTGACTGTTCTTTCCGGCAATACGTGAATGTCAACGTCAACCTTCAACGGAACGACGTCGACCGAGTCGGGGCCTTTAGCCTTAAACCAAAACAAGAAACATGTTTCGATTCGATTTAAGCGGTTGCTGTATGGGAGAAGGAAAAGGCTTTTGCGTTATGGCACCAGACACCCTCCGAGGAAATACCGGAGTCTCTACTGACATACTGCAGTGTCTTAAAGGCAGTAAATCTTGTTGGCCTTTGGTGAAAAGAATTAAAGGTTCTGCCTGATTGACCGGAGTCTAAAGAGAAAGCTAATCTGCTAGCTGCCTTTCAGATTACTCTCTCTCTCTTCATCTACCTACGAGTATATACCGAACCGAGTCGACTATTTTTTAGGACAAATATTCTTATGAACCCGTTTAGTAGCTAGAGTCCTAAAAATTCTCAATTTAGCAGACCTTCAGGTCCAGATGGGATTTCTCCCTTTGTATTGAAAGATGTTTTTATACCCTAGCCAAAAATCTGCGTAAACTCTTTCATTTATCATGCTCCTTGGGTACCTTTCCGCTTACTTACGCTTGTTCAGCCAATTCCTAAAAAAATGCGAGGAAAACGTGAATTCTTTCTAAGGTTATGGTGAGCGTTGTCAGTTCTTTACGAAACATCTAGAAAGAAATCGTCTATTTAATGAGGCGACTTGACCAATACTTGTCTACTCATCAAGAGCAGAGCAGTTACCCTTGATATGCCCCCTTAACAAACTTCAAAATTATGGTGTTAGTAATATTTTTTTCAAATGGATTGCCAACTTTTGAAGTAATCGGTCAAGTAGGTAGTATTAGACTGATATATTTCAACCCCCTTCTCAACTACTTCTGGCGTACCCAAGGGTTCTGTTCTCTGACCAACACTTTTTCTGATATTTATTATGGAAAAGCGATATGAAATAAACTGTTCATTGGTTACATAATAAATGTAATAACTCGTAAATTAAGAAGAATATCGAAATCAGAATTACCATAATTTTTGTCAAGTCTTTGGGTTTCGTACTTTGGAAACGCGAGATGAGGTGATAGTCATGTTTCGCAGATATCCCTGCATTGTGAGCCAAAATAAAAATTTCTTTATTTTTTTTATTTTTGGATCCTACTCACAGAGCTCTCAGCATGTGTGAGATACATATATGTACAAAGAATTTTTTATTGTAACACTTGCTTTTTTTTAAAAAAAAAAAAAAAATCTCTCAGGAGAGGCGAACCTATAACGCTGATCCAGCGCCCCGAGATGTTGTAGTGGATGCTTCTACTGTATCCACCTTAAAAATTACTTTGACTTGTGTGAAAACCGTGCATATAGCTTTTATAGTTTAGAAAGAGCAATAGTTTTCCGTGGCCTGTATACGAGGCTCTGAACAAAATGAGTTGGTGTTGAGGGTTCCAATGGCTGGGCATGCACACCAGCGCAGACCTTCCCTGAACCCAGTAGATTATAAAGGGTGTCCGAAAAAGAGTGGAAAATTTGAATTTGCACCATTTTTTCTGTTGTACTTTAACAGTCAAATCATTCATCACACTTCGATGGTAGACAGTCCGCCATTCTTTAAAATGAATAGCTATTCGACACAACAAGGCATTCTTATTGTTGAACATTAAAGTTTAACTGCCATGATTCGCAGTTCCAAGGGCATCAACTGTGAAAAGAATACTGGAAAAATTCGAGGGTCGACTACTGATGTCAGACCAAGACGCTGCCGGGAATGCACGGTCAATGACGACGGTATCGGGGAATGCCAACAAATTTGTTTGTGCCTTAAATGGATGGTATGAATCTCGAAGACATGTGTACCACTTGCCACACATAACGTGAACGAGGCATTCCCTGGTCGTGTAATCTCCCGTTTGGCAACCATTTAACGCCTTTGAACTTCTTTCTCTGTAAATTTTTGAATTCAAAAATTGATGTCATCAAGCCCACGACCACTCAAGCTCTGAAGGAGGAGATTAGACGCTGTATCACTGAAATCTAGCCACAGTTAGGCCCAACCGTGATTGAAAATTTCGTCAAAAGAACGGAAATGTACCAGCAAAGCAGAGGAAGGCATATACGAGTACGAGTAATTGCCACATGTCAACTTTATGATTAAATCAAAATTTCTTTTTTATTTAAAATTTAAATTGTCCGCTCTTGTTGGGACACCCTTTAGATGCATTTGGCCACCGCATAGGATAAAACCTCATCGTTGACAACCGTAACAGAAGTAGCTACATAAACTCCACAAAATAGCAACCTCGTGAAAATTTGATGACTACTGAACCTGGGAAACTCATACTCGTAACTCCTTACTAAATTGATTGAGAAGACATACAACAAAAACTCTACAAGCTATACTAAGCTGTAGATATAATCCAACAAATTGAGGTCCTGTGTCTCATTCACATCTAGCTAATGGACGACAACGCTCCATCCAAGAGGATCTTCGAAGCCCAACCTCAAGGAAGACCAAGCAATCGCATATTCCAACCAATCTGGCCTAGGCAATTGGAGGTAATGCACCCAGGATCAGGAGCGAGGATGGAAGACTCTGGTGTTCATGTGTCGTCAGAGTTAGGTTATTGTGATCTGGACTGAACTTTTGATCAACATAAAACAACGACTGTTGTTATTCCTAAAAGTAACAGAGCCGAATTTGAAAATTATTTTATCGCTGCCAAGACACTCTGTTTAGAATTGTCCTTCCCGATGACGGATTTTCCTCCAAAATTCAACCTGCCTACTATTCAAAACGCCTGCGATGCATAACCCTCAATGAACAACTTATAAACTGGAAAATTAATTCGGTAGCAGAGTGCAAAGTATTTTAAAAGCCGACACACACACACATAGACTTCAAACCGCGAATCAATTTACCGACTGAATTTTTAAAACCACTCCATCTTCCTTAGACCAGCCCAAAGTGAAATTTATTCCTCCTCTTCATTAATCCCATTTAAGTACAAAAAAACTGGGAACCCTTACCGAAAAAAAGGACTATCGAACCAAAGTCATTTCTCCCGAAAGCCCACAATAAAAAAAAAAAAAAATGAAACAAAACAAATCCCAAATCAACAGACCGGCCCAGAGGCCCACAGGCCCCTGCAACTGCAATTATAATCATCATCAACATCGTAAAGTGGATCCCTGTAATTAAACTTAAAACCTGGAACGAAACTTTCAGTCTCGGTTATACTACCACCACCACCACCAACGTTGCCGTTTTTTGATGTCGTTCAGTCTTGCAGTAACTGTTTGTAAACGGAAATGCACCAGACTTCCGCCTACATTAAGGACTCTTACCCGCTCTGTTCGCCAGCTGGAGAATGAGTGGGCTCTCTGCCGCAAATGAGTTTCGGGAATGCTTTCGGAATGCTGTACAGGCACACTAAAGCCCTCGACTCTGATGGCGCGGTGGAAACCCATATGGGACTCTTCTCCTCATCATCGTCGTCGTTGCTGCAATTTTTAACATTTTTTCTACTTTCTTTCTTTTTTTTTATTATTTTTCCTGTTTATTTCACTTCTCTACTCAAATTAAAATGTGAAACATGGAATAGAGGGAATGATGGAGTTTGGTTTAAATTTTTTCGTCTTCCTCCTCGATGACGGCTACAAGCGATTGCACTCCAGAGTAGTGGTATGCTGGGGTGGTGGTAACCACGAACACTTGAAAATGTTTTTCCCTCATTTCGCGTCATATTTTCGTGAATAATTCATAAAAAAAAAAATAAAAAATGAACGCAAAGCCGCAGGCGAACCTTGAGTACTGTTGTTCCCATACGCCCCTTCCTCCACCCACCAACAGAGGGTCCATAGTGGTGGTGCATCAATAGGCACAGTCGCGCATTTGAAGAGCACTGCTGCAGAATACGTGGTTCGCAGTGCGAATAGGAATGTTTGTTTTTTTTTTTTTTTTTTTTGAAAACTGCACGAGGGCGGCTAACATCAACCACAACATCCACCGCGAGTGTCGGCTGAAGGGCGCCGAGCATGATGAGTGAAATATCCGAATGTACGAGTACGAGTATGTGCCTACTCGTGCCTCCCAACTGAATAAAATATATGAATACATCCGCACCCAATACTTTGCAGTTGCAGTCCCCGGATAAGTGCTGCTGTTTTAGTTTGCCGGTTTGCTGTTTTGCTGGTTTGCTGGTTCGCTCCTAGGTGTACTCGTCTGTGGATAATGATACTTGTTCGTCCCCATTTTCTACGGCACGACGAAGTGCGATTTCAATGCCAGTTCGCGCCAAGCTGCATACTTCAGGGATGTATGCACTTGGTGGGGGCCCCCACTTTCCGTCCACCGCCCTAGGATAACAATGAGTAATTTGGTGGAAAAATAAAATTGCTGTGGATGCCATTGTTTCAAGCACTACGCGCGTTCTCATATGCAAATGTGATTGCATTGAAATTTAGTCGGTACTGGTGCCGCTACCGACCGTGCTGGTGTTTTCTGCTCATCGGACAAAAAACAAAGGATCCGCCATAAGTTTGGCGGAACAATAAAATCCACAAAAAAAAGGAAGCAAGCAGGGGGTGCGGTTAAATTTGCCATAATGATGGCAAATTATTGCTGAATATTAAAGTCGGTGTAGCATCATCATTGGAGTCTCATTTAGTGGTCCACATGCAGGGGCCGAATTAATTCAGTAGTCAAAAACTGTTTACAGCTCAATTATATAACCTTAATCGGGAGTATGTATCGCCGCGCACGAGCCGTGTACTTCATATGGGAACCATTTTTTTTAATGGTGTAATTGGCCAATTGTGACAGCAATTCCAAGAACGAAGCCGAATCAGGCCGCTTTTTGATATATTCGGGGACTCAATTTCGGCGATGTAATTTATGTTATACACGGTCGAGCGAATAAATTATGAGACTGTGAACGAAAGTATTTAAATTAATTTCAGAATACATTGACATGGATGGATTTTGTCGTATGGTTCATGTAACACAGATACTTATTATAAAGGGTGACCAGATAGCAATGATAGTTTTTTCAATTGTTATGTTTCAGCAGCTGTCCAAATTACCAATGACATCCAGCTGTGAAAATATTTAGTAAAGCCTGCCATTTCATTATGCATTATTTGACGTTTCCCGAACTTGTGGAAATTATTAAAAAATATTATCGAAATTCCGGCTCAGTTGTAACTACGCAAAATGAATTTCATCGTGAGTTCGGTCGTCATCATAGCTTCCGCGCGCAGGCAATTCGTCGCACTGTGGAAAAGTTTGAGCGTAAGTGAGTACACTCTTTTGTTTTGAAGAAAACATAACCGCCGTAGCGCCCAGTATCGAATAAAACCCAGAAATGTCGATTCGGCGCCAATCAGCTGAATTGGGCATCACCAGAGAGTCAACCAGTATAAGATTGTGCTGAGGCAAAAATTGAAGCCAGACGACCATAGACAACCAAATTTTTGGCCAAAAAATCATCTTCTCGGACGAGGTCCATTTTTGACTCAGCGGCTATGTCAACAAGCAAAATTGTCATTATTGGGGCAACCACAATCCACAAGTGTTCAACCAAGCAACATTGCATCCACAAAGATTGACTGTTTGGCGCGGTTTATGGCACAGCGGCATCATTTCTTTCGAAATGAGGAAGAAGACACCGTTACCGTCAATGGTCCTCGGTATAGAGCGATGTTAACCGACTTTCTGTGGCCAGAGCTCGACCATATCGATATATCCGAGCTGTGGCTACGTCAAGTTCTTAGTTTGCACTAACAAGCCAACCACTTTGGATGAGCTCGAGGCCGACATTCGAGGCGCTATTGCCGGAATAACGCCGCACGTATTGCACCGAGTCATCAAAAATTGGACCGACCGCTTGAAGCACTGCTAGCAAAGCCGAGGAAGAAATTTAAATGATAGACTATTCCATATATAATGGCATGAATGTAGCTTTTAAATAAAGCTAGAATCAATTTGATATCCTCATACCATTGTTGTTTTATTTGAATTTCTTTTCCTATCGTTCTTATCAGGTCACCCTATAGTTGAAGGAGAACGCATCTGCACCGCGGCCAGAGGCGGTCATTTCTCCGATATAATATTCCATGCATAATTGTTATAAACCAAATAATCGGTCAATAAACAAAAAAAAAATCGTTTCATAGTTAGCCGAAAAAAACCTGGCCTGGAACATAAAAAATACCCTGTATGTATCCATGCCTTCAATAGAAATGTATCTATTCCTAATCTTTGCAAAACGTACTGATATTTCACCAACAAATAATACACGACATTAAAGGCCCCCTGCGGTCTGGTCGTCCACGCACAGTAAGAACAATACAAGACATCAAAACCCTTAAGGCACGAAACCGCCTTAAAAGCAGAAAACACTGGTTCTTGAGATGAATTTAACGCAAAAGTCAATGAGATCAAGATTGGCTTCAGGCTGGGAGCCTCCTAATGCTATACTGGAAAATTACTGACTGTGGCCTTTAAAATTGGCTCAAAAAATTCCAATACGCTGCTGTTCTGCACAGACAAGACGGTGCAGAAAAAAAATTAACAAATAAAGTGATTCGAGCTGGTCTCATGGTTACGAACAGAATACCCCCAGGAGTGAGTCATGGTGTGCTGGGGGGATCACTAACCTGCTTTTTGGGAAAAAAAGAGTCGAAACATCGGACAAAGTGTGGTACACACACAGACCGTTTAAAGACCCTTTTGTGAAACCTAGTCTAAGCCATACCCTATTCTGAAAATAAAAGGAAAGAACATTCCAGCAGGATCGTGGGCCAGCCCATAAGTACAATACTACCCATACCTGGTTCCAGAGAAATGAACTCCGTCTTATTTGTGCCAAAGACTGGCCCACACCTTAATCTACTGGATTATAAATTGTGGACATTGTGTGGCACAAAAGATACACTAACATGGAATTCTTAAAGCGCGTTCTGACCGAAGTTGTGGTGAATGTTCCAATTAATGAGGTGCGTATTGTGATATGCCTTCTCTAATGGATAATGGACCTGCATCAGATGGCTCATAATTTGGAGTGAGAGGAAAGCCCTAAGCACTTCAATTTCTCAACAAAACACCAGCGCCACTCAACTCAGCATTACCAGACAGCAAGCCGAGAGAGTAAGCAGCTCAGAAGATGGTGGTACCGAACTGGATGTGGACAGCAGAATTTTTTTTTTTATAATTTGCACGTGTGAAAGGAGATATGAATACCCTTATATTAATTTTTAAGGACACGGGCGGTTTTGTGGAAAGGGGAAGAGACAAAGAGAAAGACAGATTGGTGTAGTGGGTTTGAACTCCAAAGGCGGCGTCCAGATAATTGGGGAGTATTTTTGATTTGCTGTTATTGTCGTTGCTTATGATCCACAGTATTTTTTTCCGTTCTCCTGATGTCATCATCACGATCAAGTTGCATTTTAGTCGTATGATCATCCTACTGCCAGTGTTATGCCTTCGTAGTAGAGTTGACATAAGCTTTCGCAATTGATCGACTTGTTTTTATTCATTTCATGGCTAATAAATAGTTTATTCTTGACATCAGGATTCGAACCGTAAACCTGCAGCGTGACAAGCGATGGATGGGTGGACACCATGGCCACCCTTAAGTAAAGTAAAGGCTGCGTTCGGTATACTGTCTAAAATCTGGAAAAGCAATGTTTTCAGCACAAAAACCAAACTGAGACTGTTCCGATCAAACGTGGAAAAAGTGCTTTTTTATGGGTGTGGTACTTGGAAAGTGACCAATACCATCGCAAGGAAGCTGAAAATCTTCATAAATAAATGTCTTCGCAACATCCTAAGGATCTTCTGGCCGAATCGCATATCGAATGACCAACAACACGCGATAACGGACCAGGAGCCGGAGGAGAAAGTGGCACTTACGGCGCGAAGACAGTTCCATTGCGAAGTACGCCATGCAATGGAATCCACTTTCCCATTCAGGCAGACGATTGGGGCCGCCCTAGACAAACATCGAGAAGGACAGTCAAGGAGGAATCCAGATCGTTGTGGATAACTTGGAGGGACATCAAGCTCGTTGCATAACACCGAACACGATGGCATGCAGGCATTGTTGACGCCCTATGCCCCACGAGGGGTCAGTAAGTAAAATATGTGATTGATGAGTGGCCAAAGCAACTAAAGGCTTGCATAAATTAAGTTTCAATTTTTACGTTCGGAACACATACATCAATAAATCCTCAAAGTTTTATTGAGGTCTCTGTTTTACAGTATTACTGGCCACCATTATGACAAGCCTATAATGCAATAGTTAATCGTTTGAACTGCATTACAACCATACACCGCAAAAGTGCAAATACGCTAATAACCTTGCATTTATCATTCCACACCACAGAACAGAACTCCTTACGAGGCAGAGCACATAAAAAGTTTCAACTTTCCGAAGAATACCCAAGTACGGTGGAACATTCTAGGCGCCACATTCTTCATGCTAACCAGGACAGCAATTACTTGTAAGTATATTCCTCCAGAGAAATGTGTAAGACAGAGGGCAGTCACTCTTCCGATGAATTCCAACAGAAGCTATGGAAATAGCTTGCGGACATATCCTGGTATCTGTTCATCGTTTTATTTGTATTCGCCACAGTAATTAATCACCAGTGAATAACATCCATAGACCGTAGGACGCAAATTAAAAATAAATAAACGAAATAAACGGAAAAGCCTTGGGGAAGCTCCTGAGCACTGAACACACGGAACACAGAAGCTGGATAAAAAAAAAAACAAAGAAGTAGAACTTCCGAAGAATCAGAAGAAGCAAAAAAAAAAAACAATCTTATCTCCGCATCTTGATCGAGAAATAATTGAATTGTGAGGTTTTTTTTCTGTTCTTTTGCAAAGAACACACTTTCTTCATCCAAAGTAGCAAATAACTAACCAATCCGGCTACCACTCTTACCTGGAGCACCATTGTTTCCATATTATGGCGCACAAAAGGAGGATGCCCGATTTTACATTGTGTGTATAGTATTTGTTCAGCAATTTGTTTCCAATGTGTGTGCAATCGAGTCGCGGTGAGACCCTCCCCACCTGTCACGAAAGCAATTAAAAAACCATTTAAGAGGAGCATTCTTCCCCCAGCCGAGACCGAGATGGGTGGTAATAGTGTGCAGTGTAGTAGCAGTATTATTGCAAAGCACGAACTTTAACTATTCGTTCGTCTGTAATGAGTTTATTTTTTTAGCAATACTCTGTGGCATGGTTTTTGGTCTAAAGATACACCAAACAGATACGAGTAGTGTGGTTGGGTGGTAGTGCATTATTTCTTCCCATGTACCTGAACAAGTGTAGCCACCTGTCTTTATGTTTGGATAGAGAGAGATTCTATGGGGGAAGGGCACACTTTGTGTAATTTTGACATTAAAACACGACTCTTACGCTAATGCTGGCATAAGCTGGAGGTTAAGTGTTGGTTTCTTGAAGGTTATACCAGCATGTTTATGAAAATGTTAACGTTAGAGCAAGCTTAACGGTGAAAAGGGGATAATTTCAGATTGATTTGTTCTTGAAGTTTAACTTCCATTTAATATTTTCCAAGAAACTCGTAGTAATGATAACCCTAGTTGAGCTAACCTTTTTGTAAAGTCCGAAACCACTATACTTGCTTTTAGGGACAGCTAGTCTCTAGTTCAAATGTACGCAAACTAATTGCTTAACCAAATTTTATTAATTCAGGGATGTGATGTTTAACACCTCTCGATCCGTTTTAATTTGAAATTTGCCGGTTCAGCTCAAAATAAACACGGTACGGATGAATGGGGGCTAGCGCATCTCTGCGGCTTTGTTCTAAAAGTTATTTATCCTAACCTAACCTAAGTAAATATTTTTTTTTTGTGAAAAATCATTAACTAATTAATGTATGCGTCTTTTCTTTTCCGACACCTCTTTCTGGTGATGGTGAATGCTTAAAGATGCAGCAAGATTCATTCAATAGACTTTAACTCATTCAATTTTTCAAATAAATTTCCAGAGTCTTAAGAGTGAAAATTCCTAACATCCAGCAACGAAAGGCTGACGAGTATCTCTCAATTAAATAACTGGACAGCACAACCTCACCCATTGCTGGGTACCAGGTTACTATGACTTTCCGGGGAATTGATAAACTGTAGCCGGATCAAGTTCTTCCGGTACAAACAGCGTAAGCATAACCAATGTCGCCAATTTCTTTTGCTAAACCATAGATGGACCATTATATCGTCAGACTACTATGGCCAGTACTAAATCAAAAAGGTGGTGTGGGTAGAGGTGGGGGGGGGGCATGTTCAGGGGTTGGACTTCCTCTACAATGACTACTGTGAGAGCTGCAGAGACGAGCTACAGAAGAAGAAACCGTAGCACAATTCTTGTGTACATGCCCTGCACTAGCCAACATTCAAAAGGCTACACAAAGTGAATACCTCTTCAACGATCTTAATAATTTCAACAACGCCTGCATGACTAAAGTTACAAACTTATACGGGACGAATCACGCGTCTTTACTCAGTGGCAACGCAATCGACCTACTTTTGGTCTAAGGGCCACAACCAACCAGCCATTCAAGGTCGACTAATATCCCTCATTTGTGCCCGCGGTAATTGGCAAACATGTACACGTTTCATTCATTCATTTGGGATGTCTACAGGATGGCATTACTGAAATCGGATAGCTAAGGAGTTAGTGCGTTAGACTGCTGAGCAGGAGTTTAGGTGTGAATCCCATGTCAGAAAATTTGTACACGGTTCCACATCTCGCAAATGTCTGACAACCGTACTTTCTTACTTAAGTCCTTTCACCCTTCGAGCGGGATAGGGCTTTAACAATGCCTGTGCGCCATCTTGTTCAGAGTTCTACAACGCATTTGAGGTGCCTTCAACTCATTCTCAAAGAGTTTGGTTTTCCCTCAACTGTTCTGCGCGACCTTTGTCTAGGGCGTCCCGAAGTTTTGCCTGCCTAAATGAGCAGATTCCATTGCATGGCATATTTTGTCTTCGCCCCAAAAGGTGTGTCCAATCCATTGCCACTTTCTCCTTCGCATAGATGTCTATAGGTTCTTTTTCCATTTCCTGATAAAGTTGTTCGTTGGAGATATGATTGGGCCAAAAAATCCTCAAGATGATTCTTAGACATATATTTACGAAGATCTGCAGCTTGCGTGTGTTAGTTGTATCCACCTTTCAAGTACTGCACCCTTACAGCAGTGCTAATTCTATATTGGAGCGGTACAGTCGCAACTTGTTTCTTGTGCTGAAAACATTGCTCTCCAGACTTTGGATAGCTAGAAGTGCTCAGGGCTTTTGCTTTGACTGTGTTTATTTTAAGCCCTTTTTGTTTGCCTCAGCTTCCAGATTTTGTCCATTATCCGATGTGAAAGTAGGCGAACATCGTCAGCGTAGTCGAGGTGTTTAATGTAAGATGTCATAGTCTATCGAATTCCATAGTTACGTTCAGTCAATGTTGCACGGAGTACATCGCTGAAGACCACCAAGAACAACAGCGGTGACAGGATACACTCCTGTCGTACTCCACTTCGGACTTCAAAATCCTCCGACACCTTACCATTGTGAAAGATGTGACACTTACCTTGCCTTGATAAAAGTTAGGGATTTTTCTGGGATGCCTTTTCTGCGCAAGGCCAACCAGATAACATCTCGATTCAGCTATCGAAAGCCTTCACGAAGTCGATAAACAGTAGTTGTAGTGGAGACCCATACTCTATACATTGCTCTATTATGATCCGTAAGGTGCTTGTGTGGTCGATGCAGGACGATCCAGCGTGAAAGCCTGCCTGATCGACTTCGAGAGTTGAGAGTTGACAAACTTAAAATTTGCCGTAAAGGAACTTCTCAATGACACCGTTCGGACCTTCACGAAGTCGATAAACAGTAGATGTAGTGGAGACCCATTACTCGATACATTGCACTATTATGATCCGTAAGGTGTTGTTGATGCAGGATGATCCAGCGTGAAAGCCTGCCTGTTCGACTTCGAGAGTTGAGTGTTGACAAACTTGAAAATTGTCGTAAAAGAACTTCTCAATGACACCGTTCGGATCCGGTATTAAATTCACACCAATTTGAATAACCATTTTTTTTTTTCAATTTTTTGAAACACTGCTTCTTTCTGCTGATCAAATCCTCGTAGGTAATTAATTTTTGCTGAGAAAATATTTTGTTTGGCTCATCTTTTATTTTTCTTGAAAATCATTTGCAAGTACTCTGTTTGCTGATATTTTGTTTTTGCATTTTCCGCAGATCAAAAAGCTTGTGCTGGTCAAAAAATGTTGCCAATTGGAAAATGATTTTTTGTGGATGATTTATTTTTCTGTGGTTTTTTAATATTTATTTTTTTATCTGAAGATTGGTACTACTGCCTAGCATTAGCCGTCAACTGCCAAGAAGGGTTTATGTTCGTAAAGTGTAGTTTCCGTAGAAGTGAGCTGGAATTTAAAATGTGTAAAATTATTGAGCACAATTATAGATTATGAATATTTTATTTATGCGACAAATTTTCTGAAGATGGCTATGGTCCAATAGTTCAGAAAATTAATTTATAAGTTGAATTAATGATGATCAAGTGTCATTTCTCAATCTGAAAAGGACATATTCGTTCCTAATTTTATGTGGTAATTTTTATTTCGCATAACAGTGTACCAATTTTAGTAGCGCCAACTACCAAGGAAGTCATTAAATAAAAAGAAAAGGAAAGGTGAACGGAGAACGTTTTTGCTCGTGTAAAGTATTTTGAAAAAAAAACGTTAAGAAAAGGATTTTTGTTTATATTTCTTTTCTTTTTTTCGGTTTTATAAAAAATATTAGATCAAGCACATCCTCTTAAATGGCGTACCAGGTTTTAAATTAGAAAATTCATTGAAACGATTTTTTCATCACATGGTGATGAAATTAATATAACAAATAAAAGTGCTTATAGTATGCATAATAAAAATACGTTAATTAACAACATTTTATTTTTCGGCCAATCAAATGCATTGCACGAGATTCATTCAAAATGGTCTCACTTTACGAACAAATCCCTATCCGCAGGCATGCCAAAAGTCTATGAATAAAATCAGGCCATCTATCTGTAATGTTACATGTAAAATTTGACGTTCCTGGCAGCCACTGGATAGCTATGTATCTTCTTTTGCTTACGGCGAAGTTATGATCCGGAATAGAAGGATCTCAACCCTCCCACTTTACTGCATCCCTACTGGTCCGCCTGTGGGGTTTGACGGTTTGACCTCAGGAAGTACCGACAGACTTCCCGGTTTCGGATCACTTCGTCAGTGAGGCCAATCAAATGCTGGTGTTTTCGCATTTGTTTAATCCAGTTGTTTTTTGGTCTGCCTTTTTTGCTCGATTGTGTAGGAACGTTGATTGATATTGCCTTTTTGACTGGTTTATAAGGATTGTTATTGCCAAATTTTAATTTCACTAATCATCAACATCTAGATATATTTACATGGCAAGTATAAGTTTTCATATGAGTTTTAAAATCGAAAACCTTACACCGTCGCCATTTTTTGGTAAAAGCAGATTGACCACGACATTAGCTCATAATGTTTCTAAAAATAGCGACTCCGTATTCTGTATTGCTGCATCTAAAAAAGGGGTTGCAGTGCAGATCCGGTTGTAATGCTCAAAGTTTCAACGATAAATGTCCTCCGCGATGAGAATAAAATAATGTACGACTAGCTTTTCCACTTTTTTGAAGAGATCATCGGCCTTTCCTTCTCTTGACATGTAGTTTACAATATATAGGGATATGTATACGTAGGCTTCGTAGAAGTATTTATTAGCCTCTCTATCACTGCATTCTGCAATTCGTTAGTGCGGATTATACTATACGTATCGCGGAAGAATTAGTTCGGGAAATTGTTCCCATAAACCCGAACGTGTATGGACGGCCAGATAGAAAAAATGTGTTGTAGCATTGTAGGTACTCTGCATCAAGGCAGCCGTTTAATGTTTTTCTTTGAATTTGTTGGGGAGTATTTTGTGAATGAGAGTTAGTAAAAACCATTTGTTTTCTTCATTACGTATAACATAGAGAAATAATACCGACAGACCCTCAAAAATTGGATGGTATTCGTACTGTTATTGGTCAAAAACTCACGATGGATGGCATTGTGCAACGGTACGTTATCGTTGCTTCACGCAAACTTCTAAATAATCAACCTTGTTGACTGTCTGATCTTGTAGCAAGAATTCATGATGCACAACACCATTGTAATCCATGAAATCCATGAGCATCGCCTTCTTTTTCGACTGGAAACGACCTGTTTTTTTTTGGTCTTGGCTCATTCGGTGTACGCCATTCACTCGCCTGAACTCACGTCTCTTCTCCAGTAATTATGCGTTTGATGAATGAATTCGCGATGTCAATGCGGTCCCTTTTTTGCACGAAATTCAGGTCTTTCGGCACCAGCTTTGCAGCAACACGTCTGAAGCCCAAATCTTTAACCAAAATGTCTTAAACGGATCCATAAGTAATGTTCAAGTCCTATGCTAGTTATCTGATTGACATTCGGCCAACATTTCTTTGATTCTATTGATGTTTTCGTCGGTTTTCGATGTTGACGGCCTACCACTGCGTTCGTCATCCTCGACGGACTCACGACCACTTTTGAAGCGTTTGTGCCACGCATAAACTTTTGTTTTCGATAGAGTATCGTTGCCGAAACACTTATCCAATATTTCCAAAGTCTTCGCACCGTTGAATCCGTTTTTTACACAAAATTTTATGCAAACTCGTTGCAAAATTGATCCCATTTTTAAAATCGAAAAAACACGCGGAGGCAGATGTAGTCTCAATAGCGTAGCTTTTACAAATGTCAAGCTACAACGCTAAAATGGAGGAAATGTTAATGACAGATGTGCCAACCTAAAAAAAAAACTCCAATCAGATGACTGAAAGTGCCATACGGTAGTCATTCCTGAAACTTTTTGATCGAGGTAGCATAACCTTTTTAATATCCGAAGCAGTACAATTGTAAACATTTTGGAAATTCGGCTACAGACACCCAGAGTTTATATATTTATACTGCTTTTTCAAAACTATTTATGGTGATCGACCTTCGGTTGCAAATAGCGACAGTTAAGCTTACTTTCTATTTCTTCTAAGAAAAAGTCTTAGCAGCAAATTATGTAGTAAAATCTTTTGAAAATCTAGAGACCATCCTCTGAGTAGAAAGATTTTAGTGCATTTGAACCAAAGGTTCACAACGCCACACCCACTTTATTAGGCATGGATCAGAAGATGAGAGATACGGTATCATACGATCCGTTCCAGATGAATTATAACTTTGCTGTATGTGTTTTATTTTTCGACAGAATAGGAGTATAATTTGTCTTAGGGATACGGTATATAGTAGTACGGTCGACAAACGAGGAGTAACACACTCCGATTGTAGTACTTTCTGCAGCACTATTCTGCCTTCCAGGATTATATTAAAAACAAATTCGTTCCGTGTGATTGTTAAGGCGCACATTTTTTAGCTTTTGTTTCAACACAGGATAGGAATACGCTCGTGTAAAATTAGTTGAAGTTTTTGGTGTATTGAATAACTTTGGTGTATTGACAATTTCCTGGTACACCTTCGATCCCAGCAACGTAGACCAACGTCACAAAATGACATTCCCCAGGCCGATATGAATCATTTTATAGTAATCGTTGGAAATCGAACCAGCAACCATCCACAGGATATCTACCCTCCAGGATTTTCCATAACGCTTTCACGTTATGATGCTGTTGAGGATGTTTATATGAGCAATAGTATATAACAGTGACAAATTGCAGCGTCCTTCACTTGAGCATTTTATCTGTTGAAGCAAGGCAGGACCCCAATACCTATCAATGCCAACACAGTACTCGTATGTCTTTTAAAAACACACAAGATTCGTAGATTCGTACACTTCACTGCTCATTTGGGTACGAAAATAATTCTGGAAAAAAAAACCAATTCGAGAGCATTTCAAACGTGCTTCCATGACTGGTTGCTTGTTCTATTCTTGGATACTTGGATAATACGACCAAGAATTTAACGCCCTCGTCCATGTAAGAGTACACCTTCACTCTGTATGTGATGACCTTAGGATCGTCCCCTCTAAAAATAAAATTACCAACTCAATGGTGGGTCGTTAAATATTTCCATGAAAAAATGGTTCATTGTCAAATACATTCGCTCAACATTCTGTCGATAGGAAAACTTCCTGCTGATGAGGTCAGCCTCCTCTTCCATAAGGAAAATATAAATTTTCTCCACCTTCTAGCTACCCCCAAATCGTGCAACAATGAATTTACTTTCGGGCATCCCAACTTTCTCTCGAATCCATCAATTACGTCGAAATTCTGCATTTGACAGTTCATATCCCTGATCCTTCAATTTTCCTTACGTCCGCGTTTATTTTTTTATTTTTTTTTTTCTTCTTCTAGGAAACGAACATAATAACCCCACGAAGAGAGTGAGATGACTACGACGACGTTCGATGAAAAACGAAGAAGCATCACCTAAGTATACGTAAAAGGAATAATAATTCATTCCTCATCCTTGAGCGTTCATGTCCTGTCTTCTTTCCTCTGAAAGAATAAAACCGAACCCGTTTCTTTTCGTTGGTTCGTATGTACACACAGCATCCCCCCCAAAAACAACTCTTCAGGGTAAAGGTAAAGTTGTATCCATCACCCGGAACCACCCTTGGTACAAATCAACTGCAAAACTTCTGCAACTTTGAATACCGTCAATAGGAGAGGTAAGAAGAAGCTAAAATTTAATCATGCATCACGCTTGGACCGGGATATGCATACCGAAAAAAAGGAGCAACAAAAAACAGATCCCTTATTTACTTCCACACGGGGAGTACCGAAGAGAGAGATGATGGATTACTATGGAGGATTGGATCTTCTTCCTTGACTGAACCTTTAAAGCTTTTCGCTAGAATTCCTTACTTTCTTGTTGCCAAAAATCCCCAATCCAATTTTTTCCTTTTCTCTTTATTCCTTTGTTCAGGTTTTTGGGGGGCAAACAACAAACGGTCTTCGAAGTAAATCTTCATCTCTATGGTGCGCGTTTCTGTCAAGACTCACAATCACTTCAGCACATTATCCTGGGCACCGCGCCGATTCAAGTCGTGCATGGAGCTCGTGCATTTGTACTTTTATTTTGCGCAACTTTCCATTGCAGCAAGCGAGGGGATTATACACATCCTCACTGAGTTGGCAAAGATGAACAAACAAAAAAAAAAGAAAAAGGACCTCAAAATGGAGTCCTCTTGAAATTCTTTATATGTGCAACTTGGAACAGGCATTGAGTACACAAAACAAGCTGAAAAGTAGAATATGCTGGATCACAGATTTCATGTTGCCAAGCAAATAGTTGGAGTTTTGGTATCATACGAGTGCAGTACTCTTTGAAGGATAAACAGGGATTGCGGGGTGGAATTTTGCGATGGTTGTTGAGTGACTGGAGAAAAAAAATGCAGATTTCTTTCGAGTCTCGTGATGCAATCTATGATTGGTTTTGGTAGGGTTGAGTTTAATATGTAGGACCGCCAGTAAATCATAATTGAAACGAATTGGTGGGATAGAGGAAGAGGAATCAGCCATAGGTGCTTCGCAACATGAAATCTGGTAGCAGACAATTTTGGGTTCAGTTGAGCTGTAGTTGCGTCGCAGGACATAAGAATCAAATGCCGAAAGCATGTGTTATGTACGAACAAGTTGTTACTTTAACTAGACTCAATATATTCAGAAAGGATAGACGGAGTTTTGGGATACCGAGCTTTTTTATTTTCACATTTTTTTGGAAATTCATCATTTTGGTCTTTGGCTCGTGATGTTTTGATCGACAGAACATGGCAATTCAATTTGGAACTATTTACTAAAATTTCGTTTTTTGCAATCAAATTTAAGTACGTAGGTACCTACTTCATTTTCTCAATATTTAATGTTGTAAATTGGGACCTGCAAGCTACTCCCCCAATCTTGATATTGATTTATAGATAGCAGTTTTGAAGGATTTTTCCCCGATAAATCAACCGATACATACCTTTCAATCCATCAGCAGTAATGAAAATTTTTACCAGCAAAATTAAAGCATTTGATTAGCAATTTATGTATGTAATAGTTTTTTATCTTCAGATAATATTTCTTTAGTCTGCAAAACAACACTATGCCTTTAAGTCAGAGGACACCATAATAATAATATTTCTTTATTAAATAAACAACAAAAAATACAATTACAACTTGACATCTCTGTCATCTGTTGGTGAGTATTGTTCTTAATTTAATTTACAATTTGTAGAGTAGTTTCCTATACCAAAAACCTTAATTTACAAATTTTTGTAGCGTGTTCCATTAACCGCCAGATTGCCCATTCAGTATCTGCAGCACTTCATTGTCTTCGGTGATATTTTTTTTTAAATATTTAACTCGTTGTTCTGCGAGGATTAGGCATTTTCCCATAAAGTGAGCTCTTCATTCAAGTTACATAATGAGCATTTTCTGGCTTATCATATCCTAAATTTATTAGCATTTAATCCATCTAACCCAGTCCTTAATTTGAATGTTCATGAAAATAGAGCCTTTTTTTATTATTGTATTTTATTGTATTGTTGAAATGCTCATGTCCTCTATGATGGTCTAATTTTGTATATAGACCATATGAACCACTTTATGCCTCTTCAATTTTTTTCTGATTTGTTCAGCTCTCAAAAACTTTAGTGTGGGAATTATGTTTCTGTTCCATACATCCAGAGTGAATTCGCAGTATCTGCCATACATTTTACTAGTAAATTTTCTTCTCTATGATTTTCTTCAACTTCAGGTAAGGAAGACGAACTTTTTGGATGTACTTCATGTGAAGATGTAGTGTGTTCAGGTGCAAATCTGGTATTCCCGTTTCTGGATTGACAATATTCAATAAAATATTCCATTTGCTATTCAGACTCGATTTGGCAATTTCTTCTCTTTCTCTCAGATGACTCGTTAGAGATAATCTAGGTGTCAATATAATTCCCAAGTATTTGTAAGGTGTTTTTCATTTAGAGGTTGGGATGTCACATCCCCACCATATTGCATCTGTCAAATCTACCTGTCATCCGTCCATCCGTCCATCCGTCCACCCGTCCATCCGTCCATCCGTCCATCCGTCCATCCGTCCATCCGTCCATCCGTCCATCCGTCCATCCGTCCATCCGTCCATCCGTCCATCCGTCCATCCGTCCATCCGTCCATCCGTCCATCCGTCCATCCGTCCATCCGTCCATCCGTCCATCCGTCCATCCGTCCATCCGTCCATCCGTCCGTCCATCCGTCCATCCGTCCATCCGTCCATCCGTCCATCCGTCCATCCGTCCATCCGTCCATCCGTCCATTCGTCCAGCCGTCCATTCGTCTGTCTATATGTCACCGGTTTTTGGGCATTCAATTTTGAACGTGAAGGATGAAATTTCTAGGATCCATGTAACCATTTTTGAAATCCGCCCACAGAAGCGCCCACTTTTTAAGCAATGTCGTTTTTCAATATATTTACTAGAAACTGAAAAATATATATTTTAGAAAATATATAAACGTTGCTATTCTTTACAATTCGTCTATGCATTTTATAGGGTCACGCCAAAATTTTGGGGGCATTTTCTTTAAAAAAAAAAAACGTATTTTGCTTTCTCAAACTATTTACGGTCTTATTGCGAATATTTTTTACCAGAATCCGTGAATTTTGATACAAATGGCGACACAAAGCTCATTCCCTTTTCAGGAAAAGTCTTAAGCAACAAATTATATGGTAAAATCTTTTACTCTCTGAGTAGAAAGATGTCACGGCATTTCAATAAAAAAGTTCACAATGATACATCCACTTTATTAGGTATGGATTAGAGAATGACGGGTAGGTTCCTGTACATTTTTGTAAAATATTGCATCCTAAACAATAAACATTTAGGAAGATATGGTGTCTTTTTCCAACATACCTACTAGTTTTTGAAATTCTTTACAAGAAGTATGTCGAGTTTTTTTAAAATTTTCAAAAATATAAGGTTTACAGAATCCGAAGCAGTACAAGTGTAAATATTTTGAAATCCACCCACATACACGCCCACTTTTTAAAAACATTTGTTTTTCTCAATATTTTTGCTAGAAACTGAAAAATATTGTCTACATAGGTAGGATATGTAGACCTTAACTTTCTGTACCAATTTGTCCATACATTATTCATGGCCACGTCCACTTTGTTGAGGCATTTTCTTTAAAAAAAATCCATATATTGCTTTTCAAAACTAAGGTGATGGTTAAGTCTTATTGTGAATATCTCATCAGAATCGGTGAAATTGGGTTACAAATTTTGGGATCCACGTCCACTTTCTGCTAAGAAAAAGTAGTAACAACAGTTTTGTGATAATATTTCTTTGAAATCGTGATTTTGGTAACTAAAGGCAATATACCGTCATGAATAGACCTTATTGCGAAGAACATACTGTAATTCGTGAATTTATCAGATAAAGGAACACTTTACGAAAGAATCCTAAAAAATAGTGTTTCTGAAAAATCTTCTAAAATTCGACGAAATAGCAAAATGCAACGCATTTGAATCAAACCTACTTTAATGAGGATTGGTTAGTTGATGAGGCATAGAGATAGTGTATCAAACGATCCGTTCCAGATAGATTGTAACTTTACTGCGTGTTTTATTCGCATTTTGTTATTGCATGTCTGTAGAACGGACAATTGCGAGTTTTGACATCGCCAGACCAACACCGTCATAGCCCAGGTGACGCTGTACAAATTATTTTTACCCTCGTGGGTAGTAGATTCAAATGATGTTGAATGTCGAGTGATGTTGGAGAATTGACCGAGGAAGAAAGCACCTAAAATCGTACCTAGATAGGATCGTTTCCTGCCCCTCCACAAATAATCATTCTCTATATACTCGTATCCGTACGCAGTGAATTTTTTTAATTCGCGGAATAGGGGGAATGTTGAAAGCTAATCCTTTTTTAGGTATAAATGTCAAGTTTCATGTTGATTTAGCAATAATTTCGCCTGCAGTAGTCGAAAGAAAAAGTTAAAGTCAGTGGTAATTTTAAAAATGTCAAATATTGAGTTGCGCGCGGTATTTAAATAATAATAAAGTGAAGTGCAAACAGTTTACGGAATTTCTGGACCTGGTAAAACCAGGGATTACAGGTGGTCGGGCTTATTTAAATAAGATAGAGAATCATTAGAAGATCAAATGATGTCACAACAAATTGTTCTAAAAGTCGAATATTCCCTCATGAAAGATAGTCGACTCAATCTAGAAGAAATTGCAGAAAAGTTCAAAATATCCAAACAAGGAGTTTCAAAATACGATCATCTTGGGATGTGGCCAGAATGCTTAGTAACCAGTTTTCGGAGCTGTGTGGTGACAATCCAGCAGAAGTTATCAACAAAATTGTTACTGGAAATGAAATGTGGATTCATTATTATGACCCTTAGTTAAAGCAGTCCATGCAGTGGCGTTAAAGGGCCAATTCAGCCCCCAAGAAGTACCATCGGCTGGGAAGATCATGGCAACAGTATTTTGGGACGCACAAGGAATTCTGTTAGTAGATTGTAGACCAGAAAGCACCAGCATCGCAGGAGAATACTAAGCTAATGTTCTAAGATGCTTGGAAAAATCTGTTAAAGTAAGAAGGCGTGCTCTTACTTCATTACAATGCACCGGTTCACAAGGCTCACAAAGCTCCTATGAAGTCATGTGGCTTCCAGGAATTAGTTCATACGCCTCACAGTCCTGACCTGGCACCTAGTGATTATTATCTATTCCCAAATTTTAAGAAGGGCTTACGTGAAAGGCATTAGCCGTAAATTTTGAAGACAGATCGGAGACTTATTTCTACGAGGTCTTAGACAAATTAATCTATAGATCTAAGAAATGTTCAAGGAGATTATATTAAAAACTCCATCTCTTTGTATTCCGGGAAATGTCCTTATAACGGGTGACCAGATAGCAATTATAGTCAATTATAGCAGCTGTCAAAGTTACCAATGACATCCAGCTGTCGAAATATTCAGAAAGTTTTGCCATTTCATCATGCATCATTTGACGCTTCCCGAATGTGTGGAAATTATTAAAAAATATTATCGAAATTCCGGCTCAGTTGTAAATACGCAACGTGAATTTCATCGTGAGGTCGGTCGTCATCATGGCTTCAGTGCGCAGGCAATTCGTCGCACTGTGTTTGAGCGTGACTACACACTTTTGGACCTTAAGTCACCAACCAAACAGAGATCGGTGCGAAGTGAAGAAAACATAGCCGCCGTAGCGGCCTGTATCGAAGAAGACCCTATTCGGCGCCAATCAGCTGAATTGGGCATCACCAGAGAGTCAACCGGGCTTATTTTGCGGTTGGATTTGGGCCTACATCCGTATAAGATTGTGCTGACGCAAGAATTGAAGCCCGGCGACCATAGACAACATAGACGTGAGATCGCTAATTGGGCACTGGAAATGTTGGCCGGAGGTCCGGATTTTAGCCAAAAAATCATCTTCTCGGACGAGGCCCATTTTTAGCTCAGCGGCTATTTCAATGTTCTCTTCCTATGTTTTAATATAATTTTGCTAAATTGCGGAGACAGAAGAGTCCTCTATATGCTTGTGCACTCTTCCGTTGCTGAAAAAGGTTCTACATATCAAAGATTGCGGACCAAATCTGAAAAAATATTTGTGGCTTAATTCGGTTGAAGATGACGCTTAGGTTGAGAGGGTATAAAACAAACCCCCGTAGACTATTTTTGGAAGTCACCTTCCAAATACGATGGGAATCACCCAGTACGACGTCCGAAATAACCCGTCTAGAGAATATCCAACCATACGAGTATGAAGTGAGTGACAGACGTCTGCACGCACTGAGTCTGAAAATCATATTTTTCATATCTTAATCATAATCTAAGTTAATAATGGCTTCAATTAAACTTTGCATCTAAATTGGATTTAATGTGTACGTGTACACGTGAGCGAAATTGCCAATGCAGAAAATCCCCAAAACACCCTCGACTGACTAAGAACACCATTAATCCATCATAAAGTAGATAGGTTACGTATACCCGGAGAGAGTATCTATACCTGCAAACCAGTCGGAACTAGGCCAAATGACATTAATATGGAAAAGTACCAACGCGCAACCGACTTCCAATGATACCCCTCCGCCACCAGCGATCGGCGTCAGTGGCCACAACCCACTTGGTGCACCCTACGCGTCCAGTGTACCTTCGCTGGTAGGTACGAGTACCTAACCTACACTCCCGTCTCGGCCCATAAATTAACCAAACCAACTAATTAAAACTGCATTCCAGCTATTAATTTTCGTTCCGACATATAAATAAATATTCATTAAGAATTTGTTTTTGTTTTCTTAAGTTTTTTATTTATTTTAAAGAAAATGTTATATTTTTCCTGTGCGGGTATTCAATTGAAGCGAAGGGGGCCCGCTGTCCGTGCGCGGATGTGTTGAATGCAGTTCTTGTTCGAGCTTTCTTGTCTTTTTTTTTTGTTTGTCGTTTGGACATGTGTTAAGTGGCGGCGATTTCAATCCTCTTGAGCTATAAATTATTTATAATCCACGTTCGGTTTGTTATAATATTGATGAATATGTATTCGCTGGGAGTGATTGCAGGAATTCGGGACGTGAAAAAGTTAATTTAATGAGACGAGGAACTCTGGAGCATGTTTCTTGCAATCCAACAATGGCACACTGACCATCAAAAATGTTCCATGCTACGAATAATTGATTCAGGAGGGGGTGAGAGCTGCAACAGACTTTTCTTGTGCGTGTAAAATTCACACAAAATGGTCGACACGTCTTCGGAGTTCTTTTTTGTTGCAACCAACACATGGAAGCCATATAAATTGGCTTCATATGGCAGGTCCTCTTCTTTGTTGGGTGTCAACAGACACGCATGCAGTTCTCAAGTATCCCCACATTCCAGCTAAAAGAAATAAAAAAAAAAAAAGGAAAAAGGACGAAAAATTGAAACCTACCCCTAAAATTGTTCACAGTGTGGAAATGAATGGCACGTACGTGTATGGGGTGCGAACGAAAAGTGTTTCTTGAGGCAAATTGCAGGTTTTTTTTTTTTTTTAAGTGGCTTCGTGTATGGATAGGATGGAAAGTGAATTTTGTAGGTAGGTCCTTTTAATGCCCAAGAGATTGATGGACGAAAAAAAGAAGAAGGAAGACGATATAGGGAATAACCTCTGAAATGATACTGTAGGCTATAATTGAAAAAAAAAAGGGAGGTGCCACTGTCATGGTCCTTGTACAAGTTTGTTTAGGGTCTTGTTGAATTAGGTACATTTGACCCTCGTTGGACAGTGCATTTGTGATACCGCAATGGAAGGTTGGTCAGTTTGTTTCGAAAATGAAATATGTTAGGCGATATTGAGGTATACATACATAGGTACCTACACTCATTTTATCTAGTAGATTCATTAAGTACGTACTCGTTCCTACGAACGTTGAAATCACTTTAACTTAGCAATAGCAGACAAAGTTACGTTCTTATTTGGGTACATAATATTAGCTGCAAGCAAAATTTGGGTTAATCCAAATGTGGCCAGTGTCCTTCTGGGAGGACATCAATTGCGTTGTAAATTTGATGTAAAGCAAAAATTTAAATTCGGTTTCACCGAATATATTTAAATAAAAGCTTAGAGTGGAAACGGTGCAGTATTTGTTTTAAGCACTATACAGACGTTCAATATTTTCTTCAAAATTAAATGTAGATGGATGGCCACGGTGTAGTGAGTAGTGTGTTTGCTTGTGACCAGTACGGTGCAGGTTCAAGCCCCATCTGGGAACAGCAAGCATCAATCACCCGATCATGGTAGGTAGGTACATTGGTAGGAGTGACGGTTCTGGAAGAAGAACGTTACTAAGCCCTGCAACCCAATCAGGGTTATCCTGAATTGACCATTCAATAGCTTTGATAGCTGATTGGCTGTTAATAAATATAGCGATCTTTTGCCTTGACGTTTTGAAAAGATCATTTTGGGGGTAATGTAATCTGTTGGAGTCGATACGAGTTCTCTCGGTAGAGAATCCAGAATATTACTATGGACGTAGGGTTTCGCAGTCCAACATCCAGACTCTCTGAGTCTGATTGCGCTATGTGCTGTAATGTTTGTTATGTGTAGATCTAAAGGTAAGAGATGCAGAAGAACCATTAGAGCATCTTATGGTGTTGATCTGTGATGCCTATACATGCTGCTCTTTGAACCTTCTTAAGTCGATCGAGTACATAGAATAACTGATGTACGTAATTGCGGAAAATAAGATTTGCTCTATTACATTCCTTAACGTACGAGTATCTAAGGCCTTTGACATGAAGGCTTGAAGTGCAAATTGCGCGCAAGTTATTCCTGATCACTTCTATACCACCTCACAAATATATTGAAGAGCTATTCTTGGAAAAACGAGTCGAACTACAACCGTTTAGTAGATCTTAGGGATCAGCGATTTTAAAAGAATAGATCCAAAAAGGAGAAAGCGCCTGCCCCGGATGGAAGCTCTTAAAACTTATAAAGGACGAGAACATACAGGTACTTGTTAATCCTTTTAATGCCGTATATAGATACGGTGAAATTCCTGATGACTGACTGAAATCTGCCTTCATGACCTTACCTAAGGAAAGCAAAGCGACACAGTGTTCTGAATAGTCAGTCTGATGAGCCATGCTTTAAACATCTTCCTAAAAGCCTTCCATTAAAGGATCTACACTAAGGAGAAGATGCAAGCCATTCTCAATGCGATTTTAGGGCCGGTTTTGGTTCGCGCGAGACATTATTTGCCTTCAGTACAATAGTAGAAATGAACAGAATGTTTTTCGCATGTTTTGTAGACTACGAAGAAGTAGAAACCCTCAACAAAAAACCAGAATGGGAAAGTTTCAATAGAAGGAGACGAACAGATAGCTATTATATTAGAGGAGGAGAAGATGAGTAAGGCAAGGCTGTATTTTATGGCCTTTAACTGAAGAAATCTTTAAAGAAAGTATAACAAACACTGACGGCGCAATCAAAATCACAGAAAGAAGTCGACGGCTATTATATCTGGTGAGCCAATTAATATCCCCAAATTTTGACATGACACTGCATGGAAATGCTTGTTTCACAATTTCCATTGTTAATCTGCCTGTATGGCATGTGGCACCGTCTTTTTGAAACCACATGTTTCGGAGACGAATTTTCTTGAAGTTCTTGAGTCACTTGAATTTTGTACAGAAAGAAATGCGGGTTGCGTTGTATAATTTTCCGCATAGACGTTGAAAAAATTCCAATTTGTTGAACACGACAACGAATCGAGGTTTCCGGACTTTCACTCACATTCTCCGTCACTGCATCAATATGTTGTTGTATACGCGCTGTACGACATGGTCCAAGCTTCGCTAAATCACTTACTGTATAAAGGTTTTCGAAATTCTGGATAATTTTTCAAATAAAGCTCTTTACAGGCACCAAAAAAATAACTAAATTTAAACTGTGTTGCAATAATTGATAAACCATTTTGATAAAATGTTGTAATCACTAAAACACATTGTTGTGGCGTCAAACTCTCCATTATGAAGTGACATTGACAGCTGAACATTACTGCCAACTTTCACATAATAAAACCATCTCTGTGAGAAATGGTGCCAATTTCAAATCGGTCGCAGTTCTAAAAAACACACTGTATCTCCTGGATGGACAGGATATCAAATGCAAAAGTCCTCAGATGAATAAGAAAAAAAAGGGAAACAATATTCTTAGTCAAGAAATGAAAACTGGAGAACCTAATGCCTACCTATACTCAGAAATAGCAAATATAAACTGCTCCAGGGTGGATAGAAGGAACGAGCACAGCAGGGGGACAAAGGTTGACATGGATAGCAAACCTAAGAGAATGGCTTAATCTCTCAACATCTGAGGAGAATTAAATAAACAAACGTTGAAGATGATGAGGTCCAACGTCCGAATCTGAGAGGAACTTTAAAAAGAAAAACTCTCGCATTTTAATTAATTAACGGCTGGGGTACCGCAAGGAAGCGTTCTTGGTCCGCTTTTGTATGTTCTTTTACCCGGAGAGGAACTTTAAGATAAAGAAGACAAATAGATTCTTAGACAAATTTTCCGATTTTAATTAATTAACGGCTGGGGTACCGCAATGAAGCGTTCTTGGTCCGCCTTTGTATCTCCTATATACCCGTGATATACCGCAAGAAAAAGGCACCGTCTTAGCTACGTTTGCTTTTATACAAGTGCTAAGAGCAATCGTCAATGCACCGTGGTACATAAGACCACGATATCCATAGATATCTCGGCATTTCTACAATCGAAGATGAAATCAAGAACTTTGCGTGAAAGCATAAAAATCGATTACAAGCACACATCAGCAAACTGCCTACTAAATTGTGACTTTCCGAAGGCTGCACAGGCCAAGAGAGCTGAAAATTTGCATATAGTTACATACAGTACGACCTAAGGAAGTGTCCACAGTGCACACAATATTTAATTTACTAAAGAAGCCCTTAAATAGGAAACTTAGATTTTAAACACTAGTGACAGTATGGAACTAGAGTCAGAATCGAACATAGTGAGGTTTTCGATTTTCATAATGCGGGTGCTGTAAACTAAACTGACTCTCTTTTTTTCCTATACAATATGCTTAACACGTCTGCCATAGCCATTGGCAGGCTTAAGTAAAAATAAATAAAAGTTTTGAAAAAAATCATCCTATTGCAGGAAGTTAGTTCCAATAGAATGTAACGAATAGTTTAGATATAATGGGGTTCTGAAGATTAAGTAGACCGCTTTGCCCCACTCTATCCTTCGTATGTAGGTATATGGCTTTCATGTACTTCCAAAACAACACCTAATACGAGTATCTAGCGACCACAAACAATTATTTATTAAAATCTAAATAAAATCAAAATATGACCAGGGAGAGGACGCGTGTGCGAACTTGAAAAATTGATCCTCAGGATCGATATATCTGCAGCTCTCTTGATAGTTTATTCAAATGTTTCTATAAAAGAAGAACAGAGGTACTTACTCCAAGTTTGATTGACTTCTATACAAGTTGGTGGATATGGAGGATTGTGTTCTATTCCAATCTAATGCCGAAGTCTGCTCAAGATACCCACTCGTTTCTCAGATAACGGAGCAATTCAATATTCACCTATGCTGGGTGCCAAGCCCCAGAGACACACCTGGTAACCTCCTCGTTAAAGAAGCCGAACGGAAATATCAGGCCAACAGATGGAACTTTGAAGCAGAGATTGATCCCCAATATAGACCCTTGGATCAATAGCAAGCATGGAGAGCTGTACTTCTATCTAATACAAATGCTTACTGGTCATGGATGTTTCAAAGCATACCTCCATAGATTTGGACACGAAGACAACCCTTATTGCCCAACATGCACGGAAGCAGTCGAGGATGCAGAACACATCATGTTCCACTGTGCATGGTATCACGAAGAACGTAACTTGCTGGTGAATAGACTGGGTGTTGACTTAACACCAGAGAACACCACCAGACAGATGACGAGCATGCAAGAAACTTGGGAAGCAGTAAGCGAAACTGTGGCTACCATCATGAAAGAACAACGAAGACAGGAGCGACAGCGAAACGTTGCGCAGACGGCTGTCACCACGAACGAGCCGAGTATGTAAGGCTGAATCCCCTCGCGATGAAATGCTTAACAGTTTCGCCTTTGAAAGATTCCCACCTCCCAACGCAAAAAAAAAAAAAAAAAATACACCGGGTAACTGCAAGGCTGACGAACTCACTAGAAAAGGCACAACCCTCAGACTTATGCCGGAAAGGCAAAATCTATGTATGCCTCTCGCTACGTGTAAACTTTTACTCATGCTGGATGCAATCAAAAAAGCCAATCATAGATGGGAAACTATTACTACTTGCAGAGTCTCTAGACAAATCTTGTTCAAACTAAATAAAAAACACTCTGATAGATTTGTTGTGCCAAAAACGATCGCAGATCAGCACCGTCATAGGTGTCGTCACGTTGCACTGTCGTATTGGTCTCCACGCTAAAAGGCTGGGCCTCTTTGGAACGAGGAGGAGGAGAAAACAATCCTCCATTTCCTTTGTGCCTGTCCAGCCCTGTCCAAAAGAAGACTACTCCATCTAGAGGCTACATTCTTCGACGACCTCTGTGATCTGGCGAATATTGACGTCAGAAGCTCAGTACGTGCTCCCCTGCATTAGAAGCTCCGGTTGTTTCAACTAGTCCTCAGCAATAGATTCCGTGGTATCACAATGGACCTCCTTTCGTATTCATAAGTGTGTCTGTGCACAGGTACAGACAGCCACCCTAACCTAATCTACCCTATTACCGAAAAATTGTAATGGAAATTGTAATAGAAAATTTAAAGTTGTAGGTTGGGAAAAATTGTACTCATTGTTCGTTGTAAAAATATTAAGTGGTGAAGGATTGTGTGGAGTTGCTCGGTAGGAAGCGGCGACAATACCGTGATTAATACATCCCCAACAGTTTGCTAGTACTGCGATTTAAATTTCCCACTAAAACAAAGCTATTATTCATTCTAAACAGTTTACAGAGGAGTAAATTTGGTTAAGTAGTCGCTCGAAAATTAAACCTACATAAATACAAATCCTTTTGTCATATTGGCAGAATGTTCACAATTGTTAAACCCCCTCAATTTAAACAAAATTGCCGATGTCAGAGCACACATTGGCATATCAAGTATGTATCTACATATTTAATAAAACGCTAAACACATTTCCAGTTACGTTATTAACCTGTCCAATAAATTATACTTATTGCATTCACAGTTCAGTACCACCAAACGTTTCTATTACTCACAATGCAAAGGAAAGAAGGAGCAGAGAGAAAAAAACAAACATTTAACTGGCATATGCCTTCAAAATCAAGCCTAGATAATTTATCCCCCGTACCTATTCTAGCTGGCAGCCGCGTATTTGTTTCTCTACAATAAAATCGGACAGGTGAGCTGTCGGTCGGTCGTAGGAAGCACCCCACACACACAGACAGATAGACAGAGCAAAAAAGACGACAGTTTTTCCTCCGTTTCCAACCCTTTTTTTTGTTCGTATGTAAATCGTCTTTGTTCGCAACAATTGTACAATAGTACGAGAGGGCAATTGCCTACTCTCTCATCCGTTGACTTCAACGACAAACGGAAGTGCTAAGTATGCAGATACCACGTACAGATACACAGATACATCATGATGGCGATGATGATGATGAGAGGCCAGCGCATACCCAATCCATATGCTGTGCCATTGTATATGTACGTGCGCCCCCGATTAATAAAGCTAGGGGAGGATTAAGGATTGCAAATTGCTCTTAGAAATCGTTTTATAGGAGAGTAGGTCAGTTACCCTTGGACACTGCATGGTAGTGTGAATGATATAAAATGGGGGAACAGTACAAGCTGTTGGATAAGGATAATGAATGAGTTGAATGAACTTGCAATCACTCGAAACAGAAGTGGAAATCGAAAATTTGGGACACAAGCCAGATATAAAGGAAATCATTTTCTGCTTGATGCTTATGTATTCGATTGCGGTATGTATCATAGATACACATACCAGTTGTACTCGTTTCGGTGAGCATTCAAATTCAAAACAGTACTGGCAGTGACATCTATGGGTTGCATAAATTCAAATCAATACGAATTTTATACTGCTGCCATCTCGTGTAAGATAGTAGTTTTAAAACATCGAAATAATATTTCTCTTCCCATCTCTAGCTGAGGCACATTTAGTACGGATTGGTGGTGTCAGTTTCTCCGTCAGTTTATGAGGAGAAAACGAGTGGAAATAAATTGAGGGACAATTACGCCTGGGGAAAACATAGAAAGAGGGTTCTGTTGAGTGTTACCAACACATTTCACTCAATAATGAGCGGAAAGTTGAAATGGTAAATGAAAGAGATTCACTTCAGAAGGGCGAAAAGGATTTATATATTTTATTAATCCTAAGCCAAAACTTACAAATAAAAAAAAACAAATTAGGACTTCTTCAGATACCTAATTGATGAAGTGCAGGTACCTCTAAAAACCTGCAATCAAATTGAAGAAGAAATAGATACGCTTACAGAAATTATACCATCAGTGTGGGTAAGTACACCAAAAGATGATAAAATGGCAAAACAAAATTTGCAAAAGAAACGCAAAGCTCGTAAAACATGGCAAAGGAATCTCAAGCCCGAGAATAAACAACCACTGAATAGATGCAACGAACTAAAAACGAATCAGTGAGCGTGTATCTACACAACTTAACAGCAAACCATCAAACTGATTACCCGCTTTGGAAGGCCACGTACCCAATCGAAAAAAATTACATTACGTCGGCAAGCAGTGCTAAAAGCAAAGCAAATCTCTTTGCAGAACAATTCAGACACTTCCTAGACAAACTGCAGATGAAAGCACATTCTTAGTGCACAAAAATGATAATCTTGAAATCCGTGCAGTATCATTATGCGAATTAAAAGGATCTACATACCAAAAAACCTCCGGGGTATAACCTTCTAATCTGTGAAATTATTAAGCAACTCCCTGAAAAAGCTCTGCAAAAGATGCAACACATCACGACGTATTTGCATCAAAAACCTGGCCAAAAATAATTTTTCTTGTTTTTGTTATTATTTCTGTTCAAGTCTGTGCTAACAACTCCCATGTATTTGCGTAAAATCTGCGCATACCCCGTCAAGTTTGACCTCCAACCTTCAGATTGGCTTAATCTGAGAGCACATCTATCTGCAGATTCCTGTGGAAATAGATCTAAAGGTAATAATAATAACACCAGTAAGTTTCATTTAAAAAAAAAAATGCTGCATAGCCTATGAGTGCTTTTTACACAAAAGTGAAAAATTCTTTGACCCACAGTACTGTAAAGAGAGCGTAGGAGCAACCAATTTTTATTGCATTAACTTAAGAAACTTAAGAAATATTTAAATTATTTTATAAACTTCAATTCATTGCAGAATAACAGTGTATACTCGTACTAAAACAAAATAATTAAAACCTAAAAAATAACTTAAAAAAATATAATGCTTTGGTACAAAGGTTCTAAGCCCAAATTGAAACAAAAAATACCGCCTAATATTTCAAAAAATTCAATTGAAATTGTAAATACGTACCTGAAGCAGAATTCTCCATTTACATTTTTTTAACTTTCTATCCCAACACTTCGATATCACTTATTGAACAATACTTACCAAAGTGGCACGCACTCAAAGAAAAATGCAGCAAATGCAATCGTTAACTTTGAACTCATGTTATTACAACACACGATCTATAATAAAAAAAAAAATTACAGCACATTGACCCATGTAAATACCAAGCTTTTACTTCTTGATTTTACTTTTTGGAAAATTGACTTTTGGCCAGGTTTTTGATGCAAATTCTCCTATGTGCGACGGTGCGAAATTGGCGGAAGTAATAATGATACATAAAACTGGAAAACCGTTTGCTATCAGTATTCTCAAAAATATTCGAGTTTTATTGTTTCTTTGAAGACTACAACCCATTATTGAAGAAAGAAACCTCATACCAACACATCATTACGGTTTTCTCTAAAAACATTCTAAAGGGTGGGCCATTGGTTGGTTTTTCAAAGTTTTTTGCTTACAAATAACACTTTCCGATTATTTATGGAAAATAATTTTCCAACGAAATTTCTTTTTTAAAATTCGCACTGTTAGGGCGACACAGCACTCATTTTGGAAATTATTTTTCAATATTATCCAAGCTTCCATTCGATTAAAACACTTTCCCAGCCATTCGAAAATAGAGGAAGTGATAATGGTTCCTAAACCAGGGAAATCGCCGTACGATATGGGATCATACAGGCCTATATCCCTCGATTTCTTCGATTTGCCCTTCGAGGTCTTCCTTGGAACGATCCATTTAGCTTACCTCCCTATCAAGACTTCTTTCAGGCTCTGTCGATTGCTCATCTCTTTATAACTCAATTTTCTTCAATGCTAACCCACGAAATTTACGATGCCCTCTCTTTTCTATCTACCGTCCCACCGCACTTCATATGGATCTAATGAACCAATTTCCCGTATGCTGCGAAAAGTTAACTCAAACCTCACCCATTTTGGTTTTAACCCCAGCACTCCCTGCCTCAAAGCCGAACTCCTTCACCATTCTCTTTAGTTTTAAGTTTTCGTTTTAATTCTTAGCCTTAAGTTAGTTGTAGCTTGTAATAAGCCAAATAACCACCCCCACCAAAAAATAAAAATTAAAACTAGGATGCTACTTAAATGCCTGAAACCAATTATTGAACGGAAAAAACTAATTCCAAACCACCAATTTGGCTTTAGAGATATCCACTCAACCATACATCAAGTTCACAGAATCACTGACGCAATACAAAAGTCGCTAGAGAATATGAAGGTCTGCTCTACTATTTACCTCGATGTAGCACAAGCCTTTGTTTGTCAAAGTTTGGCATGAAGGACTTTTGTATAAATTAGTAACATCACCCACAGTCCAATACTGTAAGATACTTAACACAATGCTTCTTCCGAATAAAACAAGATGATACTTATTCTGATCTAAAATAAATAAAAGCAGGAGTTCCACAGGGAAGCAAGACTATGCACACTGTTAACCAATAATCTTCCTACACCATCAAGCAATATAATCGCCACATTTGCTGCCGATACTGCTATACTAGCCATCGGTGAAACAGCTGTAAAATCTACGCGAAAACTCCAAGTTGCGATAAACGACATCAAAAATGGCACATAAAAATAAATGAAGCGAAATCTGGACTTCACCAACAAAAAAATCAACGTATCCAGATACTCATAAATAATACATACTCGTAAATCCCTCATGCAAACACCGCTAAATACCTTGGCATTACCTTGGGCGCCAAGCCTCCCTGGAAGGACCATGTCAAAAAGAAAAAGATGAACTCGACATTAAACTGAGAAAAATTAATTGGCTTATTGACAGAGGATCAGTTCTATCAATACATAACAGATTGCTCTTATACAAACAAGTCATCAAAATGGTAGGGACTTACGGCATCCAATTATGGGGATGCGCTAAGAAGAATACTATTAAAACCGTTCATCGGATCCAAAGTAAAGTGCTGCGAAGTATTGTCAACGCACCATAGTATATCCGGAACTCTGATCTTCATCGCGACCTAGGAATAGAATCAGTGACCAACTATATTAATGCGCTGGCTGCGCAACCTAACAACCAGTGATACCAAATGGTATCATCTAAAATTTTAAATTTTCATTTATTTGTATCTAGACGTAAACTGCTCGTTACCCACATTGACTAGTTGTAGTTCAATTTAACTATCTTGTACTTTGCAAATTTTAGTACTAAGTACAGGCTGCTTATTTAAAAAAAAAATATTTCCCAACGTTGTTCAAACGTAAATCGATTCTGTGTTTCTGTCAATTTCTGCTCAGCCATATTTCCAGATGTAGCACAAGCGTTCGACAAAGTAAAGGGCTCTACCAAAGCAATTACACTTGGTACTTAAATCATACATCTCTGAAGGCCATTTTAAAGTAAAATATGAAGAAGAAGAAGCAGGAGTTCCTCAAGGTGGCGCCTTAGGTCCTGTGCTTTACATTCTTGTAACAAGAGATTTACCTGCACCATCCGAAGGAAAATTCGCAAATGACACTACAATTCTGGCAACAGGGAGCGATTCAGTAGAAGTGATACTCAACTGGACAAACAAATGGACAATAAACCTTAATGAATTGAAGTAAACACACACCAACTTCACAACTACAAATATAAATGTGGTACCAATTATAATAAATTCACTCCAAATACGAGTACCATATGCAAACACGGCAAAGTATTTAGGCATGACCCTGGATGCTAAATTAAAGTCGAAAGAGCATGTCAAAAGAAACAGGAAGAAATAAATATTAAATTCAAGGAAATGTAACGATTATTAGAAAACAATTCTAAACTATATGGATAGTTTAACAAATTCATCATATAAATATCAGCAAATCCTAAAACCTATACGGATGTATGGGAGCAAAGAAAACCAACCTACAAATTATACAAATATTCAAAAAAAAAAAAGGTATTGAGGTGTATTACTAATCCGTCTTGGTACGTATGTAATGATAACCTCCAAGAGATATACACATCAAACTAGTCAAAGAAAGACTTACCAATGCTGCAACTAAACATCTGCAGCGAATCTCGCAACACACAAATGCAGAACTACGACGAATGGTAGAAAACCCAAATAGAATCAGAAGACCATTGGATATAGCATTCAATTCATGAACGAACTGAAGACAGACGTACATATCTGTTTCCAGACACTAAAAAATTATTTAGAGTGTACCAGTGGCGTGGCGTCCATACAAGCCGATTCCTTTCGGCTTCCCTTTTCAAATATCAAATTTTGTTCATCAAACCATTTTTCATTCATAAATCATAACTTTATACACGCTCGAAGATGAAATGCTGCGACCACTTCGGTTGTTTATTCATTTTTACTTATAGGTAGACAAGTATGAACTCCGCTAGCGAGAGACAACTTCTTTTTCAAAAGAAAAGCGTGAAATGAATTTTTCCGGCTTACGAGTATGCATTCATTTCTTCACAGTACGAACTTTCAACTCTATTCCTTTCTGGCATTTACAGGGTCTTCCAATAGGGGCTTCCGAACTTTGACAGTTGAGAGCGGCCATATTGTTGAAGCTGCATCTGTCAAATTGGCTGTCATTTATTCAGTCTATTTTGTCAAATCACCATTGACGGATATAGCGTTCAACAACACGTACAAATAATAAAATTGTTTTATCAAAATGGGTGTTCTGTTCGGGCAACGTTCCGCTCGCTTCGCCCATTTTACGGTCGCCATATTCGTCCTTCCAAGAGGACTATTCGCAGTGTGGTGGATAAATTTGAGTCCACTGGTTCAGTAAACGATCAGCCAACACCCGTACGTCGACGAAACGCTAGATCTGCAGAAAACATCGCCGCTGTCCGTGAGAGTGTGCAGGAGAATCCGAAGCAGTCGATTTCGCGTCGCTCACAAGAATTCGACTTTTCGCAGACCACAACTTGGCGAATTTTGCGTCGTGACTTGTTCCTGCACCCGTACAAAATTCAACTGTCCCAGGAGCTGAAGGTAAACGACCATAGACAACGACGTTCGCTGAATGGGCTCTGGAGCAGTTGGAAACTGATCCTAATTTTCATCGAAAAATTATCTTCAGCGATGAGGCCCATTTCTGGATGAATGGGTATGTCAACAAACAAAATTGTCGAATTTGGGACGATACCAATCCACATGAGATCCAAGAGCGTCCAATGCATCCCGAACAAGTCACTGTTTGGTGTGGATTTTGGGCTGGCGTCATCGGTCCATATTTCTTTGAGAACGAGGTTGGTCAGGCCATCACCGTCAACGGCGAGCGCTATAGGTCGATGATTACCAACTTCTTTTGGCCTGAATTGGATCATATGGACACCAACGATAAGTGGTTTCAATAGGACGGCGCTTCGTGCCACACAGCTCACGCCACGTTGGAAATTCTGCACGAGCGATTCGAGGGCATGGTCATCTCACGTGGAGGTGATGTGAACTGGTCACCGAGATCGTGCGATTTGACACCGTTAGATTTTTTCTTGTGGGGTTTTCTGAAGTCGCAGGTCTATGCGAATAAGCCACAAACCACAGCGGCCCTCAAAGCGAACATAACCCATGCCATGGGTCAAATTCAGCCTGATTTATGTGCCAGACTCATGGCAAATTGGACATTTCGGATGCTTAATGAAAGAGCCTTTAGTAGAAGTTTATTTGCGATTTCTTTGTCTAACATACATTCGCTTATGTGGAAAATAACCCGGGATTTCTCGGCTTTTGTAGATGAACATTGGTGGAGGAGAAAGGTTTTAGTTCGAAGAAGTTTTTTTTTTTTTTTTTATTGTAGGCAACAAAATAAGCCGACGAAAATAGGGTGATGTAGTGGTTCGAACAGCGTTTGAGGTTTTTCTTAAACTTGTTGGTTAATTTTTTTGTAGAATTTTTTTTTTTTTTTTTTGTTGCAAATTTTTCGTGATTTTTGTGACTGCTAATTATTAGAAAATTTTAAAAATTTAGCAATTACGTATTGGTAGTTAAGTTAGTGTTTTAAATTATTATAAAATAGTGAGTGAGCTAAGTGAATAGTTATTAGCTATATACCAAGTAAGTAATTATAAATCTACTCAAGAGGTGCCCCATTGAACATTCTTATTATTCTTAGACAAGATGTCTCTAGTTAATTTTGAGTATTGTTTAACTGATTTTCTTCTAAAAGAAACCCACGAGTTCAGTAAGCTTTCTTTTTTGTAAAAAAAAAAAAAAAAGTTATAGAACTAGGTCGCTCGACACCATCAATGAAAATTGATTATACGCGAAAGGATGGGTATCAGAAACATTTTCATGAGTCTTTTTACAAAAAGATTCCATGGCTGACTGGCAGTTGCAAATTATTGGGTCAATAACTTAATTCGTGCGGTTTGCTAAGAGATGGCGTAACTTGTATTATTCCATTGTTATTATTCCATTGGAACATGCGTTGGAAAGCTACTGTCATTGTACGTCATTTCAGTATATGTCATTCATTTGAAGGGTAAACAACAATAATTTTTTTTCACTCAAATATGTCGAACTTTGTGCCTGAAAAAGTGTCTTTGCGGAGAGTTCTTCTTCATTACTTTAATATGAAGAAAACTGCTGCCGAAAGTCATCGTATTTTGGTGGAAGTTTATGGTGAACATGCGCTAGCTGAACGAACGTGCCAAAAGTGGTTTGCACGATTTAAAAGTGGTGATTTTGGCTTGGAAGACGATGAACGTCCTGGGCAGCCAAAAAAGTTTGAAGATGAAGAACTGGAAGCATTACTCTATGAAGATTGTTGCCAAACACAAGAAGAGCTCGCAGAATCTTTGGGTGTCACTCAAGCAGCCATTCCAAAACGTTTAAAAGCAGCTGGATATATTCAAAAGCAAGGAAATTGGGTTCCACATGAACTCAAGCCGAGAGACGTCGAAAGGCGGTTTTGCATGTCCGAAATGCTGCTGGAACGCCACAAAAGGAAGTCATTTTTGCATCGGATTGTTACTGGTGATGAAAAATGGATCCATTACGACAACCCCAAGCGCAAAAAATCATATGTGAAACCCGGCCAACCAGCCAAATCAACGGCAAAGCCGAATATCCATGGCGCGAAAGCTCTGTATTTGGTGGGATCAGAAGGGTGTGCTGTATTATGAGCTGCTAAAACCGGATGAAACCATCAATGGACAACGCTACCGAACACAATTAATCCGTTTGAAGAGAGCAGTAGCCGAAAAACGCCCGGAATATGCGACCAGACACGAGGCAATAATTTTCCATCATGACAACGCTCGGCCCCACGTTGCTATTCCGGTTAAGAACTATTTGGAAAACAGTGGATGGGAAGTTTTACCCCACCCGCCTTATAGGCCAGACCTTGCCCCTTCTGACTACCATTTGTTCCGGTCGATGCAGAACGCCCTCACTGAAATACGGTTCACATCAGAGCAGAATATCAAAAATTGGCTTGATTGGCTTGGCTGCCAAGCCGGCGCAGTTCTTTTGGGATGGGATCCATAAATTGCCAGAAAGATGGGAAAAAGTCATAGCTTCAGATGGGCAATACTTTGAATAATACTATTGTACATGTTTTTCTTAAAAAATCGTTCAAAATTTGACAAAAAACCGCACGAATTAAGTTATAAACCCAATAAATAGAATGTTTTGTTTTCCTTGTCTTCTTTTTTCTAATTATTCTAGTGTTTGGAGTCACACAGATTTCTTTGATATAAACAATTTTATTAATTCTTCCAAAAAAAATGTTCAAACGGAAAATCATATACGCAGCTGCTTGCATTTGCATGAATTTGGCGAATATCGCATAGAGACTTCTTTAGGGAATTCTTACGAGGCTCATAATAGAAAAGTTGATCGCAATCGCGATTTAATGAAGCATTTCATAGACACTGTAGTTCTTCTAGGAAAACAAGAGCTGGCATTCCGTGGTCACGACGAAAAATCTGGATCAGATAATCGCGGTAATTATATTGAAACCCTTTCATACTTGGCTAAGTACGACCATTTAATGGATTCGCATTTAGAACAAAGTTCAAGTTCCCAAAACTCCATTTTTTCCAGCCTCTCCAATGACATTCAAAATGACTTGATACATAGTATCGCTGCAGTCATCAAATCCGAAATTAAGGATCAGATCAGTTCAATAAAATTTGTATCTCTGATGGTCGATGAAACACCAGATGTGAGCCACACAGAACAGCTCTGTATGCGTTAAAAGTGCGTTATTTAGCAGAAAATAGAATACAAGAAAGATTTCTAGGTTTCTTTGACGTAAGTATCGGTCGAAACGCGGTTATTTTGTGCGATAAAATTGTAAATGTCTTAGATAGTTTTAACTGTAAAGAAAAGTTAATAGGTCAGTCCTACGATGGTGCGGTCGTAATGTCCGGTGGCCATGGTGGAGTCCAAATAAGAATCCGGAATATATGCCCAATGGCTATTTTTATTCCCTGTTACGCCCATGTTCTGAATCGAGTTGTTCCTAAGTTGAAATTATTTTTTGGCTTTGTTAGTAGTATCGTTAGGTTTTTTAATAAATCATCTAAAAGAACCAATCTGCTAAAGACAATTGTTCATCGACGAATGCCCGGGGTATCAGAGACTCGATGGCAATATCATTCGCGTATAGTGAACGTCTTATTCAATTGAAGAGAAGATATTATGAAAACTTTTGAACAGATTTTATGTAAACCAGGAGAATGGGATAACGATACTCTGGTTATGTCCGAAAGTTTGTTGTACAAACTGCAGGACAAAGAATTTAGTTCTTTATTGCATGTTACTTCGGTCATATTTGCAAAAACAGTTTAGTTTAATTCAAAATAAACAAACTGACATAGAGCTTGGGAAGCAAGAGATCGAGGGTTTTGAGTCGTGGATTCATTCTGAATTTTTAAACTCATTTGACTCAATCTATGAGAGCGTAAGTCAGATTAAGAATAGGTCTAGTTCAATTGATTTATTAAACAAATCAAAATATGATAATTTTTCTAATTCAATTCCGGATGACAAGATATCTTCTTTAATTACCCTATTTCCGGGCATTTTTAATTTTACTACTTTAAAAAATGAACTCAAAGTTTTACACACAGTTTTTCAACTTTATAAGCATTTTAATACGGAAATGCTTAGAGATACTTTTTCTCAAACTCTAACATTGTGTGAAATCTTTTTAACCCTGCGTTTGACTGTGGCCTCTGTCGAAAGATCTTTTTCGACTTTAAATAAGAGTCCACACTTACTTAAGAAATTCCCAAAAAGAAGAAAGACTCTCAGACCTGGCACTTTTATCTATCGAACCTTCTTTTAGAAATTAAAAATAACTCAAATTTTTATGAAAGTATTTTAGCAGAATTCGTAAAAAAGAATCGTAGGATAGCTTTAGAGTACAAATAGGTAGTACATAATTGTAATTGCTAAATTTATTTATATTTAACAACGCTCCGAGTTATCAATAACTTATTTAGATTATTCTGCCCAGAACGGCTTCTTTCGAAGCCACTGTTTTTATGCGATGAGCTCATTGTCTACGTAAATTCCAATGATTTAAAGTATAACAAAGGTGGCCTGGATTGCATATCTTAATTATGTGTTTCGAATAACCACCAAAATGGAAGACTGCATAAAACATTTTACTTAAACTTTTTTCGGCTTCCCTCTCTTGAGATTTCACCCCACGCCACTGGAGTGTACACCCCTCTTAAAAGTTAAACAATTACTATTAAATGTAAATTACTAAATAAATTTCTTCAGTTGTAATAATACAACAAAAAATTATTTTCGTTTATAAACAAATCCATAGCAGCAAGTGTCAAAAGATAAATGTCTCCGCAGGTTAGACCATCATAAAATATGTATCTACGGAGTGTCAAAAGTAAATTAATTACGATATTATTATCTAGGTAAGATACCTATAATAATTTACGTAATTCAAAGTGCCTTACAGCCTACTACGAAATATTTGGTCTCTGCAGTAATAGTAGGCAGATTCTATTTCCATTTCAAGAATTGGAAATTATAGAGAGAAGCTTCTCACGTCAATTTTACTCTCGGGTGTTTGTTAGACATTGCGTTGAATTTACACCTTGTGTTGTTACATCCACCCCTCACAACCTCTTGGCCAATATCAGCTTCTCATTGGCGCAGTCGATTTTTTGTTTAATGCTATTGACTCGACTGATGATGTTATTCTTGTGGGTGATATTAAACTACTTCGCCTGCAGTGAACTAAGCCGGAAGATGCGACTCACTTTGTCACAATGAATGCCACATCTGACAAGGAAATCTTATTTACTGATCGACTACCAGTTTCAGGCCTTAACTAGTTTTATTTCATCCTATCGACTGATGCTGTTCACTGCATAGTCACCCAGAATTCTCACATTATTTCCAAACTGGACCATTATCCCCCTCCCCTACGAAAATGATAGCATTACTCATAGAAAACGTTCAATTTAAATTGTCACAAAGCCGATTTCGAAAAACTGAATTTTGAATTTATTCTGGACGAAAACACTAACAACCACTCAGCTGTCGTAACTTCTTTTCTTTGGAACGACTATGCGCTACAGAACATTCCACAAAAATGTCCTCTTGAGATTGTCAAAGGCTTTTCAGTCAACCACCCATAACCTGGATTGTGGCAAAAAGTACAGGTCACTTTCCACCGCGAACTGTGCACTGCTTAAATATTGGACGTTTCTAGCAGTGCGGAAATCAAACGAAGATTTCTTCTTGCCAATCACATCAGCCCGGAGAATCCTTGATTCCACTCCAGAGGGAGAACAAGGTAGAGGAAGACTTTATCTAAGGTGGCGTACGCAATTGGAAGGGGACCGCAACCCAGGTCCTCGCCGAACTGTAAGCGCCATATAAAAAAAAGTGAAGTAAGCATTGCGCGATACTGCCGAAGATACGAGTAAAACGTCAAATTAAGGGCTGAGAAGGATACTCATATGGGCAGGACAGCCCTTTTCAAATATACCTAAAACTTTTGCCTGCTTTTGGACCACCCCCATGAACGTAAAATGTAGACGAGAAAGTTACGTATACGTTATGAACTTTATTTAATTAATTATGTTGAATAAATCAGAAGCAATGAATCCATAAAAATGTTCAAAAAAAAATTAGGAAGCCAGAATGCAGCGTTTACCCATCGTCCACGTTCTACTTTTTTTTTCCTTTTAATTCAATTAAATTAACTTCTCATATTCGCACGTCCACGCGAAGGAGACAAAACTTCTACCAACCAAGTCTCCCGTGGTAACAACATCATAATCGTTGCCATCACCACGGACCTTCTCGGTGAGAGAGTGTGCCGTCAGCACAGCTGGCAAGCAGCAAGGAATCACACTCTAGCAACGGCAAGACCAAGATTATTCCCAAAAGTCCAAGTCCCATTTCTCATTTAGTCTCTGTCTCCGGAACGGCCATGTCCGCATCTTTTCCTTGCCCTTTGGCTTCCCATTTTCAGCATTGTGGAACGAATTTAATTGGCGCTAGCTTGGTCACGCGTCGTGACAGCTACCAGAAGATGGTGGCGAGTTGGGTGGCCTGGCGTTACACATTTTAACAAATGACTTTGGCTTTTATCGCAATTTGTAATTACATTGTCCTCGGAGGACGACAGCCACGACAGCAGCGATGGCGACAACAAGAGAGTTGTTCGCACGCGAGGGAATGTGATCCTTAAAAATGGTGCATCCGCGCGCAGGAGTGGTTCCTAGTGCGGTGGTCCACACTGAGGACAGAGGACAGTGCATCACAAATGAGGCATGCCATCTGACATCAGTGTTTTTTTTTTTTTTTTTTTGTTTTTGTCCCCGTTGTCCTTTTTTTTCCTTCAAGCAAGGAACAGGAGCAAGGGAAAAAAAACGTTCACCACCCACTCAAAGTTTTTCTTCTGCATAAATGAATTGCGATACGCGAGGGTGGGAGTGACTTTTTCGAACTTTCTTTCGGTTCGTTCTCTTCCAATTGAATGAAATGGCATATATCATTAAATGGGCAGCAGGGAAAACGAAAATTGCCCCTTGATTAATGAATGGGACTAATTTCGTGTCAAATTAGAAGAAAAATTGCTTTTCTACCGCTGCGCTGCTCTGCTCTGCCCAGGCTCCAAGAGAACTTATTGAATGGCATTCGAATGGGCAACTGGAGGAGGATGTGGATATGGTGTGTCCTGCTACTGGTAGACTCCGGCATCATCAGGTGAATTGGAAATGAGCGAAAAGTTTTTCTGTAGCGCGTGTGTATACCTTAAGGAGGTGGCAGCGATGATTGTATTTTTCTCAGTCCACAACTGTGAACGGAATAAATTCTTTGCTAATTGGCCGAGTTGTATGCTTCAGGCTGCTCCGCTGACGGAATTACTGGAAAAAAGACGACATGCCGTACAATGGGCATTCGAAAGCTTTGCATAGCAGAGGTATCTATAGTTCGGTGGATAAGAAGGCATTGAGCATTCCTGTTGCAATGTGCTAAAGGGCACTTTACGAGTACATCCTTTGGGATCTATTGATGCTTCTTTGAATAGCTATAGACACGTAAAGTTTTGTAACTTTACCAAGGGATTGTAGAAAAGTCAGAAGTGAAGGAAGCTTTTTGAAATATATACTTGTATTCGTACCATTGGCGGTCGGCTCAATTTAAACTTTTTGCGAAACAATCTAAACATTTTTTTTAAGGAGCAAGAGTTTTGATTTTACGAACATTGCCGATCTCGAAGGTAGGAAAACTGTTGGCAATGGAAGTAAGAGGGGCCAACAAGAATTAGTCTCTCAATTCTGCACCATGGTACTTTCGAAATATTTAGAAGTCGAAGTCAAGCATTTCTCATTTCCAAGAAAGAAATGAATCGGTAGATATGGTTGCGATCTGTCTGCTCTGATTTGGTTTTTAAATCCTGTGACAGATCGAATGTTCTCGCTCTCAAAACAATGTCAAATGGAATCCGCAAATACTTTTTCCAGAAGTACGTATATATTGTGATAGACCATCTGCAAGCGTCTTGCTAAACTCTTTTAGGCGAATAGACGCCTGGTTTTAAGGCAGCATCTGTTTTGCTCAACAGCCTTAATAGGAGCGTCAAAGAAGCTTCTGTAGCCGCTGTAGTGCCTCAATGAACATTAACGAACTGAAGGACAACTATTTCCCCGGTCCTGATGACTTGCCCGCCATGGTTTTGAAACAATGTGTGATCCATCTGACTAAGCCCTCACTGTGTTTTTCCTAGATTCATACATTATTCCTATCCACAAAAAAGGGTGTAAGAGTGAAGTTTCCAGATTAGGGCTGTTAGCTAAAAGACAACACACTTAGACCAATAATAGGCCCATTGTGATACCACGTGTGTTTGGAAAGCTGTCTCTAGCATACTCATTGCACCATTTGGAGCTTCTAATGAAGCGTAGGAGGTATCTAACGTCTATTGTTTTTTTCAGATCATTTAGGTCGTTGAAACAGAAGGCTCCTAAGTGGAGGTTTCTTCTTTGGGAGAGAGCTGACCAGGTGCAAAGAAGGTGAAGAATAGTCTCCTCCTCCTCCTCGTCCATGCAGCTTCTGCAGAAATCATTTGAGAATATGCCAAGTCTTATTGCATGCTTGCCTATTCGACAGTGTCCAGTGATGGAACCAATTTCAGCACTGATATGCGATCTATTGAGAGAAATAAAATTCTTAGAGCGTTTCACATCCAGCTTAAGCCAAATCTGTTTAGTCGCTGGACATTTTACATGTAGCCATCGGCATACACAGTGAACTTTTGCCTGGAAGGATGGGTACTGTTGTTCCATGTCTGGCAAGTTCGTCAGAATTACGAAATAATTCTGGAATAACCTTATGCCCAAATTAGGTGAATATTAAACTGCTCCGCCATTTCTATAAGAGACGATAGGCGTCTAGAGCTGTTAAAGAATTTATAGAGGATGATTCCAAGGATTTGATTACTGCTTGGCTGTCTGAAAAGATGCGGATATCAACGGACGATATCACGTTTTTCTTTAGCCAAGACAAGACATCTCTTATTGCCATTATCTCCGCCTTGAATATGCTACAGTGGTTTGTGAGATGAAAAGTAACGTTTAGATTAAGACTATCAGAGAAGACACCACCACCCACCCCATCGTTATTTTTTGAACCGTCGGTATAAAAAAAAAAAAAATCTAACTATTGGCCCATTGCTAAACTCTCATGCTCTTGCACTACAAGCCATTCTTTTCTACTAAGCAGCACGGATTCCTTAAGGGCAGATCGACAACCACAAACTTAACTGAATTCTAAATTTGTGTCAAATACACTCTGCGCATTGGAGGATGGCAATGAAGTTAATGTTGTTGCCACTGATTTTAGGAAGTGTTTTGACAAAATTCATCACCAAATTATTCTCTTTAAGCTAAAAGAGGTTTATTTCGTGGATCAAATCGTTTCTGGATGAGCGCCAGTACAAAGGCAATTTTAGGTTTTCAGTACCTGATACTATTATAGCAACTTCGGGGGTCCCTCAAGGCAGACATCTTGGACCATTAATCTTTATCCTAGCTATAAACGATGCTGTATCGTATATGAATGAGCCCCAATACAAAGTCCATTTTAGATCTTCAGTACCTATTATAGCAACTTCAAGGGTCCCTCAAAGAAGCCATCTTGGGCCATTGATCTTTATCTTAGCTATAAACGATTCTGAATATATCATCAGAGGCTGATCTGTCTAAGCTGATGACATGATGACATTAAGCACATATTATCTACTGCTGACTCCCGCCTATTATAGGAAGACTTGAATAGATTCTCTATGTGGTGTCAACAATTTTTTTTAGAACTGAATGTCGACAAATGTCACTTTATTACTTATTCCCGTAAAAGCCTTTCACAACTCCATTCGTGAAGAACTTGTACCCTCAGTAACTTCAACACATGATTTGGGTGTCATCTGTGCTAGTGAACTCAACTTTCGTTCCCATCTTGATAACTCTATAAGCAGAGGACCAACTCATCACTTGGTTTAGTGAAACTCTGGTCTTAGGATTTTTCGGATTCCTCCGTTTCAAAGTCCCTCTACAGTACCTTTGTAAGGCCCCTTCTCGAGTACGCTAGCCAAATATGGTCACCTTTTTACGATGTTCATATCAAAAGAATTGAATCTATGCAGCGCAGATTCATCCGATTTATTTTACGCGGTCTTTCTGGGAGTGATTACTATAACCTTACCACCCTACAAGGATCGTCTGAAACTGATTAATTTACAGTCGTTGGAAATCTGTCTTGATATTGCCGATATTATGTTGTGAATCAGTTGATAGCAGGAAACATTGATGAAACTACTTTCCTTGAATACAAATCCCCGCAACCTAAGGTCTGCACCTCTCTTTCGTCTTGTCACTCACGGCAATTATGGTTACACTACATGTTGTACGAATATCTGTATAACATCCTTAAGTAACTGGCCCTGTATTCAAAACTAGTTTTTCAACAAACGAATGCTCTTCGTTTCCAATTTGTTCAACTTTATCAATTAAAATATTATAATAAGCAGCATGCAATCATAAGTAAGACACATGTGCTTTCTAGCCAACTGTGCTGGTCCTTCTCTCTCCTTTGTGAACATTGTTTCCTTAAACAATTCTAATTTATTAAAATCAATTCCCCGCAACAATTGTATTCGACTATTAAGGAAGTTCGGAAATTTTACCATGGCAGGCAATGCATATGGTGCAGCGCCACTTAAATGCAAACGATTGTTACAATTACAAAAAAGGACGATTTCCCGACAATACACTCACTTAGAAGCGATTTGTAAAACCTGTTCTTACCTCAGTCTTACCAAGGACTTTCGTTGAAGTACAAAAAAAAATTAAACGCCAACCGACAAATAAGTTGGTAATTTGCATTTGAATTACCTGGTCCAGAAGGACCAATTCCAATTTCTTTAAAGAGGTGACAACCTCAACAAAAAAGGATAATCATCCATCGTGAGAAAACTATTTAAGTTCGCTTATGTTTTTGTTTCCTTGCCATGCTGCTGTTGTTGTTTTGGCTCCGATGAAAGGATGAATAATAAAAGAAAAGGATAAGAACTGGTAAAGTTAAGTAACTTGTGTTTGTTTCTCTCCCCGTTTGTAGTTATCCTTCCGGGTTCCGCGATCGTCTTTTTAATGTGACCTTCCTACGTACTGCGTGTGCAACCGTGAAAACCCTTTCCTTTCGGGATGCTGGCTATAGAACTACTTTGCATATTAAATAGAAATACATATTTTCCTCTTCCGCGGTGGGTTTCTGCTTTTTTGCCTCACAGTGTGACCTGGAAGGAGATAATGGGAGACAATCCTTTTCTTTTTTTTTTAAAGGTAACAGGATCCGGTTTTATTCGATTTTTTTTTTAGCGAATTGTTAAAAATTAAAAAAATATTTTTTTGGATAAAAAAAAAGAGGTACCCTGCACCCTTCCGGAAGTTCTGTATTCAAATCTTATGATTGACATGAGACCAGTAGAAATGTCTCCCGACTGGGAATTGTCTTCATAGTTTTAAGATGAATTTGTAGTGAGATTATTGTTTTTTTATTAAAGATTCGCTTACGAAGTACTTGAGAGGGTTGACAATTTTTTAGAGAAATCTTTTGACAACTTTCCGATAGAGGAAGCTGGTTGCCAATGAAAGCGACATATCCGTGGGAATTTTGTTTCTTCCGGTAGTACTTTCGAGGCTATAAAGTTACAATAATACCAAAATAATTTTAATAAAATTCTGATACGGAAGAGTACTTTATAAAATATTTCAGTTTTTGTTCAGCTTTAGTGTCCTACTTCCACTGAAGGTGTGACATACATCTTCAGTAGTGAATCTGGGGACACATTGTAGGACACCCAATGTGATGATTCCTGCAGCGACCTTCAACACTAGTTCAAAGTTCGAATGACGAACACAGATGGCTTAAATAGTAAAGAAAAGATGTTCCATACAATGGATTTGGATGGCGAGTGGTCCAGAAACTATTTAAAACTCTTTTTAGGCCAGCAGTGCTTAATTGATGTTCCCCGGTAACTACATACATACATATATAAACTGTTAACATATAAGCTGATATTTAAAGTGCGGTGGTCTCTGTAACCGAAACGACCATCGTTAAAGGTTTATGGATTTCTGCAACACCATCCGCCTTGTCATAGGTGGAACCACGTATAAACAATAGGCCTTTATTACATAGTGCGCCAACAGCTTACGGACACTTGTGGTCAATGGCCGCGTTCCAAGCGTACTGTGTCCGCTAGCCAATAGACAGCAAAATCATGGAGCGGACTTTTGGCCTTACAAAAGCTGATAGCTAGAAACTCGCTAGATTTACTAGACGTGGGTAACTATCGTTAGTCGACACTTTCGATTATTCTCGATAGCATTCGATTGTTTAAATTGAACCTTTTAATAAAATTTAGTTAAACTAACAAAAAACAATATTAGGCTGTATAAAATGTTATTAAATCAACTAATGGAAACAATTAGCTAGTTATACAGTCAGTTTGAGGTCTCTCTACGAATTAGCGACTTATAAATTGTTAGTGTCTAGAATAATGTATGTGTAAAATTCCATTCGACTTAAGTTACCAAAAATTTAGAACATTTATTTGTTTTAAACACTTTTGACTATCGATAACACTTTCTGGCCATCGATTTCCGATTTTTCATTCTATCGAAGACATTGGAATATCAAAGAGCAGTCTAAAATAAGATTTAATGAAATTCTATCAATCTGCACTGAAAAGTTAGTAAGTGGTAGACTAATCCTGGAAAATCTTAAGCGAAAGTCGATAATAAGCGATAGTTTTTTTTTTTTAATATCGGTTGTTTTCGGCTTTTATTCGATGACCCTATCGCTAGTGAATTGTTTTGACAGCTTCTCTTTTTCTTATCTAGCTAAGTGTGAGAAATTTCATCGCTATATCCCCTCCACGAATCCCCGATAGCACTAGTAGCGGAAAATGTTGACAGCCCTGTCATCCTGGTACAAAAAGTCATTTTGCTAGATTTTAGCAGAGTGCTTGGAACGTGCCGCACGAAGAGAGACAATCGGTAGCATCATGCTGCTAAATATAGAGAGGAACGCTGTATTTGTGACCGGAGCGGAATATACGAGTATTATCGAAAGATCTAGGAGAGACCATAGCACTTGCATGGCTGCATCCTGTTCGAGGAGTGGTTAAAAATTCAAATTCAGTTCAAGCACTGCAGTTACCAACGCATGGGGCAGAAGAAAGCTTGAATCGTATGAAAAAGGGGAAAGTCCAGTATAGAATGGGCCGTTACAAGAAAAACAAAACGAAGAAGCAAGCAGAAAGTTAATGCGACAGCAGAACCGTGTACAAGGTCACCAGAAAACTGATAGCTTGCTCAACACTTGGTAAACAAATTTGATGGCTCTCTGGTGGTTTAGGATCAACATTTTTTTATTTACCATTTTAACTACATCTTAGATGGAGATACGCACTTGGAATCACTATTATACCGCAACTCGAGATTAATGATATCGCCTGAAAACTAATAAATTGGCAGGACTTGGTAGCAATCATCGTGTACTCCAATGCACCAATACAGTCCGCAAACCTTATTTACTCACTTACAGAAAAAGTTTGGGAGACCGAGAATCAGCACGGTAGATGCCCTTAAAATCATAGCAAAGGAACAAAGCATACTTAGAACTGGAACTAGCTTGTTGAAGAGAAGATCTAGAAGCAAAAAGGTTGTTAGGTCAGTGCAATAGGACGTGTCAACAAAGATTTCGAATATAACCAAAGTTACCAGGTGTATCAAAGCCAGCATGTTCCAGCATGAACGCCAAGGTCTGTGGCTTGTTTGTATAAACCCAATACAAAGAAAGACGTCAGGAACAGTCAAATCGGGCGATATTGCCAAAACGAGAGATTAACATTCTTTTATTTTTCAGAAATAAAATTAATTTATTTTTAGCATTTTTCTTTTCTTATCTTTAAGCTCACTGCAATCTGTAAGTACGTATGGTAGATTAAATAAAAATTATAATAAATATAAATAAAATTCAAATTAAACGATTAGCAAGAAAAATAGAAGATGATCTAAAGAAAATGTTTTCTCACCAAAAAATAAATTATTTCATCAGCAGAATATAATTTTTTGCTGAGCAGTAGATAATTTGTTGGTCAACTGAAAATGTAAAAGATCAGTAAATATGTCAATAGGTTATCTAAAAAATCTTATGGGTGCGCCATCTGCGGGTTTCTTTTTAAATTACATGTTATTTTGACACTGACAGCTCTTTCGTGCTCAAAAAACTTACAGAAACGATTTACGCTTGAACAACGTTGAATTTAAAACTTATTTCCAAAATGAGTGCTGTGTTGCCAAAACAGTGTGAATTTTGAAAAGAAATTTCGGTCGAAATAATGCACTAACCGTATCTGCTGTTCCCAAGTTTGTGATGAAAGTTCTTGAGATTGGCATGCTAATTGATAACACAAGTTACCCTCGTGTTCGTTCTGTGCGTTCAGCCGAGAAAATTGCTGCTGTTGTCGAAAGTGTGCGCCTAAACTCGAGAACCTCTACTTGCCATAGATCTCAGCACCTGAACATTAGCTGCGCTAGCCTGAGGAGAATTATGCATAAAAACCTCCGATTATTTCCATACAAGGTCCAACTGACTCAGGAATTGAAGCAAAATGACCACCCGCTTCGTTATCGGTTCTCTGTTTGAGCTTTAGAGCAGCTCGAAATTGACGTCGGTTTTAAAAAAAAAAAAAAAATATTCCGGGTGAGGGCATTTTCATCTATAGAATGCCGGCATTATTGGTCCATTTTTCTTCGAAGATGAGGATGGCAATAATGTTACGGTCGACGGAGAGTGCTATAGAGGCATGATAACCTTTTTTTTTTGGAAAATAACTTGGACGATCACTGTCCATACAAGTCGTCCAACAATCGATCTTTTGCGCACTAAGATCAATAATCGTGTAATCAGCTATTTCGATGATGTTGCGATTTGACGCCGTTGGACTTCTTTTTTGTGTTTCTTCACAATTCTGGCCTCTTGCGACGAACATTTTCCCTCAAACGGTATAATGCGCTCATGTAATACTCATTATTTACTGTCTGGCTTGGCGAAAGAAATTCGGAGTGGACCACACCAGGGCAATCAAAGAAAACGGTCAACAAAGCCTTGATTTTGGATCGACTCTGTTGTGGATTTTTGGGTTTTGGCTCGTCTGAAAAGCGCCATTCCGATGATTCTAGGTTAGTTTCGATGTCATATTCATAGACTCATGTCTCGTCACCGGTAATGATGCCATCGATAACATTTTGGCCCAAAGAAAGCATTTCTTTAGCGACATCAATGCTATGCTGTTTCTGCAACAAATTCAAAGAAATTCGCAGAACACAACAAACACTGACTTGTTTACAAAGCTATCACACACAAACTTCCGAAAAACAGATATTTGAGAGCCAGATGACAGATGTACCAACCTAAAAAAAAAAGCATTTGTCAATATCTCAAACGCGGTTTGTTTGAATGGGAAATTCCGGGTACTTTTTGATCAGAAAGTAGATAGTGAAAGAAAACTATACAAATTAAGGGAAAACTCAAAAGCCTTGTGAAATAAAGTATTTGACAGAAATGGGGGGACATTATTTTTTATGAAGACCATCCAGTTTGTTTTTCTTTATTTTCTGTATATTAAAAGAATAATTGCTAATCAAATAATTCATTTTTGCTGATCAAAATGCCCTATACCGTAGCCTTTATTTATACCAATCTACCAGCGCAAAAGAGTGTATATAAAAATCGGTAAATGCACTCTTACCTCTTACATTATATACTTGGTCTTACATAGGCATGGACTACACAACATGTCCCAACTGGGAATATTTCCACCCGTTCAATCTGCGATTATATAGATCAAACACAATGGGTAATAATAAAAGGGTTGAATCTGGGAAAGGGTGTTATTAGCACACGCTTGCTCAATGATTAGAAGCGTTTCCCTTTCAGTGCATTCATTTTTTTCCCCGCGATGTCAGCGAAAGACATATCGCACGCGGATAACGAACACTTTTTAATCATCTGCTTGGTTTTAAAAAAGTATATACGAATCTCACATATGTATATAATGCCCACTTAAAAACATAAATAACATCCTGCATCTACCTCTCATTAAAATTAAATAATTTTTTTTTGAAGAAATAAAGAAATAATCCAACTGTCAAACCCCACGAGCCAAGGACTTTGTCGTCCTTTCAACAAAAAAGAAAAATTAAACAGGCAACATGAAAAGAAAAATTCTAAGGAGATGCAACGTTGTCAGTGGTGGTAATGCTGGAAATCTTCTTTTAGAAAGCCAGGAGAAAAAATAAAGCTGTTGAATCAAATGGAAAATAAATTATTAAAATGTGCAAAGGGAAACATTTTTTCTATTTTGCCAGGCTCCAAAGGTTGGCAGGGGACTAGAAAAAAAAAGATATATCAAAAGAAAACAAGGATGTTGTGATATTTTTTCAACGTCCTGCGGAAAGGCAGATCTTAGCAATTCAATTTGCTTTTTTTTCTTCTTCTCTTTATCTGTCAGATAAAATTTATATATTTGTAAGATATCCCCGTACTACTCGTGATGATTATCCTGATTATGGTAAAAAAAAAAAAACATGATGAGGGTTGGGGGAGGAAGGTCATCACCGCAGTTCATTTATTTGAAATACAAAAATGAGGAAAATGGCGTTTGTTTTTATTTTCCACGCGAATCACCAGCGCCACAGGGTGGAGGGAGTATGATGATGGTGGGCCAGAATGTAGGTAGTAAATTGAACTTAGGGTGGATATTATGTATTTTTTTTTTATGGCATCGTAACCACCATGAACGGCCATAGTGATTTTCTTCATCTTTACTGCGCGCGATGAATATAAGCATCACCGAGGAGGACAAGAGTAGATATATTCGTTAAGGATATTGCGCGTAACGATGTCCCGTGGTAGGTAACTATGGCAAATGGCAGGATACAAATAGAATTTCATGTAACCCCCGCGCCGAAGAGCGGACATTTTGTGTATGTTAGTCGCGTTTCGTTAATTTTAATTCGAGTTTTTTTTTTTTTTTTTTTTTCTGCCTCTTTCCAAGGATGTGTGCGTCCTTATTATATGAAAGCATTAAGATGCATGGAGAGAACATAATGAGGTTAAATTAGAAAAAATGTAAATTTATTTTGATTACAATAAATAATGAAAGAATTTATGAGGAGCTGTGAGTTTTAATGGCATTTTTACACTGTTTTTGCTTTCGAATTTATGTGTAATTAAAATTTATATAAAAAAAAAATACGAACATTGTATACAGGTATTTTGTATACAGTATTTTGATATAAATGCTTTTCGTTTAACTGTCAAATGCACTAAAAAGCAAGTATTCATATTGACGGGACATTCTCCGTCCGTGTTCTTTCCCGTCATTCCAACGACTGTGTCCCCCTTTTTGAAAATCTATTACAATTAAAGTCATTTGGAACCATATGTCACTCGCATCAGTGTCTTCAATCTCTGGCTAATAAAAACTTGTTATCATTTGACCATACCGCAGAGAATTCACCGTAATTCACCATATAGGGTGTCCAAGGTGTATTGGATATTTTTAAGCAGTAGGGTTCAGTAGGGTCTGGCACAAACTATTTTGCGAAATATTGGAATCCATATCTTACCCCATCTCAACCCGGTTTTGATAATTTTCAGTAAAGTAAATCTGTATATCTGTCGTAACTCAAAACCCAAATTTCACCTAAATCCGTTTAAGAAATCTCGAGTTAGGCGACTATTAAAGATGATTTAAACATTTTTGAAATCGCGCGCCATTATGTGTCCCTCTCACACTTGATCTGATTTTGACAGATTTTCAACGAAATGAGGTACATTACATACAAAATAAATTTCATCAAAATGTCGTAAGTATTTCTCGAGAGAGACGTGTGAGAACAAACATATGGGCAGAAGTGGAACAAAAAGTGTTTATTTGAACTGACCACAGCTTTCTCTTTCTTCGCGGAATAACGAGAAAGCAAAAATAGGGTGCATTTAAAATAAACTTGACCAGTTTTTTTTTATTAGTTTTTGTAGTTTTTAATATTTTGCAAACAAACAAATTTGAAACAATCTAGAACCAACCTTGAAAAACCGAAAACTAATTTCGAAAATTTGACTTTCTTTTCCATTTTAATCCGGTCTATTCAACTTGTTTCCTAATTATACTTCCCCGAAATCCGTAGACTAAAAGGAAGCTATGATCGTTTCCGATTGGGTTAGGCCAAAGCATGCACTTTTTGTTCCACTTCTGCCAGTCTATTTGTTCTTGCATGCCTTGCTTGGGATTGACTAAACAGATTCTGATGAAATTTATATTGTATCGTTGTACATAGTTTGATCTAAAAATTTTTAAAGTCGGATGTATGAAATAGTGGGAGTGGGCTTTACAAATCTTCTGTCATGAGGGAAAGGAGTTAGGATCCTTTTGTCCGTGTCCTTTGTAAAAAAAATAACATTCTGGCTTGGAGATGCCATCACTTTGAAAAGAAAATTTTATCCCCAAAGAGAGATTAATAGATCCCCATATAAACTACATACGGTGTTCCAGATTTCATGTCATTTTGAAAGAGGAAGATTTCTTGGGCCCAATGAAGTAAAAATGTATACTAGATGTAGAATCTACTTTGACTACTGTCCGAAATACACATTTTTCAGTTGAATAACGTCAGATGTTATAACTTCTGAACAGAACTACCTATTGCATTATGTTTAGTATCTTTTTTGAAGTGAATAGAACGTTCTTTTTTAAAGTACAAAGAACTGTTTAAATCGTTAGTTTTAACAATTTCTTAAATCGTCAAAATAATGTTAGTTAAATACATAATTTGCATAAAGAAGAATATTTCATTTAGTTCCAAAAAATATTGAAAATAGTGTAACAGGTGGTCACGTTCAGAAATTGTAACATCTGACGTGATACAACTGAGCAAAATATACTTTTGATTTGTTACGTCACAAGATGCTTTATTTTATTTTATATTTTTATAATTTACCGCATATGTACCTACTCAGTAAAGAGTTATTCATTTCCTGGTTGGGATTTCACATCCCTGCCATATGGCATCTGTCAAATCCATCTGTCATCCATAGCAACAATTTCTTGCTTTGCTTTTTTATGGGTCGTTTAACCACCGCTCAGCGCATTAAAAAATTGCTACTTCTTACTACAAAAATAAAAATTCTATAATATCTGTGTATCGCGATTAAGAACAGATTATGGTCGTCATAATCGCTCGACTGGTCAAATAAATCGGTAGTGTTTGTGATGTCGAAAGACCTGTACATCATCATAATGCTCTATCAACTGAAAACTGTGAGCGCCTCAGTGCTCGAAATCCGGAATTGTCAATTCCATGCTGCGCTCAGCAGTTGGGCATTTCCTACAGCTCCGTTTGGCGTATTTTGCGCTTGGAATTGCATCTCCATCCCTATAAGTAGGGTGGTCATATGGCTGAAAATGCAACTCGATCGTGTTGATATCAGGAGGATGAAAAAAAATACTGTGAATCATAAGCAACGAAAATAAAAGCAAAATCAAAAATGCTCCCCAATAAACTGGACGCTACCCTTGGAGTTTGCAGAAACTTAATACCACCTAAGTTTCAAACCACTACACCAAATCCTTTCTCTCTCTCTCTCTTTATCACAACACCCGTGCCCTGTAATAGTATAAGGGTATTCACATCCCCTTTGGAGCGCGCAAATTATAAAAAAAAAAAATAAGATCGAGCTTATGCACAACGAAAGCCCGCTGACCATAGAATGCGCAGAAAATACGTCGATTGGGTGTTGGAAAATCAACAAGTTGACGCCGATTTTTCGAACAAAATCTCTTCAGCTAAGTGGCCTATTTCTCGCTCGGCAATTGGTAAACACATAAAATTACAGAATTTAGGGTTCTAAGAATCTAAATGTGATCGTTGGGAGGCCTTTGCATCCACCACGTGTGACAGTTTGGTGCACACTGTGGACCGGCGGGGTGATTGACCCTTATTTTTTTTTGAAAACGAAGAAGGCACCACCGTTACGGTGAATTCTATGGTCAAATGATAACCCACTTTTCTTGGCCTGCGATTGAAAATATTGATGTGAGCAAAATGTGGTCCCAACAGGTCGGGGCTAAGTGCAAAACAACACAGGAAAATTTGTATCTATTGCAAGAAAAGTTCCTCGCCCGTTTAATTTGACCCCGTTGGATCTCTTTTTGTAGTGCTATGCTAAAGATCATGTATATGCAGACAATCTCCAAACTTTGGTGCACTTAAAAACCAACATCCGTGAAGTTATGGCCGCAATACACACAGAAATGTGCCGAAAAGTCGTAGAAAATTACCTCACAGGAAAGTTTGCAAAAACTCCTGTGGCGGCCATTTAACCGATGTTGTATTTCATTAAAAATTTTAAAAATGTTATTCAAAAATTTGATACTTTATTTTATTTATTTAAAATTAAAATAATAAAAGCACATAATTTCAGCTCTATTTTTTTCTAATATTTTGTATTCGTTGCCCAAATATGGTCCCTTAAGCAGCTGATCGAACGCGTACTGTACGAAGTTGTACACACATCTGATCATTTACCATCTCTGTGTCAGCGTCCAGGAGAGAACTTATTAAACGTCAACTGTTCGGCAAATTCATAATTAGGTTGAACCTTATCTGACCGTCTATTGTTGACGTTGTGGCAAAACCACATGTGACAGGACTGTTGGTGTTGCCGCAATTCATATATCCTGTAAAATTTATTAGATTTCGTTTACGCTCTATGCTCTCAAGATGTCTAGGAGTTATAAGATCATCGTTCCCGTTCAGCTTTGTGTACACAGGACGTACTATAGGTATGTAATAATACGTAACAAACCACAGTTAATGAATAATCCAATTAAAACCAAACCACAATCGCCTGCATTAATACCTACCTACACCAATTCATTTACAAAATTCAGCATCCACTACCCAGAGCACCCTTGAAATCCTTTTTCTCAGTTTCCAACAAAATTCCCGCCAATCAGAAAATCCAACAATTCCAGCCCCATTGGCAAGAGATTCCTTTCTTTCGCGACTTCTGTGTCATAAACTCTCATTAGTGCAGCATTTCGTTTATTAATTTTTCTCTCCTTCAGGGAGAAATTCGTCGAAAAAATAAAAAATAAGGCATTTAAAAAAGAATCCTTAGAAATCTCTTACCACCACGAGTTCGTGCTGTTGACGCGACGCCGACCTTGCCGCAACCAACTGCAAATAATTACTATTATTCCATAATTTACTGTACCATGGGACAAAGTAGCACCAGGTCTACCTTTCTCCACCTCAAGCTCCATCTCTATGCTTCATCCGCAACCACACAGCAACCCTTTGAAGAATAAAAGAATTGTTGAATTTTATTTTTTACTATTTTTTGCTCTCCTATTTTCCATTTTTTTTTTTTTTTTTTAATTACTATTATTATCCTCTTGCGAGAAAAAAAAATCAGGAAATATCGCGGAATGAAATGTTAAAAAAAAATGGAGGAAAATACTAGAATCAGAAATACCTGGGGCCATGCCTTATCCACTCATCATTCCAGCAATATGGATTGAGATTTATATAAAAACTACTAATTGCAGGATTCTGTGGGATGTGGCAGTGGGATCCTTCAAATTTGATTTAGACTTTGGACCTATGGACTGATATCTACAAATCTTTGTAAGCATTTTTCTGTTGGATTCTGTAAGTTGAGAAGTACCAACAAAACCCCGCACATATGCATCTTTTCTAAAACGTATTGTATTTCACTGAAATTTTAATATATCTATAATTTTTTTATGAGGCATTGACCTTCCTAACACGAACTACCTATTTGTGGCTAAATTTTTCAAACTTTCCAGATCCGATGTCATATACGTTAAATACCTTTCTGCTTATAACCGCTTTTCCTTATTGTCTGTATCTCTTTATCAGGAGTATATCGATCGAATGCAACAGAGTCTAATCTCTGATCCGAAGTGCTTTTACCAGTCTATCAACGTCAAAAGAAAATCAGATGGCTTTCCTTCCACTCTAAAACTATAATCGTTAACCTTTTCGCGACCTTTTTCAGCCAGACCAATCGCATGAACCTGACCTGACTTCCATTGTAAACAAATTCTCTCCCCAGTACAACACGGATTTTTAAAAGGTAGATCTACTAAAACAAATCTAACAGAATTCTTATCTCTCGCACTACATGCATTAGAAGATGGTAATGAAGTTGATGTTATTACCACAGATTATAGCAAAGCTTTCGATAAAATCTCTCACCAACTTATTTGCCTTAAACTCAGGGCCCTTAATTTTCCACTATTTTTGATTTCCTGGATTAGAAAACCGCCAGTATAGAGACCTCTTCACAAACTCAGTATCTAATCCCATCAGTGCCACCTCAGGAGTTCCTCAAGGTAGTCATCTGGGACCCCTGCTTTTTGTCTTAACCATCAACGACGTTGGTCTCATCTTAAAGGATTCTGGACCTTTCCATGTATGCAGACGATAAAAAAATCTTTAAGATAATTTCTTCCCCATCAGATTCTCTCTTACTACAAAGCGACCTCAAGTAAAGTAAATATAATTTCTTAGAGTTGAATGTGACGAAATGCAAATCTATTACAAATCTACAATGTAACTATTACTTCAGTGAATTCTATCTGCGATCTAGGTATAATTAGCAAAGCCAACTCTTCCCTCGATTGCATCAAGCGCTGGTCCAAAGAATTCTCTAATCCTTATGTCACTAGATCCCTTTATATCACCTTCGCCAGGCACATCCTTGAATATGCTAGCCAAGTTTGGTCACCCTATGACGATAGCCATTCTCTGAAAATTGAAGCAGTCGAGCGTAGATTCATCCGTTTCGCCATACGTGATCTCTCTTGGGCTGGCAGATACAATTTGCCTCCGTATGAAAATCGGCTTAAATTGATCAATTGACAAACTCTCTTAGACCGTCGTGAACTTGCTGACATACTCTTTGTACATCACACTTTGTACATAAACACTAACCCTCACAATCTTAACTCTGTACATCTATTTCGTTTCGCTACTCACCGCGCTAATTATGACCATTTTGAACCCATGTCCAGAATGCTTTCACATATCAAGATCCACCCTTAAAGTCATAAAGTTTTTGGATTTCCTCTGTTGTTATATCTTTAGTCCACACTTCCTCTATGACTTTTTTTTTAAGCTCTTCAATTGCTTTAGGTGCCTTGTTGCATAATTTCTGACCCATTATTTATATAGGGTTATCTGGCACTGCGACCTAATGGTCTATTGTGCCCCTTATAATATCTAGGAGAGGTTCATTCCTTCATTAGAGTCAAAATATAATTCCTTCAGAATTGTTATCGGGGTTCAAACACTCTCACTTTGCCTTGGCAAGGATAGTTCGACCTAGAGGACCCTCTCTAATCCAGTTTCTCTTAGGAATCCGGGAATGAGAAGTGGATTTATCGTTGGTATATTCTCATTTGATAGTTGGTACTTGCCCAAGCATTTCAATCTTTTGTGGGTCAGTGCCCCACAAGACTCCAGAAGATGTTCTGAAGTCTCATTGGACTTATTGCAGAATATGCAAAGGCCTTCGTTTGTTATACCTAGTTTCCTCAAATGCTCCCCGAGTTTACATAGCCCCTTTAGAAAGTCTGTTAAGATACATAGGTTGTTCTTGTTAAGGCAGATGCACGCTTCAAATCCCTTCCAGTTGTAGTGTCCCAGAAGTTTCTTAGCTTGCCTCAGACCTGAAATATTGACCCAGGTTCTCGCCCAGTTTTCTTTCTCCAACTTCCTGAATTCTTCGCGTATGGTATGGTTTCCTATTCCTCAGAATGGTTCAGGTCCAATAAAGGATTCTGCTGCTCCTTGTCTGCTTCTTCGTTGCCCTCTATTCCAGCGTGGCCAGGAATCCAATAGAGGGTTACCATGTTACTGCTATCCAATTCATTAAGTTTGTATAGGCATTCCCACACAAGTTTTGATTTAATGACATGGGAGTCAAGTGCCTTGATAGCTGTTTGACTCTCTGACAATATCTGACCCATAATTGACCACAAGTTCTCTATTATATTAAGGTCAGGGCCATTTCCTGGCCAATTTAGGGATTCAAGGGCAATATCTGACTTGCATTGGGTTATCTGTTGGTTGAATGAAAGCAATAGTAGTTTTGAGTTTACATTTTAAGTCAAAATTTGTTTTTACTTACGAAATGGGGTTTGGGATGTAGCCGCATAACTCCTATATTATAGAAACAACAGCGTCAGCATGATTTCTTTGTATTTTGCTGCATTTACAGAACCATCCAAAAGCAAAATATGGCCAAGATCCCAATTTGTCATGTATCCCCAAACCATAAAATATGGTGAATGCTTAACTCCTTAGCTCTTCTTCACAATTACTGCCGTCCAATCAAATTAAATTTGGATTCTTCAGAAATATAACCCTTTTCCAATAGTTTGCGACCAATTCCCGGTGCTGTTTGGCCCACATTAATCTTTTCTGCAGGACTACGAGCTTGAAGACCCACTTCATTTAGACGGCGTTGAACACTCCGCGTGCTGATGTTAATAGAATATATCTCGTTCAAGTCTTTTCTCAATTCCTTGACAGTTACGAGCTGATTTTTCAGAGACATACGCTCCAAAATCCGATCTTGCCGGGTTGTCGTTTTTTTGGGTCTTCCTCTTTGACACTTTGTCGCGGTCTAGAGCACTAATGCGTTATCGACTTGAGTGTTTTTTTAAAAAAGAATAAGTATATCACAGAAAAACTCCAATCGTACTCACATATGCGTTATAAATTTGAGAGAACATTTTTAATAGTGCGACGTTTTTTTGACACTGGGTGTCCATTTGAATAAGGAATTTTGAATATCCCATTTGTTCCTTTGTGTATTGAAAAAATATTCTACACAACAGATGCCTATCAACTAGAATTCACTTTGTAATATAAGCTTTTAAGTCATTGCTTACCCCACTTTTCTATTGTTTACTGTGTTTGTTCACTACAAGGGTATCACCTGTCAATGACGGACATTACCACATGTAATCCTGTAAACATTAGCAGCATGCCACTTGCAGGTCTTCGTCGTTCATCAGCGTTCGACTGTACAAACGTTTGGTGATAGAATTTGATCCATTTTACATCAGCTCAATTAAGTTGGTTACACTTGAATGTAAGCCTCTAAACTGGTCTGTATTAGTCAGCAATCAGATGGATTACAAATGTCTAATAGTATCTTCGAAGGGGAAATTAGCTTCAATGTAGCAGTACTTAATGGGGACGGACAAAAAAGAATACGAGTATATCCTCTAATTCGACAAACAAAGAGGAAGGCACGGACATAGATTCAGTTCCGTTAAAAATCAGTAAAAGAATTGATATCAAGGAAAGCAACGTATATCTGGTGCTATTATCTACAATTCATCGAAACAATATAAAGGGCCCCGCCACTCATTTTTGTCAATAAAAACAGTATTTTACTTTCTCCAAACTATTTACGTTAAGTCTTATTGTGAATATTTCACCAGAATCCGTGATCTTTGTTTACGACTGGCGACAGCCACGCCCACTTTATTCTATGAACGAATTTTAGAAATATATTTAAAAAAAGCTAAAAATATCGAGAGATACTATGAGGGTGTCAACCCATATTAGTGTGGGATTCTAACCGCACTGAAAACACCTTCGATCATGACCAATCTAAGGAAGATCGACAAATGATTTTCACGAATTTTTTGAATAATTTCTCTTCACAGTTAAATCATAAGCTCGTGTGGCTTAGTTCTTCGCAATCTCTGAACGTTGTTGTGTACATCTAGGACAACTTCTATCTGAGGGTTGATGTGTATCTGGAATATTTGATTGTATCGTATTGTATATTTTTTAATGACATCTGTACAACCACGCCATAAGTATTTGTTTCCATGAGGCATTGACTATTCCACGAAGGACTTTATTTTTTTTTAAATGTTTGCATTATTTTAATATTTGTTTTCTCTGTACAGCCCCATAACGTCTAGACGAGCTTAAGTATCTGCTGATATAGCATAATATTGTTCTGATAGATAGCTCTGAATTACGTCCTATTAGCCAGTATAGCTTTCTATATTTTACATTTAATTCTTAGCATTAGAAACAGGCAGAGAGCTTATTCTCTTGTTTGTAAATTTAACTTTGTCTCATTAAGTTTAATGTGCCATTGTTGCGTAGCTTATAACAGTAGCTTTGTCAGCGCATTTGTCGACTGCAAGTATTGCGGTGTCATCGGTAAAAGTGGCCTCCATGACGTTGTAGTACATAATAAATACAGAGTTGGTCCAAAAACACTGCCTTGTGGGATACCTGCCGTTATTTCCTTCAATTCTAAGTACTCTTCACCGTACCATACTCGAAAAAATCTTTCTGCTATATGTATAAGATTTCAGTATCCCATAGTATTGTCTAGGGAATACCCTATGCAGTTTGAACTCCAAGCCTTTATGCCACACCTTGTCAAAGGCTTGCGCTACGTCCAGGAATAATGCAGAGCATAGAGCATACCTGTTCACATCGGTAATACGGTGCACTTGGTCTACTGTTGAATGCTTATTCCTAAACCCAAATAGATGGTGCGGGAAGAGTTGTCTTTCAATAATAATTTTGTCTAGTCATTTAGGGAGTAGTTTTCAAAAATGTTGGATAATATCGGGCCTATAGAAGTAACTTCTCTAGACAGCGTACCTTGTTTCAGTATTACGACTACTTCAGCGAATTCACAGTGATGAGGCATTAGTTAGAAACTAAAGTTTTATTGGGGCTAAGTTTTTTCAAAAATTGTGCGGTAGCGAGAAAGCTTTTTTATTTGATACTCGATCCGGTGTTTTCCTTATTAAGTCGGTATCTACAATAATGTTTTTAAGAACGAGACGTCTGAATATAGAAGTGAAACTGCAAACCAGTCCTGTATCCGGCCATAACATAGAGTGATTTCCAGTAGAGATTAAGTCAGTCAATTAAGAGGGTTTTGATTCTTTTATTGATGCAGGAACTTTCGGAGTTCTTCCTAATTAAAAAAAAATACTAAGAAAAGGTAAATATCGTTCTAAAGCACTAAGAAATGCATGCAACTCGTTGGGACGAGCAAAATTGACCAGGCCGGCTAGTAATTAGAGCAATGAAAAGCCTCAACTCTTCGAATTCTTAACCATATATTGCACTGTTTCTGCCTTTGTATACATATATAAATGCTAAATGTTATGAAGTTACTTGCACCGAGATACCCCAGCTACAGGAACTTTTCAGTTAAAGCCTCCTGATTGTATACAGAAATTGGTTCTGTTTGTTGATTGGTTTACTTAGACGATTAAATTTTTTTCAATCAAGTCGCGAAGATAATATCGGTCAAGTGGCCTCCGCCAGAGTTGATGCATATTCGGGCTCATTCCACAGCATTTTCCATGACTTTTCTGAAAACTATTGGCGATAAATTCTCCATTTCTTCTCTGATGTTCTACTTTAGGGCTGCCAAGGTCTGTTGCTTATTCATATAGACCCGTGACTTAAAAAAAAACCCAAAGAAAGAAATCCGTAAGGATCAAATCGGGCCAGTGCAAATCGCCAAGACGAGAGATTAAGCGGCCGGGAAATGTTTGCTGCAGAATGTGCACTGTCGCTCGCGCTGTGTGTGCGGTTGCGCCGTCCTGCTATTCTCCAAACCCAATTCGTCAATTTGCGGCGGCAAGAAGTCGTTGATTAAGGTTCTGTGGCGCTCACCAGTCACAGTAATAGTGTTCCCTACGACGATATGGGCCAATCACCTTTCCTCCGTAAACACCGCACCAAATAGTGATCTTGAGAGGATGTAATGGCTCTTCGTGCATTACATGCGGATTTTCTGTGCCCCAAAAGCGATAATTTTGCTTATTCAAGTATCCGTACAGGTAGAAATGCGCCTAGTCGCTCATGATGATTTTTAATGGAAAATTATCCTGAATTATCGCGAATGTATAATCAGGAGGGCTTGGCTGTAATATATACGCGATTGGCGATCGTCAAGCATTAGCTAATGCATTGTTTGCACTTTTGATGGGTACATTTTCAAGTCTTTCAACAAAATTCGCTGTAGAGACAGTCTATTGTTGACAATTCCATGGCCCATTGATGTTTGATGATCCTCTTGGACATCTGCAACAACAGCAGCGGTATTCTCGACTGCACGATGGCCAATTTCATGGCCTGTCGTCTGGTTGATGTTTGAGAGTCCGCTTAAACATCTGCAGCCACAGCAGCGATGTTCTCGACTGAACCGCTGCTCCGGGACCAACTACGTCTGATACTGTCTCGTGTTGAAGGCCCCGACCCATAGAATCTGTCGACGGCGTTCCGTTGAAGGTTAACGGTGACGTTCACGTATTGCCGGAAAGAAAAATCCCATACAATCCATCGCATACCTTCGTTGACAGATTGAAATGTCAACTGATTGTCAACGGCGATGACAGTTTCTCTTCTCTCCCAATGAATCCACCAATGAAAATGCTTACTCTCTATTTGCCGACTGCCAACGGATCAACGGACTAGAAAAGTAGAAAGTAAACCTACTTTATCCATCGAAGTTCATACATGCGTCGGTTATGGGCCACCTTCCATAAGAATACGTGTATCTGCCAGTTAGAAATGACGCAGCAATGGATCAGCAAATTTTATGGGTCGGGGCCTTGAGCCAGTCTTCTCGAAGCGAGTGGCTAAACGCCGCAGTGCGTGCTCACCTGGTGCCACACGACCAGTGAATCGACGACGAAATTCACGTTGAGCCAAACCATCGACCAATTAGTTGTCAAAAGCATGGACACAATTATTCCGCATTCTTGAAGAGTATAGCAATCGATAGTTTATCTACGTGTATTCTGCTTCTGTTTACTTCACAAATGTCAAAGTCGCGATGACATAGGACGCCATTTGTAAAAATGATAGCATCTTTCGATAGGGTGATGACTTTTGCGCTACCTTGTATAATCGCCAGCTTTTGTTTCATTTCTCATCAACAGCTCACGAAAAAAAAATTAGAATAGAATAGAGAATAGTCGAACTCCTCAAAATAGCCATCAACCGCAGACATCACGTCTTCGTTGTTGGCAAATCTTTTACCACTGAGCCATTTTTCAAGTTTAGAAATAGAAAATATTCCGAGGGGCTAAATCTGGCAAATAGGATGCATGAGGAAGCAATTCGAACTGGTGCATAGTCTTTCATTGTCGCTGCACCCATCTTGAGCACAGCTTTCACTGAGAGCCTTCATTATTAATGACTAAACTAAACAACGTAGCGTCATCGAACTTCAAATTTAAGATTTATAAGGTTGGTACATTCTACCATCGTCATTCTTTTAACACAACAACCGCCATCTATACGTCAGGTCGAGTATTTTTGCAACACTGCTTTTACTACTTAAATGAATCCAATTACAGCTTCCCAGGCAAATAACGCTGTGCAATACTTTCAATGACCTATTTACAACCAACAAATAAAATATTCCAAAAATCACCAAATGATCAGCGTCACTGCCAGCCAGTTAGAACAATTCTGGAATCCTTTTTGTCGCCTTGCCGTTGCGGCTTTCTGAATACATCACACCTAGATTAGTTCCTAAAAGGACACCGTATCAATTACGTACGAGTATCAATCCATTTCATTACTCCACCCAAATTTGATTGATACGATCAAAACATAACACAACAAGTTAATCAATCGACAAAAAACACAAAAGATCAATAGACGATGAGATTGAGCTAACATAAAAGCCTTACAAAGGATCAATTTGTGAATGATCCTTTTTTTGTGATTCATTTTTTGTGATCCATACATATTGTTCCAATTCAGGATGTGGGTATAGTTTTGGGTACCCTAACGAGGGTACGAAAGTTGGTAGTTTTTTTTTGTAAACATGAGGGGTGACTATAGACTGGGATGATGTCAGGATTAAGTGAAGAGTCTTTTTTTGTCTTCATTGTCCCTACCCAGAATTTTTTTTTTTTTTTGTATGTCAATTAACTGACGCTGAGACTTATTGATGTTTGATTGTTGCTCTTGCACTCATCCCGAAAAAGTCATTCAGTGTCAATAGTTCGTGAGAGAGTTGATTAAGGATTTTGTGGTTCGCAAAAAAAAAAAAATGCATAGAAGAAAAAATTGTTCACTTAGGGTGAGTATGTTATCCTCCTGATAGCAATTTTTTATATTGCTCACTTTTTTTTCCCCCGACGCGACGTCCACGGGGAAGGATAATGTAAATGTCAAAGGTTTTACTGAGATTAAGCGACTTTTAGACAGGCAACATGTGAAATCATTATTACACTTCTGATTAATTACATAAAAATGCTTTTTACATTTCGCATTTTTTTGCTGGTTAGGATAGATGAGTGGGAATGGGCGTGTACTTAAGGGAAGGAAAAACACATACAGGATGTGTACAATGAATTTTTGAATAGCAAATACGTATTCGTTTCAGTCATCGTTAATAAAAAAAAAAATGTCAAATGCTAGATGCAGGTACAGGTGAATTTAAAATAGACTGTTGACTTGAATCGTTAAAACATATTTAACTCTTAACCAACATCTCCGTCAACGCGACCAAAGTGAGTGAAGATGTTAATATATTCCTCAAATTGTGTTGGTCTGATAATATGATACGGAGCATAGGTACACCAACTCATCTGTAAAATATAGTTGGGTACAATTAGTTTGGCGAATGGAACCTGAGCACCGTTTGCCCAGTCATCAAGGAAGAAGATTCTCTGTACTGCTCAACGATCTCCTGACGCTACATTTCGCGATGAACCTCGTCCTCAGCCAACAAACCTTTCCAGATAGTCCGGTCCTTAGTGAACTGCCACCAGTTGCGCACTCCAAGTTGCTTCTACTTGTGCGCACCACCTAAGGCGAGGTCTTCCGGGTTAGATTTGAGGACTCTCCAGCGGTGGAGCGTTGGTGTAAATACAGTAGCAGGACTGTATAGAATGTCCTTAGTTGTTCTGGATAAGGTCTTACTACTCAATTGCCTTCTTAGTCCAAAGAAACAGCAATTAGCAAGAGTTATCCTTCGTTTGACTACTGTGCTGATGTTGTTGTCTGATGTAATAGCAGAGCCAAGGTATACAAAGTCGCTAACGACCTCGAAGTTATAGCTATCCAGCGTGACGTTCTGTCCGATTCGTCGACGTTGAGTGTTCCTTCTTCTGGACAGCATATATGTACTTTGTTTTGCCCTCGTTCATCGCTAAATCTAATTTGGCTACTTCTGTCCGCTGCTACTTGCGAACGCACCGGTGACAGCCCACTGATTTCTGCCGTCGGCAAGTACCTATAGTTGCACAGACTTTTAAAAGATCATACCTCTAGTGTTGGCTTGTAAGTTTAGCACAATCCTTTCAAGTATGATGTTAAACAAGTCACGTGATAGCGCGTCAACTTTCCTAAATCCTTTTCTGACATCAAAAGTCTCGGTGAGGTCGGTAACAATCTTAATGGAGCAACGATCATTCTCCATCGTCATCCTACACAGACGGACGAATTTGGCAGGGATATCAAAACTAGACATGGCTCTGCATAGCTCATCTCACTATTGACAAAAGGTTTCAGGCGTTCACACAATATGGCAGCTAAAATTTTGTACACGATGATGAGGATACAGATGCCTTTGTAGTTGGCGCAGATAAGGGGCTCTCCTTTCTTGTGTATCGGTTAAACCATGCTGAGATTCCATTCGTCAAACATAAACTTGTCTAACCAAATAGTAAAATTGTGTGTCTATCGACAGTAGTTGCTACTGCGCACTGCACTGCAGCCCAATTAGCACTTAGCGCCATTTTGAGTACCACAACTCACGTAATCTTGTTTGATCACTAGTTTGTTGAAAGGAGAAGGTTTTACATCCATCTTGAGGCATTCAAGCACCTGGTAAGCTCTGTGATGCTTTTCGCTGAAATTTCCTTAAAGTTGTCGAAAAAGGGATTGCCTAGAATTCGAAATCGGGCTCTACTTAAAGCCGGACTCCCGCAGTAGAAGTGGGATAGTGTTTCCTTCTCATTTACTCCTTTTCAACTGGGGTAGTGTGTGTTAAAAGGGATACCCAATCTAAACGCATGCATCCCTACTGCCCAGTGACCTGTACTAATCGGATCAGTTGTAGTTCGGCCAGATCTACCTAAAATTAATACTACTCTGCAAAATGTTCCAACTTTTGTTTACCATTGCTAGAAAGTGTGAACAGACTTCGTTCTTGAGAGCTCCCATTGGAACGAGAACTACCTCTACAAGGGATTTGGCAAGGACTGACCCCCTACGCGCCAAGTCGTTGGCCCGTTCGTTCCCCCCTATGTTGCTGTGACCTGGCAGCCAGAGAACACTGATTTTGGTCCGACAACCTAGCCACGAGAGTTTTTTTTTTTTTTTTTGTCGGGGCAGGTACACCCTACTGGAGCACTCAAACTCAAAAACAGGTCCATTCTACAACCAGGCATAGAACCCCATTTTATTGTGTTTTTTTGTAAAAAGACGAGTAGACGCTTCAGTGATGAAGAGCTTAGCTCATCAGCACTCACCACATCAGCACCGAAAATCTACCACCTCATCCGAGAAAAGGCAGGACAATCACATAGGAAGTGTTCCACAGTGTCATCGCCCTCTCCACAGGAGTGGAGAGGGCTACAGGGGTAGCGCTCAAACCTAGCACATGGAGGTGCTTGGCAGAGGCGAAGTGGCCCGTAAGAGCGCCAGTAAGTTATTTGCTAAGAAATAGCAAGAAAGCCGCGGATTTCTTACAAACGACGGGGACCATTCGTTTAGTCTGCCTGCATCCTGGAGAGTCATGCCACCTTCGATTGTGTTCACTGAAAACTCAATCGTCAATGGAAGCCCTAACCGAGGACGCTGGCAAACCCAACGTGGGTTCAGGTCCAGAGAAGAGCCTTGTCTAACAAGCTCGTCAGAGATCTCATTTCCTGTTATCCCTTTGTGTCCTGGGACCCAAACAAGATTCAGTGATTTCAGCCTTCCGACGGAATTCAAGGATGTTTTGCATTCTCGAACTATTTTGGAAGTGGTTAAAGGATTGAGCAAGGCCTTAAGCGCAGCCTGACTGTCACTACAGACGCAGATACTTCGCCCCTTCCACCTGTTCTTACTATTTCTGCCTGAAGACAGATGTGTGTTTTCCCAATGAGAAGTGAAGCAACATGTTGTCGCATTCCTCGAAAACACCAGCACCAGACCCCTGTCCAGTTTTAGAGCCGTCCGTGAAAATGCGACTACATTCCTTTTCTGGCTTAGGCGACGAGAGTTCTTCGCTACACTGTTCCACCAGCTGAGAGATGATGTTGTTGAAATCAGGGCCTTGATAGCAGTCTGACAATCAATGAAAATGGCGATATTATCTGGTGTAGACTTTTGCCTTATAATCTAACACACTTCACGTATTGCCAGAACTTCCGCCTGGAAGACACTGGATGAATCAGGAAGGCGGAAGGATACTGATATTTACAGCCTTTCCGAAAAGATTCCTGCACCTACCCCGCAGCCTGAACCGTCGGTATAAATTGCCGTTCTGAAATTCTTTATGACTTCATCTCTTTCCAGGTCGGCTCTGGATTGACTTTGAATTTGTATTGAAAATTCAGGTTTGGGTATGGTACAGTCGGTCAGAGTTGTCCCCAATTCTCCTGGTATCGAATCTAGAATCTTGCTGTGTCCGTAAGGTCTAGCAGACCTGCAGCCTGAGTCTGACCGCGCTACATGCTGAAATATATTTAATATGGAGGTCAAGTGGTAGAAGATGCAGAAGCTAAGTCAAATAAACATATCCGCATGAAACCCGTAGTACCTATGGTGGCCGTTCTCTGCACTTTGCTTATTAGTTTAATGTTGTAGTCTTTACTCAGGGCAGGCCACTAAACTAGTGGACGTATTACTGCGAAGGATAAATCGGTTGGTTAACCGTGGAGGCGTTAAGATAGGTATTTTAGTTTTGGTGGTATCAGTTTGGTTTGGATTGACACTGAGTCCACACCTTGTGGCCAAGTTTATATTATCCTACGCTCACTAATCACTGAAGGAAACATTCCCGATACTAACTTTACCACGTCATTCGCATATTCGACAACTTTCACACCGCATCTGTCAAGTCTTAACAGGATTTTGTTTATTGCCTTAAGCAATAGAAGAAGTGTTAAAACTCCACCTTGAGGTATTCCCCCATCTACGAAATTGATATGAATGGAAATTCCTACAGATACTATCCAGTGACTAATAAAATCTTCAACAGTTATGTTACAGTTACAGTTACGTCGTTATTAAACGCGTCTTAAATGTCTAGGAAGGTAGCTATGGTATATTGTTTGCGGTGAAAGGTTTTTTCAATCATTTGCACCACCTCATGGAGGGCCATTTGCAGAGATCTCTCCTTGGTGTAGACGTACTGGGACATTCTAGTGTCTTAAGTAAGAAAGATGTTAAGCTAATGCGTGGGAAATCTTTGTCCACGCTTTCCATCTTTCAAAATAAAAACCACTCGAGACCTACCCTACTAACTGTTCTATAATAAAAACACATTTCTCACAGTTTTTAAAAGGAACCTAAAGTGCATGGAGACCAGTAAGGTTGCCTCCCTCCCCTGTTTTTGAAGACAACTTTCAAGAACAAGAACATTCCCGCTTATGCGGATGGCTCGCAGACAAAAATCAAATATTATTTTATATTAATCAAATATTTGAAAGTCCTTTACTTGATTTTTTACATTTTTAAACTTATTAGTTATCCTAAGTGGATCTATCTCAATTATTTATCTACGCTGAAAAATATTAACTCAATTTGGTACACCCTACGAAACAGAGTATAAATATCTCACATTCTGTATAGATTTTGACCTTAGAGTTTGGGGACAACGTTGGGTAATTTCATGCCTCAGAAGACAAACCCTTTGATCTGTGTATGTCCTTTATCGATTTTTTCGGGTTTTTTTGGCATTCTCTTCGCCAATTTTTTCTTTTTCTTTTGATTTTTATTTTTCCCTCTACTCGGTTGGTCTAGTTAACATTTTTTTTCTTTTTTTATCCATTAGCTCTCATGCCAAAGCATAACAAGGACTAACAAATTAAAAGAGGATTCGTGTCTCTTGATGCGAGACATTTGTGTCCTTTGTCCTTCGGAGTTAATCAATATTGGTTTGTTGAGGCAGGGGATTATTTTACGAGTATATTGGTTGAGGATACAACTGTCTAGAAAGAAGGTTGTCAAGAGTCAATTTAAACAAAAACTCCAAAGTGTATCCGGTCAGGTAAGCAACTTCTTCGGCATTAACAGCTTTCATATTTTCAGATCTATAATTTAAAAAAAAAAATTCAAGTTATTGTTAGCAAATTGAATTACGAAAAAAAAAAACTCCACTTTGCTACCATATGCCTTCCAGATTTTTTGTACTCCTTGTAACCGTATCCGAATTAACTTTATCTTCCATAAAATCAGATGCAAAAATAGTGCTACAACAAAAAAGGACCTTTTAACCATAAATTTCAGTAGAAAAAAAAAATTTAACAACAAAAACAGGGAAAAGTATAGAAAAAAAACGGTCCAGGGGTGGTGCAACATAATAAGCATAAAAGGAGGTTACCACCCCTTGGTGTCCTGTCAGGTTTCAATTGAATATCAGGAGAAGAACACAAAAAATGGTGACGACGGGTCGTAGTTTTTTTTTTAAGAGTCGTTTTTATTTCACGCGCTCTTAATTTCCGTGACGTTGTTATATATTTTTTAAGGACATTTTTTTTACACGACAGTTGGATAGGGTGAGCATCTTTCGCGCCACTCAATTTACTGTTGTTTTATTAACGCGAGAACATTTAAATTTTTTTTTTGTGAAATTTTTTTCTAGCTTGTTACAGTTTTTTTCTGGATTGGACTCTGGATATCCCATTGTGCGTTTGTTACATTTGACATATGAAAATTATCCACAGGATTTATGGGAAAATCCAGTAGCTTTTTGCAGGATTCATCACGATATTGTGTTTTTTTTTATGAAAATAAAAATGTTTCAACTTTAGTTGTAGTGGAAGTGATAAACAAAAGAGTTCATCTTGACAAAGCCGATTGCACATTTGGTGAGTTAGAGGGTACACAACTGTGTTGGGTTTTTGTGTTTTTTTTTTTATGAAACATTTCAATTATTTAAACGAGTTTTTTGTGATGTTCCCTTTGAACGTCCTTGATATTGGATCTCAACGCACGAGTTGTACTTTTCTACTCGTATTTTATTGCTGGCATGATTTAAGAAAAAAAAAATTACATTTTATCTGATAGAATGTATCTCGTTAGTTTATTTCTAAAGGGTGTCCCGAAATGCAATTCAATAATTCAGAGAGGCTAGATCAATAAGTGATCTTAGACACTCTGGCCGTTGTTCAAGAAGTCGTTCAACACAAAACATCGAAGCAGTTCGTGAGAGTGTTATTGAGAGTCCAGGAATATCAATTCAGCACCGTCGTCAAGAATTGGGCATTTCGAGAAGCGTATTCTACGAAAGATTTGCATCTTCATGCATACAAAGTGTAATTGACCCAAAAATTGAAGCCTACTGACAGCGAGGAGAGTTCGTTGAATGGATTATGGAACAACAGCAAGTGGATGCTGATTTTTCAAACAAAATCATATTAAAGGGGCTTTGTTAATTACTTCATTTCCGTGTAACTTCCCATTTTGGTGATCAGAATTGGCTGCCCAGATCATACGATTTAACGTTGGACTTTTTTCTTTGGGGTTTTCTGAAGTCTAAGGTTTATGCCAACAAGTCTACGACCACCCACGCCTTGAACGAGCAAATTGAGCGCTGTGTCAACGAAATTCAGCCACTGCAAAACAAACATAACCCTATACTGTATACTTTATGAATCAATAAAACATTTACAATTTTTATTTGAAAATCTTTGTTTTTTATTAAAATTACTTCTTGCATGTATTTTGGGACACCCTTTATATACTTTCAGCTATACTGCCTCTTGTTTTGAAGAGTATATCCCGGATTTCATCATCATAATGCTGTTCTCTTATACCCTAGGCTATAAAAATGTATTCCACTGTATCCATCTATCTCTCCTTCACTAGTCTTCTCCTTTTTAATCCTGTATCTTGCAAGATCCTTAGCCGTGTTCCAGTTTTTATTGGCCAATTGTAATGTTCTTTCTAACGTCTCGTTCCAATTAGTTTTTGGTATTCCTCTTCTATTTTTTCCTTCGTCTCTTTCTTCTCAGATTTTCTTCACTTACCTGTCCCCGTCTAATCTAACAAGATCTCCAAACCGAACCATCTCCTTATCATTCGGTATATTTAGCGCTGGTTCTGTTTTACTTCGGATTTGAACTTTGAGAAAAGTTTATCGAAGCCTACGCTGTGGTTAATTGTTGCTTGGAAGCTATTTTTCTATCCGTAGTTTTTTTCCCTAGATTCTTGCAAACCAATAGTCTCACTTTTAATACGAATAACGCAGGCATTACCATCAACCATTATGGGGTGCTTACTTACCACGATATGGTATGGTATGGACTATCTTTTTCGGGCTTACGGGGAAATCAAAGATGGATCACGACCAGCAACCATTGAGAGTCCTCGGCAATCAAATGTGAAGAGTTGGAAAGTTATTACAGTAAACCTGGACGCAAACAGGAGTTCCTGGAAGCCAAATACACTGATAATATAATCGACGCGAAACTAATATGGAGAAGTTTACACTCAAAGGACCTATCAAGCAGTAAATCAATAAAAAGTCAAGCCCCTCGAAGACCCCAGTTATAGCTACAAAGCTCTGGGAGTGGGTTATACCAACACTGAACTACGGGAGAAGATAACCTGCCTAAAGACAAATTTTGTACCTCTGATTTGGGGCCCAAAAAAAACGAATTCCTCAACTTTTAGAAAGCCCAGAAGCCTTCGGTGTGTATATTTTTTTTTTTTTTTCCGCCGAGAGTAGCTGAAAATCTTCCCAGACACTATGAGGACCGCAGGCGCGTGTCCCTTGAGTAGAATTTTTGTACTTTCTAAGTTTTTGATTTCATTTTCGACTGTAGGAATTCCGGAATATCTGTGGATATCGTCGTTTCTTATGTACCACAGTACATGGACAATATCTTTTAGCATTTGTTTTCGAAAGATTGTAAAATATTGGCATTAGCATTCTTGGTACAACCCGAAAGTTTTATACCATAGGTCTACACCATCTTCAGCGCGTGCTTGTACAAGAGCAGCTTGTTGTTAATGTTAAGCTTGGAATATTTCCCAAGTAACCAGTACATTAGTTTCTTTTCATGTACGACTTCCATTTCAGCTTTGCATCGAGTGCCATTTCGAGGTATTTAGCCTTGTTTGCGAACCGGATACGGGCCGAGCTTATAAGGATAGGCAAAACAGATTTGGTTTCGTTGAAGGCGATCCGCCAGGCCTTTGTCCATTAATTTACATTATAGAGAGCGCTTTGCAATTTCACAGTTATTTCTTCGATCATTTTACTTACTACTAGGATACCAGTGTTATCGGCAAATATAGCTAAGACAGTGCCTTCTTCTCGCTAATACAGTGCCTTCTTCCGTGTCATACACGGAAACAAATACCGCAAGGAAGCGCTCTTGGTCCGCTTCTGTATCTTCTGTATACCCATGATATAGAATGATATACCATAAGCGGTGATATACCATGATATACATGATATAGAAGATACAGAAGCGGACCAAGAGCGCTTCCTTGCGGTATTCGGTTCCGTGTATGACACGAAAGAGATTCCTGTGTCGTCGGACTTATTTTTCCTCACATAATTGTTTGAGATTGCGGCCGTGGAGATCTCGATTCCCTTGAGCTTTTAACAAAAGGGTTGCATAAGCGCAATAAATGCCTCTCCCCAGAATCCAAAGAGCCGACCACCGAAGAGGGTGAATTTTCCAGTGTACCAGGTCTACCACCTGTTTTGTTCACCGTATATTTTTGTTTACATCATAAACTCGGTATACTCTGGTATATTCGAACGCCAACCGAAGGGGGTTATTACGGATATGATGGTGGGTATGAGCTGGAAAGTCGTCAGGAAAGACGAGCTCAAAAGTCATCGTAAGGTATCGGCAGCATTGCTGAAAGACAAGCAAGTTACCTTACGTTGAGGTTACACTGGAGTTCTTCATATTAAACCCGTCTGACGGCACCCACGCAGAGATGACGGATGAAATGGAAATTATGATTGTAACTACAGAAAAAGGTAGTACTAAGCGGCGTAGTACTAAGCGCTTTAGGGAATAGCTGAAGCTCACCCTACTTCAAAAGCGATGGATCCATTGTACTCGTAATCTTGTGATGTGACAAGGGTAACAAATTTACAACCCAGGTACTATAATAGTGGTGCAGGTAAGGTTTTAGCCGCTGGAGCCTAAGCGATTTTCAAGAACAAAAAGTATCAACCGACTCGTCCTATTGTTGTGGATATATGGCAGCCGGTGGATTTCATTTTGCTCGTCTTCCAAACGTTTCATATTTTTCCAAAACTGCTATCATATTCGTCGAGTAGCTTGTATGGAAGAGACCGTCCACCGTGACGTAATTTATTCTTAGCTACTTTGTGAGTTCGCTAGAAGCAGTCTTTCATTTTCTCTACTGCTCAAGAAAGAGATTAGATTCGCAAAGAGCTCATGGAAAACTATTTGGACTTTCTCCAATAGGAAAGTCCTGCACAAAAATATCAATACCAAGTCGATAGCAGCTGTACTGACTCTGGACACATCTGCCTGACTGCATAGAGGGACCAAAAGAAAGTTCACAATAACTCTCCAGACCTATGCAAAGGCTATAGAGATCTAGATGCAAAAGAGAGCACGACCAATGTTCACTGAGACCCGGTAGACGACTCTCGGAGAATACACATATCTTCAACAATCTGGGCGAATTGTCGACAAGCTCCCCGAAAGCCATTTGAAAATTCATTCCGCACTCGGAATGGTTTAGGGACGTCTTCAGCAATAGCTAGAACTAACCCATTTGAACTTTTTCTTTTCATCTCTTTTCAGGTCTTGCATCCCACAACAAAGACCACAGTGAGTGAGGCAACATGGTCCACTTTGTAACCACCCAAAAACTGAACCTAACTTACTCGTATAGTCAAACCTAGCTAGCCTGTAAGGATGCATTTAAACACAACAGTCATAAATTGAAAGGCTCTTGAGAATATGGTAACAGGATGAAGAAGATTTACATCTACTGGCAGTAATTTCAGCTACGTAAAAGCAGTTCCATGATCTGCAAACGACGTAATAAATAGCAGATCGCAGCTAGTACGAGTAGTTAACCAACTTTCAAATAAGACCTAAAAATTTCTCAGTCTGCTAAGCAATTACTATCAGAGGCCAATGTCAAAGGAAAAACTACACATCAAAGTTTACGAGCCGTGATTTATGATGACGTGTCCAAACTTCCAAGAGCGGTAGTGTATATATTTTCAAATCTCCACAGACGTTATTTGTTAGCCGCTTAAAATGCGGAAAATTCCTGTAATACGACACATTTACGCCTCATCCTCCAGTTCAAATAGTCATTACGAGAAAATGACACTCCTCCTTGAGTCTAATGGGGATGTCTGCAATAACACTTATCATCTCCTTTAAGTACCACCATCCACACAACGCTAAACGTACTGTGTCGAAAAATACTCATTTAAGCTGCAGCCCTTCCCCCATCCCCTCTCTCTAGATTATCATGAGAGAATCTAAAGAAAAACACCACATCCTTCGGACGACGACGACGACGACGACAACGGCGATGAGAACGATTCAAAGGCCTACTAGGAACCAGCACACCAGCAGCGCCAATGCTAAAGGGACGACATTAAATGCCATTCCAAGGAGAGATTCATAAATTTTTCATTTCCTGTTGACGTCCAGCGACAAACCCAGCTCCTCCGACCAAGAAGAAGTAAATGGGCATGAAATTTATAATTCATTTTCAGTCTTGCAATTATAATTTAGTGGACTCCCCATACCCGGTGTATCCTTTGGAGCCGGGCAAATCAGGATCAGCAGCTGCTAAATGGATGGGTGCTCGCCTACTCCCACTTACTCTGGAAATGGGTGTTTGCTGTGAGTGTGGTCTGTGTGCACATTTTAGTTTTTCCTTTAATTAAAAATAAATATATATTCTATGTACATATGTCTGTATGAATGGGGGGGTGGGGGTGGGGGAGAGGCAAAAGCCATTTCATGATGGATTCGAGCGGAAATTTTCAGAGTTGCAGCGGCTTTTTTTGTTGTTGTACGATGCTGCTGGTTTTTTTTTAGCCTTTTTTTGGGCTCGAAATACATATTTTAGCGTAGAAGAGAAGAAGTAATTACCTCATAGCCAGTGGGCGTTAAGGTGGGCGGGAAACAGGCTGCTGAATCAAAGTTGAATTTTTCCTTTCTGCGCTTAGCTGTGCTGAAGCAACCTTGCCACACCGCACTCGCGTGGCGTGGAAAATCCTTTTATACCTCATTACAATGAAAGTGAGTGAAAAAAGAACACAGAAAAAAGGCAGATGAAAAAAAAATGAACAATTTTACCAAAAAGCGGATAGGTGGATGGAAAAATGTAAAAAAGCCGACGAAAGCCAAACTTTTGTGCGATTTTCTACGCTGAGAGGTTCCTTTCATTATTGCCCGACCAGAAATGCGGTTGAGGTGGAGTTTTTTTTTTTTTTTTTTTTCTGAAGGTTCTGTGTTTTTTAGTTTTGGAACTAAAATAAATGAGCTTTTCGCTTAACATCACATTGAAGTGAAATTAAAAAAAAAAAAAAACGGCTTAAGGGTGGTGGAGTTGATACAGGAGGGATTTTTAAGGCCGCCGCAGATTATTTAACTGAAAAAAAAATTATTCCAAAGGATTTTGGTACAAGAAATGAAAGAGCACGAAATCCCTTTCAGGTATCCGAGATTTTGTAGAGAATAAATGAGAAGATTGTAAAAAATATACATCCCTCATTGCAGTCTTGCATGCAGTTGTTGGCTAAAACTCAGATGGCAAGCGTTCATGAGCTTTCAAAAAAAAAACATTATAATTAGCATTTGTTTGATAATTTCCTTATGACAGGTGGCCGTGGTGTAGTGGTAACATCAACGCTTGTCACGCTCTTGGTTCACGGTTCAAATCCTGATCTCAACAATCATCTATTTATTTCTTCTGAAATAAATAAAAAAGTCGATCAAATGCGAAAGCTTAGTCAACTCTACTGCGAAGGCATAACACTGGCAGTAGGGTAGTCATATGGCTTAAATGCAACTTGATCGTGATGATATCAGGTGGAGGAAAAAAAATACTGTGAATCATGAGCAACGACAAAAAGCAAAACAAACAAGCTCCCCAGTTATCTGGACGCCACCCTTGGAGTTTACTGAAACTTAATACCACCTAAGTTTTAAACCCACTACACCAATCTTTCTTCCTCTCTCTCTCTCAATTTCTACAAACGCCCGTTCCCTGAAATAATATAATGGTATTCATATCCCATTTGGAGCGCGCAAATTATAAAAAAAAAAAAAAAAAAACAGACCCAAGAATGATCCTCAAGTTACTTCTTTTTGAACGGATGTCTTACTGTGCTACCATTTGGTGGCACCTCTTCTAACACTTCCGTCTGCCAATAATCTTGAAGTGGTAACAATTCAGCCATTCCATGTTTACTAACTACAGCCTGAGGTAAGGATCTATAAAAGAGGTCCCTGATTCTACTCTGTGTAAAGTGTCGGCTTTCCACAGGGTATCTGCGTCACAAAGGCATATGAATCAAATTATTTCATTTTTCCTCAGTGCAACATGTACTTTTGTTTGAAAGACAGTTGTAAGGGTACATAGTGAAATAGATTGCCCCACTTGGGTTTCCCCTGAATGAATTCAGGCTTCAGAGTGCTTATCTAGATAAAAGGCAGTACTATCTGGCAAGATATCAATCCAGTCGAGAACCAAATCTTGAATGTAGAACTAATGATCTTTTCCACTATACCCATTTAGTTTCCACTCTTAAATCGAGTTTCCATTCCAGGAGTGTGTTCGTTCAACACCTTGCTGTACAGTTGTACTCACTATAGTCCAACTACGCTCATTTCAATCCAGTTCACCACTGTGGGGTGAACTCAGGAATGACTACCATATGGCGCTTTCAGTCATCTGATTCGAGTTTTTTTTTTAGGTTGGCACATCTGTCATTAACATTTCCTCCATGTTAGCGTCGTAGTTTGACATTTGTAAAAGTTACGCTGTCGAAAGTACATCTGCCCCCGGATTCAATGGTGTGAAGACTTTGGAAATGTTGGAGAAGTATTTCGGCAACGATACTCTATCGAAAATAATCGAGTATAAGTGGCACAAATGCTTCAAAAGTTGTCGTGAGTCCATCGACTTCTAAAACAGACGAAAACATCAATGAAATCAAAGAAATGTTGGCCGAAAACCGCAAATTGACCATCGGAGAACTGGCAGAGGACTTGAACATTGCTTATGGATCCGTTGAAGACATTTTGGTTAAAGATTAGAGCTTCAGACGTGTCGCTGCAAAGCTGGTGCCGAAAGACCTGAATTTTATGCAAAAAAGGGACCGCGTTGACATCGCGAAAGACATGATTTTAGCGGCTGAATCCGACCCAACATTCATCAAACGCATAATTACTGGATACAAGACGTGGGTTTATGAGTATGAAACGCAATCCAGGAATCTGGCGAATGAATGGCGTACACCGAATTAGCCAAGACCGAAACCACGTCATTTTTAGTCGAAAAGAAGGCGATGCTCACGGTTTTCATGGATTAAAAACGGTGTTGTACATCATGAATTCTTGCCACAAGATCAGACAGTCAACAAGGTTTATTACTTGGGCATTATGAGACATTTGCGTGAATCAATTCGCCAAGAAAGACCCGATTTGTGGGAAAACAACTTCACCACGATAACGCACCGTCGCACAATGCCATCCTTATTCGTGAGTTTTTGACCAAGAACAGTACGAATACCATCCAACAGCCATCGAATTCTCCTGATTTGGCTCCCAATGATTTCTTCCTGTTCGATCGACTCCAGAAACCGCTCCAGGGAACTCGTTTTTGCAGCCGAGAAGAGATAATAGAAAAATCGAAGACGGCTCTGATCGTTATACCAAAATCCGATTATAAAAAATGTTTCGAGGATTGGATCAAGCGCTGGCATTAGTGCGTTTTAGTCAATGGAGAGTAATTTGAAGGGGACAATATTGATTATCAAGAATAAACTTGTATTTTAAATTTTCTGAATAAATTCCTGAATCTTTTTGATCAAGTACAGTATTCCTTAGAATCTGCAGAATTTTCCAAACCAGAGAATGTTGATGGGTGGTAGAAAATACGATGGGAACAAAATCATCTCAGTCCTGGAAGGATTTTCTTACAACAACTTGGTGCAGCACCAAGTCCGGGCGCTTTGGCTCAGTGGTAAAGTGCGCAATCACTGAATGGGAGGTTCAAGGTTCGAATTCAAAAAGATACAAAAATAAATAAAACAATGTTTCTCACGGTCCCACCTCTCGCGAACGTCTAACAAACTACCGATAGTGAATTTGTCATGAGAAGCTACTCTCAATCGAAAATATTGTCCTTCGAAAATGGCATTAAAATGTAGGTCCCAACCATTCGAGCGGCTGCGAGAAGCTAGGTCAGGCCCTGTATTGGATTGTAAGCGCGGAATTTAGGACGGAATACATTCAGTCGAAGTCTGACGGAAATTTGATTGATATCGAATAATAGAATACTCTTCGTCACTGAGCCAACTCAACTCGACTGCTAAGTTTTACACAAGTTTACACAAGTTGGTTGATAAGAGGAGTTTTACACAAGTTGGTTGATAAGACGAGTACACCCCTCTGTGCAAAGTCTGCAGGGATAAGGATAGCAACACCTTTCGGACTAGTGTCGGGTAGACTATATTAAATCCACAAAAGGTGTCTCGACTTGAAGAAGGCGCAAAACGCGTGACCTCTTCCTATTAAAGATTCATGCTAAACAACGATGAAAGATTAATAATTTTAAAGCTTCTAGCAATTATAAATGTCATCTTTCTTGGCATGGGAATAAACGTTGCTTTAGTCCTAGCAGGAGGGATAGCTTAGAGCGATACCAACCCTTAACGTTCCCTTTGTGCAATACTCACAATTGCTCGCTTATTGTCCTACTTCTGTCATCTTATCATTTAGGTTCACTGCAACGCAAATTAAATGTTACGTTCAAAGCCGTTTCCTTACTTAGTACTTTACAGTTCCCCACCATATTGACACAATTGTCATGGCAGGGTAACAATCACACTCATTTGTCTTGTCCGAAGAGTGAAAAATGTTAACTCATCAGAATTATGTAGTATCTGAAGCTGGTAGCAAGCGAAATGGCATTTAAAACAAAAACTTACCTTCCACTTTTTTATAGAACCAGATGGAGTTTCAAATAAAACTTTGGCAGCTCTTGACATTTGCCTTTGACAGGTCGTCGAGATTTCTGGATCCAGCTTAAGCTATTTATTGACCTGTCGCTATAGTGTCATATGCCATCCGCGTTTGATTGTGCTGATTGCATCCAGCTTCAGTAAAAATTTACCTAGAAATAACGAGTGTTCAGATAATATATTCCACTTCAACTACAACCTTTTGAATGAACAGGGAGTGGAAAAGAGGTACCTAATACTATATATGCTGTCGAAAAGATTCCTATTACAACCTCGCTTTGTCATTTTATAGTCGTCGTCCATGTAAAAATATATGGATTCCCTTTCTGATGTCTCTTTCCCTTCTCAACTTCGCCCACCAAACAATCACCCAACACTTTAGTATTTCCCTGACGTACTACCAATGGTGCCTTTTTTTGCAGGAGTAGAGAGTTCCGTATCTTCCTTGACACATTCTTGGATGTTGGGTTTCTAGCTTAGTTTCCCATTCAAAATAAATCCCAAATCACAAAAAAAACCTACTTATCAGCCCATATGTATAGCTTTATAAGCATTCTACATAAAACCTCTCTGCGTAGTCAAATAGCTACAAGAGACAGATATATCAACGTCCTCTGTAAAACGGTCACCCTAAAACCAGGTTTAGTAGCATTAGATTTTAGTAGTTTGAAAGAGAGAAGATAAGACACCACCTACCTGTCGATAGACCTTCGAGCAGAAGGGCCGCCCAACTATGTGCTGATAATCCTGCTCATGAGCCTTTGATTGAACAGTACACTAAGCAAAGACTTCACACCACGCCTTAGATTCGACGTATTTGTAGCTTTTTCTATATCGAAAAAGACAACCATGCTATACTCCTTTCATTTCCATATGTCTAGGATTGTTACGATCTTATATTGAATAAATAGTGAAAGTCCACTTGTGACAACTTTTTTTCCCAACCGAACAAATCATCATAAAAAGTACGGGTAACGCCGCTCAACCCTGTGGAATGTCTTTATCCATTTGGAACCTTACCTCAAACATACATAAATACATTCATATTTCTACATCACAAAAGCAAACAAAAGAAATCCGCAAGCAAGTGTTTGAAATCGAAGGCACCATCAGCTAATTCTAATCATATTCCCCCTAAGAACAATGGACTTCCCTTTGACAAGCATATCACTTGCAACCTTCAGTCAAACGAAAAGAAGACACATTTAAGCTCTTCTCACAATACCTCTGTTTACAGTTCCCTGGCGGAGCTGCCTTTGATTTCATAAAGAAACGATCAAAGGATCCACTCCGCCTTCAGCAGTGCAAATGAAACTGATACTGTTGACAGTCGGCAATATCAATTGCTGACCAGGTTTCCGATTGCACCCCTTCGCTTGAAGTGGGACCGCGTGTATATCTTGAGAACCGGATGTAGAAAAACTTGCTGTTGCTCTAGTCACCTTGTACGACATCTGAGCACAAACCAAACACCGCACGACAAAATGGACAAAAGGTACACATAGACTTACTTGGTGTGTCCAGGGTATCCCAGAAAGTGCGCGAGTGAGGCACCTGTTATGTGCCGCAGAGCACCTGCTGCCGCTATTTCATAGAAAAATTCCGAAGCCATAATAATTATGAAATAAGCTTCTTTCGCTGATTGACATGTCGCAGCAGTGACACAACATCAAACCGACAAAAGTTTGTCACTCATTATGGCGGGAACAATGGGTCAGTCATTCTTCGCCCACCTGCTGGTGATAGTGGTGGTTCTTCTGTTTTCTTCTATTTTCTCATCCTCTGTGTCCATCAGCTGAAGGCGGAAAGTGTGTATGAATCACTTTTCAACGGGTGGATAATCCCTTTGTTCCTTGCCGTAGACACTAAAGTGGTGAGTGGGAGAGGGAGGGGAGGTTGATGGTAAACAAGAAAACAAAGAAGATTTTCCTGTCGATTGGATATAGCGGTGGTGGCGTTTCCCAGAATGACCAACGACTGTAGTCCAACCAACCGAACCGGGAAGAGTAGAGTCAGGTGACAGCTTGTCATAGTAGGGTGGCGGTCGGGCTGGGGAAATCAACATCCACCGTAAGGATGAGGAGAATATTTTATATTTATTTGACCGACACACTATAAATCAGTGAGAGAGAGTGTGACGATGACTACATAGTGTCTGGAAATTTTTCTTCCTTCTTTCTTGGTGGTAGTGCTGACCACGACGTTGCTTTGCGAGTTATTCTAGGAAATTGTGTACACGCTGCGAATGTGAAACATGAGTGGATATGTTTCTGATTCTAAGACAAAGGGGTATGGATACAATTGAAGAAGTATGGGAACTACTGAGTTAGCCTTTTTGACAGTTCACTTCCTTAAGAGGAAATGACTATTTAACTATCAACAGCCAGCATTGTTCCATGATGCCAAAAGAGCTGCAGCGCTTGTTTGTTTTAACTATCTAGAGATGGACAAAGGAATTGCGACCGCAAGAATGGTAATTGAGCTTGAGGCCAAGTATTAGTATCTTTCCGTTGGTATAAGACTAGTGAAATTGATCACAAATTCACTTCACTAATACTAGCCATTTCCCAACAAAAGCAGAAAGTCTTTAGGATCTACTAATGGAAAGGAATTGAGACTATCTCTGCACTGAACAAATTTGCAGCATCATTAGCTATTTTTTTTCTTTCAAGTATGTGCTATGAAAATAGCCATATGCGGGTGGATATTCAAATATTATATTACAAACATTTGGTAAGAACTGCAAGAATTTATACTACAGGTAGTCACCAACAAAATTACTAGGCCAACAATATAAATTGTAAGAACAATGTCACCCGCTGCTCTTTTAGCATTTATTTATAAAAGAATTAGGTATGACAAATTACTAGTATTGCTGTTCGTAAATAGCTATTATTTTAGCTATTTTTTGGAAATTAATTTCAAAAAAGAATCATTGCCTCGCGTGCACGTATGGTTTTTTTATTGGCGATTGCAAACTATGATATATTGTGAAGTTCTAGTCTCGGAGGATTAATGAACTTTCACGGGAGATGGAAAACCTTGAAAAAGTTTTTATAATTTTCTAGGATTCGAAAGCTGAACCTCCCGTTTTGCAGTTATGCTGTTCTTATGATATGCTGCTATATAAAATCACTTTGTGGGCAAATGGCAGCATATGCAGTTCTAATTCCTATTTACTTCCTGTCTTTTTGCTACAAAAAATTGGGTAATATCAACATTATTGTGTGGATCTCAGCTATTTTATGCTTAGTACTAGAGGTGCAGAAATACTATACAAATAGCTATGTCCTACACGTAGATGCAGCCACATCCTTTGTTGTTATTTTTTTATAGAAAAATCAATGACATTGAGAATTTTCAGTGCAATGAATGGAGAATCGTTAAAGCTATATAACAATAGATGAACAGAAATTTCGAAACGTACAACCAGGGTTGCCATTTTGCTTTGTTTAAAAAAAGAAAAACTTATTTGCAGTTCATTTTGTGGTATGATTATTCATTAGTTTATTATAAAATCCACTTGAGCAGAGTTACATATACTTTAATTTTGTTACTAATTCTTAAAAATGTTGTCTAAGATGAACACGGCGAAGAAAAACCGCGAGGAAGTACAGAGACTAGGTTGCATATACATGCCAGGAGCCACGAAGTCCTGCCCGTCAATGGCTATGGGGTTGATGCTCTGCTTTTCACCTCTAATTAAGATTGCAGCAAAGGGAGCAGAATTGCATAAAAAAAAAAAAAAAACAAATAAGGAAAGGAAAATGCATAGGACTACTGCAAATCCCCAGAGACAATATGTTCAAAGAATACAACTATGCCTAAAACTACATCACGAAACTGAATCAACGGTGAATAGGATTCGTCACATTAGGGTAGGACAGGAGCAGGAGTATTCGGAAATCAATGGCCAAACTCTTCAGCATCTTCCAAGCGGAAATTCACGCGCGATCGGAAAGAGTGCCCAATTTAACCTCCATAACAACTATCACAATCAAGCTGTCATCAAAGCATTAAGTTTCTAAGAAATCAGCTCCAAGATGTTATAAGAGTGCCTGCAAAATCTGCAGAACATCAGCTAGACCACGTTGGAATGGATGACAAAGAAAAGACCAATAGACTTGCGAAATAGAGGTTCATAAGACTAGGACCCTTCTAGTGTACAAATTATCCGAGAAGAGCTACGAAGAGAGGGTGAAATTAAAAGAGCTAAACTCTTTAGACAACTTCTAAAATATAGACAATCAAAATCATACTTAGGGAATTTCAATCGGAAGGGATCTAAATCCTGCACTAGTTGAAACAAGATACAAATGCTTACAGGCTTCCTCATGTGGCAACATGTTGGATCTAGAAAACGGCGCACCATACAGCAATAGTGCTGTCTGGGAGCTTACCAGATAAACGAGATGGACTTCCCATCTCCAGATCCAATTCAGATCATCAAGTTCCTGGAAAACTAAGAAATGAGGTGCTAAACTGAATGAAGTGCTCTAACCCGATAATAACTTCAGCTAATACAAGGATGGGGCGCAAGACATTTTTAAGATCGTTATTCATTCATTCATTCAATTTCAATTTCAATTTCAATTTCAATACATACATACATTCATTCGTTAATTCATTCATTCATTCATTCATTCATTCATTCATTCAATCATTCAACGATTCATTCATTAATTCATTCATTAGTTCAATCATTCATTAATTCATTGATCAGTTCATTCATTCACTCATTCATTCATTTATTCATACAAAATGATGAATAAAAGCTTGCAACACCATGGCAAAAGAAATCACTGATTTGATTAAAGAAACATTATATTCGTGATTTCTTATTAATATTTTCTTGTTTTCTCAGATATGGCTAGAAAGATCAACAAGCAACTATTCCAACAGGCTATAAAGGATACTTTTTACTTTCAATCTCTGGATTAGCAAGTAGTGGAATCTCATCAACGAGAGTCGACCAGCAAGCGGTCAACTCTGTGTCCATTATCCGCAATCGCTTTGTATTCGATTAAACATTCCAAAAAGAAACCATCTCTCTGCTTTATAATTAACACTACTCGTAACATGACCACTATGCACATGTGAATAATAGCAATTCATTGCAATTCAAACTTTAAAGATTACTAAGACCCTCATCTCTTCATACCTAATTCATTACCTGCAGCCTGCGGTTATTTTTCAAGCAGGATACGAGTACTGCACTCCATGCAGTAGTTGCTTTTCCCCATATCCTTGAAAAAGTTTCACTCTCTGCTAATTACTGCTCCGCATACAATAAAATAAAAGAATTCCATGATGCAGTAACCTATTACCTTAACCGTTGCAGGTTATTGCTTATTTTTCATTAACGAAGTAATCCAACCGGCAAACATAGCCTCCTCCACTTTTTTCAAGAAGACTAATCATCGACAGGATGAAAGCCACTACTCTACTCTATGTATACTCGTAGCTCCCTACAGGCCCACTCAAGTTTCCGTTTGGCAAACAAAGTCTGCGTCTAAGTGGATTCAGCCATCATTATGGGACCTCTTCAATGCGGCTAACTGCAGAAAACCCATTGTACCATCAACATCACCATCCTCATCATCATCATCATCTTCAGCAGCAGCATGAGCTACGTCCTGGTCGGTTCAACGCAAATAGAGTACAATATCCCGGTCGACCAAAAGCCAAACTGGGCATATGTAGTAATCAAATACAATGGGCCCGTACCAGAAGAAATGGAGAAAAAAAAAACCGCCATCGTCCTGAAGAAGAAATTGACAGGATTCTTTCGTTTCACTTCTTTGGCATCGTTTCCTTTTTTTTTTTTTTTCTTCATTTGGCCATATTACATCAGTACTATGGCCACCGCAGAACCAGTGTGTCTGGACGTTGTGCCATTCAGTGTCTTTTGTAAATGGAGCAGAGGTGGAGATCCTTTACTGTTTTTATATTTTTTTTTTTTTTTTTTTGCATTTTTCCTCCATTTTTCATCAGTCACTAACGAGCTATCGTTACGGGACATAATTACATGCCAAGCTTTTGTAGCATAGAAGACAAAAAGAAACGAGAACTGTAAAGGAAGACAGAACATCTGAAAAGAGTTCGGTAGCGTTCTGCACCCTTCGTATACTATACCTGCAGGAAGCTTTTAAAAAGTGAAATTGCATACGAAAAAATGAGATTTATTTTCCTGAAAATTCTTCTTTTTTTTTTTTCTTCCTCATTTTGCTTTAAAGACAGGAACATTTTTAGAAAAGCAAAAATAGAAAAAAATAAAATAGACTGGATGTAACCGCAGGTCCTTTGAGTTGCAAGAATCCATCCCCAATAACCATGCTAAACTGAGATAGTTACTCGTAGAGAGAGATGCAGGCAGAAACCAAACGAATGAATGGAGATAGATGGTTGGTAGTTGTGAATAATTTCGTTCCATCATCATTCAACGTTTTGTTGCCAGCATTTTCTTTGAAAATATCTTTTCAATTACGGGTCCTTTTGCATGCAGCACCGTATAATGTATACCGTGGTTGGGGGAACATACAAGTAAAAGTTTGCAAGAATTTTTTTCTAAACCATTTTCTTTTTTTTTCTGGTCGCATTTTGATAGTAATCCAAAGCTTCGTTGACGGTGAGTAATGTTTGCAACTTTTACGCTATCCGCTATCGTTCAGATTTTCATCCGCACAGGATGTTTAATGCTTATTTGTTTGCCTATTTACTTCCTTATTTAGTAGGTTCCAAGCTAATGATTGTCTAAAACAGGACCGAGGCGAGAAGGATGAAAAAATTGGCAATAATTTGCAGAATTTAGATACTTATTACAAAAATCTAGTGACCTTTCTAGTGTCAATTGTTCGTCCAATTTCATTAGACATCAATTGTTTTATTATTTCTTAAACAAAATAGTTAAGTATTGATTTACTTGGTTATTTCGTCCTTCGATTATTAAAAAATATGCAATGAATGAGATATTCTTGCAATCGCTTCACATATGTTTAGCGTTTTGACCTCGTCAAAACTTGGAATATAAACTAAGAAAGGTATGCAAGGTATGGTAATCAACAGGTGAACATCCCCTCCAAGATTTATGGGATCCTGTTTTAATAGCATTCAATTGTAGAAGTAGGAAGAAAGAATATTTAGCAAAATGAATAGTGTTGGGAGAAAATATAGAAACAGACTCAACTCAATACTGGTTATTCGGAATCAACTAAAAATAGACAGGAATGGCACGATCCAACTGGAACTATCCCTCATCTCCTAACCCATCAATACGAGGGTGGGTCAATAAGTATCTGAAAAATGAAATATGGAACACCCTTTTCGGTATAAAAACATTTTATTTTTCAACATAGTCTCCTTTTAGCTTTATACTCGTACACTTCATCCAACGTTTCTCCAATTTTGTGATGCCCTCCAAATAATACGATTTCTCGAGCCCCTCAAAATAAGCGTTTGTTTCAGCGATGACCTCTTAATTCGACCCAAATCTCTTACCTCCGAGCCATTTCTTCATTTTTGGAAACAAGAAATAGTTGCAGTGGGGTAAATCTGGGGAATATACTGGATGAGGGAGGAGTTCGTAGCGTAACTCATGCAATTTTGCCATTGCGACTGCGGACTTGTGCACCGGTGCGTTGTCCTGGTGAAAAAGAACTTTTTTCTTCGCCAAATGCGGTCGTTTTTGCTTCAAATCGGATTGGAATCGATCCAGCAGCTCTGCGTAATATGCGCCAGTGATCGTTTTACCCTTTTCAAGGTAATCGATGTGAATAACACCGCGCATCCCAAAAAACTGTCGCCATGTCCTTGTTTGCTGACAAACCCGCCTTGGCTTTCTTCGGCTTCGATTCACCAGGAGAAGTCCATTGTTTTGGCTGTTCCTTGGTTTCTGGTGTGTTGTGGTGAATCCAGGTTTCACAGTTACGAAACGGCGCAAAAACTCAGCTTCTGCCAAACACACCTTTGAAGTTGTCAAACGAATGCGTTTGTTGTCGATTATGAGCAAACGCGGCACCCATCTTGCGGAAAGCTTTTTCATGTCCAAATATTTATGTAAAATCGAAATCACTGAGCCATGTGATAAGCCTGTGGCCTCTTCAAGCTCGCACACTTTCACTCGCCTATCGTCCATTATCAAACCATGGATTTTGTCGACCATTTCTGGTGTGGTGACCTCAATTGGGCGATCAGAACGTTCGGCGTCACTTGTGCCAGTGGTGAATGGTTCCAATCGATGGTGAAGAGTTCCATGACAGATCTGTCTGAAAATTTGGGTGCGTTCTTTTGAAAGATGATTCTTGAAAAAAAAAATTTATAAATTTAAGGTGACGACACAATTTGTGTTAATTTTCAGGGGCTTATTGACCCACCCTCGTAATGTGGCTTTGTGAACTTTTTGATTCAAATGCAATGACATCCTTCTACTCAGAGAATATGCTCGCGATTTTTAACCGATTTTACCACATAATTTGTTGCTAACATTTTCCCATAGAGGAAAGTGGGCGTGGTTGTCGTTATTTGTAAAAAAAAATTCCAGGATTCTGGTGAAGTATTCACAATAAGGGTTAACCATCACCTTAAATATCTTTGAGAAATCAACATAAGGATTTTTTTTTTACAAAAACGCCCCCATAATGTGGGCATGGCCCTACACACTGTATGGCCAAATTATAGAAACAGTTCTAGGAAAAAACCCAGGAACTCATAACTCACCACGTTTTCATCGATTTTAAAGTCGTCTATGATAGCGTCTATAGGCGCGAGCTATACAGAGCCATATCTAGTTTTGGCACCGCAGCCAAACCCGTCTATCTGTGCAGGTTGTTGATGTAAAATGCACGTTGCTCCATCAACATAACCGAGGCGTAGCGCTGTCATATGATTTATTTCACATCATACTTGAGATTGTATAAAATTCTCAAGCTAACATCGAGGGTACGATGTTTCAAAAGTGTGTGCAACGTACTCGTGTACGCCAACGACATTGACATAGTTGGAAGAAAGCAGCGCGAAAGAACGCCCACGGACTTGGACTTTGTCTACCTAGGCACTGCTGTAAGTTCAAACAATGACACCAGCGTAGAGCTCAACCGAAGAATTTCTTTTTCTAACCGCTGTTTCTTTGGGTAGCAACCATTGTTCAATTGAGTAGCAAAGTCCTCTCACAAACAACTAAGGTGACTTTATATAAGACCCTCATCATACCAGTCTTGCTATACGGCACAGAAGCATGGAAGTTATCAAAGGCTTGGTTGTTTTGAAAGAAAAGTTCTTCGCTTGATTTTTGGTCTCGTTTGTATTGATGGGGAATAGAGGAGACAACAACGAACTACGTATATACCGCTTGTACACCGACATCGACGTAGTCAGCAGGGTTCAAATTCATCACCCAAGACGTCTAGGACATCTAGAACGAATGGAAATTATGGACGACGCTGTATAGGAAAACCTCACCTAAGGTGGCGCACAAAAGTGAAAAGGGACCCCAAAACTGACATAGAGTATATTAATATTGATACATAGTTTGTAACATAGAAAAATAATAATGACAGACTCCCAAAAGTATATATGTATACCTACGTATATTTGTGATCAGCAACAAAAGTTATGTCGATCTATCGCCTGTTCGTATGTCACCACTTTTTGGGACTTCAGCTTAGAATACAAAATTCGATATACAAGCTCTTTAGAATCCGAAGCAGTAAACATTTTTAAAATTCACTCTCAGACACGCCCACTTTTCAAAAAAATTCGTTTTCCCCAATATTTTTGCCAGAAACTGAAAAATATTATCAAAGTAAAATATGTAGACGTTGAGTTTCTTAACATTGTACATTGTACATGGCAACGCCCACTTTTTGGTGACGCTCATAGCTACTTTTGGGTTGGTTTGGAGAGAGATAAAGAAAGAAAAATTGGTGTAGTGGTTTGAAACTCAGGTGGTATTAAGTTTCTGTAAACTCCAAGGGTAGTGTCCAGATAACTGGGGAGCATTTTTCTTTTGCTTTTATTGTCGTTGCTCATGATTCACAGTTTTTTTTTTCTTCATTCCGGTCTCATCATCACGATCAAGTTGCATTTTCAGCTATATGACGATTCTAATGCCTGTCGCAGTAGAGTTGACTTAGCTTTCCCACTTTATCGACTTTTTTGTTTATTTCATGAATGTTGCGAACAAAGTTTTTTTTTATTAAACCTCTTAAAAATTACGGAAATATCCTCAAAGTAGAAAGATTTCAAAATTTCACAACACCACGCCCACATTATTAGGTGTGGGTAAGAGGATGGAGAGTAGGGTATTATACGATCCATTCCAGATGGATTGTAACTTTCCCGTATGCTTTTTTTTTTTTTTTTTTGAAACCATAGAATCACATGCAACATATGTTTAGTTCTACTATTAAATGGCCTTTCCAAAATGTTAATAAGTATTTTTCTGCCTGCAGTAGTTCAAAATTTATGGAGCAATAGGTGACGAAACATAAAAATTGAAGAACAGGGGATGAAAATCTACTTTTCCGTAAAGGCTGAAGTGCCTTAGGGATATGTAATTTCACCAACTATATTTCTGTATCAATAACCTACATCTTTAGTTTAACCGATGACAGCACCCTAATAACATCTTGGTCGTGAAAAACTCATGAAGTCAACCACCCCACAACATCAGGGAATATGCGACCAAACCCACTCATTAGATGAAGATCTTCAGAGAATCTTGCAGTGGTAAAAATAGAAGACTGGTAGGAAATGTATGCTTCCACTATAGATACCAGCACTGCAGATATTTTCAAGAACGCTGTGCAATTATCCCTAGAAATGCGTCATTTAGACGTCTTGCTATGAATGCAGCTAAGTAGGGCTCATGTATCTACCTGGCAACCGCGCGAGCATCTCTCTTTCGAAATTCTTTTTCTTACAAAACAAGTCGACTTTAGAATTCACTTCCAGGCTGGAGACATATTTTCAGAACTTTTCAATATTCACTATTCAAGAGCAGGATCAACAAACGTCTGCGTTGGCTTCTCCTGAGAAAAAGTTAAAAACAAAAGAGACGCCTAGTGAGAAAAACTGTGGAATAATAGAGTCCTTATCATCTCATTGCAGTTGCGTAAAATTTTACTGATTTAATATGAAATGACCAATCCATCGCCAACACCGACCAGCTTCGTACGCTGCAAAAGTAAATGAGTATTCAGCATGTTGCACAGAAGAGGTAGTCCACAACAAACTGCAGGTAGTTGGCTATGCCCCAATCGATCTAAAGTGATGATCTAAAGTAACTTTATGAGAACCAATTTCATAAGTCTTCTCTACAGGCCATGTCCAATATAATCTCACTCACATGGGAGGGTGGCCATGGTACAGTGGGTAATGTGTTTGCTTGTGACCCGAACGGTGCACGTTCAAGCCCAAGCGGGAAACAGCAAACAACACCCACCCGAGCATGCACCATTTAAATTTTTCCATCCACTGCTTTCTGCCTGGTAGTAAAATGGATCGAAATCGAGTCCGAGTGCTCCGACATCACTCCTACTATGGCTAATTAATAAAAATTAGAGAGATACTCGTATCTTCTTAATGAATCGCAGCATCTAAATTAATCTAAATCCTATTACAAACCGGCTTTTACACGTTAATGTTCCTATTACAATCAATTTTAAATAAATTTCACCTAAAAGATTATTTTTATGGGCAAAAAAAAAGCCATCGGAAATATTTAGCCCACCCAATATGGCACTACTATCCCACAGACTATTCACTATGAATATTCACCACTTCCTGCTCGAGGATCATTAGACCAGTTTAAAGAGAACGCTCTTAAATTGTCTAAGTATCTTATGACTCTATAATGCAAATAAAAATACCTGTAGCCATATTGAATACTTAAAATTGCAAAGAATTCTTTGACAACTATCCGAGTATCAATTTAGAGAAATCAGCTTCCAGATAATGAGATCACCAATTGCTCGCATCCACGTCCCATTGCAGAGCGACAGAGTTCTTAGGAAATTATTCAGTTTTGTTTTATATTTTTTTACGGTTTCTTTTAATGACAACGAAGACTTCCAGTTTAAGCCGTTGATGAGTATCAATTACGCATTCCTTTCCAAGGATAAAATTTAATTCAATGAGAAGACAAAAACTGAGTGCAGTTTGATGATCGCAAACAGTGACGGTGATAAATGCTAGAACGTTCTTTTACAGCGAGCGATAATAAAAATACCAGAGAATACTCAATGAGCCACCAATTAAATTGTAAGTTCTTAAATAAGGAGTTTATGTATGTGAGTACCTATGCTATGATTTTACCACATAGAGAGAGTCATTTCACAATCGTGGGTGCAATTGAACAGTTTTCTCTTTTTTTTTCAATTTAATGAGTTAACCATAGGACCATAATTTTATTGCTTCACAAAGACAAACCGCAGGTGTATTCTTTGGAGCGAATGAACCAGTCGAATGTATTTTTAGTTTTAGTGCAGAATTAATTGACGATATCTGAAAACCAATTTGTCTATCCGACGTCCTGATATAGGTATCAGATGACGAGTATATGTGAATGACATGTCTCCAGATTTATTTGCTTTATCACACCAAGACTAGAAAACAATGTGACCCATTCTGCCTGCTACAGAAGTCTCCTGCTCCCCATGCAGAGAAGGGTTAAGAATATCACTGCAGCGCCCCCCATAAATACATATCGCTTGTCGTAGAAGGGGAAAATCACATTTAGGCAATTTTTAAAAATATCAGTAAAAGAGTGCTAAATCAGCAAATGATCCAGTAATGTGAATACTGTGTCTTGTAAATGCATCTTACTAAAAATCTACGGCAGACCGCTGCAAATCATTAAAATTTCGTTGAGAGACTTTATAAATGTTCTAGTCTTTGAGTCGTATGTTCGATTTTCGTTGACACAGATCATCCAATTCGTTTGCGGATTCTAAAACACCAAGCAACTTCTACCCTTACACACCAGGTTAGACATTATCCAGTTCAATACCAATACAGCTTCTATACAACACGTTGAACCTAGTTTTACTTTATTTTAAATAGCGCTAATGTCCGAAGTGATACTGGAACTCAACCAACAGTAGTAGGTACTACCGAATCTCTTAATTTTTGATAGTTTAAAATCCCTGGGCTAGGAACATCTCTAAACATTCTCAATTGATAGAGGCAGCTGTAAGTCTAAAAATCTTAAAGGTATATTTATCTGATGCACAATACAACCTTACTAGCGATATATTCATTCATTAATAGATAAAATCCGTTGCTATCCTCCTTTTCGCTGTAAACCTCTTATTCCACGATGGAAACCTATCTTTTTCCCCTCATCGTTCGCACTTCACTTAACGTATCCGCAGATACGTACTTTCGCGAAGGTAATTTCTCGTCACTCTGAAAGTTCACGGTTCAAATTCGGATGTCAATTTCGCGTAATAAATAAAAAAGGAGATCAATTCTGGAAGTTAATATAAAGCTCTACCGTGAAGGTATTACGCTGGCAGTAGGTTGCTCTCATGGCTGGAAGTGAAAGTTTATCGTAATGATGGCATCAGGACAACAGTAAAAAATACTGTGAATCATAAAGAAATGACAATAATACCAATGAATTCTCCCCAATTATCTGGACGCCAACCCCGGAGTTTACAGAAACCTAACACCTGAGTTTCAAACCACTACACAAATTTTTCCCTCTACCTATGTATGTCTTTCTAACATTCGTCGTGCAATTAATAAGCTCATTAATTGCGTAGTATTTAAAAAAAGACGCCATTAGAAATATCCTCAGCAGCGGTTCCCTGTAAAAAGATGTAACCTTTGAACTCGAGTTTCGAGCGATCTCTTAATAGAGGTAAGGGTATCTACAGCAATAATTTCCTCTGTCCAAACTTTGGAATTCTGCTCGTCTTCGGTCAGTGAAACAAGCTGCTTTGTAGCAAGCATCTATTGAATAAGAATTTCAGTTGAACTCAGTGACAGCTATCAAGTGAAAAGCTGAATATTTTGCAACCTGTTTCCATGCGGAGTTTCAAGATACTTTTTCAGCTTTCCGTATATAGGCCACGGAACCCTATTGCTTTCGCTAGCGCGTCAGTCCGCCCATCCCCCCATCTGTCTGTCTGTCACCATCTGCTACCTCATAAACTATAAAAGCTATATGAACTCCAAAGCAATGCCGGTGTCACTTTTGAAAAAATAGTTATTTTAAAGGTGGCTCCGAATATGGTCATATGATATATCGCTGAAAAGGGCTTTTTGAGTTCAATACAATTAAATTTGCGTTTTCACTGTGGAAGAATGTCTGCGAAAAATCAGTGTCACCCCTCTTCACGTTTCCAAAGTACGTAACCCAAAGACTACGATTACGATTATGATTACGATTACGAGATATAGTAATAATTTATTTCATATCGCTTCTCTTTGCGTCCTGAAAGAGCACCTGGAAAGAAGATTCTACCTCGTAGCTGTTGGCTATCCAACAAACAAAATTTCACTAAAATCGGTTCAATAATTTAGAAGTTATTTAACAAAATGGCCGACAGATCATCCGTGCTTTTCGTATGGAACAATACAGTCACACTTTTAACTCTGTACAAGTATATGCGAACGCAGTCGTGCTTGACGGATTTTTTCCAATAAACTTAACCATCAGAGATTATGTATTAGGTTAGGTTGAGAAAGATCTGTATTGGATCGAATGTTATGAATTACTGCAGTGGATATGGGAAAGTAGTTTATGAACAGTGATTTCTCTACTCTAGTCAGTCTGTAGAGTCTCTATCCATCTATGGGCAGACATAGCACAGTCACAGCTGGATCGCCAAAAAGAGTTGTTCTCGTTTTTTTTCTGTTATCCACTATACTGCGCAGATTCCGATTCAGTAATATTTATAGTCAAGCCCAGTCTTGCCAGTTGCTGGCTATACCCAGAAGCCCAATAGGTGTCTTATAGCAATTAGTGAACTTTAACATTTTTTCACAGCCCTTGACTCGCTATTTTTAAATCTATTTTATACCAGAGCATCTTGCTTGTGCACAGAGTCCACATCCGCTAGATCTTTTCAAAAAGCCATGTGGACATTTGCTTTGCCCTGGAAGATCTACCCAAAACTATAGTCTCTTCTGAAGTTGCACTTTCTATACATACTTTAGACTAACTTGTTCTGATTGACACAACTTTCAACAAGTAGAGTTGTCATGACTTTCAATCTACCAAATCATACTAATGTATTTCTTAAGTCCCGTATCCATCATAAAAACACTTCCCATTCTGTCATTTCAATTCAATACCGCTGTCCACCAAATTCATTGCCCCACTGTTTTCGCACAGTTAAACTGTCAATCTGAAAACTCGTAATCATAGCAAATAGAACATTTTTTTATCGCACATAATCGATCATTCTGCACGTCCGTCCATTCTCCATGTACACTGTCCGTCAGTCAGTGCAACGTCAAAGCCTACGTTGATTGACTGTCAACGCATATGTTCGAGGTAACCTGCTCCTAAGACTTAACAGAGAGCCAGCCCACGTTCGGTCTTCCGAGTAAATCAATGCAAAACCTGTAATTACGCATGCAAGCTGGACTCAAGACAGTCATTAGGAATTAATCAACAGCCATTGAGCCTATACAGAGAGCTAGAAATATTTCACCATAAAAGAAGCAAAAAAAAAAAATCCTTTTACTATCGCAATACAACCAGGGTGTTAGGCACCACTTTTCTGCGATGAAAAGATTTTCCATATCGCGATTTGGAGCGTCGATATCGATAAGTTTTTTCTCACAACCTCCTGCTGCAATGGCCTCATGGAGCGCTTTCAGTTGCCGGATGACTTTGATTGGCGTGCTTCCACCACTAGCACTCGACTGCTGGCCATAATTTAAGATTTAATTACAGGTTCTAGTGGCCATCTAAATATTGTGGTTGAGTGGATTTTATTGGCAAGCAATAAAAGTAAGTGAATGGTGCAGGAAGTTTCCTGCTAGCAGAGTGTGCAGTTTTTTTTTTTTAATTTCACTGCTAGTTGTTTAGCTTTTTTTCTTTTTTCTTTTTATAGTGTGAGACTGTTAAGCACGAGACATGTAATTAATATGAATATTAAAATATTTATTTTTTTTCATATTTTATTGATGATGCGAGATACAATAATTCTAAAAGTTTCTGACAGGTTAAGACGTTAAATTTCCATTATTAAACCATAAATGCATTACAAGCATTAAATTCAAAGAATTAACGGAATTTTTGTGGACAACGTTTTATATTTACAACGGGATGCAGGATTGTAGGTTCTTCTTATTGGTTTTTATTTTATAGAGGTTTGTTTTTTGAGTTGGCAATACTTTTTCTAGAGAAAGCCAAAAATCAGCTGTCAGATTTGTGCTTAATTTGGTTGCCATTCCACCATGAATAAACTAAATGCCCCGACCCATAGAAACATAACTGACACATATGTAGATAGAATACAAGTATTTTTATGGAAGATGGCCAATAAGTCTGGGTACTCATTCCATAATTTTTAGGACGATCATCATCCGAACGATACTAGTGAACACTTCCGTCATGAATTTGCTTCACATAACTCTATCACTATCGTGTCGTCTATCGTCCAAAGTTTGAGAACTTTTAGTAGATTTCACTGACTGTCAAACTTTAGTTGAAACGTCATGTTGATTGTCATCAATCACATTTGTGCCAAAAATATTGTTTTTTTTTTTATTTTCTGTGTTTACTAGTAAATACAGGAAAAAAAAAGAAAATCTCAAATTGTAAGTCTTTTATTTGTCTTTTATATATTTACTAGTTAATTTATTACAAATATGTGCAAAAAAAAATGTTATTGACACGTCAGCTGCGCCGAATCAAATGGGAATTTTAATCAATTATATGGAGGACCATTCGGATTTAGCCAAGGGCTATAAGCCCAACACAGTCCAATGAAAGCAGGGGATGAACAAAATGTGGACTGATTTGGCCATAACGCTTAATTCCACTAGACAGCCCCAGTAGTGTTTCAGCTTGAAGGAACGTAATTCCAGTCAACCACTGGTAGCCTCCTTCACTCAGAATCTTTAGCGTAGCCGCAAGTCTTATTGTTACAGGAATATAAGTTGGACGGCAACCATCTGACAAATTTATTGTTTGTAATACCAATACAAACCCTTCTTTTGAAAGACGAAGGCGTTGAACAAAATTATGGTGATTTTAAATATTAGAATCGAATTGACTTTATTATTTAATATATTGTACTAACAATTGCGTTAAAAGAGACAAGGGATCTGTTGCGTCTCTTAATTGTCTCCGCCTTCGTATTGGTTGTAATTTGTTATCATTTTCATAGTCAGAAAGTAAAATAGTTCAACGTCGAAACATTTTGTAAGCACTGACACTGAAACTATTGACTTTAAAATTCTAAAAGAAAGCTTCATTTGCTTGTAAAATACAATATACAAACAAATGGAAGACGATACCTCTTTAGCTATCGTGCAAACGATATCGTCTTGACGACAGTATGACAATTTTTACTCTCGGATGTTTGTCAGTCGTTCGCGAGAGGTAAGCCCGTGAGAAAACTTTTTTTTCCTTGTATTCGCTCAGTGATCGCGCACTTAATCACTGAGCCACGGTACCCAGTTATTTTTGATTAAATGAAAAAAAAAAAAAACTCTGACAATAACAGGTAGCGTCACAGCGTTTTCTTGTACTAAATTTTGAAAATATGGACGATTGAAGGACAAAGACCAAAGATTTTTCAACTTTTAAAAATTATTGCTTATGTTTCCTACTGTTCTCTGAATAACGAAGAAAAATCGAAAAATAAAAATAAAGTACACGACTGGGTTTCACGTACTTGCGCCTAATTTATCTGCAAATTATTCAGATTTCGAATTTTAACAAAGTCGTTCAAATTTTTTTTTTTCAAGATATGGAAAAACATATTTTGAAAATTTTCCTAAACTAAGTATATCATAACCTTGTGTACGTCAAATCTTAATTTCGGTCAATATCGACCGAGTCATAGCCGGGAAATGGCAAATTTTTAAAACCATCCAATAAGTAAAGTAAGTTTTGGCAAAACTTGGTACGCCATCTGTTGGCATATGTCCTCTGTAACTTAAATATTAAATTTGAACAGAATCGTTTTAGCCGTACAAAATCGGTCATTAGTAAAGTACCGTTAATTTTGGGGTTAAATTCTGATTTCTCCTCGAAGTGTGAACCCACCCATGAAATTTGAAGAAAATCCGTCCAGCTGTTTAGGCTACAGTTATACAGACATACAGACAGAATTGCCAGACCCACACTTTTTAGATTCTCCATTGCAGTAATACCAAGATTGAACATAATCTCGAAGTCGAGTTTTTTCACGAAACCAATACTTGTCCTTATAGATGCAAGTAAAAATGTGAAGTTGGAGTCAGACCTCGGGCGTTCGCTTTTATCCAGCGAATTCATTCGGTGATGGCCACTGCTTTGACTTATTTTTACCACCGAAAAACGCAGATGGATTATTAATTGCCAAATTCAAGTATTAGTAGATTGTAAAGTGGAAACGCTGTTAGAATTAGAATAGACCAATTCATGAATTAAATTAAAAGTAATAAAAACCCACGATGCGGGTCAATATCCCTCTCGCCCATTTAGGGATAAAAAATAGCAGATTATGAGTGAAATCCCACGATCTGGCATCACTGCTTGGAAGTACATTGAACTGAAATTGAGTCGAAGTGCTCAGGAATTGATCCTTCAAAGAAAAAAAATAAATACAATTAGTGGTAACAGGGCTAATTGTTTTAAGACTTGACTTTCTTACAATTATTGTAGATGGCGCTTCAGTCTGGAGTCCCTTACATCCTAAATACTGGACGAAGGCCTTGTATCAATCGCAATTGATGATACATCCAAACATGTACTACTGCAGTTTGTTGATCAGAAGATTGCCAAGTCCCCACATGTGACACTGAGGTGTAAGGCGATAGTGTGCTATCATAGATTAACCTGAGTTTATTTCTTGTAGGCTATGTTTTCAAATTCACCCTCCTTTCCAATTTGTGCGTTAAAGTCCCCAAAGACGATCTTAACTTCATATCGTGGATATCGTTCTTAATTTGGATTTAGAAGCTTCTAGAAACAGTCTTTGGTCACGTTGTTTTTAGCCTCTGTGGAGAAGGGCATGAGCGCATATTAAATTGATGCTTTGTCATTTAATCTTTATTCAGATTGTCATCATGCTTTCTGCCTCGGATGATACCGCATCCAAATACACTGTAGGAGTCACTGTAGTTGATGTTACAGCTGTTCATTCTTCTTTTGATTGGCCCAGCACTTCGCACTTTTTGGAAGGCGTTGATGCCTGTTTTACAGTGTCCGAACATTTCATGTGCAGATCCGAAAATCGATCCAGTCTTGAAGAGATCCCTACAAACCAGGGCTTCAAATATGTCGACGTAGCCCATATAAGATATTCGCTAAATGATTCGACCTGAATGGAATTTTGGACGCCACCGTTGGTTCCATCTAGAGAATTCTCCCGTAGTTGCCTGAATCCATTTCAGAGTACTGTAAACTTGACAATCTTCAGTCAAGGTACTAGGCATACGACTCAAGGTGAGAGTAGGTGCTGTTTAACAGTGGATAACCTGTCAACGCCTATACGTTCATAGATTGCTTTTGGCAACAATTTAAATGCTAAATTTAATCTGGAATATACAATTGGAATATGTGTCTAGAAAAATGAGTTGAGATGGTCCCGACTGCAATAAGACAGTAAAATCTGTGGTGAAAGCTATGGGTCATCCCCTAAAATTAAACAAATTCACAGCAGCAAGTATGTACATTAAATAATACTGTTTCTACGCTCACGTATATCTACATTTTTAATGTTTAATGTTTGAAGTCACATAGTCTTAGCTATTTAGAAAAAAATAACATAAACCACCCTACTAGAGTCGTCTTCCTCCCCCTATGTGTGAAGAAAACCAAATGACCCTTGAGCCCTTCACAGCCCCAAATGTATAATTATTTGTTTACTAATGTAAATTCACCTTATCTTTATGCTCAGAATGTTTATCTAAATTACTTTACAGTATTTCAAAGTGAATCCCTTGCTGCTTATAAAAATGAGAACACTCACCCCCGCACAGTCACTCAGCGGCCATATTTGATTTTATTACTTTTTTTTCTCCATTTTCTTCAGAAAAATAGAGGAAAAACGAGGGAAAAAAAATAAAGGCGATGGAAAAAAAATCACCCCTACTTATCCATAAAATACAAATTGCTTGTATCTACTTAAAAATCAAATTGAGGGTGGAAAATGTCCTTCGGTAACAAGATGGAGGAGATTTACATCTTCTCCTGTTCATTCGTTCACCCGGACTTGGCATCATAGAGGGTGCGCTCCAAATTCAAATGAACAAAAAAATAATATTGAAAGGAAAACTCCTCAGCATGGTGGGGTGCTGCTACTGCCCAACCCCAGATTTCAGTCCAATTTCTATTTATGCTCTTATTTTTATGTATACTTTCTTTTCTTAAGGACATCTTGATGTTTCAATTTCTTTGAGTTTTTTTTTTTTATTTCTTTCGTCCTTCACCCACCATAAAGAAGCTGAATCGATAATTTATTCGAAGAAAAACTTTTAGTGGGGGGTGGTGATGAGGTTGGCTGACAACCTGCCAACTTGCCAACCGAAATCCCATAATTTTCAACAAACAGGACTCGTCAATTCCGGTTGATGTTGGTGAACGGGCCAACAAGGACCAAAATGTTGGTTTCTAGTTGTTGGTTTGCCTCCTGACAAGGTTTTGCTTTATACTTCAGGTTTCTTTATTTTTTCATTGTGGGCATGTGTCCGTTCGTGTTCGTTTCCTTGAGGCGGCTTTGATTGTATCGTTGCTGGGTCGGTGGGGGTGGTGGTGTATATGTTTCAAAAGAATAATGGCGGCCGATTTTTCATGTATCTATTTATTTTTATTTTTCCTTTGCATTTTGGATTGCTTGGAATTTCTTTTTCACTAAGCAATCACCCGCTCCGCCTCCATAATGTTGATCAAAAATTAGAAGTTGGGTTGAGTACGAAATGAGAAGCCGGCATGTCCTTAAGGGAGGATGGGGAGTTTTTTTTTATTATTTTTGGGGATGGAAATATGCAAATTAGAATCAGTTTTATGAAAAAATTGAGAAAAAAAATAGAAAACAATTTTCAGTGGAGTGTTTGAACGAATAATGGGAAGCAACTTCAAGTGGCATCCCGAATACGAGCTGTGTAGAGAGGGTTCAAGATTGGATTTCTTTTCTTAATTTGTCGATTTTTTTTTTCAACAGCAATTGATTTGATTATGCTCAATTGAACACTATGCAACTATGAAGGAGGATAGAGAAGAAAACTGAAGCAGCTCCATAGAAATTTCTAAATTAATTTTCTTTCATTTTTTTTGTTTCTACTTAATCGTAAAGGGCAACTGAATGGCTATTGGGGGCTGTATCAGCATAATTTTAAATGGAACGATTTTATTGCATGCTCAGGAGCTAGAGAAGGGAATGAGATTGGTGAAGATTTTTTCTTAAAAGATGAGATTCATAAGTGAATTAAGAAGGAATGGTAATGAGAGTTTGCTGCATTGAGACATCAAAAGCGATGTGCTCTACACTTTGTATTTATGCAATTTTCAGGTATGGACTCAGTTTACGAATTAACTGCTGCTGGACAACAAAGTTGGTATACTCGTATAAAGTGTGCAAAGAGACGACTCAGACCCATTTTCCAGTGTATGTAGAGAGATTATTCCCAAAACAAATTGTTTAACTTTATAATCATAGAACAAAACAAAAGTTGTTGGACAAATAATGAACTTGGAGCTCCAAAAAAAACTCGCATGGTTGTCCTTAGCTGTAGGCGGATCAATCAGTTTATGGTTCACAATGATTGTATTGTCAACATTTGTATGAATCAAATCCTTTTTATTTCAATCCCATTGATTTTTTCCCATGAAAATGTTTGAAAATGTCAACGTGTAGAGCAGAAAAAATTTTAGTTTTTATATTCATACTCTGACCGTTTTCGAGATATTGAAGAAAGAAAGGCACTGAGTTGAGTTCGAATCTTTTCCAGACTCTTCAGCGGGATACTAACGAATGGCACGTACGTTAGCCTAGAACTTAGCTGAAATCCAAAGATTACCACCTGCAATTGGTAGTTCTAGACGCCTGATATTTGTTTGTCAAAAGAAACTTGAAACATCGAATTTTTGAATGGAATCGTATTTGAGTTCAACTAAGCATGTAGACTGATCTGAAATGGGGCGAATTTCTTCGTCCTTACACCGGAAAGTTGGATGCTTAGCATTCATTTACCAGCACTTCAGTCACCAATAGTTTTCGGATGTAATTTTTAGTAGGCAGTATCGCGTCTGTTTGCATGTTTGCTGTATACATTACATATTACCCGTGCAGCATCTTTTGTACTTGCCTAGCCTTCAAAGACTGGTTTCAGGCATACCGCGAAACTCAGCAGATCGTGTTTTAACCAGCATCATATTTAAAATAACTTGACTTCTTAAATATTTCTAGAAAACTATAATCTGCCAGGTATTCATAAGTTACCCTGAGTCGAAAGTGTTCGCATTACCAGAAAAAAAAAACTTCTCGGAATATTTGCAGGAAAGTAATGATTCCTGCCTTCACTTTTTAAATGAAATATACAGCATACGTTTCAAAACCTAAAATTTAGATATTATTTTTACAGGGTGCGCCCTGCAAGATATTTACACCCAAAAAGTTTTTTTTTCTGCAATTTCAAAATTTAACATTTCATGAAAGGATGAACAGTTACGAGATATTTGCACTGCACAACAATTTTTTTCATCGTAAATTCGGATATTATGAGAACTGCGAACCTTCAATTTTATTTTTTCAACTCCATACATATCATCAACGAATTTCGCTAATACACCGTAATAACCGCTTCTGTTCTTTTGCTCTAGCGAACTGCATTATGGGAATTATGCTTTAGGCACACATTTTTTGTGCACAATTCCTTTCCTTATTCCTTCGTATCTGCACAATGAACATGTTGGCGTTGCTGTCAACATTATGTAAAGAGGCAGCATTGTGAAATAATGTTTTAAAAATATTTGTAAAGTTAACAAGACTTAACGGAACCTTTAAATAGGAAACCAAACGTCATAATCACCGTTTACAGACCGTGTAAGATCTGCGTATATAATTTGTTTGTTTTTTATTTTTAATCCGCTGGTTTGATACCATATCATGTCGTAACTTATAAGAACCTCATGTTCTAAGTTTCTTGGTTTATACCTTAAAATAATTGCGAACCTATTCCCTCGTTTCTTCGGCTAGTTCTTTGTTGACCACATCCTGGAACCTGAACTTGACTGTTTCTGCTATTTGAACAACTCTGCACAAACCTCCCTTGTTTCCATGGATATAACCCCGTCAATAGTTGTTAATAAGATTAATCAACTAAAGGATGACTGCTCTCCTGTTCTTGTCAGTATTCCCGCCATAGTATTAAAGAAAAATGTGTGAATTATCTGCCACAGCCCATCACTGCAATTCTTCAACTTTCAATCTTGCAATGCGTTTTTCCTCAATTATGGAAAGACGCTTACAGTATCCCTAGCCACAAAAAAGGGAGCAAGAGCGAAGTTTCTAATTATAGTGCATACCCAAACTTTTCGAGAGCATCGGTTATGATACAATGTCCTTTCACTCACATGAATTCCTTAAAGATAGGTCAACAACCACCAACTTAACTGAATTCTTGTCTAATACACTGAAGGCTTTGGAAGATGGCAATGAAGTTGATGTCGTAGCCACAGATTTCAGTATGGTTTTTGACAAAATTCCTCACCCAGTTATTCTTCTCAAACTAAAAGCCCTCAGATTTCAACCTCGGTTCTTATAGTGGATCGCCAATACAAAGTTCGTTTTAGATCTCCAGTATCCTATATTAGTAACTTCGGGGGTCCCTCAAGGCAGCCACCTTGGACCATTGATCTTCATCCTTACAATAAATAATGCCGAACGTATCATCCGGAGCTCCCATTTTCTGGTCTACGCCAATGATATGAAAATCTCTTAAAATATATCACCTCCCGCTGGTTGCCGCCTTCTGCAGGATCTGGTGTAGTAAAAATTTCTTAGAGCTTAATGTCAATAAATGCCATTTTATTACCTACTCCTGCAAATGGCTAGAGTCTACTTCATTCGTAACGATTCTGTACCCTCAGTTACGGCAGCATGAGATGTGGGCTCTGCAGCACAACTTTAGGTCTGTTCCCGAATATCTCCTTATTGCACTAACTATGGTTACAATGAATCAATGTCAAGAATGCTGTCCAAATCAAATGATACGACACACACTTTTGACTTTAATAGCAGCAAAAGTACACTCCGTAATGCCCTACTCCGCTGTGATCATGCCTGACCTCCAATCATCCCTCTTTTTCACTAGGTTTAGTACAGCTTAATTTAGTTTAATTTAGTTTAGTTTAATTATAGAACTATTTACTGCTTACAACTATGTACTTCAATGCTTGTATTAAACTTTAAATAAATAAATAAACCAAGAGATACCCTAGCAATGGACCAAAAATCAAGGCAGACAGTTCTTTCTTATTCTCCAGATCTATGAAAAAAACTAAATTAAAAACAATTAAAATGACGGTCGTGACACTAATAGCGCAAGGCTCGACTCGCATTTGACAATTGTTTTGCTTTAACCTTTGTTGAAGTTACCTATGTATGATTACTATTCACCACAAATCAACTATTGTAAGGTTGTTCTCTTAGTTCCTTCATTAGCTCTCAAATCAGGTAAATAACTCTGCATTAGCGTGACACTTCTCCAGTTCCTTCATTAGCTTTCATATCATGTAAATAACTCTGCATTAACGTGACACTTCACCAATTAAATTCTTAGCGATACACTGTTTGTATTTACTCGAACAATGTCAAACTATTCGATTGAAATATATCGCGCTTTACATCTCACCTTTTGTCATTTATTTGACAGGAGTGTTAAGAATCTCATTCATCAAACGGATAATTGTGCCTTTATCACTCACAACAAAATGCCGTCTGACCTTGATTAATATAAAAGTCCCATTATCATCGGACGACAGCGCACACAGCATGACTATTATTCCATTTCACTCCCCCACATTCAAAAGCGCGCCACTCTTTGGCATTTGTTAGTCGCATTCGTATGTCAGCGCGACTGCAGCAGTCCCCCGCCATCAAGTCGACTTCCTTGAACTGTCATTGTAAGAGTTATGCAAACAGAATAAAAAAAATTTCCTTGCACCAATGCACAAAACAAACAAAGCCAACTAACAAAAAAAAAAAACGTGAAACAATCGATTCCCATAATTAATGGCGAATTCTCTGCCTATATGTCAATTAGTATGGCACGTACCGGGTGTACGAGTACATATATACGAGCACCACCATAACAATTATTCTACACCGCGCGCTGCCCGTCCAATGTAATTGCCAAACGTAGCTATCTGCGAATAGCTAATAGCTTCAAATTGCAGTGCTTACTGCCGAGATACTCATTTCACGCCACCACCAATCAAGACAATCAATTATACCCGCCCGAGGCGGCTATAATACTTTGCATTCAAAATTTTTCACAAATTCCCTGCACACAACACTTGCAGTTGCAGTTGGTGGTGTACTTTAAGCCCCGCTCACATCGGGTTTAATAATTATTTTATTTCTCCACTTTTTCCCCGATGGAGTCATTAATTATTGACTCCACTGTTCCTATGCAATTAATAATTTCTAAATGAAAATAAAATTAAAATCGAAACCGTCCCAATGGCAATATTCTTTCCATGTAAATCGTCGTCGAGCATAATCAGAGAATGTCTGTCGATTGGTTCGAGGAGAACCACAGAGCATAGCTTAAAAGCAGCGTCTGGACGCGTCATCAATACCCAATGGTTACAAGGTTGGTAATGCCATTTGACAGGATATTACTTGTATGCCGTTTATGCCGGTGTAGAGTGTCGAGCCGGTACCTGATGATTGGCGCTGCTGCAACATGACGGCCGATCTGGCCATATTTGGCGGTGGTAGTAGCCGAGTTTGCTGAAATGTGTTTTTTTCGTGTGAAAGGAGCGTGGCAAATTCTCAAATGGTGTTCCACTGAGGATTGCGGAGGCAGCGCAACATAGTCTGTGTTTAGATGGTTTAAGTATTTTTTTTTTTTTTTAAACTATTTATCGTATTAGTTGTTGGCACGGCAGTTATTTATGGTATTTGCCAACGGTATGGAGGAGTCCCAGTTAAACATGTGCAGGCTTACAGATAATTAATGTGGTCACAGTGGCTGGTTATTGGTGATTTAGTGACTACGTGTATGAGTATAGTGATTGTGTACATGTTCAGTATTTATATCTGGAATTGTGATCTTGGGGGTGGGCCTGTTAGAGTTGTTAACATGCTCGACAACCGTGATACTCGTAACTATCCTTAACATTATTTTAATTTTGTTGCAAATTTTTTTATCGAAAATAAGAAGAGTTCAACTGATTGGAGTGACGCTCAGAGAAAGTGTAAAAGATAGAGTGTCCGTGCAGCATTTACAATCGCAGAATGGCATTTATAGGAAGGTGTTTTATTCCAAATCAAACCACGTAATGGAAATTTCTTACAAAATTGCTGTAACTATTCCAAAAAGCAGTTAAAAAAGGGACATTAAAAAAGTTAAACGTCCTCCAGTCAATACAAGTTGTTAGTAACCTACTAGGCATCACGGTCACAGAAGTACTTACCGAGGTTTTTTAATAGCAATACTTATCTGTAACAGATGCAACTATAAACTTTTACAGTGCTAGCAGCTCCTTAAACAGAGTTAAGTTTACAAAGTTGAAAGAAAAGACTATATTTGGCAGCATTTACGATGAACTGACTCATTCTTTACGAAAATTATAGCCAAACTAAAGATACACAGTTTTATCAGCGATTTGAAAAGAGTTTAATGTCAGAAAGGAATCCGTAAAACCTGACGACACTATTGATATCCATAGGTATTTACACAAATTAAGAATTGATTGCTTACGAATGGTAATCGTTAGCATATCAAGATCTAAATGGAATCAGTGCCATAACTAAGGTGGAAGCAACGCGTCCCCGCAACGAGTACTGCAAGCTGACGTAATTTTGCTTGCTACACACTCTAATTATATTGGATGGCTCAAAGGTGAGTTCGCATAATGTTACAAAATAAATTTAAGCAAATATGAATTCGAAGGTCTCCTTCTCCTTCTTCAAATGTTCTTATCGACAACAAGACTTTAACAACTTCAAACTGGAAGGCTACAAGTTTTACGACACAAAGCATACCGAGGGAAAAGCACACGGTGGCACTGTCATTCTTGTTAAAAGTAGAATAAATCATTTTGTATTAGAAGAATTTTGTATAGAGTAAAAAAATATCCCAGTCATATGGCATCTGTCAAATTCATCTGTCATCCATAGTGACAGGTGGTTAATTCTTGCCTTACCATTTTCCAATATGATTCGTTTAACCACCGCTCAACACATTCAAATTGCTGCCTGCTGACCATAGAATGCGCAGAACATACGCCTATAAACAAACAAAATTGCAGAATTTGGAGTTCTGGGAATTCAAATGTGGTCGTTGAGAGGTCATTGCATCCACCACAGGTGACAGTTTGGTGCATGGTGTGGACCGGCGGCGTGATCAGACCGTATTTTTTGAAAACCACTGTTACTGTGCTTTTTTGGCTTGAGATTGAAGACATTGATGTGAGCGATATGTGGTGCAAACAGGAACAGGCTAGTTACCACACAACATAGGGAAATTTGGCTCTATTGCACAAAAAGTTGCCCGGGCGTTTAATTATGAGATTTGGCCACCAAAATCATGTTATCTGACAACGTTGGATTTATTTATGTGGGGCCATGCTAAAGATCGTGTCTATACAGACAAGTAATGGCCGCAACACAGCCAGAGATATGCCGAAAAGTTATCCAAAATTACCTCACAAAGTTGCAAAACTCTCGTGTCATTGAAATCTTTACTAATATTTTTTAATTTAAATTTAAAATTCATTCAATACATTCAACCTCCATCTGTGTTGGTAACGACGAGGAAAAATTAGCAATTTCAATGGTATATTGCCCCCACTAGATACAAAATAACGGAGGGTCTATTCACCCAATTCTTCTCAAAACTTGGTACTAAATTCTTCACATCAGGAGATTACAATGCCAAACATACTTACTGATGCTCAAGGCTTATAACGTCAAAAGGTAGGAATCTATTCAATTCTATAACTAAAAACAGACTAGACGTCATATTTACATGACAAGCAACGTACTGGCCAACCAACGTTAACAAAATCACGGACACCATTGATTTTAACGCAACAAAAGGACTAAGAAGACAACAAATAAAAGCAGAACTTCTTTTGAATTCTCGTCTGATCATTCACCAATAATACCAACTATAAACTTCACAACCTTGATAGCGCATTACAACACCAATTGGTTAAAATATCGGAAATTTATAAGCTCCCGTATTGATCTAAATTGTTTACTCAAAAATACCACAGACACGAGTAATGACACAGCAGTTAAAAAGTCACCAATCTCATAACTCAAGCAGCTACAATTTCAACACCAGCAAAGAATGCAACCCGATAGACGTGGATGTAATAATTTGAAAGAAAGACTAAAATGAGATTGACAGAAGTTTATTGGGCAAAACACCTAAAGCAGGTATTTAGACCAAATGAGCCCAGTATAAATGTATGAAACAGTACAAAAATACTTTCGCTTTTAAATACAAAACCTAAAAGCTACAATAAGCAAAACTTTTAACCCGAAAAAGCTCCAGGTCACGATATAGTTACAGCAAAAATCATAAATTAATGCTCTCCTTCGTAAGTGTTATTTCCCAGAAGCGTGGAAAACTTCCCAAGTCATCGTGATTCCTAAACCAAGCAAGGATCGCATTCAAGTTACATTCTACAGATTAATATGCCTTCTGTCGATCTTCTTTAAAATATTTGAAAAGACACCTCCGTTAAATCTTAGAGGAACGAAAGTTATTTACCGAACATTAATTTGAATTTAGAGCTAAGCACAGCACGCTAGAACAGGTCCATAGGATTGTTATGGACATCAGCAAAGCGTTTGAAGAAAAGCAGTACTATTCTGCCGTGTTCCTTAATTCTGCCCAAGCATTCGACAAAGTCTGGCTCGAAGGACTGTTAAAATAAAAACTCTCTTATCACCTAATACTCATGCTCTACTCGAAAGCTATCTACTAAGCAGAAAATTTATAGTCAAGCAAACGAGTTTTACCTAAGGGCAACACGACATTAAAGCAAGTGTACCACAGGGAAGTGCCTTAGGGCCATTTCTCTACTTACTAAAGGTTGGGCCATCTGTTAGTTTCTTTTTTTAAAATTGCTATAAAAAAAATCCATTTAATATTTTTCAAAGTTTTTTACTTTACTGAAGTGAGTCCACTTTCCGATTATTTAAGGAAAATAATTTTATTTAAATGGTTGCCGCGACTGGCCTACCATTAGCGCTAACCCAAATTTTGCAGTATATTTTCGATGGTTCGGAGCCTATTTTACGAATAGCTCGATCAATATTGTGCTCAAGTGCCTGAATCGTTTCTGGATTGTCAACATAACATCGAACTTTAACGGCACCTTACAAAAAAAAAAAGTCCAACGGCGCCAAGCAACATCACAAAAACGACTGATTACACAATTATTGAACTTAGTGCGCAAAATATCTATTTTAGGCGATCAGTTTAGGCGCACACTTTGAATAACAACAACAATAATCCCGGCTGAACGCACAGGTCGAGCATGCCAATATCACGAACTTTTTCCACAAACTTACATCAGGCACGGTTGGTGCATTATTTCGACTGAAATTTATTTTTAAAATTCGCACTGTTTTGGCAACATAGCATTTTCCAACGTTGTTCAAATGTAAAAAGATTCATTTCGTACCACGGAGATTCTCGTATAATACTGTGTTTCTGTCATTTTTTCGAGCGCGAAAGAGCTGTCAGTGTCAAAATAGCATGCAATTTAAAAAGAAACCACCAAATGGCCCACCCGTTACTTACATCCAACCTACCAACGAGTAGCAATGCACTAACGTCTAGGTTCGCAGATACAGGAGTTCTAAGTATGCACGAAAATCCAACAATAGCTACCTAAATCCTGCTGGCTCATCTGAGAAAAATAGAGAGCTGGTATGCAATGTGTAGAATTAAAATCAACGAAAGGGCAATTGTCCAACCTTGGGACTAAACAATAAACCCATTCCAAAAAAAATAAAATACTAACTACTTGGCTATCCACACTGACAGAAGTCTTACTTATTGAGGCAAAAATAATGCAAACAAAACTAAGTTCTACAAGCATGCATTGGCTAATAGAACGGAGATCAAAGCTAAGACTTGAACAGAAGGTATAACTTTTCAAAGCAATAATTAAATTAATCTGGATATATGGTATCCAATTCTTGGGCACTGCATGCAATAGCAATATGGAAAGACTACAACTCCGTGGTACGTTAAAAACACAAATATCCATAAGGAGCTGCATACGTCCATGCTCAGGGGAAGAATAATCTAAATCACCAACGACTGGCGCTTACAACTCGTGAGTGACAAGTACGTTTCCTTTCACCAATTCTCTCGTCTCTTGTTGTAGACAACTTGCCTCATCAGAGCCACCAAATTACTATAGACCTGCCGACCAATCTGTGCGGTCTTGAAACTAATATTATTAATAAACTATGCTACCATATTGGTGTATGAAATCAAATTTATTTCAATTTGTATGACGGGTTGCTTAAGCACCACTCGAACAACTGTCCTTAATATTATTTCATTATTTTCACCTATTTAGGTGCGCATACGAGTATCTGCAAATGGAAGCAAGACTGCGCATTCACTTACGCTTTCAATAAGGTACCCCGGTACCTAGTTGGGTCTAGACAGTAAGATCATATTTAAAAGGTCAAACTGAAGGTAAAATTCAGCAGCGTCTGTCACACATTATGCGCCACACTGGTCAGCATCTGACTCCAGGTTGGGTAGCTACACACACAGGTGGTAGACAAGGACCCACCTCCTTGTCGACCGGTGAGATACATACTACAGCTATAAGTTTCGTAAAGAAGTCGTGATTACGTTTCGGAGCTTGTCAAATAGGCCGGTACTAGAGGCATCTCGGGGCGCTGCCATAGTGTTATAGTTTCGCCTTCTCTGGGAAAAGTTTATAAAAAAAAATCATGCTTCCTCAGTGCTACAGTAGTCCCCGGATTTTCGTGACTTATTTTCCCGGTTAAGTGCGTCAAAAGTCGTACATTTTAGGTCGACACAATTAACCGGGGATACAGTAGGACTTTAAAAGAAACTTTTTAGTTGTCATCTCTAATGGGGAAAACTGGTAACATAACACGTATTCAAGAAGGAGACAAGAACTGGATCAGGAATTTTCTGTGAATCACACTATAGGTATACAAATCTCTCAGTGCACACTCGATCACATACCAGACAGAGGTACGTACCCATTTTCTCAGGCTGCACTCAAAGCCCTTGACTCTTTCGTGACGGAAAAAAATACTGTGAATTATGAGCAACGACAAAAGCAAAACAAACAACCTCCCCAATTATCTAGACGCTACCCTTGGAGTTTTTCAGAAACTTAATACCATCTGAGTTTCAAACCACTACACTAAATCTTTCTTGCTCTCTCTCTCTCTTCTTCACAACGCCCGTGTCCCGTAATAGTACAATATAAGAGTATTCATATCGTCTTTGGCACTCGCAAATTATAAAAAAAAAAATTGAGTTTGTCCGCAAACTTTAGACTTGATAGACTGCAGGATATTCTTCAAAGTCAAGTCCGAGATTTATAAAGCATCCTTTATGCGATTGTAAAACTTAACCACGTTGGTTCAGCAGCAAATCACTTTTACAACTCACTTGGGGCTTAATTAAAAATTAGCTTATCAAAAAATCGCCCTCTACAGAATACTTAAATCTGAAAGTGTATATCGCAGAGCTATCAAATACAATTTAAACATGTGAAGCCCTGAACCCTTTATCGTTGGTTTATGGCCCATCGCTGGACACAAGGAAACACCTTTTTACGTTTACATTTGCCATAATCTCCCTCGTAATGGAACCACCATCCGCACAGATTGTCAACAATAATACTCGTAATTCGCAGTTCGTAAGGTAATATTAAAAAATGTTGTATGTTGTTATTGCCATAAAGCGGTATGTACTCGTACCTACCCTCTTAATACGAAGGGCATATAAGTTCCAAACAATCTGCCGTAGTGCAGACCTTTTTCTAAAGTGAGGATGCTGTGTAACATCAGGTCACTGCAGGACTCACCAGAACTGAGCATATGGCCATACAATGAACTACATAAGAGAAAAACTGGACGGGACAGTCCTGTGGACCGTTTTTATTTTCCATGTGTGCCTCTTGTTTTTTTTAATCAATATTTCTCCCGTGATTGTGGCGATATTACAAAAAGGGGACATATTCTCGCGCGCTCTACCTTTCAACCCTTTCGTTGGCATTAATTCCATTTCTTTCGTTTCTTTTTTTTTTTTTTTATTCCATCATGTGTCCTTATTACCAATGCACTTCGCATGGACACCGGTCCCGCTTTCCTCTCAAACTCTTTGTTTTTATTTCCTGCCCTGCCTGTCCTGCTTCCTATTCCCATTTTCCGTCTGATATAACTCGCCGCGTTGCTCGTATCTCTAGGATAAGCTACTCATACAAGCAATCGGTGGACGGGTTCCCTTGGCTAAAAAAAAAAGGGTTCGAGAGGCATTCCTGAATTAGTTATGAATAAGGAATTGAAAAATATGGACAATTGGCCATGAGGTTCGGCGAGTACATTGCTGTTTCGGTCCGAAACGGGGTTCCGTATTTGCACAAGGCAATGATCCCGGTATGGCACGGCGCGAATGAAACCTGCACAGATACACACACATTGACAAGGGCATAGAAATGAGCACAAACAATACGTGTTCGTTTTTTTTTTTAGGCAAAGCATCATTGAAAGGATGCTGTCGGTTTCAATTAAAAATTCTGCCGCTCTCAACGGGACACACGGGGAGGGAGGGCAGAGGATTATTGCCTTCATTGGGGTTTTTAAATGTGCGGTTTTGTAATAAGGACAATATGACGCGACGTAGCTGTCGTTGTCATTCGTATGCTTCCCCTTTTGGACATTCCTCTAACATATTGGTCGGCTAATGCGGGTCCACAGGTAATTTAATATCTTTTTTTTGCGAGAAAGACAGCCGATGGAATTGGGGACATCATACGAGCTGCATGTGCATTTTTTTAGATTCTATGGAACATGCATCGAATTTCAAAAAGAAATCATCCATGTGGTGGGTACTTACATCGTCAACTACGTTGATCAGAATTTATCAAGGTCAGGACATTCAGCGATACTCAATGAAGGTCAAGATTTTGGTTTAATTTTTTTTCGGCTAAAATGGTAATTTGAGAGTTCGCTTTGTTAGAGTTTATCCAGAAATGGAGCGGACAATTTTTGTGACATTATACTGGCGCAGGTTACAAATTGCAAACAAGTTTGAAAGATAGTTGAACCAAAAATACAAAAAAAAACAATGGCGTTTGCCGATTTTTGAATGTAATACAGTAGAACCTAGTTAAGTGGTAGCTGGATCCAATTGTGATACACTGTCACGCCATTACTGGATAAGTTGTACACTGGGTAACTGGAAGACCTCTATAAGTGAATAAGTGTCCACATTCTTAACCAAGTTCCACTACGTATGTTGAAGGATGGTCTGAAAAGTTCGATGTCAAATAATATCAAAAAGTTTATCCCTATATCCCTATGCTACTGTCTGCAACCGACTTGCCTTCAAAGAGTTATAAATCCGTTTTACTTACCTACTTACACCTTCCTGAGGCATAGGTGTGCTCGTCATCATATTTGAACTCTGGAGTGCTTTTAAGCTCTCCCCAACTCATTCCTAATGATCTCGATTCCTCCTTAACTATTTTGCGCCATGATTGCTTTGAACGGCCTACTTTACTCAGATTGGTAAGTGAATTTCCCTAACATATTGTTATAGTTTCCTTACCCGTGTTCGAATAAAGCTGTGGGTGAAAGTGCAATCACTTGCCAAGTACTACACTCATACAGCAAACTCCAGATTGGAGTGAAACAGTCACAGCTTAGGTTTTGTGACAAAAATATTGCTTTCTGACAGATTAATGTACGTAACGTTCGCTTTCCCGAATCTACTGCTCACATTCAATTAGGTGTCTAAGACTTCCTAGACAAAACTTCCCAGGTAAAGACAAAAACAGCTGCCACTCGGCTTACTTGGCCGTATTAGTCTTCAGTCACAGTTTGCTTGCTTCAACTTCTGAACAGTAGACCCTTTGGTGGAAGTCTATTATTTTGTGAGAAAACAAGCAAATGTCGTAGTCTAAGTACTCAATGACACCAGAAGAAATCTCTGTTTATGTTGTCGAAGGTTTTCTCAAAGGCAGTAAGTAGCGAATGAAGCAAAGACCTACATATACTCGACACGTTGCTCTAAATCCGCAAAGTATTAATGTGGTCGTTGCTGGACCTGAACGGAAACCTGCTTACTCAACGTCGAAAGATGAATCAAGGTATTCCCTGACCCTATTCAGAGTTATTCTAGGTATTTTTTAGGTAACAGTGGAAATTTACCTCTCAAGTTCTCCTACTTTATCAAGTTACTCTTCTTTGACACTAGTAAGTCCTACACGACTGTCACAGTAGTAGGTCCTACACTACTGTCACAGCTACATATTCGGTTTCCTTTGTCACATCTTGCACAACGTTGTACGCATTTCCTTTTCATGCCGTAAACTAGGCTTCAAGCTTGACTCTCTATACCACTGAGGCAGCTGCGATTCGAGCTTTGAGTAAAATACACTCTTCGATCCATTTTCAGGTATGCCATTAAAAGTAGCCATACACTTAGACATGTACAGCAGTCCTGAAATTGCCTCAGACAGACATGGCATGCTCGCTATTTCCCTCACGTCTGAACCAATTTGGCGAACATCACTGAGTTTTTTTCACAGCGAGATTTTCACATCGCAAAAATTTAAAAATAAACAACGCCACCATTCAATTCCAAAAATTACTATTGCATTCTCGCCATTCATTTGATTTTTAAATAAATATTTTAGCGCTAACAGCCCATACTGGGGCCTAGCCTAGCTTCTCGCAGTCACTCGTGCCTTGCGCCGCACGAATGATTTGAACCTACACTTTTATTCCGTTGCCAAAAGCATTTTTTTCGATTGAGAGGAGCTTCTTATGACAATTTTACTCTCGGATGTTTGTCAAATGTTCGCGGAGGTTGAACCATGAACATTTTTTCTTCTGTTTCACTATTCTGGGACTCGAACCTTGAGTCTCCAGCTTAGTGATCACGCGGGGCCGCCATTCGAATTCGGGTTTCAAAAATAATTCGAATTTTCAAAAAAATAACCAAGAGCAACATTTTGGCCATTTTCCAAGATGGCGGTACAATTGAGAGAAGTATAAAGCTTCAACGACAATGTGGTCAAATTCGCTTGCTTGTATGAATCTTTTTTTTTTAATGTCTTAAATGAGTGTTCTATATGCTCGTGAGCCGCCCTATGTTCGCTGGGTACGACGAACCGAACGGCAGACCAAGCATTCTCACCGCTGATAAAGTTCGTGGATTCCACAAGAATACGAATATGTTCCCCGAGCATGTCCGAGTATATCTGGCCACTTTAATTCGTCAAATTTACTTTTTTTGTTGTGCTGCTGTAGAAACATTTTACAAAAATTGACTAATGTTGTGTTTGCAGGTCAAAATGAAATGATATACGTTGTTCTGTTTAATTTACACACTACAAACTTTATTGAAGATACTACAAAATGGATGTTGTGTGAACTCGTGGTGAAATTGGCAATTGACGAAAGCGGAATGCCGGAAAAAATGGTGGGAGAAAAAAATGGCGTATGTGAAATGTCATTACAGTTCAGTGGTGATAATGATTGCCAATACAGCCAAATACAATAATATATCAAACATTGTAATGACGTAACGTTTACGTAACGACTAATTTCCTTAAGATTTTGCTGAGGAATCAATCGAACGAAGGTAATCCACTATAGTCGTACATTTTTCAATCATCAAACATGTGTACACATATGAAAAATTCCTTGTTAAAACTATTTAGACGTTCACTTTGCCACTCCATTGCATTGAAGCATTAATATTGCTCGTTAATCATGCTTACTACCCAATAAGCTCAAGCTGCATTAGCCAACTGCTCATGACGTACCTACATACATAGATATTTACCTACTGATCAAATATGTACTCGCAATTAAATCCAACAGCCGTCGCATAGTCCATCGTTACGTGGTTTTGTATTATCCCTCGTTATCTCTTCGGGCACAATGGAATCCCACAGCAGAAACATTCAGATGCAAATCATATAAAAAACGAGATAAACGGGATGTTGTACTAAACAATCCGCCAGGTACGGATCGTTGAAATTGTTAACCCTTTTGACCCGTGGCCAGCAGCACACATCTGCCATCTCTTGTGTCATCAACATCCTATCCAGCGCATCAGCGCAAACACTTTTTTTATGGATAGGCAAGGCAATGCCAAAGGAATGAGATTTATATCACGTCGTTTTGAATAGAGGATCACCTTTATCTAGAAAAAAAAACACACATTTCTGATGGGCAACAGATACCTGCACATCATTCGTTTGTACTCTCAAGTGGTTATTGTCCAATGCGAACAACGCGAAAATATCTCGATCTGCACTCTCAATGGAAGTGTTTAAATGGAAACCCAAAAAATGTATTCAACCTTTAGTGGTTGCATGGAGGATCATTGAATAACACGTCGCCGATTGCAAATGATCAATGGTAACGATAAGGTAGGGGAATCTGATTTTTTATTTAGAAAAGACATAATCGGCCTGTTAAGGACTCCTGACTGGCAATCCTAAGAAATAGGGACGTGAAGTAATATCTCTCAAGGAATTATGAAACAATTTTAAGTTAATTAGTAGTTTTTGATACTATTAATGACAGATAATTTAACAAGATCGTTGCCATTTTGGAGTTCCCCCAAGTGATCACTTTGCTCCACAAACTCAATAATGTTTTCATTTGGCTTGTTCAGTTGGTCCTCAGCGCTGGAGCGACAAATCTTGGGTTCGCTGCAGAGAAAGAAAAACCATTCAGAATTGAATAACTTTTAACTGTTTTTTTACAATATGCGTGTTTTTTTAAACCTAGCTCGCCAGTGGCTGCTAGAAACGTAAAATTTTACTACAACTCTTGCTTTTCTACTCAACCAAAACCAACTAGCTAAGAATTGCTTTGACTGCTCTTAGATAGGTGCCCTGATTTTATTCATAGACGTTGGTACCAACAAAAAAATTGAAAATAAAAATATATTATATAATAAAAAAGTATACAGTTCATGCGTAATGAAATTGACATTTCTCAATCATAAATTCATCTTGTAAATTACTTTGCTGAACTATTGAACCACAGACATGTTCAGAAAATTCGTCACATAAATTAAATTTTTATAAACTTAATAGCCGTCAATAATTTGTTCGTCAATTATTTTATTCATAACTTGTGACGAATAGTTTGACAGTTGACAGCCAATGTCATTATAACAGCGGGCAAAAGTACAAATCTTGAAATACTAACATTTTTAAAAATACGGCTGGCTAGGAATCGTTTATAAAAAAAAATACACCAAATGTGTGTTTCCATCATGCAAAATATTAATAGTGAATAGATTATGGTCATTTACTTATTCGTTGGTTTAGATTTGCCGTCGGCAAACCTGGTAGGCACAGCAGTATTTGTAAATCTAACTTTACTTTAAGATACTGTTATCTTAATCTATCTACAAAAAACTGTAGGTATTTTCTCTACATCAGGGTTACCGATGCAGTAACATATAGTATGCCTACATTTGACGACTGCTGGACTGTCAGAACCCAGGGCGACCACGTTTCGCAACTCATTTCATTGGGTTCAAATTATATTTTATTAAATTAGCGCCTTTTTGGAAGTTATCGAGCGCGGTAGCAAAGCCATATAAAGAGCAATGGGGCAGTAATAGCTAGCCTTTTAGGGGAGACGTGTAAAAGGCAATGGAAAATACCGTCAAAAGTGGAAACATTTCCCCTTGTCTTTCATACATTTTCCCTAAAAAACCAATTCGACAACTGGTACAAGAATACTAGTGTGGAACGGCTCAATGGCATACAAAACTGACCAAAACCTTTAAGTACGCAACTTTTTTTTATAAATTGTTATTTTTTTTTGGCTTTTATTTTTAAATAAACTGTTATTTACACATTAACAAAGTCATATTTGTCATTATTTTTATTTATACACATTTTATTGGAACCCGTTCTTGTCCCGGGGAGTCTTTTTTGTGCAACTTTCTCAAACCTCTCACCGGTAACCCCGCACAACATTATGCACGTTTGAATATCCATAAATATCGCTAAAGTAATAAGTTGTCGGCTCTTTAGATTAAGGACCGTTTGTGTCACTTCAACATACTTAAAGCTCTTAATCCTGTGTTCATAAACATCGCGTGTTCATAAACATCCCGTGTTCATAAACATCGCTGCGTTCAATAAGATCTCACTTACGGATGTCAAAATTCAAGTATCCTAGAGAGTTATATTTTTTGATTTCCTATAACACCGATTTGTTTATAAATGAGATCAGTAGACGTGGGCGCGTTCGGCAAAATGGTACTACGGCGTGGCAATTCAAAGCATTAGCAGCCTAGCAATTTTGCTACGCAAAATAGCTGTCAAATAATAGGAGGAAAATCTCTGCTACAATCCGTAGGTTAGCAGAGATTTTCTTTATTTCTTTTAAATTGTTAAAGTTAGGTTATTAAACCAAATTCAAATTTGTAAATGAAATTGTTGAATGCATTCTAGTTTCATATGTAACTTTATAATTCATTTATAGATTAGATATTCATTGAAATGCAAGCAAAATAAAACATCAGAAACTTTCAATTGTGTTCTTTACAGCAGTTGGTAGTCTCAGCAATTCTTCGTGTAGCAAGATATAGGAAGAGACGTTCGGCGATTAATGAGAAGTTGTTACGCCATATCACCAAGTCGCCGAACACGGCCAATAATTGATTACTTTAATTTCACTCGTAAATATGACATATATGGCTGCCCTTTTCTACTACACCGACTTTTGTAAAATTTTGCCGGAGGTAGCACTACTTATATCTATTAATCTTTGTTTTCTCAGTTGTACGAGTTTTTTTTTAATCTAGTAAGAGAATTTCTTGTCATTTATATTCACACTGAACATACTGCGAAGTAATGATCATAGCTACTTGTATTCAGACAAATTTTCTTGTCTCATATTGCTTATCATTGAAATAAAAACTGTGCTATACTTACGAACTAAGTATTACTTAAATTTTAACGATTTGAACCAGTCGATTCGTACTCAAACTTAGCAAAGTAATACCTATCTAGAAATCGCTACAAGCTTCGGTCGTTTTAACTGTCTAAATGACAGTCAAATAAAAATCAATGTAATGTATTGTCACAACTCAATAGGAAACAACATGACAGAGAAGAAAAAAAGACAGAGAAGTAAAAGAGAGAGGAGTTTCTATGCATGAAAATGCTTTCCCGCAAAATCTTTGTTCAGCTCGCTTTTCTCAGATTGTATCTAGCATAGTATTTGGAGACATTGGGATCAATTCTGAAAATAAGCTCCCTCGGTCATAAAGGTTTGGGAGGATATTAGCAGAACATTTTGGGAATACCCCACGTCTAGAACAATCAAACTTATTTTAAGAATATCTGGTTTGACGTGTGGATGATTCCGTAGTTCTTTGTAAAAGAACTGGGTCTATAGATAAGATAGTCAAGTTTTTAACCTACATGTCAAGGATCTCAGTGTAGGTTAAAGTTTCAAAAGTTTCAAACCTGTACAAGCGAAACACGGAAGAATCCAAAGTATACACACTTGCACGTCTACCACCAAATTTTACACCGAACAATTTCACTAACATGAATGGCAATATAATTGATTCCTCATCATCAACTACATTAATTTTTTGGTTGTTTATATGTATTAGCATCCTACTTTGGATAGAGAATAATCAAAGCCCATTTTATAGATCGGATTAAAGTGTGATGACATGTGACTTCGCACTTTTTTTTCAGGTTGGTCGCCTAATTACAGCCGAAATTATCAGGTTAAAATAGAGAAATTCGTTGATAAATATTGGGCAAATAAACGGTGGAATGTGAGAACCTTACAGTACACAAGCATGGTTGAGAAGATGATTACATCCTGAGTTTTACGATTTCATTAAAAAGCTCATAGTCCACTTCTAGATGATGTTAACAACGCCACAAAATTTAAATAGCCGAACAAATGTTAGATACGGAACGGTGGTTTTTTTTTTTCTTGCTCTTGGATAGATAATATCTTACGTCCTATATAAGGGGGCTGCACTTGCATCTCCCTCTTTCAACTACTTCTTGCCTATCGGTAACAAAGCTATTAGCCACTAGCTTAGTATCAAGTACTTAATCGTGACTGCATCGCAAAGCGGTCATCAAAAGTTAGGCCCGTGTGCAGACCACCATTGAAATACATTAGCGCTGAACCATAAGCTAGAAGATGGTAACTTAAGGTCAGGTTTCAATCGCTTTTGTGTAGCTCCGTGTTCGAACGGACTAAGGCCAGCTGATAGTTGTTTGTTTTCTTATAAAATCTAAGCGGGATTTTTTTCCGACCTTCTTCTGATTGCTGCTATGTTGATGAGTAGATGTAATATACAAATTAGAAAATCCGGCTCGAAGGACCAATGTTTTTTCCTCAAAACCCAATTAATTGTGTAGAAATAAAAAAATAAACCACTGTTTCTGTGTAGTGTAGAAAATGCAACAAGTCTTTTTCACTTGATGGTTGGCAAGGAAATGATTTTATTTATTTTATTTTATATGCGAATAAAATGGTTTGCCTCGTAGACTTGAGAATAGTACTTAATAGACACTGTGTAAGCGCCTGTATCTCTCTATACTTCGCATAAAATTTTGATGAACGCTACGCTCAAATCTGCAGCCGTAAAAAGTTTGAAATTTCCTTACTCAATTGTCTCCCACGAAAAATAAACGTCTGCCACAGAAAACAAGTTAATCGCTCAGCAGTTCTCGAAGGCCCTCCAGACTAAACCAACATGTTTCACTTATTATTCATGTAATGTGCATTCCAGTTGCCTGAACAAGTGTCACCTCCATTAACTAATTCCAAGAAATTCCATCAAACCTTATCTCCACTTTTACCAAAAAAAACACAAAAATCCTCTAAAAGACCGCAAATACCCCGAAAACTTTGTCAAAAATTATTTTCGTAACTTGTCGTCATTCATCTTAATTTTATCGCATAAAAATCCTATTAAGCATTTTTTTTTTATCTAACTGTCTATCGGTCTGTCTGGGCTGGTTGGTTGATTTCGAAAGCGAAACCTCCTCGATGTGCACGAAAACATGTGTCCCCCTGGCACCTAACCATGCCCGGTGGCACAATCCGACACAAAATTCCGCGTCTCTGAACTGTCACTAAATAGGGACAGCTGTTTGTTGCCGCAAACCTTGTCGTGTTCCATTTCACTATGTTGTGCTCCTAAACATCTTCAAAAAGGATATTGGCATGGGCTATTCTAACGCGTTCCACTTGGACATGCCACTTATCGTACAAAAAATAAAAACAAATTCAGTCCTTTGGCTGATTTATTGGACTCAAGTGGCATTTAATCGCCAATTCTGTTCCACCGTCACCGTCACCGCCACCACATTAGAATGTCGGGTTATCCTTGGGCAATACGACATCGACGACGCGAAATGCACCTGGCCCCGGTTCATATTCCGTTGGTCATGGAGGTTTTATTTTGTGTGTTTTTCTCCTGTGTTCGCGAGACCAGATGCAATTGAATCATCGCTGACCTATAAACATGTCCAAGTGCACACCCCTCACTCCCCCATGCGGATGCTGTTGGAGGCCTCTGACTTGTTGCACTTGCAGCACATCTCCCCCTCAGATTCCATCCGAATCGTGTGAAACTCTCGCTCTCGTTGGACCAGTTGCTGGCATTTCCTATGCAATTTGCACTCCACAACTGTCATCGTCGTCCACCTCGCAAGTAATAATCCTTCTCCCCCCATTGTCAGCTGTTTCCAGGGTGATGATCATCAGTGGAAACAACTAAAAAAATGCATCGATTCATGCGTCTGTTCGGTCGGTCATCCTCGTCATGATGGTGGTGGTGGTGGGATTTTGGATGACTGACTCTTTTTGTTGCGTTGTCGCCGGCTCTAAATCCCATCCCTGTGTGCATATGTCCCCTGTCATACGTGTGGAACAACCAGTGCATCTGGATGCACCAAAATGCGGATGGTCAGTTACACAACACACGCACACACACACTCACATTGCTTTGTTTTTCCTTGCGTCCTGCTGCTGTTAACAATTAAAGTCAACGTTGGTGGCAGCGATGACCAAATGAAGGGTTCCAGCCACATCCATGTCGCTTGGAACTGCATTAAATCTGCACTCGATGTTGTATAGTTCTCCTTCCCGTTCTCCGTGATGCGATTACGTGTCCTTGCAGATAACACTCGACGTTCTGCCCAGATTGAATTGTATTATATGCGACGTAGTTAACTGGATTTCGGGCTGAATTCTGGTTCCCATGTTACAGACAACCAGCCGGCGGCATTGGTCAACAACAGCATCACCTGTGCAATGTGCATGGTGCATGGGGGTTGACGTTTCACCGTCGGGTTGGTCATGGTTTGATTTCCTTTTTTTCGGCGCGTTTCTGTATTGTCCTGGATTTTTTGTATGGTCATGTTGCACGGGATGATAGGAAGTGCATGCGAATTAGGACATATGAAGGGGAATTGACCGAATTGCGGATTGCATTCGGGAGTGTGGTTGTTAGATGGGTCACGATGTCAGGTTATTGAGATGGGGGGAGGAATGTGTAGATACACCCCTCAAAGTGGTGTTCATCCAAAACGTATAGCTATGGAATTTAATTAATACCAACCCTAGAATTGTTTTAAATTGTGTGAGTGGGTTATGTGGGGTTATGTGGGATTTTTTTTCTTTTTCGATAATGCAAACGGGAATGGAGGTTTTGAATAAATTATCACGCTAATTGACTAGTCTGAGAGTGGAGAAGAGCTGAATAGGAAATTGGATTACGACAGCACTTTAGTTTATTTTTGGATTTACTGAAATAAAAAATAGGTACCTACCTGGTCTTCCCTTTCAGCTGATGAATATTTTGTAGGTTTTAACAGATGATCAGCATGTTCAGTTCAGAGCGATGAACGGTGTGCGATGAGCGATTAAGTGTGTTCGCTCTTAAGTGACAGGTGTTTAATGAACATCCACTTGATGGATGTGGTAATTATTACTGCGGTATACGCGCGGTAGTTTCAGCATATTTTTTTATATTTTAAAGCCTGCTTTTGTTGTTATTTTGATAATAATTTTCCTGAAACTTATAATCTGCAAGAAATCAAAAATAACACGTATCGACGCCTCACTTTCCAAATCCTAAAGCATGGCATGGTATACTCGTATACTTTCTTGCTCGTGACCGTAAAGTTTAAAACCTAGTTTCTAGCTAATATGCATTTTTGAATGGAAAAGTGTCTACATAGTGGAAATACGATAAAAACCGCTTTTATTTATAATCTGGAGGACATTATTAGATAAAACATGTAACACTGTGTTTGTGAATAAAAATGTTTTGTTATCATGCGTCTGCTTAGCAGGCGTTTTAAAACAATTCTCACTGCGGCACTGGAACGACACTCCATTTGCTTTCTGTAGACTATTTTTTCTTATTTATATACATATACATAACTGTAATTATTTCAATAATACTATTCCACATACAAGCTGGTAACACTGTCCCATGCATTGACTTTTGCTCAAATAGCAAACTGGAATACCTACTTTGTAGATTCGTTTGAAAATCGAGGAGAAATCTAAATGCATCTGCGGCAAAAAAAATTTAGCCTCGACCTGAAGATGTCACTACTCGTCAAAACTATTCTAGTACTGCAATTGTACATACATTGAAAGACACCTCTGATAATTTCAGCCATTTTGGACGCTCAGTTGTTGTTTGACTGACTTTTATCAGCGTCGGTGTTTTTATTGAAATTGAAAAGAATTGAACGTCATACTTTGATTAAATTATTGCATTTCAAAGGCGATACGCATGAGCAATTTAAAGCTGAGTTGAACGTTGTTTATTGGGACTCTGCCCCATCAAAACTATTCTAGTACTGCAATTGGAAGCATTTTGGAAGCTCAGTTGTTAGACGGTCGTTTACTGATGCGAAGGACTGTCAAACAACAAATGAGCGTAAGTGTTTTTGTTGAAATGGAAAAGAATCGAACATCGTGGGACTCTACTTCATCATTTGCCACCGTGAAAAGATAGGCAAATGTGGTGGTCGCTGATGATGATCGTTCGTGACGGCCAATATCCGCTTACATTGAGCAAGTTCACCAAATGAGGCTGAATGACAGCTACCTGCTCCTTGCTCACTTTGGGCCAAAAACGCATTCGCATTCCGTCTTACATTTCGGCAGTCGCCATGAACAACATTTACATACAAATTGCGGTTCGAACTGATAAACCACCCACCTTATTCACCAGATCTGGTACCATGTGACTTTTTCTGTTTTTTTTTTTCAAGTTTTGAGCCACGTACTTTTGAAATGCGATGAGAGGACACATTAGACGAAGACTGTGAACGCAAGTTTAAATTTTTAAATATGAAAAAAATATTTCGTGTATATATGCGAAAAAAAAGTTTATTGCTACTTTTGGTCGCACTAGAGCCACCTCCAAAATAACGGTTTTCTCAAAAATGACATGACCATTGTGTTTCGGTCAATATATTACATGACCTGTGTAAAAATTGTACCTATAGCCTTTATAGTTCGTAAGCTAAAAGACGGTGACAGACGAAAGGATGAATGTACGCGCTAGCAAAAGTTCCGTGATCTATTTACGGAACTCTGAAAATAAGAAAAACTTCGAAAGTACTGGTTTATCCACTCAATGATCAATAACGTCTCGAATGACAATTTAAGATGGTTTACCCATATATTATACACCTGTCCCGATCATTTTCAGGGTTCCGGTACTTACAAAACAAAAGTCAATTGTCTGTCTGTCTGTGACAGCTTGACCATTTTTTAAACCCATAGATGTAGAAAGTTAAGTTTTATTTACCAGAAAACTGGGTATTGGAGTGAAAGATCAAAACGACTCTGTGCATAGCCGCAATGTCGAGTTAGTTAAGTAGATCATCACCTACCTTGGAGACAACTTCAATTCCTAAAACAAGTTGTATTTTGTTGGAGATCTGGTACTGCCCCAGGCTAAGTGTTCTGAGTATACGTCGGGGTAATCACCTATCTTAAGATACTACAGAAATTCTTCCGAAATACGAAAATTCCTTAGACCAGCGTTTCACAAAACCGAGTGCTGAGTTGGCCCTGCTTATAGAGTTATCAATATGAGAAAGAAAGTTGAGTTCACTATCACAGATAACACCCAAATCATGTGTTGAAGTGACTGAAGGTACGAACTCATCACGAATGAAGTAGACCCTAGGTGGTGGAAAGCATTTACATGAAAATTGATAGAGTGGCATTTATCGACATTCAGTTCTGAAAAAAAAAATATTTAATGCCAGATGGAAAACCTATTCAAGTTCTACTGCAATAGGCGGAAATCAGCAGTAGATGATATGTGTTCAATGATTTTCATGTCATCAGCGTAGACGGATTGATCAGAGTCCCTGATGATACGTTCGGCATCGTTTATAGCTAGAATAAAGATCATTGGTCCAAGATGGCTGCCTTGAGGAACCCCCGAAGTTGCTATAATAGTATCAGATACTGAAGGTCTAAATCGAACTTTGTATTGGCGCTCAATCAGATACGATTTGATCCACGAAATAAACCTCGGTTGAAGATCTACAGCTTTTAGCTTAAAAACAATAATTTGGTGAGGAATTTTGTCAAAAGCCTTACTAAAGACTGTAACAACAACATCAACTTTATTGCCATGCGCAGAGTGTATTCGACACAAATTCAGTTAAGTTAGTGGTTGTCGATTTGCCCTTAACAAATCCGTGCTGCTTTGTAGAAAAAGATTGGCTTGCAGTGAAAGAACATTGTATCATACAAGATGCTTTCAAAGAGCTTGGAAACGCTTGAGAGTTTACTTCACGGTTATACCCTTTTTTGTGGATAGGGATAATGTACGAATCCATCCAGGAAAAACTCCCTCCGAGATTAATAATTGAAACAAGGCTGAGTCAGATAGTTCACAAACAACAGTACCCTTATTCCAGGGCATTCATTGTATTATATATGAGTTCTGCTATTTAATACATCACAGCATCTACCCTATTCAAAAATGCATTCAAAATTGCATTTTCAGAAATAAAAAAAACTAATAATCTCTTTTCACATGAACCTGTATGAACTTTCTATTTGTTTTCCAAAAAAAAAAATAACAAATGACTTCATTATTTCTAAAAAATCCTATGAACCCACATCAAATCCTCAACGATTATCCAAATAGACAGACGAATCCAACACCGGTGCCCATTAAAACTGGTTTTGGGATTCGGCTCTATTTATTCAAATCAAATCCACACTCATTCAACAAAGTCATTTCAGAGATGCCCGCCAAAAAAGGAATAATAAAGTTTTTTTTTTTTTTTAACAAAACTCATCCCGATGCATTATCTAAATCCTTTCCGCAGAAAAAAAAAAACGTTTTCCCTACCAAAAAGTGCATAAAAGGGTAGAACAATAGAAAATGAAATGAAACACAAAATGTATGTAACTCTATGCACACTCGGAGAGGGAACTGTCAAAATTATTCATTGTTGCAAGTTTCGTCATTTTTAGAGTCCTGTGTGTGTTGTGTCTGGATATGTCAGATAAATGAACTCGCGCGTCCCACACTGTGATATGGCACCAGATAGCAGACGTTGTCGCCGGCATAGAAAAACAAAACCGTCAAACGGGAAGGAACGAACAAAAAAAAAAAAACTAGCGCGGAAAATTCATAATCGTCATCACCAACAGAGGAGCCTCTGATATCTGGAAATGCGAGCACACGGAAAAGTACATAAAAGGATATCTAGGGCCAAAAAGAAAAACACTCTTAACACAACAGATGAGAAATAGAGCGATACAACTAGAAATACACTTTTTTTTTTGTTCTTTTTTGTTATGTCATTTTCGACGAAAGGATACTCGTATCTCTTCCAGACTGCATTTGAATCCTGTTTCTCGTCATCATCATTCATTTGCATATGGCTCACACACAATTATAATTGTTATTCGAACAGTTTGTAGGTTAGAAATAAGAAAAAAGGATTCATTCGCATAAGTGTCACAAAGGGTCCCACAAGCAGCACCGACACTTTTTCGTCCGAAATCAAGCATTTCATGGGTTTTCTCCCTGAAATTTCAAATCATTCCCGCAAACAGCATCCTTCTTCAACTTTGTATTGGATGGAAACGGGTTTTCATTTTCGTTTTCGTCCTTTTTCTGGAGTACCTTCTCTCTCTGTGGGATAAATGTCCTTTAAGACGAAATTATAATAATAAATATTCATATGCAAATAATCTCAGGATTTCGACGGAGAATGCTTTCGTTCTCACCTCAAAGGGTGAGTGCTGGTGATGGATAGGATGGGATGTGAAGAGTGTCCTTTTATTATCATCACAATCGCACAGTCGCGATAATCATAATTATTTTTCTCTTCCCGTTTCATACTTTTAGAATCCTTTTTTTCTTTTTTTTTTCCTGCCTATTTTAGAAGGATTTTTCTTCGTATTTTTTTTCCCCCGCTGTGGGTATGACGAATATCTCTCTACAAGGATATCTTCGGCGGCGGCCGCAAAACTCTTTCCTGCTGACACAAGGATTTTAATTAAAAATTTCGTCTTTGTCGGTTTGTCTCGTTTGGGTTTGGTTAAAAGTTAGGCAATGTGTGCGAGTGTGTATCCTTTTTGCCTTATTTTCTTGGTGAATATCCTGATTATTTGAAGGTAGGCCGTCTAGGATGAGGGTTGAATTCAATTTGCCAGTACTTTAAGGATTTGCTTCTTTTTGTGCTGTTTTTTTTCGGAAAGTTATTCACGCGTTGAAAGGAAATTGAGGAGCAAATGAAGAGTTATCGGATCGTTAAATGTCTTTTTTTTAACGCAATACTCGTACAAAAGTAAAACGGGTTAACGCCCGATAATTTCAACTTTATTTGATTGGCACAAAGGGTAATGAGGGTTTGCACGTTTTTCAAAGTGTGAATCACGATTTGCCGTCGGGGTTCTAGAATAAATTATGTGGTATAAACTTTTTAAAGGTTTAGTTCGTCGAAGTAACTTCCGGTGCCATACATACACATCACAGTCATTCATTTTGTACGGCACACGTTTGGTAGGGATCTACTCTTTTACACTCCTTCCGAAGGACAAATTTTCGCTCTCGGGTATTTGTCAGACATACGTGGAACCGTGGAAAAGCGGTCAAAGAGTCTCGCGCTCAATGAACACGCACTTAGCCACTGAGTCACGGTGCCTCCTCCTTTTCAATAAATCGATAACATGTATGGAGCACCACATGGAACCAGTTTGGGACCACTTCTTCTTATTTAAATTATAAATGACTTAATATGCCAGCTATCGGTGTCAAACTTTGTTGATAAATATGCCGACGGTATTAAGAGTTAACGATCTTTGTAGACATGTAACTGCAACTAATCACTAAGTGCCCTGATATCAAAATTGGGGAATAATTATAAATTGAAACTGTGTAACTATTGACAACTAAACAAGAAAAAACTCAGCTAGAACCATTGGTTCACTTCCTGGTAAAACTTCTAGGAGCAGTTGAGAAACAAACGGACTGTACCATTTATATCCCTTTAATATTATGAAGTCCCTCTTTATTTAAAATACTAAAGAGGGATAGAAAATACCACTGCAATTGCTGTGAACGCATCTACACAAACTCTATCCAACTTCACTTTCGATACACATCAAAGTAGAGAATCGGTTGAAACCGAATTAATTGTTAAACTTAATTACAAACTCAACTTTGCATTTCAAAATGACAACTTCTTTGAATAGAATGAAGGTGGCGCAAAATTACTTTTATGGTTTAAATTCGTTATAACGTTTTTATTTGTATTTTTTTTTTTTTTTTTCAGAATTTTGCAAACAAGACTTGGAGAATTTAATATTTAATATGGAACGATATACAACAGAACATCAAACAGAAATCTTCGAATTGAATTTGGAAACTAATGCACCCACAGTGCCAACAACAAATCACCTGGTTGCACGTTTTCGGCAAGCAGAGTCAGTAAGGGACCTTCTTGGTACCGGAAGACCACGTACGGCCAACATGGATTAAAATATTCAACGCGTACTGGAGAGTGTGCAGGATATTCCTGAAACATCAACAAGGAGACGTTCGGATTAACTCGGGCTATCATGGAGATCCGTCTAGAGGAGTTTGGCCACGCTGCACATATTTCCACATAAAGTCCAGCTTATGCAAGAATTAAAACCGACATACTACCAGCAACGGATTGATTATGCCATTTCGTTGCGGCAAAAAACGTAGCAGAGGTGATGGAAAATGTGTTGAAAAGAGAACGAATGTTCGAAGTAGAAAATGGCCACCATTTGCGAGACGTAATCTTTCACGTTTAGGCCAATAAAATTCTCCATTTGTATGCTGTACTTAAAAGAAACATAATTCACTCTGAAATAAAAATAGTTATAACGAATTCAAACCGTAAAGGTCATTTTGTGTCACCCTGTTGTATTATATTATTATTTTTTATATTGAATAAAATATGGGACTATTTTGACGTTCTACTTCACCGCACCGCTTAGTCGAAGTTTTTGTCTGTTTCTCCGAAAAGTGTATTCAAGCCTTTTTTTCTCGTTTTAAAGTATGATAACCCTAGACAGGGTGCATTCAGACATCTTTCCCGGTTATCGTCCAGCATTCATCGTCATAAATTAAAACAGGAAGAATCGATTACATTTGTTTATTTGCAAATCACTTAGATTTTAAATTTAACGAAATTATTAAAAAAAAATTGTTTGACAATTTTCCAAAACTTGGTATGTCAGGCCATTGCTTTATGTCAAACATTGTTTAGATGTCTGATTTCAACAAAATTTTTCTTTTTCTTTTTTTATTCTATTTTTAATTGAAACTTTTGTCCAACAATTCTTGGGACACTAGTACGCTAAGTACAATTTTAAAAGAAATAAGCCCAATATCCAAAGTGATATAAGAGTCCACAGTTCTTCAAAGACATACAATCAATTCTCAAAAATTGTGTGAAAGCATCATTATAAGACTTTTTTCAAAACTTGGTACAGCTCAATCCAAACATTACATTTAAACAAAAACGTAAGAGCCACTTTCGAAAAAAATCACCTTTTCTAAAAAAAAACCATTAATGAAAACTTCGCGTTAATGCCGAACTATAATAGAAGAATGATTTCGTGCGACCATTTGTATTGTGCGACCATAATAGTTCGTTAAGTTTTCGTTCATTTTTGCTAACTTACGAAAGAGCGAATCCATTCAAAAAAACAACATCAACTATCCTATAGTGGATGTAGACGGAGCTCTATTCATATCAATTGAAGATCAGCTACGCAGATGGAAGGAATATTGTTGTGCTCTGCTTAATGATGTGTTTGGCGAGCAGAGTGCAGCAATGAGCCCCCAGTTACTCAACATATGTAGATCTTACAGGGGTATTGACGCCGGACCTCCAACAGTCTTCATTAAGCGCTTCCTATCTTTAAATTGAAATAAAACAAAGTGTGTGTGAGATATCATCATTTATTCGTTTGAAAGGCCTATCGATGCCATTATGTATGGAATATAACATCGTTCAAATGTCCGCCGCGGCTTCTCTGGGTAGCGCACATCCGAAATGTCCAATTTTTCATGACTCTGGCGTATAAATCAGGCTGAATTTGACAGATGGCATGGGTTATGTTGGCTTTGAGGGCCGCTGTGGTTTGTGGCTTATTCGCATAGACCTGCGACTTCAGAAAACCCCACAAGAAAAAGTCTAACGGGGTCAAATCGCACGAATTCGGTGGCCAGTTCACATCACCTCCGCGTGAGATGACCATGCCCTCGAATCGCTCGTGCAGAATTTCCAATGTAGTGTGAGCTGTGTGGCACGTAGCGCCGTCCTGTTGAAACCACATGACGTTGGTGTCCAAATGATCCAATTCAGGCCAAAAGAAGTTGGTAATCATCGACCTATAGCGCTCGCCAACTTCGTTCTCAAAGAAATATGGACCGATGATGCCGCCCGCCCAAAATCCACACCAAACAGTGACTTGTTGGGGATTCATTGGACGCTCTTGGATCTCATGTGGACGTTCCCATTCATCCAGAAATGGGCCTCATCGCTGAAGATGATTTTTCGATGAATATTTGGATCAGTTTCCAACTGCTCCAGAGCCCATTCAGCGAACACACGTCGTTGTCTATGGTCGTTTACCTTCAGCTCCTGGGTCAGTTGAATTTTGTTCGGGTGCAGGCCCAAGTCACGATGCAAAATTCGCCAAGTTGTAGTCTGCGAAAGGCCGAGTTCTTGTGACCGACGCGAAATCGACTGCCTCGGATTCTCCTGCGCACTCTCACAGACAGCGGCGATGTTTTCTGCAGATCTTGCGTTTCGTCGATGTACGGGTGTTGGCTGATCGTTTACTGAACCAGTGGACTCAAATTTATCCACCACACTGCGAATAGTCCTCTCGGAAGAACGATTATGGCGACCGTAAAATGCCATTTTGATAAAACAATTTTATTATTTGCACGTGTTGTTGAACGCTATATCTATCCATGGTGATTTGGCAAAACAGATTGAATAATTGACAGCCAATTTGACAGATGTAGCTTCAACAATATGGCCGCTATAAACTGTCAAATTTCGGAAGTCCCTATTGAAAGACCCTGTACTATCAATCTCCTCAAAGCCAACAAAGGCGCTGGATTGGTCACACACTGAGGAAGCAAATGACAATAACGCGAAGCAGTCCTTCGAATGGAATCGTCAGGGGTCACTGCGGGTTGGAAGACCAAGAACGTGTTGGAAATCAAGAAATCAACAGTCTTGGCAGAAGCAGCGACCCAGAGAAAATCGTGGTCACAGCTGAAATTTCTATGATAGATGCAGACCGAGAAATATGGAAGAGATTTGCTGTCGCCCTATACCCCACCCGGGGTTAAAGCAAATATGATGATTGAATAGCTTGGCTTTCTTATATGCCCTAAAGTCTAGAAAATGCTCAAAATTTAATATTCATTAAACTTCCAATAGTGTGTGTGTTTTCGCTTACGAAGGCGCTAAATATGGCTCAATCTCAGTAATATGCTGACAAGGTCAGGAGAAAATACACTACCGAAGATCTTAGTCGAAGTTCGTTCGGCGTCTGGAGAAGTTTTTACTTTTTCACATTAATGGAGCAGGACATATAAAGCGAATGTAGGTAAATGGTAATTGTCGCCCCACCTTCATCTCGCCAACTCCTGTGTATATGCTTGGTGCCTACCTATCAACTAAAATTAAACCTTTCCTAATGAGAAGTTGCGTATCGTATCGGCGATGTTAATACCTTCTGGTCAGAAAGTACCCGGAATTCTTCAATAAAACGAAAACGGTTCAATTATTTATCGATATTCATTTTATTCCCTTCAAAGTAATCTCCATTGCAAGCAATACACATATTCCAAAGCTTCCTCCAATCTTCAAAAGACTTTTCATAGGCCTATTTTGGAATCGCCTTCAGCTCCTTCTGCGAATTCTCCTTTATCGTCTTAATTGTCTCAAAACGCTTTCCACGAAGTTGTGAATTGAGTCATTGGAATAAGAAAAAATCACAAGGAGCCATGTCAGGTGAAAACGGAGCTTGCAGAACGGTATGAACGTTATTTTTGATAAGATGAGATGTGTGAGCTGGTGCATTGTCGTGGTGAAGAAACCACGAGTTGTTTCTCCACAATTCTGGCCTCTTGCGACGAACATTTCCCCTCAAACGGTTTAATACGCTCATCTAACACTCATTATTTACTGTCTGGCCTGTCGGAAGAAATTCGGAGTGGGCCATACCACGGCAATCAAAGAAAACGGTCAACAAAGCCTTGATTTTGGATCGACTCTGTCGTGGTTTTTAGGGTTTTGGCTCGTCTTAAGAATCGCCATTCCGATGATTGTTGGTTAGTTTCGATGTCATATTCATAGACCCATGTCTTTTGGCTCAAAGAAAGCATTTCTTTACCGACATCAATGCGATGCTGTTTCTGCAACAAATTCAGCAAATTCGCAGAACACAACAAACACTGACTTGTTTACAAAGCTATCACGCAAACTCCCGACAAATGGCACTCAAACAGATATTTGAGAGCCAGATGACAGATGTACGAGTACCAACCTAAAAAAAAAAAAGCGTTTGACAACATCTCAAGCGCGGTTTGTTTGAATGGGAAATTCCAGATACTTTTTGATCAAGTGACCTGAAGATACTAACGCTCTCTTTAGTACGCTTTTGAAAAAGGAACTAATGAAGACTTTAAAGCTTTATTTTCGTCTCACACATCTGTACACATCCCTTTAATTTACATTCCACTGATGCATCCCTCAATCAAACATCTACTAATTGAATCGGGAATAACTTATTGATTCATGCAAGTACTCTGTTATTTTATCAAGCATAAAATGTTTCATGAAGCCTTGCTTATAATTAAAGTAAACTATTCAACGGATAAAATAATGATAAAAAAAAAACACTCTCAGCCTCTGTGAAAAAAGTAAAATATTTACATTTGAGATGCAGTCTCTCGGAATTAACCTCTGTAATCTGTTATTCAGTCTGACATAATCCAACAAATGCCCACTTGAGGTCCTGCTCCGCCCCACCTCCAACTACGAGTATACTGTGCCATAGAAAATGACTGAAAATATCTATCTAGCGCCGTAATTAACTCATTTTTTATTGCATGTAAAGTAATATGCTATTATTTGGTACACGATAATCGTTGTTGGCATTCCAGAGTAAAAGTCATTCCGGGAGATTTGTGGGCGGCCGACGGCGGTGGTGTTATCCTGGAAGGGGCGGAAATATACTGCTTCGTCTCATCATCATCATCAGCACGGCTGTATGGAAAAAGTTCTTTGCAAATATTTGCAAAATACTTGTATCCGTTTTGTTAACTTTACTTAACATCCTGTTGTTTGTATATGTGTAGGCGGATATATGCGCGCATACCAAATTGCAGGATGTGCCATTGTTGCAAGAAGAATGAAATACATTCTCAAATGTGAAGAGGATTGCTTTATAATGACGAAGGCACTTAGGATCATGATGCATGCAGAGGACGATTATGCCGATAAAAGGATGTATGTTATGCATAGTGAGGAGGGCACATGGATGAGCCTTGTATGCGAATAAAGGATGCGGGTGGGAAATGATTGCCCTTGTACTGATTTTTTTTTTTTTTTTTTTTCCTTTTAGCAACTAACTGCAAGAACATAAAAGGAGAAAGGATTTTTATTTTCTATGCTTATACATTGTAGGCCTGCATTTATGCTAAAGAGGATCTCATTTATGCGAAAGGACTTCTTCCACATGATGATGACGAAGACCCAACGTCGCCGCGCCGTCATGAAGTGGATACATCCAAGCTATGGCACGTATGCTAACGCGGCTCCGTAAGGTAGACGCATCTGTAGCAAATAAAATTTCTATTATCCGCTTGTATCCTGTTGCCAACATCCTTATTAAAAATGAAAGGAACAGGAAATGGTCTGAGGTGTGGATGCGATGAGGTGAAAGACAGAAAAAATGTAGGAAACGGAGCAAGAAATTATACTTCTTGGTCGTAGTTTATCCCGAGATCAGTGGAAAGTGATACATGTATTATGAGCAAACAAAATTGTTAATGCTGGCGTTTGAAATGGCGGACTCCAAGTAGTTGTGGGAGACCACAATAAGTTCAAGGTGCAGTCTAAGTAAGTTGTCTTACATTGCTTTTAAAAAGCAAGGACTAAAGAAACACATTCTCAGTAAAGCAACTAAATGGATCAAGAATGGAAGATTCCATGAATTCAAACTCTACGTATTCGGACCGATCAAAAGAAAAACGGGCAGTATCGAATATAAACTTAAGGATCCTCTTCTTAACAGTGTTCTTCTATCTTATCTATTGGTACAAATTGTAATGTTTTAATCGACGAGATTCTTGAGGGGCACAGGAAAACGTGCTCATGTTGGAAAATTGTGCATAACTCCGAAGAAATAAAGTACATGTGCGACACCTTGTTTTTCGAAATTCTAAAATCTGCCTTCATGAAGTTTTTTTTAATGAGATTCAAGCTATAAGAGTGTCTGCTCAAAGACACACTTACATTGGAAAATGTATCCAAAATTTGTAGAAAAAGGTTTACAGTAGCACCCTGTATTTCTAAAATCGAAATGGTAGATCTATTTTCTATTTTTATGTCATAATTGGTATAAATTTGCAAAGTTTAAGCTTTTGACAATTAAGCGGGAACTTCTGGAGGAGTACGGAGGACATGGCAACGGCTTTGCAACGCCCTGTATTTCGAAAATCTAAAATTGAGCTAGTCATTATTCGTTCACGTGATTCGCTCATTACTTTTTTTGTTCATCGTATAACTTCTGAAGCTGTGAGAGAAAACGTACAGAAATTATCAAATTCTAGGAAAATCAGAGGAAAATGTCCTGTGCAATACCCTGTATTTGCAAATTCAATAATACGGCTGCTTTATGTGCTTGCTCCATACTATAAGTAAGGGTGTTAAGTCTAATTTGTTTTTTTAATTATGACCACCGACTAACCTACAAAACTAATTTCATCGAAATCCGTCCAATGGTTCTTATGTTAGCTATCTCGCCACCACTCTATTTGAATTTGATCGTTTTCAGGTGCAGCTATATATACACTACATTCAAAGTGTTCACCAAATTTCATCAAAATCCGTTCAGTGTTTCTTCAGTTGTGGGCGCCCAAAGTGAATATTCTGAAATCGAATACTTAAAGATTGTTTTGACATTTAACAGATTCATATGCGGAGACTTATGTACCAACTCTCAAGCCAATTCGCCCATTATTAGACAATTTTCGGTAAAAATGTGATTTTGTGTTTTTCGCGGACTTTTAGAATGTGCACACATTCAGTTCAGTACACTTAATTAAGTCCCTTTTCGGCATTTTCAGCCACACCTTATTTGACCCATCTAGGTCTGACTCAAATTTCGCCTAAAATTCCTTTCCTAAACGGCCAGCCAAGCCAAATGCTCGTACTCCTAGAATCTAGATTGATCTTTAGTGGATGGGCCTATGGGAAAAATTCTGAATCCTGAGGCCAAAATGAAACTTACCGAGTTTTTCGGCTCTGTTTCCGATTGTTCCCCCAGTGCATTGAAGAAATGTTCCCCAGAGGTTCGTGCTCATCTTTGCATATTTGACATGTATGCGTAGACTGATAAGCAAACTAGTCTAGTGCCAATGAGCTTAATGAGCTACTTGGGTACATTGATAGTAGATATGGAAATAGGTACAATAACGTAACGCATAGAAGCATGATCGTTAGGAAGATCAGTTTCGAAGTGCTGACTTGGCGATCGGGTTTCACTCGAGATCTTCAGCAGCTCAACGGTAGTGCTGCAACTGATGTGATAAATTTCACTCAAACACATACTCGAAATCCCTAGTCTCATGCTGTCTGCACACCAAGCAGCCGCTGAAAAAATAGAAGCCTGCAAAACGAAGCTGCAAAAAATTGGTAGATCCTTTTGACAAAGTAAAGGAAAAAAAGCACGAGCAATGCAAGGTCGAGATGTTGCAGCCGGAAAGAGGTCTATAACTTCTATGGGATTTAATCAACAAAAAAGGTAATTGCTTCACATGCTCCAACTTTCGTTAGATCCTGAAAAGTATCGAAATCATAACCGAGTGTGACAGCTTGATTAAGCTATATCGGGCAATGTCAAGTTTCACTGTCCGTCAAGGTCGTTAAAGACACCATCAAAATCTTCAACACCAGACGTTTGACGCAAGGCGATTCGGTGTCATGAAGCTTTGCTGGCCGTGACTAACGCTGAATGTTTGGTTTTAAAAGGTGAGCTTAAGCTCTTCACTTAGGCCTCCATTGGGCCCGTTGTGTTCCCCTCGTCTGTCGAACTGTAAGATTAGTGCTGTTGTGTAGGAATTATGTGTTGAGAGGGGATGCAGGTATTGGGATCATGGAGAGTATCAAAAGGAGACTATGTCATATAGTGATCGGGAAATCATCTTGTTCGTCTAGCGAACTCCAATATATCACCGATTCCTTTCTTACTGAGGTGTGTTAGATCCGGTAGACTTGGGGATCCCAATATCTTTAGTCTTTGTACAGGGTTAACTTGCACTGCGACCTAATGGTCTATTGTGCCCCCTGCTAATACCTAGGAGAGATTTATTCCCTAATTAGAGTTTCCCGCAGAACATAATCCCTTCAGAATTGTTATCTAGGTTGAAACACTCTCACTTTGCCTTGACAAAGATAGTTCTCCCTAAAGTACCCTCTCTAATCCAGTTTCTCTTAGGAATCTGAGAATGACAAGTGAATCTATGGTTGGTATATCCTGATCTGATAGTTGGTACTTCCCCAAGCATTTCAGTCTTTTGTGGGTTAATGCCCCACATAACTCCAAAAGATGTTCTGGAGTCTCTCTGGTCTCATTGAAGAATCTGCAAAGGCCTTCGTTTGTTATACATAGTTTCCTTAAATGCTCCCACAGTTTACAGTTCCCCGTTAGAAAGCCTGTTAGGATACGTAGGTTATTTTTGTTAAGGCAGATGCACGCGTCGAATATCTTCCAGTTGTAGTGTCCCAGAAGTTTCTTCGCTTGCCTCAAACCTGTAGTATTGACCCAGGTTCTTGCCCTGTTCTTCATCTTCCTGAATTATTCGCGTATAGTGTGGCTTCCTATTCCGCAAAATGGTTCAGGTCCAATAAAGGATTCTGCTGCTCCTTGTCTTGCCAAGGGGTCTGCTTCTTCGTTGCCCTTTATTCCAGTGTGGCCATTGATCAAATAGAGGGTTACCCTGTTACTGCTACCCAATTCATTAAGTTTTTATAGGCATTCTCACACAAGTTTTGATCTAATGACATGGGAGTCAAGTACCTTGATAGCTTGCTATGTCGCAATTTTTGTATCTTCTGTCGAAGTTCAATTGAACACATCTATCTATAGCGTATATTTAGCTGATACTTTTGCCCATAGGTTCAGAGTACTTTATTCTTGGCCCAAATACACCTGCTCCTGTACCTTCCTCACTTCTCCAGCCGTCCGTATACCACTTTATTGTGTGGTTACTTAGTCCGTATATTATGGATTTATTGCTCCAAGTTTTTTTGTTACTTAACTTTGTACGGCATATTTTATCAAAGTTAAATTTCCTGATACCAGTCCATTGAGAAGTACATCATATTATTTTGAATTGATGCATTTTTCCCTCCCGATGCCCTCTTTTGCCATCCTTAGGATCGTCCGCTTTGCATATTGCTCAACTACAATATGAAGCGGAGTTAGTTACAGGAATACTTCCATGGCAGCAGTTGGACATGTTCTTATGGCCCCAGTAATACAGAGGCAAGCCAGTCTTTGCACCTTAGTGAGTGTATTCCACGTTGTGGCTAGACTAGTTCGTTTACCCCATGCTATCGATCCATATGTGATCATTTGTCTCACAAAGGCGATCTTAGAATGCTCGGGTTAAGTTCCCAAGACTTATCCGCTACGCTCCTACATATCATGAGAGCACGGGTGGCCTTTTTGGATATTTCTTCTGTATGCTTTTTCCACATGAGTTTACTAACTAGGTGTAATCCTAGATATTTCACTTCTTTTACTGGTGTCAGTTCCGTGCCCGACAGCCGAATTGACTTCAGTTCAAGATTCCTTTTCCTTGTGAATGGTACTATTGTAGTTTTTCAAGGGTTTATACTGAGCCCAGCCTTGCAGCACCATTTTTTAGTTGCTTTTAGACCTCTTTGTATGATGTCACAAAGGGTTCCTCTACCTACCTTAGGGGTAGAAATACAGTACAGCAGTGAGCCATTATTCAAGGGACATTGTGAGAGATTCGCGTTCGACGTTCTGGAGGGGCTGCGATGTTTGTTTGGCAAAATATTCCGTGCAAGTTAATTCATGAATCAAATGCCAATGATATTATTGAATACCTTTCCATTGAAATTTGTTATGGCTTTAATAAATGCCTAGTTAGTGTTGTATACAAACCTCGACGGATAACAGATACCACTGCCATCACAAATTTACTCGAAAACATTGGGCTGAATTATAACCACTTGATAGTTTCAGAAGATCTAAACATAAATCTCCTTGATAATGGAATCTCCCAGTTTATGGATAATCTAAACTCTTTACATCTTTTTCCAGTAAATACGTCTAGTCCGACACATTTCAGCGCCACTAACTCTACCCTTGTTGATGTCATTCTAGTAAATAGATTAGACCGTATAAACTTCTATGGTCAGCTGAATGTTCTCGTGTTCTCACATCATGATTTTATTATTATTTTCTATGACATTTCTCTGCTAAGGTCAACTGAAAGTAAAAAGAATTTTAAGTCAGTTAGTCTGAATTCCGCTAAAAACGACGCTATGGCCTTAGACTGGAGTAGTCTCTACTGCATGTCCTCTATCAGGTCAATTTCTTCTCTTCTGCAGTTAACGGTCTGTTTGAGTCTCATGTCCCTATTAAGACTTTTGTTCTTCGTAGCAAAAGCTGTAAGTGGTTTACTCCTAGAATCGAATCACTCATTTAAAAGAGGGACAAAGCTTTTAAAAGGTGGAAAAGGTTTAGAATTCCTTAGTTAAGAGATGATTTCAGATGGATAGGAACTGTGTGCAGCACAATTTTAGTTAGAGTGTATTCAAGTCTAATTTCATCATAATATATACTTGGCACACCCGGGTGTACACATTTATTACGCAGCATTTTGTATGGTTTTGCATCGAGTAAGAGCCATTTCACACATACATAGCAACCGGCTAACCGGTTCTGGTTACCGGCAACGGAATAAACGACCGACTAGCCGGTGACGGTTACGGTTGCGCTGTATTTTGTGTGATTTTGCATTGAGTTAGAGCAGATTCGCATATGCTTGGTTTTAGTAAGTGTCCGGATTTCATTACTATTAGTTGTGTTGTTTCAAAATGAACAAAAATAATGTGCCAAATGAAAAACAAAATGATAACTCAGTGCCAAAAAAACGACAAAAGTTATCAACCGCTGCTCTTTAATGATTGGAATTGGAGCAATATGAGGAATATATCAGGAATTTATTGGAGGAAGAAGATGATGAAAGTATTGTAAGTACCTAGTTATTTTTATTTTTTAACGGTTAACTTTTTTTTCTAAAATATGTAACTGTACATTTATTAGGCAAGTGATTATGAAAATGATCCTGACTTTTTGCCGGCCGACTACGTGAATGATGAGGAAATGGTAAATAACAATACAATGGATGATGATATTGAGTCGGATATTAAAGACATGGCCGTCGTAGAAAACGAAAATCCAGATGATATTGATAACAGTGATGATGAATATCTAGGTGAATAAATTGTGAATGAAAATGTAAACATTTTCACAGCTCGTGACGGAACAGAATGGAGCGATTCAGCACCACCAGCAAATAGGCGCACACTTGATCACAATGTTCGTCGTAATACTAGAATTCAAGGTTTGAATCAAGGGCCAAAAACTGAAACCAAAATGTACACTCGAGCTGAAACATTCAAGCATATTTTATCCGAACATATATGTGACATAATTATAAGAGAAACGAATCGTCGTGCCAAACAAACTTGTGATACTTGGAATGAAAAACACCCAGACAAAACTCCAAGACTTTGGAAACCATTAGATGAAATGGAATTTGATGCATATCTAGGCCTTATTTTGTTTGCTGGAGTTTCCAAATCTAATTATGAACACACAAAGGATTTGTGGTCTTCATTGGCTCATCCCATGAATCGTCGAACAATGTCACTGCATCGTTTTTGGCAGCTAAGCAAGTTTATCCGTTTCGATAATGGTTATACTCGACAAGAACGCTTATCGAAAGATAAAGCTGCAGCAATATCAGAGATTTGGATCATGCTGAACGATAGATTGCGGAATGCTTACACTGCCGGTGATAATGTAACTATAGATGAGCATTAATATCCGTTTCGAGGCAGAACACGTTTCACCCAATACATACCTTCCAAGCCAGCTAGATATGGCATAAAGGTATTGAAATTTAGGTTTACATTTATCATTATATTTCATTTATACATATAAATTGTTTCTTTTCAAATATGGTGGGCATGCGATGCATCATCATCATATCCTCTGCAAGGACAAATTTATATCGGTATAGGTGCAGATGGTGTTCGTGAAAAAAATCAAGGGGAACGAGTTGTACTGGATTTGATTGACATATTCAAAGGTTCTGGCCAAAATATAACATGCGACAATTTTTTTACAACTTTCAGTTTGGCTAAAAAAATTATGAAAGAATACAAACTTTCCATTTTGGGCACAGTGAACCGAAAGGGAACATTTATTCCACCACAGTTTTTGGTGCCAAAAGGACGTCACTTTGTGTTCATACTTTCCAAAAAAAATAAAGCTGTTGTTTTGCTATCAACTAATCATTATTCAACGGAAGTTATAGGACCCGAAAAAAAACCAGCTGTTATTCTTGACTATAATCGCACGAAGGGAGGTGTGGATACTATGGATAAAATGCTAGGTGAATATAGTTGCAAACGCCGAACACTTAGATGGCCATTGGCATTCTTTTATAATATGGTGGATATTTCGGCTCTCGCGGAGTATATAATCTACAAAGAGAATAATAAAACCAACACAAAAAGTGAAACATGCGCTCGTCGAAAATTTCTTCAAGAACTTTGTCGTGAGTTAGTGTTGCCAAATATTCAAAGAAGAGCTAACAATACAAATATTACGCGCAATTTTTGCTCAAAAAGTGCTATAGAAAATATGCTACAAACAAGAGTGTTAGAACATACAATAGAAGGCCGGTCAGAAACAGTAACAAGAGACTCTACTGGTCGCATTCCACAAAAAGGAAGATGCTATTTATGTGTAAAAAGAAGGCCAACAAGTAAATCATGTCAACATTGCGATCGCCCGGTTTGTAACGAGCACAGTACAGATTATACTACCTGCGCTAATTGTTGGAACACCTTTTTTGCCAACTTCTTATTGATATACTTACAATAAATAAAAGAAATTAAACATAACAAACGCCAGAATGTGTCATAGTTGTATTCGTTGTATAACTTTTGCCCTATTTCAGTCATCTCCGTGCATGCATTCTGTATGTAAACAAGCATGTACACCCGGGTGTGTCTGGTGTATATAAGACAAATTTTAATTAGGTGGAGACACAGGGGTTAAAGTTGCCACAATCTCCAGTAAGCTGCAAGAGTAGATAAACTATCTTCATGTTGCTTTGTGCCTAGTTACAGTTTGTGTACCTCAAATGAAAAGGCATAGTTTAGGTTTCACGAAGTTTTGACGTTGCGCTATTACAATGTCAAAGCACAAGTGCATTACACTAAAATGGCGATCGTTAGATTTAAGTTTCCTTAAATGTGCCCTATAGCATTTCTCTTCAAAATTGCTGGCTTATATCTACAAACCACAAGTCCGGCCAACAAATTTCCGAAAAGAGAACCGAACAAATTCATCTCTTTCTATAGCCTGAATAACATTTGCATAGAATTCCCTTTATCTTGACTCCGCACGTCCTTTCTTCTTACAATATCTGACAAGTGTAAATCCACCGGATGATCAAAGGGAAAGAAAAAAACGAGGATTAAAAAATATGCGTTTTCAGTTCATCGTTTAAAACTAAAGAAAAGCCTATTAAAACTGTTTACATACCCTCGGATATAATCTTGAATACATTCTCAAATATTAACATCGTTCGCCGAGCATCGCTCTCTATCCCCATCACTCAGAGGAAAATCAACCTCCCTTACCGCAAGCAGACTTCAACTACCCCCTAGCAATGTTTTTTCCTTTTCTTTCCGTTCGCACTCCATTTTTCCACTTTGTACCTTGTTCTCATCTCTATTTCCTTGGCTCTGCATTTTTTCGCATTTTTCAACCGCTACTTTCGAGAAACCCATAATAGGACTCTATACACATAGTAACCCACGCTATACACACAGCCATTGCTTCTATTAAAATCCCGTTCACTCTGTTCCTATGTGCACGTCATTCATATTGGTTTCCCTTAGCCTTCGGTTCTAGTGTTTTTTTCAAGACTCCCTCATAATTAAAAATCTACAGTTTACCATTATCGTGTCACTTATACATGCAAACAAATGGTCGTCCTGCCAGCAGGATATCACGACTATACCACCACTACGGCCAAATACCATTGCCATTGCCATTGCACTGCTCTGTGTGACTCATAGGAGGTTGCACCAGGCTCAACTAGGCAAAAAAAAAAATTGTATACTACCCCCACCATCAACAACGAGAACAACCACCACCACCACCACCGCCCTCTTATGATGGCTATTCCATATAGTTTGCATATCATTATGGATGCCAAAGGAGAAACAAATATACACAGAGGCGATGCAAGAAAAACTGAAAAACTCTCCGAATAGCGATGCGAAAAAGGACACAGGACGAGTCAAGGCAGCCATTTTCAATCCATCTCTTTCGTTGGCAGCTAAAAAAAATGGTGTCCGCGACGGGAAGGGTGGCTAGCAAACACAGAAAAAAAATTACCACCCTCTCCTACGGGTAAGACACGAAACGAGTGAGGGTGGTGGTGGCGAACATAGAGCAGAAAAAAAACAATCACCCCTCCTGAATTTTTTTTTTCCATTTTTCTGCAGGAAACCGCCATTTTTTTCCTTTCGTAGCGATTCGGTATGGGGTGCTGTTGGTAGTGGTGGTGGGTGGGTAAAGTGACGAGGGTGGTTGAGTGGTAAATTGGAAACTTCCGCGCGCATCATGGAAAGTCACATTGAGACCCGTTGTGGAACGGCAACTGAGGGACTATGTTGTATTATTGCAGACATTGGTAGCGCTACTAAGGGAGTACATTGGTTATGATTTGTGTGTGGGTAGCCCTGGGTAGTGTATGGGGTGAGTTTTTTTTTTTTTTTCGCCCGCTAAAATGGAACGAACGAAAAACTGTCAGACAAGGTAAGTGATATTAGGTCTGCCGTCTCATTTCGTCGTAATTGGAAAAAGAAGTAAAAATTGAAACACTGGTATTTTTGTTGTGAAATGTGTGCGGTCGGTCCTTGGAGTTAGAAATATGTATTGAAGAGATCCATCAGCATTGATGAGCGTAGGTAGAACAAAGCTAATGGGTTGTGGGTTCAAACAAAATTTGCGTAGACAGGTAATTTACTTTGCTTGGCTAGTCGACAGAATGTTCCAATTATCTTGTCAGAGTAGTCGTTGTTAATTAAGTTGCAATTACGGATGATGTACCTACGTATTATTGTTAGATAAAATGAGGTTATAAAGGAGCTTAGACTGAGATTTACTTTGACACGTGTTTGTACCACATTTTTAGATTGGATGGTCTGATTGAAACAATAAAACTTCCTTACGCTCGAAATACGGCTTAAAATAAAATACTGCTCCCTTTTAACAATAAGCAACAAATCCCACGTTGGGCGCCATTTTATTTCCGCGTTGGAATTCTTAACTTGGAATGATCTGCGGGTTTAAATTTTGCTCTTATCTGTAACAAGGTTAAGAGAACCTTCATAAACAATCGGCTCGCTCCTTTTATAGTTTGAATATCCTATTCAATTGTAATTTTGCCTCCTGTTTCCGAAATGTTAGCTCAAAATTTCCTTCTAGACGTTTGTTCACTTCTGGAAATAAACAGAAAAGTATAAACAAATTAAATTTGTAATTGGCGGGATGTTAACTATTTTTCCATCTCCTTCACCTAAAAAACTTTGTTGTTTCTTCAATTTTCCAAAATGTTACCTTAGAACTGTTTGCAGGTTAGTTAAACTTAATTATGGTCCAAATATCAACCTTCTGCACCCATAGGTTCACAAGTTATGAATCTGTGACAGACGGACATACAGATAATTGACCCTCACTATAAGCCCCGTTTCATATATATTCAGCATCGCTAACTAATATCCGGCTCGAATATTATGGAACTCAAGAAACTCAGAGTAATTTAGTAAGTTTCCAGCCAGCGATAGGCCACTGAGCGGGTCTATAATTTTTGCAAATGGCGTCTCCTGTCATCGTGACATTGACAGTTGTGTAGTAATCAGACGCGAAAAACACGCCGATGAACAATGGAACGCTAAACTCCTCAATTACGTAGAATAATTGTGTCGAGTTTTTTGCGGAATAATTCATCAGTGATTAGAACACAACGTTCATTTCGTCGCAGATTTCTCCACCGTTCGGCAAAGACTGGTCACACAACTCGATACGAAACTGCACGCCTCTAAGAGACAAGCTCAACACGAAATAGGCTGGCATACCAAGAACAGGCCGCTTGATGCTGTGCGCGAGGATGTAGAAGAATTTGCAGGAGCATCAACGAGACGACGGGCATTTCCAGACGGTCTCTACAGCGTATTTTTATGAAAGACTTGGAAATGTTTCCGTATAAAACTCAGATGGCACATCAGCTGCTGCAAGCAGATCATAAAGCCCGTCCGGGATACAGCTAGCGCACGGATACAGCTAACGGCGATTTTTCCTTCAAAATGAATCAAGAGTAACGAATGACATTTCCACCCCTCCGGATATGTCAACAAATCGCCTTTACATCTACTGAAAGTTACTGCGTGATGCGGCGTCTGTTCTGAAAGGGGTATTGCTGTCGAAAAAAGACGCTGCTGGTAATACGAATTTTATGGATGCATTGGGGTTGGAGCACATGTAATTTCAACAAGACACAGCGGGCGACAAAGTTGACTCCGTGAAGGACACTTTTCCAGGCCGTGTTATCTCCCGTTTTTGCGATTTGCTTTGGCCCGCAAGATCACCCGATCTGACCATTCGAGATATCTTTGTTTTAGGGTTATTTGAAGTCATTGAAAAAACCGCAGGCTCTCGCAGCCCTGAAAGACAACATTAAACAAGGAATAGAAAAGTGATGGAAAATGCTACAAAAAGCCTTAAATTTGCATAAACGCTGGAGGCGAACATTTCAACGATGTCATCTTCAGTACTTAATGAAACAAAATTCAAGGCCTAAATAAAAATCAAATCATAATTTTTTAATAATTTAGTTAAATCAAATTGGGTCATTACTTTTGCTCCACTTTGTACATTGGACCAAGTTGAGTCGGACTGCTCTAAGATTTCAATGATTTTCCGTAGCAAAATAAAGTAGTTAAGGTCGGCTCCAGGAGATAACTCCTCAAAAGATGATACTCGTATAAAATAAATCCCCTAATTGGGGATCGTTTTCACTGTGGAATAAATCCCCAAAACCAAAGATGAAAGAAATCCCCCAATTGGTAAGAAATATCGCTCCAAAATCTTCTTCTTCTTCTTCTTACGGCGAAGTTATGATCCGGAGTAGAAGGATCACAACCCTCCCACTTTACTGCATCCCTACTGGTCCGCTTGTGGGGTTTGCCGTATCCCTCCAAAATAATGGGCCAAAAGCCTAGAATTTTTTTTTAAAGCCTTGTGATTATTTTATGTTGTTACCTTTTTTTATAATTTGCACGTGTTAAAGAGGATATGAATACTTTTATACTAATTTTTAGGACACGGGCGTTTTTTGTGGAAAGGGGAAGAGACAGAGAGAAAGACAGATTGGTATAGTTAGTTTGAAACTCAGGTGGTAGTTAAGTTTCAGTGAACTCCAAGGGTGGCTGTCCAGATAACTGGGGAGTATTTTTTTTTTTTTTTTGTTTTCGCTGTTATTGTCGTTGCTTATGATTCACAGTATTTTTTTCCGTCCACCTGATGTCATCATCACGATCAAGTTGTATTTTAGCCATATGACCACCCTACTGTCAGTGTTATGCCTTCACAGTAGAGTTGACTTAGTTTTCGCAAGTGATAGACTTTTTTATTTATTTCATGCGAAATAAATAGATAATTCTTGACATAAGGATTCGAACCGTGAACCAACAGCGTGACAAGCGATGATGTTACCACCACACCACGGCCACCCTGTTTTAAATTTAAAAGTTACCAGGGCTACAGTTGAAATTGTTGTAACACCGCAACCGAAGAACGATATTTTACAGAAAGTTATTTCATATCTACGGTTTGGAGAGTTCTTTCAGTATGAAATAAGTAAAGTCCCCATTTTTAATAGCGAAATATGTCCCCCAAATAATAGTCTTCAATTCCCATACAAATTTTGGGACTTATTTCATCTTTCGTTTCAGGGATATTTCCTTTAGCTTGGGCTTTAAGCGTGAACTGATGTGCATTCGAAGCATTACGCGTGTTGCGGGAGAAATGTAACTTTCTATTTCACTGGAGCATTTATTATAAAAAAAAATGATAAAATAGACAAGAGACATTTCTACGAGGTTCGAGTGAATTTATGGGGCTCACAATGTCTCTATCAACTACAAAATTTCAGCGCGTGTTTCTGTACCCTATCTAGAATGTGCAGAACTGTCCTGAGTGCACCAGACCAGATGCGGGCATTAAATTCCAGCTCTGGGCGGGGTAAAGTATTTCTTGCATCGTTTAAGGAATCCTAAACATTTTGCAGCATTTTTGGCGACCTCGAATATGTGATCGTTCCATCGAAGATGGTTATTAATAACAGGACAGGCAAATTTGGCTATATTGCACAAAATGTTCCCCTGACTGTTTAATTTCAAGATTTGGTAACACTAAGTGGCCACCAAAATCGTGTTACCCAAATCCCATTGGATTTGTTTTTATGGGGCTATACTAAAATCGTGTCTATACAGACAATCTTCAAGCTTAGAAGCACTTGAAAACTTACACCCGTGAAGTTATGACCGCAATACACCCAGAAATGTGCGGAAAAGTTATCGAAAATTATATCACGAGAATCAAAGTTTACGAAAACTCCCATGGTGGCCATTTAACCGATGTTGTATTCCATACGAGCATAATGGCATAGTACAAAATTTAAAACAGTAAAATGTTAATGAAATCTTGAACTTTTTATTTTATTTTAAATTAAAATCCTAAAGCACTAAAGTGTTTATTTCCGATTACTCAGATTTCAGGAGCAAAATGTGACATTAATGACACTTAAACGACCAAACCCATTCCTGTAGATAAAACAAAATGGAGTAAATCTTTGAAGTCAGAATGGGTCTCAGGCAACTTTTCATCCCATTGCAGGTGTATACATTGACTGACGTGTCTCTAGCACAGTCCTTAATATTCAATTTTCAGATATCTGCCATTATCTGCGAATAGATACTCCACTGAGCCTTGGTTTAAAATTCACTCAACCCTCAATCCTACGTTAAGTTTTTATTTTGTTTTAAATGCTGAAAAAATTAAAAAAAATTAATTTGAGTGTTGTGTCCGGAGTTTTTCCTGAAAAACTCTGATGCGCCAATGTGATACCACTTTTTATACAAGGCTGTTCACTATTGTCTTCTATTTCGAACATTTTTGAAAAAGCGGTTAAAAACAGGGTTTTTGAATAACTGGGTTTAGAACAGGCCTTTCCTTTGAATTTCTGCTCCTTTCTAAAGACAGGATTGGATGAAAAAAAATGTTGCGCTGGGTTTTTTGTTGATATAACTAAAGCTTTTGACTTGGTTGGTGGCAGCATCCTTTTGCTTAAATTACATAATCCAGGATTTCGCGGATTTATGTATAATTGGGTTGCCTTTGAATTCAAAAAATTAAAGTCGGGATGGATCTAAGTCTCCCCAGAACTCTTAATCTTGGAGTTCTTCAGGGGTCTGTCCTTTGACCTATCCTGTTTTTTGATGTACATCAATTTCATTTTTGCACTGCATTTTAATGGAAAAATTAAAGGTTTTGCTGATGATCTGGGAATTGCATATGGCTCAGTCAACCCTTTGAACTTAGTAGTTGATATCAACCATGATGAGCATCTACTGAAAAACTAGTTCGCTGAACATAAGCAATGTAGTTAGCAGCAAAACAAAGCTTACGTTTTTTAGCCTTTAGTTCATTCCTGTGAAGTACCGACTTAGATGTCATATTTCATGCTCCTAACTGCCGTAGGTACCTATTGTCGATGTTCTCGGCTCAAAACGCGGAGTCCATTTTTGATGCTAATGCCTCTTGCTATATCTTTGAGCTATAATTGATATGAGTTGGTCCGAACACATTTCAATTTTAAAGCAATATCCTCCTTTCCACCAATCGATGTTTTTATCGCTTCAACAAGTTCACAAGCTCTAGCGATATTTTGAAAACAATTTACTTTGCCATTTTTTACTCAAAACTGCAGTACGGTATAAGCTTTTGGAGGGCGATTCTTACTTAAATAAACTGAAGCAGTTGATCGTCCGGCAAAAGTGCGTCATAAGGAAAGGCTGCAAATCCACTCGTCTAGTCCATTCTTCTAAAGAAAATTCTTACAGTGAGGCACCTGTTTTATTATAGGGTACTAAATGAGATGTGGCTACATGCAGAGACCAATCTCTGACGCATATAGCTCGCGTAGGAATCTACTTTCTTTTATTGTTATCCCTGCCTTTAGTACCACCAACTAAATTTCTATTTATTTTCAGGTGTTCCACTGCATTCCATTTCGATATTGGCCATAAGACTGATTCTAAACAGACACCCAAGTAACTTTGTATCCAGTCCTGTGCTCAATCATCGGTTGTCTTCGAAATAAGGAAGAAGTTGCTAGAGGGTTTCATTTTTGAAAGAGGTGAAGTTGGTTTAAAAAACCTACATTATTTTATTTGTAAAATTTACATATGTAGTTGGGTGTCACCTAATGACCTTTAGTGAGTGGGGATCGCACAGATTGTCGCCCCATGTCAGTAAATAAACAATTTAGTCACAAATCACACAAAATGCTTTGAAATTTGTATCTAAAGAGAACAATGTCTTCTCAAAGGAGCGAACTAATGAGGATGAGTGTGCTTTTTAGTGTGGACAATCATCACTCCCACCAGACAATCAATAAAGAGCATTACCTTGTTAAAAGTATGCAGTGTCCAAAAGCCGTCCACCACACAATTATGAAATAATTTTCATTAGTTGAAAACTTTTAAGCAACACCTCAGATTCCGCTTATAATCATAAATTTCATTAAAAACTTAACCAAAACTATGCGTGGCCCCAGAGTCCATATTAAAGCATTCTCCGACCACCACTACCATTCACTAGAAAATCTAAACTTATGTGAAAAGTTTGGTTTTTGAAAAATTCCTATAAATTAAATTAAACACCTCACACCATATTAGGAGCCATTATGATACAAAGGACATGTATCCCCCAAGAGTGTGAGGGATACACATTACATTTTCAAGGAATTGTTGAGATACTTTTCGTTGTGCAAAGTAAATTAAAAAGTGCTCACACATCGCCTCACAGGATTCCCAGAGTAGGTATCCATCTCCATTTTCATTTCTGTCGGCCACAACTGCTCTTCAGTATCCTGTTGATTGTGAGTGCGCTCCTTTTTTGCTGCATCCTGATATGCTCTTGGTGCTCTGCTGCATACGTTCAACACAACGAAATTAAAAACTTCTTAATTATATTAAAAAACATTTTTTTTCTCTTAATTTGCAAATTACATTAAGTAAATGGGAAAATAAGTGAAGTGATGGTGTATCTACTGCTGCTGCATACATTATTTCATCTTAAGCTGCTTTATTTAATGTATCCTGCCCAGGACGAGATGGAAATAAATAAAAAAAAAATGTATATGAAAACTGCTGCCGAGGCAGACTTTGGAAAATGCACTTCTTGAGTGGTGTCTCTGCTGCTGTTTGTGATCCCTCTGGGAGGTTGAAAGTGAGTAGGAAACTTTTTATATATTTTTTTTTTTTTTGCTTTTCACTGCCGTTAATTCACTGATTCGAGGATTTTTCCGGAATGCTTGTCGTTCAGCATAACTTGATTCTGTGGGTAGACGTCATGCCGGTGAAGTGGATTAATTACTCAGCTCAAGTGGGCGTGTATTTTTCTGTGCACGACGAACCTTTCAGACCGAGCTTTTTATAATTTAATGATTTGCTTTTTTTTACTCTGCAATGCCTCTTTTTTTTGTGAAAATATGAGAAACCTGCCGACATTCATTTAGCAAGTACGAGTATTTCGAGGTAATTTGGTTGGATTTTTAAGGAATTATAATTATCTTCAGATTATTTCTTATAAAAAAGACATTTTATTGAAACATGAACCGGGTGTTGTAATGGATAGTAATATCTTCCTTCGAAATGACTTCTAAATGTCACTTGTCAATGGCGACACTGGTATATCATGTCCCAAGCATGCCATCAGCGTCAGCCTTTGTCATGCATTCCATCTCAGACAACTTTGGACCACAGCAGTCCACCAGTACGAGTAGGTAGCTAACATTTCTGGTTTAAGGTGGTTGCTATCAAATTTGTCCATAATGGCGACCTAAAGTGTCATCAGTTTTTCCGCATTTGTAACAATTCCTTACTTACGAGTAGTACTGCCACTCTGATAGTCTTAGCTGCTCCAGCATAATTAGTGAAAGTCCCATCTCAGTGAAAGATGTCATTCTTCTTCTCTTATTTTTGTACCTTTTTTTTCCAGAGAGCCAGTTCTTCTGATGTCCGTGCCATAATCGAGAAAGCGCAGGTACCATCTTACAGAAGTTCCACTCAGGATCCCCTGTAAATAAGTCAATTGACGATGAAGTCACAAGTAGAGCACATACGCGCTGGATCCAATTGGACGCATGCGCAACTGCGAAAACGCTGTGGCCGATATACTACAATAAGAGATCCTCTACTCTACAAGATACACGAGCCGTCTCTGGCATCATTACTGGGCACAACGCCACTGTTATTCCTATGAAGCGACTTCGGTAATCCCAAGTACTACTGCAGAAGTTGCAGGGATAATGAAGAAATTGGTCCTGTTGCGGTTCATTCTCAAGATGCCACCTTGAATATGGAAGGGGTTCCATTGCGTACAGTTTGCCTTAAGTTGAAAGATTTTCTTATGAATAGATCTGTATTTGCCGGTAGTCACTTTCCATGCAGTGTGTATAAAACCATATGGTTTCCTGTTAGTGATAATGTGACAAGTGTCTAACAAATTCGAGGCAAACGGATGCTGCTTCTCTTTGTGGCGTAAGTAATGGAGCTGATACTCATGGCAAAATCGACTGATCTCCGAGAACTTTGGGACTTTCTTGCAAAAGCAAAATCTTTCTGCATGTTTTTCGAGCAAGATAACTCTGCACTATCCTGAAGTATCTATCATACTTACCTTACTTAATTATTTATGGCTACCATTTAATCGAACAGACATAAAGGCTTTTATTGTTTTGATCTGCAGCAGAAGAAGAATATATTTTTATGATGAGCAGAAGCTAGTTTAGTTTAGCAAAAAAGAAGAGACAGAAAATTCGCTCTATCGCTTAAGTTTTTTGAATCATTGTGTGTGCTTATCCTATATAAGCTAAGAAAAAAATTACGAAAAAATACATATCGCGCCAAAGAAAATCATCATAAAAACTTGGCAGCACATGCCTCTCAATGACACTTTGTCAATCAACTGTTTATTCAAATAGAAAAAGAAAATTGTTTGGAAAAAAGTAAAACTCAAAGCGAGCACAAATCGAATAATTTTAATGAAAGAAAACATGTATTGCTGGAAGTATTGAGTGATTTTCTTGTTCATGCACTATTTTAGTCCCTCTTTTGGCTTGCAATGGCGTCCTTAAAAATGGCGGATGAAGTCGTTTGTGACATTTCCTTGCAAGTTATCGATAACACGTGCAAAAAAACAGTGTGGGTGCACTTTTTTCTATCGCAGGTTTGTATGTCATAAGCTGCTATGTTAACCCAGATGTGTCGTCGTTGTTGTCGTATTTAAGGAAACAAATTATTTCTGCTGATCAAAAAATTAATTTTGGTAAATTTATTTACATTTTCTGCTGATTTGTTATTTTTACTTTCTGCGGATAAAGAAATTATTTTCTCCTGGTCAAAAAATTAATTTCTGCTGATGGTTTTATTTTTCTGCTGATTAAATATTTTCTTTGCTGATCACTAAAAATGTTAGCTCTTCTTTAGATATTTGTTTATTTTCTTTTTTTTTCGTTTTGTTATCTCCCCTCAGAACAGGCGAACCTGTAACGCTGAAACAGCGCTCGGCTTTCATTGAGCCAAGGGTTGGAGATTAAATTTTCGGAATCTTCTAGCGAACTGCTCATTTCTGTATGAAAGGAATGATTCGAGGCCTACCTCCAAACATGAGAATAGTGCTCCAGTCCAACTCTAACTTTGTTTTGTATAGCAGAAATATTTGAAGTATGCCTTTGCTCAGCAGGTATCTCAACTTAATTGATGCTGACCTTGCAGGCATTAAGACTTAAAATCGGCTGTGGGTACGAAAATACAACGCCCTGAGAAATCTGACACTGTTCATTCGAAGGAAACTGATTGTCACCATCTCCGTTGCCAGCTCCAATAAAACCGAAGAACTTCTCCGTACCTGGTGGACCTCCACCGTACATTCCAGTTCTGAAAGATGACAAACACTAGGATACCACCTTGCAGGAACCGACCCTGCCGCGCCCTACCCTCCTACTGAGCAAGATCTTCAACATCATGTTAATACCACGTCAAATGTCGGATTCTCCAAGTCTTTGGGAAAAATACAACTACAGCCTTTTGAAGGATATTGAAGTTGAAGGATGGACCTTTGTCACTGGGTGCAGTATGGTCTGTCTCAGCAAACATGCTAGGGTCTTAGAGAATATCTAAGAGAGACCAACTATAACTCGAAAGCTTTGGCCGAGATGGAGATGAACAATGACAGTTAACTACGCCGTTGATGACTTCTCTAATTAACCAACTCCCGACGGAGGCAACAGAATAAACCATCGTAGCTTTTGGTACTTTTTAACCTGATTTACTCAGAAACTCCCTCGTGCAATACCTCGAAACAAAGCCTCATGAGCCAAGTTTGCATGACTGTCGGCTTGAGAGCATTATGAGGTACGTACCTACAGTTGCGAAACCTGAGAACCCTGAAACTCTGCAAAGGCATCAGGCTGCGGGTGCAAGTTCCCCTGAACAATTTTAACTCTGTGACTGTGTTCAATGACACCGCGCACCTTTTGTTACCCTCTTTGGTTTAGCATCATTTTCTCTTAAAGGTGTACTTTGCAGTCACTTTGCAGTAAGTAAGACACACCCATAAGGGTGATTGGTATTGATTTGATGCAGGCATGTTGATAAAGTCTTCAAAAATTTCAAAGGAAAATGAGCATAAGACCATTCTTTAAAAACTTCAAGATCGTCCTTATACATATTATAGGTAGATGCTAAAATCACATCAAAGGTATTTGATTAGCTACATCTCCCAGCAGCCCTTTGTAGTACCCGATTTATCTTTCCAAAGCAACTTCTACAGAACTCTAAATACCAGTAGAACACACATAATCTCTTTATACTTTTCCACATCATCGGCTCCATCAAACACAAAGACGTTTGCGAAGCTTTGCAAAAAAAAAAATCCCTTTTCCTCTTTTAATTCCTTCTACAAAGATCGCCACCATTTTGAAAATTAACTAATTTCAAACCAATCATTCAACCGTGATCCTCTAACAAGATTTCTTCATTTTCACCCTGCAGCAGCGGCAGCAAAAAACAAATTCCTCCCTCCATATACACATAGTAAAAATCCATCAAACGTCACTTTCAAAGGTAATATGGATTTCAAACACCCACCAACACCATGGTAATATTCACTGCCTGTATTTGTGCGAATAGAATGAAAGAAACCCCGAGGAAAGAAGCCAGAACCCATATAATGGTAGGCAACCTATAAAAAAAAGTCCCTCCAAATCTATGGGGTAGTTTACACCGGAAAGAAAAAAATCGCCCTATCGCCACCCCACACATATTCACCACCACCGCGCACCAATCGTTTCGTCTCATTTCAACAAATTGTGGAAATTTTTTCGCAACCCTATTTTTTTTTTCTTTTTTTTTTCTACCCCGCTTTTTCCAATTTTTTTCTAAAAACTCACCTCCCACCATAAGGGTGAATAGAGCAGTCACAGAAGAGCGAAAAAAAATCACACTCCCCAAACAAGGGGTAGCTACGCGAAAAAAAAAATCGAAACTTCAGCGAGTTCAAGTATAAGTGCAAATTCCTCTCTAACCCTGGATAAATGGAGGCGAACAACAGAACAAAATTCATGAAAAAACTGAAACAAGGACAAAGGCATTATTCTTCCACATAAGAATAGTACACATATAATATAACAAACTAAGCGGAGCAACCACCCTCCTACCCTACCCTATGCTGCTGGTGATTGTTATTAGAATTTTTGCTGTGTACGCGCGAGTCCTTCGTGTGTTGCTGCCTAATACTGAGTGATTCCTCGTTCTCATTTTTTTCTATTTCACATATTTTCTGTATTTTTTTCTAACAGCATACTCACCCTCTATGCCATTAGGGGTTGCAAACTAGAAATTGCGAACGCAAATAGAAAATCATCCCCTGAGTACACACAACACATAGCAAGCGTGCACAAAAAATAAGGGAAATCCATCATCATACCCTCGGCTAGTCGGTCGGTCGTGTCGTGTCGAAGTTTTATTCTATTTTTGCAGTTCGTCCTGTTTACAAATCCAATCATGAGTGCCAAGGATTGGTTAGGCAGGAGGGTGGTTACTGTTAACCGATAAATAGCAAAAAAAATCCTTCATTCTAGGTCCTAGTATACTTTTGTATATCGTTCTCTTCGCTCAGTCTTTTCTTCTAATGTATCGAGGAGTATTGAATTTTTTTTTTTTTTTTGCGTTTGGAGGGGTGTGTTATGTATATGTAGGTGCCGACCATATCTAAACACCCTCTGTCATAGTTCATATCACTGGGACGACGCTCAGTATTGATAGATTTTCGATTTATGTACATTGAGTTGTTTCAGTGAGGTGCGCTGCGCCAATTGGCAGAGGGGTAGTTCTCATCCCATTCCTTAATAGAAATGTTCGATACTTTGAATTCCATTAAATGGCTGCTTCTGTTAAGTAGCCATAGAGAACACTGTATAGTCAAATAATAAAAAAAAATTTACAAATTACAAAGAACACGTCCTCGATAATTAGTTATCCTTGGATGTCGTTGTGGTGGTAATGATGTTGCTGCTCCTTTTAGTTTCTTTTCATGCCTTATTTGTGCTCTTCATGTCTTTTTACTTTGTCATTATATGTAATGACTGAATTAAGACAAAAAAAAAAGATGGAGAGGACAAAGGAGACAAGAGACAGAGGAAGCTGGTAGCGAAGAGCTTTAATAGGAATTTTGAAATACAGGAAAACGGGGGGATGGTTAGTAGATATTTTAAGCCTCAAGGGCAATTCTGTACTAAATGGCGTGTTGATACGGTGAGTATTTGTAATTAATTTCTGAACTTTTGCACGCGTAATATCGCTGCCGCACCGTGTCGTCGTATTCTTTTTGTGTGGTCTTAGGAGGTAATTTTCGGAAAAATTACATTTTGATCCTTGGTATGATGGAAATTAAAATTGATAGAGCGATGAGAGGGATAATGAAGGCTATATTTTGTTATTAAATTGAGATGAATTTTTTCATTATGGCGTGGTAAATTGTTTTTGGTCCGTTGACGTTAACATTTCTCTAATTTATTTAATTTTCATATTTTCAAATTGATTAAAGCGAAGAGGAAAGTTGCCACAGCGTGACATCTCAAGGTTGTTTTTTTAGCCTGAGAACTTCAGCTATTTCTTTTACATTACATGTGCCTGTTCCATGGCGTGTGTTATAATAAACGTTATTAATTTCGAAGTTGGAATTTCACATCCCTGCCATATGGCATCTGTCAAATCCATCTGTCATCCATAGTGACAGGTAGTTAGTTCTTGCCTTGACATTTTATAATATGGACGGTTTAACCACCGTTCAACGCAATAAAACTGCTGCATCTTAAGAGCAATCAGGCTTTTTTCGCATCACCCCGACTACTGCCTTGATTTTCATCCAGGGTCTTTACTCAAATGATGGCCAAACTAAGCATGTACCTCCTTTTTCATTTAACCTGGAAATCCTGCCTCGTCGGCCTTAGAAAGCGGATATTCGACCACGATTTCTTCCTGTTGGAAAACCTCGCTGCCATTCAATTAGAGGAGATTTTGGACTTTCTGATAAACTCTGGAGTGAAGAGGTGATATAATAGGCTTCTTAAAGAAATGGGAGTATCAGGACTGTTGAGAAGGTCTCCCATGTATCAATGTAATCTTAGAAGAACTCATTTGTGTTTGGCTTTTTACCTTTTGCGATGATTGTCGTTTGAGATTTATGTGTGTTCCAGTTGAACCCTTAGAACTTCAGTTACAAAAAAATCTGTACAACACCGCGTAGTTATTTAAGCGACTAGGTATTTATTTATATATATCCGTCCGTCAGGGCGTCCGTATGTCACCAGTTTTTGGGCATTCAATCTTGAGCTAGGAAGATGAAATTTATTATATAACATTCTTAGAAACCGAAGCAGTACATATGTAAAATCCATCCACAGACACGCCCACTTTTTTTTTGAAAAAGAATATCCTTTTCTAAATATTTTTAACAGAAACGACGTTAACTATCCCTACAATTCGTCTATACATTATTTAATGCCACACCTACTTTGGGGGGCGTTTTCTTAAAAAAAAAAAAAAAAAAAGCAACATAATTTGCTTTCATAATGCAAAGTCCGTGGCCTGAGAAGGGAAATGAAAGCCGATTTTTTTGAAAATATTATCATTTTTCTACATAGTCTCCCATAAGCTCTACACACTTTAGATCCGACGGAGCCAAATGTGGAGAATAGGGCAAAATTTTGAAGCCACAGTTATGAATTTTTGCCATCGGGTCGCGGAATATGGATAGTAGAACAGCCTTTAGATATAAAGGTTAGCTGTGAATAAGTATTTATTTACTATTAAAGAGTGCAGTTTGACTGTGTGGTTTCCTAAGAAAAAACACATTTACCTGGGGCCAAAATCGACAGGGTGTGCGGATGTTGCTTTCAATTAAACATCAAGTCATCATTCTCTCCGAAGTGCCTGACCCAAAATGGGAGGTTTCGAACAGTGTCTCTTTCTCCAGGTTAGAAGAGGCTGATATTACTCGCCAGCATGGCAGGGCTAGCAACGCGTTTTTAATCTGGTAAAATCTATACTTTCTTCTCTAATCATTAATTCTCTTCTATACCTTTCCCCCTCTCTCCCTCACTGAATTAATAAACTTTAAAAAGGCATATGTAGTCAGTTAACAGAACTGACTTGTGAACCCGCACATTATCGTGGTGAAACAACGCTTTCTTTGACAGCAAACCGGATGTATCACATTGATTTCTTTAAGTAATTGACGTAAAAGTCTAGAATAGTATTCAGAGTTCATGGATAATCAGATCCTCAGATAATCAACCATGATGATGCCTTTGGTATGCCAAAAAACTGATGCCATCCCATTGTTTGCCGAAATTTGCCAAAAGCCGGTCTTTTCGATTGTTTGGATTCTAAAATATAGTAGCGAACCACTATCCAGAAACTCATTTGGGTCGGCCTCAAATAGCTCTAAACAGTAGAGTCAAGTTATGGCTCGCGTGTGTTTTCACTCAAATTAAAAAAGCTCGGGAACTCATCTTCGGAAAAATTTTGCATGGCAAACAAGAACAAAAACTGGCTGGATATACAGTTTGATTAATTTTCTATATTATCCAAAGTTATCGATAACTGTGCTGCATTTCGAAAATCAGGCAGCAGATGGCGCAGAGAAGTTTATGTTAATATTTATTTTAATTTAATTAATTTTAGATGCTGTTCAATGTAATATCATTAAACACATAATTAAATATGGGAAAAAGTGGAACATTGGTAGAAATAAGGGAAAAAGTGGAACATTGGTAGAAACACTAATTTTCTTTGAATCCCAATCCGCGACTAAATCGGTAGTGTCAAATAGAAAATGTTTTTTTTTTTTTTTTTTTGTGAAACTTAACTAAACTGTATATAAGGTTACAAAGAAACACGGCTACTTTTGATAACCCTAATACGTTAACGATTATGTTTTGCGCACGTTCATGAGAAATGCCCTACTTGCTTTGGCGTTAACCCTTTCTTAAAAGGGTACTCCATCACCGCATGGTGTTCGATTTTGACAACTTTACAATTTTATAAAAACTTGTGCCACTTATTGTAAAACAGCATAAAATCTTAACAACAGTGAACAACTCATAGATTGCGCAGAACATACGCCAATTGGCTACTGGAAAATCAACAAATTAATTCCAATTTTTCGTACAAAATCTTCTTCAGCGATGAGGCCCAATTATCGTTCGGCGGCTACATAAACAAACAAAATTGCATAAACAAACAGAATTACGAAGACACTACTATCATATTACGGTAAATTCTGTGCGCTATTGTCAAAAGATAACTTTTTTTGTCTGAGATTGAAGACATTGGTGAACGACTGTGATTCCAACGGGTACACAACGCAGGCAAATTTGGCTCTATTACATGAAAAGTTTCTCGGCCGTTTAATTTCACGATTTGGTGACATCATTTGGCCACCAATTCAAGCCCGTTGTATTTCTTTTATTGGGGGCTATGCTAAAGATCGTGTCTATGCAGACAATACCCTTTGGGGCACTTAAAAACCAAAATCCGTGAAGTTATGGTCGCAATACAGCCAAAAATGTACCAAATCGAAAATTACCTAACAAGAATCGAAGTTTGAAAACACTTCCGTGGCGTCTACTTAACCAATGTTGTATTCTATCAATAATGGTGTAGTCGAAAATTTAAAACATAAAAAAAAATCCATTGAAATCTTTAGTACTTTTCAGTTAAAGGATTTTAAATTAAAATCCTAAAGCGCAAAATGAATAATCCTTTACTTTTCAATCAACCCCGTACGTTACATTTTAAGCAATGTGCTGATGCTGGGAACCAAACTGCCATCATATTGGCCTGCCATCTATCTCACTATAGATGAACCTTAATCAACCATTTCCAACTTCACTTGGAATCCAACATTTTCGTAATGTCACCAAAACGTCAATTTTGACAGTTTTCAGCTGATTCGTTTTGCCCTCCCCCAAATCAGTTCAACTGTCAACGCAAAAAAAATTTTCCTACTGTCATCACACACGAATAATTTTTTTTCTTTTTTTCAAGGAGTGTAGCTTCATTCCACCCAAAATTAAGTTTATTCCTTTCATTTATTCTCCTCTAAATTAACACCTCTCGTCTATTGTGTATCCCAAGCAAATGTACGACTACGCATGAAGTGGCGGACAGAAGTCAAGATTTTCCTTTAAATGCCTTGATTCCACCGGAGCGAGCAATTAGAACACTTCTGAGTGGAAATTCCTGTGCGTGTGTGTAGTTCCATTGTGTAAATAGAGAGCATTTTTTTTTTTTTGAATTGGAAAGAAGACCAAAATGTCCATCGATGCGACTGCGTTGCCATCCGAGTTGCTAGTGGCACCACAACCACTTATTGGTTTCTGTGGCCTCGATGTGCAAAGGAACTCGGTACACAAATCAATATGGGACGCCTTTAATAGCAATCGCAAACCCGATAGGTAAGTTGCACACACACGTGTCCTCAGTTTAGCTGGATTATCATCCCCGGTGTCTATTGTAGACCTGCCGTGCAGTTTAAGCTGTTGCTGCCAAGCTATGAGTTTCCGGTGGCGAAACCAAAGCGCGCCTCATACGAGTGGTATCATCCGAAGGGGATACTCAAGCGTAATTGGATGCTAAAGCATCTACATGTACTGCCATCGGTGGTGGTGTTGTTTCAGGATATGGAATGGAATGATCAACTCTGGACCGACAAACAGCTGCAGTGTGCCTCGACAATACAAGGTCTCAAGAATAGCTTGCAGGTGGGTTTTAGTGCTGCCGAAATTCAAATCCATGAATCAAGGTTTTCGTTTCATCTTTAGGAGCGCAATACCCGACTAGCACTGGTTTTACTACAAAAAGCGGCACCACTCCCTCCTGGTGAGGATATGCTGGCATCTGAACGTGCAGCTAGTTTAACAAGCGCCTGTGGAATCAGCAGTAAAATGTTATTCATTCTTCCGCACACTGACCACTTGGTTGGGTATACTTCACGCCTTGAATCCGCGCTGCTAGAAATGGCACAGGGATACTACACTCTGATGTCGAAACGAATTCGCGTTCATCGTGATCAGTTGACATCGTCTCATCATGTACTCAAAATTCGTCACCAATTCAAATTGGGGTTTGTGTCCGAAATGAGGCAGGACTACAGTACAGCTTTAAAGTAGGTCTAACCCAAAGTCTAAATGTGATTACATATTAAACTTGTTCCAACCTTTTGCAGACACTTTTCACAGGCGTATGCGAATCTAGAGGAGATTCGGGTGGTGGACACTAATTGTTTGGAGATTAAAACTGTTGCTGGTTTCCTCAACTATAAGATTTGTCGACTAATGTTCAAGTTGAAAGTGCCACGTGACTCAATAAATCATTTCATAAGTCATATAGAGAAATATAAGAACCGAGTGGGATTCAAGGACCTGCTGTTTGAGCACTATGCGTGGCTTAGTACACAGTGAGTTGGATTGGAGAGGTCTTCCCTAAATGGGATTTTATATAATTTGTTGTTACAGACATAGCGCATTTGCTGATCTCTTTTGTGAGGCAATCAAGAATGGTCTTCCAGCATTGCAGACACAACATCCTGGAATCTATTTTCATAAAGCAGCCGAATACATTGTGAAGAGGAAGGAAGCATTTTTGCAGTGTTGTGGTGGGTAAAATTTAGTGAATGTGAATTGTGATAGCATACTTATGGGAAGCGAAGACTAATTCAATTGAGAGATGGTGTACGAGGGTGGGTCAATAAGTCCCTGAAAAATGAAATAAGGAACACTTTTTTGGGTATTAAAACATTTTATTTTTCAACATAGTCTCCTTTTAGCTCTATACTCGTACACTTCATCCAACGTTTCTCCAATTTGTTGATGTTCTCCAAATAATACGATTTCTCGAGCCTCTCAAAATAAGCGTTTGTTTCAGCGATGACCTCTTCATTCGACCCAAATCTCTTACCTCCGAGCCATTTCTTCATGTTTAGAAACAAGAAATAGTCGCAGGGGGCTAAATCTGGGAAATATGCTAGAGGGGGAGTTCGTAGCCTAACTCCATACAGTTTTGCCATTGCGACTGTGGACTTGTGCGCCGGTGCGTTGTCCTGGTGAAAAAGAACTTTTTATCTTCGCCAAATGCGGCCGTTTTTGCTTCAAATCGGCTTGGAATCGATCCAGCATCTCTGCGTAATATGCGCCGGTGATCGTTTTACCCTTTTCAAGATAATCGATGTGAATAACACCGCGCGCATCCCAAAAAACTGTCGCCATGACCTTGTTTGCTGACAAACCCGCCTTGGCCTTCTTCGGCTTCGATTCACCAGGGGAAGTCCATTGTTTTGACTGTTTCTTGGTTTCTGGTGTGTGGTGTGCGGTGAATCCAGGTTTCATCCACGGTTACGAAACGGCGTAAAAACTCAGCCGAATTTTTCTGGAACATCGCCAAATACACTTTTGAAGTTGTCAAACAAATGCAAGTTGTGAGCAAACGCGGCACCCATTTTGCGGAAAGTTTTTTCATGTCCAAATATTTATGTAAAATCGAAATCACTGAGCCATGTGATAAGCCTGTGGCCTCTTCAAGCTCGCGCACTTTCACTCGCCGATCGTCCATTATCAAACCATGGATTTTGTCGACCATTTCTGGTGTGGTGACCTCAATTGGGCGACCAGAACGTTCGGCGTCACTTGTGCCAGTGGTGAATGGTTCCAATCGATGGTGAAGAGTTCCCATTCAAGCTTTTGCTTGGTTTGCGTGATAGTTTTTTCTCGCAAAAAATAGTGTTTAATGAGCACTCTAATTCACTTTTTTTCATTTTAACGAAAATGCTAGTAGGCGTCTATATAAAATGGCTGCCACAACAAAACTATTTGACAGATCTGTCTGAAAATTTGGGTGCGTTCTTTTGAAAGATGATTCTTGACTAAAAAAAATTAAATTTAAGGCAACGACACAATTTGTATTAATTTTCAGGGACTTATTGACCCATCCGTAAGGTTTTTTTTTATCGCGTGTTTAGTTTTTGTTCTATTAGCAATGTAATTCAAGCGTAATAACCGTAGAAAACATTTTCTTCTTTGGATTCAATAAAAAATATACACGATTAAAAAAAAAAAGGAATACTAATTTGAATTGTAACTCGAATAAGCGAGTAAGCGAACTAGTCAAAGCTGAAGAGGTCAGACATTTTATTTTAGATGGAATAAATAATCTAAGCGCATGACTTTGAAGTCCTCTATCACAGCATTACGCTGTGATCATTTTATTTTACGATCGATTTGCTATCAAAAATGTTTGACTATTCAATTTTTAGTCCTTTCATCGTTAATCTTTGTTTTAAATTGTTTTCTCCTCCATAGCTCTTACGTTGAGTCCTACGGAACCTACAACGCCAACTACACTCCAAAATATCTCATCGATGGCACTGTTCAGTGAGTTCTTTGGTATACGTACGATTAAGACTGGTGAACCGGTTTCAGAACAACAAGTGATAATGCTAGTACAAGAGAACGAGAAAAACTTTAACCACTCAGTAAGTAAATCTATTCTTTTCCCAACAATCAGTAGTGCTAACAACTCAAATCTATTCCTTGATAGAGTGCAATCATTCAGCTCTTAGGTCAAGCAATGGCACAATTTAAAGTCTACAAATGCCTTAGGTTTCGAAAGAAGCTCGCTGTCGATATGGCCGAAGAGTACTTCAAGTGTGGTGATCATGCAAAGGCGCTAACGTTGGTGTTCCATTCAAAATAAATGAATATTGTACTCATGTCTCTATTGCTTTCAGTTTATATTCCTTAATGCTGCCCGACTATCGTCAGGATAAATGGAATTCGATATTCTCCGATGTGCTACTCAAAACACTACGCAGTGCATTTCTCTCTGCATCGGTGGCTGACTTTGTTGCGTGCAGTTTTGAGGCTTTATCACTTAAAATCCGATGTGATCAAAAAGATCGTATAACAGTGTTGGAGAATCTCTGGAAAGTCTTTCAGGTATCCTTAAAATATTCATTCAATCGAATGATTTATTAAAATCTTTTTTTTTTCTGTTTAGAACGTTCCACCAGTGTCTCAGAGTCAAATCGCTCCAGAACTACGCGTTCTGTGGGAAAACTCCTTAGCCACATTCAAGTCCCCCGTTACTATTGATTTGGATAAGATCACTGAGCTTCTTGAGTGCAATATTAGCTTTGAAAAACCCGAGCTAAAGAACGATGAACTGATCAATATACGGCTTATTGTCAGGTGAGCTTCCTAAATCAATGCTTTTGCAACGGAAAGAATTCATTAGTCTAAGTATTCACAGGCTCCTCACGGATGTTCCATTGAAAATTCACAATTTTACAGTAGTCCTCGTTGATAACCAGAGTCAGACTTACAAACTGAAAGCAATAAAATATACAATCTTCCAAGATTTAGCTGAGCTAAGGGATAGTGACAATGCAAGGGTTGAGTTGAAATCATTTGATAGTGATCTCAAGCTGGAGCCAGAGAAGTATTACCAAGTCATGTTTAGCACAGAGGCACAACAATATTTAGAGAACACTCAATTGCAAGTGTCGTGTATTGAAACGTTAGTGGGTACGGATAAGATTGCAGCGGTTTTGGTGAAAAGTGCCACAATGGTGAAACGCAATTTTAAACACCACAATCGATATCGGGATTTAATCGATAATGTGTCAACGAATCCAACTTGTTATATAGTTCCCACGTACGTTTTTCTGATTTAAGATGGATTTTTCTTATTTGAATTAGACATGAATTTACTTCTTTTTTTTTTTTAATTAGATTCCATTTGGTTACACAGACGACGCTTCCAATTCAGCCAATGTTGGTTAATGAATTCTTCAGTGTTGTCTCCATGGTGAATAATCCATTTAATGTATTTTTGCAAAATGTTGGAATAAGTATCAGTGTTCCAAGTAATCTTCGGAATAAAGGTGAGTAATAGAAATAAGTTTAACGAATCGAAAATAACCATATCTTTGATACTTTTTGAGAGTATTGTCAGGTCTCGTCCATACATTGAGCGGGTGACGTTTCCTTTTCTCTATGGTCTATGCATGAATAAGGTTGGACATTGCATTACTCTTGAGGTTTCATGAACTCCCCAATAGCAGTCTTGTCAGTTATTTGGAGGCTTAAACTACAATTCCTTACAAAAGTGATATCAATTTTGAGTATTGATTAGTAATAGAAATATTTACTTATCAGGCTCCTGACCCGTGAAAACCCTCCGTTCGGAATTGTTCCAATTTCACAGACCAGCTTGAGGATGAAGACTCAATTTTCCTGGTATTCTCTAAGGGACCGAGCCATTGCAGTTGTCGGCTCTGGCTTTTGAAACTACATCCATACAGCTGGTATAGCTCAAAGACCTTGCAGTTGTATATTCTTCTCCGTTCACTGTAATATCTACTTAGCTTTCCTGCTTGTTGCCAAGCACTCGGCCATAGAATACAACAGAAAGTATTATCGTTCGATAGAATATCTCTGCAGCGGTTTCCTAGGGTCAATCGTTGTCGAGGCCTCATTAGTATGAATCAATCAGTGTGGCGCTAAAAGACTTTAGACTTTTACAAAATATGCTGGTCAGATCAGGCGTATAGATCTAATATTCCACTCATCAGACATGATTTCGTCCATCCATATCTGATTGGAGTTTTTGTGCATGCGTTCTAGCAAAACATCACCTCCATGTTTAAAAATCTCTGCTCTCAATCCATCATAACTGGCGGTTTTTTATTTTTCAGATTTGTATTAGCTTCCCCCACCTCTTCTATAGCGGGTGGAGGGACTGCTTCTTCATTGACTGAAGTTGGATTGTATTACTCTCTTTGTTTGTTACCCATTTAGCAGAAGCTCATTATTTCGTAAGAAATTTTGCAACAGCAATCGTTGATTTTCCAAGAAAGAGTTGGATCTAAAAACTCTTTTAGGCATCGAATATGTTAAGGACATGCCCAGGTTATAAAAAGAACAACTGATAAATTCTGTGTGAATGTGAACCGTAGCCCTTTGCGTTATATGATCCCGAACAAGCTCAGTACTACTCTCTGACATTTAACGAACTTTCTTCTTAAGCCTGGAGTGCGCAGAGTAACATAAATGATCCAATTCCAGCTCAGCAATCATTTCATTTCCTAGTACACGAATTTTTGGTGATAAAGTAAAAACGTACAAATATTTATGAAGGCCATGGAAAATTATCCACTGTACGGATAACTCCTTCAAGGACTCAATATTTGGGTGTCGAGTAGAACAAGCCGTCGCCTCTAAAATAGACCACAGCTTATAATCCAATGGATTGAGGTCTGGACTGCCTGACGGCCAATCGTTGTAGTCCGACACATTGTTTTGGAGCCACTCTTGTGTTGATTTTGCCTTATGCGGAGTCTTGTTGGAAAATCCACTGGTTGTTTGAAAACAATTGTTGGTTAAGTCCCTTCACAACGCTTTCCAGAATATCCGTATGGTAGATTTTCACCGATGTTTTTACTCCCTTCTCGCAAAAATGAAGGTCGGTAATTCATTCGTAGCTGACTCCCTACCAAACCATCACAGTATGAGTTCTGATGCTTCTTTGGATGACCGGACATAGACTCTGTCATTTTATTTATTGACCAAAATTTGTTTGTGGCCGTTTTGCGCTTACCGGCGGCGTAGAGCTTTCGATTTTTTCTTCTATTTTCCCTTTAATTGGGCTGTGAGTAAGTGTCCAGTGTGTCTTTCTCTTCAGCTGATTGCGCAGTGGTTTCCGATTAATCTTTAACAGCTTTGAACGCATGTAGACGCGAGGGCGTCCGGATCTTTGACGGTCAGTTTATCCACCTCAAACAATTTAACAGTTCGATACACAAAATTCCGAGTGACTCCCCTATTACACTTGTGAACGCCAATTACCACAACACGGCTTTTAATATCACCCCACTTCATCTATGCAAATGAATTTTGTGTAAATCTTTTTGCGCGTTAACTTAGTACAAATGTCACTCATTGTATGCCTGTCAATATAGAATGAATGTGTTCAATACTAGTTTCAAAATGAGTGCGTTTAAACGTGTACCATTATTAATGACATGACATGGTAAATAGCACAGTGCATCGGACATCCACTCAGTCTACTAGACCTTGCATGTAATATCCATTTGACTCCAAAGTGAGTTGAATTTACTCTTAAGCCATCGCTAGACCTCTGCGATCCCCGGTTTGGAGGGCACACATTTTTTTTAAGGCGTATGGTGCTATTCATCTATGGTATAACAGTTACGGGGCAAGAGTTAATTTTTATCTTGAATGTTGAACTATTCATATATTCCATAAGAACCTTTATTTATAAGAGAACCTATAACTACATCATTTGATGTCGAAAAACGTTCGTGACCTCAGGTTTGCGAAACTTCGCACGCACTTGACCTTGGCCTCGTTGAAGTCTTATTTATTGCCAAACATTTGACTCTAAATTCGTTTCCTGCTATTAGAATGTGAGTTCTTATTTACACGATTGTTTCTTGAGTCAACACATGAATTTGCGATATATTGGCCCAGGTATAGATACAAAGCATCATTCGATATATTGAAGTCAAACAGTATAGGCATAGAATTTCAAAAATGTGTTATCAACTCTCAGCGCTATTAATCGTTCTTCACACCATACAAACAGGTGCAACTGTTGGCAATCGTATTGTAGGAGGAACCCAGACAACAGTCCAAGAAGCGCCTTATCAAATCGCATTAAACTATAATAACGAATTCATTTGTGGTGGGTCACTACTCACTGAAAAGTGTGTTCTCACTGCAGCGCACTGCATCAAAGGTGTTGCAACATCAATGCTTGACGTTCGAGCAGGCATCACTAAATTAAGCGATGTGGGCACAAATCAAAATGTTATCCAAGTATTTATGCCCGACTTATTTAGTCTGGAAACAATGGACATGGACGTAGCTGTCTTAGTACTAAATGGAACACTGTCTGGAAAAAATATTAATACCATTCCACTCTCGAGTAAAGCTCTTACAACTGGGCAGGCAATAAAGGTAACCGGGTGGGGTTACACCAATGAAAATGCCTATGATGCGTCAACAGTTCTGAGAAAAGTTCAAATAAACGTAATCGATAAAAAAAAGTGCACTGTAAACTACAAAGGTTACAAGAAATTATCGAATTCCATGTTTTGTGCAACAGTTGCAGGAGGCAAGAAAGACGCTTGTTCAGGTGATTCTGGTGGCCCTGCTGTCAGCAACGGTCAGCAAGTGGGCATCGTTTCATGGGGAATTGGATGTGCTAGACCTAATTTTCCTGGCGTATACACTAGTGTGAACAAAGTACGTCCATGGATTGATGATATTGTTGCGAAGAATTGTTAACCCTTAGTTTAGACTTATTATTAAAAATAAAAAAAGTAAACAGTGGCTTGAAGAGGTTTTCTTTTAAATTTCATTTCAGTTTTTCTCACCACCGACATCTCGCCTAACCGCCAAAAATTGCACTCACAAATTCAAATCGATATTGGCGAACTATCAATGCATAACTCAACATCAGTTTCATATTACGTGTTCAGCCTAGTCGAAGCCAGCATTGAGCTGCAACAGAAGATTTGGTATAACTTGGATTCGATTCGACCTAAGCCGCCTCCTATAGAAACACCTTCGACCACAGACAATTCACCAATTAATACACGCGTAGTGGTTGCGGATTTTAGTGCTCTAGCAATTAGTTCACCGATTCGTATCGATTACATCGATGATACTCGACTCAGGAAAGCACGCGATGAAGTCATCAGTATTTCGTGCGGCAATGAGTTCAAATTTTGTGGTCGATTTTATACGCTTAACCGTCAGCCACTGACAAAGGTCTATCGTGGGGAGAATTTCTTGTTTCGAGCCAACATAGAGGTGCAAGCCAAATGTGATCTGGACATACTGGAGACATATTTTATTTGTGTAAGTAGAATTGATGTTGTGAATGATGATGTGAATGTTGACTTGGTAAATGACTACGAGTATAAGGTTGGAGAGCCATGAGAGATCCTCAACTGTTCTGCGCCATGCTAAGTGGATTCTGCTGTGTTGCATATTTTTCTTCACGCTCTAAGGCGTGACCGATTTTGCTTTTCTCTTTGCGAGTTTGGAATTCATCCTTACGTCCTCCTTTGCGCTTCTAAGTTTTAATGGATAGCTTGAACTAACCCTAAGCGAACCTAATAATTTAAACTAAATAATAACCTATCTACTAATTATAGCAGATGATTGCACACTAAGTTAGATCATGGTTCACCTGCACCAAAGTTGCACTGTGGCCCTATCCTGAATCATAGTAATGGCGCCCAAAGTAGGATCCTACCTACATTGCCTCAACGGAATGTCATGAGTAAATTTTCATCATGACCCTGTTAAATCTTAAAATACTTTCATTTATATGACCCAAAAGGTTTGACTTGGGCGCCGTGGTTAGTGTTTAAGTGCGTGGACCACTGAGCGGGTCCCAGAAATACCAAATCCTTTCTTTCACGGTCCCACCGCTTCTCAATTATGCTCTTTGGAAGCGGCAATAAAGTGCCTTTCGTGTGAAAAAAAAATGTAATATGTACAAGCACGTGTGGCTGCGAGAAGCTCTGGTCTCGGTACAGACTAGAGTTTTACCAAAGAGGTTCTCGTACAGGCATAATCTTATCTTCTCGCGGGCTTTCTAAACGATCTCATAGAAACAGGCTCGGGAAACCTTGAATTGGTGAATTTGGCTCAGTTTTTATACCATAAGGGTTCTTATTAAATCTACTGGACTACTCATGGAAATCTGAAATATTTCGCCATCAAATTTAAGTGTTACATCAATATCCCCTTCAATAACCTTTGTCTCCCATATCTAGGACCACAACTTAGTCCAATCGACATACAGCTTCAAACGCAAGAAATACAGTAACAGCTATCGTACGGGTGATACTCTCGAAGATGTGATTGTCCTACGAACAAACTCAACCAATTGTGACTGGATAACAGCAAAAGAATTCGAACACACCGAAAACGAACCTCAAGCATTATTTCAACGTTCTCGTAACCTACGCAAACAACAACTGGCAACCAGTGGTAAGCCCGACAACAGCATAGTGCCTTCTTCGGCGATGAACAAGAGCCTCCTGTCGAAAATCCCAACCAACATGACAATAATTGGTAATTGCGCTCTCTTAGCCAGTCAGAGTTCCATCATGAGTTCATCAACTATCTCCGATGAGGGCAAACTAAAGGTAGACTCAGACTCAACTAAAGACGAACAACAATCGCAACAAACTAAAGCCAGTCCACGAATGGTATTCAATAAGGCGATTGAAGCCATTATACCGACTGGACATTGTCGCGGTTTCATAAAAGGTGTAATGACCAGCGATTCAAATCCGGTAGCAGCACCAATATTTGGTGTTTATTGCATTAAATGGCGCCGAAATGGCTGTAAAGATGAAAATGAATCAAAGTTCGTGGTATCGGGACTGGATATCGATGAACCTCCACTCAACATTTACTGCTCCATTGAGGAGAAAATGTTCGTCAAAGTGCCGATGACTCTGAAGGTTGTACTCAAAAATCCCACAGCAAATGTTGTGCATTTGATTTCAACGCTTAGCGTTAGCAATTCAGATAATTTTATGTGTTCCGGTCATAAACAGGTAAATTCAAGAGATGTACATATGTATATCATTTCATGGACTAATAAATATATTTCCTTAGTTGGATATCTCCATTTTTGCATATTCCGAAAAGGAATTAGTGTTCAATTTGTATCCACTGAAAGTTGGCTGGCAGAATCTTCCCGAACTCCATTTAGAGTACAACACACATACGGATCCAAGCAGGGATGAGTCACAAAATCAACTTCTTAGTCACTTGGTACAGCGATCAATGCCTAAGAAAGTCTTCGTTTTGGTAAGTTAAACAAATTATAAAATTATCTATTAATTTCGAATATGTCCGCCCTTCGTTTGCAGCCCCCGTACAAGCAGCACAGCAACGGCGTCAAGTAGTATCGACAGCCTCCTGGAATAGAATTTCCACATTTTAATTATTATTTTCTAATTTAATCTTTAAAAAGAAACAACTCTCTTAGGAAATGATTGTTAAATGGAAATGTGAATAATCCTTTGGATAACTAAAAGTTTAATACTTAGAGAAATAGTATACTTTATTATATTTGTAGATGTAAACAAAAGTGAGCGGCAAGCATATGTGTTGATTTTTAAATTTAAATAAAAAACAAAAGAGAATTAACTGCAATTATTATAGAAAAAGATTAAAACAAAAAACTTTGTCAAATAGAGAAATATTTAATTAAACCTAGTTTTGTTTAATTATCATCTTGATTATTTATATAACAGCAGTAGAAAGTACAAAGAGTCTTTTCACCGTCAGTGATATTCACTATTAACAGAGCGAATGTGTTCGCACGCCCATCTGTCATTCGACCAAAGCTAAGAAATAGTTAAAGCGTAGACTGGCTAAACCCCCAGACAAGCTATTTTATTTGTCAAAATCCTGGTAATTTGCCACCTTTATCTAGATTACCATTCAATCTTCCTAAACAAAATGACCACAGTGTTGTTTAGAACTACAAATCCATTCCGCTTACATCAATTCTTACGAAGGTTTTCGAAACACTTGTCAACTCAAGTCTTAACAAAATACTTTGAGGGTTCTCATTGCTAAATAACAACAAACAACTTGTTATGATGACGCCTCAACATTTTCATAGAACAACTAAAATCTAATCGCGATTTAGAAAACATCTTATGTTTCCAGCGTCTAATCACCTTAGCTACCGACAGTACGGATTCGTTCAACAGACCACTTAATGACGTACTATATTTTTTTTTTATAATTTGTACGTGTTAAAGAGGATATGAATACCCTTATACTAATTTTTTTTTAGAACACGTGGGTTTTGTGGAAAGGGGAAGAGACAGAGAGAAAGACAGAGTGGTGTAGTTTGAAACTCTGGTGGTATTAAGTTTCTGTAAACTCCAATGGTGGCTGTCCAGATAACTGGGGAGTATTTTGTTTGTCTTCGCTATTATTGTCGTTGCTTATGATTCACAGTATTTTTTTCCGTCCTCCTGATGTCATCATCACGATCAAGTTGCATTTTAGCCATATGACCACCCTACTGCCAGTGTTATGCCTTCACAGTAGAGTTACTTAACTTTCGCAAGTGATCGACTTTTTTATTTATTTCATACGAAATAAATAGATGATTCTTGACATCAGTATTCGAACCGTGAATCAACAGCGTGACAAGCGATGATGTTACCACTACACCACGGCCACCCGTACTACTATATGACGATCGATGGAACCTGGAATATTCACCATTATCGAAGTGACAGATTGTCAGTAACCTCCCTTTATTTTATTTCTGTTCCAGTGAGTGCAAATTCGTGCGATATAATACCAAGTATCAATTCTTAAGCATACTATTTGTAGTATGCTCAGTGGGCATGCTTTTGTATGCATGCCCACTAGTCGCTCAAGATGTCACTTGAATCGACTCTGGGAATAGGGATTTGTACCTTTTACCTTATTTGTCGGGTGATACAACTATGAGAATAAGGATGAATATTAGGGCCGCATTCCAAGCTCTCAATAATCTCAATTGTTTAATGTATGTGCGTGAGGTGCATACCTGTCAAATCTCTAGTTGATGTTGACCTTATGCTCGTGCCATGCGTGTCTTTTTAGATGGAAACATCACCAACGTTTTAGGTGTTTCTCAAAGATCCATATTTTTACTATTGACCTAATATTTATCACCAAGGCTGGATTATTCATACGCCTTTGAATATGTTGGCAGCTATTTTTAGATTTTTAGACGGAACTACGCATGTAAGAACCTGAACAAACAGACACATATACACGGGAAGGAACATATAGTATATATCCTTTCAAAAAGGATGAGAGCTTTCCTTTATTCTCCGGATGAACGAGGAAGCAAAATTATGAAAAAGTTAAAATGAACGGCGGTATCGATGTGCCAAAAATAACGTATTAGGCGACGACATTAATGAGCAAGTGGACAAGATAGCCCAAAAATGGAAATGAATCGGCCATACTTCCAGCAAGACCCTTAGACTGGAACTCGCAAGAGAGCCGGAAAAGAAATCACCTTCTTATTCTTTTCCTTATGGCGAGGTCGCAATCCTCCCAAAAAAGAAAAGAAATCACCTAAAACTTACATGAAGGCCACCCAGACCAGCTTTACTTTAGATGGCGCTTCAGTCCGTGGTGAACCTGGGCCAACCCAACGAAGCTATCGCTAGATAAATTAATTACAAAAAAAAAAAAATATAAAAATGCAGAATATTTTATTTCTTATTATCGATAAGTAATTTTCAAGACATATTCGTAAGAGTATAACTAAATTACTTTGATATTTGCGACCTTTGACTTGGAAAAAGTCGATGCGGTGGACTTTGACTGCATTCGATCACAGACGAACCACCACTTCGCATATCATCTACAAACAGTGTACAGTTAACATCACGATCATCGGCCAAGATTCGTTCAATAGTTCTTTTTAGAGAATCATGTTTAACATTTAACGCACTTGCCAGTCTTGAGACATGATGATCGGTCAAACTATAAACGACTTTCTCACAGCCCAGCACATCGTTCAAGCTATCAGTTCCAAAAACTTTCTTAAAACTCGCCTTTAACGAGAATGGTAACGATGTCACACTGTCGTTATCATTAAGTTCTTGCAGATCTAGTTGAATGAAGTCGTCAACAAAGAAATCCGGTGAAAGGCTCGAAATACGTTCCGATTGTACATGACGTGGTTCTACATCAGCCAATTCAAAATCTCGTCCAAAATTGCCTTGTGTATGTGGTAAGTGGCTCTGTTTAGAATTTTCTTTGCATCTAGGCTTTGACGGTTTAGCAACGGTTTTTAGTTTTGATGGGCTTCTGCTTGCGGAAGACTTTTTTGGTCTCGATGGAATATTTGTGACGGAGGTAGAATTATCTTTGTAGAGTTTTATTAAACTTTGTTTAAACGATTTGGGTTTAGCTTTTAAAGGCGAAGAAGCTTTTGGTTTTTCGCACAAAGCTTTGGGCTTTTCTTGAGTGGGGAGATACTTCAGCCACTTGGATGTATGCACTGCGTTTTTAGTACTTGTAGGCTTTTCTTCTATTACCAGTGCTGGGATCTCTCGATTAGCCTCAACAGCAATGTCGTCAGTTAAATCGATCATAGAGTCTTTTGATGTATCAGTTGCTCTGGGTTCTAAGTTTTTCTCATTTTCATTTAGTTTTGGCTCTAATGCATTTGCCATTTGAATTGATTCCCCTTGAAAACAAATAACGGGTGGTACCTCAATCGCCTTCTTCGTTAGGTCAAGTGGATTCACCTGAGTCACTGAAATACTGGCAACTGACTTCTGAACCGTCTTCATTATGTTTGACATAGAGGGCGGTTGATAGGGTGGTAATTCTGTTAAAACTTCTGTCGTCATTCCAGCTAAGATGTTGGGAGATTTCACTGGTTCACGTGTCACATCCTCATAAGCAAGCTCGGGTGAAATGTTTGAGTTCGAAGTGTCACCTGATTTTCTCAGATTTCGATCTATTTTCTGAACAAATTAAAAAAAAAAAAACGTTACACTATTCTAGCCAGCTTAAGACCAATTACCTTTTCAACAAACATAAGTCTAGATCTAGAAATTTCTTTGAGCGATTTTTTAATTAGACCTAATTCGAATCTTAACGCTAACCAATCCTGCTTTGACCAACCAATGCAATGCGTGCTGCTTTTCAGCATTTGATGGATGTCTTCGAAACGTTGAGAAGCGGGATCCTCATTTGACCGGAAGCTGTGGCGAAGCTTTTCTGATAGCCGCTGAGAACGTCGTCTTTGCGATAAATCTTTAAATAAAACCGAATTTAAATTATTTGTTTTCTATTTATTGCTAGCAGTTGCAAAGAATTACTTCCTTTTTCCACTTCGGAACAATAAGTTACATCACTTTCCGTATCGGCCATCTTTGTTTATTTTCACTTACGAACTGTTGTTGAGGAAATGCCAAATTTGAAAAACCAAGTCAAGTGGTGACGTCATAACAGCGATCGTTAAGATGGTCATGGGCATTTAAATTTGAAATTTGTAACGGTTTTTAGTCATGGCCATTTGTACACTGTTTATAGTTATACCATTTTTTCGGTATGCAGCGTAATTTAGTACGACTTTTCGACAACTCCTTAAGTCGCTGTTAGTTAGGTGATTGTAATGTGCTTTTGAAATTTCGTAGTAATACAACAGAGTTAGCAGAAGTTAAATTCAGAATAGTTATTGTGATTAATTTTCGCTACTGAGAACTTGAACAGCACACTTTTGAGATCGAAGAAATTCAATTCAGATTCCAGAATAAAATTTCTGCATTATTATGGTATCCCAAAGCATTTAGTTATTCTTTTATAATTTTGGGTATCTCCCATATGAAATGCTATTGACTGTCATTTTAAAATAGAAATACAGGCGGATGAGCCACTGTTTCTCACTTGTAGAGTGACAATTGTTAGAGGTGACTTTTAAGTAAACGGGTTTAAATTCGTTTATTAATAATATAAATATTGCAGTGTTATAAAATTAGGAAACAAAAAATTTCTTTTCGGAATGTACTAGTATTATACTCGCCCAACTTCAGGTTGATCGTTGACACAAACCGAGCTGCGACCAACTTCAAGTTGGAGTCGGCCATTCCGTTCTGATAGCTGGCCACGTAGAGACCTAAAATTTAAGGAAATATTGTGTAGTTTTTAAAAATTGCTAAAAAACCTAAAATAAAATCAACGTTTATTGCTAAAATATAAATAAATATTTTGGCTCTAACAGTCCAATCCAGGGCCTGGCCTAACTTCTCGCAGACACTCGTGCTGTGCGTCTCACGAATGGTTGGGACCTACAGTTTTATGCCGTTTCCGAAGGCCAATTTTTTTGTCGATTGAGAGAAGCCTTTCATACAATTTTTACTCTCGGGTGTTTATCAGACGTACGCGAGAGGTGGGACAGTGAGAAAACATTTTTTTATTTTTTTTATTTTTGTGTTTTCTTGGATTCGAACCTTGAACGTCTCGTTCAGTGACCGCTCACTTAACCACGTGCATTAATAAGGGCCTACTTAAAATAGTATCTGTCAGCCCTGCCACAGACTTGTGAAATTTAAACCGTTTGAAATTGAGGTCGAAAATGTTCCAAAAGTTCAATATATTGTAAAATAATGGGCGATTTTGTAATTACAATGTACCACAAGCAAAAATATATTTTACCTATCATGTGACATATTAAATAGAAGCTGGAAACTCAAGGAATTCGGAAATTTTGAAAATATATTTTTCTGTTAAAATTTCTTGAACAGAAACGTTGTCATGCATCTAACGATGATTTGAAGATCTTAAAACTCCGTCCCTATATAATACTACGTTTTCACTACAAGTTATAGAGATGATTGCAGCAAAAAATCGTAAATGAAGTGCTAAATTATCTCATTTCCCACACATTTATTTATTTGCTAAATTATCTTAATACCAACAACTGAGATGGCAAATGAGTGCAGAACAAACTTCAACGAAGCAAACATACCTTTTTGAATTGAACAGAAAACGAAAGTTTGCTGTCAAAACAAAGAAATTATGACATGTTCAAGCATGAGAACAAAGTTTGCCTTGTTTGCAGTGTCATTTCTTCCAACGTCTTTGAGCGCTTGAACATGAATTGCCTCTTGTTTTGTCAACTGTTTAAACAAATGAGATAGATTCTGTATACATGCTTTCAAATGAATCCTTTGAAACTTCTCATTTGGGTTAAGTACATTACTGAATTTAAAGATTGGATCGAAATGCAATTAAGTTTGGTACGTACCAATTTTGAATTCTGTATTAGATCTGTGACAAAATATGTTTATTTCTCACATTTAAGAATTTTGGGGTTCATTGTATTTGCTTCAACTAATCGCTGAACAAATCTGATAAGCTTCGTGATTTCTGAAGACTTCCAGCTAAATGTGAGCTTTGAATTAAAATATACTTATCATATTAATCAGGCTTTTGTATTTACTAAACATTCAAAGGCGAAATGTCAAAATAAATACCCAACAAACCGAAAGGATGAAATACAACATGTAATTAACATACAAAATATTTTAAAATTGTGCACTTGAGCATCCATTTCAAATTATGCTGTTTTTCTTCTATAACTTGTGGAAAAACACTTTTATAATACGTTTATTTAATATGAAAAACAGAGTAATATTAAATACACAAACCAACTACTAGTTACTAATAATTAATTTTTTTTTTTTTATAAAAATTTAACATATCGCTGAATGAAATCGCTGTGAATCGTGTATGCAATCCTAGTCCTAAGTGATTTCTAATGAAATGATCTCTGCGATTAGCTGCTAAATAACAAAATTATGTTTGGCACTACTACAATATTCCTCTCTATCATCCCTAAAGTTATAATCTTTCAATTGGGTTTCGTGTGGAGAATTTCAATGCAATCAGAGATATTTTTCTACGCGAATCAAGTTAATCCGGTTTCAGTTTCCACGTATACATGGGATTCAGATACGTTGCAACTATTAGTAGTCACCTTCAATATATTTATAGGCCATACGTCAATTCATGGCTAAATTTTAATTTTTAGGTGGAGCTGAAAAGAAAATTAAACTTTAGACAAATTTATCTGTGTCAATTGCGTTAAATTGTAACAAATATTGAATACAATTTTGAACATCCCACATTTGTCATTTTAATATTCTTTCACACTTATTATTATGCGGCACAGATATAATTATTAAATTGTTTCCAAACCTACAAACACCCACCCCAACTTCAGAAAAAGGGAATGTCAATTTTTATACTAGTAGGATCAAATTAGAGTAGAATAGATTTTGATGTCTAATAATTTAATTTTATACACCGCGATAATATCACAATTTAACACAATTGACACACGGTCTTAGAAAAGGAAAATTTCGCATTCATATCGCAATGCCAGAACGCAGTTCAACGACGAAAAATTGCCTTGTCAACCAAATTCTTCACATTTATTTTTGCAATGAAATATGGATTTTTCTTGTGGAATTATAATTGCAGAAGTGCAGATAAATTTGATTTCGCGTGAACAGATATTGTAATTCAAATTCAATCCACGTTCAACTTTTCAACGTAATTTGTACAACAAAGAAAATTGATGGTCCGCTTGCACTACCACCCTATCAATTCGTAACAACCCTGTACAATCGGTCTCGTTTTCGGCGATTTTGACATTTGCGCCAGAGTACCACGACCTCCCTGCATTTTTTCAGCATTTTTTTCAATATACGTAAATAAAAAGGCAAACGTTGTTTTAAAGCCGCAAAAAAGCCTCTAAAAATGTCAGAACACACTGGATCTATGGTAAAAGATCCAAAGTTGGCGCTAAACCGCATATTTATCGGAAATATACCACAATGTACGAGGGATGACCTGGAAAGCATCTGTACTCCTTACGGGAAAGTACTTGACTCGTTGGTGCAGAAAAACTATGGATTTGTCCAGTTCGAGTCGGAGGAAATTGCCACCAAGGCTGCAAAGGCCCTAACCAAATCTATATTCAAGGGAAATCAAATATCTGTCCGGAACGCCGGTCATAAAAAGCGCCCGCCAAACGCGAATGTCAATGCAAACAACGTTGGTGGAGCTGCCAACGGCGCTAACAACAAACAATCGTTCCCAGCATCCGCTCAGAACTTTAGCAATCCAGCCAGTAATAATCCGGACTATAATGATTGCGAGATTATTGTTGTCGACAGGCAAAACACGTGAGCATCCTTGAAATTTATTCTTAAAGCTTACATACTTTCATGCACAACTTTTGCAGCGCTTATGCTGAGTTTATTGAAACACGTTTGAAGCATCTGAACATGCAAGTGGATGTGCTCTTCCCAAATGAAGAGGTTTCACTGGGCAAAGTACTAGCCAACATATCTTCTCGGGGTTGTATGTATGCCATCCTTGTGACGCCACAAAACGAAGAGCACCGCAGCATCACAGTGAACATTCTTTACGGTGTGCCAGCAGAGCACCGCAATATGCCAGTAGAGGATGCCATCAACTTGATTGCCGAAGATTTCCGTTCAAAAATGGGTCGCGATCAGAATCATCTCCCGAAAGTTGTTCAAGTTATTCCCCCATCAAATGTTGTTGCACCACCTCTCAAGGAACGCCATCCGGACGCAGTGCAAACACTTCTCAATTTGCTTGCAGATAATTTATCCCTCACTGTACTTCAGTATGATTGTATTATTAAGTATCTGCAGGAACGAAGAGAACTGCAATTGAAAGTCGAACTGGGTGATGCTGCAAATAAGGCTGGCAGCCAACCAGATCCTGAAATTGAACTGCAAAAGAAAATTTTGAACATTTTGAATAAGCCATCCGTGGCAGAGACTCATTACGATTTGCTTTATCCCAATTTGGAATCGGTTAAGGAAGATTATCGAGCGATGGATTTGCTGAAAGATGTTCGTGTACAGAATGCCATCGATTCCATATTGAACTCTAACCTGATGGCCACTATTGAGAAGCATATGAAATTTTAACGGGCACCTTGTATTAGTTTTCTGTGGTCTTATCTAGATGAAGAAATTGGCGACTACTTCCAGACTTTAACGATAAATGATTTGTTTGCATATTTAATTTCAATAAAATATTACCAAGACAACAGACGATGTTCTGATGTATTTATTTTTTATTTGTAAAAAGATGCACTTATATTCCTATTCCAGATTTGAATAGTGTGATGGAAGAGACCTCAACTTCTTCACCAACCCAAAGACATAGTTACTCTTTTAACCCCATCAGCATAGCAGCTCCGTGAATAATCAAATACGTTTTGGAGATTGGCAAATGGACCAGAACAAAAGTTTTTAGTTACGCCTATAAGGTTTCCTTCAAATGGAGGACCAAATTATTACCCAACGTAGCATACTTCCAACATCGCAAATTCTGTGTCAATGAAATTGAGCTGCCTATTTAGAACAAAGATGTTCTTTGCAGTGAAATAGCTCCTTCTGTAAAAAGCACAAGTTAGACCGTAGCTTGAGTAAAACATTTTCTTCACCTACTTGACAGCATCCAGTTCGCTTAATAAATGATCCTGCACTTACATCCCATCTCCAATTGTTGGCTTATTCAAGGCTGATAGCAGACAAATGCCTATTCTAAAGATACTACTACGGCAAATGTTCCGAAGACCTCAATGGAATGATTCCTAGAAACGAACTTTTGAACGATTTACTAGATACTCGTAAGCTGCCAATGCCCAACCACTTTCACGTTGACCTTGCAAAGGCAAGAACATATGTCTATAGAAATTTCTTCTGCTACAGGACAAGTAAACTTTGAAACTCATATCCAGGATATATAATTCCAGAATATTTACTACACGCATCTCGGAACACTGCCCCAGTGTTATAGGTTCACCTATCCTGGGAAGTATACATATAAAAAATTATAGTAAAAAATGCGGAAAGTGAGGATCCATTTGGACACCAATCCCAGTTATGGCCAAAGGCGTAGTTTTGCGGTTAAACTACCTCAGATGGTACAAGTTCTAAACATCCTCTTAAATTAAATACATTAGGTCCTTTAAAAACTTTTACAATGTGAATAATACCCTATTCCCAAAGGGGCACTAATGGTTACATGCTTCCAAAATTCAACCTCTAATATGCCTATATCCCTAATAATCATCCTTAGTCTGGTCCATAAATTAAAATTCGTGCGAAATTATACGAGTTTTCAATGCGAGTCGGGAACCTTTGGCACCCTAAATATTCTGCGTATTAGCATTATCGCTCAAGGTGTCTCTTAAAATGCCTTCGAGAATAGAGATTTTTACCTATCATCCTATTTTTCGGATGACAGGACTAGGAGAATAAAGCGGAATATAAAATTATGTGGTTTACATATTTATATTTTCTTTCGTTGTAACGCTGTAACTCATTACATTGGGCGCCGTGGCTCAGTGGTTAAATGCACGATCACTAAGCGGGAGATTCAAGGTTCGAATCCTAGAAAATTAAAATGCAAATAGCTAAACACAAAGCCCTGTTTCCGTACAAATAAACATTATTTACCACCTGAGAATTGTATACATAAGACTTATATAATATATAGGAATAATAAAGTAAAAACACATACAAACATAATGTCTACAGTAACGAACATGGAAAGTGCAACACTCATTTTTCGCAGAGAAATTCTTAATTATTTTTAGGTAGCGGCTTTTTCTTAATGGCTTCCGTCCGTTTTACGTCATTTTACTGTTTGAACTGTCCAAAATGCCAAATTATAAACAATTAACCGAAGACCAAAAAAGTCGAAAAATTGCACTATTTGAAGTGGGGAAGTTGACTGTTACCGAAATTAGTAAAGACGTTGGATGCATCAAGTCGACTTTGAGCAGGTTACTAAGAAAACAAAAATTAAAGGCACAGCTGAACGGAAAAAGGGACAGGAGGAATTCGCAGCACATCTAAAGGCTGAACTATAATAGTCGGAAGCTAATATCATAATTCTACGTTAAGTTTCCTTCAGTACTGTCAATTGCTCAAGTAGCCCATAATAGGCGTATGTGTTCGGAAGCAAAGGTTCTCGTCCGATCACCGAAAACAAGCTCCATCGGGCGCTGTTAGTACTTAGATGGGGGACCGCTTGTCAAGTTTTTATACGTAAAGTGAACGAAACTTAACGAATCGAAGCAAAAAGCTGTTATGGTCACACAATACAAATCCTGTGTATTCGCTCTGTTTCGGATGTGGTCGTACAAAAGCATTCTACTATTATAGTTCAGCCTTAAGACGGATGATCGAGTTTGACACTGACTACCAATATGGGACTGATTTTCAACAGCTTTATAGGTATATAAGAACAGAGTTTGTGGAGTCAAGTGGAACTGAAATTGGTGTGCATACATTGCATTGAAGGCAATCGTCGCTCCACAAAATTTAAAAAAAAAATATGTCACCCAAGATGATGAAATCTCGGCTAACTTTGGCAAAAAAAATACGAAAAATGGTCAGAAATTGATTGGAGAAAAGTCATATTCTGCTATGAGAATTCGGATGCCATTCAGTACGTGAGGCGTATTTTAAACAATCATTTTACGTCGTCAATGAAAATGCATTTCTCAGAGACCAGTGATATGATTTTTCGAGACGTGGCATCGTTCCACAATGGTAAGCCTCTTTCTTTGTTCACTTCTATTCTAAGAAAATAAATTCAATTTAATTTGTTCACAGATTCAAGCATTTATGATCGAAAAAGAAATTTCCGCACTCGACTAGCCAGGTAATTTGCCAACCGAAAAACTCTGGCACATTATGGCATTGCAAATAAACAACAAAATACCTACCTCGGTCAAGATGCTCAATGAAGTTTGGTACAAAGAAATATTAGCGGAACATCTTTATAATTTAGCGGATTTAATGCCAAAATGAATTAATGACGTCATACAGAATAAAGGAGGCGCTACAAAGTACTACCACAAATTCCGAAATGTACAGGTTTTATGGCCTAATACAATGAATAAATTCTTTAAGGGCTTGCTACCTACTGCAAAAGAAATATTGTGTTTTCTTTCTACAATTTATTGAAAATCAAAATTTACTCCGTTTTTGTACCTGCAGCAAATAGTTGTATGTGTAGTCTTATTGGCCACAAATTGGTAATCAATTATTGGAAAATACTAATTGGTTCATTGTTTTGTTCACTGAAAAAGAAATGAAAAGAGATGTTGATTTTTCCGTGTTGTATATGAAGATAGGTGAAAAGAGTCATTGCCATCTGGTATTTAAAGCACGATCTCACACATGAGCAAAAAAAAGTAAGAGTGGAAAGAGCAAAGGAGTTGATCCGCTTGCACGCAAGTGCAATTGCCAAACATCGTCTTCTCTGATGAAGCACCATTTCCAATTGAGCAACTTGTTAACAAGCAAAATGATCGAGTTTACCTGCCAGAGGGGTCATACGATAATTTCGACCAAAGAATGGCCACCAAGAACCGTTTTTGATAATTTGGGCCGCAATGACTACCGATGGTCGGTCTCCGCTCGTATTTTTGGACCGTGACGTTAAGATAAACGAGATGGTTTATCGTAAAACTGTCTTGGAAGCTATATTGAAGCCATGGGCATGCAAACATTTCGGTCAAACACCCTGGACATTCCAACAGGACTCTGCACCTTCCCACAAAGCCCGAGCAAATCAAAAATGGCTGCGACAAAACGTTCCGCACTTAATTTCCTCAACTAGAGGACTTTTCTGTCTGGGGCATTTTGAACACTAAGTTTGGCACTAAAAAATACCAAACAACGGATGCGCTAGCTAGTTAGCGCTTTACCGGAAATGGAAGCGCATTCCACAGACACACTTGCGTGCAGCGTGCGATAAATTGATTAACCGTCTCAAGGAAATTGTTCGTGCCAAAGGTGGCCAAATCTAAAATATTAATTAAATTCTTGAATTTGAATAAATTTCCAACACACAATTAAAAAAAATACAGCTATTTGAATTAGTAACAGTTCATGTCAGCCACCCTGTATATTGCAGAATAACACTCTCCTTATAAATTAAGTTTTCTTTTGATATTCAAAACAAAAACCGTTGCATCAACTAGCGAACACTATCAACTAAAGTAGAGTTACGCTCTCAAAGACTACGAAAAATTGTACACCATTTAGATATTCCGTACTTTCATAGTTTTTTTCTTTTTATTTTTATTCAATTTCCTCTTCAGAAATTCTCAGTATGATTCTTTTAATTTGTTTTTTTTTTTTTTTTGTTTTTTTTTTTACATAGCATCGATTGCAAATTTCATTTTTCTCTTCTTACTACGTTTGGCTAATTAATTCGTGTTTTTTTTTTTTTTACTAAAATTATCTTCAAGCTACATATCTGAATACATTATTATTTTCATCAATAATTAAACTCTGTTTTATATGTTTTATTCAAGTGAACAATATTAAGTTTTAATTGTACATTAATGCAAAAAAAAAACTATCTACACTCTTAAATAATAAAAAGAAAAGAAGATAATAATAAAAATATAATGAAAAAGAAAAAAAAAATACAAAATATCGTCATAGACCAAAGCGAAAAAAGCAGAAGAAACGACAGAGGCCTGTGTGGGAAGTACCTTCTAAAAGAAAAATAATATACAAAGGACAATAGGAATAGAGGAGGAAGGAAGGAAACAAAGCGGAACACCGTCAACTTGATTTTAAACATTTAGTTGTATTTTGTTTGTTATCTATGTAATTATTTCCTTATCTTCTTTCATTCATTTGTATAATCGAATTCCAGTACATTTACTTTGAAAATTTAATTTCCGAATTTCTGTTTTATGTGTGTGTTTGTTTTTTTTTTTTTGTTTTTTTCTAATAACTATCACTATCGTAATTAACATCCTGCTGCGCCTGTGTCGAGTCGTCACTTCGCTCAGATATCGGCTCCAGATCTGGGTCCAAGTTCAGGTCGTTCATTGGCGGGCAACAGGATGGATGACTCATGGAATCAAAGGCATCTTTGATTTGGTTATTGGCGCCCTTTGGGTCGAGATCGGTCGCCCAGCTAAAGTGCATCAGCGCTGAGTCAACATTACCAAGCGCTTTGTGGATCTTCCCGATGAGGTAGAAAACCACAGACTCCTTTGGCACGATCTCCTTTAACTCCTCCAGTTCACGGAGCGCCTCTTGATGCTTGCCCAGTGAAAAGTATATGGAACCACGATGGAATCTCGCCAGCGGATTCTTCGGGTCTATTGCTGCTGCCGTGTTAAGGGTTTGCAGTGCTTGCTCTTTCTTTTGCATAAAATACTGCATGGCGCCGATATGCACTAGAATAACTGAGTTCTTGGGATTGATTTTCAGTGCTTTGACGTAGTGCAACTCAGCCAACTCGTACTTCTCTTGCTTGGAATAGATGGTACCGATGCCAAACCAGGCGTTGTAGTGTCGCGGATCTTTGAGCACCGCTGTCCGGAAGAAATTCAGTGCTTTATCCAGCTCTTCGGTGAGAACCAGTTCGTGACCGAGCAGAGTATAGCTATACACGAAATCGGGATCAACTTGCACGGCCCGCTTGAAGAACTTTATCGCTGTCTCGTGTTCTTTGTGCAGCGAGAAACAGTTGCCCGACACGCACCACGTAATGGGAGAGGTCTTGTCTTGCGCCATCAGATCCTGCGCCAACGCCGACAGGTCAACCTCCTTTTGCAGATGCCACAATGATGAACTATATATCTCCATGGAGTCGAGACGGTGAGGATCGCTTTCGTGAATTTTACGGAATATCGTCACTGAGGTCTCATACTCGCGTAATTCGTAGTGAGAGCGACCGATTTGGCTTTGCACCCAACTCGAGTAGAGGTGGTGCTTTGGAATTGATTCGAAGCTCTTGATCGCCTCCTGGCAGTTGTACCGCGTTAGGTGATTGTATCCCTGACCGAGATCGCGCAGTAGCGCCATCAGACCTTCGGCACTCTGACGCTTCAAGTTCAGCACATGGTGCGCCATTGTTTGGGCGCTGTTCAGACTGTTATTCAGCAGCACTTTGCTGTCGTTGGAGGTGATCGTTTCGATTTTCTCTTTGTCCTTCTCCTTCTTGTCTTTCTCGTTCATTTCCATATTATTAAGGGAAATTTTCGGGATACGTTGTTTGGTCTTGCGCGGCGGAGAACGTGGCTGCACGAACTTGCTCATGTTTGGACTTTTGTTGTTCTCCTTGACTGAATAGTTGCTATTGCTAAATAGTCTCGAACTCCGGCGGACGTTCTGTGCACCCAAGCCACCACCAGTGGTGCAGGAGTTCGGCGTACGTGGGGTTATGTTGCCGGTTTGTGTGAAGACGGCAGGTTTCGCTGAGGGCTCCTTACGATTAATCAGACTACCTACATGCGTTTTAAGCTTCTTCCCCACTGCCTTTTGTTCTTGATTGACCTCGACCAGAGTTTGCGGCGAGGGTGTGTGCATAGTTGTGTTCAGATTACTGCTCACGTTGTAGGGTGTATCACCCGGACTGATGGGTAGTATTCCAAAACTCGGTGTTGACGGACTAATGGCGGAAAGATACTTAAATTGACGACGAAATGGCGTACCTCCGTCGAAATGACTTGTCTCCATATAGGCTATACCACCACCGCCACTGCTGCTATTATTGCTATTATTGCTATTATTGTTGTTTCCAAAAACAATCGGGGTATCCTCGATCGTTGTGTTCAGATTGGTAGTGCTCGGTGGCAGTGAACCTCCCAGCCCAATGTTTCCGCCTCGCAGGATCGTCATTGAACTGTTTAGATTGTTATTGTTGGGTGTCATCAGATTGATGGTATTTGACTGTTCAACAGGCGTTGATAGAATATAACTAGAGCTATTATTAAGACTATTGACTAAATCCGCTCCGATGGTGGTTTGTTGCTGCAATATCCCACCACCATTTCCTCCGCTGCCCGGCAACTGCATCGTTGGTGTGATATCGCAACCGGGGAAACCTCCACCGCTACCAAAGAGCACCATTGAGTTGGTGTTTGTATTACCCTGGCTCGTATTAAAGATGTCCGTACTCGTCACTTGAAATATTGCATTCGGATCTATGTCTACACCGAGATTACACAATTCGGCAAAAGCTGTCCACAGAAAAGGATTCAGTTTGAGGGCTTTTCGGTAAGCATCCGCCGCTATAGCGTCACGTTCCGTTTTTACACAAATCTGTGCAATTAGCTGCAATACAAAGCATGCAATCTCACCAAAGTCTTTCGCTATTTCATCGAAGTTTTTTATTTCACCCAGACACACACTCGAGAGGGCACATTCAGCTTCCGAGTATTTTTTTAAATGGAACGCACACTTGGCAAGAAGAAAGCGACACTCTGGCGACCGACGTGATTTCTCTTTGAGCAGCCAATACGCTTGGTGGATCATGCTGGAACGATAGTAACTGGTCGCCAATATAAAGATTGTTTCGTCCGTTTCCACTAGAAATGAAAAGAATATAAGATTCATAATAATTTTTACAAAATAATGTTATGGTAATAAATGTTTGCTTAAAAATAATTCATAATAACAATAACAACTGAAATAACAGGCTAATTATAATATTATTCTAATACTATTCAGCAATGCCTCATAAATACTGTACACGCATTTTTGCTGATGAAATAAAAATGAAAAAGTATTTTTTTTGATTTTTTAGGAACATTTATTTTGTGCAGGCATTGAATCGCTCTGGCCACTCATCGATAGCAACACATACTCAATATTTGGATGTCGAGTAGAACTAGCCATTGCCGCGAAAATAGACCACAGCTTATAATCCAAAGGATTGAGGTCTGAACTGCCTAACGACCAATCGTCTGCTGCTATGAAGTGCAGCACATTCTTTTAGCTCGGAGTCTTGTTGGAAAGTCCACTGGTTGTTTGAAAACAATTGTTGGTTTTTATTGATGTTTTTACTCCCTAATCTCAAAAATTAAGGTCAGTAACGCCTGACTCCACACTAAACCATCACAGATACCACCGGTTTGAGTTTTGATACTTCTTTGGATGACCGGGCATAAGCTCTGTCATTTTTATTATTATTTTCGTCCGTGAACAAAATTTGTTTGCGACCATTTTGTACGTACCGGCCGCGTAAAGCTTTCGATCTTTCATTCCGTTTTTGCTTTAATTGGGCTATGAATAAGTGGCAACTGTGTCTTTTATATGCGTTGAGTCCCAATCAATATCTTGTTTGATAATGCGAGACATGGATTTCTGTGATATCTTCATTTCTCGTGACAAGATTTACTGCTTTCGCAGCGGTTTTCGATTAATACTGGCTTTAACAGTTTTGATCGCCTGTGAAGTTTTGACATGGCGTCCGGATCTTTGATGGTCTGTTACTCCACCAGTGGATTCCAAGCGGTCGCAAGGTCCGGAAAATATCGTCTCTTTCCAAATCTTTTCAATATCGCCCCACTCCATATTTACAAACGGTTTTTGTGTAAATCTTTTTGCGCGTTAACTTAGTACAAATGTCACTCATTGTATGCCTGTTAATATAGAATGGATGCGTTCAATACTAGTTTCGCGATGAGTGCGTTTAAATGTTTACCATTATTTAAGGCTTGACTAGGTAGGTATGTAATTTTATTTTTAACGAATTTTGCAAAAAAAAAATTACTTATCAATAATTTTGCTTAAATTTCCAACCAAAATAATTTTCAAATGAACAACACATAGGTGCAAGTACATGCGGCCCAGACGTGCACTTTATTTTTAGCTTGTAGGTACATGCACTCTAAAAAGAATCGTGGGTGGATTTGGGGGACCATCAGGAACCCCTGCAGAACGTTAAAAGTACCCTGCCTATAGACATCGTCAAATATGAGAAGGATACCACAACAGAATTCAAACGAAGAATATTTTTTAACAAACACAGTATGATTGATTTAAGGCAAGAAGTCAATTGAGTAACAAGGCTTCTATGGCGGTCGATGTGCGCGAAAGGTGTTCATCCATCAGCATAATCCATGTGCAGATTGAGCTACACTTGTATTACAATTAAACAAACGTACAAGCGAGATACAACCTATTATTTCTTCCTAAGATTTGTGATGGATATACTGGTGCAGGAGAACAGAGTGCAACATGCTGCCGGTGTTCGAATGAAGAAAATTTTTAGACCGATCAATATACTCGTACAAGTCTGTCGCTTAAAACAATCAGGTTTGACACAAAAATCCTGCAAAACGACACCGAAAATGTGTGAACGCTCTCATTAAATTTCATACACTTTGAGCCGGATATCCGTCGGAGTATATCCGTTGCAGGATATGTGTGAAATGGATACCAAGCCGCACTCTGTCGCTATCCTTGCAGATATCAAGGGCTACAGTTCTGCATTCACTATGATCATGAATGCAGTGGCTCCATTGCTTAAAACCATGCTGGCTCTCTTTAAGGAAGTGGGTTCTTTCGAGATAACTCATAAGGTGGTGGTTAACAATCCTCACCATTTTTTTTTTTTTTATAATTTGCGCGCGCCAAAGAGGATATGAATACTCTTATACTATTACAGGACACGGGCGTTTGTGAAGGAGAGAGAGAGAGAAAGAAAGATTTAGTGTAGTAGTTTGAAACTTAGATGGTATTAAGTTTCCAGCAAGGAAATTCCACAATTGGTTACGTAAACTACTATCCGCGGAACAAAATCCGAAAATTTTTATTTACCCAGAATGAGTACATAAACCATGTTATTGTTTCCAATTCAAGCCCGACTATCTCAATCTTCATAGCCAATCCTTGTCCCGAAGTTGTCCATAGGCTTGGACAGCACGGAAGTTGAATTTATTGGTCGGAAGAGCTTACTCAAAAGTTTTTAGCCTGGGTATAAGAACACCTCTTCAGCGAAGAAGTCCCATCTGGTGCGAATAATTGTTCCGATTGAGATCTTTTAGGACTCGAACTACTGAACCGGTACGAAAAAATATTGGTCCCAAAGAATATTGAACCTAATTCAGCATAGATGGGGAGAGAGGGATTTATTTAGGTTTCCGTAATATTCTTATTATTGTAGAAAAGAGACGGAATGGCCGATGAGGCAGAACCTTCTTACGAAAAACCAACAAGATTTACTGTCTTTAGGACATTGCAATATTTTTGCCTTACTTTTTGTTCACGTAGAAATCTAGAACGTCTTAGGATAACATTACTCCCATTTTTAGTCCGACTTTGATTTTCCTCTGAAGACGTTTGACACAATAATGCAATAGAACCTTTCTTCTTCTGGATAGCAATCATTTTAAGCCATTTTTTTAATGTGATGTTTTTGTTTAAGACTAACTGATTTACTTGGAATGTTGGCGGTGGCATTTACGTCTCTATCGAGAAAGCATAGAGCCCAGCTAAATGTCATAAAGAACGAATTGAGATCCCTCCAATCAGAATTGTCGTCCTCTCCTTGGGAATTTCTTGTTACCTGAACTGGTGATAGGTTGGCTGTGACTGTCAACATTAGGAATGCCTGTCGGTTTGTCCACAAGCTAAGTAAGGGTGTTAAACTCAGCAAAGATTTCCGTGTAAGGGCCTTCAGATGTAGTTGAACTGAAGTGCCGAAGACACCTAGAATTGATATTGAAACAACGATTTCAATTTTGCGATTGCAGGAAAGAATACTAGTTATGGACGATTTGGTCAAAAGTTAATTATTTGTCTGTGCTCGGGCTTTTATAAGGAGGCAAAAGTGAGCGCCGTGGCTCAGTGGTTAAGTGCGCGATCACCGAGTGAGAGGTTCAAGTTTCGAATCCAAGAAAACACAAAAATAAGTTTCCTTTCGGTCCCACCTCTCGTGAACGTCTGATAAACATCCGAGAGTAAAACTGTCATGAAAAGCTTCTCTCAATCGAAAAAATTGACCTTCGGTCCCAACCATTCATGAGGCGCACTGCACGAGTGGCTGCGAGAAGCTAGGCCCTGCATTGGGCTGTTAGCGCTTTTGTGCTCAAAAGAAATGGAAAAATGGGTCGTCTAACCAATCAAACTGGGATTGCAGTTGAAAGCTCAATTAATCTCTTACACATCGCGAGACCTCTATGATGGATGACGGCACCAGTGTATAGTTCACCGGGATCAGTGTCTATGCAAAGCTGAATTTTACTTAACACCATTTCAGCCGTCTTATTTTGCACTAAATGGGCCTCGACATAAAGGATCAACTCGGCATCAAACACATCTCCTGCGTACGATAGTCCACATGGAATTTGAAAATCTGCGAGAGGTTCAAGGTTTGAATCCAAGAAAACAGAATAAAAAAAAAACGTTTTCTCACGGTCCCACCTCTCGCAAACGTCTGACACACATCCAAGGGTGAAATTATCATGAGAAGCTTCTCTCAATCGAAAAAATTGTAGGCCCCAACCATTCGTGCAGCGCACAGCAAGAGTGTTTGCGAAATGCTAGGGCAAGCACTTATAGACCAGCACTTGGGCTGTTAGGGTCAACATATATTTTTAATTTTTATTTTGTTTATCCTAGCGGGGTGACGAAAATACATCAAAATCCAATGCCAAGCTTACTGCTAGTGTTGAGCCTTTGCAGTAATGATTGGTGCTCGACTGACAGCTGTTTCCCTTTCTTTAAAGTCCCCTGGATAAATGGCTATGCAGTCGCGGTAGTTTAAAAGTTAACGCTTGGACAATAGCCCTAGTTTTAGGACTAGAAATCGGCGAGAAGTCATACGCCTGATTATACTTCCTTCTTTTGCTTACCATGAACCTAGAAAAGGCTATCATTTGCAAGCAAAATTGACAGCTTTTAAGAAAAATACATAGATACAATGATGGCGAAACTGAGAAATATGTTTACATAGAAAAAATAGAAAGTTCCCTTCGACTGTCAGTACTGTGAGTATTACAAAATTCTTGCATTCCAGTTTTCTTGATCCTCTTTGAGTTTTCTATTCCATTTTTGTAACAGATCATCTCTCTAGTCTGCCTTGTATGTCATTTTAATTGAAGATGAAGATTTCTATAATTTATGTGGGTCAAACCACTTGCTAATGTTTACTACTACGTCTAACAGATACTATAGTAAATCTAATAATATCCCACTGCAACAAACAATGCAACATCTATCTTATTCCTATGGAGTGAAACGAATTGATTACAACCTAACCCAGAATTATGAAATCATAACACAACAAATTTATATTTTCTACCCTCAATGCCATCAATGCCACACGACATCACGCTCACTCTCTCACTCTCTATTTTTAATTCGCAAAACTATTTCTAATCAATAAACTAAAAATAAACAAAAACTTAGTTAAAATCGAAAGAAAAACCAAAACAATTACCTTCCGAGCATAGGCGTTCGGCGAGGAAAACTGCATCCTTCTGGTCGTAGTGGTTCAAGCAGTGCCAAATGGCAGCCTAAATTCACATTTTGCGTAGAATTTTACGATTCGTGGTGTGTTGTATAAGCCACGGCCACAGCATAGAAACATAGAACGGAAGAGAAACAAAAGAAAACACATTTTACATATCAGATTTTGCTCACAACAAATAACAACAAAATATCGAAATGCACTCTGGAGAAAATCAATAAATTGAATTTTCCCCCCGTACACATTCGATTTCACTGCGTCTACAATGGGGCGGCGGAGGAAGCCACTGCTGATTGTACTACTGCTGCTGCTGGTGTAATCTCTCACCTGAACAGGCTCCTGGATAATCATTTTTGTAAACCCGTGCTGAGATCTCTGTGCAGAGGGGCGATCTTATGACACTTTTTCCTTGGGATAGGCGAAAGAGACCGATTTATTCACGCACGCATAAAACTACTCGAGACTCCCACAATATTATCGCTTTCGCACGACGAATGGTTACACTTTTAGTTTTCCATTGGATATTTACAATTGTCTGCCCATAGATTTTCTTTTGGAGTCGATTTTTCTTTTCCAATTTTCGTGGCGCTGTGTATATTACTCGGAGAATTGGAACAAAATTCACTTGACACACACGCCACTGGGGGGAAAATAACGCAAAAAATCTCCAAGTGGCGGTGTGTGGAATGCGTATTTTTTTTTGGTACAAATATCACTTGCTGTGGGGAGAATTGAGTTTTGGTTGTTTTTCGAAGGAAAACTTTTGGACAATCGGAGAATTTGTGATAATTTTTGTAATGTAAAAGCTGGATGTGTGAAAATTTCTTCTTTGATCGGTTTTTGACGACTGCACTAATACATTGAAGTGAAATGCCATTTTTAGAACGTTTATCGTTGATTGATATGAAAATTGTTTATATTCCTAACGTGAGTGGCGGCATCTAGCTGGCAATGGATGAAGTCTGTGTGTTTAAGTAATTTTTGTTATTTTAATTAATTTTTATACTATTTTTTTTAGGAAATTCTACTTAAGAGAAGCTCAAAAGCGCTCGCTTACCAATAATTTATTTATTTTTTCACTGTAACTAGTCAATAAGACTAACAAGCAGTTTGTATTTTTCCATTTTTCTTATCTTTAGGTCGCGTTTATCTCTGTCCTTTTTTATATACTATTATTTCCAACGGAGTTTGAGTATCTAAGGTCATGCTTAGGTATTTTGCGGTGTTTGCGTGTAGCATTTAGGTATTGAAGTCAAAATGCACTGATTTGACGTCATTTATTCGTCAGTTTTCGATGTCGTTTACGGTAGATTAAAGTTTTAGCTCGAATGGATTCTCCAGCTGGCTTTCAAACGGTTAGTACAGCGGTATCATTAGCAAAAGTAGCTATTACATTATTTTGTGGGGTAGGTAAATCACTGGTAAAAAGCAGATAAAGTGTTGAGCCAGGATACTGCCTTGATGCCTTTAATTCACAAAGTTCGAATTACATGTTCTCTTGCTTTATCCTGAAGAAGCGATAATTAATTAGGGCCTTTTAAGTACAGTGTAATTTCAGTGCAAAATTTATGGATTACAACAACAACGAACTTCCTACGCTACGTATTTCCTTGCATCGTATAACCAACGAACAGCATACATATGTCAACATTTTATTGAATTTTATACACCTGGCGTCGGATATCCAACGATGCAATTCTGATATCGGGTATTTGTAAAACGGGCTAATGCTAAAGACTCACAGAACAAAAACACAGAAATCATGCCACAGGGGCTTGACTTTGTTTGGCTTTCTCGACTCATCGAGGGGGAACGTGCCGATTTAATCTTATTTTTTTTCCATCACAGAGTTTTTGTTTCGCTACTAAGGAATCATCTACTGATCTTCAATCTTGGATCTTAGTCCAAATATGTAAAGGATGCTGTTCGCCGGGCATCTATTCTTCTCTAGACGCGAAACTCAATATCATTCAAAAGCAAAGCTAGTATTCAGACCACATAACAAAAATAGTTTTGTTAACGAAAAATTAAAGAATGAAATATAAGATCCATTATTCAATATGAAGTAATATTTCTTCGATATTTTCTTGGTATTTCCTTGTGCTGAAGTCGAAATATTTAATCCTCTGAACAAAGCGTGACGAAAGCGTACAGAAAAAGTTTTCGCTTTCTTACAAAAATCTGCAGTAATGTGACGCTTTGTCTCAACGAAAATGTATAGCTTTTGATACTTTTGGTATAAGACAAGTCGAATGTAAAGCGTAACGTAAAGTGTTGCGATTTTATTACTCCAAAGTGAAATGATTTTATAGAGTCAAAACAAAATGATTCCCCACCAATACTTTCCCCTACATGAAAACACTTTTAGCCAATTGAGTGTGTACTTATAGTTCGCCTTATTATCCACAATTGTTATTACAAATATTTGTTATCGCACTTACTTCCACTTCACATTTTTGGGTAACCAAGGACAGGAATGTTCTCTAGGCTCCTAGTTGTGCTGAAACCCCACACAAAGTCATTTTCACTAAGTCATGTATGCTTATAAATAAATTATTAGCAGTACGCCATCTAGTTCGTATTAGCAGAGTTCACTTATTGATTACAGTCTAGGTCACCTAGGTTGCTGTACCAGTCAAATTTTGTCAGATAACTTGTAAAATACAGCATTTTTTGTCAGTTCGAAGTTTTATTTAAAAATAAAACAAAATATTTCAGAAACTCAGGGAAAAAAATGCCATTTTTATTTTATCGTGAGTTTTGCTTATCAAATGAAACTCATTTTCACAGTTATGGATTCTAAATTAATCAGTGCACACTAAAATCCATGTACTCGGCAAATCTCACAATTACGAAATCCGCCCCCTAGTCTATCCCCGAATGTTATTCTAATTGGTCCACCGAACCAGATATTCAGGTGACATTTAAAAAGTGAAAGCAGACAAGCCAAGGCAAGAATTTCCACCCTGACTTCTCTGTTATCAACATACTCAAACATCGCTGATCACCGAAATTGAAATGGCTTTGTATTTAAATATATATTGTCCTCATAATCATTCTGACGTGGCTGATTTTATATTATAAACAAACTTTATATATATATAAAGCTGTTTTTTTTTAACTAAATTTTGTAAAATGTGAGGGATAAAAATTTTGGGTTCAAGAGCTGTCAGGGAATGGGAACCATAGCCGATTTTTGATTTAAATTTCAATATAGATTTAAAAAATTGACTAGTACTCGTACTAAAATTAATCCTCCTACAAGTTGTTAATTTTTCTACCAATAAAAATAATTTTATAAGCATTTTAAATTTTAACATAGAACCTTCTGACTAAGCACTAAAGCATTTTCGTAGAAAACTGGGTTCTATGTTCGACTTAGAACCATGTAGCAGTGGAAAACAGGGACCCACCTATTTGTCATGCGGTGGGATGCCATAGAATTCATCGAGCTCGTGCAGATGTCAACAAGTTGAAGAATGAGAACAAACAAGTGTGACCCACAAACCCTAATAACAATTATGCTTCAATCCATAGGATGGTTAAGTGTTACTCAGCGGAGCACGACTACCAAATGATATTACAATAAGAATCTTGCAAGCCCAAATGTATTTAAAACTTAACTAAATTTCTTATTAAAGAACAATATTATTTAAATATGTGCATTGTAATTAGTATTAAGAGTTTTTTTCAAACTAATAAAACCAATTAAACTAAACTTGAATTAAATTACAATATCTGAGTCATATCATAAGGAACAAAGAATATCGTTTTCTGCAAATCATTCTAGAAGGACGTATGTAAAGAGGGAGAGTTGCTGGCAGATAACGTGTAACATGGATGCGAAATCTATGGTGCTGGTGGAATATGTCCAAAATTGAAATTTTCAGAAAATTGTTCGAGACAACACAAGAAGAACGATAACCAACATCATAAGAAGAAGGAGGGATATCACCACAACTTGCTATAGGCTCCTTGAAGTAGTCGTAATTTCATTATGATTATTTTACTTATTAAATGCAACTTAATTAGCATTGGTGGCTAAAACCATACCTATTACAGCCATACCTATTACCTGCCCTTGGATCAAATATTTTTTTCTTTGTGTAATTTTCCAGCAATGTTTCATTCTGTACGTAGTTATGATTACTTTTCCCAGCTTAATAGATGGACCTAAAAAATGAGACTAAAAAGAAATGCCTTCGAAATAATTTCTAATTTATTTATATTTCTTCTTTAGCTTACAACAAAAAATTAATGGCTTAATACTAAATAATACCAAACTTTGCGTTGCAACAAACGTATTCATAAATTGTTCCCTTCCTACAGCATATCCTAATTCTCTGAACTTCTAAGTACCGCATTTGCAACAGATGATCACATTACACTCACACTTCCATACCGACAAATGTCATGCAAAGTGTCAAAAAAAAGAATAATTGAAAAGTCAAACGTCAACAGTGTAAATTTTCAACACAAATGTTGTTTCCCTCTTGTTTTCCCCAACTTCCTCAACTATTTATTACATTTATTAAAATGAAACCAACATAATTAAAATTCTCTAAAATGTTATTTAAAATTCTAATATTTGTTCTGTTATTTGTTGTATTTTTCTATTGGTAAGAGTGGTTGCCCTCGCCCCATCATGGGACGTTGTCACACCTAACTATGAATAATTTTGGATTATAAAAAAATTTTTATTATCTCTATTCATCAGGTTTATACCAACAAGTATCAGTTGGTATCTGGTAAGGAAACTTAAGGCCAAGGTGCGTATTGGACGAATAAGTATTCGTATATTAGCCTTAAAGAATGTAAACATCAGTAAGAGTGGATTCTCAGTGGTAAGCACCAGCATGTGGATTGTGTTTAATTGATTTTTCAACACGTCGTCGTTTCTCTAATTTATTTGTAGCAAATTGAGGAGATATGCCTACGCAGCAGCTTCTTCAATACAGAAGTCTCGAAACTGCTATCCATTCATATTCGTGACATCAGAATCAATAAAGATATCGACACGAAACAAAATGATAGCTCGGTTGACCTCATCAGAGAGTTGGAGGGACTGCGAAGTCGAAAGAGTGAACGGAAGGGAATGCCAGATTTTCGACAGGCGAAGGTGCCACCCAGCATTATTACATTCGCTCAGGTAAATGGGGTGTCAGGTGGACGGATATTTATGATTTAATATACAACTCTGTTACATAGCTTGAAAATGTCTTTGAATAACATGGCAGTAGGGCAGTAGCGCCCTTAAATTGGAATTCCTAGTACTTAATGTTGGGATACCCTCATAAAAATAAATACTCTATCTGGGTAATGTTGTGTAATTCCCTTTTACGTTGCTCAACCCTCAAAATAATTGGAGAATGCAAGAACACTCCGAATTAGGTCGCAAGGCTGAGTCCTATGAACTTGCTTGCTACACCTGAAAATAGGTCGGGTCTTCCTGCGTACTCATCAGGACTTCCATTGGCGAATAGATTTCCTATGAGTACAACCGCAGGTGGCATAATCCCAGGATGTAGAATGGCTAAAAGAATGATTCTCGACGACTTATCATATATGTGGTGTAAAAAGAATGCAGACAACTTATAAGCGCTTTCAGGCGTTCGTAGGGGCCACTACAATTTTGCCAAGCACCTCAATGTGCTGGGCTCAATCGACACCGGAAGTAACACCAAATGAAGTCTGTTCTCAAAGCGCATGAATATTTAAAAATACGAACATTATAACGAACGCTTTAGCTGCGATTACGATTCAGTTGTCTGTCCGACGGTCTGTCACACCCTCATAACTTTTAACCCGTTAGACCTACAAGGATAAAATTTGTATTAGAGTTGAGTCTTATTAACCCGCATATATAGCTCTAAAGTAAAATTTTGAAAAACAACAAACTTTGGAGGTTAGGGTGAATTTGAAAAAAAAAATTATATTCATAAATACAATGTGGGTATCAAATGAAAGGTTACGATGCCCCGATTCCAAAAATATATAGTTTCGTTATTAATACTTTATCCGATCTCGAGAAAAATGAAAAAAAAAAAAACTGCCAGAGTTTTATTACAATCAATGGAAGATGCGACACATCAACGACACCAGCAGTCCTTCCACAGCCACTCGTAGAAATATCCTCTTATCCCAGATTTTACCGAAGCAATTATATCACCAGAAACCCTGCAGTATAACGCGTATATTTATATTAAAATGTTGCTTCGTATGAGAGCATTATCGTCCAAAGTGCGCTCACTTTAACAGCTGAACTGCTTAAGGCTGCAGAAGATTATTTAGTAAGGGACATGCCGTCTTTCATCTGTAAGATTGGAACCTCAGCACCATTTGTCCGATCCGTATAAGAGTATACCGCCTCACTTGCACCATTCGTAGAAGTATAAACCTTCTGAACATCGCTTACAAAATATGACAAGATGTGAATGTGATCGCCTAAAATCGCAATCGATCAAATATGTGCGGTTTCAGGTCTGAAAAATCAAGAATTCCAAAGACCCAACACTATATCATTATAATCCGGCATACTGAGGTACTGAGGAGAATATTAAACCGCGAACTGTGCGAGCTGTAGAACGACATCGACGTGTTGAAGAGGATACGGCTTCACCTCTTTAGACGATTAGGTCACGTAGAACGGGTGAATATCAGCACTCCTGTCCGAAGAGTCTTCAATATTCAATTCGGACTAAGCAAACTTTCAAAGGATTAGGTTCAGGCCCAGGATTAAGATTAGGTTTTGCTCTTAGCAACTCAACTGCTCCTTCATAACCGTGCTATAAAGGAACTTATAAAATGTGTTATTTGCCCTGTAGAAGAGTGTTTTCAGATCTTCGATTCCACCTTGAGCACGCATAACTCTTTGTCGAATTATTCTCAAAATTTGGGGGGCCTGAAACTATTACGAGCACAGTGCTAGGAATTCTATAGATACTCAGTTCATTAGTAAGCTAACAGTGCACCTTCGGGCAGTCCTGCATTTTGCTATAAATTTCTCTTTTGCATTAGTAGCTTGACGTAGAAATCCTCGTTTTACTGCCGATTGTTGTATCCTTGTATTTAGATCTTTTCAATTCTCAGCAGGATGTTTTCAATGCATACTCCCTACAATGTCTAAGCACCTCGTTATATGATGACAATTCGTTTGTCGACTTTATTAGGGAAATTGCGACTGATTTTCTACATTCTCTGGAACCTCCTTTTTGAAGAAATTTTTCTCGTAAAGCGCTCTTGTGGGTTATGATTCTTCCTTTGGAATTTTTCTTTTCATAAAAATTTAATAATTCATTTCAGTTTATGGCAGTGCATGTGAACAATATTTCCGTTGTTCTTATGAACAATGATTTCGATCCGGGATGGTTTCTACATGCAACTGCTAAGGAACTACATTTAGATGGAAGTATTGTTCATAACGCAAAAACACTTCTCGTAAACGCAATTCTAAATGAAGCTCAGGTAAGAATATTATTTCTTGACAATGTGTACCTTTGTATTTAACGCTTTCATTACAGGCTAAGATTCTTCGACACTGTCCCTCAAGAAGGCAATCACTGGAAAATTTGAATAAAATCCGTCCATGCTTGGCAGAGCTGAGTTTTGACATTGCCTTAGATGGAATTCTCTTTGCACATGGTCCTTTGTCTGTAGATGTAAGTTATTTCAATTTCGTTTTTTTTTTTTTCTATAATTTCATATAATCATTACAGAAGCTATCATTGTCTATGAACAACGCCAAGGCCACAATACACGGTGGTCTCTATGATTTTCTACGTGAAGCAAAACAACGCAAGAAACCAGCAGAAGTCAAAGTAGTCGAGCAAACAGTTCCTACGAAGCCATATAATAACGATGCATATCAGAAAATTGCTCCTATTATTCCAAAGAATTTCAGTTTCATAATTAAAGCCGCAACATTTTCGGCAGTTAAGGAAAATTCACAAAATGATTTTAGTGCTAAAATGCAGCTATTCACTGTGAGTAACTACATATATTAATTTTATTTAAAATGATAATTTTGGCTGTCGTACAAAATTTAATCATGGCACTAAGTGTCTTTATCTAACCCACATTGATTGATTAATCATTAGGCCCGTGGCCAATTGTCGTCTTATCTGCAAAGTTGATTATTTGTTTTTAATGAATAAATTATTTTGCTGATATTAAATAATGAGATTGTTCCGATGAATGATTTTGCGTTTATCAACTCAGTACTTTTATGAGAAAAGTGGCATTAAGAGATTCCGTATTACCTACTTTCGTGCTGCTCATATCTAAACCGTTTAACATTTTCAGGAATATTGTATTGTTCTTCCGTATGGCTGCCATAATTTGCACCTAGTCAAGTCATAAATACTGGTATCCCTTTTTTGGAGATAATATAATATATTTAAACAATTTATTCGAAATGGCCGTATCATTTTAATTTATGCAGACCTTGAGTAGCTCTGGATCGATCGCAGCATGCTCTTCGTCCATTGAAAAATTGTTCACTGGACTGATGAGCGCGCGCTTCAAGGACTCAATATTTACGAGTAGGTGTCATGTAGAACAAGCCATCGACTCTAAAATACACCACAGCTTATAATCTAAAGGAATGAAGCCTGATGGTCAATCATCTGCTGCTATGAAGTCTGGCACATTGTTTAGGAACCAACCATGTGTTTTATTGCCTTATGAGCTGGCGTGTTCGACTCGCGAAATGAGTTCGGATGCTTCTTTGGATGATCGGGCATAGACTCTGCTTATTTTTTTCATCCGTAAATACAATTTTGTGACCATTTTGCGCGTACTGGTGGCATAAAGCTTTCGATCTTTCATTCCGTTTTTGCTTTAATTGGGCTGTGAGTAAGTGGCAAATGCATATTTTATATGCGTTGAGTTCCAAATCTTGTTTGATAATGCGAGGCATGGATTTCTGCCATATCTTCATTTCTCGTGGCAAAACTTCCTACTTTCGCAGCAGTTTTCGATTAATCCTGGATTTAACAGCTTTGATCGCCTGTGAAGTTTTGACATGGCGTCCGGATCTTTGACGGTCAGTTATTCCACCAGTGTCTTCAAACAATTTAATAGTTCGATACATAATTCCGAGTGATTCAAAGCGGTCGCAAGGTCCGGAAAATATCATCTCTTTCCAAATCTTTTCAATATCGCCCCATTCCATATTTACAAACGGTTTTTGTGTAAATCTTTTTGCGCGTTAACCTAGTATAAATGTCACTCATTGAATACCTGTCAATATAGAATGGATGTGTTCAATATTAATTCCATGATGAGTGCGGTTAAACGTGTACCAGTATTTATGACATGAGTAGGTATAATATTATAATTGATCAAATATAATACCGGTGTCATTTTGATTTGATTAGGTAAAATCTGGACTTCTGCCTATTATCTAATATTCACTCCAACTTCTCAGTCTTGAGCGGGGTGTTCGACCAATCAAAGTGTTTGAGTTGGTATTGGAAACTATGGGTATAAGTATTTATTTCATTTAGAGTGTGTACATCGTTTTAAGCTTGGGAACCACACAAATTTTAATACGATTTTGGTGATTCTAAGGTTGCCATAATTAAATACATAACTTAATGAATATGTGACAGAGAAACGGCATCCCTCTATCGAAATCGAAACCGATAACCTTGCTTCTAGCTTCTAAAGTTTTTTGTGTTTTTTTTTTTATTATTAAATAGTCTCAGTTTTACAATAAACATGTTTTCTCTGGAAAAGGTGGTGAATTAGGTTTTCTTCGCACTTAAATCAGCTAAGTAAGCTTTTCCCCCCTGCAAGATTTTCTGCAGAACTTCATTTAATGACTTGATTTGGTCGCATCCTTGACGATGTGATGTATTGCATTCACGGGCATACTGTTCGAGCGAATTGACATTAAGGTGCTGTCATTGACAAAACTAAAGTACTAGGAGTAGAAACAGAGTTGGTTGGTTGGAGGCACTTCAACGTTTATAGTAAAAGTTTTGGAAGACGCGCCATCGGCCATAACTTGAATTGATTCGTTATGAAGAAAATATTCCATCCAATCGCAGAGCTGTTGCTTAATAGGGCCTTATTCGATCGGAAGCTTTTGAGATGTCCAAGGCAATAGTTTCCCGTGTTGCTCAATGGCTGAGGTTTCTGGTTTCGCTCGTCTCCGTGTAGATATTTGATTTTGTCGGCAAATCAAGGGCGGCAACGCTATGGGACGATTGTTCTGTGGCAAGCATTTCTTTCTTTTCTCTCTATAATCAGTTGAATGCAGACAGTATCTTAACATGAAGGAAATGTTACGCCATAGAAAGAAGTCTACAAGGAACAGATGCCAGTTCTGGCGCACGGTTTTAAACGGTACTATTACTGGTATTCTGTCGGAACCTGGTGGCTTTTTTCTGCAATCACTGCGATAGTGAGTCGTTTAACTTCCTCCATACTTTTCAGTCATTCTTTTTAATAGACAGTGTTATTTCCCCATTTTTCTGGCCAGGAACTAGAATCTCTATTATTCAGAATCTGACATTATATTAGGTTAGACTGTATGGACTGCTTTCGATTTTGTACCATTCTTTTATTATTGTCACAGATCACAGGAAAGTTCAACTCAAAGTCGCTTAATGAAAATGTGCATCTACCAACATTGTACACGAAGATAACTCTACAACACCTTGATATTGATACCAAGTTCGAGAAACTATTGTTCATTGAACAATTTACCATCGATTCAGTAGTAAGTGTGCTCAAATCTTCACATTTTTTATGGTCATTCATGTAATGGAGTCTCATTTCAGCTGGAAAATGACATGGTAAATTTGTATCTTAAACTCAAGACGTTCCAACTGATTTACAATCACAGTGAAATCTACAGTTGGGTGAACAACAATTTCCTATCACGTAAAAAATCACAACCACTACTGTTGCCGCAACTGACCGATGATTCAGCATCGAAGCCATTGTCACGCAACAATAGTTTCATAGAATGGATACTCAAACGTGTAGTTATCAAGGGTTGTGCTGAGCTTTGGAATGTCTCCACCCTCATGAAGCTCGATGATCAAAATGCAGCCGTGAGTGTAAGTCACACACGATTACTGTTGGAGCAATTCGATGAGAAACGTAGTAATAGGTATAAAACTGAGATCCTAAATCTTTTGCTTGACCAACGCCATTGGAGCACAGAACTGATGATAGAATCATTATGGTGGTCATTGGGCAACTCAATAAATGATACAAATAATCTCAAGAAGTCTCATTCGCCTGGTAGTCCGTTTTTCCTCGGCGTCAGTCTGGTTAAGTTGAGTAGCTATGGGAATGTGACAAAGCTGGAGGTTTCGATTCATACGCTGCGCACCGAGTATAGTGTTGCTTTGGCAGAGTTTATTATCAAGTCAATGCGTTGCGTCAAGCAATACGGTAGGATGGACATGACTAAAAAACCAAAGGATATTGTTAAAGTATCATCAGCTGATGCTAATGCCGGGCTTCTGGTGTCAACGAAAATCAAAGATATAAGTGCTTTCTTTATTAACCATCACGATGCATGGTTGCTTTTTAGTTTATCGGAAATTACATTGACACGTTCACATCAAGTGTCCAACTTTCGATTGGAGGAGTTCCAAATGGCTATCATGAGATCAATGCGGTCATCTTCGTTGTCCCTTAATGATTTCACTGATATATTCGCAAATGTGAAGATCATCCGAATGGAGTATGAAAAATATGAGAACTCCAGACCAAAGATTTCGGTTTATATTCCGGGAAACAGTGAAGCTACATGGAATTCTAATTTACACATGCATGTGGTAACTCTGCTGCGAGATATAAAAGAACTCAAAACCGAATTGAATCTGTCTCGTCCGTCGACGCCATCAAAGGAACAACCACCACCTCCTGATACAAAGAACAGATTGATTCTTGAGATATCAGCCGAAAGGAGTACTCTATTTGAGATTAAAATCTCGGAGCGTCATACAATGCAGTGGTTCCTTGAGAATTTGTTTGTCAGTCGCAAGGAAGGGAACTTTATATCAGCGGAGAATATCTTCATCAAGATCGACGATCAGCATATATTCACTGTGAAGGACGTGGACATACACTCGCTACCAAAGCTGGAGATGCTGACACATGAGAGGGCAAATTGTGAAGGTTTTGTGATGGCCACCAATAAGGTGTGGGTGACAACGATTGGGGTATTTAAGGTACGATTTGGGTGGCCTATACAAGGATTGAAGATAAATTGATTGGGTATTCTGTTTTCCAGGCTATCTTCCCCTACGACCATGACTTCTATGATGCGGTTCATAACGAATTTATCTCTCTGTTCAAGTGGCTGAAGTTCGTGCACAACGTGAAGAAGAAACAATTTACAGCCACTTCGCCGCTTCCAAGTGATTTGGTGATACAGGTTTGTTGAAGTGGCGTCAATTGTGTTTGGCAATTCTTTGAATCTATTTTTTTAGATCAAAGAGTTCCTAGTCGAAATAAGCGACGATCCATTCGAGGTGAAACTTCGTGACAATTATGTACTCCTAGTGGACGAGTACCTTGAGAGTCTTAAGCGTAAAAAGCTCTTCGAACAGAAGATCGCTGAGCGTTGTTCCGAGAGGCTTCTAGTCCCCGCAGGGACCATCGAAAGTCTATATGCGAATCTGGTTAAGAAAAACTCAGAAATCTATATTCAACGATCGAAAAAGATCAGTGAAAGTGGACCAGTTCGAACGCGTCTCCTTGCGTGGATCATGACTGACGTGGAAATCATGGCGATGGCTGATCCTTCAATCCACGGAACGGAGAATGTTACTCGAATCATGAAAGAAATCGACGCGGAGAGTCCATGGCCCGAGGAGGGCTTGGATTTTGTCACACTCTGGTGTCGTAATGTGAATGTTAGCTGCACTGAATGGAAGTTCATGCTGAGGTGAGTTGAATTTTCTCTGTCACTTTGGTCTGGTAATCATAATTTACTTTTTCAGAGACTTCCCTCAGCCAATGTTCTACGTGAAGGCTATGCGTTTATTTGGTACACTTTGTGGAGCCGAACAACTTGCCCCAAAGCGGGCAAAGCGTGATGTTATAATCGAGGTGGGACAACCCTTTGGTAACGATATGATTCAGAGAGGAATGACAGCGTTGAAGTTCTATCATGACTTTGATTGTGAGTTGGATTTCTGTAGTTATGCATTCGGTCCATGTTGGGAACCAGTAATGGCTCAGTGTAATTTGAGTTTTGAGAAGATATCAGCTCCTTCAAAAGATCCTAGTCCAGTACTTCCATTTTGGGATAAACTACGGCTTTTGTTGCATGGACGACTGACTATGATTGTGAAACAATTCACTGTTTTGCTTCATGCATCGTTGGATCCGTATAACACCACTGAAGAAATGGAACTGACTTGGAACAATTGCGGTATTGTGTGGACTAATGCCAGAATCATGTTCAAGGGGGAGTTGAATGTAAGAATCGAACAATTTCTTGAGGTAGTGAGAAATTAAGGGGTTATCTCTTTCAGATCACAGTGCGGACAGCATCGCGATACGATGATTGTCGTCTGCTTCATTTTCCTAATCTAAAGCTGATATTCAAACTGAACTGGATATGCCTGGCAAATCCGAATGATCATCACGCAGTGATACCCTGTGCACCCGATAAACTCCCTGAATACTCCAGTAATCAAGTTCATGACTCATTTCGAGCGTTTCGATCTCAAAACCTTAACATTTGGGTCTCATTTGAGACCAAACCAACTCCGGGGGACGATCCAGAGGCTGATATTCCAAGTTTAGTACTCTACGGCAGCACGTTGCGATGGTTTGAGAGTTTAAAGTTGATCTTGTCAGGAGTGACTCGTCCTACTCGTCGGGGACATGTTTTTAATAATGTTCGGCCGAGGAAGAAGCAGCTGAGCCGTCACTACAAACGCGCTAATCTGCAAATGAGTCTGCATAGATTCCAAGTTCTCTATTGGATGTCACATGCTCTGCATAAGGGCTTTCAGCTGAATGGTGGACGGGTGTCTTTTAGTTCTGAGCACTGTTTGACACTTTGTCCGATTGATGATGGATTGATCCATCGACCGAGGGCAGACTGGTCAACGGTATACATGAACTGCGAGCTGAATGACGCAGAAATCTGGTTGAAAAGTATTCTCACAGAGAAGCTAGACAGCAGTTCGGAAAATATCTCCAACACTGATGCGTTTAAGATTGTTCGGTTTTACTTCTTGAGCGTAGCCAAGGTGTCCTATGGAAGAGAGGCACTTATTCCCAATGAGGAGGATTCAAAAGGAAAAACATCTACGCCCACCCACAAATTGGTTGTATATGATTTAAAAGGCGCCTGGACTAAGAACAACCGTGATGTGGCATTTGCTCTCTTCGATTCCTTCATGAAGTCTCAGAAACTAAAGAACAACCTCTCCACCGAAGCGGTGAAAGGATTCCGCAAAGAAGGAAACTCGAATTTCCTCAAAAATCGGCGCAGTGAAAGCGGTACTGCTACACCAGAGGTTCTTCCGATTGGGGCGGAGAATTCTTCGACAGCGATTAAAAAACCACAGCCAGCTAGTCATGCAACGGCGATGCTCCAGCAACTAATAGCCGAAGCAGATCACAAATTCAATGTGTACAGCGATGATCAGAGTACACAGTCTAGAGAACTACAGCTGCAAGGACTACAGGCGTGTAATATTCTGGATGTAATCCACGAGAACTGGTCCATATCGCTGGTGAACTCTCAAGTCCTTCTGAAGGGTTGTGAGACGTCCGGTTATGTGATTATCAGTGCAGCAAAAGCGGAGATATTGCAAAGAGTACATCGTCCAGTATGGAGAGATCGATCATTGGTGTCAAAGACTACATGGAAAGGTTTACTGGAGTGCATGCAGTACTATGCCACCGTCAGCGCTGGAGAACATGATTCATTGCTTGAGAAGGAGATTATGTGGTTGACTGTGGATAATATTCAGGAGAAGGACAAAGATGCTACAGTAATAAATGATTTACCGGATATTCCCCACCTTGTAGGAAGTGGTCGGAGTGTGGGAGGAGTAGTTTCAGAGACCGTTGGCGCTTCTTCGATTTCAGATGCTGGTGAAACGCAACCGGTACAACTCCAACGTATCGTATCTCGGTGTAAATGTGAGTTTTTCTATGTAAGCTACGGTGATGCAGTGGATCCGAATACGATCACTGAAGTCCCACCGCCTCCGTCGGAGGAGACCCTAAGTCCATGGGAAAAGCAAGACGATCCAGTTGATGCGTTCACTCTTATGCATCACGATTTGGATGTCTGCACGAATTCCTTGCAATACGCAATGATCTTGGACATTGTTAACAATCTCCTGTTGTATGTGGAGCCGCAGAGAAAACAGGCTTTGGAGAAGTTAGCCAGAATGCGATTCCAACTGCAGTTGTACTCTAGTGAGGATCAGAAGCGACCAATTCAGCATCTGCAAACCCAGATTCGTAGCCTTTTGATGAAGATTCGCTCGCTTGAGAAGGACATACATTTAATAGGAAAAGCTCGAGCTGAGGAGGGCGATTCCAGAGAATTGCGTCATGATTTTGAGCAAGTTCAGAAGTCCATACGCGAGAGTAAAGAGGAACTTAATAACCTCAGTGAGGAGCTGGATATGATGTTGCTGTGTTACAAGGAAACCCAACTGTCAACCATGAGCAAAATCACTAACGTTCGGGCTAACAAGTCAGTGACCATAGTGCGTGCCAATGAGATTTGCTTCAAGCGCGCACAGTGGCGACTCACAGAAACCGATGGTCAGATAGGTATTGCAGATCTCGTTCTCAGTGGTTTTCTCTACACCAAGAAATCGAAAAGTGATGACTCGGTGGAGCATCTCCTAGAACTCGGCAATATTCGAATGAATAACTTAATTCCTCGAGAAATCTACAAAGAAGTGATCTGCCCAACGGAAATTCAAAAAGACATGCCAGTGGATACGCACAAAAGAGTGCTACGCGTTTTCTGTCGCGAAAAACCTCCAGTTGGTGGCATTTCAGTGAAGGAGCACTTTGAAATCAATGTGGCACCCATCACCATAGCCATCACAAAGAAATTCTACAGCACAATGTTGAAGTTCTGCTTCCCCGATCGAGATGCATCCGAGACCGAGGCTGTTGATGATATCGAGGAAAACTCCTCGGGCAGCTCATCATCCTCACAAAAGTCTTCGAAGAAGCCATCAAAATCAAAGAAGAGTTCCAAAGACTCTGAATTTTATGTAAAAATAGAAAAGGACGACGTAGAAAAGATGAAGGAGAGAGCGGAGAAAAATAAACTTTTCATTTACATTAAAATTCCTGAAGTACCTGTCCGCGTCAGCTATAAAGGAAACAAGGAAAAAAATTTAGAAGATATTACGGATTTTTCATTGGTCATTCCGACTCTGGAATATCACAATGTTACATGGACATGGTTGGATTTGTTATTAGCTATGAAATCGGTTAGCAGACGTGTGATACTCTCACAGGCGATCAAGCAAAAGTTGCAAATTCATAGAAGGCAACCGCTGACATCGGCCGGTGAGAGAGCATCACCGCAAGAGGAGGATAAGGCGAAGATGCTGTTTGGAAATCGATTAGCGGTGAGTTCGAGTTTTGTTTGTTTGTACTTTTGTAAAAGGATTTTTTTTTTTTTCTTTTTTCTAGAATGAAAATCGCAGCCAACGGAAGGGAGTTTTCAAATTCACCGCAAATAATCCAAAATAGTCAAAAGAATTTATTAAATTATGTTTTTATCTACCAAAATAATTCAGTGTTCCAATGTACGCCAGTGATAATAAAGCTACTAAACATAAATAGTCAAAGATGGAAAAATCCTCTCCTTCTCGCCCCATTCAACAAGTATTAATAGCGAATTTGTTAAACACAAGAAAACAAAAAAAGGCTCTTATTCGATTGGTGTAAAAAACTTAAGTAATAAATATAATTTATTTTCAATATAAATCTGAATGTGGAAAGACTGTTTTTTTATTTCGAAAAGGGTTGTTGATGCATAACTTCGTCATTGTATGACAGAAAATGCAGTAGCAGTTGCCTTTCTAATGAAAAGTTAATCGATAATCTTCGGAGTGTCGAACTGTGATACAAGATGTTACAGCGTGGTTTTCCGTTCAAAAAAAGAAACAACATACGAAGGCCCGTAGATGTTCTGACTGTTAAAAAGTAAAGTGAAGGATATCATCAATATGTAAAAAGGGTTTTTCAATAGGGACATAACAATTTTGTATTTTACTACAAAGGCACCCTTAAACTTTTGTTATGATCTGCCAATGTCAAAACGTCAGTCAAGGTTTACATTTTTATCATGGTGAAGTTCATGAACGAGCAGCGTTTGGAAATTATTAAACTTCTGAGTCGGTGGTTGCAATTTTAAGAGCTTCAAGTTTGAAGCAAATCCTGAATTTCATTGAAAAATCATCTTCAGCGATGAAGCTCATTTTTGGCGTAATGGCTTTGTCAATAAGCAAAATATGAATTATTGGACAGCAACAAACCCACATGTGCTTCAAGAGACTCCATTGCATGCACCAAAAGTGACCGTGTGGTGTGGATTTCATCTCGGAGGTGTGATTGGACCATGTTACGGTCAATGGAATTCGCTATCGTCCCATCTTGGTAGACTATTTTTGGCCAGAAATGAATGAACTTGACATCAGTGATATGTGGTTCCAACAAGCTGGTGCCACATGCCACACAGGCTTGTCAAACAATTGATCTATTGAATGGGAAGTTCGGTAATCGTGTAATCTCGCGAAATGGTCCGGTCGAATGGCGAGCTCGCTCATGCGATTTAACGCCGATGGATTTATTTTTATGGCGTTACGTTAAGTCGTTGGTTTATGCCAACAAGCCAACAATGTTAGGGGAGCTCAGGAAGAATATCGAACGCGAAATTGCCAACGTTCCGGCCGATATGTGTGGAAGAGTGGTGGAAAATTGGCTCCAAAGAATCGATTGCTGCAAACGTGCTCGGGGTGTTCATAAGAACGAGGTCGAATTCCATACTTAAATATAACATGTGTACTACATCTGGAATAAATTTCAGCCCGATGTCTCAATTATTCTGTGTTTTATTTAAATACAAAATTGTTATGTCCTTATTGAAAAACCCTTTACTTCATTTTTCTTTCTTAATTTCCTTATGGGCAAAGTACGTGACAGGTAGTATTACATTCATAGTTGTACCTATTTCATAATTTTGTGACTTCCGTGTTAATAGTCGATCTTGCCATATCTAAAAGGTGGGCCATGAAAAGAGTACAATTTTCGATCATTTACGGAAAATAATTAAATTTAAATGCCTACCACAGCTGGCTTGGCAGTAGCCCATCCTGTCAACCCAATTTTGCAGTATATTTTCTATGGTTCGTGGCTCTATTTTACGAATAGCTCGATAAATATTGTGCTTAAGTGCCTGAATCGTTTCTGGATTGTCAGCATTACAATAATCTTTAACAGCATCCCACAAAACAGTAAAGGCTGAACTATAATAGTCGGAAGCTAACGTCATAATTCTACGTTAAGTTTCCATCACAACTGTCAATTGCTCAAGTAGCCCATAATAGGCGTATGTGTTCGGAAGCAAAGGTTCTCGTCCGATCACCGAAATCAAGCACCATCGGGCGCTGTTAGTACTTAGATGGGGGACCGCTTGTCAAGTTTTTATATGTACACTTACGAAAAAGCGAATCCATTCGCCCTTTCGTAAGTGAGCAAAAGTGAACGAAACTTAACAAATCGAAGCAAAAGCTGTTATGGTCACACAATACAAATCCTGTGTATTCGCTCTGTTTCGGAAGTGGTCGTACGAAAGCATTCTACTATTATAGTTCAGCATTAAATCCAACGTCGTTAAATCGCAGCTCCGCGGAGGTCAAGCAACATCACCAAAACGGTTGATTACACGATTATTGAATTGCCAACAAATCAATTATCATACCTCTGTAACGTTATCTTCAAGGAAAAATGGTATAATAATGCAATTCCACAAACCACACTTTCGACAACAGCAGCAATATTCTCGGCTGGGCGCACAGGACAAGCACGAGGATAACTTTGCGTAAAACGATTCATTTCGTACCGCAGAGATATGATACTACCTATGTTTCTGTCAATTTTTTGAGCGCGGAAGAGCTGTCAGTGTCAAAATAGCATGTAATTTTAAAAGAAACCAGCAGATGGCCCACCCGCTACTAGTTAAATTATGACTAGCAAACCCACCTGCATTATTTACACAAATTGGAATGACAAAAAGGCACAGCTTCGGGTCGAGGCTTTTCCAACGATACCCAATTTGTCAACATGTAGCCAATTTTTGAAAACCAGTAGAGTACTCTAGTACGAAGTTTTTGTCAAAAACGGAATACGCCATCTGCCAACATGAATGTGAAACTTACCTGGAATATAGTATTAAACCGGCGATTGGTATACATAGTATCGTTAATTTTGGGGTTAGAATACATATTTTGATTTCGTATCGAATTGTGAGTAAATATGAATTTTGAAGTAAAGTGGTACAGCCGTTTAAACGGACGAACAGGCAGATACAATTGAATGACACCCTTTTTCAACTTCTCTGTTACAGTACATATGTGTGTCTTAATATGTAGGTATAAGTGAAAATGATGGCATAGGATCCTTTGAGAAGTGCGATTTAAATTCATAACCCCTGAGCACATGCAACTTTCAACATACATATACATACATAGTTACATTGAAGATAGATTTACGGGTGGCCGTGGTAACATCATCGCTTGTCACGCTGTTGATTCACGGTTCGAATCCTGATGTCAAGCATCATCTATTTATTTCGCATGAAATAAATAAAAAAGTCGATCACTTGCGAAAGCTAAGACAACTCTACTGTGAAGGCATAACACTGGCAGTAGGGTGGTCATATGGCTAAAATGCAACTTGATCGTGATGATGACATCAGGAAGACAGAAAAAAAAATACTGTGAATCATAAGCAACGACAATAATAGCGAAAACAAAACAAAATACTCCCCAGTTATCTGGACAGCCACCCTTGGAAAAATTATTATAAGGATATTCATATCCCCTTTAACACGTGCAAATTATAAAAATAAAATATATATATTCGTCGTGCCAATAAAGTTGAAGAATATCATTTTTCAAAAATTCGATTTACTAAATTGGCGCCCAGCAGCGGCCCCAATGTGTACATATGCACATACGTACATACATTCTTTTTTTCTATATTGTTTTATTATTTTTTACTAGCGTTCCGTACTTAAATGGTAAAACGAAATAATTATGTAGACAACAAGTTCGGTTTGCGACTGCAAACGTACTTTTAAACCATTTTACACCAAACCAAAAATAATAAAAGAAAAATTAGAAGAAATATTTTTATTTTATTTTTTTTTTTGTAAATGGTTCTTGTGTTACGCCCAAGACCAAACCTATTTTTTTCGAAATCCATTCAATGGTGTTTGAGTTCTACGTCTGAACAAGGACGATTTAAGGATTTTTGAAAGCTTGCCTGCTTTATCTTACTCACATTTGCTATATCTTATCCGAAAAGTTAAGTTGTGTGAGGTCGGGACTTTTCATGTTTGCGATGTAAAACTACCACCAGCAAGGACCTAATGCGGATTTCCTCCAAACTCTTTATCCTACAATAAAGTTGTTGGACCCGAATATATTGCCAATTGAATTTCCTATATTTTTTTTCCGTTTCTGGTGCGCACAAATATTGAAAAGAGTACGCTTTTAGTTCCATCTTTATGGGCGGGTTTAAACTGTTTTTATATTTTAACAAAATGTTAGACTAAAAAATTAGATCAATGAACTAAAAATAAAAACAAGAACCACAATTCACAACCATCCGGGGCCTACAGTTTTATGCCGTATCCGAACGGCGTAATTGAAGTCGTTGGAACTGGAATTTAAACCCAAACTGTCCGCTCAGTAGTCCAACGCACTAATCACAGAGCTCCAACGCCAAAGTCAGATTTTTAGATATTTTTAAATAATTGATTTTAGTCTACTCGTTTTTTTTTTATATAAAACTCCATACAATGATTTTTACTATTTGTGGCAACAACTATTTCTGTATTTAGTGCGACATTAATCACCAGAAATACGTGCGACTCTTATTCTTCATCAAAATCGGTTCGGTAGTTTTGTCTCTACATATGCCACTTCAAGATTTTTCATTTCTCATCCACAGGTGCAAATTGATATGTTTACCGTATACCTGGTGAAAACGCCAACATGGAATTGTTAACAAAAAATAAAACACGATTTATATATTTTTAAATTCCACTTTATTTTTTAACAAACCAATAAGCTGTTCCTTGGGAACTAATTAACAATTCGAACATTTTACAAAGACACACTATGGGAACGATCTCTTGGCTATATGTCCAGGATACTTTTCCCGATACTTTAGTCCAGTAACAAGTGTCGAACTCTTAGGGAACGCAGTCTGTCCATTGAATTTGGTGTCTGTTTCTGGATTAAATCGTACATATTCGTATTGAATATGAAGATTTGGTGGCAAATCCGCTTTTTTTAGTGCGTCATAAGGTACTGTGGTATCAACAGAGGTTTTGTAAAATTGAATGACGTCATCTAATGGTACAAAAAACATGTAATTTTTCTTAAATAAGCATTCATTGATTTACACGTTATTATTCTCTTACCAATAGTATTAATCTCATGCACTTGAGAGTTGGGAACACTATGTTTGAAATTTTTAAAGCACGCATCAAGGAATTTGAACTTTTCTTCTAAATTTGACAGGCTGTGGTCTGCTTTGGTGGAGATATTAAGGCCGGTGCAAATTGCTTGAATTTGTGCAGCAACGTCTTTAGGTGCATCGTAGGGTTTGAAAGGACGGAGGAAACTGAAAAAGATTTAATTTTAATTTAAGTATTGAGAAAAATTCATTGGGGATATGCCGCTGATTTGCAAATCGTTAAAAGTCAAATTATTTTATATTATCACTTCGTAAAAACTAGTAATGGGCTGAATTTGTGTACCTAAATACGGGTATGTTATGGACCAAATGATTAATGCAGTTTTATATGATACATACGAAAGCGCGAACAGTATATATATTGACCGGACAAAGCGATTAATTGAAGTCTCTGTCAATAGGGTGGGTTCAGCCTATCTCGGGTGCATTATGCGTAATGGCTGGTAAAAGTGATAAATTAATAGATATTTACTCGTATATATACAAATCATAGCCCAGCAAAATTCAAAGCAACATTTTTGCTAGAGATTTTTCTTTCTGGTAAACAGCTCGAACAAATTCAAAGGCAAAATATTAGCCTCTACTAAAGTCTCTACACAAATTTTGCAAACATTTCAGTCCGATACAATAAATTGGAACAACAAAAATACCGTTCAAAAATACTAAGAGGCAATTATTGTTTTCGCAAAAATGTTTGATCTTAAGATTTTGATCAGTCCAGTAATCTAGGTATAATAGTGGAACTAAAAAAATAGGTTTTTCAATTCTCTCCGTCTGTCTGTACCTAGGCTTGAAGCCTGAACGACTTAAGGATTTTATTCAAGCTTCATATCTGGGGCCTGCGAGCTAATGCTAATGGTCAGATTAAAATCTCAATTCTAACCTAAAAATAACTCAACTTTACTATGGACCGACTTTAATAAATTCAAATTTTCTCAAAAACAAAGAGGCTGCAAACTCAGTTTTCGGACATTGGCTTTTCTCGGGCACAAAAAACGACAATTTTTTTCAAAATTGATATCTGAGTCATTTTTGACATACATATGTACGTGAGGACATGGCATTTCAATTATTGACATAGGTAAACCAATTTTTGTTTGCTTCTTTATCGGTTTTGTCTAAATTTGAAATCTAAACAATTTACAGACAAACAGCACATGTGGAGCAAGTACGTGTGACCCCGACGTGAACTTTATTTGTTGGTACCATTCAACGTGCTTCATTGTGCTGACTTCAAAACTGGAACCTTATTATGTTCAACCATTCTCGTCACTTACATAGATATCGTAATGACAAAATTACGATTAAGTGTTACGACTTTGGACACATCGTTTTTTATCGTTACGATTATGGTATCTGTCATACTACACCTCACAGCATATTTACTATAGTGTTTGTGATGCAATTGTTTGAAAATGTAACGAAAACAAAAGATCGTGAAAATATTGGAACAACAAGTAGGCAGCGTGATATCTTGGTCTATTTTATGGAAAGAAACCACGGCATCGTGAAGAACTATGTACGTATATGTCAAACAATCAAGAGAAATTAACCGACTATTTTAATTTTTTTTTCGATTTTTTGACACATGTCTATTACTACGTTTATATGCATACTAGGTTCAACCCGATTTGAAATTCATATAAACGCAGATCGAGTTCAAATGGGATTGACTCAACTAGACTCAGCTAACAGAGCTGGATCGAGTTAGAAAAATGCATGTATACCTGGGTTGAGTGGTTGAGTGGTTGAACTAACATGTTGCCTCTGTGTGTGCGTGATTTCAGATAACGAATCTAACTAACACTAACACAATCAAAAGCAGAATGTCTGCTATACTTATTGTCAGTTCAAACATGTTTGATTTTTTCAATCTTTCGACTCGGTGTGTAGAAATACTCAGATCGAAATCTCAATTCGATCTCAACTCGATCAAGCAAAGTTAAGGGTGGCCGTGGTGTAGTGGTAACTCATCGCTTGTCACGCTGTTGATACACGGTTCGAATCCTGATGTTAAGAATCATTTATTTATTTCGCATGAAATAAATAAAAAAGTCGATCACTTGCGAAAGCTAAGTCAACTCTACTGTGAAGGCATAACACTGGCAGTAGGGTGGTCATATGGCTAAAATGCAACTGGATCGTGATGATGACATCAGGAGGATGGAAAAAAAAATACTGTGAATCATAAGCAACGACAATAATAGCGAAAACAAACAAAATACTCCCCAGTTATTTGGACAGCCACCCTTGGAGTATACAGAAACTTAATACCACCTGAGTTTCAAACTACACCACTGTTTTTCTCTCTGTCTCTTCCTCTTTCCACAAAACGCACGTGTTCTATAAAAAAAAAAAATTAGTATAAGGGTATTCATTTCCCCTTTAACACGTGCAGATTATAAAAAAAAAAAAAGTTATTTGCGCTTCTAAAAAAGCATGGATTTCTTCTTTTCAGCTGGGCACATTTTTTTTTACATCGTTCTCGTTACACATAATCATTGCATTCGTGGATATCGTCATCAGGAAATCGTTTGTCATGCAATGAAATGGTAACTTCAAACGGCGATAACTCATGAGTCATGAACGTGAGGAGTCCGACTTTTTTTTGTTACAATTTTGAGATCAGCACAATAAAATACATCGAATTAATATAAAGTGTACGACTGGGTCGCACATATGTATTATACTTATGTACATACTTGCATTTATATGCTGTTTATTTGCAATTCAGTTACATTTAAAATTTAAATAAAATCGTTAAAAATATTGTTTTTTTAAAAAACCGTTGAGTATCATATTTGTACGCCATAATCTTTTGTATGTGAAATATTACGCAAATATTGATTTCGAATAAAATCGGTTGAAATAGACAATTTAGAAAAAAAAACAGTTAATAAGAGAAGTACCGTTATAAACATTTATCGTCAAAAACCTGGTACGACATCTATTACCATATGTTCGCCGTATCTCAAATATAAAAATTTTAACAAAAATTCGGTAGAGCGGTTTTCGAAAATATCGATTTTTTCCATCGGCCAATAAGTAAAGGGCTAGAATGAAAATTCCGATTTAGCGAATTGTGACCCTACAGACCCCATACATGAAGTTTGAAGAAAATCTGTTCAGGCGTTTAGGCACATACAGACAGATAGAATTCAGAGACCCAATTTTTACAGTTTCTCTGTCAAATTTGATCACAAATTTCCAGGAAACCAATGCTTGCCCTTATAGGTAAAAAATTACTTGGAAGCTAAATTGCATTCATGCTATCAAAACATTGTCTTATCATTTGAGTACCACTTGAAATTTGAGTGACATTTTTGAGATTTTTTTGCAGGTAGCGTCTTCATGTCTACTTTCATTACAACAATTTGAGAGGGTAAACAGATTTCCTACCCTCTGGATCTCGACAATTTGTGCATTTTGTTTATTATAATTCCTATACCAAAACCCTCGGTACACGAGCGCAGATTTTAAAGGAGCATAATCAATCTAATCATGAGTCATGTGACGATATTTAAATGAATCAGTTTCTCTAAAGATACATATGTATGTATGTATGTACATATTTGCTATTGAATGCGAATAGATAAACAAACAAGAGCCAGTTACAACTGAAAATTTACATACATATATTTTTTTACAAAATATGTTTTCTGTTTTGAATTTATCTGCAAAGAGAGGAGAGACATTCCACACAATTGCTATTATAATGATGATAATTACTCATTATCTATTTTAAGAGTGGTAATGACGCAAAAACCTTCGCCACTCAAAAACTAAAAACAAATCAACAAAAAAAAAAAACCCATTCTCGGTTTTCGAATACAAAATTCTTAATGTTCGAAACTATGATCAAACAAAAGATCGATAAAAAAAAACACCCAAACCCGAAATGATGATATGACTACAACTTAAGAGAGAGCCGTCACTCTCTCCCACTCTCATGAATTAGGGATTTTTCTTCTCCTCAAATCAGGAGAAATAATTTCCCCAAGAAATTAACCCACACAGGCTAAACCTTTATGACATGTGTAGGAGTTCCCCTCACTAGGCATTTATCACTCGTTCGCTTTTATCATGACAATTGCTCGATTTACCCCCCCAATCTTTTTTTTTTATTCTGTATCCTACCAAAACAATAAAAACAGGAGGAGTATAATATATGATTTCTCCTTCCATATGTATGTATACACACCCTTTAGAGGCCAATGATTTTCCCACCGAATCAATACTACGGGCACTCACTGCAGGTCCACCCTTCTTCTTATTACCAGAGGATGAATAGCATTTGGCCAATTGCAGAAAAATCTGTAAATAAGAGAGATATATATAAAAATGTTGGAAAATTTCCTTGTAGTTTTTTTATATGCCGAAGCCGACAAAAGGCGAAAAATTTCTGTTATGTAGTTTCGGTCGAAAATATATTATACCACTATCGCTGTCAAAAAACCAGCAGCTGTCAAAATTTTTTCTTTCACCCTCGCCGCAGACAACGTGAAGTACAAATTTCGTGTGGTGGAAACCACGATTTTTTCAATTATACCAGAAAAGACAAATCAAGTTTTTATCACAATTTAATTCTTTTCTTTTAGGCAAACAAATTGGTGGGGATTTTAATGTAATTACTTTCGTATAACTTACGTTTCGTGCAAAAATGTGTTGACCCGTTTTACGTAAACTCACTTGCCCAAGCCCCGCCATCGTGAAATAGACACTGATGGGCAATTGAGAATGTGTGAAATCTTTAAGGGGATTTTTTCTTATTTTTTCCCCCTTTGCGCTTGAGAGTGTTTGTTAGAAAAGGATGACAGGTGTCGCGATTTGAGGGCTCTTTTGAGAAATCTATAGAAATTCAGATGAACGCTGGAGTGTGTGTGAGTTCTTCAAACGAAAATTTAATTCCTTCTAGCGAAATCACTTTTGGATTAAAAAAAAGATCTGCGTTTACACATGCGAGAGATATATTGACTTTTCAAAAAGATTTTTTTTTTTTTTTTGTCAAAATAATTACGTACTAAAAACGTAATGACAAGAATATGATTTCTGATGAGCTTTTCAAAGCTGTAGATCCCCAAAATAAACGTAGATTGGAGTTAACAGAGTTAATTGTTACCTATAGAGTGATATTTACTTCAAATTTTGCAGCGGTTTGAGTTTTAGGAATTGGTTACGACGGTTGAGTCTTGAGTTCCCTTTTATTGTATAAAATTAAATTCTTTGGGATTTGAAATCGTGCAGTTTTTAACTGTGAACAAATAGTTAAAGTAGTAATTGTAGATTTTGACATTATGTACGAGATAGGTTGATGACAACAATTTTTGCAATTCTGCCGCATCTTTAAAAAATTACGCACATTTTTGGAAACTCCAACGCCATTTAATCAATTACGAATTTGAGAACGTACAAAAACGTGTATGCAGTAAACTAACAAAATAAAGTGCACCTACATACATATGTATGTATGCGCTGTTCATTTGCAAATCACTCAGATTCTAAATTTAAGCAAAAATGTCAAAATACCTCTTTTTTTAAATAATCTAAGAAATAAAAAAAATATTTTGGCAACTTACCAAAATTTGGTATGTCACTTTTCAATCATCATTTTCAAAAATCATTGCGCCATATCCGAGAGATAACCAGTGTGACATTTTTCCAAAAAGTTGGTACGTCATCTAATAACATATGCCTAAAGCCCAGCACATACTTTGATAAAAACAGTATAACTTGCTTAGAAACATCTAAACAAATGTTCGCGTGTTCTTTGTTTTCCATTCTTAATGGAAAATATTTATCTTTATGTAAAAATACATCCAAGTGTGTACATACGTATTTTCGGGGAAATGTTTTTCCTAGTGGAATAAAAAATAAGTGTAAAGAAAACAAATTCAGGCTGTAAAAAATAGAATTTAATGGGATTTCCGATTTCGCGTCGAATTGTGACCCAACGGACCCTTAGACATGAAGTAAGCTGTAAGTACACATGTAGACGAACAGAATTGGCGGACCCATTTTAAAAATGTTGATATTTCAGTTACCCTAAGAAAACAAATATTTTTCCACCTCATCATGCAAAGTACTCGTACATATCAAACTAAAGATAAAGTTGTAAGAAGTTGAAATATATTTTTCGCATATCTCCGAAAGTATTAATGAAAAAATTGGAAGTATATAAAGTCGTAAGGAAAGCAAATTGTGTGGCTCACGCAACTTTTAAGAAATAGCTGAATATGTGGGGCAAACAGTAACATCATCATTTCTTACCATAACTCCATCCCATTTCGACAATTTCTAGACAGACGGCATCTATATACTGAACTTCGTTTAAATCTTGAGTTAAGCGTATAAGGCAGATGATTTAAAGATTTATTAAACCCAGGCCCATATCCCACCAACTTTGACCAATCTTAACTTACAACACAAATTTTATCAAAGTCCATTCAGACGCTCTTGAGTTAGACGGGTAACTGGGATGATTCAAAGATTTTTCGAACTATGCTCTCTACATCTCACCCACACCCTATTTTGTTGTAACTAGCTACATATCAGAAAAACTGTTGTAAGGCGTCTCAGAACAGATAAACAGGCTAACATGGAACAAAAAGTATAAACGATTATGGTTTCCTCTTATTTGGAATGTAAAACTACACTATCTTAGCAATGATTTTCTCACAAATTCTTTTGAAATTTTGCATATCAAACATTATTCAAAAGAAGGGGCATAGTTGTTGAGCTTTTTGTTCAACAAATTTTATCAGAAAAAAATATTTGTTACATTTCAAAATTTGTTAGATTCCTAACTTTTAGTTGATATATCGCTAGATGAACAGCACTTTATTTTGTTTTTGTTGTACATTATACGCCCAAAACTGGCCTCCAAAAAAATTTTCTTTTCAGTTCGCGGAGTACTATACATTTAAAGAATTTCAGCTCTCTGGTTCGAACGATACAAACATCACAAACGGGTAGATAAACACCGAGTTGAATCCACAAATGGTCCGTTTTAGCATTTAGGCACCTAGCACTAAAAACCTACAATCATTTTTATAAGTAGACACAAGTAAAGGCCGAACTATAATAGAAGAATGGTTTCGTATGCCCACTTCCGAATTAATGCGAATACAAAGGTTTTGTATGGTATGACCATAATAGCTTTTTGCTTCGATTCGTTAAATTTTCGTTCACTTTTGTTGACTTACGAAAGAGCGAATCCATTCGAAAATTTGACACAACAGCTCAAATGACAGGCAAAGCGATTTGGCAGTTGCTTCTGGACACATACGCCTATTATGGACTACTTGAGCAATTGACAGTACTGAAGGAAACTTAACGTAGAACTATGTCATTAGCTTCCGACTATTGTAGTTTAGCCTTAAGATTGTTACGACTACTTACACGTCCACAACAAACTTTGTGCGATGTTCCTCCGTTCAATTTTATGTTTCAAAATGTAGCGTAATCATTGTTCTACAGATGAGCGGTGTCTATATTTCATACATGTTTCCAAAAGCACAGGACAATGACCCTGATGTCATCAAAATTGAGGGGTCTTTCGAAATACTTACGTTAGTTCTTGTGAATTGTTCTAGTACATACGTACTCTTAATCAGAAATTGCACTAAAAATATAACGCAATAATCTGTCTCAAAACAAAGTCATTCCATTTCACAAAATTTTAATGATTCAACAACGGCCACACAGTTGTTAACGGCAGCAACAATCAAAAACTCCAATTAATCAACTCGCGGTGTAAACACAGGCAATGTAAATTTTCCCTTGTTTGCTAAAACGAGAAGCTCTCATGTTAGAAAGGGAAAGACAACTTTTCCGACACATCCACAATTTTGAATCAATCGAAAACAGTTTTGGGTTCATCGCGGTTAATCCCGTCGAGGCGAAATAGACTAAAAATTACGATTTCCAATTACAAGCAGATTTTCAAAATAATTTTTCACTTTCAAATCAAAATCTAAAAAAAAAGTCTTCAGAATAGTAACTATACATAAACATTCTGTAATAAAATAGAGTGAATTTTTCCTGTGGTGTTTTTTTTTTTTCTGTGAATATATTGGGGCAACTGTGTTGGCGGCGTGTGCGTTGAAAAAAAAAATCGAAAAGAGATTTAATGAGTTTTTGCCGACACTGGCAAAATGAGAGATAGCCATATAATGGAAATATGCTTAAATTAAGGATTACATTAAATTGTACTTGAATTTGCAAAAACCCTAATTATTGCCATTCAAAAATAAACCACATAAATAACTTTCTAAAGAACATTTATAAAATGATTTAAAAAAGAACCCATCTCCAAAGAGAGTATTGGAAAAAAAAAATTTCCCTCTCTTCTCCTTTGGTGTGCGATGCAGAAAACGAACAATGTGTGTGTAGAAAAGAGACAGATTAATCGTGGGGGAACATTTTTCTACACCACTTCAAACTCCCTCTGTGCTGACAGTAGTGGTGGAATAAATAAAAGTATATGGTGAATATATACTTCATTGTGTAGTTATGTGTGTTGGATAGAGGAAAAACTCTTCAATTGTCGCCATTTCCATCACCACAGTCGTTAACGTCGTGTCGATGTCGCTGTCCGTCGTTCGATTGAACTCTCCGCAGAGCACTACTACTAGAGGAAATTTCTTTTATTCAGAAGAAAAAGAATTTCAATAAAATTTCTAAAGTACATCATAGAAAAAAAATTAAATCCCAAAGCTTCTCTAATCGGTGTGCGAATAAATTCTATAAAATTGTCCGTGTTGTACTGTGAAAAGTTCCAAAACCAACGTAAATTGCACAATTCCGTGTTTCGAGTGAGGGGAAATATCAGAGAAAACGCATCTAAATGTCAAAAATTTAAAGAAAATTTGTAAAAAAAAAAAAAAAAAAATTCAATTCAAACCTGCAACCCACATAATTTTTTCCTTGGTTATTTATTTCATCTTTTTTTTTTGTATAAGAAAGTAGAGTGTGTACAAAGAAAACGGGTGAGAGAGGTGTGTAGAGTGGGAAAAGCAAAAAAAAAAAAGGTGAAAAAGAAGCACAAGCCTGTTCTTTTTTTTTTTCCTTAACGAAAAAAAGAAAAAGTGAGAAGAACGAATTGAGAAGTAAAGAAAAAAAAAAATCTGGATTTTCGGCATAAAAGTGAATGCAAAAAATTACAAGTATACACACAAACACATTCGCGTAGAGTGAGTGAGAAGAGTCGTGAAATTAGCGGTGCAGTGAGTGAGGTGTACTCTGTGTGTGGTGAGAAAGTAACATGAAGTGTCAATTTATGAATTTTGACATGTAACAAATAGATAATGTCCGTATTTTTCACTAAACCTAACGAAATACTGAGGATTTTAATCGAATTCATAAATATTTCTTAAAGGCCCAACCAAAGTGAAGGAAAAGTACTCGTTTGTAGGAAAAAAAATATCCTAAAAACCAAACACATTCAATTCAGCTAGTTGAAAAAGAGAGAGATAAGAATGGATATACGTGCCGCCTGAGTAAGGAGGAGAAAAATATACACACTGTATGTGTGTGCAAGTGAAACAGTTGATCCATCTCCCTCCCACAATGGAGTGATGAGTAAATTAGTATCGTTTCTCCTTCCCTATCATATCCTCATTTCTATAGTGTGAGTGTGTACCAATACACTTGCTGCTTTATGCATATAGATAATATATAATTCGTGTTTTGTACTCGTCGTGTTGTTCATCGTCGTCGGCGGTATAATATTATTACCAGTGTGTGCAAAGGAAGAAAAAAAAAATCCCAAAAAAAGGAAGAAGTTCCTTTTTGAGAATACATAATAGGAGGAGAATCCTCTGCAGTAGTGTGCGTGTTTTTCACTGCTTCTTCTTCTCTTCTATAAGTGGAAAAAAAAAGAAATATAAAATTCTGTTTAAATGTGTGGTGAATAATAATAAATTTTTCTCTCAACGCGAAGAATTGATCACTACACAACTACCAACTAGTGTTTCATCTCTCTATTTTGTTGTTTTATATATATCATTGTGTTTTCTGTTCTCTAATCGTGTGTATAAAAAAAAATTGTAATATATTTTTATCTAAATTATACTAATGTAAATTATATAAAAAAAAAATTAAATAAAGTGTAATTGTGTAAGAAAAGAAGTAAATCAATTAAAAGAAAAAAAAAATTCAATCGAAAATGAAAATGAGGTGTGAAGAAATATACGAACTATGACGCATCAAAATCACCAGACTAACGGCGCAAGTTTGGAGGATTGCCATACAAACTTTTTTGCCTTGGTATGTATATATACATTTATATTCGATTTTACCCCCCTTTTTTTCATGCATTCACACCATTTACACACATACTCATACGGAATCTAAAGAGTCACAAACTGGCACCATAGCAAGTAAATTTGAGGGGAAAATAGAAAACAGTAACTATACCTAGTAGCAGTAGTCGACGACGGCGACGAGTAGCAATGGAATATAAAAATTAAATAAATAAATATATTGGGGGGGGAAATGGAATGGAATGAATGGTCGGTTGAGATGGTGTGGTGTTGGTGGAATTGGTAGTAAAAAATAAAAGACGACAAAACTGTTATTTAATTAATAAAAATTTAATGTAATAATAGGTATATTAGTGTACCTATAATGTAATAAGCAACGAAAAAATTGTTTTTTTTTTTTTTTTTTTAAGTGGTGGCCAAATTTAATTACATACCTACACCATGGTGGATACGTGAATGTCATTGACGACGGTGGTAACGTAACCACTTTTTTGTTCTATGCTTTGTAATGAATTTAGGAAGAATATTATTTTATTTTATAGTATGTAGGTAGATAGGTACAGACATTGGTCGCACCAATAAACTAACTTATGCTCACTACGGAAGGTTTCTCTTTTAAATTAGAGTTTAGTACATTTTTTTTTTCTTCTCTGTTTTTACTAATTTGTTTATGCGGTGTTGCCAGGTTCCGTATTTTGTTCGTTGGATGGCTAGGTTTTATATACATACAATACGCACATAGTTGTGCTATATAATCAGTCTTAAGTATGTATGTAGTTATGGAATTGGATCTTCAATTGAGTTTTTAGTATTAAAGTTAGGGTTCGAATTAAACAATACGTGAACGGATGGCGCGTCACGTAATTTGTAGGTCTACTATATTAAATAAATTTGAATCGTTTAAAAGAAAATGTAAGTAGGTACCTCTACATTTTCAAGATAAGTCAACAAATTTAGCTACCATAAAATACCAACGAATATGTTGCCAGAAGTTGATTAACGTGATTGAACTAATTAGCCTCTAAACGACGCCGATTTACACGATTAAAGGTTAATCGCTTTTATAAGCTTAACTTATCTTAATAATCTTTTGACAAATTGTATCAATGATAAATTTAATTGAGGTTTTAAGACAAGGGTGGACATGTATGAATACTCTCATTATTAGCGGATAAATGAAAACTCATTTTGTTCATTGTGATAAGCTGGATTCGGAAGGAAAAGACACCTATGCGAGGTCGAATGAATTTGATCTGCTAGTTATAACTTCTTCGGTGAATCTACTTTTTTTTTTTGATTTTCTCATAACATATTTGCTTGCAGCAAGCCTTGCTCCAAACTTGCGGCGGTGTAGGAGTAGTTCTCTCCAACAGGCTAAATTATCATCCTTTTTGACTTCGTAGATTCAATATTAATTTAATGCCAATTGCCTGGACATAAACAAATTTGGTCCTGTTTGCGAAGAATCGGAACAGTAGGCCTTATCAAAAGAAAGTGTCTCATGAATAGACATGAATTTTTCTCAAAAGTCTTTTTCGTCGCCTGCGACCGAAGACTACTAATTTTTTTCAAGTAGGAGTAAGAGAAAGCTCTTTATTGCGCATATGTACGAGTACATGCATAAGAACCTAAGTTTTCGTATGGATTTTTTGTTTCTATAACATGGGTGACTCCAATTATTTTACTCAATGGGCCCACGTCTGGTCTAAAGTTATCTAATACATTCTGCAGCCAACTCTGTGAACAACAGAGTTGGTTCAAAGCAACTCAAACTTTTTAAATGTCTCACACTGCAAATTCGTTCAGTGACCGAAAGTTGTGTCTATCAGATAAAATGCAAAACTAGGGGAGTTTGCTATTAATCAGTACTAAGCGCCGATAAAGTCAATGAGAAATTTGAGATCCGCTGACTGTTACTGGCTGGTTGTACATTCTACATAGCTGTATGTTGTGAACACTGATGCTTGGTTTTGACAGCAACTGTTAAAGTAGCGTATTGAGCCTTAGGAATGATTGGTTTGAACAGTTGGCTTAAATGTCTCACACATTTTTTATTGTGAATGTGTTTTTGCTCCTAACTGTCAGTAGCGTAATTTGACACCTAGTGATGCGGAAACATTATGATTTAGCAGTCGAGGTAAACGAGTGGAATTCGGGAACTCCGATTCTACAGATCGTCGGCAGAATACCAACCAAATTAAATAAGTTGCTTTCGGTCGTCAACTTGAAAGTTGTATTTCGGTTGCAACGCCAGCAAAATAAAAAACTATGAGCTCTTCCCCCTGGAAATCCCGGGGATTTAGAGGTGTTTATCCCTCCGTTCAAATGCAAAATACGTTTGGCAATTTCTTACATGTTCTACGCCATAGCATTTTATGCTGCGAAAATAGCTCAATCTCCACGGTGACGTCAGACAAAACCAAAATAGTCGGCTTGTCAGTTGAAACCATCATACCTACATATAGATATATGTATGTACATATGTATATTATGTAAGAATGTACTTTGTATTTTTGTACCATGACACGTTCCTAGGAAATATTTATATGTTTATTTATCTTAATGCTTTAGTAGGTTACTTATTTAAAACTCACTCTGAGCTAATGAATATTATTAGTCTTATTTCCAAAGTAGATGACTAACTTCACACGTTCTCTACATTCACAAAACGTGTGCGTTTTAAATCTCTACAACCTGTTATCGCCACATAATTATACTTAAATTTCCAATATCTTATCACCTACAACTAAAATCCTACCCCAGATGACAAATTGTCTCATCACACAATGAAAACTGGAATGAGATCACCTGGCAATACTGGGAATCAGTGGTTCCTTCTCAGCCATGGAGAGCAACGAAACAAAAAAAAAAAAGACTCCAATGTTCATATAAAAAAATATTGATTCACACTACAAAGAAGTTTGTGTGTTGTACAACGATGATGTCGTCATTGTGTGGTGTTTCTCTTCACTACTGCGCTGCTTAGCTCTGTTGTGTATGTGAATGCAGTGTAATGACAAAATTTCAAGAAAAAGTCAAAGGAGAGGAAGAGCAAAAGTAAAAATATTCCGACGTCGCAATCTTCCGACGGCCTACCAGACTAGAGCTATTACCGAGAAAGAAAACGGATCATCTGTCCGGTGGAAAATTCTTGATTCTAATTTATTCATCTTACACCTGTTTTTTTGCTTGTCAATGTAATGAAAATGTTAATAAAAAAAAAACAAAAGTAACATAATCTTACTGTTTAAGGTTTTACCCGATTTATCTAAGAGTTTTCGTTGTGTGGCATTTACTCTTTATCTTTTCTGCATGCCACCTGTCAAAAAATACGATGTTTTTTTTTTTTTTTTGTTTTTTTGTTAATGACGTTTAAAAGTAGGTCAGTCAAAAACGATTTTTGATTCGAAACATTTTTTGCTTGCATTTGCTGTTTTACAAACAAATACCTACCACACACAAGACCGGCTGTGTATGAAAAAGACTCTCGGAAAGAACAAAATTGGGTTAATAACAACATGAGACACATTGTTGCATAATAAAACCGTTGATTGTGTGAATTTTCTTTGATAGTTTTTTTTTTTTCTACTTGACATTTTTACAAATTTTACAGTTAAAAAAAAAAAAAAGGTTACCAAGTCATCCGGCAATGGCCACTACGAGTGGAATACTCCCGTTAGAGAGTATAATACTCATATACTTTTGCTTAATTATTATGTATGTGCATAGATCTTTCTTTATGATGGTCTTCCTTGCATCTGCTTGGTTGGGCTAACTGCTTGCCCGTTTGTTAAGTTTGTGACTTGTGAATGGAAGCAGTGAAGAATAATTCATTTTTCTTTGCTTTCTATTATGCGAAGCAGAAGTAATAGAAATAAGTTAAATGTAGGTAAATAATAAGTAATTTTTGTTTGCGTTTTGACGTTTTAATAGGTAGTGCGATACCTAGTTGTGTTTGTTGATATGGCAATGACACGCACATTGCTGAGTGAATGCAGAGCAACCGCGGTTGAGTACAACACTGATGGCTTTTACTCGCTTAATAAGTGACTTGAAATATGGTTTAGAATGTAATATCTAGTTGCACACTTATTTGCTTATATTATCGCTTTTTGTTTGTCCACTTTCTTTGATCCTATATACAGTATTAGTCAGAATTTAGCAAATAGCCTTGAGTTCATTCATTTGTGAATTTCGGTTAGAGTGACGGATGAAAGAATTAGGTCAAGAAAGCAATACGCATGCTAAACTCAGAGCAAATTAAAGCTACGGGTATGAACTTATACAGAGCATACACCAACTCTCATATAAAATACGGTTGGCTATTACTGAAACTTTAGCATCGGTTGCCTGATTCTCCATAGAGGAAATCTTCTGAACTGCGCTAAATATAGCTTGTGACTTTAAGTTCATTATGTGAACATCTTAAACCTTTTGCCAGCAAACACATAGGAATTGTGGCTCACCTGTATCTAAGTCGGCCAACAGCATTTCAAGTGAAATTACGTGAATTTAATACCATATTTTGAAAGCTCCAAAATACTAGGTACACTAATGCAAAATAAAGCTGTTGGTTTGAAATTTTAATTGAATTTCTTCGATCTATCAAAAGCCATCTGTGGAAGTTCACAGTAGTGAAAATGAATCACAAGAACTACCTATAGTCTGAGTTTGACTTCTGCTAAATCTAATTTATTACTACGGAAATTTGAAAGCAACTTACAATCAGCTAACCAGCATGAGACTTCAGGGCATTGTTTCGTATCAGTGTAGTCTTCGACCAGGAAAGTCCACCATGGGCCATTGGCTCGGAGGTTGAAGAAAACTCCTGGCTCTATCGATACTCACCACATTTCCATCAGACTTAAAGACGCATTATTATAGCGTCTATAGGGTGGCCGTGGTGTAGTGGTAACATAATCGCTTGTCACGCTACAGGTTCACGGTTCGAATCCTGATGTCAATAGTCATCTATTTATTTCGCATGAAATAAATAAAAAGTCGATCAATTACGAAAGCTTATGTCAACTCTACTGCGAAGGCATAACACTGGCTGTAGGGCGGTCATATGGCTAAAATGCAACTTGATCGTGATGATGACATCAGGAGGACGGAAAAAATTACTGTGAATCATGAGCAACGACAAAAGCGACAAAATTATTTGACGTACTGAAATGCTCCCCAGTTATCTGGACATTACCCTTGGAGTTCACTCCAACGCCACCTAAGTTTCAAACCAACTACACCAATCTGTCTTTCTCTCTTTTTTTTTTTTTTTTTTTTCTCAAAAACGTCCGTGTCCTAAAAATTAATATAATATAAGAGTATTCATAACCCCTTTCACACGTGCAAATTATAAAAAAAAAAGCTGTACGTGTGTGGGCGATGTGACTTAGTGTTGGAGTGCGTAATAAATAAGCGGAAGTTTTTTTTCTCGGTCCCACCTTTCGCGAGCGTCTGACAAATCAAATCGTCATGAGAAGCTTTTCAATCGTCCCTACCATTCATGTGACGCACAGTTTGACAGTTCCTGTATGATCTGATAGCGTTGACACAACCAACAACATTCGGCACGTCTCTAGTGACGAAACATAATATTATAGAGGCGTTGAGAAAAAATAATTATACGCGTTAAGAGACTAAGGGTAGGTTAGTGTTAACTTAGATTTGACTTGTTTCAGATCAGATTTAGTATGGGTTAGCTAAGTTAAGTAAGGCTTGACGCGATATTCCTCACGTACGCGAAAGTGTCTCGCTGACTCAAGAAATGGAGGATTGGGTTGGCCAAACTTTGTCAACGCCATTTGACATGCTTTATAGATTCTTGACGAGCTTTTTTTTCTGTGTACAGGCATAAGTCCTTCTTTCTTTCTTTTTCACACACACACATGACGTATATCCGGCTCGAAATGTATGGAACTCAATAAGAGTATTCAGACATTTCAAGCAGGGTATTGCATGTGAAATTCGGCTTATGGTCAATGGAGCCAAGTAGGTAAATACCACACCAGCAATCCAATATCTTGCAACAAGTACTGGACCATATATTTATGTACTTTAGACCTAATATAGACTCATTTCCCATTTTATTTGCCCTTGAACCACCTTTATTCGTAAAACTTTACATGGCGGCCAAAGATACATTTAAGAATCATCTTTCATTACTAATCACACTTTTGTTGTTTCGTGAAGAAACCAATAAAACAAAAGTTCATATTAAGTTTATTTTTTATGTGAATATCGGATGCTTAAGGCTTTTACAGATTAATATTTGTTTAATGAAATTTCAGTCTACTACCAGCCAGTCTGTCGCTTCTTCTCAACGCTGCGTCAGTCGGCGATGTGTCAGTTCATCTTTGACACATTCTTGCTGCGCGAGTGGAACGAAACGAAAAGTGAAATAATATAATGTTACGTTCCGGAATTAAGTAATGTTATCGTTAATGTTGAAACCATAACATTAACAAAAAATGAAAGCAGTTAAATAATTTTCACTATGAAACGAAACCAAGTCTCCATAATACGTTACTTCCCTATTTTGGAATATTGAGAACACACTAGTACTGCTCAATCATCTACTTCGAAGTAACAAATGTGTACAAATCTATGTATTGTTATTTACGCGGTTATCAGTGTAATAATGATTTAGACAAATAATTATTTAACCTGCTCCGGTAATATGATTGATTTCTCATTCTTTGACACCGAATATATAGCTCTCTTTGAATTAATCAAAATCTTTATGTGTAGTGAACAAAAAATATGAATCATGTCATAAAAAAATGCATTTATTGAAGCTAAAAAATGACACCTGTCACTACACATTTCCACTACGCAATTGAATCAAAACTTAGGCTCATGTTTTTATTGCCACAGTTGTCGATTCATTCGTTCTCATAGATTCCATTAGAAAAGTAAATAATAAACAAATTCAAAACGTAATAAACAAGAAAAAACCACTCTATTGCTCACGACTACCTACTACTCGCACAAAAGCCTACTTCCTCTGCTCTTTCTCTGTCCATCTTATTTATGCAATCGATGCTTGCATTGTTGTGCATACTCTTTTTGTTTCATTTATACCACCCGCTCTCCCAATTAAATCAATTTTAAGGCCACACTCTCATTCGTAAAAATAGGGATTAGTAGCTAATGTAAGATTACCCAAATTAAATTTGTTATTGTTTATTTTTTTCTTCTTCAAATTGTTTACATAAATCTAGTTTTGTATTGATAAGCTGCTGACTAACACTTGAGAATGGAGAATTTGTCAGTTGTATTGAAATATTAAAAATATATGTAGGTACCTACGTAACTTAAAAAAAAAAAAAAAAAAAACCACACGCATTCATCATGTCACTTGCAAATGACATGATGACACACGTAGAGAAATGTCAATGTACCCCCTACCTATATCAAATCTATGCACGAAATTGTGACATGTATGTAGGTTTGACATTTAGAAACGCATTCAACTGGATAAATTGAAAATAATGACAATAAAAGAGGCTGCATACGAAATGTGCGTCATAGATTTATTTAAAGGAACAATATTCTCTGCCATGAGCGCGCATTCTAATAAAAGTTCTATTATCACAATATTGTTACACACAGAATTCCTTGACAGTAATCAAATTTGACATTTTGTGATAAGATTCCGTTTGTGGTAATGAAACTAAATTAAAATAAAAAAAAATCTAAACGAAACAAGTACGGATTGACCTACGTAATAACTAATATAACATGGCAAAAACCAATACTGATAAGGTTATCAGAAAACAAATAAATAAAATGGTATGTGTCCGCTCACCCACACCCACACACAGACATATTGGTCGAGATATTGTAAATTCATGTTTTTCTCCCCCCGCACTCGCGCTTTTCCAACGAATGAAATTCAACACACACATTGAGTGTTGCTTGGAGGTGAGAAGTAATAAATTAGAGCTGGCAATATCGGCCTATTGTGTGACGTTTAAAATAGCGATACCGCTGCCAACTTTCTTAGCTGTCTCTCTGCGATAAGACGGAGTTTTTTTTTTTTTCTTCTTTTCGTTTTTACACTTTAGAAAGATAGTTCTTAAATCTTACATAAAAAAAACAAAAAGCATTTTTGTATTTTACATGTTTTCCCTTATATCTTTTTCGGCGACATTGGAATTCATGGAAAATCCCCAAAGCAAACAAGGTTACTACAAAGTGGCACTACTTTTTCGCCGCTCGTGCGCTCTATGTATTGCTTTATATTTATGAAAAAAGCAAAACAACAAAACAAAACCTATTTAACTACTCTCGTCGTTCAGGTACTCTGTGGTGCTGATTTTGTTTATAAGAACAAAGTCCAATTGAAAAACAGATTGGAATTGAGGTAAAAATGTCACAGAAGATGACAGTTGTTGTGAATGTGTATTCCTCTCACTGTCAAAGCTTTGAATTTTCGAAAAAGGCATTTACCCACCCTTATAACCATGATATTATCAGAGAGCGATTAATTTTTATTCTGCACTTTCTTTTTGCAGAAAAAATTCCACGATCTGATGCCCACTAGTGACGAAGGGTGCATGCGAAAATTTTGTATTGATATGCATACTCTTTGGATGTATGCCATATACGTTTATGTATGCATGTACTACTCTCGTACATGTTTAATTTTTCGCTTTAGTTTTTTTGTTTTTTTCTAATTTTTGTGCCGCTCGTGTATGTTGTGCATCGCTTGCGCTTGCTTCTTTTCACTGGTATAGCACCGAAGAAGGTGTAGGAATAATTCTATTTATGTCTGCTTGCTCTTGCTTGCTTGGTTTTTTATTTTTTTATTTTTTGTAAACTTACATTTTGGTTTTTATTCTTCTTCCACTCTGTGTGTTTGTTTTCTTTTTATTCGGTTCGTTGAATATTTAGGTAGGTTGTTCCTTTAGGTCTATCTGGTCTGTGCTTTGTTTTATGTAAAAATTGTATGTATGTAGATACATACTTATGTAGAAGTGAAGATAACGTTTTTTTTTTTTTTTTTGTTGTTTTTTGTGGGACATTTGGGTTTCTTTTGTTTTTTGTGAACAAGACTATGGAGAGTTGTCACTTTTTTTAAAATGACATTTAGATTTGTATTCGATTGGAATGGCGAGAATTCGATTTCATTGAACAGGTGCATGAACTTGAATCTAGTTTTCATGGTCTATTAGCGAGTTTTATCGCAATATATTATACATAGTATTGATTTTTCCACATCTAACCTTCTTTATTGCCTTTAATTGTAATTCGAAAGCAAGCTGGGAGACTGAGGCGATACCTACTATATGTATATGCATATATCTTTTTATCTCTGTTGCAAATGCGATAGCGTTTACTTATTAATGGCATTATGAAAAAATAATTGTGCTTCTGGCACTGAGTAGTGCAATTTGTATACATATCATATAAGCTGATGACTGAAAGTGTTCGATATCAGTGTGAAAAAGCATGACATCAGAGCGTAGCCCCACAGTACCTAACTTGGCATTCACCTTGCAATCGATAAATTAATAAAAATGTACCTACCGATTATCGATTGTGAATGATATCCTGGCATTAGTTTTAAAGCTCCAAAGTGACAAAGCTTCTGCTTATACTTATATTACAGCCTGTAGGTGATATCAAGAGATCCTTTTTTGAGAATTCAACTTAAATCTGGAATTATTGCCTTTGTCTTAACTGATTTAAATGAGCTTTAAATTCGAAATTCTGACAAGCCAATCGCAATTTTTGACAGTATTATATTCACCACAAAAAGTCACCACCTCAGAGGCAAAGATAAATGGTGTGTTTTGCAGGTAGAATTTAGATAAATTTCAATCGATCTAGGCACAGCTTCAAATAAAGGGTACGTGGGTCGAACGCACTTGCTTCATATGCGCTATTCATTCGTAAGTTGTTCAGATATCAAATTTAGTAAAAATCGATACTTAAAAACATAACCGAGTCATCTTTTTAAAATTGTCCATCTGAGATGTCAAAATTTTAAAGTTTGACTTGACAGGTGGCATCTTTACATCAAACTGAAAGCGAACACAACGAAAACAAACGGGAAAAAAACTGAACAAACAAAACCAAGATAAGCAAAGTGCGTTCATCTTTCGAACCCTGAAATTTCCTAGGTTAATCTTTTAGAAATCTCTAATGATACAAATATTTCGTTCATCTTTTCGCAATTCTATCTTTTCAAACAGTTTATCTTTTTTCGAAATTCTACTGTATGATTAAATGCAAACGAAACACAATCAAGGAGTATGGGGACGGAACCATGGGAACTTGATCCAATATCTTCCAAGGAGAGGTTAATCCGATCGAAAGATGTACATGCTTATAGTCAACCCGCCATCAAGGCATTGATCCCTCATGCAATCAAATCCAAAATGGTGTGGGAGTGTCTCACCAAAATGTAACAAAATAATCATCTACTGGGTACCAGGCCACGTGGGAGTAGAGAGATATGATGCAGTTGATGAACTAGGAAGGGGTTGGAGACTGCTTCCGTTGTATTAGAAATATTCTGCGTGCTGGGACCTCATAAAATACGGGGAAAGCTAAAGAAGGAAGAAAAGTTGAGCAGAGCTAAGGCCACCCTAGGCTGCAAAGTTATAGTTGAAAGTCGAAACTAAAGGTAAAATCCAGGCCAGCGTCTGACCATAGAGGTGGCGTAGACAGGGACCCACTCTCTTGTTGTCGGGTAAGATACCATCACATCTCTGTGAAGTAATCGTGCATTTGACAGTTTACATATTTTTTCACGCGAAAAGTACTCGAAAGTACCTAGTGCGCAGACAGAAAACCCAATCTCGACCAACAACAGTGCACAAACCTGTTACGAAAAATGTCAGTTTGCCTATTAAAAACCTATGAAAGATCAAAGAAGTTCCGATGGCATTTCAGCTGCTATATTCTTAACTATCTACCCTATTCATTCAGAATTAATGGATACTTATTGAAATTCAAGCTTCTTTTATTGCAAATCTGACAACCTAACATGACACTTAAAGCACACAACTCAACTACTGTTGCACGCTAGAAACATTTATGCGCATTTTTCTTCCATTCTTACTTACGACTTCGCAATTGACATTTATTGACAATCAAATGTCATTTCAAATACGCACTTAATCCGCCATATAAAGCCACATTTAATTACCTACGAACAGCAGCACATCAACTTGACATTGATCCGTCGGCAACCAGCTCGCCATTTCTGTTCACATTGTAGTGTCTGCTGCTGCTATCATTGCAATTCCAATGTCATTCGCCAACTGACATTTGTGTATTCGCCTATCATTGTCTCGAACATTTCCAAATTTGCAATATAATCGCTTGAAATAAACAAAGCACGCAATTGCATTACTAATCACCGCGTTGCCACTGTTTTATTTCATCTCAATAACAATTTCACATCCAGTTTCTTAACACATCTTACTTAACGCATCGGTAATGAAAGAGTGATTAGCAAATAAATGCGATATCTGGCATTTCTCAATCGAGAGAACAAACAAATGATTTAAAAAAAACAGTCTTAACTCGAAAAAGGAATCCCCTCAACTAATAAAGATAAGAAAATACATTTTAGCGATTTTTACTAGTCATTCAGCGAAGGAGACAGAATTTGAATTTCAAAAATTAATGCAACTTCTCTCAGCCATTGCAAAATGAGCGTCGTTGCAAGCAGCAGTATTGCCAAGTGTAAACAAATTGCATATACAATACTGAAAGTTGCTGCTGTTGTATTACATATCTTCTTCTTTGGTCGTCTATTGTTTGTAGCGCTTTGCATTGGAAAGCAACGACGGAAGAAAAGAGAGCAGATTTCCACTTCGTTTACTTTCATTTCTTCCATGTGCAGGTTGAGTTTTTTTTTTTTTTTATCGGTTTTGAGCTTCTTTTTTTTTGACTCCCTTTCGCAGAAAATTCTCTTTATTTTGACGTTGTTCAGCGATGTGTTTTTACGTATTTATCGTGTGTAATCCTTTCTTGCTAACTTGTAATAGATTTTACAAATTCGTTAAAATTATAGCTATGATGAAAGAAAAAAATAGGGAGACACAAGAAGACGGAAACCTAAATGACAACGACCTCATCTCATAATCATCATTATCCATCCCCCTCTGGTTATGGTTGGTCTTTTCATCGTTTGGCATGCGTCGCGCGTTCACGAATGCTAGGAGAAATATAAAAACAAGTGGCAGGCAGACGAAATAGATAGAAAAACATATTATACTTGGGTATATGGAGGAAAAAAAGCACTTGTTTATTATATTTTCTCAGGTGGAATACGTCTAAACCTACGATGCACAACCCTAAATAAAGAGCTGAGAGAATAAGCAAATGTGCATTTATGTAGGTTTTTTTTTCATTTTTATTTTTATTTTATTTTTCTCGTATGCAGAAAAAATAAAGGAATTCGCAATAAAGTTGGGAATTTAAGAGTGCATCCCGTGCATATATTGTACGTCCAGGATAGTTTACTTATCGGGTAAATTTCAAAAATGAAAATATGTACAATATTAGTAGAGAAAGTTAATTTCATAATAAAGCATCTTGACGTAACCTAAGGAATTCTGCAACACGTTTCAACATTCTCGTACACATTCTCAAGTGCTCAACTGTTCTCCGCCATGTTTGCCTTGGGCGACCATTCCTTTGGCGAATTTTGTTCGTGCAATAAAGTGTGAACGACCCATTGCCACTTTGGTTCCTGATCTGATATACATATACCGTTGGGCAAGATATGTGTTAAAGTGGGATGGAGTTATCTTTCTCGACCTTTCCTGCAATGCTTACATGAGTAATGGAATCTGAAAGCCTTGTTGCTTTTGTCCTTACCGTCGTGCAATTCGTGCCTATTAACAGCTTTACTGCCCGAAAACAACGGTGAAGCTGAAGCTGCAGTACGCAGCACTGTCAAAGTTGAAATACACGTACTCCTTATAGCACGAACACAATGCGAAGCTGCACCTGAAGTACGAAAAGTAGCTGCAGCACAAACTGAGTCAACTTCAACTTCCGAACGAGCTACACTACTTTTTGACAGTTAAAAACAAAAACGAAAATGGCAGAGCCGTCTACGTCTTCATAGAATGTGATTTCTTCTTCCTCAGCCATTGTAAAATAAATCCACCACAAAAAATATTTTCATGAAACACAGCGCGATTATCTATCCGTTTTGACTGCTTGAGCAATCGAGCTGCGCTTCTCCATTGTGTTCGTGAATTTCTACTTCAGTGAGCGACTTATTTGACAGTTTGTACTACAACGACTTCATCTGCTGCAGCGCTTCTCCATTGTATTCGGGCAGTTAAGAATACTAATAAGTTTTTTGCAATACCACTCCTGCGGCCTTCTCGAAGTCGATAAGTAGCAGATAAAGTATAGTGTCCAAATTATCGATGCAGGAGTATCCCAAGTGGAGTCTGCTTGTTCGACATCGAGAATTGAATCAAGCTTTTACTTTCCGATTCATTCTGGTAATACATTTGGCACTGTTTAGAAAAGCTTTGTGTTGTCGTTGCCCACCTTGGCATAGTTGAGGTTGGCACCCCCTTCAGCCTCTACTGCGGCTTTTGTTGGGTGTAACAATGTGTGATGAAGACTTGTCTTACCCCCAAAAGCATTTATATAAATATTTTTGAGAACAGATTAGCATCAAAAGTTCTGTCGATATATCAATGTCAGCCCATCTGTGTGACAGCAGTATTTGAGACTAAATTGTTTAATGTGCTCACAATTTTCTTAATTTTGTCTTATTTTTAACATTTCCCAATAAAAATTGGAAAAAATAACAATAAAGTATTCTGATTCTGACAGATGTGTCTATTTTTACGTCCACTTTTAAGAAGAGTAAGTACATACATATGTATGTATTGGTTTCGTGAAAGCCCGCCTGACTACAGCCGACTGCATTCTAAACAGCTGGACGGATTCTGTTCAAAATTCATATCTGCGATCTGTGGTTTCATAATTTCAGGCGAAATCAGAACTTTCATTCCAACCCCAAAATTAAGCCATGTTTCACACATGTCCGGCACCGCATAAACGTCTCGAAATGTATAGCAACGCGTAAATGTGCCGATGGTCTCATCACCAGCGTATATGCGATGTCGGATATGTGCGAAACAGGGCTAACCGTACTTTAGCCCATTAAAAAAAAAAAAAAATTTCTCGAAAATATTGATCAAATTTTTAATTTGAATTTTGTGCAAAAAATTTGTATATCGGTATACACATACATACATACATACATACTTCACTTTTGACTGGTTTTTGAAAGTTCTCTATTTCAAGGCTACGAATCAATTGATTTTGTTCAAAATGAGAAATTAACTTGAGTAAGTGGGAGGAAGAATTCGGTCAAACCGTAATTTTTGCATTTACAACATTTTTTCGCACACCATGGACGTATACATTTGAACGATTTTTAGGTGCAAGTGCATCTTATCCAGTCGTGCAGATTTATTTTTATTTTTTTATTGGTGTAAATGAGCAGAAAATTATATATGAAAATCAATGGATATTGTGGGAGAAAAAGTGTTTACTAGGTCGCTGCATTTGAATTGGAAGTAAGAATTCCAAAATTTTAAAATTTGCACCCAAAATTGGGAATAAAAGTCAAAAATGTAAACGAATTAATTCTCTGCGTTAACTAATGAAGTAGTTTCGGGGTTGCAGAATTTTAACATTTCAAAATGTCGCCCAAAAAAATAAAAGACTCGTATTTGACATCGATTAGTCAATGTTGTATATTGGGAGATGCTTTTTCAGCACGAGTCCTATCTTTTTTTTTTTTTTTTTTTATAATTTGCACGTGTGAAAGGGGTTATGAATACCCTTATACTACTTTTTAGGACACGGGCGTTTTTGAGGAAAGGGGAAGAGACAGAGAGAAAGACAGATTGGTGCAGTTGGTTTGAAACGCAGCTGGTATTAAGTTTCAGTGAACTCCAAGGGTGGCTGTCCAGATAACTGGGGAGTTTGTTTGTTTTTGCTTTTGTCGTTGCTCATGATTCACAGTATTTTTTTCCGTCCTCCTGATGTCATCACCACAATCAAGTTGCATTTTAGCCATATGACCGCCCTACTGCCAGTGTTATGCCTTCACAGTAGAGTTGACATAAGCTTTCGCAATTGATCGACTTTTTATTTATTCCATGCGAAATAAATAGATGATTATTGACATCAGGATTCGAACCGTGAACCTGTAGCGTGACAAGCGATGATGTTACCACTACACCACGGCCACCCTCTAGATACCTACACATCTATGTATGTATGTACATGCACATATGGACATTCAAATAGAGACATTTGAATGCATGATGCAAAAATGCAAATTTAAAACTTAACTCTTAACAAAATATCATTCCTATATGATTTTATTGTGTTATAACATCCAACGAAGTTGGTTTTATTGCCATTAAAATAGAGACAGTTGAAAAAGCAAATGGCGCAGTTTTTCTTCTTAACAAGAAATAAATTTATAAAAATATTAATATTCGAAATAAATTTAATTATAGGTGATAATTAAATGAATTTTGGTTAACTGTAAATTAATCTTGAAAGAGAAAGCCGTTATTTTGGCTTTAAACAAAGAGAATTCGCCAAAACAATTAACCCCTCAAAAAAATTGTTTGAATCAGCTTGGGCAACCAAGAAAAACCACGGTTTACGATGACCGCAACATTTTTAGAACTTCAAAAGTTTATCCTTTCAAGACTTCGAAGGACACCCGAGCAGAGCTTCAGCTAAACATTTTTGAAAAAAACTGTTTGCAGAAGACTTGTGGTATGTATACTGGAAAAAAATATGCCTCTTAAATGGGTCCTACAACAAGATAACAAACCGAAGCATATTGCGAAGGTAGCGAATTTATTTTTTAAAAATCAGAAAATTAACTTAATGCAATGGCCATCGCAATCTCCGGCATCTCTGGGGAGATTTAAAAAAGGCGGTTGCTATACATTGGACAAAAAATAAAGCAGAACTATGGCGTACAGTTCAGAAAGAGTGATGAAATTCCCGTCGAAAAATGTCGCCGATTAGTGGAATCTACATACACTGCATCAAAAAATTGCACATACACCAAATCATTTACCTATGAAACCGTATTTTTTTTTCCAAAATACAACGCCATCGTTAAAAAAGTTTACCAAATATTTTTCGATGTCATATGTTAATCAGGATTAAAAAAAGAAAAATTTAAAAAAAGTTTTTTTTTTTTTTGACGAACACACCCAAAGGTTGTGCTTACAGCCTAAAATTCAACTCAATTAATTGCACATACACCCTGTTTCTGCCATAAATACTCGGTTAACGGTAAATATTTTTGCTGCTGTGTACAGTTAATAGAAGTTTAAGATATTTAGTAGTATACACTCGCATTTGGTGGTCTTTTATTTTATCCTTTAAAAACTAAATAAACAAAAACGAAAGTAATGGAAGGTAATCATAAGAAAGTGCCTATAGATGTAAAAAAAAAAATTGTAAAGTTAAAAGCTGAGGGAACAAGTTACGGAGAAATTAGTAAAACAGTTAGTAGACCTCGTGCCACAATCCAATCCGTAGTAAAAAATTTTGAAAAATATAATTCATATGACATGGCTATAGGAAGAGGCAGAAAAAAAAATACTAACTGCGCGAGATGAAAGAGTTATTGAGCAATGGTCAAGGCTGATCCAAATATTGCGGCACCTCAAATAGCTACAAACCTTGAAGTATCTGGGGGACCAGCGGTAAATCCTCAAACCATTCGCAATTTGTTACATACTAAGGGTTACAAAGGGTTCGTAGCTCGTAGAAAACCTTTCATATCAAAGCTAAATGCCATCAAGCGCTTGGAGTATGCCAAAGAGTATGTCAACAAACCAGATGAGTTCTGGAAACAAGTAATTTTTGTCGACGAGAGTAAGTACAATATATTTGGGTCAGATGGTCGACGTTTTGTGTGGCGAAAACCCAATACTTCCATGAATAAGGAAAACTTAATCCCGACTGTTAAACATGGCGGTGGTAATGTCATGATTTGGGGTGCCATGGCAGCTAACGGCTTTGTTGAATGCACAATGGATAGATTTCAGTATTTGTCAATATTAAAAGATAACCTTAAAACCAGTGCTCAAAAATTGGGAATAGGAGACGGATTTATGCTGGTACAAGATAATAACCCCAAACATAATTCCAAATTAATAAGAACTTGGTTGATCTACAATTGCAAATCAACTCTCCCACACCCCCCTTAATCACACGATCTCAATCCAATTGAGCATCTGTGGGATTTATTGGAACGAAAAGTAACAAATAGACAGCAGTTGAAGCAGGTTATACTAGAGGAGTGGCACAACATATCTCCTGATGAAACTAACAAATTGTGTGGAATCAATGAAAAATCGTTTGAGGGAAGTCATTTGAGCCAAAGGATACCATACATCCTATTAATGCTATTAAAACAACAATAAATTTATGTTTATATGTACTGTATGTGCAATTATTTGACGTGAACTTATGAAGTTGAATTTTGATATTTGTTTTTTTTTTTTATCCTACAAGTAAAATATTTAAATAAAAAAAGTTAATTACTGTGCATTAGAAATGAAAGAAATGATATTTAATAAAATTTTCTAAAAGAAACTTTTATTTTTAAAAATAAGCCTTTTTATTTGCGAAATTATCTGCTGTATGTGCAATTTTTTGATGCAGTGAACGTCGAACAGGTACCAGGCGGGGTAACAAGTTACTGTCATAATGAAAGTGTCTCTATTTTAATGTCCAATGAAATGTGATTTTTTTTAATTTTTTAGCGGCCTTTGAATTTAAATAAAAATATTTTATTAAACATATTACAACCAATGAAGTAATAATATCATTTTTAATTTTAAAGTGTTTAATTTTTTACTTTAATGTCCATATCTGTATACCTATAACATTTTTCCTGTAAAAAATATCCTTCAATTTTTTATTCGATATTGTGTATCATTAAAAAGTTAAGCCGTTTTTCTCTAATTTAAATTGGAATTATAGGTACCTATACATATGTATATACATACCATTGTCAATGTCAATGCGATGCGAAGAGAAGTCCGCAAAATCATCATAAACTAGCGCAAAACATGCTAATGCGTTTTTAATCTACTTGCATTCAATACCTTTATACCTACTTAAACAAATATTTCCTTTATTCTATTGAGACAACAAAAAGCAATTCCCTGCATAATTCAATGCCCTCACATTTCTCCAGCCGCAATTAATAACATCAAGGTCAATATTCTCCATGCTTGCCCAGCTACTAAAAATGCACACTTGGTTCAGTGTGATTCACACATAAACACGACCTCCTCAAAAATTGCATGAAATGATTTACAAAAAAAAAACTTAAAATCCAAAACACAAAAAAAGCTTGACCTTAAAACCAAGTAGAACACTGGCGGTCAACCAGCCGCAACAATTACAATTATATTTGGTTGTCGTTGTTTATTTTCTCTCCGCGCATTTGGCCAAAGAGTTGGTGCTGCAAACAACGAAAATTTGCCGCCACAACGATGTAATCCACAATTCTAATCACTGTCAAACAATGCGCGATCCACGACTACATTCATGTCCAACCATCTTACCAGAGTGTGTGGAAAAGAGGTTATTTCCGATTTCAAATCGTTCCTTACCTGGAAAAAATAGCAGCAAGAAACACACATACCTACATCGACTTGAAATAGAGTAAATAGGAAAAAAAAAAAAACAAGAATCCAAGTGACCACATGGCGGTCGAGAACACTTTGTTTGTTGTATAAATGAACAAAAACAAAAAAAAAATGCACACAATTAAATACGAGCGAACACTTGGAATATTGGATGTTGAAACAACACACACAGGTGTTCAGCGAGTAAGCGAGTGTGTTCCATGTGTTTGTATTCATGTGTGCTGAAGAATTTAGACTGAATTGCGAAGATGATTATATTTTTTCTTGAACAAACTTGTTTATAGCGTGTAGGAGATAAAGAAAACAATAACAACAAAAACAACGGCAACACAGTGGAGAGGTGAAATTTGTTTTGAGGGAATACATTGGCCTTGGTGACCCTTACGATGAGGTGAATTAGGTTTGACAATAGACCTCGCTTAGGTACTCGTACTGTCTACCTTTGTTTGATTTGGTTGTATTTCATGTTTCATTGCCAGTGTCACCACTTCCGTTTTGACAGCAGTATAATATTTCTCGTTTTTTGATAGTTTTTGTCAACACTGAATTAAAATTAAGTCAATTTTGGGCGCAAAATGAGATCATTGAACTCTAATTTTGAAATTAAGTATGACTACTGAAAGATTATTTGTTACCTGACAAGGTGCCTACCTGTACTAGACGTCTGGCAGAAAATCAATTAAAACTTATTTGAGAAAGCATGAATTATAACCAGGTGACAGTCGGATCCACGACTCGCAGGGTTGTATAAATCGAGGAAGTGAACCGGTTGATGAGCTGGTCATGCTCATATTATTTATACACTTCGAAGAAGATATTTTCTGACACGTGACAGGTGTGTAAAATGTAGTGTTTCCAGTGGAAAACTTCGGGAAAGTGTAGTGGAAGAATAATGCCAGCAATGTAAAATATTTTTGTCCAGCATTGACATCTTTGTATTCTTGCATAGGTGTTGGTAAAATCCAGTCATTCACCTTCTCTGCAATTTACTACAAAATTTAAATTCATTCAAGACTAACTTTCACTGGATTCCAGTCCAGATTTGCTGCGGCAAAGGTGCCGTAATAAAGTGCCATTATACGTTGTTTGAGCAAAACTAAATTTCCAATACATGTCAAACCCTGGCAAAATTCAAAACAAACATTTTGCTAAAGGTTTGCTTGCCCGGTACGCAGTTCGAGCAAAATATGTGTCTCGACTGTAAAATCGTTTACGATCAGCAAGACCTGTGAATACGAACGAACGAATATTCGCAAATTTTGACATTTCATTCACAGCTACTTTTTTTTTTTTTAGTCGCAGAAATCTGCGAATTTCACTTGTCATTCGTTGTGGTTCTAACAAAACATTAGATTTGTGAGGTTAAACTCTCGAGAATGTTTTAATGGAATGTGGATTGCATTCCACATCTGTGGAATGTGAATAAAGCAAGAAGTATTCGCCTAAAGCCGAAAAAATCAGCGAATTGTTAATTTCTTCACAGAAACTAATTAAAATTTAACTTTTTTCCTATTATTCGATAGATACTCGTAAATTAAGCTCTGTTCTTTGGGAATAGTAAAGTTGTCAATTGTGTGCCTTTAAATGTACTAAAAATGGTTTGTTCGCAGTTCGCCCATTCGCCGGTCGTTGAGCTGTGAATGGACATTTTACAGCTCAATGCGGCTACAAATTTTGGGAGAAAGCAATCATAATTGAAGAAGCTCTCTTTTGACGGAGTATTTCCTCAAAACCCATTTAATGTATGAAAGTATGTACATATGTATGTACATACGAGTATTTAATTTAATATAATTCTATAATACGTTTTCGAAGGAAACAAAAATGATGTCAATCAAATTCTAAAAGCAAACAAAATTAAATAATAATCTGGTTTAGTGAATGGAATCGATAAAGGTCTTCTGCCAGCGCAACGACCTTAAAATGTATGTCACCGAGTAAAATGACTTGAAGCCAAACTGATAATTTTTAAGAATATCACGGTACTGGTGAAGCCCAATAATGACAAGTTTTAAAAGTAGTCCCGTGAGGTAGTCGGATGTCTGTGAATAAATAAAAATCCGACACGAGGTGAAAAGTCCAAAATGTTGACTGTTGCACGAAGAATATAGGCTTTTCGCTCGATTCTTTGTGGGGCATGAACGTAGAAGTCCAGTCTAAAATCCAAGCCAGCCCTGACCGACTAGCTAGCCCAGTCATGAGAAACTTCATCTCAAGGTCGAGTGTTCGTGTACTAGCCTGGACGCAATTGCTGTGAGCCAGGGACGGCGATAGTTCTTGAATACTCTATTCTACATGACATATTCATGTTAAATCCAACTAAAAAAAAAAAATTAAGAAAAAGAAGAAATGAACGAGACAGAAATGTGAAAAAAAAAGAGGGACAGCTACTTTATTGTACATTTGTTTTAGCAGTTGTCTTGTAGTTGTCAGCAGATGAAAAGCACAGTTCAAAGAAAAGTTTATTTTAATGGCGTCTTGACGTAAGGAGATATCGCGTGCGGTGCGGGAACTAATCGTCAAATTGAGCAACGATGGACAATCTTACCGCCAAATCGGTAAAGTAGTTTTAAAAAACGCATTCAAACTGTTATAAAAAACTACCGAGAAGGAAATTGTGTCGAGAATAAGTTGAGAAGTGGCAGACCTCGTAAACAGAACGTGACGGTAGAAGTATTTTGGCATAAATAAAGAACAAGCGGAGTACATCGTCAACAACTTCAGTAAATAACATCAAGGATGCTACTGATGTCCATCCAATAACGGTACGTAGGTTGCTGCACCTATCTGGGTATAACAGCCGATCAGCACGGAAAAAGCCTTACATCAGTGTCCGATAAATGAAAAAAAAAAAGTCTGGAATTTCTCATCAAAACGATGAGTCTTTCTGGCGCAGTGTTCTCTTTAGTGATGAGAGCAACTTCAACTTGTTTGGACATGATGGAAGACAAAGAGTTTGCAGGAAAGCAAATGAGAGCCTCAAAAAGGAAAACTTAGTTCCGACCATTAAACATGGAGGATGCAATGTTCTAGTATGGGGTTGCATGTCAGCGGCTGTTGTGGGTAATTTAGTCACAATTGAAGAAATAATGAATGGTATGGTGTACTTAGACATTTTAAAGAATAATTTAAAGCAATCGACATACAAATTCGGATTAGGATCTTGTTGGACATTCCAGCAAAATTATGATCCCAACCATATGGCTTGTATTGTGAAAGATTGGCTTATTTTTAACATCCACAAGCAATTATATTCTCCACCCCAGTCGCCTGACATGAACCCTATTGAACATTTATGGGATTATCTAAAACCTAAAATTCGAAAGCACAAGATTAGTAATAAGAACGATCTTATGTCAGCTTTACTCCAAGAATGGAACAACATTCCAGCAGAAGTGACCCAAAATCTCGTCAAATCTATGCAAAATAAAATGAAGGCCGTAATTTCAGCAAAGAGAGAGCCAACGAAATACTTGAAACTTTTATCTTATTTTGTAAAACATTGGAAGTGTATGTTACTTCCTTTTTGTATAATGTATATTTTTTGTATTACTTTAATATTATTATGTTTTTAAGAAATTTGTGATTTCCAATCATTCATTTGTGGTCTGGATATAAATTTGTAATTTTGGGCAGATCCTAGGGTGTACATAGACCTAAGTTAATCACTGTAAATACTTAAAATAAACCCTAAACTATTGCTAACCTAACTTAAAACCAACCTCACTTTTTTACGATTTTTTTCAATATACCTAGTCAAGTCATTAATACTGGTACACGCATTTTTGGTGATCAAATAAACACAAACAAGAATTTTTTTGGCTTTTTTTCCGTCTGCTGTTATAAAGTTCGGCACATTGTCTTGGAGCCATCCTTGTGTTGTTTTCACCTTGAATGAGTTTTGACGTTTCTTGGATGACCGGGCATAGACTCTGTCATTTTGTTTATTATTTTTTTTTTCATCCGTGAACAAAATTTTCTGGTGACTATTTTGTGCGTACCGACGGCATACAATTTTCCATCTTCCATTCCGTTTTTGCTTTAATTGGGCCGTGGGTAAGTGACAAATAGGTATGTCTTTTAAGTATATGCATTGAGTTCCAAATCTAGTTTGATAATGCGAGACATGGATTTCTGCGTTATCTTCATTTCTTGTGCCAAGATTTTCTGCTTTCGCAGCGGTTTCCGATTAATCCTGGCTTTAACAGCTTTGATCGCCTGTGGAATTCTGTCAGTGCGAGGGTGTCCTGATCTTTAACAGTCAATTACTCAACCAGTTTCCTAAAACAATTTAACAGTTCGACACATAAAATTTCGGAAAATATAGTCTCTTTCCAAATTACACTTGTGAAGGCCAATTACCACAACACGGCTTTCAATATCCCCACTCCATATTTACAAACAGCTTTTGTGTAAATCTTTTTGTGCGTTAACTTAATATAAATGTCAGTCATTAAATTACTATCAATATAGAATGGATGTGTTCAACACTATTTTCACGATGAGTGCGTTTAAACCTGTATCAGTATTTATGACATTACAAAATGTTGGTCGACAAACCGAGATAGTACTTATCCCGGATGTTGTTGGCAAAAGTTTGGTTAACTCACTCTTCATGTTTTTTTTTTTTATATTCAAATCGAATGAGCTGTTTTTAATTTTTAAACGACATGTAAAGAGAAAGAGAACACAAAAAGGAGTTTTGACACTCCCTATTTCACCACTTTCCTGTGTTTAATCTGAGGTTTTGTCAGCAAAATCAAACAAATTGTCGCATTCTGACATTTCTAATAAATTTTGCGCGTTCTTTACTTTTGTTTACGTTTCTACATTGCAGTCTACACACTTCTCTAAAATTTTAGATATCTAATAAGGTATGCTGGTTTTTTGAGCGCAACAAAATGAGTTAATGTATATTTTGACGTGACAAATAAACCATTGTTTAGAAGACGGTGTTTATATTCAAATATTCATAGGTTCATTCTTTTATTTGTCTCTGCTTAAAAAAAGTATGGTCATTTCGATGTGACTAGTATAGTACCTACCTACATATAATTAGTTGGAAAAACGCAATTTCTCACGTTTTAGATGTGAATGCCTATGTAGGAAGGTTACAAGGAAATACCAATCCGTCGGCAAACGGTGGGGTGGAAAACTGATATACATACATTCATACGTGCATACCTATGTTGTGTTAGTTGACAGAGACTTCTCCAATGTATCAGCGGGTTGGTGTTCAAGTAAAATAAGTCTAAATTCAGTACAAATGATAAAATAAACTGTTTCACCTGTAATACACAGTCTTCGAAGTAAGTCAACTAACAGTAGTCATCTACAAGGCCGATAATCAATTCTTCTTCCATTCTTTTCCACCGTACCTGGCCTAATCATCTTTCCTACGTTTTGCTTTATTTCCGCAAACGCAAAACGTACGATTATTATATTTGAGAAAATATTCCTAATATCTACGCCACAGGCGTTTAAAGAATTTCCTTCAATTTCACGCAATACCTACTCTTGTTGTATCTACGAGGTATTCCCCCCAAAAGTAATTCAATACTGTCACACTTTTCGGGCGAGTAACAGCACACATTTACATAACTACACATATAGGTATGTGTATGTATATTAATTTTTTTTTCTATTTACTTTAAACATATGTTAGACGTGCTGTGAAATTTCAACATACACACGCGCACAGAGAGAGCAACAGAGTACCGTATTTCATAAAAGAAAATAAATTAGGAGAAAAAGAACGCGGCAACACAGAGTCCATCTGTCTGCTGCTGTACTCTCTGTCTTGCTTTTTGTTTTCACCATAATCAAAATCATCGTCGTCGGTCGGTCGCCGTCCCCGTATTTTGCTCTCTGTTGCTAGTTCTCTTCTTGTTAAAAACAACGCATACACACAAATGGTAACCCAACACTACAACAGAGAGTGTTTGCAAAAATTTAGCCAGAAGTCAAAAAATTCAAATGAATAAAAAGTAGACACGTAACTGTGGCGGCCTAGAGCTTTTCTATTTTTTGTTTTCTTTTCTATTGTTATATGCGTTTAATTTTATATTCATTCATTTGGTTGACAGATGACAGGAATGAATTGGAAATAGAAAATAGTGAAACAACTCCTTAGGGTGTCAAAGGTTTGGATGCGGTTTTTTCCTCACAATTGCCTGAATGCGTATTTTTACGTAATTGAAAATCTAAGCAATACTATTGATTTCAAACGCTAAATAATTTTTGAAATCAAAAGAAAAATTCAAGAAACTTGAATTACAAGAAAGAGAAAAAGTGCATTAAGTGCTCGCCTTTTCCCATACCTACCTACATGTACCTATTTGTAATGACGCGTTACCGGCCGGTTTCAATAGGTGAGTACATTCGAATTGAAATCGAAATTGTCGGCATGACAGAGGATGGGAAATTATTTGCGGTTAGGTAGGTCACTAACCGATTCAGGGGCAGTTAACTCATAGGAAGTAATAATAATTGTTTTTATTGTAATTATATAGTAATGTCATTAACCAGGGATGTGATGATTGCATCTCTCAACTGAATGGTGTGCATGATTAATTTCTTGGTGACTATACTCTCACTTATATAAAAGTGTCATTTACCCCCCTTGAACTGATTATTAAAATGTTTTTCTTTTTCTTATTTTATACTTGCAGACTGATTTGTGCGGCATAAAATGGCGCAAATTCGTAAATGGTGAACGGCATAATGCATCGAGCGATCCGCTCGACGATCCCATACTACGCTCATATTCGCGATGCATGCAAGCGGATATGTTATGCGTATGGCGTCGGGTTCAGTCCACCAAACAGGATCAACCCGACCCGAATAATACGATGTCATTTGATATTTGCACATCGAAAATACATCCGCCATTGTCGTTGGCCGCCTCAAAGGAACTTTGGATATTTTGGTATGGCGAGGAGCCAGATCTAAATGGTTTGGTCGATACAGATTTGCTGAGAGTTTCTGGTAAGTTTTTGAATAATATCAGTGAAGGACATCTACATACGCAAAGTTAGAAAAATATTAAATGGCGCCCTACGTTGGGTCGTCATTTGAGATTATGTTTGTCATGCTCTACCTATTCACATTCTTATTCATTTAATTAATTTGTTTTTTGTTTTATTTTCACCGAAGACGAACGCTGACGGATCCAAAATGGATGTTGGTACGGGAGGTGGTATCTAGTGTGGGTCTCGAAATACAAATCGCTCTTTTGGACTCAAAGATGGCTGAAGTTTTTTTGAAGTCGAACTTGTCGCTATAAAGCAAACAGTAGAAATGATTATAGAGGAAAATATTTCAGACAGTCTAGCAGCCATTAAAGCAGTGCAATCAACTTCGCTAAGACCCAAGCTCGTAAAACTGTGCAAAAAAAAAAAAACAACACGGTGACCCTATGTTGGCAACGGATGAACTAGCTAGAAACGGGTCCAGTTTATATTCCTCACGAGGCTACTACACCGCTTAGCACACTACATAGGAAAATAGAAATAGAATCCGTTGAGAAGGCTAATGAGCGCTGGTATTAATTAGATACATGTGCTACACCTAGATCTATATGGTCAGTCTTCGATAAGAGAGAGAGAGAGAGAGAAAGAAGGAATTTCGAAAAGTCATTGGAACACAACTCTTGGCAGTAACCGTTTTTCATGTCTGGAGGACCTACATACATACATATGTATATACGTAGTATCGAGCTTAACAAACTCTTCAGAGTGTAACTAGCGGTTGTTCAAATTTTTGGTTCCCGGGGTTTTTAAACAAATTGGGCATAATGGACTCTATGTGGTCTAAGTACCCCGTTTATATTCCCTGTCAACAATAGCACCCATTTACCTAACCTAATTTCTGTTAGCATTGGTTATTTGACTAAATGCCGACTTAATACCTACTGCGTGCATTTTCGACAGGAGTTCTAACAGAATCTTCAAGTAATTACAGCGACATCCAATACACCCTCATATATGTACATATACTCGACCCGGTTTTTTTTTTTCACACGCATTTTTAGCGATAAAATAACAATTTGTTGGACTGTGGTTATTCAAGAAACTATATTTAAAAGATTTATTCGAAATGGCCGCCATTTGCACTGCACAGATAAGTGCGCGCTTCAAGGACTCAATATTTGGGTGTGGAGTAGAACAAGCCATTGCGTCTAAAATAAACCACAGCTAATAATCCAAAGGATTATGCCTGACGGCCAATCGTCTGCGGCCATCCTTGTCTTGTTTTTACCCTATGAGCTGATGCGTTCGACTCGCGGAATGAGTTCTTATGCTTCTTTGGATGACCGGGCATAGACTTGTCATTTTGTTTATTGAACGATTCCTCAATTGTAAAAATATTTTCATCCGTGAACAACATTTTCTTCTGACCATTTTGTGCGTATCGGCGCTTGAAGCTTTCGATCTTTCATTGCTTTAATTGGGCTGTGAGTAAGTGACAAATGTGTCTTTTATATGCGTTGAGTCTCAAATCTTGTTTGATGATGCGAGATATGGATTTTTGCGATATCTTAATTTCTCGTGAGGCGTTCGGGTCCTTAACGGCCACCAGTGTCCTCAAATAATTCAACAGTTCGTTACACAAAATTGCGGGTGATTCCAAGGGGTGGCAAGGTCCGAAAAATATCGCCTCTATCCATATTACACTTGTGAAGGCTAATTACCACAGCACGGTTTTCAATATCGCCCCACTCCATATTTAAAAACTAAGTATAAATGTCACTCATAAAATTCCTGTCAATACAGAATGGATGTATTCAATACCGTACCAGTGTTTATGACATGACTAAGTAAAACTCCAAAGCTTTGGCATTACGCAACCCTGTATGTAGCCTTCACTCCATGGATTATAAGGAAACAAAAAATGAAAGTTCCATCAAAATTTGTTCAGCAAAAAAATCTCTGTCTCTTTATAATATTCGCGTATACTTTCCTTGTCAGTACTGATTTTATTCTCAAGCACCGACAGTTTTAAAAGAAACCGTTAATGTTACACACAAAACTTAAATAAATCTGTTCGATGACCCAATTACATTAAGTTAATTTATTTTCTTATAACTTCAACTTTGGTAACCGACATTTTCCTACGAGTATTTATAAATTGTATTCCACATTTTGTTATACAGGCCCATCTACTACGTCAATTGATGAGGGCAATATGTTGTTGTTTCTCAATCATGTTTTCCTATAATGTATAACTGTCATTCTGACATTATTTTAAGTTCAAAGCAACAAATCCGAGTGAAAATAGTTCAGATACTATTACTAAAGAGTGAAACTACTTGGGCTTCTTTGATGACAGAGAATCCCCTTAAGAAGTGCAATAAAAACCAGCTTATACTGTCTTCCCATCTACGTTTTCGTCGCCTTTGTAAATAAAAAAAGACCGCCCCGGAGAAGGGAAATACCTCACAGATTAAGATATTTTAACAAAAAGACTAAAAATTTTCCAAAGAGATATTGATTTTTATCTTTGTTCCTCGATTGGAAATACCTCTTACGTCTAACTTCACCTTTTTCGTAGAAGCTACCCCAAACCAACAGTCAGTTTAAAAGGAAAACTTCCACATTCTGTCTTTTTTTGTCTACTTCTTTCGTTTTTCGCAACGCCATTCTGTCCTTTTCCTGAACGTTCTGAGTTGGGATTTTGTGTCAACACCGAATAACATTTCACTTTAAATTCGTGTTCTATCGAGCTTAACCGATTTCATCCCTCCCGAGAAGACAACAAAAAAAACCCCCTCCAAGGGAGTGGACTGTTGGGAGAGTGGTGTGGATATCATTCCTTCTTCGTACTGAATATAATCGATTCAAAATTGTCTTTTTTTTTTGCACTTTGGATATTTCGTACTTTTTCGTTCGTTGCTTCGTCAGTTTCTTTGCATATATAGCATGTACTCACGTTCTTGTTTAGGCCTCAGAAACGGCCACTAGACCGACAACATCCAACCTCCACAAGCAGCAGCACCACCATCACCACCGCTGCCAAAAAAGAGGGTAGTGCCTGGTTCGCATTTTGCTTTGAACGCCCTCACATACTGTGGACATCCCCATTGTCGTTGTCGTCCTTTTATGTCAAAAAAGCAACAGCACGTGCATTATGTACTACATGCATGGTATGCCATAGTGTATTGTGTGTGCGTTTCGTTCTCTTGTAGTTTTCGATTCTGCGCATTGCTCAGAAGCGACAGTGTATCTATGCGAGTGTATTTGTTATTTTATTTTATTTTAAGGATATGTACAATGTAGTCCGACTGTAGGCTGCAATAGGGAAGTGAGCACCACAGTGTAGGCGGTAATGAAGTCCTTCAAAAGGAGAAGTGGGGAATTCCATGCCTCCTCCATCTCTTTGGCTTTTTAGCGTGTAATACTCCTACAGTGTTTCTCACTTTACTCAGTCAAATATATTCATGGATTGTGCGTGAATAATTTAAGGCAAAGTATGTTGCGAGAAATGAAAACTGATACTTCTTCCAGTTCAATTATGAAGAAGAAGCCATTCTCATGGGACCATAACTTCCAGCACAGTGCCGCAGTATGGAGATCAAATAATAATTAGTTTTTAATTTTGTATTAGATTTGCTTTATGAAGTCTCCCACAAACCGACACTGTGGCAGAATTAGATTTTCTCTTGACTAATTTTAATATTTTAGTGAAATATTATAACTCCAACACTTTTAAGGGCACTAGTTGGTATTTGGTTTGGCATTTTATTTCCTAATGTTTCACTCCAACTCTGTGTTTTGTACTAGATTTTAATAAAAATCGAAATCGTACAAGAATTCTTGTCTTGGATCAGTTTTACAAGCATAATAATGTTGACTTTACTTCATTCTACCTTAGAAATATAAACTAATGCATGGTAGTGCCGTCTTTGCTGGATTTACGTCCTCTATGCATTTGAGCATGATTCTCCAGTTTCATTTGGACCAGTTCAATAGTTTTATTATTGAGATAAAAATATATCAAACGTTTGACAAACTGACACCTTTTGATAACTAGTTCCCTGGAAATTTCCCCGGACTCGGTTGTTGATCGGAGAAGCCCCAGCACTGACCTTTAAAAGTATGCCAGGCTTTCAAACTATAAATTAGATGCTAAATGCTAAATCGATAATGTATTTATGGAGGTGGCTCTCATCACCCATTTAATCTCTAGCATTCACATATTTAACGTTTTCATCAACGCAGATATCATTGTAATATCTACGAGGTGTGTTCAATAAGTAGTATTCAGTATTGGTAAAAAAGAAAAGGGGTTTTTGAGTTAAAAATTTTGTATTTTTCTATATAATAAACCCTAAATGGGCGTCGTGGTTCATTGTTTAAATGCGTGGACCATTGAACGAGAGACTTACTGCTGGAACACAATGACGGCGCTGTTGTAGCCGTAGTCGCGTTCGTACATATGTGCTGTCAAAAGTTGAAATACACGCAAATGTATAAATGTGAATACAATTTTTGTCGTGCGACGAGGCTAAGTAGTAGACAATGGAGGAGCAGCACACTCAAAAATTTATGGAAAAAAACATCAAATATTGTGGAATTCATCACATCCGCTTTACAAAAATGTAAAAATAAAATGTATATACGAGGGCAAGGTGAAAAGTGCTCGGCCTAACAATGAAAGACTGCGATTTTCATTAAAAAAAAATGATTTTATTTTTCTACATAATCTCCCTTGACTTCAACACACTTGGTCCAGCGTTTCTCCAACATCAGTATTCCTTCTCGGAAGTTAGAGTCCGGAAGGCTGTGAAAATATTCATCTACGGCCCTCTCAACTTCTGCATTGGATGCAGAAAACGAAGGATTTTATCACTGCACAATATTCAAGTTTATCCATTTTAACGAAAAACACGCAAGAAGTCTACTACAAAAATTGGTGTAAAGAAAGTACTTGAGAGAGCAAGTTGAAACTTGTTATACGAAATAATGAGAAGTGCACCCAGGCAGGAACCATAATTTTTTGCTAATTGGAACGCCATCTTTACGTCAAGCCGAGAACTTTTCACCTTGCCGTCGTTAATAAAATGTAAAAATGTACATAAATGTAGTATACGACTTCATTGTGGACGAATCTTTTGGAGATGGTATGCCACATCAGTGCATGACCTTAAGTGACAGCGACTACGTCTACGGCAGAGACGTCATTGTGTTCCAGCAGTTAGGGTCGAGTTTTAAAAGCACCAACATTTTATGTAAAAATGGTAACTACATACATACGTTAGTCTTCTTGCTATATTTTCTCTCCGATTCGAACATCTTCTAGTAGAAGTTTTTTCACATTTTCCTAGTCGCTTTAAGGCTACCCTTTTTGAATTCACGTGACACTCTCGATAACGACGGCTAGATTCCTGGTAAACGACCAACATCTAACTGTGTATGACAGCGCGATGTCAGAGTTTCGTCGACTTTGGTATGACATTCATTGTCGTTGTGTTTCTAGATGAATTCTACTTACGTACGTATACACTTAGATAGCGCCAAAATGTTTGATCATGTCCGTGGGTATCGAGAACTTACCGAACGCCCCTCCTAGTGGTACCTACCTACAAAATTTCAAGTTCATGAACGATAATATGGGCTGAATAGCTGTCATAAGTCGAATGTCAACACATTTCTGAAAGCTCACATTCAATCAAACTCGTATGCTCACTAATTAACGGTTTTCTCCTTCTTAGAAATATCTATTCCAGTGAATAACATCAATCTCCACACCATTTCCTTTTCCATTGCATCAACAACAAATTTTTATGAAAGAAAAAGGCGAAGAGAAGTAAAAGATAAGACAATTCAGAAAAAAAAAGAAATAATAAACTATTCCATCTCACAAAGCAAAATTTATGAAATTAATGAGCGGAAAAATGCTTCACAAAGCAGAAATGCAAATGCAAAAACTTAAAAAAATAACGCCAAACACAATAGATTAATAAAGAATCCCAGAAAGTACTAGATCTTCTTTTTTTTTACTTTTTTTTTTTTCTTTGCCCTCCCCCCTCCATGCAATTAGAGCGACATAAGAAGAAAAAGTTTATTCCACAGAAGAAAAAAAAAAAAAAAAAAAAAAAAAAGAACAAAAAAGAAGAAACACTTTCAATTTAAGACCATGATTTCATCGAATTTGTCTCTAATGACGAAACAGTGTTGGATGAAAATAATAGCTCCATTTTATGTTGACAAAGTTATTTATGAAGCGGTCATAATCTTTAAGTGAGCATAAAATCAACAAGTGGTAAACTTTATTGATTTCTTTTTGGTTCGGTGGGGGGACTCTTGTAGGTCTTCACAATAAACAAATACACAACAAAGACCCAAGAAAACTGAGCGTCTAAGAAATTATTTGTTTAAATAACCAACCCGAGAGCATATCAATTTACAACAGCCAAGCTAATGCTGTTAAACCGGAAAAAAATGTATCGTATATGTACATCTAATTATAAAAGAGGCAGAATGTTAACAATTTTTTGTTCTTTAGTGTAAGCAAAATAACAATTTTATAAAACGTGCTCGAGTTAGTATACCTTGAATAGACAGAGATAGCAACATCATGAGCCTTCAATTGGTGGCTATTATTATGTTTGTGTAACTAAGTTATAGGTTTTTTGTTTTTTTTTTTTCGTCTAAAACAAATTACAAATGGCACAATAAATAAATTACGCGCATAATACAGTAAATAACCCAGTACCACTGCGAATAAATTAATTGATCGCCAGCTCCTCTCTGGAAAGCAAAGAAACAAAATAAAAGAAAAAAAAAATTATATACAGAAAAAAATAGACATTCAACTCTCGTTGAACATCGGGCTGTGGTTGCTTCTGCTGCTGCTGGGTTGCATGGTGAGGAATAATAAATAATTATAATAATAAAAAAAATTGTATACATGGGCATATCCGAAAGATATTCACAAATACCACAAACTAATAGAAACTATGAAAGCACAGCATATGTGCGAGCTCGCTCGTTCATTCGATGCATTAAATTTTGTTTCCCCTATTCGTTGGTTTGACAGCGCGCGTGTGATATGTTGATGATGCGACGACGACGACGGACGCTGAGTGAGGTGAGTTTGGGATTTATAAAATTATATTCCTTCTTGTTTCACTCTGCGCTGTACTTAGTACCTATATATGATGTTCCTGTTGTCACAATTATTTTGTGTTTTTATTTTTTAAGAGAGAATATAAAAGAGAAATGATGGAATGGAAATGGGAGAAAAAAATAAAAAAATAAAAAATAAGAATAACTAGTTCTTTGGAGGACATTGGCTGTGGGGAGAGGAATAATGCCACCGTATGGCATTAACACACAATTTTTGCTAGTGCGCCTCTGCTCGCACTTACATAAATAGTCAATCAGGTCAATGACAGTTGAGCTGGACATACCGTTTTTTTTTTTTTTTTTTCGTGAGTAGAGCAAGGGAATAGAAGAACGCACAGCACAGCACAAGTGAGGTAGGGGGAACGACATTGATCATATGTTTCATATTTTTGTGTTATTATAAAACAAGCTGTCAAGTGAAGTAAATTCATTCAAAAAATGAAGAAAATACGCAAAACAATGTATTCAAGGATAATTGAAAGTGTATTAGTACTGTTTTATTTCGAGAATTCAGATGATCTGAATAGCAGCCATGGTGACGGCGAAAGTCTTTGTAAACATTGTTTGATAGTATTGCCAGCAGTGCCATATTTACCTATAAGCGGAGTAAGCATTTGGGATCCAATAATTCTAAAGTTGGTGAAAAAAATAATAATAGTAATATCGTCAGAGAAATGTAAGGGAAGGCCTGATGACAATTTTACATTAAAGAAAAATTTTATATATTATCCTAATATTTGCTGATGCCCCAACAGAGGATAAGGACGACGTGACTAAAGATTGCTTCCATGAGCTCCTCGACAGGACGTACGACCAATTACATGACGTTGAAATCTTGTTATCGGAAAGGTATCGAAATTTCGAATGCCAAAGTCATGTTATTCAATTCTTGTTATACACCCATTTATTGTGGAAAGTGTGTAAAAAAAAACGACTTGCCTGTCGCTTTTTGCTGCTATAAGTAAGATAGAAGCATCATGTGAGGAAGCTATAAATAGGAAGCAGCACCGTTTAAAGACACATTATGTAAGACATTTACGGAATTAATAGGTCAAAAACCTATTAAGAAAAGCTCGAACGTGACTACACATCTCTGCTAATTGGACAATACCACTATGAACACAGCTAAATGCATTAAACTTCGGTTGAGTTACCTGCACTGAAACAATCAGATTAAATTTTGAGTAGAATTGAATATCCATCAACGAATTAAAACGGAATATTATACTTAATGTCAGCTGTAATAAATGTTGTAGCTTTTACTGAAGTGCTAATGAAGTCGAACTTGTTGCTGCATATCATGGCAACACCATAATCGGCACTTCTTTGAAAGACTACAATGGACACGTCCCCACAAGATATGAAGATATCACAACATCGCAGATCTACATCAGTCTGTAAAAAAAAAAATTTAAAAAACAATCTACCTACTACTGGCAACATCATCGAGATTTCCCTACTCCGGTAGACAACAACTCATTTAATGCGAATATTACAAAACTAATTTTATGCGACCAGCAGCAGGAAAAAAAAATAAATAAAGGGAGCAAAATCCACCAACACATATACACAGGGGAGAAATATCTAAAAAGTCTGCCACACTACCCCAAACACAGAGATAATACAAAGAGACGACAGGCGGATCGGATACAATCTCCGATGACATCTGGTGTGGTGGATTTATGTAAACATCTTCACGGTAGTGGTGTAATGTGTGTATATTTATGTTGAATGTATGGTTCTTTTTTTTTTTTTTTTTTGTAGCAGGTAGCGGCGGTCGACAGATGTGTGAACTGGTGTGGTTGTGAAGTAGCGAATCGCTATGCGTTGCGGAATGTAATTTTTTACAATGACCTTGAAGATATATTTTCTCCATTTCTTATGCTTGTATAATTTCACCTCAATTATGAATTGTGAGTGTGACAGAGAAAGAGAAGGACAAGAATTTAATTCACCATGCTAGCAGAAGTCAATTTAAATACATATCATTTGTTTCAATCGTATCTTTTTCTCAGCAACAAAGCAAATTTAGAAAAACAGTATTCGTTTTAAAAGAAAGAAGGGCTTGGCTAAAAAACTTGCTGTGTGAAACCCCCAAAAGAATGACATGACAAAACGTATCCAAGAAGAGAATTCTTTTTTATTTTCTTGTTCCTATATACCATTTGGGAAATATACTTATTTTCCTCGGAAGGGGAATAGGGGAATTTGCGGAACCATTTACCTAATGTCAAAAAGTCGTTGCCGTTAGGTGTACGTACACTCGGGCTGAATGGTGAGTTGTTCAGGGTTGCCATAACAATGTTGTTCATTGGTAATTTCCTTTTTGCCTTTTTGTTAAGTCAAATATCATTGTTTAGGGTTTTTTTTTTGCTTTCTTGTTTTCTTTCCCTCTTGTGTTGTTGTTTTATGAGGAAGAAATAGGGTTCGATTGCACTTGGGTTGTGCAGATGAATATGGACATAGGGGATGTAAAGTATGGAATCTTGTTTTTTTTTTTTTCTATGAAATGAATACGGGAAATGAATATTATGAGGAAGTGTGAGCGATTGAATAAAATATAAGGTTGGTGGATTTGTGGGCGTGTTCTTAAACAAAGAAAACAAATGAAATTAAAAAGCTAATTGTTGTATTTGTATTGAGTTGCTTTATTATGCATTGACAAATGTTTGTTAGATTAGTTATTCTCTGTCGGAATTTTAACCAGTGAGAAGGCCACACTCAGGCACACTAACTTCACGACTCTACGTTTCTTAAATTTCATAAATGTTTTTACTTGTTTAAGTAAATACCCCTTCGACGAGTCACAAAATTGATTGGGCACCGTACCACACTAAACATACATAGATTCTGTAGCAATATGAAATGTACTCCTGGGAATCACTGGGGAAGCTTACAATCGCCTTTTTCATCTGGTAGGATAAACTCCCTTTATGTCCTACGGCCTAGCAATACATAATATTAAATACGTGGAAATATTCTCTTTTAAATTCTACCGGAATTTGATATTAGATCGTAGAATAAAGCAACTCATTTATGTATGGCAACACCTACATACATATGTAGGTAGGTCATTGATATGGAGTGGAAACAGAGTTTTTGAAATTATAGATTCCTGAAGTACTCCAGCATCGACCACAACTTAACGTTGATACATTTAACAAAAAAAAAAAGTCAGAACAAATACAAATTTTGTGGAGCAAGAGTAGGTTTTAATGACAGCTTTTAAGAAAGTCGAACATATTTGTTCAGAATTTTTACTTTAAAGTAAATTTAACTGTCTGTTCTCAGACATTAAAAGTCTGTCTGAACTTAGTTTAAATATATTGTTTAAGTTTAGTGCAGATTTCGTTAAAGAAATTAAGTTCTTGATAATTCACGATGAGGAGTATGAATGAATGTTTGTTAACTGGTAGGTTGCTGGTTCATGTCTAAACCATGGTTATGACGTAATGGTACGGACGCCATACATGAATTGAACAGAAAAAATGCTTAAACTTCAAAGTCGTTTTAAAGAATCTTATTATAGCGGGCTACGATTTCTTGAATAATGTTCGGGTATCTTGTGATTTTAACAGTTTCACTAGTTGTTGGGCCTTTTAAAAAGTGTTACGGATCTTTTAGGGATGTATTTTTGGATTATAGCTTCAAAATTAGCGGTACCTACTTAGAGTCAATTTTTAAAAGTTATAGTATATAAGTTATCATACCATTTCGATAAAAATTCATATTTGATTTAAAGTGGAAGCTTGCTATAAGACTGTACTCAGTTTTCCCTACAAATTCGAATAACGGTACTTTACTTATTAGCTGACTTGTGAAAATTAGCCGTTTCTTGCTCGATTGATTCTATTATATTAAAAATTGATATCTAATAATTTTTGACATATGCAAGAACATGGTATTCAAATTTTTGACATATCAAAAAAGTTGTTTAGCCTTTAAGGCATTAAGTCAATTGTTTCGCATTTTATCGATTTCGAATAAATTTTAAATCTGAACAGTTTACAAACGAACAGCACATATGAAGTAAGTACATGCGACCCAGTCTTGCCCTTTATTTTCTTTTCTGTTATGCTTGATTTTTGCCTTTGGAGGACTACATTTCTGAGACATATAACCTCTTCTTCCCAGAATTCATCACATTCTTATTTCAAAGCAGAAAATGGAGCTGTCAAACTTGACATTTTTAAACAGTTTTTGTTCACATAAATTTGCGAATTGTTTTGTGTTCCGCCTGGTGTGTTAACCTTCGTTTTCCAGAGCTACTTATAAGTACTTATTTGTAGGTGATCTGGAAAACATTTTTGCGGTCAGTTTCAGAAATAAGCTGAAGATACACCTACAATCATTTTCTTAAATCAACTTATTTTTCACATTCTATTACTTTTAACAATTCCCAGCAAAATACACACAAGTAGGTAACTTTTAAGTAGAGTCGCAAAATGGCTTAAATTAAACATGATTTCCATGCAAATTAGTATAATTTGCTTAATTAGATAAAAGAACATTAATTATCTTTCTCAAGTACCTACCTACTGTTTTTGTTTTACATTATTTTACATTGCGTGAAATGGCCAACAATTGGGAACAAATTTCAATGATAAAAGAAACGAAAAAAGTGCTACGTAGGTTGTTCATTCCACGACACTCTAAACTCGCTCGCCGAAATTGTGTCAAGTTTTTGAAAGTGAATTTCTTTCCCGCAGCAACACCGCTATCGAAACTCAAGTGCACGCGTGTATTTAAAAAAAAAAAAAAAACAGGAATTCCTGTTTATGATGGCGGCAACAACGACGGAGGCGGTGATGGTGGTTGTGTATGAATGTTGATGATGAATGTAAACAAAACCTGATTCTGTACAAAAAAGATTTTGTTTTGTTTTTCTGAGATCTCTTTGGTATTTTTTTTTTTCTAAATCCCTTTTAAAAATGAGCAGTGTCATTGTTTGCTGGATTTTCTTACGGATTTGTTTCCCAATCCCATCACTTCAAGATAAAAACGAACGGATAAGAGGATATGAATTGAAAAGAAAATGGCAAAATAGAGCGCGCGAAAAAAACACATCTACTGTACCTACTTATGCATATTTTCTCACAATTTTTTTTTTTTTACGGCAACGACGACGACAAGCAGGCCACATACCCCATTCACTATACAGCACTATAGTGCTGGCATCACCTAAACGAAACGTGAACGTGAGTGTTGTTCGCAGAGAGGTAGGTTCTCAGAGTGGTGACGGTTGCCAGTGCGGTCATCTACCTCCTCCTCCTTCTTTTTGTGTTTCACGTATACGTCGTTGGTTGATTGTTTTGTTGCTGGTGCTGCTTACTGTTTGCTGGTTTTTTTCATTTGCTTGTGTGGTTGACTTCTATTTTTACTTTGCCGACTCTACTTTACGTGTTACGTACGTACATGGCTTGTATTTTGTTTTCCACATTCGAAGAGATTTTTTTTTTTTATGAAAATGTTTCTTTTATTTGAATCGAGTATTTTCCTTTTCTGTTTTTAATTCATATAGTCGTTCTCATATGCATGCTTCGTTTGTGGAATGCTTCGCGCAGGTAATTCAATTGTGGATATGTTAAAAAACGAACTCCTACAGAGCGCGCACGTCGCACGTCTCTGGCGTCTTGTTTGCAACGGCCGTAGTTACTGGTGCTGGCAATGCTGGTGTGTATGTAAATCGCTGTGCATGAATTTGTGAATTGATTTCTATTTTTTCTGGTTCCAGTACAACTATCTCAGGATCTACCTACTCTTTCTCGTTTGCTTCATAATTTTCCAATATCTGTGTCGATCTCGAAGCAGCTCATTTTGCAATCTTCTTTAGTTAGCTGCGTCAAGATTCATTTTCTCTTCGCGAATCGTGAAATTTATTTTCGCAATTTTATTACAGTCATTACTTTCCAGATACTGGTAGTATTTAAAGGATAAGCAATGGCTAGGTGGAGATTTGAAGCAATAAAAACTTCTAATCGGTAAAGGTTTTTCTTAAATATGTTTAATTAAATGTCATCCACGCGCTGGCAGGACAATACGACAAAGTCAAATCTTATCCGGACAAATAAAAAAATCATTAATCTGTCCCTTTAGCCCGGGCAACTCAAATGTAACCCTTTTTATTTGGATGAATTTTGCTTAATTTTTTATAATAAGAATCCGACATTGCTCACGCTCATTTTCGCTAAGTTTATCAGCCATCGTCATGTTCTTATAAAGAGTATAAGGATTTAAAAAGTGAGGAAGTCGCTAGCTAGCTAAGAAGCAATTGTGACAGTGATTCTGTTATGTGCGTTGTAACATTCCTGAAAATGAATCAGTTCAGGCAGAAATAATTGGTAATGAGGTAATGCCGAGGCAGTACAATTATATTAATACTGTTTGGTACTTTTAAAAGTAACATCGTTATATATTTTGCCATTCGTTATGAACTTAACTAAGAGCGAGGTTTTACCACAGGCACAGGGTTCATACTTTTTGTCCTTTAGGGCAAATCTAATCCGGACAAATAAAAAAATCCTTAATCTGGCTCTTAAGTCAGGGAAACTTAAACGCTAGCTAGCTAAGTAACAATTGTGACAATGATCCTGTCATGTGCGTTGAGACATTCATGAAAATGAATCAGTTCAAACAAACAATTGGTAAAGTAGTGCTAATGAGGTAATGCCGAGGTAGTGCAATTATTTTAATACTGTACTTTTAAAAGTAATATTTTGCCATTCGCTACGAACTTATTATTATTAACTCTTTTCCATTCAAGTTTTGAAAATAGACGAAAAAAGAATGTAATATGTCCTTTTTTTCTTTTTAAGACGGAAACAATTGCAAGTTATATTTCTGTTAAAAAAAAAAAAAAAAAAATGGTGATATTTTTAATTTCTAGATCCAGGCAATATTTTCTCGCATTCTAGCCCCATTTTTGAAGACATGAAGTCTGATCCGTGCTTGACCGTTAAAGGCTGGTATGACGTTGGCATAGCAATTCTTATCGAAATAGAACCTTACGAACATGTTTGTTGGCTTATGAAACCGATTTTATGTCATACCACTAGTTAAAATGAAAGGAAGTGTCGTAAATCATATCACAGCTGTCTATGAAGCGGGATATTAAAGTGGTCAAACTCAGAATAGGTGGAGTTGATTTTGAAGAATCTAATGGGTTGTCAATGCTTGGCTTGTATGTTAGCCCAAACTTTCAATGAAACTAGCAGGTTACTGATGCAGCAAAATGTGTTGTTAGATGTCTAGGATTGCTCAAAAGGTGTAAACGGTTTTTCCCTCTTCTTAAAAAGAATTTAAAAAGACCTCCAACCAAAAAAAAAAAAATATATATATATATATTCAAAATTAGTTCAATATTTCAGTTTTGTATGGAAAATAAACCGAATTTTGTATTATCTTCTTTCTAACGGAAATATTTGTGTGCAAAACAGAGTCGCGCTTTACGAATTTTTGTTATTATTTCTGGAATGTGAACCTTGATCAGGCCCATATACCAAGGTCCGATGCGTATTCATCATCAATCTCAACGGGCTACAAGAGGGTGGGTCCTTGTCAACCACCTGTGTGCTCCAGAAACTCTGTCTTCGGATTGTTTGGCTTCAATTTTTTTTTATTTAAGAAATTCTGAGTATCTGAAGTACTATTGCTTTCTCAAAGATCTACTTCCCATCAGATTTGTCCACCCTTATGAACATTCATATTATGTTCTTCAGCAGTTCTTTTTTACAAAACTAAATTTTGTATCAAAATATGAACTTAAATGCAGAAATATTAAGCAGTTTAAAATGTTGTTATTAACTGAACTGAACGCATTTGTTTTGCTTTGTTGCTCTTTATAACCATTAGACTTAATTTCATTACATTCCCATCACGATTTTCAGTGCAAGTTACATTTTTGAAAACACGCCTCACTATACGTACCCGTTTAGTGGAAATTTAAATCAATGCATGCCCCCTTTGCAAATGAACCACGCACGCCAAGGGTGGCTTGTGATTTATGCATGAGGCCATAAAAGGGGGTAACATGGATGTATAACACCAATAAATATGTTAATATTTTTATCACATTTGTTCCTCATTAATTCTTAAACGTTTTAAATATTTGAGTTGACTTCCATCTTTAATAGGTTACATCTGACATCATACTCTGCTATGTAAGTTGTTACAATCTTTTGTCTAGTTATTCAGATTTTTGTTGTTCGTTTTAATGAACAGGTCAGCATGAAGAATTTTTTTTTATCTATATACCTACAAAATTTTGTTTGGACATGCATATGTAATAAAGATTTTAAATTGAGCTAAATAAATTTCAATAAAAAGTAAAAAAAAAAAAACTGAAAAGCAAGCGAAGTTACAGTTGTCTGAGGTGGCTCTAAGGTAGGTTTCATATAACATTCTTTCATAAAAAAAACAACAATCGTCAACCCATCCTGATTAGTAAAATATTAAAGCTCCAAAACTCCAACTCTCTATTATCGCTTTCATCAGTGCGCAACATAAGAAACACCGGAAGTATATCCCAACCAAAAATCTCTCGATTAGAATTCCATCATTCACCTGCATGCTCATGCTATCTTTCATTCCCCTCTGTTGTTGTAGTTATCTTTATCTTGCGCTCCATTATTTTGTAACTGCCTACCGCACATACGTACGGTTTTTCAAGTGGAAAACTAGGAGAGTATTCTTGATTCTTTTGTGTGGCTGATATTCTCTCAAACGAGGTGAATAACATACATCGCCCATCCCGCCGGTATCAGCATCATCATTATCATCATCGCAGTCATCAACATTACAAAACAAAAAAAAAAGGTTCAAGCGAACGACACGAGTAGGGCACACCACCATACCAACCAACCATGCACGATATATTTACTCACATGGGCTTCATTTTCTTCGGTTCTCTTGCAAACATCTATTTGCTTACATGTATACGCCTGTTAGCAGCAAAACACTCACACGAGGAGGAGACATATTGGCCTTAGAAGAAGAAGAATAGCATAAAATAAAAATTAGCAAAGCGGCTATTTTGTTTTCGATTTACCGTTCTTTATGGAAAAATCCCAGAAAAGGAATATTAGAAAAATTTCCTGCGCATGTGAAAATTTGCTCTAATGGTGAATAGTGGAAAATTTCCTTCAACATTTTTCTAGTTACCACCATCCTTTTGTCGCTTTAGGCATTTACCTACATAACTCTCACAAAAATTGAAAGGGGGTTTAAAAAGATATCTTCGCTCCTTTCTCTAACGAATAAAAAAAAAAACTGAAAATGAGATTGATGTTTAAAAATACATTTATGACTTTACAATCAAAATTTTTGGGGTAATTCTCCTTTCCTCTTCGTCACATCGAAATTGAAAAAAAGAACCCGTGGTGAAATCGCGAACACACATGACTATTTCAGACGATTGCTGATGAAATCTGGCATCGTCGCAGAAATTCATTTACTCTGGTATACAATAATTAGACCAGACGTCATTACCCTTTGTTGGTATTGTTGTCGTTGATAGCAAAATCCATTGCGAACGTGAGAGAGGGAGATGGGCAAAAAATATAAAGAAACAGTTTTGAAAATGTGTGCGTGACGGATTCCCCTCTTTGGACATCTCTGTAGAGATTTGTTCGTTCGGTCGTCGGCGGCGGCGAAATACTGTTGCTTTACTTCTTCACACTGCTGATAACGTTATTTCATTTAGCAAAGACGCGCAGGTTTACATTTTTAGTGTACAATTTTTTACTTTTTTTTTTGTTGTTATGCCGTTAAATGTATTGCGGCGGAGACAGGGTCGATTTTTTGCGATTTGAGGCGAATTGAATTAGATTGCGCAAATTGAGTAGTGATGATGACTTTCGTGTTACCAAAGTTGTAATCGCGATCAATATCAACAACAACACCAGTCGTAGACTGGTTGCTGCAGAGTCAGCTAATTCACTTGCGACAGAAATCGAATCGACCTCGATTCAATAAGGAAATTTGAAAGTCGCGTGCGCCATCTAGATTAGATTGATTTTTTTTCCTCTCCTTGTAGTTTTGTTTTTTGCGAGTTATATCGTTTGGCTTTCTTATTGCTGGCACACGCACGCACTGTTATACATTTCTTGAACGGAGAGAGTTGTTAGTAATTTACTTTTAGTTTTTCGTTGATAGGTACCTATGTATGTTGAATTGAGTTGAGGACTACTTACTGCACAGTTGGATGCTCTGTTTAACCGGTTTTTGCTGTCAATGATGCATGAAATGTGTTGTGGGTGTTGCCAGACTTATTGAATTATTTTATATATACGAACATGAAGCTTTTATTAGACTTATTTTATTTTAAGTTTCACATGATTAGATTGGTTTAGTCTTTCCAAGGTTTTTCTATTATATTTCTGTTGAACACCATTAAAACATCTTCGTTCGCAAATTAGTTTGGAAAGTGCATTAAATTATATTGATAAGGTTTTGTGGGGTGACTAATTTTCTGAGAAGAAGTAGAACACTTTTTATCACCAACGACCTTATTACTATTTTTGATCCAATTTCGTGTTGGATTAACATCTTGACAAACTTGGCAGCTGCCTAAAAGTAAACGGCTCAACTGGCGGGCAGACAATTTATGAATCTTATTAATTTGAATTTTCCCATTAGGTATTCTACAACTTGAATCAACGTTATTTTTGAGACCTCTATAACTTGAACAAAATTGTTTTTCGTTTTTTACGATAGGAAAAATTCCCAAAAATTGAAATTTTCTTAATTACATAATTGTTTGGGGTCAAATTCAGATCTTAAAGTAATGCCTTCTCATTCTATATATTACCAATAAATCTTCACAATAAGTCTCATGTTTAAGAATTACTGATTTGCTTTTTACGTATTCAAGTTATAGTGACCACTGTATAATATTTCCACAATTTTTTGAACGTTCAAAACAATTATACCCGCCGAATCTGCTTATGATGCGCTAATAAATATTTCGTATACGTACACTATCTCCGTTTTCCACAGAAGTCTAACTTTGATACTCAAACTCCTTTTCAGGAGTTACCAGAATGGAATATACGGCTTCAACACGATGCCTGTCTGTCCGTGTGTGTACCACACGCTTTTAGCTTTTGTACCTTTTGACCTAGAGAGCTGAAATATAGTACGTGGTGGACCAAAAACAATTAGGGAAAATTATTGTATAACATATTTTTGTGAGGGTCTTTTGGGGGCCTAATGTATCAAAAAAAAAAAAAATATATATACATATATATATTTTTACACCCTATCATGCGACAATTAAATTACAGCCGAATAACTTCTCTGCTGCTCTTAACTCTGTCACTAAATTTGATGTCACTCCTCCCCCCTTGTAGCTAATTCCAGCCTATACCATTAGAGAACCTCCTCCTATTTGACGGCGACATTAAATTCCTTGTTCCTTACACAGATCGTGATGGTAGTAACCCCAGCCATCCGATCCATTGAACATGACTGTAAGTAAACTCCAAACGACAGGCTTTGTGTGTTTTGGTTAAAGGTGACTTCCGATTTAAACAGATTTGCGCCTTTGGAGATTTTCAGATTGATGTAAAATTCTCCTTATTTTTTTGAAATCTGACGAGCCGTAAACGAAGAACTTAAAGTTTCCGGCAAACTTGTACGTTTTTCTTTAGGATTTAGTGCCTGACGATCTTCCAGGAGATTTTTTTTTTCTCACATTTTTCACAAACGTTTATCAAATTTGCCACCACTGTTCGATATCTTTTCACTAATTGAATTTTTTTAAAATTGTTTACACTTCGCAGAATTGTAACATTTTTCTGTTTCCCATTTTTTTTTTTTTTTTTCAAAGCTTTATTGAATTTAACACCAAATGATATTAAAACAACTATTTTCACATTATTACAATACATTGAATGAATACCTCTATCTATGTATGTAGTATATGTTCTATCAATTTTTTCAGTAGCATAATTTAAAAATTCACATCTGGCAATATTGCAAATTCCCATAATAAAATGGGGTTATTAAATAGATATCACTTTCCAGACAACAATGTTGCTGGAATTCGTGTAATAAAATTAATGTACTTACCCTTGCTCTCCCTCGTTCTCACCCCATAAATCTTAAATTAATTCTTCCATTTTATTATGAGTGCTATAACTACCAACATGAGAGAGAGAATGGCATATTAAAAATAATAAACAAATACATGCTGCTTTCTCTTAATTTTCGCATTCCACCAAATGGTGAGAGTCGAACGTTTAACAATCCGCAGCAACAATGTGTATATGCAAATACGCAAAAGGGATACCATCAAAAGTAGAATACAACAAATTCTTTTTTTTTTTTCTTACAATAAATTAATTACAAACTCATACAACCGAGAGTCAGGATATAAATATCAATTAAAATATATATGTCACAACTACTAGTGTCACATTACGCATACTTTCAACCGATTTGACCTCGTCCAGAAATACGTTTGTGTTGGAGTGTTTCCGAATGAACAAATGTGTGAGTTTGTTGGAACTCGATGAAGGGGAAATTTCCCTCCTTTCCCCTTTGCGACTTGTTATTCTTCGCATTTGTGTATAGCAACATGTGCACGACTACACGTGCTTCTTGAAAAAGTTTTTTTTTTTTTTTTTTTTTTTTTATTGGTTGCTCTTTTAGTAGGCTTTTTTCGCATTAGCTAAATGTTATCACATACGACAGTCAGGGGAAAAAGGAGAACTTGCGATTAGAAAAAAAGGAGAACAGACTCAGGCGCCAAAAGAAGAAACACCGATATCGCCACATCTCTGGGATGCATCATAAAACCAACCCAAAACGGTGATTGTGTGTGGGGACATCCAAGGAAGCAAAAAAAAAAAAACCCGAAAATATGAAGTAAAGGAAAAATGGTAAAGTGCGCGAACGACGATTGGAATAAATGATGACGGGGGGAGGTTGATGATAATATTTTGATAATGCTGATGAGGATGATGGGAATGATGATGACGATGATGATGATGGGGGCGCGCGTGTTTCCCATCATGAAACAGCGCATGCATTTTTTTTAAGTAACAAAATAAGGAAAAAATGTTTTATGGCAAAAAAATAATATGTGATGGTATGGTAAAAAGAGTTGAAATTGTTAGGGATGGGCGAATTTGATTCAATGAAATGTTTAATGTAGGTACTGAAAACTACTAATTATTCGATTTACCTATAAAGATTATAAGGACACATAAGACACAGCGAATTGTGATGTTGGAGAATTGATCAGAGTTGGTGGCTAGTAACTCAGGATCGTTACCTGTCCTTGAATCAAAGGTTTTCTTCTTTGTGCAATTTTCCAACAATGTTTAATTTTCTAATTTGATATAAATATTAGGTATAAATTAAGATCAACCGTTCATTAAAAATTATGAATCAGATAAAGCAAGCGAAGTAGGTTGTGGTGCGATCATTTTCTTAGTTGCCCACGGTTGTCTGAGATGGAAACCTAGCATCGACCTAAGGTGGAACGTCATGTGTTAAATTGAAAAATAAACGGCTTCTGACAGCACAAGTTGTGCTCTTGCAAGAGGTCTGTATACATATATACATAGATTGACTAAACCTGCCTAGTTTATCAAATCAAAATTGATGGAAAACCACCTTGAATGGAAACTCAAACACCAAATCACGTGAGCGCGCGTTTACTCGTCAAACTGGACGATTAAATTCATCGATTAATTTAGCGAGATTTTGTCGCTCATTCCAAATTTGTTTGTACAATTTTCCATTTCTGCCACCAACTTGTAAGTCATAAAATGTAAAAATAGAGATACAAATTTCCGATGGAATAATTTTGCTATTCTGGACCGACGGAAGTTATTTCATAGAGCAAATAAAAAAAAAGTCCCCTAAACAAAACCAGTCAAAACAACATTAAACGCCAAACCAAACCGGTACACGCAGGACAAGTTTATTTGCTCGCCAACATAGTCACTATCACACATCTCTCAGATCATGGTGACTTTGTTCTTTATTGTATTCCCTACCCTCTGACGTATGAGCAATCAAATTCTAAATTTACCAGGCCCAGTGCCGTGAAATTAGTCAGCTAAAAGAAGAAAACATCGAAGATCAACTCAACAAAAGCAAAATAAATAGCTTCTTCTTCTCTACATAGAAAAACAATTTTAGTTCTACGTAGTACGGGTTTTCTTCTGTTCGCCTCCTCGTACATTGTCGATTTTCTTTTCTTACCTTGTTCTACAACTCAATAAACACACTCATCAAGAAGCCGTACAAACGTATTATTCCCATATCGGAATGTTGACTTCCTTGGTGGCACAGGCATAACGCTGCGATGGCTACATCGGGTGGCCTATGTAGCCGTGTATTTTTTTTTTTTTTTTTTTTTCTCTCCTACAGGTCAACAACTACGCTCGCTCTGCGCCTCTTTCCATTCACAAATGTGCGCGCACACACACTCTAACACAATGATAAGCGGTGAAAAGAGACAACTAGAAATGGGAATGCAACAACATTGCGTTTTGGTTGTTTCATTCGGACATTCAAGAGCGCGCATCTAATAATAAATCGCCAAGTGTGGTGTGTCGCGTGTGTGCTGTGTGTTTTGTGAGTTGTGTTTGAGGTTTGTTTACAGATTGTTTACCTTTTACGTAACGTTTTTATGGGTGTCTCTTTTTGGCCGATTTGGTTTTGTTGCTGTTACACTTTCGCCCAGATTTGGTAATGTTTACGTTTAGTTGTTGGCCCTGTTTTGTTCTGTTTTGTTCTTGTTGTTCGGCCTGTAAATTGGCAGCTCTTTGATTGGGTTTGAGTTTATGGTTTTATTAGACAAAGGTGCTAATTTTGTTTTGATTTTGGGAGGGGAGAAAACGGTAGAAGTTTATTATTAAATAATAATTTTGTAAGGTGACTGGGTTGTTGAGATTGTGGCATATAGGGAAATAGGGTAACAAAAAATTATTATATTACTTGACTTCGACTTTATTTTTAGACCGTGATTGTGCTAAAAATATCTGCAAATAGTAGCATATAATTGTTTATTCTGTTTTGATAATTGATGTGAGTAAAGCTATGGTAAATGAAGTTTTGATGGCATCACACTTGGGCATGTTGGTTTGTTATCGGTATAGATATGGGGCGGAATAATTTGTGATGAATAATTTTTTGACATTTTTAGAACTCAGATTATCCGTTTTGTTATCTTGCTTGGATGATGATATTGACTTGTAAAACCGTTCTGAATAAAGATTTTGAGATCCCATTCAAAATCTTTTTTTTTTTTTTTTTTGACAATTATTGAGACATGGTTATGGTTTACAATAACATGTATGTACATATGTATATGTACCTTACTTAATTGAGGTGAGATGCAAAATAGTTTAAGAAAAAATGTTTAAATAAATTTCAGAAGCGTTGGCAGCATTCAGTTTCACTAGTTACAATGGGCTGGTTCAGTTGGTTAAAGTGCTTCAATATTTCCGAAGCGATTTAAGCGATGACTAACTGAACACAATTTTTACATGCACTAAGTTTTGGTTTCATTAAAAATGAAAAGCGCTTTAAGGGCTCAATATTTGGGTGTCGAGTAAAACAAGCCATCGCTGTGGGTAAGTGGCCAGTGAGTTTTTTTTTTGTGCTTTGAATCTCAAATCTTGGAGTCATGGATTTCTGTGATATCTCCATTTCTCGTAACACGATTCTCTTCTTTCGCAGTGGTTTCGATTAATCCTGGCTTTAACAGCTTTGATCGCCTGTGAAGTTCGGACAGTACGAGGGCGTTCGGAACTTTGAGTGGCAGTTACTCCACCAGTGTCCTCAAACAATTAACAGTTCGATACACAAAATTTCGGGTGAGCGGTCGCAATGTTCGGAAAATATCACCTCTTTCTATATTACACTTGTGAAGACCAATTACCCCAACACGGTTTTCAATATCGACTCACTCTATATTTACAAACGACTTTTGTGTAAATCTTTTTGTGCGTTAACTTAGTATAAATGCCATTCGTTGAATAACTGTCAATATAGAATGGATGTGTTCAATACTACTTTCACGATGAGTGTCTTTAAAAGTGGACCAATATATATGGTATGACTAGATACAGTTAATTTTGGGGTTAGAATGACGATTTTGCCTCAAATTCCGATACACAGGCCCCATATATGAAGTTAAGCTGCAAACTAATACTTGCTCTTATAGGTGCAAGTACAAATTCAAATGTAAATGCAAAAAAAAAAAATCTAAAGCAAAATGAAAGATCAAAGTAATAAGAATTAAAATCGCGCTTACAGATGTCCTTCGCTCGTTTAATTATTTAACTTAATGACATATATTATACATAAATTCTAACTTTAAATTATTTTTTGTTTTATTTTAGCAAATCAAACAAATTGGAATGGAACGTGGGAAAATGGACTATCCTACGAGTGTCGTTCTTTGCTTTTTAAAGCTCTGCATAATCTCATGGAAAGGTAATCAAATGAAAACATTTATTTAGTACTTTGTTACATTCTTTTGCTTTCAATTAGATTTGTTCTAACAAAAGACATTGTTCGCTTTGGCAAATGGTTTGTCCAGCCGTGTACTACAAATGATCGAATTTTTGGAAAGAGGTAAGTGAAGGAATTGTGTTTATCCTATTATGGAACTGGCAACTATGATAGCAATAAAAGTGCTAAATTGCTGTCTCAGTTATTATGTCCAAGATTAATGAAACATAATCTCTGTGATCATTTATTAAGATATATGATTGATCATCGTTCTCTATGTTACAAATCCTTTTCTTTTCTTCAATTTTATGATAGAAAACATGGTTTTCAACTTAGGCACTAACTATTTATTTCAATCTTTTAGCTCTCAGCATCTCTCATTCTCTTTCACATTCTTCGTACATGGCGATACGGTGTGTGCGTCAATTGATCTTCGCGAGCATCCTGCTGTTCGCCAGCTAACTGCTGAGCATTTAGCTGAAGCGGCAGCAGCATCAGCAGCCGCACAATCGGGTCAGCAAGATGTGCGGCAAAGAAGTGTTATATTGGCGCCATTTGGAATGGCAGCTACACTCACCGGTAATAGTTATAAGGCCACAGATCCCCTCGCCGAGAAGATACTCGAAGACTGGGCATCATTTTTTCCACTGTGCAATAAGGAAAACTCCGATCTTCCACCTGTGGTTGAAGTTGTGTCGGGTTAGTAACAGAAAAAAAAATTATTTTCTCATCCACAAAAACTAATCTCATACGTGTATATCTCTCTCTCTATGCAGGTGGTCACAAAATGTATCATCCCTCGATGTACGTACTAGTCACGGATCTGGACGAAATGGAGAATGTGCTAGAGGACTCCTCCATAGATCCATCACAGGGAATGCTGCCTGGCATTGGAATAGGACCATCTACACCGGCAGCAGGAGCAACATCATCATTAGTCAATCCGAGGGCAACACCAATAAATCACATCTCACCTCCGACGCCATCGGCGTGTGGTTTAGTTCCAGTATCAAAAGTAACACCAACCAGTGGAGGTGGTGGTATTGCTGCGACTCTTCCATCACCATCACCCAGCGGAGGAGGAGGAACAACAGGTGTACCACTGAGCGCTGCGGCTAATAACGATGATAAATCATTTATGAATCCCAAAAAGATTGAAAAGAAGTCGCAGCCTTTCTATGAGACTTCCAGTAATAACTTTAGCAGCAATGCAAATACTCATGCACCGCCACAAGCTTCCACCGAAATGCCCGAAAGGGTGTGGCAAGATTGCATTACGAATCCGATCTCCAGTCTCAGTTTAAATTCGAATTCGAGTGATGGAATCAAAATGGAGGTGCCCGATCTGCAATCGGGTGATGTTTCTATGAACAACAATAACAATTCACCGTCGGACACAAAGCCGCTGTGGAACTTTGTTGATCCGTCACAAAAGGCACCATGTACTTGCACAAGGTAAGAGCTGCTTAGTCTCTGGTTTAGTCTGTGGTAGTCATTCTCCTTTTTGCATTTTCGTTATAAATTTTCTTATATTTTTTTCCCCCAAACAGTTTCTTAGTTTCTGTATTAGAAAAAAAATAAAAAAAAGGCATGTGTATGCATTTGTATCGTATATATCGTAAATTTATTTATTTTTATTTTTCCATTCAAAATGTCTAATCGTGTCGTGTTTGCAAAGTTTGCAGTTCTCTTATACCTTCCTACAGAGTATAGAAAGACAACAATTACATATAAGATGACGCGCTTGCAAATCTACTACACATATTGAAATTTCTGTCTTATAAAAGGCATGCATGGGATTTAGATTTACATTTTTTTATTTAAATATATAGCTAACTTATTAAGATGACATATCTTTTACATTATGAAACTTAAGCGTATAAAAAGAGATAAAGGGGATTTGTTTCTCATCTATCTGTGGCTTTTTCGTACGCATGGGCTTTGTAATCGTCTTATGTATTGGGAAGAGAAATCAGTAAAAATCGTTCATCAATTCTATGCAGCTTTGTAGAAATAAAAAAACCAAAACAATTACACTTTTAAAGTAATCTCGTAAATGTGCAGTTATTATTGTAGTTTTCTTTCATCAGTCGAGTTTTATTCGGCGCCCTGAAGTTAGAGGTTCAATTCAATTGAAGTCGAAGCCTTTGTAATCCACTGGACTGGACAGAAAATAGGGTGTGCTATTCGCACTACTATCTTAAAGACATTAACAATTCGGTACTATTTCGCTTTCTTTACAGCGTCTTATAGTGGAGACAGACTGCTGGTATTGATACCATGGTACGAATACCATTGTATAGTGAATACTACAACCCCTGACAGTATTTGATGACTTTGGCGTTAAGTAGTATACTTTGACGTTTGTGTTGTCTGTCATAACAAATAAAAATAGAAAATTCAAGACAGGATAAATAAAAATTATTTACTTTTGTGCCAAATGATGAATAAAAAGAAAATTCAAATACTTGAAAGCGAAAGTGCATACCTAAGAATTGTCATAGAAGCTACGAAGACTAGCCAATAGAGAGAAATTGGCGCTGCAATCAGTAAGATGGTGGTATACCAGCAAAAATTTGCGAATCTCAATACCATTCATTGTATACTAGATTTTTACGTAGTATTGCAGTGACAGACATGTGGTATAGAACGTAGTATTGCTATACCATGGTATCAATACCAGCAGTCTGTCTCCCACATTAGCCACCTCGGTGTTAGTCTAGCGATGTCAAAAGTAATACTTGTCCGTTCTGCAGGCATGCAATAACAAAGTCGGTAGTGATCGGCGATATTCAACACTCGTAAGATTTCTGTTTGATCACTATATCGGAGCCAAGGACGACCTCTATTCCCCCCACAGACTAGAACTGAAAATATATCTCTGGATCATCCTTCTCTATGCGCTCAAAATATCCGAGGTCTGTTGATTTAAATTTTTCTGACTACATCCAGTCCATGTCGCTGTAAGTTGGGCAGTCAGCCTTACTAAAGTTGTGAAAGGATACCAAACATCGGTATGATCGATATGATCCTATTATATGCAGCCTTGAAATCGATGGAGATATGGTGGGTATCGAATTGCAGTTGCTGGGTTTTCTTAAGAATGCGTCGCAGGTTGAAAATCGGTTCTATTGTGGATTAACCAGGCTTAAAGCCATGCTGATCTTACAGATCCAACATTTTAAATTTCCTTTCTTCGTTTTTCTTCCCCCCCTTTCTGGCATTTGATCGGCTCGAGTCCATTCCTCATTTTACCGTGGATTCTTCTTCTTGGTGGGTAATTACATAGCACTTCTGTTGCTGAGGTTCAGATCCATTTCTCACATTTACTCCTGATTTTCCCTTCATATGAAAGCATATTCTTCGACAGTAGTTTTTTAATTGCGGTCAGTTAATATTCGAGCTCTGATAGCTGTCCGAGTAGGTATTGCCTCCTCTGTAAGTTTGAATATCCAACATATTGCGCCAAGTTCACTTGTGTCACACCTAGTGCCATAACGAAGTCAATATGTCTCCTCTCCAAACAAAGCTGATGAAAATTTTACCTTTCGGTGCAACTAGTCGATATTAGCACACATCGGAAACTTCAAATATATGTATAGCCTCCCATCAATCGAAAAATTTGGTTTACGGTCTGTTGATTTGATGGCTGCCTCTTAGCTAACCAGCCTACATTACAAGAATTCACTGGCATTGTAGCAAGGGATAGTGGAGGATATCTTTTCATCGATTTTTCCTAAATTTCTTGTTGACGTTTTCTATTATTGATTTGTGAGGGTGCGAGGTTTAATTGAAATTGAGTCGATTCAAGTGAGGAATCTCGATGTGTGACACGATTTCTACAGGGTTTAACACCTTATTACGGGAATACAAACAAAAGTGAGGTGATATTCACGTGATAGTCTAAGTGTTAGATTGTCATGAAACTTTATTTTAGACCTGTTCCTGCACGTGAAAATGTGTTACAAATTATACTATTGTTTGGTGTGTTCAGTCAGTCAAGTAAGGGTGTTATTTAAATAATCTTAAGAGAAATAGAAATAGAAATTTCTACCTGTCATCTAATTTTCGGGTGACACGACTATGAGAATGAAAGTGAAAATGTCACCTTGACTCTGGGGGTAAGTGTATTCATAGGAAAGAGGCATAAAAGGTGTAAAAAAAAGTATACTTGTTGTGTGTAAACTGGAGTATAAAATTTTGACTTACACTAAGGATGTGTTGCAAAGACTATGTTACTTGTTGTTAACTTTCTAAATGATGGCTGACAATTTGACCGTTAAAAGTATATTTTTAAAGTTGTTTAGGTTAGGCACTCGCTTCTTTGTCCAAATTGTGCCTCAAAAGTACACAAGGAGACTAACAAAAGTTCACTAAGTTGCTTAATTCATTATTTTTTTTTATTATTTTCATATATTAAGTCGATAGAGACATTTTTCTAAACACTCGTCAGAATCCTTTTTGGAGCATTAATGATCTTCTCAAGACTTTCACTTCGAAACTCAAGAATGATGTTGAGCTTTTTCAGCAGTGTGAGCACACGCCCTTTTTTTCTGGTTTTCCGATCAATTTTTGAAGAGTTGTGGTAAGCAGGTTTCTATACAACATATATGTACATAGCAGTTACCTAACTACTAACAACGTAACTTTTTGTTGTCTTACTTTAATAGGGAAACTTGCACCTTCTGAGCTCCATACCACTACGATTTTATTAAAGGAGTCCGACTCACCGTTTTAAAATTCTTCCAAGAAATTTTGGGCAGAACGAACACGTGTCTTTTTTTGTTCATAATTTAAAATCCGTGAAACTCATCGAGCTGATTTCCTCAAGTATTCCAGGTGATTATTTAATATTAGTGACGCTGCCATGGTATTCAAGTCCAGTTCTTCTCCTATCAGTTCTTGGATTTTTGACATTTATTGCCTTCACCAGGGCCACATTTGTATCGTCGGTCGAAGATTTGGGGCGATCTTCAAGAGGTTCGCCCTTCAAGAGGTTCGCCCTCCACAGAAAAATGCGCATTGCGTAATCTTTGAAACCACTTGCAAACAATGTTGCATTCAATCCATATGCACTTTGGCATTTGTGGATAATATACATGAGCTTGAGTTGACAAAGTGAATTTCTTGTTGGATTGGCAATGGAATTTCTACTGACCTTGCATCACTAATTTTACGTTTACTCGTGTACATTCTTTCCGATTGAAACTTAATATCGTAAGAAATTTGTAACTTAATATCGTAAGACTATTACAAATCGACAACAAACATTCTTTTAAACTAATAAATTGACGCCAACTTAGCGAACTATTGTTAGGTCCCTCGAACTCGTACATAGTTGATTCAGGTTAATTCTTCCAATTGTACCGCTGAAATCTATTAAAAACGAAATGAAAATAGTAGTTCCCATCTTATCTATTTTTAAATTAAGTCATTTATTGTGACCAGCACATCAGTGGATATGCAGTTGCAAAGTGATTAAGTATATCGAACACGTTGCTATCAAATTTCGTCGTAAACAATAAGCATTACTAATTTTTATTATTTGCAAGCCGTCATCCAACATATAACTAGTAATAAAAAAAAAACTGAAAACTTTTTTATTGTTTTAAGTTTTTCTTACTAAAAAAAAAAATATATATACTCGTACATATTTTTTCTTTTCCTTCTATAAAAAAAACAGTCATAATAGGATAACATTTATCACCCAATAATTTTAAGATTAATTGTAAAAACAATTACTAGAAATTAAAAAAAAAAAAAAAAAAAAAAAATTCAAATAAAACCCAAACCCGTTTCACACAGGTGTAAAAAAGCGGCTGGCGGAAGTCGTTCAACTTCTTCGTCATCAATGTCGTCTTCGGCCGCAGCTAATAAACTGACTGGTGGCAGTGTTCGTCCTGATAAATCGACACGTTTCAATCGAATACCGTTTCATAAAAGGCATACCACTTCTGGTTATGGTTCAACAACAGTCTTCACAGCTGTTGGTAATTCCTCCTCTTCCTCCACCTGCTTGACGGGTAGAAAATCAAAGAATCTTACTATTGAACAGTGTGACGTGGATCTGTCCAAAGCCGACGTCGACACCATACCAAATCAAAGGTTTGTGTCATCACTTGCACTTAATGCTAAAATAAAAAAAAATTTAAATGACAAACGACAAAATATTTGGTGGCACAACTCACTCACACTTTCTTCTTCTTCATCTTTTGTCACTATATCTCGAAGCTTTTTTTTTTTAAATGGAGAGAGTATAAAACAATAAAACTTAAATCACCCTAATAACTCTCTTGCTTTTTTTTTTGTTTTTGTTTTAATTTGTTTATTTTTGATAATAATTATGTATAATTAATTTTCTGAGGTTTGCGATCTTCCATGTTCCATTGTACAGCATTTTTTATTTTTTTTACATTTTTGATATGTGAATACTTTTTGTTTTTTTTTTTTTGTTTTTTGAGTGGATGGAGTATTGCTTTGATATTTTTTTTTTGTTTAAAACTGCTTAAAGCTAAGGGGACACCAAATGTTATATGAGTTATCAGATTGTGTACCACTTGCGATGTGATGAAGTACGAATACGCAAGTGATACACAATGCGAACTTTAGTAGATAAAACAAGTCGGTCGGGGGGAGTAAGGAGATTAGTTAACTTTGTATAAACTATCATCGTTATCTTAAAACATCAATCAAGTTGAGATCATTAAGTTAAAATTTGTATCTAGAATTTTTCAAAAGTTGATTAGTTAAACCGACTAATGTTGATTAAACTTTAAACGGAAAGTCCACTCAGTTTAGCTCACGTTAATCAAATTTAAGATATGCATTTGATAAAATGATAAACTAGATAAAGGTGCATCTGTATATCAATTGTAGGTTTTAAACTATATCCATACATTTTGGAACTTTGTCCGAGTTAATGCTGGTCCGATTTTAATGAGACTCCTTGCAGTGGCATGTTTTTTGTTTCATCTCGAGTTGGTGCTGAAGGGTGAGGCGACACCATACATGACTTTCACAAAATAATTTGCAAGATAATGTTTGATATGTAAAATTTACTAGTACCAGATATGTGTAAATTTGAAGGGGAAACAATTGCACAAAACTAGCTGTATTTTCAAAACTTTCCACGAAAAGAATTATTAAAATCGGTGCATTTTTGCAGAAGTTATTATCAACGAAGGTTAGGTTAGGTGGCTGTCCCTGCTCAGGCACGGACACACTTAGACCAAGGATAGGTCTATTGTGATACCATAAGAAGAATAGGATTTCCGATACCAGGAACACTACATGAATAGTTTCATCCTAAAGGAAGATAAGAATGGGTAACCGTTGCGGTGTTAACTCTTTTCTGCTCCGCATCTATGTGCAGAACCACCTAGATCCACATACAATCATGAACGAAAAAAAGAAATTAAAATGCAATATGAAACACACACATACATACATGTTTACACAGAGGCAGGCACAGCTGTCATGTATATAGGAGCGTCAGCATATGATCTTATCTCGGACACAGTTTTTCGATCACACGTACGCAGTTTCAGCTTTTCGGTATAGATGGCAATGAACTAATATGTACCTACATATTGCGCCTTCTCTAGAAACATTCTTGAGATTACAGGGAATATTTCAGTTTTTATTTCATCAAAATCGGTTCAGTGGCTTTTTTTCTCTCTCTAGCTGATAAAAAACAAAGAGGGTGCCCTGTATTGCATACAATTTATTTAAAGTATTTTTGTTTAACCTTCTTAAAAAGGTTCGCAATCCTCCAAGAGATGGCGCACTGATGATACAAGCAGCCGAAACGTCCAAGAGACGTACATCAACTTGAAACATACGTATTTCGTGTTTGAGAATTGTTTTGTGTGACCCTAGCTTGAGAGGTGTTTAAAGTTGTTGGTTTCGGTAATTTCAACAAAATATATCTTACAGTGGATGAGCTAATCGTATTTTTGTTCTTGAATATTCATAAATTTTGTTTCGAATTTTAAAAAATTGACAAGGTTAGCTCGTCGGAAAGGCTTACAAAGAGAATAGTTGTCGTAATAGCTTTTTTGTGAGCCTGCATCATGAAAGAGTGAACTTTGTGGCTTGCATGTTGAATTCGAAACAATTCCGAAGACTTTTAAATAAAAGCTCACATGTACTTAATAACTAATTACGATGGCGTTTAAAAAAATTTACGAAAGAGCTCACGAGAGACGTTATCCACATAAAAAACCTACAAAACTACGATGGCATATTTGTACGGAAATTAATAGTATGTCGAAAATGAAAATGTTTTGGAGCAGACAATTTGCTGAAAATGAAATACTGGGTGTTTGAAGCCTCTGGCGCGAGCGAAGCGAGACACTATGAAAATAATGTATCCAATACTGTTTTTATGGAAACCGGTAGTATTAAAACTGAAAATGTATTGCAACGAGTGGGAAATATGTACTGAGAGTCCCTAAATCTCACCGCAAGCGAAGCCATTCAAGCCGGACAAGGCATATTTTTGGAAGTTTTAAGGGTTAGCCGTGATCGTCAATTTGTCTTTAATCGTCAGAATGTATGTTTTGTGAGAAAAAAAAAAGTGGAGTAGACTGTAAGGTGCATTTGTTTCAAATTTACATCAAGAAGGCTTACTTCATAACAGGCTCGATTTCTAATAATTCACCTTACTATAGATCTCTAGCGATTTCTACGTCCTCGTAGAGTGAGAGTGTGGAGCCGTCTGGTCTTCGGTAGAAAGTAGGTAATACGAAAATTCTCTACCGAAATACTTTCTCTTTCAAAGTATACATATCCGTATGTTACGCTTTCTCATTAAGTAGAACATTAAGGTTGAATGAAAAAGAATGAGTTCAAAATGAGCGCAATTGTAACTGCAGCACAAGAGAACTACAAAGAGATGGTCATTGACAAAATCGGTTACCAAGAGCCGGTCTACAGACGTATCCCTCCAAAATTTATGCGTGTTAGACGATGAAGGAGTGGGTCGTCTTCACATTTACTAAATCACAATTACAGATAAGAAGCTACCTACTGCCAACCTAAGTTGTAAAGTAGGACAGTGTACACTCACAACAAATGCACAGTCCCTAAAGCTGGAAGACAAATTTTGCATTATACCCTTTGAAATTGCTTTTTAATTCTGAATTCTAAGCAAACGAATTTTGTGCAAACTTAAATGAATTTCTACTTTAATAAGTAGTGGCAATTGTGTGGCTTTAAGTTAAACGAAGTGAATCAACTAAGATAGTCTAGTAAACCTGTCCATATAGAGCTGTTGGGCATCAAATAATCTTCTGCGAGCTATGAGTTATCACGGGCTTTTTAACATAGATCTTCAATTAGCGAAACCCTAACCAATTGAATTTGACCATTGACCAGCCACGCTTACTTATCATCCAGCCACGCCTACTTATCATCCAACAACGCCTACTTATCATCCAGCAACGCCTACTTATAATCAGGAATAAATTTCTAAAATACAATGCACTCAAGTGAAATCCTTCTCGAATGGTTCCAAGAAAAAAAATTTCAATTTCGGGTTTGAAAGTTGCGAGAACGTTAATGATTTAAAAATCGAGCACAAACTCTCATAGAATTTTGAAATGAGGGCTGTACTACAAAGTCTACAGAAAGTAGGATAATACAGATTTTTGCCCCGAATCGTCATAGAATGTGGATAGAAATTTTTGGAGAAAATAATAAAAGTTCGCCCACCACACAGTGTAAACAAAATTAGTTATTAAAGTTGTAAATATTATTTGCAGTTGCTTAGAAATATAGTGCATTAGGCTGAACAAGGCGAGACAATATTTATTTTAAGTAGCTTCGTGTAAATCGACAAGTCACGATAACTTTAGCTGAGTATAGCTAAAATATTTGAAAAATATTTCAATTGATGGCCTTGTAGAAGTAAATATTTGCTACACATCACATTAACTACCGGTAATGGATTCCCTCCAAAACGCCAGATAACATGTAGAAATCCTGGTTTCTTGGTATAGAGATTGATGATATTTTACATTGAATGAGCATGCAAGTGATTTTATTTCGTTTGGTTTTGCGGTTATCTAAACTTTTTAATTTAGAAGCTTTAAGTTGGTTTTGAGTTTTTGCTTTGAGTCTAATATACATGGCAAAGGGTTTTTGCATTTACCATAAAACTGTATATTTTTGGGTGTTTATTATGCTATATCTCTTCATTGAGGAATTTTTGAGTATTAATGTTAACCTTCTCTCATCACACAGATCAAACACAACTCCAGGCACTCCGCATGGTGGAGGGTCTTCCTATTCTAGAAACTCAATTGGAGATTCTATGCCTGTACCATCAGTGGGTTCACCAGGTAGTGCAGCTGCATCTCCACATCCGAATTCCACATTATCACAGCCAACTTCTGTGCCGCCAGCAGATCAGGTAATGTATGATATACTTTAAATATCTTTCATTTCCTTATGTTTGTGTCATTTTTGTAGTTAATGTCAGTGATATCACCGCGACCGCCAACATCGGTGCCCACGTTACAGCAACCTTCTACGCCGATCGATCATTTGCTCGATAAGAATACTCCAGCGCCGACGCCAACGGACCAGCATGACAACAAAAGCATTACCGCTTCGCCGTATGTCCAGCCAACGCCAAGTGTTGAGCCACCACCATCAGCGGAAGGTATGCAATGCTCAGGTCCAGGCAGTGTACCAGCCCCACCGAGTGTCGAGCGGTGTACACCGAATTTGCAGTGTGGCATGATATCGGTGAAAAAGTTCGATACAACAGGAAATGGTGGCGGAAACGGCGGCGGCGGTGGTGGTGGTGGAGGAGGAGGGAGTACACCTTCGGGTAGCATTCCAGCCACAGATTCTCAGCTAGGCAATAACCAGCGCAATAATTTGGCATCGTCAGCGGCGACCGCTGCATACTTCAACCTGTATAAACGACCAAAGTTGACGGCGAAAGACATTGAGGGACTGGCGAATGATGAGCTCTTGTCGTCGGATATGTTGCATGACTTTTCGCTCACGGAAGCATGGTAAGTTGGTAAATTTTAACTGACTAGAGTAGAGCATTCGAGGGGCATTTACTTTCAGACCATAAGTCTTTGTCATCTTTGGCTCTTAGAGAAAAATTTCTATCCCTTATGCTAGCTTATTTGTCTTTTAAGTTATGAGGCAACTAAGAGGGGGGGGAATAACAGCAAAGTTTGATCTGATGATTTGCCGCTAACCATACTTACATTATTTTCTGTTCTAAATTTTAGGTTAAACCATCCTGTAAAGCGTTTCAAAGCCAACGAGGCGCCAAAACCACATCGCTCGATGCGTCACACGAATCTCTATGATAGTCACACGCACCTGAAACCTCTAATGCCCACACCGGGTTCCATCTACGACACACATCTGATGAGTCTGGATTCCACAGCAACAGCATTTGACAACAGCGGCCTTACAAACAATCTCTCCAGCAGTAACATTCTTCAGGAGCACGAAATCAAAAAGGAACAACATCCGGGCACTGATCTCAAAGAGAAAGGCTTGACAGGACGTAATCTCTTCACCGCTGAAGGCCTGAATCCCTCCTACAATGACTTGGATCAGATATTTGACAACCCAGACGATGAGGCGGGTATGCAAATTCACACACCACCAGATTCCAATAAATCTTCCAATGGCTGCACCAATAACATCGATGATTTGAAACGCTCAACCACCACAAACACCTCGTTATTGAATAATAATAGTGCAACGTGCAACAGTAATAACAACAATAACAGCAACGCGAATATGATTCAAGCCGAAGATCTGACAAAGATGTTTCCCACTCCTCCGAGCCACGAACAACATCATCCGAACTCGAGTCCCTGCGCCATTGACATTGCAATGACCGAACTCACAGAAACTGTTAAGTACAAGCAGGAGTACTCAGCCGAGTTGGGCAGTCCTGTAGAGGAGAAAATCGATGACTGGTCGTATGTGTATATGCCACAGCAGATGTGTAAGTTTGTTGGTTCCTCAAAGTATGCACCGCTGACGAATTTGCCAAGTCAAACATTGCCACCGCTTGTCATTCCATCGAATTGTATATATAAGCCGTCATGGCAACAGCCCCCACCTCAGCGGCAGCAGCAGCAGCAGCAACAACAACAACATCAGCAGCAACAGCAACAACAACAGCAGCAGCAACAACAACAACAACAACAACAACAACAGCAGCAGCAACAACAACAACAACAGCAACAACATCAGCAGCAACATCAACTATTGCACCACCATCAAGAGTTGATGTCCAGTACAAATCTGAATAACATGCATCCAATGCAGATGCATCAGCAGCACCATCATCCGCCTCCACCACCGCCACCCTCATCGACTGGCTCGAATCTGTTGTTGAATCAGTTGAATTGTCCACAAGCGGCACTCACCAACACGAACAGCAACAATCCAATGATGCAGCAGATGTTACGCGCAGGATTATCACCGATATCTCCTGCATCAGGAGTAATACCACCACCACCGGGAGCAGCAACAGTCATTTTTCCACCCACTGGCAGTCCTATGATGAACCGGCGGACACCACTTCACCCACCTCCACCCTATGAAGTGGCAACTTCTAGTCCATCCAATTCATCGTCGTCCTATCTGAATAAACAGTTCAACTCTCAGGAACCGCCACAAACGCCCTCGGCGCCCGGTTCCAATGCATCGTGCTGCATCCGTCTGCCCGAGGTTAGTTCGCTGATTGTGAACATCCTATTGTATGATACAGCGCTGAATGTATTCCGCGATCACAACTTCGATAGCTGCACGCTGTGCGTATGCAACGCTGATTCGCAGAAGTGCGTTGGGAATATCAGAGGCGCTGATTCGGGTGTATATGTCGCGTTGCCGGGAACTAGCTTCAATCCGGTGAATAGTATATGTGGAACAGGTGGTGCGGCTACCGGAGGAGGAAGCAATTCCTCGCACCTGCATAGTGGAGGAAATATGCGGATGCTAAGTGCCTTCGGTGGACTCGGTTCACCAGCATTGATGGGAGGATCTGCAGTTGGCGGCGGAAATGGTAACGGGCATGGTCATGGAAGTGCGAACAACCATATCACCGGTTACTTGGACGATGATCCGCTTTCGTGTTCGTGTGGTTTTAGCGCGGTGGTGAATCGACGGCTAGCCTACAAGTCAGGTCTGTTCTACGAGGATGAAATGGAGATCACCGGGATCGCTGAGGATCCGGCCAAATACAAGAAAAAGTCACTTGTTGCTCTACTGTCCAGCCTTGCATCATCGAATAGTGGTGGTCAGTCATCGTTATCGTCGGCGTTAATGCCAACGAACGGAGATGCTTTCAGTAGCGAACAACATCTGATTCTTGACCTCTTAATGGATCAATGCACTATGATACAGACTTCGACCAGCTCAATACACCGAGCATTGACGCGTCATCGGCGGAAAAAGGCGAAAATTGCACCCATCACCTTGATAGCCAACGTTCTGGAGTACACCGATGCTAACGATATCATCTGTTTGGCACTCGAACAAGCGCGCCTGGCATTCAACCGAATGGAGCTGGTAACGAGCAACAGTCGGAGTAGTAGTCCGCCTCCCTCCACCGCGATTAGTGTTCATAAATGGCCGTATATCCCGGCTGGTTATACGCGCAACAACAAGGACATTGTGCACATCATGAACTCAATGCAACCGCTGCTGCAGAATGCGTTCCACACCAAGTCACGTTCGGGCCAGAAAGATGCCACGTACACGGTGAGTGGGCCACTGACATGGAGGCAGTTCCATCGGCTGGCCGGTCGAGCTTCGGGGCAATGTGAGCCACAGCCTATTCCATCGGTTACAGTGGGCTACGACAAGGAGTTCATTTCAGTGGCCCCATTCGCAATCCAGTACTGGGACAAACTGCTGCTTGAACCGTACTCATACAACCGTGACATTGTGTATCTGATTATCTGTCCGGAGAATGATTACGTGGTCAGCAAAACGAAGACTTACTTCAAAGAGCTGAGTACAACGTATGAGATGTGTAAATTGGGACGGCATACACCCATGAAGGGCTGGGACGGCATTCTTACAGTTGGTTCCAAGATGGAGGGTTGCGGTAGTGGTAGTACAAGTCTGGATGATTGGCTGAGAACCCTGGAGGAGATTCCGCTGGCGGAAAAGATACGCCTGTATGCGAATGCATTTCAGAATCTGCTATCACCGTACCTCAATCGTGTACCGAATGACAAGACATTGCTGAATCCACCAGAGAGCGCTGCATCGGCGAATTGTGCATCTCGGCCGATGGTTAGTCCCATGTCAAATTCACAGGATCCCAGCGGAATGCACAACAACATAGACAAAGCGCCAAGCACACCAACCAAGCCGGAGTCATCGACATCTTCGGATCCAGAGAATCGTGATTCGCTGAACACCTCGGCAACACTAACTAGCTCTCCACTGGGTGATCCTCTGGGAAACTCCGACGACGACATAAATCCGCCGATCATTGTTCTATACGTGGTGGAACCCTTCACCTACGGTTGTGATTCTCCGGAACTAGAGAGAATCGCATGCATCTCTTTGCTGCGCTGTTACTCCGAACTTCTCAAAACCATTCCAGAGTCTGTACGAACGAACATCAACATTCAAATTCTATCGTTAGAGTCCATCCTCGAACTGGGTCACAATCGCAATCGGAAGCGCCTTAGTGATGAGATTAAGTGCCTGGCGTTGAACATTTTCTCGCAGTGTCGCCGATATTTGTCGCACGCCAGCAGTGTAAAGAGTCTGACTGGCTTCGGAACCGCCGCCAATATGGAACTTTTCCTCAAATCGAAAGATGAACAGAACCGACAAGCGTACAAAATGTACACGCCACCGTACATTTTGGCACCGATGCACGAGAAGACCGACAAGACGGACTTCTCGCGGACACGTAACGGCTTCGATCAGCAGCAATTCTCTGTGATGTATTGCAACTATTGCATGAGCGAGGATCAGTCATGGCTGCTGGCCACAGTGACCGATGATCGGGGTGAGCTGCTCGAGAAGATTATCATTAATATTGACATTCCGAATAGAACTCGTCGGAGAAAAGCACCCGCTCGACGAATTGGACTGCAGAAGCTAATGGACTTCATTATGGGAATCATCTCGCAAACAGATCAACCATGGCGTCTGGTAATCGGTCGAATAGGACGCATTGGCCACGGTGAATTGAAATCATGGAGCTGGCTGCTGAGCAAGCAGAATCTCCAGAAGGCCACCAAACAGCTGAAAGATATTTGCAAGCAGTGCTCGCTTATGTATCCGCCGAGTATATTGAGTGCATGCCTGGTCACGCTAGAGCCGGACTCAAAGTTGCGTGTCATGCCCGATCAATTTACCCCAGACGAACGATTTAGTCAGATTTCTATGCAGAATCCATTGTCGACGCCGCAGGATGTAACTTGTACCCATATTTTGGTGTTTCCTACAAGTGCTGTTTGTCAGGTAAGCAGTAGGATAGAGTGGGGGGGGGGGAAATTTTTTCTTTATATACTAATGTCTTGTATAGTCTTTCCAGAAAGCATTCAACGAGCTGAATGAGACTCAAGTGGATATCGATAATGACTTTATGTTCGATCTGGATGAGGATCCGGAAAATCCAATGAGTGATGTCAATATGGATCTATTCTGGGATCGTAAGTGACTTATTTAAAAGAAAACATAAGCGAGGGCGAATACTAAATTATGCATTTTTTATTGTTAACAGCAGCAATGGTCCAAACGGGAATGGAACGAAATTCGAACCATGGTAGCCCCGATCGCATGGAGGACAATCGCAGTTGGCAGAGTTCCAGTGGGAATAACTTCAATTCATCGCGCATGCAGCATGATGCTCAGGATATTGAAGAGGTAAGTTGAAGATACATTTTCAACTTTCTTTGTTCAACTGACAAATGATTTGGTTATTTCCCGAGATCAAGATTTTTTCGGCGAATTTTCATGCAATGGTTAACTGAGTTCGAGCCAAGAGTAGTTTGGCTTTGAACTAAGCGATTTGTAACTAAGTCACTCAGAGCTATTTCCATTAACAGTTGGTGAGGTCACGGTATGAGACTTCAGGCTCTTTCTTAGTTTCGTTGTTTTTTGTGATGCGTTTGTTTAGAAAGAAAGTTTCTAAGGGTACATAGTTATTTATAAAGAGCAGATGAGAGATGTTTTTCTATCAACCACGCCTGCACATCATCGAATACGATTCCTGGCGATGTGTCTCAGCTTCTCCTTAACAGGTGAGACTCCTACTCAATCGACATGCGCCAAGTTTATCTAGTGCTACACAGCCCTCAGATCTTTGACTGAAACTTTTAGACAGATTTATGAAATACAGTGCTTTCCCTGTCAACACCTGCGTTTCCCAGCGTTTCATTATGGATACTACCATATGCGGTTTTGAAGTTAATTCCTTGAAATTCCTTGCTCTAGGATCAGTCATATTATGAAATTTGCAGTGTATTTTCGATGGTTTGGGGCTCTATTTCACGAATAGCTCAATCAATATTGTGCTTAAGTGCCTGAATCGTTTCTGGATTGTCAGCATAACATCGATCTTTAATCAACGGCGTCAAATCGCAGCTCCGCGGAGGTCAAGCAACATTACCAAAACGGCTGATTACACGATTATTGAACTTGTGCGCAAAAGATCGATTGTTGGACGGCTTGTAGGCATGTAGCGCCATCTTGTTGGAACAAGAGATCGTCAAAGTTCATTTCCTCAGTTTCTGGAAAAAAAAATACGTTGTCATACAGTCTCACTCTGAGGGAGCATTTGCTGCTCTATAATACTACGAAGAAATACGGCAGTTTTGCCTGTTTACATAGTCACCGAGAAAATGCGTCTCACCCAAAAAAATATTTTTCTATCTGAAGCTCTGAAGCCCTAACTGAGAAGCGATAACCACGCATACCAACCTCACGAACTTTCTTCACAAACTCGCGTACAGCAGGCACGTTTCATGCATTATTTCGACCAACATTTCTTTTCAAAATTCCCACTGTTTTTCGGAAACACAGCATTCAATTTGGAAATAAGTATTCAATATTTCCCAACGTTGTTCAAGCGTCAATTCATTTCGTACAAAGGAGATATGATACTGTGTTTCCATCAATTTGTTGAGCGCGAAAGAACTGCCAGTGTCAAAATGACATGTAATTTAAAAGAAGATGGCCCCCCCCTACCCGTTATAATCCAAGGGGAAAATACTCAAACATTTCACGTCACTTCACATTTGATCGCATTTGCTTTCTTCTTCAGTGTTTCGCTGTTCTTTTCTTGATAAAAGGGAAATTGGTTTAATTCAGGATCCCTTGCTATTTTCTGTTAAATTGAAGAAAACGAAGTATTCATCGATAATAGAATCTTCATGAAGCTTGCTTCCAAATCTTACAAGAAAACATGGCTATGACTATGCTGCTAGACGTCATTTTAACAACGAATTATCGGATTTAAATCATTCTCCAACACTTGAAGAGCCTACCATAACAAAATACTTAATTTGTTAGCTGGAAAATCTATATTCTCAATTTATTCTTTTTCTCCCACAGGTCGGTTCAGTACTTCAACAACCCTTAGCCGTTGGCTACTTTGTATCAACGGCGCCTACTGGTCGAATGCCTTCATGGTTTTGGTCAGCCTGTCCGCACTTAGAAGACGTGTGTCCGGTCTTTCTAAAAACCGCTCTACATTTGCATGTGCCCAACATACAGAACACAGATGACATCCTTAATGCCAATAGCCATTCAACTGCGAACGATCATCCCCTGGATTCCAATCTCACAGCAGATGTTCTACGGTACGTATTGGAGGGATACAATGCTTTATCATGGCTAGCGCTAGACTCAAATACCCATGATCGCCTCTCATGTCTTCCAATTAACGTGCAAACGTTAATGGACCTCTATCATCTAACGGCTGCTATCGTCTAAAACAAAACCGGAAGCATTTCTTACAATATTTTACTCTACATCTATATATTTTTATTTTTTATTTTGTGTCGAGATTTGTGTTGAGGACAAAAAAGTGTACGAAAATGCTTATAGGAAAAAAAAACAAGAACATAATAAAATAAAAAAAAAAACAAAAGAAAATCTGTGATATTAGATTTTATACGGTTAGAGAAAAAACTAAAAAAAAAAAAAAAAATCAAATTTGTAAGGATATACAATACACACCCAAATGCATCCTGAGCACACACACATTTAAGTATATTTATTTCTATTTTCTAAAAAAAATGGAGCAGAATAAACAAACAAACCGACAAAACAAAACAAAACAAATCAAAATCAATTCAATAATGAAATTATAAATTAAGATAAAAAAAAGAATTCAGAAAAAAACAATCAAAATATTTATGAAATTGGTTGGAGAGATTGAGGATTTTTGAAAGAGAAACAAAAGCGATTTATTGTGTAAACGTCTGTTCAAATCTGTTTGAGGAGAAGATTATTGTTATTCCTGTTAAAATTTGATTAGATTGTCTTAGGGAAAATATAATTGTTAAACATTTTTACTAGGTAATTAAAAAAAGCGCAAAGTGGATCTGTGCCTTAACTCAGAGAGCCTGTTGAGCTGGTACACTCACAAGAGAAATTGAATTGAGAACATCTTTTATTTTTCGATCTCTACTCTGATTTGCATTTTAATATTGACCTTACATTTGTGGATTCCAATTATGATTTGCTTCAATTATTGAGTTTTAACTTCCGCCTTTTTGTATACGTATATTTATTTTTTATTTTAAATGAAACATAGAAAATTAAAAGGCTTTGGTTGAACTTGGACTCAGGCAGGCCCTATAACCAGTTTTATATTTCTATCACGAAACCTCTTAATCCACACCTAGTCATGATATTTCCGTCTCACGTCTTTTCTTTTTCTTAAATACAGAATTCATAAATGATTTGTTAGTGTAGAATGGTATCACATATTGTTAATTCAGTCACTTGGTGTAATTCTGACATCAGGTACCAGCTTGTAGCTTGTGTATCATCGCTAACGTATTTGAATAACAGTCTGCGGACGGTTTGTGAGCCTTTGGAGATGAATTACTTGAAACTGAGCATGCTGGTCGCTGGGGTGTTATAGTCTCCTACTTTTACCACACACAGCAGCACATCGTAGATTGTAGTTTAAGCCAGCTGCGTAGTGAAGTCATCACTATGTACATATGCATGCTGCAAAATTCTTATCAGCGATGACGCGATGCTTTTTATCAGGTCGACAGAGGAGGATGTGCCAACTTGTTTCCCAACAAAAAAAAAAAAGATTAAATTGAAAAATGTAAATGTACGTAGCTCCGTGTTCGAAACATGAGCAGATACGATGACAATTCAATTGCTTTCCAGTTTGATCAGTTGTATGTAGCTCCGTGTGCGAACGGCTTAACAGCCCGGTATACATTTTGTAGAAAATCTTTTTAAAATGAACAAACTTCCGCAATTCTACAAGTTTATTTATATAATAGGTGTGTGAATATGAAATGTCGATTTTTTTGCTCAAAAAACTCATTTATTTAAACAACATAATGAATGAATTCAATAATCAAAGTATTGACCATCGTTAGCTATGACTTTTTCCCATCTTTCTTGCAATGGATGGATTCCGCGCCAATACCACTGCTCGTCTTTTGAGGCCAACCATTCATCAAGCAAATTGCTCACTTCTTCGTAAGAATGAAAGTACTGTTCCAAAACCTATGACATGCTAGATTTTATTGACAGAAGTTTACTCTCCAAAATACCATATTTGTTATCATTGACACAAACCATATGTAGTAGTTATGCCATCTGTTAGTCAAATCGACATTTCATATTTACACGCCTATTATGAATTTTCGAAAGTCGCTCGTAAGATAAGACTTGTTGCTTTATAAGCTAATGGACTTTAAAGACATACAAATCGTACCGCATTTTGGATTGTGAAAGAAAAGCTTTCAAACGAAAAAACTTCTGGAGTCTAAGTGAGCCGGCCTTGCTGTCCTGTTTCTAAAAAAATTTATTCGTACATGAATTTCTAATTTGTCTTTCTTTTAACCTTTACGACTGACTTATTGGTATTTAAAAAAATTGTGTACTCTTATTCCCTTGAGAGAGCCGCGGGTTCTATGACGCCTATGGTTTTCAACTGCCATGAGGAGCTAATTTTTGTTCAAACTATACCTTGCAAAGCTTTGATGAAATTATACCTACAATTACAATGTGTCTGAAGTTTTAGTTGCGATTTCCGCAATAAGACATTGTTTAAATCTTTATATGCTAATAGAAAAATTATAATTAATGTAGTAAGTTTTAGATTTAGTCAATAACTGGCTGACGTGTACCTACTACTAAGGATTCCGTGCAATACATTAGTGTCCTCCATAAGAATCCTCATAATCTAGATATGATATCGACTTAGTGTTTCTAAGCAAGAAAAAAAAAAGATTTTCTGTCTCACAAGCACGGTAGATGAGATTTTCTAATTAACCCCTATTCCCTAAGTCATTCGGAGTGAAAATATTCGTATTCTGTTAGAAGTAATTAACGAAATTTGTCACTTTAGGTTAGGCGATTTAACTCAGAATACCGATTGACAGCCGGTTCGACTCGAGTGAGTGACAGAAAGAATAGGAGTGCATGTCTAGTGGTAGAACGTCAATTAATCGTTATTTAGGGTAGACCAGCAGTCAATTATCCATAAGCATGGTTATCTGGCAATATACTAAACCCCGTGTTCTAAGTGCAATTGAGGTCATCATCCAAATATGTTAAGTACCGAAACAAAATCCTAATACAATATTGCGATGTTTCCATCATTGCTCATCAATCTCACCAATCAGAACCCAGAAAACAAAATAAATAAACAAATATTATCATACCCCCAGACTTGCTGAACAAACCAAACTTGACACAATAGAGACAACGTATTTTTATTTTTATTTTTTTTATTTTATAACAATAAGAATGAAAAGTACTAGACTACAAAAACAAGTCCTTATCCTGAATTAAAATAACTAAAACCAAACTGGTACTTTGTAAACGTAACACATTATGTTAAACCAGCCAAACAGATCCCAAAATACAAAACGAAAAAATCAAACTTATATTTTGTACATTACTAATAGATGTTAAGTAAGAAAATCTTAAATAAAATTTTTTGTACATTAAAACTGAAAAAGCGCATCCAATTGTATATAAATTGCTTTCGAAAAAAATAAAAAAAAAAACAAAAAAAAAAAACACCACGATCAAGTAAACACTGAAAATACCTAAGTTAAAATAACAATGAGATTTTGTACATAGACAAGGTAAACAAAATTATTTTATACAAAGTTTTTATTTTAATTTTTAATTGCTAGTAGATAATAAAATAAAAAAGAAAAAAAAAAAACAAAAGCAGATACACAAAAATTAAAATATTCTAATATAGTTTAATTGTAAATTATTACAAAAGTATAATAAAAAAACAAAAATAAAAAATAATATAATGTAGTTTAAAAAAAAAACAAAAAAAAAAACGGAAAACAACAACACAAAAATGTTTTAATTTAAATTAGATTGTAATTAAAAAAAAAAAAAAAACACAGATATATTTAAAGTTTTACGATAATTTATGTGTACAATTTTATATTTATAAATATGTAAGAAACATGTATAACACTTACAAAACAGAAGAAGAAAAAAAAAAAAACTTCAATTGAAAGCAATCACGACTAATTACGTATTATAAAACAATATATTATTATTATTACTATAAGTTTTTTTTTTTTTTTATATATATGATATTTAAATTTAATCGAACAAAATATTATCCGAAACGCGATAAAGCAGAGAAAAAACAAACAAAAAAAAATAAAACAAAAAGACAACGACGTTGTTTTTCGTTTTAGTAAAATTTATATTTTTATTATTATTTTTTTTTTTTTTTTGTTTAATTGACTTTCCTCCTCGAGTTATTTTTTTGCTTGTGCGACATTTTGTTTTAATTTTAGTATTAATAAACATTGTTTTATTTTTGATTGTATAAATTATTTATTTAATTTTTTTTTATCTCAACTTAAAAAAAAAAAAACAAACACAGAGGACAAACTTAAAGTTATTACAAAAATGTAGATTATTATTCACACACACCACACCCTACATACACACTTAATACACACACACACACACAAACACACTTTTTTATGTAGCAAAATAGTTGTATTTTGTAAGACTTTTTTTTAATTTTAACTTTATTGTGTACAAAACAAAGCATTGCGTAAAAAATTGAAAGAAAAAAAAAAAAACGAACTTATCAAGTAAATATTAAGTTTAAATAAATTCACATTAATGAATGAAAAACAAGCAGTAGTAAGAAGAAAAAAAAATATTTAGATAAAATTGTATTTTTAATTTAACTTTTAATTATATTGCACCCCCAACAATAAGAGAACCACTATACATAAATGTAAATTTAGTTTAAATTTAAATTATTAATCAAATATTTTTTTTTTTTAATTTTATTATAGTAGTTTTTTTTTGCAACAAAAATAGTTTAATTTTTTATTTCAAATAGAAATATTGTTTTATTTTTTTTTTTTCAATATTAATATTAAAAATAAAGAACAATTTAAAAATATCTTTCTATTGAGTTGTTGCTTTTTTATTTTGTTTTGGTTTCAGTTTTTTTTTTTTTTGTTGTATTTTATTTTAGCAGCGGTGAGGATTTTGGAGAGCTTTATTTTTTTTTAAATTGAATTATTTGGGGCCCTACTCTGTATTGCGTTTCAAATTTAAGAAAAACTATTCGAAAATGCTTTTCGATTTTAATTTGATTTGGCACTCTCCAACCCTTTCGAAACGAATCCAACAGCAAGTTAAAAAAAGCAAAACTTTGGCAGTACTGCTGAAATTAATTGTTTCTTTTTTTTTGCAATGCCAGCGCAACCAAGCGTCGAAACAAATCAACCTGCGCATCAGTTGTTTTGCTGTTGCTTTCGTTTGTTTTAGATAAGCTTTGTTTGTTACAGTTCGTTAGCTATTATTATTTATTTTACCCTATACTTTGTGTAAAAAATAGATGAAAGGTATTCATAAATGTCAAAATAAATTGCGCAAAAGTGCAGTAGCAGGGTAACAGCAACACAAAGTTTGTTGTGTTCCCGTAACACTGCACATTTTTTTGAAGTTTTTGAATTCACCCTTTGTTGCGAGTCTCGAGCTTTGAAATGTCGGTGACCAACGTCAACACATGCATATTTGTGAAAATATTTTTAATTTAAAAAAAGGTTAGTTTGAATTGATTGTGTTATATTTCTTAATTATTCTTATAAACGATGTGTTCCTGTAAGAGATTAAAAATTTAATAAAATGGCTAGCAGCTGCTTTATGGTCAATGTGAATTTCCATTTTCCACTGGAGTCTCTTTCTTAGCTACACAGAAAATAAAGCACTTTTTGGTGAAAATTAACAAAAGTAAAAAGTGTACAGAAACCCAATGAAATGCAAATTTGTGACTATGGTGTATCAATTATAATAATAATAATAATAATATTTTGGCGCTAACAACCCAATAGCAGAGCATGGCCTCGTTTCTCGCAGCCACTCGTGCTGTGCGCCTTACGAATGGTTTATCAATTGACACCATTTAAATAAAATGCTTTTCTCTTTTTTTATAGAAAAGTCTTCCAATTTCAAAGAAAAATTAACCAATTCGTTAGCTAAACCCTTAACGAATGAAATATCCGAAATTCAAGCGACTAGCTTTCGAATTACAAAGTGTCAATTTTCTGAAAGATAAGTGAACTAGTGCCGTATACAAATAGTTGTTCGATTTTCGAATATAGCAATCCAATTTTGGTATTATTGGAAGTGCTAATCAATCGCCTTCGAACATTTTGACTTTCGAATCGAAGAACAGAGTAAGGCCCCTGGATACTTACATAACATAGATTATTACACAGTTCAACTAGACTTGATGTGGAAAACTTTTAACATTCGCATCCTTAAAAATTGAGTGCAAGTGAATACCAATAATATTTCCTGCGGTTATCTTTGAGTGATTTCGAAAATTAGTTATAATTGAGACGAGTGTAGAATTTTAAAACATTTTGTAACAGTAAATCCCTAGAATCCATTTCGTTGGGTGAGGGCGGGTTCTTCGTGATCTTCTGATTAGACCCAAAATATGCATAGGAATGACAATAGTCGAAGAGCGAGAAATTGGAATCGGGGTGAATGCATGCAATAATACGTACCTATTATCATTGTCGTGTCGAACCTTGTGCATGAATCACTTTACTTGTCGAATCATTCGTTAATTGGTATCAAGATTCGCTAAATCCAAAATGGCTGTTAAAGCTGACGATTTTGTCACTGTTCATTTATTTAACATTTAACGGGTTGTTCATTTCGAGATTGGAATTTCACATTCCTGTCAAATGGCACCTGTCATCCATAGTGAAAGGTAGACAGTTTTTGCCTTGCCATTTTACAATATGGATTGTTTAATTGTTGCATTTATTATTATAAAAATAACAGTTCTGTAATATTTGGGTATCGTGATTTAAGCACAGATTATGGTCGACATAATAGTCCAATTTTTCAAACAAAATCGGTAATAATTAACATTTTTTTTTTAAAAAACAATCCTCTGATTACCTTAAAGATACACCTGACCTAAATCTAACGATAGCAAAGTAACAAGAAACGTTTTGCAAAATAAGAGCCTTGGGGAGGAAATTGCTGCAAAAAATAAGAAGGACTGCTACAGTCTGAATATTTTATAGAATGTCTAAACACAGCAGCTTGGTTGTCTTGCACTTCTAATTACTAAATCGGGCCGTCACAAATATTTCGTAACAGAAAGATTCAATATTTCCTAGGACGCTCATGTTGGCAGCAGTTATTCGTGGTGATCATTTTCGTATTCCCTAAATCGATCAAACTGATGTAGTTCACAGTCACAAGACTAAATAACATGAATCCATAATGCCACATCTGGAGGAGATTTTAGTCGATGAAATTTTCGTTTTCGAATACTACGAGTGAACCAAAAGTTCAAGTTGATCTTCGTAATTGTTGCGTGTGGTTGTTCGGTAGACAACATTGATCTAACTGTTTCCACTGATGGCGTTTGTTACTCCGAAAGGACTACATGGTTGGTAGTATTCATTACTGTTAAAGTTCATAAAACCAGAATTTGGTTGCACCTCTAAAGTGCAGCGCAGACTTTCAGTATAATGTTAAACTTTTAGACTTTCCAGAAAAGTCCTATAACCAAAAAAAGGAAAATGATCGTTTTTGACCGATGTTCTTTTTTGTAGTTATTCCCGCATTCGTCACAGTGAAAATAATAAACATTTGCACTTCTGCCTGATCAAATGTTTTATGGAAATTGTAAAACGTGATTAAGAGTCTTATATGTGACTGTAAGAATGAAAATAGGTCACTGTTATCCAATTTTAGTAGTGATAAAACTATGGGAATAGTACCCAGTTCTCTTTTCTACATTTTCGTAATATCCGCATGATCCACAGAAACCCAAGTCAAGTGTCTAAGTATTCTGAATTGGTTTTCAAATTTATTGAAAAACAATGAATTGAAATGGGGGCGCCGTAGATCATTGGTTTAGAACATGGATCGCTGGGAGACTCGCGTCCCAAAAATACCAAAATGAATTCCAAATCTGTGACAGACACGGACAGACAGACAGAGTATTCTGATTTATACCATTCTGGTGCGGAACACGAAAAAATATATTCTGCTGATCAAATAGTTTCTATTTTTCCTTCTCATTCAAACATTAGCTTCTGTTCATCAAAAAATTGTATTCTGCTGATTAAATAATTAAATTTTTTCCTGAGAACAATCTTTTTTCAGCTCTTCTTTTATTTTTCTTGCTAATCATTTACTTTTTCTGCTGTTTTTTTTTTTTTTCTGAGAACCAACATCATATTTTTGACGATAAAATAAAACTGTTAATAATTTAATTTTGCTGGTCAAAGAACCGTTTACCATCTTTACCATATCGACTAAATGATAACCGAAAAAGTATAACACGCAAGCACGAGAGCCTGAGAGATGATAGGCCAGAATATTTATATTTATTTACACAAATTTAAATTGAATTTGTACTAGTTTTGATAAAAGGTTTGTGCTAGCATGCAAGCTCCCGCCTTTATTGTAAGCCACACGTTGGGCGCCATCTTTTAGGGACCGTTTGTTGCCCAAGAGTCTATGCAAGCTCTCACCTTGACTCAAAAAAGGCGGCACAGACCCTTAGACAATAAACGTTCCCTAACACTACCCTTGTAAACGTTAGAAAACTTTCACAGCATTTCTCCGCTTCTAATACTAATTTCGGACAATTTTCATAAACATAACTTTTAACTATATTTTATACAACGAAGAACGACGTCTAAACTTACTATTACTTAATACAATATTTTTTTGAAGCTCACAACAATTGCTCCAAACAAATATTCGTAAGAAGAACTAAAAAAAAAAATGGTTTCAAAATGAAAACGATTTACGTTCTTTTGTTTCTTAAATAAAATTAATTAGAAATATTTTTGTTTGTTTTTATTGTAAAGCAAAACTAATTCTAAAAATACAAATTCCATATAGTTGATAAGAAAAATAATACAAAAAAAGTTTCTGTTTTTTTTTATATAAAAAGGAAAGTTAACTAATAGATGTCTTATTTCGAAAATGATCAATTGTAAACAATTGATAGATTTTTTACAGTAGTTGTAAAAAAGAAGAAAATGCAAAATTATAAATGTCGTTAATATTAAAACACATTGTTGATTTAAAAACAATTAAAAAAAAAAAAAAAAACATTTTGTAAATACATACAAATATTTATATGCAAAATATATGTACATAATATATCATTTTAAAAATGCAAAAAAGAAAAAAAAAATTCAATTACATACCATACATAAGAAAAAAACTTTTTCTTTTTTTTTTTTTGAATCAAAGGGGAACATAAATTGAAACAATTTCAAAAGAAATGAAATTATTTAAAAAAAAAAAAAAAAACATAAACGTAGTTAATGAAAATTAAACTAAAGAAAAAAAAAAAAATCATTAATGAATAAGATGTACATACAAGTTACCATCAAACGAAATCAAATTGTTTTAAACGTAATTTTAGTTTGAAACTTAGAATATTATATCATAAAAGAAAAAGAAAAAAATTTAAAATAAAAACATTTATAAGTTTGTCAATGGTTTCTATTTTTAATAGAAACTTTTGAAATAGAATTAAAATTTGGAACCAATTACTAAAGCAAAATAGTTAAATAAAACATAAGTTAGCAAGTAAAATAGGCCAAATGTAAAAAAAAATAAAATAAAAAAAAAAAAAAACAAAAAAAAGAAAACAAATTTTAAAGCAAAACCTAGTAATATTATTTGGATAAGAAATGAAATTATATATATATATATACTTAATAAATGAAATTGTAAGGATAGATGCAAACATTTTTTTGAAAACATAATAAACAGTCAAAAGTAAAATATTAAAAAAAGTATTCATGTTTTATTGGGAAAATATTTGATTGAATATTTTCGGTGATTTCATCGTTTTTAATTTTGGTTCTTGTTTACGTGTCTGGAGGTTAGCGCTGACGATCACATCGACATTTAAAATGCATCAAACATAGCCTGTTGGTGCTTATTACACGATAGATGTGCAAGGGGTGCCTGTCTATTCGACAAAATTTATTTCGCAAATATTACTTCGCATTTATCGAAACAAATTTTGTTTGTTTCGCAATAGTTGTTTCGCAAATTTTCATTTAGTCTTTGATTTATCTCGTGACGAGATCATTTCGCAATACTTTTTCCGCGCTTTTACATTTCGCTTATGATTAGGCAGCAATTTGTTGTTTTGAAGGAATTTATTTCGCTAACTGTTAATTCTTGGTGTTCGGTTACAAGCCGCGTAGCGGTGCCCTGAGCACCTGCATGTGAGGCCGAAGGCCGTCCGGTGTATGAGTTGAAGAGATGTCCCATACTGTTAAGATACAGGCGCCTGCCAGACAACAAACATTTACAATTGTACCCAACCAAATTTTTCGAGATTTCGAAATAAGTAAAGCTTATTGCGAAATAATGAATGCAGAATATCTTAAGGTCAAATAATTACAAGAATTTGCCAAATAAAATCTGGAAAAAAACAAAATGCGAGTTGTTGAAATGCTAAATTGAAATGATAAATTCCGAAAAGAAATTAGCGAGTAGACCCCTACCCATGTGCAAGATGCATAGTTCGACGATAGCCGTTAGTTTTCTAATACTTAAAATTCGCACCTACGCTGCTTGCTGGGCTATTTTGTTGGTCTTTTCAGGTATTTCCTAGTATTTATTTTCAAGTTTCCGGTACTTACAGCGTAACAAGAAAATAACTTTTCAAATGATAGTTTTATTTGTATGAAAATTTCCTAAAAACACTCCATACAAGTGTTTTTACCACTGATCAACAAAAACACTGTATCATTAGAAAAAACAAATTCGGACTAAGAAGCTGGGACCTTATTAAGTTCAACCATTTTCGTAACCTAGGAATCGTAACGACAAAATTGTGATTAAGTGTTACGACTTCGAGCATCTATGGTTATCGTTACGATACCACACCACACAGCGGGTTGTCATTTGCTTGTGATGTGATTGTTTGGAAAATGTATGTACCTAACGATTGTGAAAATATTGTTTATTTCTAGGCCTAAATTAAAGACAACAAGTATAAAGCTTGATATGATAGTTTCTTTTATGTAAAGAAACCATAACACTGCGAAGAGTTATATGCCGAATAATCATGCAGGGGCGAAAACAAAAAGCTTTAATTTTTTTTGGCACATGTCTATGAAAGCGAAGTTAGTTGAGCTTCTAAAAACCATGGATTATTGTTTTTCAGTTGTCGACGCAGTTTTCACAATTATCTTAAGTGTTAAATTATAAATTTAAAATGTGTACCAGTCTTTTAGCTCTTGCTATCCCTTTGTTGGATTTTTCGTGGCAAAGGACTATCTAGGTTCTGTCTCACGAACAATTTATGGTTGAATTGAATTTTGTGAATTTGCCTTCGACGGATAAACAAAAAAATCGGGAAACACATTCAAAGGTGTTGCTATGAATTAAGCTGGTGTAAAATCCAAGTGCGGGGGTCAGCCTGGGTTAGAACCACCCAGATAGTGATATAAATCTCAGGAGGTCCATAAGCTCTATATTACCTAAGTCCTCTAATTCCGAGAAAAAGCAACTTCCGAGAGTCCTCATTCTTGTAACGGCTAGGGCAGGACAATCACACAGCAGGTGACGAACTGATTCAATTTCTTCTTTGTCCCTGCAGCTTCTACAATAGTAAGTTATGTAGCACATATTCCGCGTGAACTCCAATGGCACAATGACCAGTAATTATTCCAGAATCGACCCGTGTAATATAACGACTAAGTTTCACCAGAGAAGTTGATCTCTTCTTGCTAAAAGCCGGCCATAGCGCCCTGGCTGTTGCGCATGTTTCCAGATGAATCCATCGTCTGTTTGCTCGATCAGTGGTTTCATCTTCTGTTTTCTTCTGTAGGGAACTGATTGGGGTTACTACAAAAGGGAGGGCCCGCGATAAGTGCAGCGCCGACCCTTTCTTAGCAAGCTCGTCAGCCCTTTCATTTCCTTCGATATCCATATACCCTGGAACCCAGCAGAGGGTCACCGCATTGGCTCTGGATATTCCATTTAAGACTGATTTGCAGGTCCTCACAAGCCTTAATCCAATTACAGCAGAGTCCAGAGCCTTAACGGCTGCCTGGCTGTCTACATAGATAGTTATCGTTTTACCAACGATATTACTCTCGCTTATAATTTCCGCAGCCTGTATGGTGGCAGTGATTTCGGCCTGAAAGACGCTGCAGTCGTTGCTTATTCTAAAGGAGTTGTTTATTCCTAGGGCCTCACATTAAACTTTGATTCCCGTGTCAACGTCCATCTTAGAAATGCCGCTATAGAACTCCAGTTCGTTTTTCTTCATGGTCCTTAGGTTCCTCCAGGGCCTTCTGTCAGGAATTCTTATGTCTGCTGGTAGTTCCCCATCGGGATAAAATGGAGGCCGTAAAGGCTCGATGACCACAATCGGCCTTCTCTCAGTCTTACAGCCGTTTTAGCCGCCAGACTGCTATAGTATATATCAAGTGGAATGAAACTGAGCATGGCTTACATTGCCGCTGTTGGTGTTGTTCTTATTGACCCCATGACTCCGATACACGCTGCCCTCTGGATTTTGGTGAGGTTTGAAAACTGATATTGCTTCTCAAGAACCATCCACCATACTAGTGAACCATATGTGAGAAAGGGTCTTACGACCACTGTGTATATCCAGTACACCACAGCAGGTTTGAAGGCCCTCGTGTTGCTTTTTTGATGGGTTCGGCAGCGATATCCTTCCAGTTTAGTTTGGAATCTAAAATTACGCCCAGGTATCGAACTGAACTTGAGATACTTAGTTCAATACCACCGATGTTTGGAGGTCTGAAGGTAGGAATTGATCTCTTCTTAGTGAAAAGAACAACCTCCGTCTTTGATGGGTTCACTCCCAGCCCTTTGCTGCTGACCCAATTATTCACTAGTTGTAGTGCGAAATTGAGTCTTTCGCTAAGGACTGGAGGGAATTTTCCCGAAACCAGGATAACCACATCGTTGGCTTAGGCCATCGCTTTGAAGCCGTTTTCCTTCAGTATGGCCAAGATCTCATCCACTACGAGGAGCCATATTAAAGAAGATAGAACTCTGTCTTGGGGGGTTCCTCTGCAGACCCTTCTCCGACCCTTCTTCTTAAACGATCGATAATGTAAAATGGCAAAGCAAGAATTAACTACCTGTCACTATGGATGACGGATGAATCCGACAGCTGCCAAATGGAATCTCAATCTCGAAATGAATAACCCTTTACAATGGTAAGACAAAACAATTCTCGTTTGACGATTTGTTTTGAAAAATTTAAATATTTCATTCCGGAACCTCATGATTTGAACTACTTTGCCGACATTTGAATTACTTCCATTTCTAACCATAGAGTGCGCCTTCATTAATACAAAGTGTTCATGAACTGTCAATTTACATCCACATGTTCGGTAAATTTTGTTTATTTTTGAATTGCATCCCCCGGCTTTGCCGCAAATTTTGCTTTTAACTGGACATAAACTACAAACTCCAACAGTTTATTACGGTTTATCAAAATGGATGCAAGTGATAACGAGGTAGACCTCGAAACAAGTGTTTCGCCAGAAGAAATCGTCGCTAAACAAACCAAACGCAAAACACTTGTGGCGCCATGGAAGAACGTGTGAGTATAGCAGCAAAATTTAATTAGAAAATTGCTGTAATAACAATTTCAGAGAAGAATTTAATAAGGTATACTTGTGGATCTACGGCGATAATGCAACTAATGATACCAAACAATTGGCATATCGCCAAATGATTGTCTGGAAAATCCGTCGAATAAATCTAACACCAGCCGCTGTACTGGCGACACTGGTGATTCTTGAAATTCAGTTGAAGGATGCAAATGTCGGTCCTTCGGCCAGTGTCGAACAACTGAAGGACCTGCAACTTCTCTATTCCAGCGCTTTCACTCGTTTCTTCAACTATATGTCTTCGATTATGCAGACGAAGGAAAGCATGAAGACGATGTACGATACCGCGAAGGAGCTCAATCTGCGTTCATTTGTTGTGGATCTGCGGCATATTTGCGCTCATGGTCAGGAAATGCCATCGATTGATGTGCTTCGGAGTACGTCCAAGTATTGCTTGCGGTGGTTGGAGGACTTCTATTGGAAGGCACAAAGCGAATGTATGCAGAACGTCGACACTCGCAACATTCGTCGCAAGGATAAAACTAAATTTGAGGAAAAGGTAATGCAGCTGTTCCAGTTCTATGATGCTGCTTTGCAGTGCGTTCTCAAGGGAGAGCTGAAGCTGTCCAAAAAGTATGTAAAAGGAGAGAAGTACATCGCCATGAAGGCATACGTGGAGAAAAAGAATGCAGCTGATGTAAATCAGCTGCTTGGAGAGATTATCAAAGATCTTGGAATATTGGTCAGGCAAGAGAGGAATATGATGGATCTTTCAGAGATCTACATTGAGGCTGTCCTGCGGATGAGATTTTTCTTCAATTTAATTGGTGAGTGGTAGGATTTCGTAGTAAACAGAGTTTCATGTTTATTTCTTTGCAGAAACTCACACAGAAACCGAAGAACAACTTGAAGCGGTTATTCGGCACACCCAGGGCTTGTTTCGGATGTTGGCCATCTATGGACTGATTGAAGACTTATTTCATAGTCTTCTAGCGATTGTTGAGAATAAAAATGAGGAAACACCAAGGCGTAAGGCGGCTGGCTTTTGGGCAAATCAACTCGTGCTGGGATTTATTGCATTCCGACGATGTAAGGAGGTCTACAAGGTCGAAAGAGAACAGGTGGGTTCATTTGTAATTATTCTTCACCTTTTCATTGATATGCTTTCCAGAATCCCAGTAAAAACTACAACCTCACGTCTATAAACTTCGACAACACATCGAAGAAAGTTCTTCAGTTCTACTCCCGAGTTGGTATCAATGTGAAGAGAACATTAATTTTCGGCGACACTGTCCGTCGGCCATGGGTGTGGACTTTTGGCAGGGATTTCGTGGAGGAAAGATTGCGCTACATTAACGAATTCTCCGTTGAAATACTCAAAAAGTAAGAAACTAATTTGAACCCATTTAAAACCCTGGCTGACACTGCTACCTAAATGCATACATACCACCACCCTGATGAAGGTGAACAGTGAAGAGTTTCTGAACTCTGTGAGAGTGTGTACCTCTCTACGCCATTCACAAAGATGTGCTCCTCTTTCAGTTTCAGGCGGAGGCGGCACTGTCGCTGAAGTGGCTTGTGAGGAAACTTATGCTCTTCTTATTTAATGTAAGGATTTCCTCGTAGGAATATGAATCTTGAATTGCCTAAGCCTAGAAACATTTTTTCAATGGCCCCCGGGTTTGGGCATCAAAATGCTGTATATAAACCTGTCTACTTCATCCGCAGTTTCATTATCCATACTAGACTTGGGTCCGGTTACGGTTCACTTTTCAGAGCAGTATTCCCTGATCATAAAGTCATGAACGGTGCAAGACATGTCCTTTTCAAGAATTGAGTTAGGTATTTTCAGATGTCCCATAAAGTTGCCTGGTTTTTATTTCATGTTCTAGCTGCAGTATAATAACTCATCTTGTAGCCACATTCTTTATGAGGAGTAAGAATGGAAGCACCTGTGGTACCAAAACAGGCAATTCTTTGGAGTTATTCAAGCTTTATTGCAGTAGTCTGCTCGTGATAATGGGCCTAACTTTCATAATGTACAACTAGTGCATCATTTTTTTGATTAAAACCCAAAGTTGTATTGTACAAGTGTCGGCTGGCACATAATGCTCTGGTAGCGTACTATGTGAACGAACTTTATACTCGTATGAGAATTTCAATTGAGTATTTTGTCTAGGACAACTCCAAGACACCCTTAAGGGAGATAGGTTATAGTTGGACTTATCTTCTTTTGATGAAAGGTACTTGAATGGTCTTACAAGGCTTCATAACGAGTCTTTGTCTATTGCTCCATTCTAGAACACGTTTAAAGAGCGTTGCATGACGCGGAAGATGCTCATGTCATGAATTTTTGGGGATGAATATCCCATTTACCTCTCTTGAAGTCAATGGAATATATTCCCAGTTATAGAAGTGATTTACCTTACTTAGCTAAATATTCTTTCAGTGTCCTCCATCTAGTAGATCCCCAACTTACAGAAGCAGAGATTAAGATTCTAGGGGAACTCTTTGATCTAAACATTAGCAATGACCTATCGGTTGACTGTACTGGAGTACAAAATGATGACGATCAAACCGACACTGACACGGTATATACAGCTGATGACGTACTCAAATGTGTCGGTTCCACCGCTGGCGATTGCGTTATGCAAGATCTCACTGAAGGTGGAGTGGAGAAGTATGGCGTTTGGTCAACAGCTCCTGGTGAGTTTTTGAAATAAATAATAGAGGGTCTCAAGTAACTTCAATGCAATCTCTTTGCAGAATGTCAAGATTGGTATGGGTGTCCAATAGGAAGGTTGATTTGGGACTAAAAGAAGAGTGGTTGGCTTACAGCTGTAAGAATAAAGCATTTATTTTAAGTAATTTACAATTGACCTCTAACTAAATAAAATTGTCTAAATGTGTAATGTTTTTGTAAATCAATCGAGAGATATTTGGAATGAATCTGCAGAGGTAAGTCGCAAACTGATATTGAAAATCAGTTCTCCGCGGTGATGGTATGAAGCCTCTCATGCTTCCCAAAATCGGCAAGAATCTTGTTTTTCTATCTTTAGTTCTCGAACGTAGTTCTTTGGTTTACAACTTCCTGTTTTTTTTTTTTTTTTTTTTAATTAAAGTCTTCACCTCTCTAAGGCGTCAACAACGTCAGAGCTCTGCAATGCGTTTCAGCTCCAACTCATTCCCAAAGTTCTGGATTCCTTCTCGACTGTACTGCACCAGGTTTGTTTAGATCGATCCACTCTTCGCCTAACTAGGTAATTGAATTACACAGCATGGAGTACGAGCAATAGAAATTGTCTTTGCGCCGTAAGGTGTGGCCGATCCATTGTCACTTGGTCGATGGATGCATAGGTTGTGTCCATATGCTTTTGACTGTTCGACCAAAAAATCCTTAAGATAACACGCAGACATCTATTTACGAAGGTTTGCAGCTTATGAGTGACAGCGGTGGTTACCTTCCAAGTACAACACCCATAAAGACTCGATTGCCTCATGCTATCCTATCGAAGGCCTTCTCGAAGTAGTTAGGCGGAGACCGGTACTGTACAAATTACTGTATAATTATCCGCAAGGTGCTTTTGTGGTCTATGCAGGATGATCCGGCAAGGAAACCTGGCTGTTCGGCATCGAAGGTTGAATCTAAATGTTCTTTCATTCTAAAAGGTGGGCCATCTGTTGGTTTCTTCTTAAAATTGCTATGAAAAAAAAAATGAATTTAATATTTTTCATAGTTTTTTTTTTTGCGAAAATAATTTCATTTAAATGGCTCCCGCGGCTGGCTTGGCAGTAGCCCATCCTGTCAACCCAATTTTTCAGTATATTTTCGATGGTTCGGGGCTCTATTTCACGAATAGCTCAATCAATATTGTGCATAAGTGCCTGAATCGTTTCTGGATTGTCAGCATAACATCGATCTTTAACAGCACCCAACAAAAAAAGTTCAACGGCGTCAAATCGCAGGTCTGCGGAGGCCAAACAACATAATCAAAATGGATGATTACACGACTATTGAATTTAGTGCGCAAGGGATCGATTGTTGGACGGCTTGTATGGTACGTAGCGCCGTCTTGCTGGAACCAGAGATTGTTAGAGTTCATTTCCTCAGTTTCTGGTTAACTTGTGTTATAAATTAGCATGCCGATCTCACGAACTTTCTTCACAAACTTGCGTACAGCAGGCACGGTTGGTGCATTATTTCGACCGAACATTTCTTTTCAAAATTGCCCTGTTTTGGCAACACAGCACTCACTTTGGAAGTAAATTTTCAATATTTCCTAAAGTTGTTCAAGCGTAAATGGATTCATTTCGTACCGCGGAGATATGATGCTGTGCTTCTGTCAGTGTCAGTGCGAAAGAGCTATCAGTGTCAAAATAATACGTAATTTAAAAAGAAATAATCAGATCTAGATACATACCTTTCCAGTTCTCGCACTCCATCATGTTACCTTTTTTGGAAGCTTGATTATCATCCTTCATTTCACTCCCTGGGTAATGGATAATTTCCCCATGCTCTCTGTATGAGTGGGTGGAGAAGCTTTGCCGAGCTTTTTCGCGACGCTTGAAAAAGCTTGGTCTATCATTTTATTTTTCTTAAGGGACCTAATAGAGATTACTATCTTTGTTTTGCTGAGAAGTTCGGTACCTAATCAGGAATTGTTTGCTTCGGAAGGTTCATTAGAATTCGGGACCTTACCGCTATCGTCTAAGTGATGCAGCACTGAGCAAAATGGTCCTTCCATCTGCCTATCTAATTGTCATTCGAAATTTGCAGGTTATCATTTAAAAAACTGGTAATACTGAAGACAGTGCGGTATAGGGCTGGTGTTAGGCATACTTGTGTGTTGTAAGTCCAATGAAACCTTTATTAACAACTAGTAGATCTGCTCGGCGCCGTGGTTCAGTGGTTAAGTGCGCGATTGCTGAGGTTCGAATCCAAGACACAAAACAAAAAAAAAACAAATAAGTTTTCTCACAGCGTCACCTATCGCGAACGTCTGACAAACATCCGAGAGTAAAACTCTCATGAGAAACTTCTCTCAATCGAAAAAATTGCCCTTTAGAAACGGCATAAAACTGTAGGTCCCAACCAATTGTGAGGCGCTCAGTACGAGCTGCGAAAAGCTAGGCCAGGCCCTGCATTGGCCTGTTAGCGCCAAAATATTATTGTTATTAGATCTGCCCGGCTTCGCCTGTGTCAAAAAGCCATCTGACACTCTATCTTTTTGTTTGCAGATTGTAGGCTATTTTAGAAATTTATAGATCACAATATTGTTCCGAAAAAAGAGTGAAACAAAATACAAAAACAGTTCCATTAAGTGGACATAAATATGCACGTCTTCATCCACTGGTGCGCTATTGATTACACGCCATTGTTTATGATATTTTCATAAAATTCAGATGCATGTAAAGTAAAACGAATAAAAAAGGGTTTAGAAGCTAAACAAAATGGATTTTGGATCCTAAATTTTATTCTGTTAGCTATTTGTGTTTATGGCGAATCGATTGATTCGATTGATAATGGACAACCAGTAAATATGCTTTCTAAAATATACGTATACATATGTACATAGATAGAAGAAGATAACATGCCATGATCCCTCTAGGCTGCTTCATTTGTAGTAAAGTAAACGGTGAGCATTTTTCCGAAGACTCTTAGGGGAGTAATAGAGAATTTTGTCTGCTATGTGCATATGTATGTATTTAACTAACCCTTTTTATAAGGACCTCGCTCCCATGCAACTTCTTCCGACAAGAAGAGCACCATTAATTTGTGTCAGCATGCAGCCAACCTATAATTTATCTAACGCCAAGTCAAGTCCAAACCATCCATCAAAGAACATTTAACTGCCACATTAGACTTCCAAATGTGAGTACTCGTAAATGCAAAATAAAATAATCACGCTTCTCAAACAACCAACCTAGCAACTTTTATTTATTTTTTGCTGCCACTTTGTACACGGAACGATCCCTTCAATTTTCAATTTGATCCAGTTGTTGCCGCAGAAATAGACGCTGACACTTAGAATCTCAAAGGAAAAAGCCACAAACATGAACTCGACGATCGACATTCGCCATCACCACCACTACGAGCACAAACTGGAGGTCTTACATATCCGAAAGATACTATGACTTGTTCGCTCTCGAACAAAGGCCGAAAGCAATTTATCAGCGAGCTCCAATCACTTTGCATAAATGCGACTTCCATTTGGATTGTGAGTAGTCTACAACAGCGACAAAAGTTCCCCCGAGTCTCTATTATACCAGTTTCGGCCTCCCTATTCCAGTCCACATTAAATCAATGCGAAATAAATCAACTTCCGTGATTGCAGCGCTCAGCGACTGCGGCAACCACGCCCGATACTCAGCAAACGTGAAATGATCTAAGCCACCATGCACCACTTCTCTATAGATACAACGACGTTGTCTATCGACGACGCGACGGACCCAGTACTGAGAGGTGCATTAAGAGGTGCACCTGGGCCGGATCCAAGGCTAACGCTAGATACAGTTGCGCGACGCCTGTAAGATTTGCTCGCGTGGCTTTGCTCCTGTCATGATTAAGCATCCACAAACGGCAAGGGGGACCTTGGGGGGTTCCATTTCTATTTGCCAGTTTAATTGGGTTTTTCTATTCGGACCATGTATCTGGTATGGATCTTAGTCTAATCTCCATGGTAGTAGTGGTAGTGGTGTTGGCGTTTTCCACCGTTTTAAGGTTGTTGTTTGGGTGCGGCATGAGTCAACCCGAAGCACGACAACTGACTAGGCCACGACTGGCACCACCGCGGCGCAATGTGTATGCTAAATAATTGTAACACTTATTTGCTAAGGTAGATGAATCGAGATTGATTAAAACTACAATCGGTGTTATTGGATATAAAGTAGGAACAAATTAATTTCGCAGCTGGAGCCAGCTGTATGGACTATGACCCGGGCCAGGAGAGAGAGGCTGCTCGTAGAATTGAGGGAGCATGTCGCAAGGCGAACGGCTGACCATTATTTCACCAATTTGGCAATGCTAGTTGTATTTTTTGGCGGGTCCGAGTAGTTGGGCCTGACCTGTGGTGACTTGGTTTTCGCGCAAAGATTGTAACTACAGATAAATTGGCGACTGCAAATTGTGGTTATAAGAATAAGGCTAATATTATTACAAAACAGCTAAATAATTAAATGACCGGCATACACTTCAATAAAAAAAAAAAAATAAATAAATAACTAGCTGGCAGAAAAATAAATCATTTGCAAGAAAATTATTTTCCAATCAGCAAAAAGCAATTCTTTGACAAGCAGAAATACATTTTTTGATCTGTAGATGAGCAATTTGAGTATGAAGACCAAAAAACAAAAGAAGAGCTGAACAAAATGTTTTTTCAACAAAAAGTAATTATTTGATCGGCAGAAAGGAACAATGCTTCAAAAATTATTTTTTTAAAATTCGCAACCGTTCAAGTTCCTTCTTGAATAGCTGTTTCATTCTTTTTGTTTTCCGATCAAATACTTTTTTTTGCTGATAATATAATTTTTCAGATGATCTATTCTTCTGTTCATCACAAATTATATTCTGCCGATCAAATAATTCACCCTCTATTTTTCTGTTATTTAGGTGTCGAGTACATCAAGACATTGCCTCTAAAATAGATAACAGCTTATAATCCAAAGGATTGAGGTCTGGACTACCTGACGGTCAATCGCCTGCTGCTATGAAGTCCGGTACATTGTTTTGGAGCAACCCTTGTGTTGTTCTGCCTTATGAGCTTGCGCAGACTCTTCTTGGAAAATCCCCAGTTTGAAAACAATTGTTGGTTAAGTCCCTTCACAACGCCTTCCAGAACATCCGTTTGGTTGATTTTTGCCGATGTTTTTACTGAAAATTTTCATGTGAACATTTTGCGCCACAGAGCTTTCTATTTTTCAGTCCGTTTTTGATTTAATTGGACTTGTGTTTCTTTTATATGCGTTAAGTCCCAAATCTTGATTGACAATGCGAGATATGGATTTCTGCGATATCTTCACTTCTCGCGCCTTTGTAGCGGTTTTCGATTAATATTGGCTTTAACAGCTTTGATCGCCTATGGAGTTCGGACAGTGCGAGGGCGTCCGTAACTTTGACGGTCACTTATTCCATCAGTGTCCTCAAACAATTGAACAGTTCTGTACACAAAATTCCGGGTGATTCTAGGCGGTCGCAAGTTCCGAAAAATATCGCCTATTTCCATATTATACTTGTGAAGAATTACCACAACACGGCTTTCAATATCGATCCGCTCCATATTTATAACTTTTCTGTAAATCTTTTTGCGCGTTAACTTATTATAGTATAAATGTCACTCATTACATACCTGTCAATATAGAATGGAAGAGTTCAATACTACAATAGTTTCACGATGAGTGCGTTTAAACGTGTACCAGTATTTATGACATGACTATTTATACCTGAAATAAGACCTAAGGCTAATGAAAGTATTTACATACGATTGAGTCATGCATGTATGATATGTCCCGTAAATCTTTCTATTTAAAATCTAATTAAAAATTCACTCAACTACTAGTAATTAAAAGTTGCAAAGTTACATAATCAACAAGCGAAAGTGCATTCTCCCTGTCGCATAAAAAACTTGCCCTAAATAAACAAAATCGAAAAGTGTTTGTAACAGTGCAGTGTTTTTTAACAAAAAAAAAAAAAAAAAACGCGACGAAAACGATGAGGACATATGCACAAAAAATATCCTTTGTTTGGTTGGAATTTTTTCATTCCTGTCATGCCTATTATGTTTCGGATGGAAACAGCAATGAAAGGACGGTTTTGTTGGTGCTCTACCATTTAAAGCGGATTCTCATTGTCAAATGATTAAATTCGTCAGGAAGTGTATACATTTTATTCATTTTTGAAATTGCTCTACGTTTATGGTATTTATACATTGCTTTTGTTATTGATGAAAGAATAGTAGCAAAACAAGTGCATTTGTTTTAAATCGGTATCTGCGTATGCTATCGATTGTATCGATAGCAATCGGCATAAAACTGTAGGTGCCTTTCATTTGTGTGTTGCACGACGCACAGCATTAATATCTGCTAGAAACTAGGCACCTGCTTGCGACGAAAGTTTATTTATATTATGGTTCGGCAATTCTTGTAGGGCATAGAATCGCGTCTTACCCCAAAAAACAGAGGTTGGTAAGAGTGATTTTCCTCTTTTACTCGTATTCTGCGCTTTGCGTGGGCAAAGTTAACCGTAGAGCTTGGAAATCGATAAATTGGTTGGCATCAATTGGAAACTCTTGACTTTTCTTCAGGATTTGGCAAAAAAATCTTGTCAACTGTCGATTTTTCAAGTTCATCAGATTTGATTGATTTATAATTGGTTCTAGCTGCTTTTATTTCGGTGCGGTCGGGTTTGGGTGGTTACAAAAATTGGTCATTATCCATTTTGCTTCCGGCGGCCTTTAAAAGTGTAGAAAATGATCTCTCCAGATTTTAAAAAATCCCTGAGTTTTAACGAGGGTTTGCAATCCTTTGTCTTTACAGGCTTCCTTCTGTCACTCTTTTTTTCATTTTCGATCTGAAGAGTGACACGTACCTTTGCTGCAACCGGGTAGTGGACCTAGTCGATGTTGGCACTTTAGATCCAATACAAGGGATGTTTTCCGTCGATCGCAGAATGACAATTTTTATTATTTGTCTTCATCTTCAAATGGGTAAATCCGAAAGAGATATCTCTCAGAAACTTATTATTTCTAAATCTGGAATCCTTTAAACCATCAAGCGATTTCGTTAAACTGGAAGCAGTGATCCCAGATCGAGCAGTAGACGCCAAAGAAAAATCACCAAGCAGGAAGATAACTTGATTGCGGTTACTAGCAAACGTAATCGAAAACTTAATAGAGAAATACCAGTCTCCGTCACAACAATTGAAAGGCGTCTCTGGGAGGCAAATTTATTTGGACGTGTTACCAAAAAAACCGTTACTTTAGGTGCAAAATAAGAAGAAATGACTGGAGTGGGCTAGAGCTCACCAAAATTGGAACAATGAAGACTGAAGAAGGGTTCTTTGGACTGATGAATCCAAGCTCGAACTGTTTGGCACGAAGAGAAGGGTTTTCGTTCAACGTTCCGTAGAACAAATCGCCTTGCCGCAATGTATTGTGCCCGCCGTCAAGCATGGACGTGGATCGATTTTGGTAGTTAAGAATGCTATTCCAAGAGGTCTTCGGTTGATTAGGGAAGGGTTCGTCTTTCAACAAGATAACGACCCTAAATACACTTCAAAGTTGTGTTCAAGCTTTCTGCAACAGAAGAAAGAAGGCGAGTTAATTAACATGGTTTGACCACCACAATCGCCAGATTTTAACCCAATTGAACTTTTATGGGATCATTTGGACAGAAAGATTCGCCAAATGCCTTCTTCTTCAACAGGAATCTTTTGACAGCATCTGGATGAAATCTGGAATATCATTCCAACCGAAACAATATCAAAATTGATAGAGAGGATGTTAAAGGTTATAAAAAGGCTTGAGGAGGATACTTCAACGAAATTAAAGTTGAATGGGTTTTTGTTCATTAAGATACTATTGAAAATGTATCTATATAGTGTATTCCATTAAATAGTTTATCGCTCCTTTGGTATAACACATTTTCATAGAACTTATTGGTGGTCTTAAACTATCAAGAGACAGCTATGTTGATCCATGCATGTTGAAATGCGGAAATGTCGTGCTACCAAGTCAATTATCTTGGGTTTCAAAGGACAATTTTAACTTTGTATCTGGGGCATTGCTCATATGTTGTACAAATGTAGAAGTGATCATTGGTTTCGTCGTCTTTCCTTTCTGTGGGGAAGTTAGCTCAAATGAAGCTGTTGTTGTTAAATTTGTCCTTAATGCGGTTTGTTATCAGTCATTCACTTACTCGTATATGGTAACACACCCTGACAACAAACCCCCACTAGATTAAACCCTGCTTCTGTTCGCGGTACTAAAAAAACCCAGATCTCTGTTTTTCTTCTGTTTTCGACTCATTCCATCTATCACCCTATGTCATCATTCGTTGGGGTCGTCAACAGTTGAATCACCCTTATCCGACGACGGCTAGATTGGTTTGTTAATTCATAAAATGTATTTTAATTCCATTTTATTTTAATCCATTTCAAGCTACCTATTAGAGGTCACCTTACCAGTTCCGTTGCGACTTAATTAATTTTCGATTTCAACTTTGATGTCCACATTTATGTAACTCATCAAATCCGAAGCCACAAAATCTAACCTCTCACACATAAAACAATTTACTGCTTGAATTACTTCTCTGTTCGCCTGGCTTTATTGCCAGCAGAACATAAAAGCCAAACTCTCTTAATCAATACGAGAGCAATGACATGGTCTATTCTACCTCGCCTTGCATTTGAAATAAACTTCTACAACTGTCGTCAAATTTATGACAAACCACAAAATTCCGATCTCACACCGTTCAATTTCATATCAAACTCAAATGCAGTACACGGTACTCTTGATTACATGCAGAAGACGTAGACGACCCTAAACCCCCTAAACCAAACCATTGAGTGCACATAAATGTAACTTCTTCTCAGTTTAATTGCACACACTCCTCCTGTCCGGAGGCTGAGGTGACTGCTAGCTAAGACTGCTGACTGACACTCGATTCTATCCGACGACGTGTGGCTTCCAGCAACTGGAATTAATGAGTTTCTTTCTTTCGTAGGTATTCTCCCACCGAAGTACTTGCGGAGCAATTATAGGCAAGCCAAGCTGCCGCCGCAGATACTTTCAGTGGAAGAAACCTCATCGTTCGTGTAATTATCAATTTAATGTGGGAATCTCGTCGAATTCAATACAATTTGTCGGAGCGCATTAAATGATGGTGATGACGATGATGATGATGATGAGTTCTCACCTAGGCTATCATGGGGCTATGAAATATTGAATGCGTGCCCGGATAATTGAAACATCCAGCAACACAGATTAATTATTAGGTGTTTTATCTAATAGATTTGATGGATCAATTGTGTGACTTTGGGCTGATGGTCTGCTGATGTCTATTTAACGTTTGAACTTTTGTTGCTCCAAGGGGGCATGCCTGATAGTTGGTGGATGGCATGCATTGGTTGAGTTTTTTGACAGTTGGCTGACTGATTGATTTGTGCGATAGGCGGTTGTTGACGAGGGACCGCTGGTTATGCCTTTCATGTGAAACTGGACAAAGGTTTGTAAAAATGGGTAGTCAACAAAGATAAGACGGTTTGCCTTTATGGCGTTAAGAAGGTGCTTCTTTGAGGAATTCTATTGAAAAACAGAAATAGAAAAGCTGTCTAAAGGTTACAGATGAATAGATAGTAAAATTGATTCTTTACAAATATATATGTACCTTTATCCATTTCAATGGTTTCATTGAGATTTAATCAAAAATGTAATCGGAGTAATGACAATTTCCCTTAAAAACTTACTAGACCGTAATGCCCTTAAAAGTCGTCTCGTTGCTTCATGAGAACTATAAAGGGTTATTCATTTTGTGCTTTAGAATTTTAATTTAAGTACTAAAGATACTCGTATCCGCAAGCGGAGTTTTGCAAACGTCGATAGTTGTGAGGACTTTTCCGGCACATTTCTGGCTGTAATGCGGCCATAATTTCACGAATGTTGGTTTTTAAGTGATGCAGATTTTGGGGATTGTCTGCATAGACACGATTTGTAGCATAGTCCCACAAAAAGAAATCCAACGGGGCCAGATCACATGATCTTGGTGGCCAATTGATATCTGAAATGATGAAATTAAACGGCCGAGGAACTTTTCGTGTAATAGAGCTAAATTTTTCTGTGTTGTGTGGCACGTAGCCCCGTCCGGTTGGAACCACATGTCGTTCACATTATACCTAAAATATCGCCTCGACCTCGGCTTCACCTGACGTCTATGAGTTAAACCATATGAAATCAATGTATCCTATCACAATGTCGCTTCCACCTCGACCTCACGTTTTCCATTCGTAAAGCAAAACGTAATGCCACGTAGCGCCACTCTAACCCTTGCTTGGTTTGACAGATGAGCAGATAAACAAAAAATCAAAATGTAAACAAACTAATTCAAAGCGCTCACAAGGCGAATGGTATGTACCGAGACGAAGCCGAGGTCGAGGCAATGGAAAAGCGCTGCAGCAGATGAAGTCGTTGTAGTACAAACTGTCAAATAAGTCGCTCACTGAAGTAGCAATGCACGTACACAATGGTGAAGCGCAGCTCGATTGCTCAAGCTGTCAAAACGGAAAAGTCGCGCTGTGTTTCGTGAAAATGTGTTTTGTGGTGGATTTTATAATTATAATTTTTATAATAATGACTGAGGAAGAAGAAATCGTGTGCTAAGAATTTCTCCGTAAACGGCTCTGCGATTTTCCTTTTTGTGTTTTTATTTCTAACTGTCAAAAAGTAGTGTAGCTCGTTCGGAAGTCACAAAACGAACGCATACCAAACGCGATTCGACTGCAATTACTTACGTCCAATTCGGTAACATCGTCAACCGAAAGGATACTTCTAAGGTATCATCAGTTTTATACTCTCTTGTACTGGTGTTCAGCAGTGCTGAGTTGTGAGGTTGATTGACTGTCAGTAGAGCTGACAATTTCAGATTTGACGGATTTTACATCTAACCGCATCAGATTTTCCTTTATCAGATAATTTGTGCGATAAACGGCAAATATGCTTAAGATAGATTCTTTGTAAGAATCCATTAGATCCCACCATTTTGCATCCACAAAGAACTCCACATCACCACCAAAAAGTAGTGGCGATAGTTTACTACCTTGTTGGACATCGGTTTTAATGTCAAATTACTGCTACAGTAAGTTGCATTAATCTCTCTATAGATAGTCTGGCCTATAGTGGGGTTCACATCGTCGTATCACTCCTTAATTAGTCAGGAGATGCTGAAATGGGTGTAAACATCTTCAGCCTTCAGAAGGCTTTTGGGATAAGAAGATACACCCAACTGTATGGCGCTCGAAAGTGTAACAAAAACCTGAGTCGCGGTAGGGATGGTATCTACATATACACAAGATATTCAAAGTCTCATACACAATCTTCAAAGACCTCAGATCGATTAACCCTCAATAAAATTTCAGATCTACGAGCATATTAAGGGCTCTGTCGACAGCACCTCGCTATTCATATTGGAACATGTCTACCAGTAGTGCAAATACATTGAGACACTCAATTAGGTATCTCTCCCAGTCCATCACCTGCAACAATATTGAAACAAAATAGAACAACATTGTCGTAGATATACGAGTAGGTTTCCAACTTATCTTGCACTATCGGGTACATTCTAAAGAGATGAGGAGATTCAAAAATTGATCAAGGGCGACTTCGTTCACACATAGAGGGTTTCGTTAATACGAGGGTCCTTAATAATTCTAACTATTGTAAGATACGAAAACCAGACAGGGTGTTCTGTCGGTGGTTTCTTTTGTATACACTCTGAATTATTGAACTGATTTTGGTGATATTTTGTGTACCCTTTTCTTAACTGTGCACGTAAAAAAAAAAAGATTTGTAGAGATAGTCTAAGAGCTCTTTTCTGCGATGTATCACATGCTTATACTTGTAAAAAATGTATTGCTACTTTTGCTTGTACTGGAGCCATCTGCAAGGTTACGGTCATTGTTTTACATACCTGACTTGTGTAAGAATCATAGAAATAGCTTTTATAGTTTAGGAGCTAGAAGGTAATGACAAACAGATGGACGGACGGACATGTTACTAACATCAATAAAGGCACACCTTAATGCAGTACATTCTCAACAAAATAGTCGCTAAGACCGATAAATCTGGCTTGAGCACTACCCCGACCGGGGCGTAGAAACTCATGTTCAGTAGGACAAACATTATCCCGCGCATGATCAGAATAACCTTAATACTAGACAGGTGCCATTCCAAGTCCATTAAAAGTTCCTTAATTTCGAACTCCAAACAATATCCAGCACTCTAGTCTAGTTCCTCGTTCGAATTTAAATATTTCTGAGTTCGTATTAAATTTGACAGTTACACACCATCAAAAGCCGTCATTCATTATTATCATCGGTTTCCGACAGAATTGTTCTAAAAATTCAATTTATGATGAACTACGACTACCACACAACAACCACTCAATCAAACGTCCGTCGCTTTGCTACAAATGCAACATCACATCAAAACCCCATGCGGGCTATATTCTGTTCTCAGTTGCCCGTTTCCATTCGAAAAAGGTCATTTCGATCTATCTCCGTCATTTTATCAATTTCATCCACCCACCGATTTATTACCGCATGCCCTCATTTTATGCGACACAAATAAATTGCGCCCACTCCTCTATTTCATGCGGCCATGTCAAGTGGTAGTAGAATCCTTAATAAGTTCTTGATGGCAATCTCATAAAAATTACCCAACGCGATACGACCTGAAAACTAAACCCCCGCTGGCATCAGATACTCGTACTATGTATCTTTGCGCTCGCGACCCTATGCGACTTTTTAACAAATTTCAGCGTTAATTTGCTACCAAAGCTGGAGGTACGTCTACGTACATTCCACACCCCCTAACAACGGACATGCATACTTGGTACTCGCTACAAGCACTCGTATCGAAAATAATTAATAACAATTGGCAGAGCGATGAAGTACCGTCGCGTCGTCAGCTGATTACAGTCATGTGGGGGAGGGCAAAAGAAGAGGAACAAGTTTGCTGAAATGATGGCCCTGCTGTTTGATGCAAAATGATGATCGCTTCTGAGACCGGTCTTCCTGCGATGGCTATGCTGCCCTCTGTGCAGCTAATAAACTCTTGCATACTCTACGCGAGCAACAAACTTCAATGATGGCTGTTGTTGGTCCTCTACTATGAGCGGCGTTAGTGATTAGCATCTATGGATGTGGCCGTAAGGGATGTGGGTATGAAATTAGCCATCGTCGCGCGGTCAAGTCAATCGCGCTTGGAATTCTCTCTTGTAGGGGAGTTAGAAGAATTATATGCCTGCAACTATAATGGCAACGATCAGACATTTAATTTTGGCCGGGAAGGAGGAGGAGTACTTATGCACAAGATGGCTTGTGGCGCACGCGATGCATTGTGTAACAGTAGTTTTGCTTAAATCAATAGGTATGTAGGTGTTATTTGTGGCCTTGTATGCTGTGCTATAGTTTAGGTCCTGATTAAGGATAAAAATTAAAGTGGGCTTTCGACGACTCGATTGTTCGGGAGAAATTTATGAATCATGCAACTGCAACAGAGTGAATGTCTCATGCATGGCTACGACCGATTATATATCCTTGGGCGAGACTGCTGTCTTGAACAACACACAACGAATGATTGGCGACGTTGAACCACGAAAATTTCTTTAATTAAAGTCAATTTAAGCGAACAGTTATAATAATTCGCATTATCGACACGCAAAGTCGCATGGTGTAGATGCAGCAGTACTGTGGCACGACGTCGAGGGAAGGTATTCCTTAAATTTATGCAAAATATGGGCTTTTTGCTGTCGATTGAGATTTTGATGGAATGGATGGCGTAGGTTGCTTGGATTCTTGGTATTTTTGATTAAATCGCGTCCACAAGGAGTTTTTGTTTAAAATTTCTGTGATTGGAATGTAGGCGGATGAATATTGAGACTAAGTTTGAATACTTTGCGAAAATTTCCCATTGATGGCAGCTTAAAGGGCAGAGCAATTTGACATTTCAGGAATTGATTCTTTTATTATATTTGCTTTTTGTGGGTTTGAAAGGAATAAATTAACCTTTAGATACAGTTTGAAATTCAGTGAGAGATTGATATTTCATAGATAACGAAAGTTTGCTTTTAGACTGGTAAATACTCACGGAGCATAAAAACATGAAGTGGCGAGGATAAACCACTAATAAAAGTTGTCAACACAAAACCTATTTCGATCTATCAACTGTAGTAAGGCCAGTTACAGTTGAATATTTTATAACGGGTTGGTTTCTTTTTAAATTACATATTATTTTGACACTGACAGCTCTTTCGCGCTCAAAAAATTGACAGATACACAGTATCATATCTCCGCGGTACGAAATGAATGGATTTACGCTGGAACAACGTTGGGAAATATTGAAAACTTATTTCCAAAGTGAGTGCTGTGTTGTAGAAACTGTGATAATTTTGAAAAGAAATGTTGGTCGGAATAAATTACATGTCATTTTGACACTGACAGCTCTTTCGCGTTAACAAAATTGGCAGATACGAAATGAATCGATTTACGCTTGAACAACGTTGAGAAATATTGAAAACTTATTTCCAAAGTGAGTGCTACGAGTATGTTGTGAAAACAGTGCGAATTTTGAATAGAAATTTCTGTCGAAATAATGCATCAACCGTGCCTGCTTTCAGCAAGTTTGTGAAGAAACTTCTTGGGTTTGCTTGAAAAATCCACAAATAGTCGTAGAGAAGCGAAAGCATCCTCAGCATGTGACTGTTTTGTGTGGTTTGTATGGATTATTGGTCCATTTTTCTTCGAAGATGAAGATGGCAATGACGTCGCGGTCAACGGAGAGCGCTACAGAGGATAAGCGACTAAGCAATATTTTTTTTTGGCCAGAAAATTAGGAAATGAACTTGGACGATCTCTGGTTCCAGCTACGTCCCATACAAGCCGTCCAATAATCGATCTTTTGCGCACTAAGTTCAACAATCTTGTAATCAGCCGTTTTGATGATGTTGCACTTTTTGTGGAGTGGCTTTGAAGATCAATATTATGCTGACAATCCAGAAACGAGACAGGCAGTTAAGCACATTATAGATAGAGCTATTCGTGAAATAAAGACCCGAACCATGGCAACTGCCAGCCGCGGCAACCATTCAAATGAAATTGTTTTCCATAAATAATCGGAAAGTGGACTCTCTTCAATAAAGGAAAAAACGTTGGAAAGTATGGATTTTTTTTATAGCAATTTTATAAAGAAACAGGTGACGCAGCGTTTAATTTAATCAGTTAGTCCTGATGTGCATAAAACCAACCTGTATGTCGAGTGGACTACAGGATTTCTCCAAAACTAAAACATCTAAGAGAACTTAGCACGGGTAGGAAGTTTGTATCTGTTTTTTAGCGACCCTGTTCGAGATTCTCCTCCTCCTCCTCGCAGCACGAGCAGGTGCTAGACGGGGCGTTTTGAGAAAATGGGAAGAGACAGAGAGAAAGACAGATTGGTGAAATTGGTTTGAAACTCAGCTGGTACTAAGTTTCAGTGAACTCCAAGGGTTGCTGCCCAGATAACTGGGGAGCTTGTTTGTTTTTGCTTTTATCGTTGCTCATGATTCACAGTATTTTTTTCCGTCCTCCTGATGTCATCACCACGATCAAGTTGCATTTTAGCCATATGACCGCCCTACTGCCAGTGTTATGCCTTCGCAGTAGAGTTGACATAAGCTTTTGCAATTGATCGACTTTTTTATTTATTTCATGCGAAATAAATAGATGATTATTGACATCAGGATTCGAACCGTGAACCTGTAGCGTGACAAGCGATGATGTTACCACTACACCACGGCCACTCTAAGAGTTTGTATCTGTTTGTCAGCAACTTCTTTTGCTGAAGCTTTATAGCTGTAACTATGGTTTTTACTGTATGTGCGTTCAGATTTCTTGCTCACTCTCTAGTCAATTAATTCACTTTTTCGTTCCCTGATATGTCATAATGGCCAGGTATCTAATACCTGAGATAAGGTTGCTAAGATGTTGAGTTTTTCCTTGCATTCTCTTACCAGATTCGAGTTGGTTCTTGGGTTTTAAAGTGTCACTAAGACAGTTTAACTGTCCGAGCAGATGTAGATGCTATTGCATGGGGCAATGGCCCACCAGAAAACTGAAAGATGGGGCGAAACTATATAACAGAATTGAGGGGATTATAAATCTGTAGAACAAGACTTTTTTCGAGTTAATCGTTTTAAGCGTGTTTCCATTGCGAAAGCGAAGTTTTCTTTGTCGCATCTGAACGAGGACATCAAAGTAGTTTAAGTTTACTAGTACTACGATAATGACTTTGAAGTCAGACCTATCGACAGTGGCGCTTTGTCCCAGGTGGTGGACAAACTCTTGATTTTGTTTGTCCCCATTTTCTTCAAGACCAACCCTATTCGCCTGGTAGCTGGCTGGGAACGTACAATGTCATCGATAACATCTGCGTAGCCCAGTGGCTAAACAGACTCGTGAATGAAAGGGAGAGTGCCTACTGACTTTGACATCGTTGTCAGGTAGAGTTATTGACAATCCAAGAGGGTTACAGGGCGCTTAAACATAAAACAAACAAAATATTGTCATCTTCGTAGCTATCAAAACCATATTTCGGCTACAACATTACAAAATCACCAGCGAGTGATTTAAATGAAGCTTTCAAGACTTACATAATCTTGTGCGCATCAACAAAAGGGAAGCTCATCAACAGATACTAATTATATTTTCTGGCGCCTTAATAGCAAAAATTTAAAGGAATCAGATCTTTTGCTTTAAGGGTTCATCGAAATGGTATAAAGGACCCATATGCATTCCCTCACACCACAGAGTTCATCACAATTGAGTCTCCCCGTAACCACAACAATGGCCTCTATTACCCGCCGCAAGATTTCCATAGAATGTAAACAATTCCGGAAGTTCCTATGCCATACATCCATGATGTAAGGCCATATAAAAGTACAAGTAAATAATTTCCAATCAAACGATTCCACGCAACACTGTATTAGACAATGTAACCTTTTTTGGGCCAAAATCCATTACTCATGCAAACCACATTTGCGCATTCATCTTGTGAACACCCAACAAGTTGCCTTCGGGTCGAGATATACATTTTTATAAACCATCTTTCTGTCCTGCCCATTGCGCTCGCATTTTTATTCAAAAACCCGTCCAAATTGCATTCGTACGTGGGCAGATACCCCCGGTGGATGACGCGCGCGTGCGAGGAACCTCGATCCTTGTACAAAACTCTTTATGGGTTGCCTTGATTTTTATGGGCTGATTACTTTTGTCGTTTTTTTCACCAGCAATGGGCCACGTAAAGCTTCATGTGCAAGATGGAAATCTAAAAAAAAAAAAATGAGAAAAAAGTCAACCAATTGTTTGTTGCTATCCTCGGGTGCTGCTGTGATATGAAACGTGAAAATGGGCTTGGGCCGAGGCCAATGATGTACACACAAGGGTGGTGCGCGCTGGCGGTATGCTCTGTGGTAGCAAAGAAATACATTGTTTATTCTGTTGCGGCTAAGACTCTCTCAGCACCACTAAAATGTAAGAATTAACATTTTATACCAATGATGGATCCTTATCAAATGCAAATTGTTGTATTTGGAGTAATCTGCGGTCGGAGGTCTTCCTTGACTTGGTTGGTACATGACCGTAGCCCCCCGTAATGTATTCCGAGCACACAGAGATTTCCTCAGTTACCACGTAGCAACATACGTAACCACATTGTTCTGAGAAATTTTGTGAGATACAACTCGTACTCGTAAGTTGGAGAGAAAACGTTGGCAATTTGTCTTGAATACATTTAGATGGTCGAGATGGAGGAGAGTACGAGATGTGGTGATTAATGTAGATGAGGAAGTTTCCGTTTAATTTGGTCACATACTCGTACCTACCTGTCTGTGGGAAGATTTCTTGTACTTAGTTTAAATGTTTCGTGAATAATTTGGTGATTTCAATTGCTTTGATATTTATTATGTAAAATGTTTCGAATAAATCCTGGAAAGTCGTGCCCCCCACTCAACCACTACGTCTGATCCCTTTCCACTGCACTGAATCCTACCCTCACTGAAAAATGATCTTGGCATGGGCACGGCACTGTGCAATAGGATGAGAATGAGGTTGAGGATCAGGATGAGAATGAGTAGGTAACCAAAATCAATTGCCCCTCGCAAGAGTGAAATCAAACGACGTGTCGAGCACAACGATTATCCTGATTCCATAAGAGCCGGTAACAAGCTTCAGACCTTGCAGTGTATTGCAAACATTCCATATTAGTTTTAATGTTGTTCTGTAGAAGTTGCAACCATCGTTCAAGTTTTCCATGTCGTGTTGTCCTGATCGGCTGAAATATGAGTCGGAAGTTGAAGTAACCAGTGGCATTTCATTCGCCAGTATGGAAATAGATGCGACGAAAATGGAAACTCAATATTTGCGATGCGACTGACGTCCTAGTTAAGGACTTTGTCTACCTAAGCTCTGCTGAGATACAAAAAATGCTACATAACAATATTGTCAGACAGTCAAGCAGCTAATAAGGCACTTGACTTCCATGTCATTAGATCAAAACTTGTGTGAGAATGCCTATACAAACTTAATGAATTGGGTAGCAGTAATAGGGTAACCTTCTATTGGATCCCTGGCCACGCTGTAATAAAGCGCAACGAAGAAGCAGACTCCTTGGCAAGACAAGGAGCGCAGAATCCATTATTGGACCTGAACCATTCTGTGGAATAGAAAACAGGGCGAGAACCTGTATCAATACTCCAGGTCAGAGGCAAGCTAAGAAACTTCTGGGACACTACAACTGGAAAAGATTCGAAGCGTGCATCTGCCTTAACAAGAATAACCTAGGTATCCTAACAGGCTTTCTAACGGGGCACTGTAAACTAGGAGAGCATTTAAGGAAACTAGGTATAACAAACGAAGGCCTTTGCAATGAGACTCGTGAGACTCCAGAACATCTTCTAGAGTCATGTTGGGAATTGACCCACAAAAGACTGAAATGCTTGGGCAAGTACCAACTATCAGATGAGGATATACCAACCATAGATCCACTTCTCATTCTCAGGTTCCTAAGAGAAACTGGATTAGAGAGGGTGCTCTAGGGTGAATTATCCTTGCCATGGTAAAGTAAGAGGTTTGACCCTCGATAACAATTCTGAAGGAATTATATTCTGGGGGAAACTCAATGAGGTGGCACAATAGACCATCAGGTCGCAGTGCAAGTTAACCCTACCCAAATAATAATAATATTAATACCACCAGCCAATGAAGTACGGGGAGAACTGTACAGCGACACCGACTTAGAAAGAATGGTCCGAGTTCACAGTCTATAATTAGATGGCTAGGACGTGTAGATTTGAGAGTCAATATTCCAGCCCCAAAGTAAAATAAGTCAAACAGAGATTGGTACTCCCTCCAAGCTACACAAAATCACACACCAACGGCCCTTTTCGAACCCAAAATAATTGCGGAAGCGGAATAATGTCGGAAATTATTCTTCCAATCTTTCTTCAGCTCAAATTGGTTTTACGTATGTTACAACAATCAAAAGAATCGCCCACACACTGAAACTGAATCATTACTTCCAGAGGCTAACAGCCAAAACTATATCCAATTTAATTTGGCCAATTGGATCCATACTCAAGAAAGGAGTTTCAAATCAGCCAAATCCATGGTGGAGGCCCACTTTACGAGTATCTTGGCGTTTAATTGAAAACAATTATTTGTGCGGGTACTCACCATCACCACTCACTTGGGGAGTTGGCCATTCGAGTTCCTTTCTCTCTGATCTGTGTATCCACTGAAGAAAGATCAACAAAGTACAACGCAGACTATGATGACGACGAAAGCTTGTTACCAATTTATTTTCCATCGATTTGGTGTGGAAGGTAAACCTGCTGGGTGGCTGGTCTGGCCATTGAAAACTCCATAACTGTCGGAAAGGACCACGCTCAGCTGCAGACTTGAGCCAATTGTTAGTTTACTGCTGCGCGAACAGAATGATTGTAAAATTATTGACAAATGAAGTGGAGCTGGCTTCAATAACAAATACCGCAGCTGGGTGAGTGTGTACGGTGAGGCAATTAATTTATGAACAGTCTTGCCTTCCATGTTCGTACCTGGCAATTCCCAATGGAAAAAGGCGAACAAATAAGCGATGATGGGGAGATTTGCAAGTTGTTGCCGCACTTTGAAGAAGCACACTACGTGCCGTTGCGATCGCATTACGGATTTCCATTTACGGATATGTAACACAAAAGTATCTCATTAGGGAGACGAGCTGGGAATTCATCTTTGATTCCGTTTTTTCTTTTCTCTTGTCCCTCTGCTGTGCTGAGCTACATCGTGAATTGGATGGAATCGGATTCGGAATTCATTCGCTCGTATTTGGAAGAAATAATAAACACTGAGGAATTGGATTGGAAATGAAATGGATTGTTTGTTGATAAGAATGTGATGAAGTTTGCTTGTGGCTCTCAAGCTACAACTACCGTTGTAGTTGTCGGCTAACATGGAGAGATGGTTTTTATGGATTTAGCTGGTCGAACGTGGGTACGTGGTTTTTCTGAGTTAACCTCTAAGTTTGGAAAAAGTAATAGTTGAAGTGAACGAAAATTAGAGTGAACGAATCACTGTAGCTACGCAGCTATTGGATAGTATAACAAGGCATTACAGTGCAACAAGCACTTTAAATTTATTAGAAAGCGATTTTCGCTTATAAGGAGTGTACTGGATGATTTCAATCAGTCAAGCGTTCAATCAATCAGAGCTGCCGATAGTTTGCTTTCCCAACTTCGTCTACCAATTTGCCAATTTGGATTTTAGACATAAATAAAGTATTGGTATTAAGGGTCTTATTCCACTCGTCCGGGTATTTCATTCTACTGCCCAATTGAATTAAATTGATTTTCTTTTTTTTATAATTTGCACGTGTGAAAGGGGTTATGAATACCCTTATACTAATTTTAGGACACAGGCGTTTTGAGGAAAGGGGAAGAGACAGAGGTTAGCTCACTCTACTACAATTGTAGTAAATCTTCTACTTTAACGTGTACCTAGTTACAGGCACAACTAATGGGTAATTCATAGCCCCACAAAAAAGGAAGCAAAAAGGAGTCAAATCACACGATCTTGGAGGCAAACTGATGTCGCCGAATCTCGAAATTAAACGGCCGGGAAATTTTGCCCGAGTTGTGTGGCAAGTAGTCCTGTACTCTTGGAACAACATGTCGCTCACATCAATCTCTTCAATCTCAGACAAAAAAAAAGTTGGTTATCATTTGACCATAGCGCACAGAATTTACCGTGACGCATCAAAATGTCACCCGTGGTGGATGCGTTGGCCTCTCAATGATAACATTTGAATTCCCAGAACCCCAAATTCTGCAATTTTATTTGTTTACGTAGCTGCCGAGCGAGAAATGGGCCTCAACGGTGAAGATGATATTGACGATTATGACGACCATAATGCGCCCTTAAATAGCGATACGCAGATACAGGGTGGCGCACGAATCTTGCTACAAAAACAAAACGTAATAACTTTTTTTCTGTGGAGTAATCGGCTTATTTTTTCTTTATTTTGCAGGTTACTATTTAAATTTATTAAAATGAATGCTTGGGATACCGAAAAAAGGATTTGGATAGTGCAGCGGTACTATGCTTTGCAGTCCTTCATTTTCAGCCAAACGGAATTTAGGCGGGAGTTTGCGGCACTTCCCCCGAGTAGATGGACCATTATGAGGCTGGTAAACATGTTTGCTGAATCTGGAAGCATCGCACGAAGACCGTACCATCGAGATCCCTATGTTCGGGTTCAAACACAATCGCAGCTGTAGCATCGTCAATTCAGGTAAATCCAAGCGTTTTGACTCGAAAATTATCGGTGCAAATTGGAGTTAGCAGACGGTCATTACAACGGATAATTCATGATGACTGTACAAAGTCCAAATTACAAGCAAGTTAAACCCTCTGGATTTGCCTATTCGCCTAGAACTTTGCCAAAAAATGATTGAAATGGCCGAAGAAGACAACAGCTTGATAAATTGCTTGTTTTGCCATATATGGAGTGAATCTAATCCAGAAATACTCAATGAGACGGAACTGCACCCAGAACGAGTCACACAGTTTCATCAAGGTGCATTGTGGGGCCATACTTCTTTGAAGAAAACTGTGTAACAGCAACTGTCAATGGGGACCGTTATTTAAAAATGTTGAAGGAGTTTTTTTTTACCCAGAACTACGCCGAAGAAGTGTCCGTTTCAACAGCATTTAGTTTCAGCAAGATGGAGCAACTGCATACATAGCCAATCGGTCTGGCGGAGCTCTAACGAAAATTCCCAAACAAATTAATATCCAGAAACTCCACTTTCCGCTGGCGCCCAAGGTCACCTGACCTGACTGCACCAGACTTTTTTTTATGGGGTTGTATCAAGCAAGAGGTATACAAAACGAAACCAAGGAATTTGACTGAATTGAAGCAGTCCATTAAAACAATAATTGAGGCGATCCCGACTTCAACCCTTCAGGCCGCAATGAATAATTTTCTGATCAGGTGTCGCATATGCCTGGATGAGCGTGGAGGTCATTTACGGTCTATCATTTTCAAAAACAATTAGTTATATAAAATCAAATTGAATTTTCTATACAATAAAAAAAAAAAAAATGAAATACATTGATTAAAAAAAAAGTTATTTGAATTTCTTATTGCAGAACAATTGGTGCGCCACCCTGTATTATAGAACTGTTATTTTTGGCGTAAGATGCAACAAGATGCATTGAGCGGTGGTTAAACGATTCATATTGTAAAATGGCAAGACGACAACTACCTACCTGTCACTATGGATGACAGATGCCATATGGCAGGAATGTGAAATCCCAACCTCGAAATTAATAACACTTTATGTGCCGCTAATTTCCAAAATATTCTGATTTGAAGTTTAGGCGAAATTGTTAAAATGTTTTTTTTTTCTTTTTTCGAAAAATGCGTTAAAAGTAAAAACTTATACTGAAAATTTTCCCAAACTTTGTATGCCATGTACCGTTAATTTTGGAGGATTCCAGACTCCAATTATGAAGTTTTAGGAAAATCCGTTCAGTCTAGATTACGTATGACAGACGGACGGAGTTACCCACTTTTTACCCACGGACGGAGTTACCCACTCAAGTTTGATCAAAATATTGACATCGAAAATGTTCACTAATTTAATACTTGCCCTACAGATGTAAGTAAAAACATATTTGACAGTTAAAAGTCCGCTACACACGCTCAGGTCAATCTAGGATGTATAAACAGTCCTACTTGATATGCCGATGAAATATCTATATTGCGTGTAAACCATATGGTCCGTTTAATCTGTAGGTTTTCCACCGATCATGGTACCATACACATGTAATGAAGTAATAACAAAGAAAGTTTCACCTGCTAGTGCCGTACAGGCTAGATAACCTCAACACCAGGTAGAACTGCTTACGTTCAGGCAGGCATGTCAGGGTTTGCCGTACTTGCTGATTCAATCGAACTTCATCCCGAAACTAGGCACAGAGGACAGTTGAGAAGACTGGTGCAGTAGTGTTCGGACCAAGAACTAAATGGGTAAATTTTCCAGCATCTTTCAGGCGGAAATTCAAGCTATCAGAAAGTGTGCCATGTGTCTTCATGCATAGCCGACTTCTGCCTTAATTTCTGAGGTCTGTACGTCTACAATTCGAGACGAAATCGAAATTTTCATACTAAGCCCAAAATTAACGGAACTACCGACTTTGACAAGAAAGATTTTCTCGAAATCGTATGATGGTACTGAATAACCGGTGTTTGCAAATAGGTTCATTCGCGGATATGACTTGACATTATTTGACACATATGTACCAAGTTTACCAAAATTCGATTTCGAAAAGACGATCTCAAAAAGTGAGTCTCTTAATTCTGTCTGTCTGTCTATTAGACAGAACAGGACGAATTTTCTTTAAACTTTATGTCTGGGATCAGTGGGTTCACAATTTGAAGCAAATTGGGGAATTTCATTCTAATCCCAAAATTAACTGTACTTTACTAAGGGCTAATGAAAGAAATCGATTAACTCGAAAACGGCTTCAACGATTTTGACCGCATTTCATATTTGTGTTAGAGTAGATATGTGCTATACGATGGCGTACCATGTTTTTGCCAAGATATACGTATACCGCTGCTTTACTGTTGTTTAGTTTATATTTAGTTTCTATATATTTTTTTCACGACACGCGATACTATTGCGCGTCACGTCATTTTATGTGTCCTCCCCGTAGTAAAATAGGTATAGCAGATGACCTAAATTATCAATATTTGCAGTGAATTTCTCGAAAATTGGCGTAAAAGAGAGATTGTTAATTATTGAACACAATTGTGGGTGTGGCAGGGGGCGTTTTTCAAAAAATCAATCCAAGACCCAAGGAACGTAAGACCAAGTTGTGTGCATCTAGTTGAAAATTTAGGGTTACATATAGACGGACGGACGGATATGTATATACATACCTCTATGTGGATGGTTAGAGGATTCCATTAACTACCTTGGGTACAATGGACAAGATTTTCTGCATATGTATGTCGATAACTGATGTCACAGATCACTCATTACGATTCAGAAAAACTAATGGTCTATTTACCGATATTGCAAACTTGGCCTGAAACTGTGTTTTCCCAACTTCTCAGTAGATCCAACAAGTGTAGCCCTACATCCATTAGTGTCCAATACGTCGCCCAACGACTCGGTAATGAATGTCACAACCTTTTCCTCATCAACCATTGCTGATCACCGACTCCGACTAAACCTATTCCCTATGACGACCGAGGACTACGACGACGGGTGGCACGTAAACACGGCTATTTCTCATGCGCTGGAGACTTTCACATGTCATGCCAATTCTAATTACGATTTATAGGAAGTGGTCAGCAGAAACGCACGCCACTCACATAAATCGCGCACATAAATTCCAGTCCACGGCCAAGTCAGATAGAACCCACAAATGTACGTACACCCAACCATCGTTGGCGTGGTGCTGAATGACCATTTCTAGTGCACATTAGCACCACACACAATCATCTGCCATGCACAATCACAGATCGATTTGCAGTGAGGAGATGCCAGAGCCTGATTGCAATACATGAACACTACCGCAGCGCTTTGGAGATGAATTTATGCTCCAACAAGGGACCTCTGACATTCCCGCTGGTGATTTACTTCACTGTAAGTAGTGTAAGTGCGTGCCAGTGCAGATAAGCCCAGCTCTTCATCAACCCACAACAAAAGGACACCAGCATCATTGCCGGTCGATCGCACTGTTCATACAATGGACACTTAAATTACGGTTCCGCCAAAAAGTGAGACTGTTCGCCTGTCTACATTGCAGTGGCGGCGATAAAGTCACGCTTTACAAGCTTGTACGCCATTTGCAGTGCTGATTGGATGCAATGGCACGACGACGACGAATGGGGCGACGGCTGTCGACCAAGTCCACGTGTTAATTCCATTTAATCCCTTCCGATGCGAAGAAGCGACGCTCGAGTGTTTAATTCATGACTTTGCATGCTCATAACCATAATAAGGCGGAACGCCTCGCCAGCCGGGGTGCAGTGGCAGAGCCGATGGATTACAAGTTCCAGAGAGTTGTGTTGTGCTGGAGGCGATTTGTTAATTTGCTTTTTGCTTGGATAACATTCGTCACATGGACGTCTTAGCCAACTACTGATTGTCGAAGACAAACCGAAGACAGTTTATGGAGGTCTTCGCCACATGGCTATGGGGTGTGATCACTCGTGTGCGGAGTTTATTGGTTGAGATTGAGAAATGAAGGAGATGTGTGACATTGATTTGGAGTGGTCACCCACGACTTGGTTACGCAATTATTGCAGTTTTAGGTTAGAGAATGATCATAAAAAAGGTCGTTAAGCGTAAAGGTGTTTTCGACTTGGTTGGCTGGTTGAAGAGAATGATCTTATCGCACTTCATCCGGTCCGGAGTTTTCTTCAATTCTTCATTCGAAAAATACTCGTATGATGTTTTGTTCGCACCATTGGGTGTTGTACGTTGTGAGTACTGTCACCCCTTTTAGAATGTCAAAGTCCTCTGCTGGGAATACTGTTTTAAACACATATGTGTGAAGTTAGCCCCGCCTTAGAAGAGGAAATTCCTAAAACTTGTTACAGTTTATTCTAGGTTTGTTTTTGATTGCTACAAATAATTTTTGCAAAATGTGAAAAACTGCAAGAATGATTCGAAAAAAGGTATTTTTGATTCTTTTCAAATCAAAATTTTTATTTCGAAATTCTGAAAGTCGTTCCGAGTTAGTCTAGATTTCATGTTTCATGTTCATTGCGATAAGTTATAAACTGCAAGAATAAATGCGAAAATAAAACAACTGCAAGAATGATTCGAAAAATTGTATTTTTGATGCTTTTTCGAAGATCAGACTGTCTATATCGAAATTCTAAAAGTCGTTCTGAGTTAGTCTAGATTTTTTTCAAATTGTCATGAACTTCATAAATTGCAACAATAAATACAAAAATAAAACAACTGCAAGAATATTTCAAAAAAAAGTATTTTTAATTCTTCTTCGAATATCAAACATTATATTTCGAATTTCATTCTGAGTTAGTTTAGGTTGTTTAATCATTGTCATTGCAATAAGTCATGAACTGCAAGTAAAAATGTAAAATAAAACAATTCCAAGAATGATTTGAAAATTATTTAATTTTGATTCCTTTTCGAAGATCAAACTTTCTATTTCGGAATTCTAAAAGTCGTTCCGAGTTAGTTTTCTTTGCAACAAGTCATAAATTGCTCCAATAAATGTAAAATAAAACAACTCTTTCTTCTTGACTTGAGTGTGAAGTTAGTCTCTCTTTTTCTTTTTTGAAAAACGGAATTTTGAAAGGTTTTTCAGATTGATATAGGTTTGCTCTAAATTGCTTCAAGTTTTTAAACTCAGTTTCAGTCAGAGTCTCATAACCTGGAAACACCCTCATTTTGATTTTGGAAATACAAATTTTGGATTTCGGAGAAAGTAATTCAGTTTATTTTTTGAAAATGTTGATGTACTCGTATCCTGCGCACTATTAGACTTAAAATTCAAAAAACTTGAGCAAATTTTTAATTCGAAAAACTAGAGCAACTTCGAACAACTTTTAACATTTCGATTTTCGAAAAGGCTTCGGAGAAAAAGGGGGAAAACAAGTCCTTTTTGAATTTATTCTTGCAGTTTTTAACTTATTGCAAATAAAGATTTGGAACAATTTTTAAAGTGTTGTGAGATGACAATCTGTCATGTAATTAGGCCCTGGTGCCGGTAATTCATTACTTAAATTCTTCACTTGGTGGAGGATACGGTGATACAGCAAGAAGCTAAAACAATTTGCACACATGTACCTGCCATTTTCCATCCCATATTTGAGGTTGATCACTGTAAGGTCTGGTGTAAGCACCGGCGATTGTTATCCACTTTGCGCTTCATCTCTTTACAGCAATGTCAGCCTTCTCTTCGAAGAGGTAATCACAGTTTTATCCTAATATGTTGAAGGTACGCCGGAAAAATGTTTATTTTCCTGGAATGAAAGAATCACAAAACTCGCTCGCTGAAAGTCCCACAGTGATTTAGGAAAAAAATTGTCCACTCAGTCGACCTTTGAACCCCTGTTTCTTTCTTGTGGTCAGGCTTGCATATTTCGGTTTTAAAACTGAAGTTTTAGATATTTATGTAATCGAATTGAATTAAGTCTTTTGATCCATATGGATACTCTGGTATGATCGCCATAATTTACATGATTTCGGCTGCCTTTAAAATAGGCCCTAATAAATTTAGAGGAAGCCATGGGTCCTGACTGTGTTCCACAACATTTGGGGTTCGTTCGTGGAGCTTCTCGAGTATTTAACTGTTATCGTCTTTGTGGTTATAGACCAAGACCACCATCTCCAAAAGGTTGACTACTATTTCCAAATACGATTGCGTCTGATGAATTTCTACGGGTGAGGGTGCCGGACCACCATTTGCGATTTTTAACTTAACTCTCATAAGTTTAGATATTGAAGGGTTAAAACTCAAAAAAACACATAATATATAATTGGCTAGAACACATGCTTTCAAACCTCATTATCACAGCTTCACTGGGAGACGAAACAAGAAGGGAAACCGTTCGTACGGGACACCAAAGGGGGGGATAAGATCTCCTTTTCTGTGGGTGCTCGCAATGGACAACTTTTTAAAAGCACTAGATGGAACCTGTGCAAAATGCGTAGCGTACGCAGCCGTTTTGATAAGAGGAAAGCACCTGAACAACATATGAGGGCCTATGGAAAACACCCTAAGAATGATAACGAAATGGGCGGAGGAGAGTGGATTAGAAATAAATCCAAATAAAACGGAACTGGTTCTCTTCACAAAGAAAACCAAAACTAGTGACTTTTACATTCCACAACTTGGAGGAGCATCACTGCAACTCCGTGACAGCGTCAAGTACCTGGGTATAATATTGGACAGGAAACTGACCTGGAAAAAGAACTTGGAAGAAAGAGTTACTAAAGCTAAAAGGGCATATTCAATATGCAGGAGGACCATCTGGAAGTCATGGGGTCTGAAACCGATACAGGTCCACTGGATATAGGAATGCGTAATAAAACTTATCATCGTCTACGGAATATTTGTATGATGGCCACTGACAAACAAAAAGCATGCAAGAGACTTGCTAACAAAGGTGGAGCGTATGTATGGAGTGGTGGAGTCTGCTTGGATTATCACAGGAGCATAATCCTCAACACCAACAGCGGCCATGGAAGCGAAGATTGCTGGCATTTCAGCCTTACGGCTTAAAACTATCGGCTATTTCATCGAAGATGCAAATAAGGGACATCGAAAAATCATGAATCAGAAATGATAAGAGAAATGGCACCACTCATCGATTTCCCAGTCATGTTGTTGAAAAATGTTATACGTTCACCAACAACTTCGAAACAATTTTCCCCACAAGAGAATCTTGGAAGAATGAAAGGACGACAAGAAACTCCAACGGGTTATCGGTATATACAGACGGCTCTAATATATCAGCCACCGATTGAACTTCCTATTCACCTAGAACCATTTGAAACGGTGTTCCAAGCAGAAGTCTTTGCAATACCGAAATACTCGCAGAAGCCACCAACGAAGAAAGGTAAATCGACATCTGCTTGGACTGTAAAGAAGCAATTAGGGCGATCACAAACTCCATGTCGAAGTCATGACTAGTAAGGGAGTGTAAAACTAAATTGAACTTACTTGCCAGAAGATGTACCGGTTAACAAAAAGGTAGACGAACTGGCAAGGAAAGGAGCGGGCAACACAGAACTGAACCCGGATAATACAATAGGGGTCCCTCTGACAACTATTAAAATAATAATCAATGAGAAGATATGACAGTAGTTCAATAACTACTGGACGAATCTAGACACATGTAAAGTGGCCAGATCCATGGTAATAGAACCGAGTAACAACACAGCAAAAGAGCTTTCAACTCAAGCAGAACACAGTTAAGAGTGATGGGACTTTTAATAGGGCACATCAATCTCAATAAACACTCGTTCAGACTCGGGCTAGCTGAAACAACAATCTGTGCCAACTGTGAGGAGGTGCAGGAAGATATAGAACACTTCTACTGCCACTGCCCTGCAACAGCGAGGTTAAGACTGAAGATACTGGGATCTCCAAGGATACCGGATCTAACACACCTCAGTAAGAAAGGAATCGGTGAAATACTGACGATTTCCCGATCTCTATATGACATAGTCTCCTTTTGATACTCCCCATGATCCCAATACCGACACATCCCCTCTCAATACATAATTCCCACATCATAGCACTATTCCTACAGTTCGACAGACGATGGGGACACAACGGGTCCAATGGAGTCCTAAATGAAGACCATAAGCTCGCACTCTAAAACCAACCAACCAACCAACTTCCATAAGCAGCTTGCTATAATTTTGCTCTCTGTTATCTTAGTCCAACATTTTTGGTACGGTACCTGCCTAATACTGTGGTCACTACTACTGATCATCTAGAGTTGTTTGTTTCATATATCCTTTTGATTTGAATAAGTGCGCTACCAATTTTAAAGTAAACTCTATAAAGAAAGGGAAGGAAAATTAGTTGTGCCTATTGCAACTTTTGGACCACGTAAAAAACTTACTGCTTTCCCATGCTGTTATTCGCGAGTACCTACTTTTCAATATCCTTATCCCACGGCATGTACTGTGTGTTTATATTCCAAAAATATCATTCTCTTCAGTTAGCCATTCCCAAAAATATTTACACTCTTCATTCAAATGTGAATACAAACATAACCAATATTGGACATAAACCGACTTAACCACGTACGTATAAACACTCCCCATGCGTGAAGGTACCGAAACCATTTACATTAAGAAGTTCCTGAATATTACAACAATTCCACCCTCGGTTTTCCAAATGAAATGTGAAATATTCCTTCCCTTCGCCTCCAGCATTTACACAAAAAAAAAAAGAAAAACAATCAATCAAATTGAAATTCAAATGTCACGTCTCCGATTCCCATATGAGCCGCCTCCGATGATGCCACCTCTGTGTCCTTGGATACACAACGTACACCTACGCGTAATGGAATTCTAAGTGAAACTTAGAATTCTCTTTGCCTAATTTTCTTTGGTTGTATGCGTGTCAATGGGATTAAATTCCTTCTGTTCTGAGATGAAGTATCTGCTGACTGTGGAATTACGGATACGAGTACGTATGTACTCGTACTTCCAACTTTCACCGCAAATAAAATGTGTCCGACCACGCAAATGCTGCGCGAGCGGCACACGGGAGAGACGTGCCATTCCACAGCTGGGATTATAATCTTTTGGTCAGGGCAATCTGAGGCGAGGAAGTCATGGTATTATTCCTGATGTCGGAGGTCGCAAGAAATTAATTTGCTGCGGATGTGATTAGGGAATTTTCTGTTTTGATTGGAATTAGTCCTATTCATGGAGAAATGTGCAAGTAATGGCATCACGTAACGAGCGGTGTTAACTGAAAGCATTGAGAAATTGCTGTCAGTTGTATGAGCCCCCCATGAGCCGTTGATTGATTTGATAGATTTTTTTTTTTTATTGTTGTCGTCAGGTGGTGTTGCTGGAGATTTAAAGACCGGAAGGAGAAGACGAAAGTGATTTGGGAGGCAGATTAGGGAATAATTAATATTGGTTGCCCTAATTATGCCATTGAAAAAAAAGAGACGAATACAGCTATATTGAGACTTAAATATACATAAAGGGTTATTCATTTCGAAGTTTGGGTTTCACATCCCTGCCTTATGACATCTGTCAAATCCATCAGTCAAATCTATCAGTCATCCATAGTGATAGGTAGTTCGTTTTTGCCTTGCCATTTTACAATATGGATCGTTTAACCACCGTTTAATGCATTAAAATTGTTGCATCTTACTACAAAAATAACAGTTCTGTAATATCTGTGTAACTGTAAGTTGACGCCGAATCTTCTTTAGTCATCGCCACTTCTCGCTCGGCGTCTACGTACCACCGTTCAACGCATTAAAATTGTTGCATCTTAGTTAATTTAAAAGCAATAAGAAAGCGACCTACCTTGAAAATCTTCACTTTGGAAAGAGCTAAAAGGCATCCGAAAACCTCAAATGCAAGTGCCACCAATTCGGAAAAACGGTAGAAATTGGGCTAAGAGCGACAAGGAAAAGGCAGAACTTTTTGCTTTGCACTTAGAAGAAACGTTTAAGCCATTCGACGGCCATTTGATAACGCCCCACTCAACAGTCACGACATCTGACAACTTTTTTTTTTTTATAATTTGTACGTGTGAAAGGGGTTATGAATACCCTTATACTAATTTTAGGACACGGGCGTTTTGAGGAAAGGGAAAGAGACAGATAGAAAGACAGATTGGTGTAGTTGGTTTGCAACTCAGCTGGTATTAAGTTTCAGTGAACTCTAAGTAAAAAAAAGTTGCACAGGTGGTCAAGGAATTGTCGAATGAAGCTCTTATCAAAATGCTATATTTGATTAACGCTTCGTTCAGATTGCTCTACGTTCCGAGACAATCGAAAGTCGCCGAGATTATAATGGTCTCGAAACCAGGTAAACCTCTGAATGAAAAGATATCATTCGCCCTATTTCCCTATTGCCGGTTATTTCTAAAATATTCGAAAAACTACTTTCTAAACGACTACAACCAGTAATCGATGAAAGATGTCTCATTCCTGACCATCCGTTTGGATTAAGGATCAAATATTCTACCATCGACCAAGTCCACAAAATAACTGACGTGATTGAGAAAATTCCCGGAGAAAAAAAGATTTGTTGTGGTGTATTTCTTGACGTCTCACAAGCTTTCGATAAGGTTTGACACGAAGGCTTGGAGTATAAATTGCAACTACTACTGCCACGGCAACTCTTTCTAACCTTACGATCGTATCTCACCGAAAGACTTTTTCGTATTAAGCACGGAAATGATTACTCTGACTTCAAAGAGATTGCGGCCGGAGTCCCTCAAGGAAGTGTCCTTGGCCCGCTTCTATACGTACTCTACACGCGTGATATTCCGTAGGAAATAAACTGCGTCGTCGCCACACTTGCGGACGATATTGACAACGGGCGATACAATTGAAGCAGCAACTGAAAAGCTGCAATATGCTATTAATAAAGTCCACGCTTGGACGAATTCTTGGTGTATTGTGCTGAACGAAAGCAAATCTACTCACGTCAGCTTTACCTAAAAAAAGTGGATAGATTACCCGTATATTTAAACTCGGCTCAAATACCATACGTGAACGAAGCAAAATATCTAGGAATGACTCTAGATGTTAAGCTTAAGTGGAAATCGCACGTAAAAAAGAAACGCGACGAGCTCGAAAACAAATTCCGACAAATGTACTGGCTATTCGGAAAACATTCAAAGTTGAGCCTACATAACAAACTGCTTATCTATAAGCAAGTGCTAAAGCCAGTGTGAACGTATGGTGTACAACTATGAGGCTGTACCAGGAAAAGCAATAGAAACATCCTACAAACTTTTGAAAATAAAGATCTTAGAACGATCGTTAGCGCACCGTGGTACGTACTCGTACGTAACGAAGATATTCATCGGGATCTGGGAATTTCCAGCGTCGTCGAAGAGATAACAAAATTTGCTCGTAAACACAAAGATCGTGTTCACGGCCATTGTAACCGTACCGTCATCCAAGTACTTGACGCAAACAGTTCAATTCGTCGTTGTCTGCAAAGGGCAAAGTCTTTCGACCTCGCGTCATAGTATATGCCGGTCGTGAAACCCGCAGGAACTTTCATTGGAATTTAATCTGCCTAAAGCGCTACATTCTTTTTCTTTTTCCAAAAATCACTAGTCTCTTAAGCGAAAATAATACTGCTGGATAAGCGTCGGCTTAGTTGTAGTATTAATCTTGGAGAGGGGTGGTTTTAGTGAGCAAAAATCTCACGCTACCATAAGCACGCGCCGTCGGGCCTTTTGGTATCTTGAGAAGATTTTCACCCTCTCGGCAAAAAAAAATCTTACTACAAAAACAACAGATCTGTAATATCTGTATATCTGTAAGTTGACGCCGAATCTTCTTTAGCGATGAGACCCATTTCTCGCTCGGCGGCTACGCAAACAAACAAAATTGCAGAATTTGGGGTTCTGAGAATCCAAATGTGATCGCGGTGACAGTTTGGTGCGCGCTGTGGACCGGCACGGCGGCGTGATTGGACTGTATTTTTTTGTGAATTCTCTGCGCTATGGTCAAATGATAACCAACTTTTTTGGCCTGAGATTGAAGACATTGATGTGAGTGACAGGACGGGGCTACGTGCCACACAACACAGGCAAATTTGACTCTATTGCACGAAAAGTTTTCCGGCCATTGAATTTCGAGATTTGACGACATCAATTGGTCGCCAAGATCGTGTGATCTGAACCTGTTGGATTTCATTTTGTGAGGCTATGGTGAAGATCGTGTCTATGCAGACAATACTCAAACTTTGGAGCACCCAAAAACCAACATTCGTGAACTTATGACCGCAATACAGGCAGAAATGTGCCGAAAAGTAATCAAAAATTACCTCGCAAGAGGCGGAGTTTGCAAAAACTACAGTGGGGGCCATAAATTAAAACAGTGAATGAATTTCATTAAAATCTTTAACACCTTTCATTTGATTTAAGTTTAAAATCCTAAAGCACCAAATGAATAACCCTGCACCATAATTTTCCACTTGTCCTTCCTTAAAAAAGATTTATATCTCCAGCCATCCAAAAATTCTTAGTTTCCCACAGAATCTTATTCGACTCCACCTACTTTTCCATATTTTCTAACAAACTACTCGTACCATCGCCAAGCCCACCATAATAGTTGTGATTCCAAAAAGCTAATATTTTCTCTTTGCACTCTTTTCGAAGTCCAAATCAACCATTTAACCAAAAAAGAAATGCAAATCTAATGAGAACGATAATGGAATACCTGCGCGCTTACCGATTAATATGTCAAATATTAGATAAAAGTGACAGAAATACAGATGACACTGTACGATAGGTTGGTACCGCCCGGGCCGGCTTAACCACAGACACAGAGATAACTTATCGCACTGGGCGGAGGAATCCAATCTCATCATCTCTTCGGGAGATCCTACATAAATATTCTAATTGAAATGGTAATCGAGGAGGGGGAATGTCCGATTTCGATTCTTATGCAAATTGAAATTGGTCTCTGCGTCCGGGCTCCATCTGGGTGCACTATGGTCCACCAGCGAGACAATATATTTCGGCGGAAGCTTGCTCCGGTAAAAAAGAAAGAACAATGATCAACGGACATGGAGGAGGCATTGTGCTAGACCACAGTCTCATCACATAAATGGTCGCATAATGAAGAATTGATTGTTTGTTAGGGTGCGATGAACGACCCATCGTCGCACCAGGTGTGCTTCATTACCGCAATCAAGGAAGGTGTCGTTTTGACCTGTCAGTGGTCACATGGGGATTACTCGTGGTATCTTTGCTGATGACCCCTACTATGATTTATACCATTCCATCTAACGGATAGTTTAACTATTTTTTAAATATTTATTGATTTCGTTTGGAGTACGAGTATCTACATGTAGCTTGTGTATCTTATCGCTGCATCTAATGGTCTCCGAGATAAAGGGTGGGAAGGTTATGAGTTCTTAATTACGCGTGGGGGAGATACCTAATACCTTCTCGTCTGGAAGTACCTATATATTTCATAATTTCCGATTCGTTTTTCATTTTTAATAATCACAGTAGATGGAAGTGATTAGGGTGAGGTATTTGATTGCTGGACTGGCGCTACCACCCGTTGTGAATGTAGAGTGGTTGGAGGGAGAGGACCAATGTTGATCTTTGGGATTGTTTAGTTGTGGTAACCATTTTAAATAGTCGTGTGGTGTTTTACGATGGAGACGGAGATAGGGTAATTTTTATTTAGTTTATTTGACTCCACGTGATATATTGTTTATGGAAATGTTGTAGCAATGGCGTGCGGTTATGATATTCCCTGGTCCATTGATGGGCGATAAAATCAAGTAGAAAATGGGAACTTAGTTGAAAATCTGCAGGGATCTTACTTCGGAGTCCGCAAGAACCTTTTGGCTATATTTAGGAAAATAGAATTATAATAATTAAAGGAAAGCTAAGGCGCCATGAAATTTATTAATCGATAGCTTTGGGCTGGGGTTCTTTGCAGTGGGAGACCTAACAGTGGACTCCCATGGTTTTTCTAGGAACCAGCATGCGTCTAACGGTTAAACAGCTTAGGAAGATGTGTGTTATATGCTTTGATGGTGTTCTTTTTATTTTATGTAAATATTTTTTTATATAGAAACTCATACTCGTCCAAACATAAGTGAGAAAGTACGAAATTCACAGCAACGTGTTAGATGATAATTAAACCATTATTAGGTGGCGTTCCATCTATGACCCAAGTCTTGCTTAATAATATCGAATAAATATGGGTGGACCTCCACGAATAGGTTCGGAATCGATATTGTGCCGATTTCGACGATCTGGGTGGGTGCTGGACTCAAACTGATATTCAAAACAGTAGATGGGAAGATGAGCAAACAACTTTCTCACTGTACTGAATTCGTTAGCCATTGTAACCCATGGCACGACAATATAGACTACTGTACGAGTAGATCTGACGACAAGAGTGCACTGAACTGTAAGGTAGAGCTATTTTTTTTCTGGATATTCTATTGCATTAACACTAAAAAGCTGCAATTTGTGTCTCTTATAAAGAATACAATATTTTGTGTTCCGTGCCAGAATGGTATAAGACGGAACACTAATGGATGTAACACGCTGTCTGTCCGTTTGTCCTTCTGTCGGTCCGCGTGTCTGCACAGCTTGTAACTTTTGAAAATTTACACAATTTTTGTTGTGGGGGCTTTTGGAGAAAAAAAAAAAAAAAAAAAAAAAATGCCTACCCTATCATGTTATATATACAAGGTGCCGCAAAAGTCCTCACTTGATTTCCTAAGGCAGTAACTTTAAATTTGAATTAGATGTTTGAATTTATTGTTCAAATGGCCGCTGCTAGAGTTGATGCACATTCGGGCTCGTTCCACAGCATTTTCCATGATTTTTCTCAAAACTTATGGCGTTAAATTCCTCACTTCTTGTTGGATGTTCTCCTTTATAGTCGCCAAGGACTGTTGCTTGTTCTTATAGACCCCTGACTTCAAAAAACCCCAAAGAAAGAAGTTTGGAATTGTCAAATCGGGCAATCTTGCGGGCCATTGCAAATAGCCAAAACGAGAGATTAAGCAGCCGGGAAATGATTGCTGCAGAATGTCCACTGTCGCTCATGAGGGTGGCCATGGTGTAGTGGTAACATCATCGCTTGTTACGTTGCAGGTTCACGGTTCGAATCCTGGTATCAAGAATCATCTATATATTTCGCATGTAATAAATAAAAAAGTCGATCAATTGCGAAAGTTAACTTGATCGTGATGATGACATCAGGAGGACAGAACAAAATACTGTGAATCATAAGCAACGACAATAGCAGCAAAACAAAAATACTCCCTAGTTATCTGGACGCCACCCTTGGAGTTCACTGAAACTTAATACCACCTGAGTTTCAAACCAACTACACTCTCTCTGTCTCTTCCCCTTTCCTCAAAAAACTCCCGTATCCTAAAAATTAGTATAAGGGTATTCATATCCCCTTTGACATGTGCAAATTATAAAAAAAAGAAAATGCTGTGTATTCGGTTCCACAGTCCAGCTGGAACCATATGCTCTCCAAACCCAAATCGTAAATTTGCGGCAGCAGTAGTGGTTGATCTTGGTTTGGTAGCACCCAATTTCGTTTGGTTGAGTTTCCTTTTGGACATCCACAGGCACATCAGCGTTGAACCAGTGTCTTTAAGGGGATTGGCTAAACGTTGCAGTGTTTGCCCAGTTGGTACCACATGACCAGGGAATCGGCGACGAAATTCACTTTGAGCCAAAACCACCGATCGATTATTTGTCAAAAAGCATTGACACAATTACTCCGCGATCTTGAAGAGTATCCACCGGTTCATGGTTTGTCTGCGTGTATTCTGCTTCTGCTTACTTCACAAATGTCAAAGTCGCGATGACATAAGACGCCATTTGCAAAAATGAGAGCATTTTCCGGTAGGGTGATGACTTTTGCGCCACCTTGTAGAATGAAAGCTGGAGCTCTAAGAAATTTGAATATTTAAAAATTGTAAATTCTTTTTGATAAAGTTTATTGAACGCTTACTTTCCAAGTTCTCCTTTCCACTAGGCAGTTGCTGGAATTTGGTAATGGATCTCACGATTTCTCTGCAGAGCACGATGCCTAATGGTGTAAAGGCCTCCTGCTCCATTCGATCGTCCATGCATTAAAATGATCAATTGGGTCCGTCCAAGGGCATCATCTACTAACCTGTCCAAAAGGTCTTCGAAAATTCTCTATCCTTTTGGTGGTCCGTAGCAACTATATGTATCTCGTTGATGATCGGTTAAGTATTTATTGAGATACCTTACTCCCACTTCAATCGATTTAATAATTTCCAAGTGGGATTTCTAGCCAAATTTCATCAAAATCTGACTGGACGTTCTTGAGTTAGGCGGTTAATAAAAATGATTTGTACATTTTGAAATCAAACAAAACATATACGAGTATATCTTAGGAAAAATGGTAGTTCGACAGGACCTATGAACCTTCTATAAGAGTGGTTCTCAAACTATGGACGAAAGAAACTGGAAACCTGTTACCCTATTGGATTCCTTTAGATCTACACAGAGCTACAGTTAGGGGTGGACTTGAGGCTCAACCAACAAGCAATTACTCAACACTGACGAGTGCTGGAATTACCTATTTCTCCGTTTTACCTTCTTTTTGCAACCTTTTCTATTTGGACGACTAGTTAGCTTGCGATTGTTGAAATATGCATTTGTGCCTGTCAAATTGAACACTGGTATCAAGGCCGCTTTATCCACATATCCATTGACATCGACTAAGATATCAGAAGGCTAGTGAGCTTTCTCACAGAGACTGCCTCTATGATGTTACAGTTGAAGTGCGAAAAAATTTCTCCACGAGGGTTGCCCTCAGGAAGGCAAAGCAACTCTTAACTGAATGGTACAAAGGAATTTCTTAGGTTGCAGTGCCTTGTCGCCAGTTGGAAATAGTCAAACAATGGACAATGTAGCTCGCAGAATTCAGGAATGTATAAATTATAACAATCTCGGTGTACACCTCCGAGCTGGGATAGAAGTATCTAAACAACTCTCCTCTATTTATCTTTTTACTGTCCACTCAGGCACGATCACGTATCGTGATTATTGGAGTGGTCCTTCATAACAAAGTGATTGACAAGAAGTGATTGACATCTATCTATTCTGTCTGTCTGTCTGTATGTACGTAGACTGTAACCGAAAAGCATCTGCAGACGTTTACTTATTACTCATTTTCGTGGCTAAATGGTTAAACTTTATTATGTTTTTGGTGAGATACATAATGTATTTTCCAACAAACAGTCTTCAGAATGAGGACATTCCTTTGAGTATTTTTAGTTAGTAGCTTTAGTCTTTGAATTGAACGATCTCAGACCTCATTAAATTCATTCGAACTCCTCTGCCCTTGAATATTCCCTCACTGAAAGTAAAAGCTCATACCTCCATGTCAGTTCAAATTGCATCTCTTATCACAAAATCGTGTTCTTGCAACACTTAAGAACATTAATTTTCCCGCCGCTACTGCCACCGTCACGCATCACTATCGGATTTTCAATATTTCATCACCAAAGCAACCGGGATCCTCCACACGCAGCATTCATTTTCGGTCGAAACAATCACAGAACATAATTTTCCTCTTTATATCTGATTTGGTGTCGGTAGGCCTCTATGGCATCCCCTACCCTGTCCAGAGGGACTACACGGTACGATATGCAAAGGTATGTGACTACTTTTCGTAATGAGAACCCAATTAAGTGAGACTGACCAAGAACAATCGGATAGAACCGACAAAACACTACTTAAGCACTCCTATTCCTTCATCGACAGCGTGACAGGACCGCGAGCGAGGCCCGGACGAATAATAACAAAAGCGTGTCCGCAAAAACAAAAACCGTATACGAGTACGTTGGTGGAATTTTGATTGGCTCCTGCAGAATCAAGAGCATCGAAATGGAATTCCACAACTCTCTCTCGCGAATCGCGAATGATGTATGGGCTCCTTTTCCGTTTCTCATTTTCATTTGTGTTTGGTTTTTTATATCTGCTTGGCCATGTGGTGAAGGGATAGAACGCTCGCCCCATGATTCATTGGAGTTTTTAAAAGCCAATTAAAAACTCTGTTCATAACCCAGAAGGAGATGGTGCTGCTTCTTCTGTTCAAAGGAGTTGCTGTTAATTTTTTTTAATGCGTTGCTCTTTAGGTGTAACGCAACAGGGAAACGAGGTAAATTAACCACGACAAATGGATGATGGGCACAGGAAATGCACTGCCGCCGCCGTCGCCGATGTCGATGTTAATCCATCGAAGATAAAAAAGCAGTCGAGTTCAAGTGGCGATGATGATTAAGTGAGTTTATACCAAGTTTCAGAGCTGCGTAAAAACTATACAAGATTTTGATTTACACCTTGCGCAGGATTTTACTTCAAGGAGAATACTCGTAGGTATCAGCGCAAATTTTTCAACTAGTTTGCACAGTGGGGTCTATTGCAAGTGTAATGAAATGCATATTGAAGTAATTTTGAAGTAAAACTGCTTTAGAGTAGAGTAGAGTAAATTGTTTCGAGTGTAACGGAAAGAGGTGTAACGCTTCGGGTGTAACAAAAAGGTGAAAAGCTTATTTTCTCGAAAACGACTTGAACGATTATAACCAAATTCGGTACTTTTGCTAGCACGGGTGCATGCTACAAAATGGCATTCAAGGTTTTTGGAAAAAAAAATTACATGTAACAGTACTTTCGAAAACCGAATGTATCTAAGAAACGGCTTAACCTACCTTGATACAATTCTAGTATCCTATAATCTATTTACGCTTAAAAGAATTAGTAATTTTTATTATGCTCAAAGAATTATGGCAAGAGCCCATAAAAGGGGTGAATATTGTCAATTATTGTATTACGAGGACTGTATAAGAAGACTTCGAGATCCATAGCGGAATTATATATAAATTCGATAAAGGTTGCCTTTTCAATTTCAATTTCAATTTATTGACACAAAAGGTTTGTACATTAAGGCATAGTCTTTTATAGTACTGAGATTACAAAAATTCAATATAAGTTTACTTACTTGCCTTTACGTAGTCGTGTAATGCAGAGGGAAAGTTTTCGCAGCATTCGTCTCTTTAAACTGCCCTGCGATGCACCCTCGTTGCAAGAAGTCAATGGAAGTAAGAAAAAAACTTTTTTTCGGTCTAAAATATAAAGTAAAGTCACAATTCTTCAAAACAATCGGATGTCGGAACTAATAATACTCAAAGAGCGGCAGGAAGAAGTCCCTTAGTGCTCGCTTTCAGAAAAGGTAATGAAGTGCCAACATAAAGGCTCTCAAACTTGGTCAGGAAAATGCAAAACTCTCTGGGGTGAGCGAATAAGGTAATCACCAAATATCCAATATCCTAGCCTGTAAAGTATGGATGCTTAACACAAGCGACCAAGATCACTAGATATTTAGTGATAGAACTAAGAACACAAAAAAGGGTAAGGTATACGTCAGCACAGTACCTAAGCCATTCAACGAGATTCTCAGGACTACATCGATCTGGATGTTATCAATAAAAGCAATGCATCACTTCCGACAGGTGGAGTGAGGTTAAAATAAGGTAGGCAAACACTCACCTTCTTCCTATCATGACGTCGTAGGCATCACATTCATATTAAGCCGATTGAGATCTATTGAACTGGGGCGGTTTGGCATGGTACACGGATCGATGTCGTGTAGTGGTACCAGATCTTGGAAGAGCCTAGAGCTGGAAACTTTAAGAGTCAAGGAAAGACACTAGATGTGCATTCACTATAATCAACGAAGTGTCCCTGTCTCCTCTGCTTAATTATGGCTTCGGGGCTGAAAGTCAACCTACTCAAGAACTACTCAAGGTCGTCGGAATTCGAGATGGCTGCTCTCCCCTACGATCAGCTTTTTCTCCATATAAACACCTCAAGGTCGTCGGAGACGGTAATGGACCCTATAGCCCTCCTCTAGCTGAGAATGAACTTTTTGCGTCAGACTCGGAGGAGGCAAACATCACCGTGGTGGAGGTCTCTGTGTTCGGCTACGATTGATCCAGATTAACTTCCACCACTTCCAGACAGTCACTGCCAGATTCTACCATCAAGAGACAACTCTTCATCTCCTCTGTACTTTCCTGGTCTTAACTGTCACCAAAGGCAACTTTTTTGGGAGGTTTCTTTACGACAATCTTGGTGAGCTAGCAAAAACGTACTCCAGGAACCTACAATGCTTCATTTGAAGCTCAAATTGGTTTTAAGGTAGGACTGGGTAATCTCTAGATCATGTGACAGATCACAGTAGGCACAGACAGCACAACTGACTCGTACAGCTATTCGTACCTAAAATGCGAAAATGTATCAGCCGCATGATTTAGTTGCAATCCAACAAACTCAATTCGGAACTGAAGTGGTCAAAGTGAGACGCAGTGATCGATACGAGGTGAGGAAAGTATGCGATCACGAAGCGCCATATATTATATCATTATTTTCTAAGGAAGCGCTGGGTAAACAATCACATTGATGACAGCAAAGAGATCGAAGAAGAATAGCCTGAAACTGGAGATATGCAGGATGACCGAATATAGGGGCTTCCTGGCTTTTCACGACGCGCAACACTAAGCGAGGGAGAAACTGAATCCAGCTACTTTCTATACTGTATGCCAAGTCACTTAAGAAGTTTCATGCTGTAATACCCAAGCTTTCCACAAAAGTTCAACTCAACTTCTACAAAACACGAACAATACTCCATAACCTGCCTTTGTCCTCTTCACTTTGCAGTCTGATCCACTGTGCATTTATTTCATTTAAATAATTTATTCAATCGAAGTGCAGTCCTTATCAAATTCCTCGTTTGTGAGCTAATTTTTAGCATCACCCAGTCTCGACTCTGGTTATGGTTTGTGCAGAGAAACTCTCCCATCTACTGTTGTTGCATTGTCTGACAGACCGTAAGGCAATTGATTACGAATCTCTTGGAATTTAATTAAAACAAAGATACCACCAGACAGACACAGGCACGCCACGAACATAACTCTGCGGTACACCCCATTATTCTCTGTTGTGGCACTGATGGATTTTGAATGTTTTTCCCCCAACTCTAGAGCCCATGTGTGTGGTCATGCGGTCACTGAAAGTGGAGTATACTCATTCGGATGGTGCTGCCGATATGGAAATGCCTCCACACGGCCTGACCATTCTCTGTTCTTAATTAATCCAATCTCTTGAGAGGTTACTATTCAAAATCGACACTGTCATCCGGAGTATCCTAATCATTTTGGTCATAAATTTAGGCAATGGACAGGCGCAAGGGAACAAGTTATAGTAGGCACCACTTTCGGAGCACTGTTTAACATACATATGTTCCCCTATAGCACACAGAGGTACAATGCGGCCAGCGGAAATATGAAGAAACCGTGAAATGTCTTAACTATTCCTACCTGACGGGTGTTGTTATCTCGTATTGCAACGTATGCAAAGGATTCCTTTTCTTTTTTGTCCTCGCAGAGTTATTATCTGGTTGCTGTCAACTTGGATGGGTGATAAACCCACTAGTGGCACTTTTCTGTTCCAGTTTCCGAAGCTAATGTAGTCATTAGCGAACGCCTACTGAATTCGATTACAACTAGCCAACGGAAAATGATTTCAAGGACTTTGCGTGCCTTAGAGGCGGCCACCGAACAACCGATGATGATGATGCTTCTGGGCTGATGAGAATTATTTGTACAGCTGATTAATTGCAGTGGACTGTATTTCTGTGTGTGGGCTTCCAAAGTGCCCACCTAATTGTAATTGCAAGACGTGAACCGCAATTAAACTGGGCGTAGAGTAAGTGTCAACAGTGAAATGCTCGTCCGGGTTTAGGTGTAAGTAATGGGTTTCCAGTTTAGTGGGCGATAGTGACAAATGTGAAGGACTTCAGTGACAGGATACAAATTTGCTGGCTAATTGAAATGCGGAATATTGACAGTGGAGTGAAGTTGTTGGGACAGATGATCTGATGGAGGCGGGGGTTATTTTGCGAAAGATTAGATGGGAAATGTTGCTTTATCTAGACTTTAAGTGGTAAGAAGAGAAAGCCAATTGAACATCTCAAAATCTGCCATGGAAGTGGTCTGTTTTCAAGCTTCCTTCCAAGCCCTTTTCCGACAAAGCTAATGGTTAGTTTTGTTGAAATATTTTTGAACAAAATAACTGGATACCTTCTGATCTTAAATAAAACGAATACGGTTCAATTATTCATCGATATTCATTTTATTCCCTTTAAGGCAATCTCCATTGCAACGCTTCCTCCAATCGCCAACGCTTCCTCCAATCATCGCCTAAATCATCTCAAAACTTTCTGCGAAGTGGTAACTTGAGTCATGGGAATAGGAAAAAGTGTCAAGGAGCCATTTCAGGTGAATACGGAGCTTGCGGAACGTTATGAACGTTGATTTTGATCAAAAAGTCGCGTACAAGATGAGATGTGTGCGCCGGTGCGTTGTCGTGGTGAAGAAACTACGAGTTGTTTGTTCACAATTCTGGCCTCTTGCGACGAACATTTTCCCTCAAACGCTTTAATACGCTCGCATAATACTTCTTATCTACTGTCTGGCCTGGCGGAAGAAATTTGGAGTGGACCACACCACGATTTTGGATCGAATCTGTCGTGGTATTTTGGGTTTTGGTTCGTCTGAGAAGCGCTATTTCGATGATTGTTGGTTAGTTTCGATGTCATATTTATAGACCCATGTCTCGTCACCGGTAATGATGCCATCGATAACATTTTGGCCCAAAGAAAGCATTTCTTTAGCGACATCAATGCGATGCTGTTTCTGCAACAAATTCAGCAAATTCGCAGAGCACAACAAACACCGACTTATTTACAAAGCTATCACGCACAAACTCCTGACAAATGGCGCTCAAACGGATATTTGAGCGCCAGATGACAGATGTACCAACCTAAAAAAAAAAGCTTTTGACAATACCTCGAGCGCGGTTTGTTTGAATGGGAAATTCTGGGTACTTTTTGATCAGAAGGTAGGTCTATTATTTTATACACATAAATCTTTACAGCAATTAATAACTCTCTAAAGGTGATCAGATTAGAATCTTTAACCCATTATGCTGCAATATAAATGAGTACCATGACTATTATTGGGCAGTAGCAGTACCAAACTAACAGGAACTCTCGAGGTGAATCTATGTTTGGGTATGGTATACGAATAACTACATATCTTTAACAACCGACAGGATGTGACAGACTTCAGCTTTGTCTGGCGAAATTTGTACCGACTCTACCATTTCGAATGGGTTCGTGACTAGAAGACAGTGAGTACAGCATTTTTCCACGAGTATAGTCTACTCCGAGTCACGCCTAATTAGAGCTACTTGGGGTCTATGAGCTTAAGCATAGTTCTCTATACCCAGAATAAATCCTTTTAGAACCAAATTCCAAAGCAAAATAACTGAGCTACCTCAGAAAGTGGCATTGCTTTATCATCATTCTAATGCTCAAAAACTGAGCCTGCTTACAGCAAGAATATTCGGCTTTTCCCGTGGTCATGAAAGGCCACATTCTTTGGTTGATAGAAATTGTTTGATACTTGTAAGGCAGTGGCAACAGATTCAGCCTTCCTGTAGGTATGTTGTGACCTGAATAAAAAGATTCCAATCAAGAAGGCCCTGGAAATTGTGTGCAAGATTTTGCTTGTTTTGAGTATAAAAATCAACCTCATCTCAACCCAGAATTCCGGTATATCTGGTGCCACATGCCAGGTAGCTCTGTAGAATGCACCACAGAATGTCTCTTACTAGTTCGTTACCGAAGGACATACAGCAGGGATGTGAATATCGATTAGCAAATTCAGCGACTCTTCTTCGAATTCTGCTCAGGAACCGTAGAGCACTTTGTATTAATGGGGTCTTGGAGAGTAATTTTTATATTTTGGAGGATTGTGTTTCGTTGTAAATTTTCGCACAGAAGCTGCACTTCTTAAACAGTATCAGACCAGTAGGCTTCCCAGCCTGAAAATCCGCCTTTGCAGCTTTATCACTTTTTCGTTCTGCACCCCACTATAGGGGGGTTTTCTTTGCTTCCATCTAGTGGTAAGTTAGGATTCCGTAAAAGCTGTAGGTACTGAGGTCAGAGTTTCAGTGGGTATTGGGGTGAGTAGAGAAGCAATTTGCCCGTCCATCTGAGAGTACAATATTGTGCTTATGCTATTCAGTTCTATGAAGGAACATGAATGGCAGGGGTATATAGTTTATCGAGAATTGTGTTTCAAATCAGAGAAACGATTATTATTTGTCAATATCACCTGCATACTAGGGTCCTCCACAATAGCGGCACTGCAAATCACGGTTCAATTTCTCCCGATAGATATTGTTGGCATCTTGCTACCAATTTACATTTAATGCTGAGTGATTCATAGCAGTAGAAGTTAGAATGTACTTAAATTTTATCGATTGTATCTTAATCTCGTGTACCGTAATTTTCTTAACGCCACTGACCTTCTGTAAAGCGAAACAGACGTACATTTGTAGTACAAGGATATAAGACCATACAAAAAAGAATAGAACAAGTCCTTTACAACGGATCAGTGTTTATTCTTACGAATGGACCAAAAACTAAGTCTTATATGAGAACCTATTCACTTAAATCTCTTTTAGTCAGTCAATCATTGCACTGTATCAGTCAGGACGCCATTACATATTTAATATTCAGCATCATCACATTTAAAGCAAGTAATCTATTAACGGAACAAAGGTCTCGCGAAGAAGAAGTGCGCCCAATTTCAACCAAAAAGTATGGAGGAAATATCGTCTTCGGCGTCTGATAGGAACCAGGCTACCCAGGAGCTTCGACAAAACAACTTGAATAAAGGAACAACTATCTTCAAAGTAGTCGCCCAGAGAAGAGGATATGCTCAGGAGATTTGTTCCCCAAAGTTCATTAACAATGCTCAAGGCCAGTTTCTTGTGGAAAACGACAAAATTCTCCACAGATGGCGACAGTATTGTGAAAGACTTTTGAACGAATAGTTTCCCCGTGTATACGTATACTTTCCAAGAGTGGCTCCTGACGATGACGAAGTATCCGACATTACTGTCGAAGAAGTTAGGAATGCGGTCAAATACTCCAAAAAAAGAAATGCGGTTGGTTCAGACGAGATACCCTTTGAGTTCTGGAAAAAGATGGGAAACATCGGGTCCAGATGGCTCATGATTCTTATCTCCAAACCTTATCAGTGGAGGGGAAGTTATCTTCTTCCAGAAACGTACGTGCACATGATCATGGACATGTATGAGGGAGCAAGGACAAGAGTAAGATGTCCCGCAGGAGTCACCGAAGAGTTCCCAAACAAAGTCGGTGTACACCAGGGAAGCGTCCTCAGTCCTTTCCTATTTATTGCAGTCCTTGATTATCTGCTTGAAGGAAAAGTGATGGACCCCAAAGTGCATCAGTTATTCTTTGCTGACGATGGAGCTATCATAAGTGAAGATCAAACGTCCCTGCAACTAGCACTTGATGTATGGGTGGATGTTTTGGAGGGAAATGGGTACCGTATTAGTTCAAAAAAGACAGAATATCTGTGCTGCCCGTTCTCTGATCCACATCACAGATGCTTCGTATGTCAGAAGGAGTAACAAAACTTGATAGAATAAGAAGTTCAAAGACTCGAGGAAGCCTTCATGTAAAAGAACCCATCACAAGCAAGATAGAGCACGACCAGATCAGTTGGTATTGTCATGTTCAAAGGAGAGATCCTTCAAAAAGGCAATATCAATCAACGTTCCTACACAATCACACAAAAAAGGCAGACCAAAAAACACAAATGCAAAAACACTAGCATTTGATTGGCCTCAGTGACGAAGTCATCCGAAACCGGAAAAACTGCCGGTACTTTCTGAGGTCAAACCGGCAAACCCCACAGGAGGACCAGGAATTCAGTAAAGTGAGAGGGTTGTGATCTTTCTACTCCGGATCATAGCCTCGCCGTAAGGAAAAAAAGAAGAATCTATTAACGCGACAGCTGGACAGTACAACCACATCCTCTTTTCGGTAGCAAGTCATTCCAAGGATAGCACCAAAATAAATCAGCGTATGACGTTACTAAGTAACTCATATGTGTCGAAGTGCTAGGTAATGTAAACTACAGATGGAAAGGATTACTATACCCGATTCTAGATCAGAAAGTGTCAAACGAACTGCTGAAGAATGAAAGAAAACTTTTCTCTAGATTTACTAAAGTCATAATTAGGCACTGGACGTCCATTTTAATGACTTCTGTAGCAGCTTCAGAAAGAAAGAAAAAAAATCTCAGTAACACTAACTATGGTCTATCTAAATAGTCTAAAAACCTAAAAACCTTTTATAAAAAAAAAAAAAAAAATCACATAGCTGCAAATCGGGTTTGACTATCCCAAACTGGGACCGCAGCCATAGTCTTCACCAACACCATCCCCGCATCGCTATAGAATGCACATCAACTTACCAACCTTTCAAGGTCGAGTCGTGGGCTGCATGCATCCATTAATAATTGTGTTTTCTGTCAGCACTTTTGACCGCCTTCTTAGCAATTCACCTGACGAGACTCGTCCTGGATTAATATTTAGCTAAAGAACTTACACCATGATTTTCAGAACCAAACAGCTGCGTATTTTCTAGATAAGATACTTCAAACAAAGTATCAAGTTCAACTTAACAGTCATCTGGAATCAGGTTTTAATTGATCTAGTTCTACTTTTTCACCTCCATTACATAAAACCGTTTTATTCCCAGTTTTTTGAAATGGCAGCTACTTTGAAACCTTTTTAAAATAACTTCCATTTCTTTTACAGTGTTCTAGCTATCAGCGCTACTTTATAACTCGCCGGCCGGCAATAAATACTTAATCCAATCAATCTAATGAGAGATCATTAATTGAATACATATTGTTTTAACAGTTTTTTTCCCCATCGTCTTCCTTGAAGTCTGGTCAAATAAAAGAAACAGCTCAAGCCGACACTTCTCCAGAAATCTATTATCACCATCTAGTATCACGATCCAACTTCATCGATAGCGCCAACCCGTACCCGAACAGCTCAGCAGACATTTATACACTTTTATACATGTCGTTTATGGGCATATTAAAAAGCCATTCCAGACACTATTAAATACCGCTTTAAATCCGAAATAACACGAAAATCTTAATGAACTTCCCTCCTGTCTGCTGTACGTACGAGTATCTGGTGGTCCTATATACCTCCACATGGCCAACCGACCGGCTGGACCGTTTTATTGCACAATAAATCGGCGGGATGCTAAAAAGGAGAGAAACTAACAAAATCCCAACACTTCAGATGGGTAACCATTTAGTCTGTGGTCCCCCATCTCGTATGGATGATGAACTATTATCCTTGACATAAATCAATGAATACTTGTGACAGTTTTATCAGGTAATAACATGACGAAATGGCCGGATGGATGGATTGATTTCGCTTTCGCTGGGGTGGGTGTGTTGGATTTTTCGAAATATTTAATTTACTTGAATTTAAATTTATGAACACTTGTCGATTCTGTGTTTTTTTTTTAAGGGTTTCCTGGAAATCCTGGTATATTGTGAGATTTGCGTAAATCTTGTTGCACACTTTTACGGAGGCTTAGTGACATGGAATATTTAAACTGTACCAGTATTTAACTGGTTATGGAATGACGTGACGTCTAAATATACGTTAAGAGTGCAAGTCGATGGGAATGTGACAATAGAGGTTTGCGCACGAAAGTTTGTGAAGCGAAATGGGTTTGTTTGAGTTGGGTAAGATTTTCGACCACAGCATTTTGTTTAAGCCATTGACAGTAAATTTTGGTGACCTTATTATCATAATGTGTGTTAATTCTGCACTTTATAGCCAGATTTCTGAAAAATTTGCAGTGAACCTGAATATAGTCATAAGTCATACGCGACTTGGAAGTCAGATGAGACTGCTATGGGGATGTAAAAAAAAAAATTTGATACTTCAAAATTCCCCACCCTGGTGGAATTCGAAAATAGCAGAGCGTCTGCGCACCCCAAGACTCTCTGGAACCTCGCTAAAGAGGGAGCTATTTAGTGGTCGACACATAAGGAAAACGTTAAGCTTCTCAAAAAGGAAATAAGATTCGCTAAGAAAAATTCCTGGAGAAGCTTTTGTGACTCCATTGAATGCACCACAGAATCGGCTCGATTGAGGAAGGTTCTCACTAAAGCTCCATTACGCGTATTTTCTATTAAGAACTGTGATGGCATCAGGACGGACTCTTACGACAATGCCCTTGAAGATCTCCTGAAATGTCACTTTCCTGGCTGTGAAGTGGCAGGAACTGTCTAGCAATCACATCTAAGCCAGCTACCATTGAGACTGAAACTATAGACAATTTGATTGACGATCAGATAATTTTGTGGGTAATCAAATCGTATGCAGCATATAAAGTACCCGGTGTTGACGAGATACATCCTACAATGTTACAAGAATCGGGGGAATATATTATTCCATGGCTCAAGTACATTTATGGTTGGTGTCTCAGATTGGGAAATGTTCCAAAAGCTTGGCAAGAGATTAGAGTGGTTTTTATACCAAAGGCGGGTAAAATAAACCACGCTAATGCCAAGGACTACAGACCAATAAGTCTATCTTCATTCTTTTTGAAAACACTGGAACAGCTAATAGATATGCACGTCAGAGGTGCGATTGCGGATAACTTTTTATCAAAATCACATAATAGAAAATCAGTAGATGTAAGCACCGAAGCTATAGTTGACAGTCTGCGCAGGGCCCAAATACACTCGGGTATATGCGGGTGGATTAAACTAATGCTTAGTACCCGCATAATCAACTCCACACTAGGGGGAATAGGGGGAAGAAAGCGAGTCAGGCGGGGAACCCCAAAAGGCGGAGTCCTTTCACCATTTTTATGCCTTCTAATAGTGGACGAGATGTTAGATATACTAGAAAGGAATGGTTTCAACGTAGCAGCGAGCGACTCAATTATGCATTAAAACTAGTGAATAACTGGGTCAAGGGCAGGGGTCTGGAAGTGAATCCGGCGAAAACCTAGTTAGTGCTATTTACGAGGAGAAGATCGATACCAGAATACAATTACCTTCGTGTGAATGGTATCGAGCTGACACCTCAAGTAACTGCAAAATATCTCGGCGTAATACTGGATTCCAAATTAAACTGGAAAGCTAACATTGACAATCGAATCAAGAAGGCATATGTTGCACTATATACATGTAGAAGACACTTCGGAAAATCTTGGCGTTTTAAGCCTAAAGTGGTACACTGGCTATATACGTAGTAAGACCCATTTTGACCTATGGTTCGATAGTCTGGTGGAAAACGCTCGAAAAGAAATACCAACTTGAAAGCGTTATAAAGATTCAACGAGCAAGCTGTCTGGGGGTGACGGGATCAATGAGATCAACACCGACAGCAGCTCTGGAAACAATACTGAATCTTCTTCCACTTGACATGTATTGCTGGAACACGGCAGCCAAAACTGCACTAAGCTAAGGGAAGCCGGTCTATGGAAAGCAAAACCCCAAGGTCATGCCTCAATTCTAGACCGATGGAATATATTGAGACTCCGGATGGAAACGGACTACATCATCCCCATGCCAAACTGCAACCGAAAGTTCTCTATTAGAAATCCTAGCAGAGAGGAATGGGATGATGATGGACTGGCCAAATCATTATGGCCAGTCTACGACAAAAAGAGATCTATCAATCTTATGGAACAAAGTCGAAGGGATATCCATATAGCTCTTGGTGTCGTGACAGGATAATGTTACCTCATAACGATTACTGAAATAGAATCCGTTCATCATCTCCTGTGTGATTGTCCAGTTCTGGCCACCAAAAGAAGCCGTGCTTTTGGCTGATACTTCTTTTCAGAGCTGGTTGAGCTAGTTAGCATTGAGCTAAGAAAACTGAAATTTTTAGGTTCCCAGGGTTCTAAATATTGGGCACAATGGACTCAGTGAGCTGTTGATAATCCTGTCAACAAGGGCACAAAGTTACCTAACCTAACCTACTTCAAAATTCGATATAAAAATAAACTATTAGTCACTTCACATCCCTGCCATATGGCATCTGTCAAATCTATCTGTCATCCATAGTGATAGCTTGTTAGTTCTTGCCGTCATTTTGCAATATGAATCATTCAACCACTGCTCAACGCATTAAAACTGTTACATCGTAATAATCGCCAAACTGAGCACTCAATCCGAAACATAGTCACCAAATTCAAACAAATCGGTAGTGTTTGTGATGTCATAAGGCCTGTGCATCATTGTACGAGTAATGCTTGGTCAACTGAAAACATAGCCGCTGTGAGTGGCCGAAAACCCGGAACTGTCATTTCCACGGCGCGTTCAGCAATTGAGCATTTTATACAGCTCTGTTTGACGTATCCTTCACTTAAGATATTGAAGTGGGCTATATGTGGTTCCAACAGGACTGGGCTACATGCCGTTTAATTCCGAGATTTGGCGACATCAATCGACTGTCAAGATCGTGTGATCTGACCACGTTGAATTTCTTTTTGTGAGACTATGCTGAAGATCTTGTCTATGCTAACAATTTCCAAACTTTGGATCAATTAAAAACTAATATTCGTGGAGTTATGACGAAAAAAAAAGTTTGCAAAAACTTCCGTGGCGACCATTTAGCCGATGTATGAATATAACCCTATATAACCAGAACGTGATCGCAGTACAATTAGAGTTCGTTTTAGTAGGATTTAACAACTTACACTTCGACAATGTTCGAGAGGTGAAATTTTACCAGAGTGGTCATCCTTCAGCCTCTGCGCGCACTATTTAATTGACTCAAGCTTCAGTCCAAACACGCCGGTAGGAAAGAAATTGCAATTAAACTCGGAGCTCCACTTAAATTTAACTTGATTCCACGGACGGTATAAATTTGCCTGTAGTACATCGTGTTTTCCAATAATTTATGCTAAAATCAGTTAAAATTTTGCAATCAGGTCGGGTATTATACACCATAAAAGATTCCAGTTGTCGAACAATTTCCTTTATTGAAACCGCCAAGCTCGTGCCCTGTTCCCATTTTAATAAATAATATGTGGATACTCCGAGAGTCCAAGATACATCCTTCCGATAATACATGTCATTATTTGGAATTTATTGTGTCCCTTCCAGCCAAAAGCGGACAAAATCCCGCTTCTGCTCAAACACCCTTTACACATGTTCCAACAAATTTCGTCGAAAATTGGACCACAATACGAGGTGTACCCCCCGACAAGACAACAGGAGTAACCAATGGCCCACTACGACGACGACTATCACTCGAGCCGGTCGCGCGGTAAACTTTAAACATTTTCATCTGTCATATATTTCATTCTAAAAATGGTAATCGGCCATTGTACGGCGCGGGCTCCGGAACACAAAAAATCATAAACGTGAGGTAGCACTTTGTAACACAATGCAACCGCGATGCAACTACACCGTACCGACCGTGGTGTAGCGAGATACTTCTTGTTGTTGCGGATTTTTGGGAAGCATCTCCACATATCGTTCCCAGTGCATGAGTCTTCCTTGTCGCTGTTGCAGCTAACTCGGAATTACTATATTTAACCGGTGGCATTGCGGCCAACAATCGATGACCGTTGATAAGGCAGGCGGTCCAGGTCCATGGAAAAGAAACCACAACTAGTCGAGTTAAGCGTCTTTTGCCGCAACTCGGCGGTCACTCATTTACCGTCATTTATTTAGCCAAAATGTCATTTATATACGACGATACGAGTACGTGCAGGACAGTGCAAAGAATTAAATTCCATTTTTATGTGACACAGATATTGCAGTGCAAACAACAACGTATCCGCCGGATACACATACGACTACGCACACACAGCCTCCCGGTCCCGGGCTATACTCGTATGACTTTCTGGCTCGAACTCACTTTGTATGCACTTCGGGCGGACATTATCGTGCCTGATGGAACGAGGGGAGCACAACTTTAAACATTTTGTCCGCCTAATTGGAATCAAATTGTCCGGGACAACTGGTGAATTTTTGAGTAGCTCGGGAAGGATGGATTGCTTGTTGTGAAGTTTTCACGTTTTACGTCATTTTACGATTTTATTTCCTTTTGTTCAGAAGCGAATTTGGCCAATAAATGGATGCACGCGTGCATGTCGGAGGGTAGTCAGTAAAAAAATAGTGGAAAAGGAAAACAGAGAATATCTCACAGTCATTATGTCGAAATTGGAGACTGAAATTATTTTCCAAAATCATAAATACATGGATGTACGTGAACAGGAATCGAAATTTATTGAATTAGATTTAAAGAACAGCCGAAGAAATTAAATAGGTATCTCAAGGGTAGACAGTGTAATATATGGACTCCTACTATATTTGGCTTCAACCCAGTTGACAAGTCGTTGGTAGCAGCTAACGAGTGGACGCGGGGGATAGTGATTCCATTAGGGTACTCTTTCTTTAATTCATTAGGTGGGCGTATGAGATTTCTTTAAATGGAATTAAAAATTGCGTCCACAGGTCCAGTAGTAGGCAACTTCGGAGAGTTTATCCTATAATAGATCTAGCCCTCTACATTGGGACTTGTGCATCGGGATAACTTCTTTACCACGGACAAATCTATAATTGTAGAACAGGAACATCAGATATTGATAGATCCTCCTCTATAAACATAACGATCTGCAATGACTTCAGACTATGACTACTGCTACTACTACCACTACAACAAGTTGCGACTAGTAATGCAGTAGAATGTGCATTTTAGCGTTGCGTATGCGAATTTCTCATTTGAAATTGGCTATGGTCGAGAATTGTTATTGCACAACATTTCAAAATTGAATCCACACAGCTACCTGGATGTCTGCAAATAGTAAAACCGAAAACCAAATTCAACACGTACTAATAAATTCGCTTGGAAGTTATCCAAAGTACTGGATTTTTTATTTGCGCCAATGGATGAGGAAATTTTCTAAAGATACTAATAGCCCGGGCTACCAGCATGCACGTGCGCCTGCGTACTAATCCACACCCTGCACTCTCTACCACCCTCCTCGCGGACTGCAGTTGGGTATATCTTCGCGGGGCTGGTTAGCAACTTATGCTATATCATCTGGATTTGCCGCTTCGACTCTTCTTAGCTCATTTTGTATGCTCGTTATGAAGGTACACGTCTCAAGCTAATTGCCCCTGTCCTCGTCATGACATGTTAGATGCTTTGGGCTTGGCAGGTTCATTCTTCCCTCTGCAAAGTGCCTGCAGTGGAACACTGCGTGCTCCGAGTCTTCCTCTTCATTTGGCCATTCTGGACAGAAGGGCGAGCTATCGTGTCCAAATCTGTGGAGACATTATTAATAGCAGCCGTGCACGGACAAAAACTACGTAAGGTGGTAGTTACAGTCCCCGCGTTCTCTTTTTGTTCAGACCTCGAGGGTGGGGATCAGCTAATGGGCCCATCTGACTTTTGCTTGATATCCCACCTGACTTGCCACAGTGCTACAGATGTTGGCCTTTCTTCTCGTTTTACCCTCCTCGTAATGCTAGCTTCTCGACGGTTCGCTTAAGGTAAACCCTTTGTATCTCGTTGGCGAGAATTTTGATGGAGATCATACAGGCTATAACACAGGCTGCTCGTCCGAAATTGTTCCGAAACCACTTATAGGCTCTGATTGCGCATACCACTTATAGGCTCCTTCTTGTTTCCTTCATTATGAGTGCCCCCGCCCAAACTGAGGCAGCTTATAGAAGGATTGAGCTTACCATTATGGATAGTAGCATCTTCCTGATGTATCCAGGCCCACCGATGTTGGGCAGCTGCCTGCATCTATGACACCTTTTTACTTGAATACCTGACGTGAGTATTGAAGTTCAGTCTCTTGTCGAACATTACTTCTAAGTATTTTAGTGCCTCTTTAGACCTGATTGCCTGGTTCCCAACCCGCAAATATTACGACAGCCTCGGTCTTGTGGTCAACTAACTCTAGGCCAGCAGACTCTAGCCATTTTTTGGTCCTGGCGACTGCTTAATCCATGGCAGACTCAATCTCGTGGATGTGTTTGCCCACAGTAAACACGACGATATCGTCAGCAAAGCCGATCACCTTAACTCCTTGTGGCAGTGGTAGTTGCAGGAATCCGTCATACAGTATATTCCACAGAAGAGGTCCAACGACTGACCCCTGTGGAACTCCCGCGGAAACGTTATAGTACTTAACGCCATCGTCGGACTGGTAGTAAGTTCATGACTATGTTCAGAAGGCAGTATAGTGTATCTATTAATTTTTAACGTCAAGCGTTACTACTGCTCAGTATTTCTTTGTGCCCCCTCACTATGTTCTCCCCAATATTGCTTCATCTGCTGTATCTATTACCGCCTTTATGGCATCGACGGTAGAACGTGATTTTTTGAACCGTAATGGTCATCTGATAACCTACTGGATGTGTTGATTAGAAGGTCAATTCTGTTCATTTTTACTTTTTTTGTCGACCACATCAACAAGTTGCGCACCATTCACCGCTTTATCTCGATTTCGAGAAAGCCTTTGACCAGGTAAATCATGAATGCATATGCAGATCTCTTCTTAGCAGAGGAATCCCCCCCAAAAATAGGTGCTATTCTAAAGGAGTCCTAAAATAACGCAAGCTGTTTCGTTCTGCACAATGGACAGCTAGGCAAGGAGATTCAAAGCCAATCCTCTTTCCACTGGCGATGGCGATGTACTCACTATTTAATTTTTCCTTTTGGGACATCATTTTCTGGGACCTAAGGCTGACGTACATCGGCGCGAGTTATGTAGGTATGAATATACATCAAGCGTGATTATAATCAAAAAATAATAAAGGTGGGAACAAACAATACGGCTGCGATCAACTGGCAACAAAACGCTGACAATGCGTCTGTTCCCACGGTATGATTATGATAGCGTTCGTGTAAACAAGAAAAGTATTTGAGCAATAAAGGGAGCAGTTTGGAATTCACACTTGAAAAAAGCGGGCGTTTCAATAAACTATATAATTCGCGATAGCAATAGCGATAATGAATCAAGCACACCGACGCGATAGCTATAGCGATAACGATAGACAACACGAATGCTACGGAGTTGCTCGAAAGAGTGTGGTAAGTTGTATCGAAAGTATTGAAACTTTGATCATCTGTCATGGACAGACTTATCCACTAGTGAAATTGTAATATGAGAGCACGTAGTGTTAAGTGTACTTTGCATTCGTCACTTTCATTCAGCCAATTGATCCTCAAATTTTATATTTCTTTTATTCATTTCTATATGGGATGATTTTTTTTACAAATAACGCCATTGATAACGCCACCGCTAACGCTGTCGCTAACTCTATCGCTAACGCTATCGCTAACGCTATCGCTAACGCTATCGCTAACGCTATCGCTAACGCTATCGCTAACGCTATCGCTAACGCTATCGCTAACGCTATCGCTAACGCTATCGCTAACGCTATCGCTATCGCTATCGCTAACGCTATCGCTAACGCTATCGCTATCGCTAATGCTATCGTTAACGCTGTCGCTAACGCTGCCTCTAACGCTGTCGCTAACGCTGTCGCTAACGCTGTCGCTAACGCTGTCGCTAACGCTGTCGATAACGCTGTTGCTAACGCTGTCGCTAACGCTGTCGCTAACGCTGTCGCTAACGCTGTCGCTAACGCTGTCGCTAACGCTGTCGCTAACGCTGTCGCTAACGCTGTCGCTAACGCTGTCGCTAACGCTGTCGCTAACGCTGTCGCTAACGCTGTCGCTAACGCTGTCGCTAACGCTGTCGCTAACGCTGTCGCTAACGCTGTCGCTAACGCTGTCGCTAACGCTGTCGCTAACGCTGTCGCTAACGCTGTCGCTAACGCTGTCGCTAACGCTGTCGCTAACGCTGTCGCTAACGCTGTCGCTAACGCTGTCGCTAACACTGTCGCTAACGCTGTCGCTAACGCTGTCGCTAACGCTGTCGCTAACGCTGTCGCTAACGCTGTCGCTAACGCTGTCGCTAACGCTGTCGCTAACGCTGTCGCTAACGCTGTCGCTAACGCTGTCGCTAACGCTGTCGCTAACGCTGTCGCTAACGGTGTGTTCCTGTCTTAAATCGCAAATAAAGCCAGTTTTAAAAAAAACGGTCAATAAGTAAAGTACCGTTATGTGTATATGTTGTCAAAAACGTGGTACGTCATCTGATAGCATAAATTAAAGTTAACTCAAATAATAAATTTAATCAAAATCATTGGAGCCGTTTTCGAGTAAATCAACTTCAATATGGGCCATTAGTAAAGTACCGTTAATTTTTGATTGAACGCAATGAAGTCAAACTGAAAAATAAATAAGTGCGGAGGGTAAAGGCAGTATCTTATGTAACCATTCATTTCCTTTTCTTTAACACAAAAGTTTATGAGATGAGATGAGATATGAGACAAGAGAGGCTCCGAACAAAATCCAATATATTGTCATCACAGCTATACCTATATGTATTCAAAATGGCCACCGTTTAGAATATTATTCTTTCGCCAACAACATAATTCACTCTTCTTAATGTCTACAAAACTGTTCCTCCGCTTAATCAATGAAAAGAAAACTGCTTTCCACTTAGAACTTAAATAAAAATTTAAAATTCCAATATCTACCTCTACACACAGCTGGGTACATCTTATAAGTTAATTTCATGCGGCTTAAAACTCTCTTTAATTAGCTTCATTTAGCACTTAACTACGAAAGGCCCCACCTCCACACTAATCCCATCACTACTACATGGGAAACGACTTTCGAACAAAACCGAAATCATCTCTAAGAAGCTTACAATCCCACTTCATTGTTAAGCGATTAGACCCACGAATGACTGTAAATATTTGACATACGCAGTATTTTTCTAAAAGCCTATTCGGACGACGACGATAATTGTAGAGAATCAATAATAAGCGTTGGCTACTTTTTTCCCCCCAAAAAAAAACCTCTCACACAAATGCGCATTTCACGCGTATTCGGGAGAAGTCGGTGGAGCAATTTTTAAAGCTCCACCTTATGATCACCGTGAAATGAAAAATTTAATTTCCGTAAACACCATTTCGTTTCCAAAGATGGATTTTAGTTAATCCCAAAGAAAAAATCATTAATGTGCTCCCATCATCTTCTGGGACGCCTGATGAGTTCGATCCGATTCAGATCGGTGATCGTGGTGGTTGGTACTGATGAGGTGATGGTGCACATTCGATGAACGAGGAACCGGAATCGAATTTAATTCTTGGCGATCTCACCTTGTGTATCACTACGCCGTGTACCTATAGTAAGACATTGATGCACAGCAGGCGGTCTATTGTATACGTTTTCTGCTTGGATTGCTATTCGGAATCGAAATCTACAGGAATCGATGACAGCAATTGATCTGTATCTCTAGGATCTTGATCGTTCGATGAAAGGAGAAATATAAAGTTGTTGCCTGCAGTGGGTGCCTGTGGGCAATAATGTGTAAGAATTCATGTCATCGAATGATCCTATAATAATAATTGGATTTGTAACTTAAATTGAAACATTTCTATTCAGATATTATCTGTACCTGCGGCGACTGGAAGTTGTGAATAGCAGTGCGAGCAAATGGCCAGGGAAAAGGGAGTAAATTCCATTTATGGAGGTGAAAGACCCGCCTGAACGAATACCAGTACCTACATTTCCAGTTCTAAAGTGACATAAAGGTGACATTATGCGACTTCGCCTTATAATCATCATTCAAAAGCCGATTTATGTAGGCATGTCATGCATAATTAAACGGCAGGGGACCTAAATGTTTCCCTTGAGGAACTTCATTCATCTCATCAAACATCAATAACTTGTTTTACATTCAAAACTATAGAATTAGAAATTATAAAAAAATAATACATAAAGACAACTATAATATGTTGATTGATGTCTAGAAAATCATCTTTTCAAAATCTATTAAAATATTTATTTCTATTTTTCCTGACAACATGAAGTATTTCTTTTTATTTTTAGTTAATGAAGTTCAAATTTATTGGATTTTAAGAGCTATCCAATCACATTATTATTAACAATATACCTACATCTTTGTTAACTGATTAGCATATAGACATGCTGTTAGTTAGGAAACCCACGGGAGATCCATTTAAGGAACGAATGGAACAAAGCAACAATTCATACATTTCTGTGGCGCCTAAGCTTTCTTTTAATTCTCTTAAATTCAGTTATGAAGTAATTTATCTCTTTGTAGTAGTCACATTTTATTATTCATGTTGAAAGTTATTTTCGTTATTTTTAGAAGCTATTAAATGATTTAACAACTAGTTGCCAACAATCTCATGATGAAAGTTTGGTCTGAACTCAATTATTGCCATTCATAAAATGAATTTCCTTTCATATTTCATTGTTATCAAACTCGACCATTATTAGAAAATAATTTATATGTAAGCATCATACAGCCTCGTATGGGTTTAAGTTCCAAAACTGTGTTTTAGATCTGTATATAATTAAACTGCAGATAGCTTTATCTCTACCTTTGAAGTTCAGCCAAATATGAGAAACTGCGCCAACTACAGAGGCATCTGCGCCAACTATAGAGGCATAAATATAAGACTCCCAAGCATCGCTACACAAAACCTGAATGAAGCAACTGTAAGCACCCGGCAAAGGACCATCGTGATCAGAAAATATAATTGATTGAGAACCGGGGGCGTATGGCATAAAACCAAAAATCTTGTATTTGTAAACTCGTCTATTGATTGAAATATTACGGCCCATAATATTTTTCTCTATCTCTATCTCTATCTCTATCTCTATCTCTATCTCTATCTCTATCTCTATCTCTATCTCTATCTCTATCTCTATCTCTATCTCTATCTCTATCTCTATCTCTATCTCTATCTCTATCTCTATCTCTATCTCTATCTCTATCTCTATCTCTATCTCTATCTCTATCTCTATCTCTATCTCTATCTCTATCTCTATCTCTATCTCTATCTCTATCTCTATCTCTATCTCTATCTCTATCTCTATCTCTATCTCTATCTCTATCTCTATCTCTATCTCTATCTCTATCTCTATCTCTATCTCTATCTCTATCTCTATCTCTATCTCTATCTCTATCTCTATCTCTATCTCTATCTCTATCTCTATCTCTATCTCTATCTCTATCTCTATCTCTATCTCTATCTCTATCTCTATCTCTATCTCTATCTCTATCTCTATCTCTATCTCTATCTCTATCTCTATCTCTATCTCTATCTCTATCTCTATCTCTATCTCTATCTCTATCTCTATCTCTATCTCTATCTCTATCTCTATCTCTATCTCTATCTCTATCTCTAACTCTATCGCTTCCCTACACATTATAATTTTTTTTTTTTATAATGCACGTGTGAAAGGGGTTATGAATACCCTTATACTAATTTTAGGACACGGGCGTTTTTGAGGAAAGGGGAAGAGACAAAGAGAAAGACAGATTGGTGTAGTTGATTTGAAACTCAGCTGGTATTAAGTTTCAGTGAACTCCAAGGGTGGCTGTCCAGATAACTGGGTAACTTGTTTGTTTTTGCTTTTGTCGTTGCTCATGATTCACAGTATTTTTTACCGTCCTCCTGATGTCATCATCACGTTGAAGTTGCATTTTAGCCATCTGACCGCCCTACTGCCAGAGTTATGCCTTTGCAGTAGAGTTGACATAAGCTTTCGCAATTGATCGACTTTTTATTTATTTCATGCGAAATAAATAGATGATTATTGACATCAGGATTCGAACCGTGAACCTATAGCGTGACAAGCGATGATGTTACCGCTACACCACGGCCATCCTCAAGTGATAGATAAATTGATAATGTTTCTCTGCCCGTCTCTCCCAAACCATTGTAGCGTGTTTCAGGCGGAGATAATGGTAATAAGGGAAGTCTTGTCTTGGCTACAGAAATACGTGATATCGTCCATTGATATTCGCATTTTTTCAAACAGCCAAGCCGCAACCAAATCCTTGGAATCATCCTCAATAAATTCTTTAACAGCTCTAGACTGCCGATCGTCTCTTATAGAGATGGCGGAGCAGTTTAATATTCACCTAATTTGGGTGCCGGGGCATAAGGATATTTTAGGGAATTGTCGGGTAAAAATCATCAGTGCGGTACATTAAATCCGATATAACGGTTAATCTACAAACGGTATGTGAAAATAGTGTATGAGAGAATTTTAGAGTTCAAAAAGTTTTACAAAAAAGTCCGCGAGAGTACTCGTATGTAGCTAGGATCACCAGATAGCTAACAATAAGCAGTTTGCATGTTTTCAGTGTTTTAACGTTCAGTTTGCTTTTGTACCATAATACTTGAGAACGACTGAACCGATTTGTATGTAGTTTTCTTTCACCTATTGACAATTTTTCTGGGAAGGATTGCAGTTGCATTTGATTACTGTCCGACATCAGGAAGCTGAAGAAGTTCTATAAAAAGGCTTGCATTGATTGTGACAGCGCCACTATCTAGATGAATTTCTGAACCTCTTGTAGATTAGAAGTGTTGAAAAGTGTCAGATTGAAAAGAAGGTGTCGATAAGGGATGCTATGGGTTCTGAGTAGGAGCTAACCTAGTTTCCGCCCGTTTTTATTTTAAGAAAACCTAGAGCTTTCGAAATTATGTTTCGTAGCCTTGTTGCTTTTGTAATTGATTTACACACGTGGCAGAAGCTCTGATTTCGAAGTAGGAGACCATACATTTTTTAGTATACGAGTACTAGTAGTTTCCTCCTCTCCTCACCATTTTCTATGCAATTTCTCAATTTTATATTGAAAAAAATTCTATAAGACTTTCCTCTGCGGACTACAAGTCTCCTGTAGTTTGTACATCAAACAGAGCATATTTACATCTCAGATGCACTCACATCATACAGTTCGTCGTACTTGGATTACCTCAAACACCTGCCTGCAATAAATCCCAATTAAACTTCTTCGCACAAGTATGTAATTTCAGAGACCACTTACTCTCCCAGAATAACCCTACCGCATCATATTTCATGGTAGCGGTGGTTTGTGATCGTGGCAGCGGCGGCGGCAAGCGTACAGTGACCGTTAAAGGATCTTTGCACTGCATCCCATCATTTCAAATACACACAGCAGCCACACGCTGAGAGGATTACCACAACCATTTGCCAAGTAATCTGTAATCCTTCTGTCACAAATATCAGCCATCAGTCGCGACTGCGATCCGCTGATCGGATGTGCGCTCCAACACCACCAATACAATCGCGTCTCAAAAAACCACGCGCATTACCCTCTGGCACAATTGAATACCTACCCTCGTATCTTGTTTCGTTTGGACTAAACACTATCACATCCTCGGCATCAGGACAATTATTTATATCGCCCAAGCAGCATCATCATCATCCAAAGTGCAACTCTTACGTTCGGCCAACAACCACCACCACCGCCTACAGCATCGAAGGCTACGATTTACAAGTATATCTTGGTGATGGATCTACTAGCTCTGGCACACCACTATGCATCTCTATGTGTAGTGCTCCCATTTTAACGCTGCCACAGAGCTGAGTCTAGGAAAGGGCACAATTCCGCAGCTCACCTTTGATGGAAGTGAAAAATGATCGTGCAATCGGAAACGCTATGTGTGTGTGCATCATAGATACTTTGCGGAGTTGGGACACGCCTAACCGCAAGGCATCTATTCGTTTGAGTATTGGAGGAACTAGAACCAGCAGCAGAGGTACACCCAAGGAATGGACAAAAAAAAAAATGAATAACTATGGAGCGCTGCCGCGCCAGTCGACCGGCTGACAATTTACAAGATCATGCAGTTGGCCGTGTGCCGAGTGCACGAGCCTCATCTCCTCGGGCTGCTTGCATTCTCTGTCGGTTGTTGAGACAATGGAAGCAGCGCAATTTCCAATTTCAGGATGCAGATAGAGAAGACGGGGAAAAAAACCTAACCGAATGGGCACTGGACACTTGGCTTGTTCTCTTCGCGTATGCTGTTTGCTTTAACGAGATATGGCGCGCCAAAGATAAGGCGAACGCGAACGACAATGGGCGTCGTACGATTGCGCATTCAATTCGAATGCCCAGCGAAGACAGAAGAATTACGAGGACCCTCTGGAGACAATTTGGAACAAAGTGAAAGGATGCGATATGCATATTTGGCAGAGGGCAGCCCACGAATGGAAATTGGTTCAGCTGCACCGATGACTGTGATTGAACGGAGTTAGGGGTTGTAGGTTGCATTTGTGCAAAAATATAAAAAAAGGTGAGAGGTTAATTGAGTGGCTGAACAGAGTTTAAACTTCCATCATGTCGGGTGAATATGAACGGAAATTACAATTGAAAGTGGTACGTTTTACCTAAAGGTAGCCCAAAGACACTCACGAATCCCGCAAAAGATTTATTTTGCATCTTTCCGCATTCTTTCGGAATGCTTGGCACTAGACGGAAACAGAGGTTTGATATTCTCCAACGGCTTCCCTTGTTGCCAACCAGCTAGACAAAACGCTCGATTTCTTTGCAATTTTTGCTCTAGAGCTCCCTAAAATATTCTTCTAAACAATAAGCAGAGCCAAGATAGCTTACAAGCTATCTCGTTTAGCAGTCACAATCGTAGCTAATTCATGGACTTCACTGCAAATATTATGAGCAATGCACTTCAAGTGGTAAAGCAGTGATATTAAGAACAGTTTCTTCCCATCAATTCGGAAAATATACAATTGATCATCTTTAGAAGAAAGAAGAAAAATGTGTCATTTCAACCCTTGACAGTTTTGGAACGCAATTCAAGGTGTTCAGGCAAGTTAAGTATCTACCAGTATACTTGGAAGTATGACTAACTTGGTGTTTCTAAAATCCTGCCGATGGATTTATTTATAAAGTAGCCAACGGAAACCAAAGTACCGAGATGCTAAACGGCACTAGCTCTGAATGGTCTATGGACATAGAGAAATATTGGAATTAGGACAAATGAGAAAAGGAAACTAAATATGCATACGAATGGGATGAAGATGTTGCGAGTTACTGAGAGCTATTATAAAAACTTAATTGTTCGGATTATATCCGAATAAGGAGAAATGACAAATAACTATCTTCACGGATGGATCCATGATGGATTGCAGAACCGCAGGAGGCATCATCTGGGATGAAATTAATCTAGCATGTAAAATCAATTTGGGGACGAAAATCTCAGCATTTCAAGCCGAAATGGTGGCTCTGCTGCACGTGTTGGATCACTTACGAGAATTTCTGATATTTCTTAACATTACTGGCGACATTTCCTTGAAGAAATACATACTCGTACGTGCAAGCATATTTATCTTTGTTTCATCTGATATCTGTGCTATTAAAATGCTGACGCATTTATATTTAAATAGTTCTCATTCCACTCATATCATTTGTGTGATCCAGTAGCAATACGAGTAGACTCCTTATTCGGTGATCGAAGTTCTTATTATCACTCGAAACCTATGGCGATCGTACATTTGGGCGAAGTGAATTGAAAGGATTCGTCTAAGAGAAAAAAGTTGGTTAAGGCTGTAGTGTACATACTATGATAATGGTTACAATGCTGTAGAACAACTATAACGGAGCAACAGCTGTTTCATCAAGAATTTGTGCAAGAACTAATGGACATTATATACATGCATCCATCGCAGATATGATGCCTGCATCTCATTATGAAAGGAACGTATTCCTTAATAAATTACCGTCAATTCATCATCATATAATATAAATATGTACATATGTATGTAGATATTCTCTTCAAAATAAATGAGCAACCCTTTTATAAATTTCATTAATCACACGCATAAATGCAATAAATCCTTCTTACATTCATGAAACCTGACTACGAAAACCAACAGAAGTCATAATTAACCATGAGCCATGATGATGGCTCGTACATCGTACCTGACAAGAATAATTAATTCATTCCACTCTAGCAATTCTTCAACTCTGCTAACACACCACCTATCTAACTTGTAATGCACTTAACTCACACACCGACTCTGACTACCCTCTGTAACATCACAAAGGTGTCATTGTACGTTTATCGTTTGTTGACCCACATCATTATCTATTACCTAAGCAAGCACTTTTTTTCCACCGGAAAATTGAAATGCATGTCCTGCCAGCAAAAACTACATAAGAGAGAAAGCCAGTAGAAAATATGATTTAAATAAGAACGTTCAAAAATGAAACAAAAGAAAAAGGCAATTGAAAGCGGAGGAGGGAGACAGAGAGTGTAAACAATGGAAACGCCGGTCAAATTGACATCAAAGAATCACCCTGCACTCCGCACCCCTTCTCCGACACACAAAAGAAAGAACACAACATAATCGCAGAAAAGAAAACGCACACAAAAGATACAAAAAAGTAAACAAAAATAAACAAGCGAATCAAATGTAAACAGAAAGAAAGAGAGAAACCTGTTGAAAAGGGTGCTCGGCTCGTTCCATACAAACACTACCAATACCGATTCCAATAGGAGGAAATGTATATCCGTCTCTTATTGTATCTATCTCTTTTCTCCAACTAGATCACTTCATCGTTTGTCGAGGTAGTGGCGAAGATTGCGAGACTCGAGCCGATCAGTCGACTCGTTTCATTCGAAGGTAGTGGTAGTGTGTGCGCGCGTTTTTAACGATTTTTTTCTTGTATGACATCGATCGCTATAAAAGTATCTGCACATCTAACGGACGTATCTTTTTGCATGAAATCGGGGTCTCTAACTTCGAATCAAAACAATTCAATCAGTTTAACAAATTCTAAGTGAAAAATTGCCGCACGTCGGTTTAATTTCAATCAATTTGACGAAACAAAACGAATTGTTAGCTAGAGTGTATCTAGCAGTGTTTAAGTGTATCTAAATGTGAATTAGTTGAGTGAAAAGTGAATCAAACGAGGAGTATGCTTCGTGGGGAGGCTTTTAAAATTTCTCAAATTCTTCAATTTTATTAAATAATGAGCATAACGCTGTCATTGCCACAACGATACAAGCGCATTCTACAAGCAATGACACTCGCTGTGGCGATTATCTACACCACCCTGGTGCTATATCAGACGGCCTACGGATATCCCGGCATTCAGGTGAGCCCGCATACCTTCCTTACCCCTCATGCATGCATATGCTGTTCCACACGGCATGATGGTGCAGGAACCCTGGAAAACAATGCAAAATTTTTGAATTTATTGACATGCAAATACTTTTGGATATTCGTTTGCTGATACTTTTTTTTTTTTTTTGCAATTTTTTTTCATCGCATTGTTTTTGCATGAATTTTTTGTTTGTTTTGTGCGCCATTTTTATGCCTGTCAGCTTTTGTCATTCCATATGTGGGTGTTGCACAAGGGACATGCATTGCGTTTGTTTTTTTTTCGCGAATTGTTTTTTGAGGACTTCGCCAGGTCGGCTGTGGGCAGAATTTGTCGTTATGTCCCTGTAGAGATTCATGAATACATTTGGTTGTCGGATTTTTGTGGAAGATTATACATTTTTTTTGTCGCTTGGTTTTTGCGGATTTATTGTGTACATAACAATGTTTTGGGATAAACCTAAGCGATTTTGTTTACGGTTCAGGGTTATATGGGGGCGGATAGATCGTTTGCGAATTTCAGGTTCTGCTGGTGTAAAATTCCCGGGTAGTTAAATCAGTTCTAGTTAAGTATCTACCTTCAAATAAATCAGTTTTCAAATATTTTGTTTTTGTTTTATTTCCACAAACTAGTAGTGTTACGTAAAACAAAAAAAAAAAAAAAAACGGTTGAAGGAGTGGAAATTGGGTATATGTATGTGGCTGATAGTTTTGTTTACGTAGAGCACTCGAATTTGATTTCCATTCGATATTTAAGTCTCTTAGAGCAGAAATAAATCCTTGCAGCTTCCACTGTGTGATATTATGGTTGCAGGCACTTTAAAGCTGGATCAATATCCGACTGACAGTTACTGAGGTCTTATTTTGAACAATTTGACACCGCAGATAGTCCATTTGATCCATGTTTCATGTCGGTTGACCTATGCTAATTTTTTAGTATATACATCTCTACCTACTTGAGATATGCCCGAGTTCATCGTTTTCCTATTTTTTATCTGAATAAATGGAATTTATGGATCTTCTAATAGTTTCCTAGGTATACCCCTGACGAATGGCATGTTCCAACTACCTGTGTGTTCTTCCAAGCCTCCATATAAAAAACTCAAGTTGTATATGTATTCGAGGAGGGTTTGTGAGTGAAACATTTCCAAGGTAAAAAACAAGAACGGGCAAAGCGCGAGTGGTCCTCGATAATCAGTATTCCGTGCTCTCATTTTGACATTTTACTATTTTTTTCAATGACAGTGTCAGAGAATTTTTAATGGAGGCGGAGAAGTTTAAACCCAACTTACGCGCAACATATCTACCTGTCGAGTTCTTTAAACATTTCGATTTGGAATTATAACTCAAATCACTCGAAAAAAAAAGAAAACTATTCAATTGGATATTCAAATTACGTGGAAACTCGTAATTTATATGAATTCAAGCCAAATTACTTTGCAACTGGAAGTTTGTGAAATCAAACATACCTTTCAACAAATTCAGCACGTCACTTTTAAACGCTGACAACAAAAAAACATATTGCTGTCAAAAAATTGTTACTAAACAGAGAAATCGTTTATTTTTAAATTTTTTAAAGTTTTTGCTAAGTTTTTAGTATTACTTCTGGCCAAATTGCAATTAACTTAATTGCATAACTTTTAGGATATGAATGACAGCAAATAGTATAAAAAAAATGAGGATGCGGTCACCGGCGGCTGAGGAATTCTTTGTCGAGTTGTGAGAAGGAGTGTTGGTTACATGGAACCCGGAAAAACTGACACATTTACAAGAGCCTCAATTTATTTTGGCTTTCAACATAGTGAGCTACAAATATATACAGAGCACTTGAACACATATTTAAATCAATTATTTTGAAAGGAAATTTACACTGAAACTTGTTACATGAATTCTCGAAAGAAGTGTGCATCATTTGACAGCTAGTGTCAAATGAAATTTTAGAGATTCGGTGAAATTTTTCGCGAAATTTTGAATTTCAGTTCCTTGTAAAAATGTTCGCTATGTACAGTTACAGGCACTTTATTCAAATTAAAAATTGTTTGCTAGGTAACTTGGTCTTCTCGAGCCGTAATTTAAAAACGAATGAATAGATTTTGTTGAAAAACATGACAATTTGACAAAATATGGACGTACGTACGGGTATTCTATGCGATTTTGTCTGTAAATTTGGTCACGCAAATCAAATTCGAATAAAACTAATCTGAACAAAATGTGGGAGGCGGGGTTTCAAAAATCTTTATAACATTTTTGTTATCCGTCTAACTCAGAAACATTGGAACGAACTTTGATAAAGTTTGGCTTATAAGTTTGGACTGACACATAGCTGTCGCACATGAAAATTATCACAATCCGATGAAGTGGGGATAAGATATCGGGAGAAGTTTTAAAAATATTTACACACTTAACACAAGAACCTCTTGACGGATTGTGATGAAATTTAGAGATGCTTCTGTTTTAATTTTTTTTTTAAATGGATTTTTAAGGCATACTTTCCGCAATATTCTCACAACTTTACATGCTGTCAATATTTTTAAATACACGGTTTGTGAGTCTTTTTTTAACAAATTATTGTTTACGTATTTGGATTCCTTAGATCATATAATGTGGTGGAGTAATAGTTTTTTTTTCTTGGAGTAGGTTGTGTTCCCAAGGCCGCACCCAACAAATATTTTGTACAATTTGTTTTGCTTGATTATTTTCGGTTCAGCACATGCTATACTTACTTACGCAATATGCTGGGTTCAATAGTTACAAAAGTGTCTTAGACACACGAACCGATAGTCATGTAGACGCCGTGTTGAATCCATGAGTGTTTCGTTTTACTGGAAATTGTGTTGATCCAACATTCTTAAATGAGAGTAGGAAATCCGAAACATGTTTCTATCGTTGTTCACAGATGCAAAAAGCCAAAACTCCTGAAAAACTATGGATAGATAAACAGATTACAAAATGGTTTCAAATGAGCAAGGAAATTGTCGCAAAAAGAACGAACGCAATGCAACTAGCCTTTAGGGATTTGAACGAAGTTGGAGTTGATACATTGCGGCAACGATTTTAGGAAAATTATTTAATAATTAAAAAAAAAATAACGAATGCAGAAGGAAAATTATTAGGACAGCAGAGGTACTGGGGCACATTGGTCTTAAATAATATTGTAAGTTGCAGTGAGCACGGAAGACTGCATTCGGCATGCAGGTCAGAACAGATAAAGTATTTATTGCAGTTTGGGGTAACTTAGATATTTTGAATTATTCTTGGCGATCAACAAAGGTTATCATCAATGTATTTATTTATTTATTTATTTATTTAGCTAAGCTTAATACAAGCAGAACTTAAAAACTACACTGAAACTAGACTATTACTAAACACAACTTAAGACTAAGGCTAAGTACTTAAAAACTAAACTTAAAACTAAAACTAAAACTAAAGTGATTAGGGCGGAGGAGTGGAAGTGGAATTCTGGAGGGCGTTTCTAAGTGCAAATCTGCTGCAATGAAAATCAAAAGACATTGGCTCGTTACAGCCATAATTGGTGCGATGAAAATTAAGACGAAAGATGGGTACAGACCTCAGGAGGCGTGGGTTAGTGTTAAGGGAGATCATTTGGAGCAGATTAGGGCAGTCGATGTTTCCTGCTAACAGCTGATGTACAAAGAGTATGTCAGCAATTTCTCGACGTATTTCAAGTGGCTGTACGTTAATTAATTTCAAACGATTCTCATAGGGGGGTAAGTTATGCCTGTCAGACCAAGGAAGACCGCGAAGAGCAAAACGGATGAACCTGCGTTGAACAGCCTCTATTCGAAGGGAATGGGTGTCATGATAGGGGGACCATACTTGGCTAGCTTATTCGAGGATTGGCCGGACAAATATGAAGTAGAGAGATTTCGTGACGTAGGGGTTCGAGAATTCTTTAGACCAGCGTTTTACGAAACCGAGTACAGAGTTTGCTCTGCTAATAATGCTATCAATATGGCAGCGGAAATTTAGTTCTCTGTCGCAGATAACACCCAAATCGCGTAATAAAGTTACAGAAGGGACGGGCTCGTCAGAGATGAAGTAGGATCTAGGGGCTGGAAGACGCTTTCGGGAATATGTAATAGCTTGACATTTGTTGACGTTGAGCACAAGAAATTTTTTTTTGACACCAGGTTGAAAAGTTGTTCAAGTCAGCTTGAAGTGGGCAAGAGTCGGCGGGGTTTAATATGTGCCTGAAGATTTTCATGTCATCAGCGTAGATGGATAGATAAGAGTCTTTGATGATGAAGTCAACGTCGTTAATTGACAAAATGAAAATCAGGGGACCAAGATGGCTGCCTTGAGGGGCCCCGGAAGTGGCTTTAATGGGGTCGGATACAGCCGATCTAAATAGTATTTTGTATTGGCGTTCCTCAAGGTAGGATTTAATCCACCCAATGAAACTCAGTTGGAAGCCAAGGGATTCGAGTTTAAAAAGAATGATTCTGTGCGAGATTTTATTGAAGGCCTTACTAAAATCTGTGGCAATTACATCAACTTCTTTGCCATCCTCTAATGTACAATTATATGTACATAGGAGCGCAAGCTGGAATCTGCAATAATATTCTTCACGTGATGGGTGAAGATTATTCTTAAGCCAGATGGGTTTAACTTAGAGCATCTCAAGGAAGAGTACAATCTGATGAAACATGGAGCTCTATGCCACTCTTGCAAAACTATTACCTTCTGGTAATCCAACAGATTTTCATTCGATTGAAAACTGCTGGACATATACATAAGTATATCGCTCAAATAATACAATCCTAGAAATGACATAAAACATCTAAGATGTATAGAAAACGACAAATAATTGCTATTAAAAGCTAATTACTTTTTATTTAGACACTATTCAAATTATAAATTGTTCGTCAGGTAACTTGTCCTTCCCAGAAAGTGGGACTTTCTCTTCAAAGAAGACGAAAGATTCCACGATGTATACCATCAAATAAAAAGAAACGGATTGATCGAGGTCAGCTAAAAGGGTCTGGGCAGGAATATTAGGGCCAAAACGGACCCAACGGGTAAGTTGTCTGGCATCCTCCAAGCGAAAATTCACGGAATTGGGACTGTGCTTTAACTTCTGCAGAAACTACCGCAAGCAATTATGTAAAACAGCCAAGCTATAACTGTTGAGATATTAAGAATGACTAGACGAACTCATCAATCTAGGCCATATAAACTCGAGTGGATGTCAACAAGGAGACCGATATTCTGGCTAAAGAAGCTGCTATTCTGTGGGATGTAGCTACAAAGAGGGGTGAAAATTAAATCAGTCAAGCTCTTGAGGGAACTTCCAAAATTAAGTCAAGTAAAAGCACGCCCGTGGTCGTCGTGGCGTAGTGGTTAGTGTGGCGGATCACTACGCAAGAGGTTCCAAGTTCGAATCCCAGAAAACACTGAAAAAGTTTTTTCACGAGCCCACCTCTCGCGAACGTCTGACAAACATCCGAGAGTATTGTTGTCACGAGAAGGCTTCTCAAAACAAATTGCCGTTCGGATACGGCACTAACCTGTAGGTCCCTTCCATTCGTGTGAAAAATATAACGCACACAACACGAGTGGTTGCGAGAAGCTAGGCCCTGGCACTTAAAGAGCTGTTGCGCCAAATTTTTTTTTTTTTTTAAAAAGCACGCCCCGGAAATATCAACAGAAAAGGTATAGAAGCTGCACTAGCTCTTACAGTCTTTCTCACAGGAGACTGTAAGCTCTAGAAAATAGCGAGATATTCTGCGATAAAACGGACGAATCTCCGAACTTTATTCTAAATAACTTTGGGCCTTTGACTCGCATGGTGTACGCCTACCAGATATATGAGAGAGACCTACCATCTCTAGATCCGATCCAGGTTTTTGAGTATCTAAAGGAATCTAAGCTGAATGAGGTTTTTTAATATGAGAACAGTCTCGGTTAACACCAGGATGGGGCACAATAGATATTTTAGGTCGCAGTGAATCTAACCCATATGGCAAGATGTGGTGATATCTCACCTCGCGTCAAGGAGGTTTTGTTGTTTGGTATACTCAGGCGTTATTGTTTTTTTCACACTGTTTAGACCTAAATCAATCATCTGGTCTCAGATTAATACACATTTTATCCACATTCAACCACAGTTACGAGTTCATACCTTAAAGTAATTTTAAACTCATCATTTTAACTTACAATTGCTGTTGGTCAAGTTCAAGCTTAGGTTTAAAAGTTACATATGTAGGATCAAGCCCTTCCTGCTTGATATCAATTTTAATTTCTTATGAATCATATAAAATATCCGACCCTGATTTAGATAAATTTAGTTATGCAGACAAGTTTTCGATGTATGTAACCGAGTTATACTTTGATATTTTCACGTTCACGTTCATATGTAACAGTGTAACGCCCACCTATCCCATGTATTGAATTGTTAATAAAGAAAAACGCAAATCGTGTTAATTTGCAACAACTCTCCGAGATAAGTGATCGGACGCGGACAAAGTGCCCGAAGCTAATTCATATACAAATTTATCTGAGTCTATGTTGGAGTTTGTACATTCACAGGTTTCAAGGAAAAGTGGTTACAACCCGTTTTGTTGAATATATCGCCCTAAGCCAATTGGCACATTTTGATGGAATTATTATAACCAAACTGTAATGTTTTTCGGTTTTTTTGCATAGAGAACAATACAACAATTAATTGTACACATGTGAATCGACGTATCTAATAAAATAAAAGTGGATTTAGTTTAGTTTTATGAGTGTTTTTCGTTACACATGAGGGAACAGAATTTGGGCGGAGTTTTTATGATTAAACTCAATTTAATCTTTATTTTTTATTAAGATGTTTGACTACGCCTACTGGCGATTAGGCACTGTCACATAGATACATAGTTACTTAGATACGTTGTTAATCGACCATCTTAATAAGGGTTGGGGCATTTTTTACATTTTCCATTTCCTTTATGCATATTTTCGAAAAAACGGATGTCTTATTCTCTTGCATAGGTTCGCAGTCAACAATCATGCATTCTACAGGCTCATCCTCCTCTTATCGAGGTCGGAATTCAGTTCCATGAACTAAGTTTTGCCTATTTAGACGACATCTGGGGCGACAGTGAACAGAGATAAAGACTTCTGTATATCCTCTCTTCTGCGTGTCTCGACACATCCTTTGTTTGACCGCTGAAAAGCCTTATAATATCCAGTAGTATATGTAATTTAGGGTCTCTTGGGGTCTGTCTGTGGTTCTCATTCCTTCCTTAACGCTTTCGTGCCCTCGTATTCACCAGATATTGACTTTATTGTGTGTCAATAGTGTTCTGTAATACTCGTATATTTAGCAATACTCAACCACTCTGCAGTCAGACATGTAGGAAACCATTTTAGCCGTCCGTTTAGATGTGATTGGATTCACGACTGATACCACTATTATGGGGTATTCTAGCGATTTCGAATTTTTTTGATTGGATCTGAAGAATCTAGTGTCCATCTTTGAACTATCAGTGTACCAAACAATTTTTTCAGGATCAAACAATTTTCCCTCTTCCAGAGCAGAGACACTTGAGCATGAAGTGTAGGACAGTTTGTTATCCACGGAATTACATGGTCATACTTATATACTTACTTAAGATGGCGCTACAGTCCGGACCTGAGCCTCAACCAACAAGCGTCTCCAGCAAAGTCGAACTTGTGCTAGCCGCCAGTTTTGGACACGAAGTTGGTTGAGGTTCCTTTCCATTTGTGTGCGCCAGTTTAGGTAAAGTCTTTCTTTACCTCGTCGTCAAGATGGATTCGAAGACTTTCCTGGCCTAAGACCACACTCATATGGACGCATCAGATTGCTGATAAAAGGTTTAAGGCGTTCACGTAACAGCGAGGCATGCCAAAACGACAGTGAATCGGTGATTGAATAATGGATTTTATAAATTTTCATTTTAGTTACACGGACACAGTCTTGAAGAAAAACTTGCAGACCTGAGGTTCTGAATATCTCGAACTAGACCACTTAACGTATGTTGTCACATGTATGGCTTGCTTGTGCACGGATCAGTTCTTACAATGCGCTACTGAATAGCATCTCTAACGCTGCGTAAGATTTAGATTTCTTAAAAGACAAATTCGTCCAAGACACAAAAGAACTCCCGTGAACGAAATATACATAAAGCTTTATCAAAACTAACGTAGCCTAAGTTTAAATGCAATTCATGGGATTTCCAGTTGTCTTTTCTTCTTCAATACTGGCTCGCTAAATAATGTCTATATCGAAGCATTCTTTATGTTTATGTCTTATGTTTTAGGATTTTAATAAATTCAGTCTTAAGCGAGCTTTCAAAACAAGATCACCATTTATTTTAATTTTTCTAACTCTTCCCAACAGTCAGCCTTTGGCAAAGAAAAAAAATACTTGTGCAGTCGTCACTAAAAGTTCACTTAATGACGATTTCGAATGAGCAGCGATCCCTACAATCACTGCTCATTCGAAATCGTCATTGAGAAAAATTAATTAAGAGAGACTGGTATGGATTTGAAAACTTGAAAAGCCCATAAGTTTCAAAAATTAGTTTTTAACTAATTTCCACGCACATTTATCACTTTTCAATGAAAGGTAGTAGGGTAGCAGAGAGCAATTAGGGAAAATAACAGTTAAAACTAGCAGTGATTTTGTAAATAATATGTAATGTAATAAATCACTGTTATATTTTAAAGAGCTTTTATTTGATAACAGTTATACGAGTAAATGTACGAGTAGATATCAATGCGGAACACAATTCTAATAACAGAGTAAATCAAAATAGAACAACATCTTTTATATTAAACTGCTCACCTAATTAATAACAAATAAAGAGGAGTGAATAAATGGTATTCATCTCTGCCGTCTGGGTTGTTCGCAGTACGCAAAGCAGGAAAGAACAGTGGATAACTGAAAGAGCAAACTGCTTTCAGCTTAGAACAAACAACTAAGTGATAAATAGCTGTGATTGCAATCATAATTTGTCCTTAACTTAACAGTTTACTTTGAAAAAATAGCTACAAATATTACATGGATGAAAATTCGACATTTCTACTATGTATCTACAAGTGTTGTTGCACACTTTGATCCCTATTTGTTGTCTTTCCATAGAATATTTCTCTTTCAAGCTGCCATAAAAAAAAAATCTTCTCATCTCAATCCTGCCGCATCATCCTAATCCCCAACCATAATATTCGGATTACATAAAATAACAATCGACCTCCGGCTGAGATTAAATCAATAACACTCCTAAATTGCCATTATCTTCGGCGCAGTCACAAAACTCTATACAAAGCAATAACAAATGAGTCTTTTACCTTCGTAACAAATCCCATACCACACACACACATCGTCATACGCACAACTTAGCGCCGCCGGCCGGCTCATCGCCACCCATAAATCCCCATTTTGTCCGCACTTGCGTCCAATCTCAATCCTACCACCAAATGAAGACACTTCTTCTTGACTGTTGTTGCAAATTGGCAAAAGGCGACATGAAAATTATCTGAAAAATTTCGATAAGACCGCATTATTTAGCGCTCGTCCAACAGCACCCGAAACACCATCGACATGCCATTCCTACACAACACACAGGCAGTAAAACGAAGATGATGCCGAAGAAGATGAAGTAGTGGAAGATGTAAGAAGAAGATGCTTGCCATGATCTTCAACACCATGAAGCAGCCACCGCGTCGTCGTCGTCGTCGTCGCATCAATATCTTCTTCTTCTCGTTTGATGGTCAATGGCATAGAAACCAGAATCGAAAGAGGCTCACCACATTGCCAGACTATAAAGTGGCCTTCACATCACATTACCACCTCACCAATTCGAGTCGTGAGTACTCTAAAGTGGACAATTAACCGTCTATCAATGTAACACGAACAGTTTTTTTTTGTTTTGTTTTGAATATTTGGGTGTGCCATGAGATTTTAATAATTCAATTCGCTATCCGAATGTCATTAATGACATTAATGATCCCCTTTTGACAGCTGCAGTGTGTGTGCAAAATAGTGTCAACTTGACAGCGCATATTGTTAATTATTAGAACTAGCACCCGTTGAACACCAAATAAGCTCGTGTGTGACAGATTGCAATGGTGATGCTTATGGTGATGAAGATGATGATTCCATTATGGATTATGGGTGATATGTATCTATTGAGAATGAACATCACTGACAGACGCGACAGTAGGTAATTAAGTTACACTATACAGTTCGCCCCATTGACTAGATGGCCAATTATCAGTGGGTGCTCTTGTGTGTGATACATACGTTCCTGACAGACATGGAGTTCTGTTATATATTAACTGGCCGACTGGAATTTATTTTCCAATGAAACACGCCTCTGTCGCCCGAACTTGAATTTAATTACTTTTCGGAGGCGTATATCTGTTTTGTCGCTTCACAGATTGGGAATCATAGTCGATGTAGCAATATCCTTGTGATGCTGCTGCTGGTATTGCTCTATACTATGTGCAAATTAATGGTAAATTTCATTTACGAATGGGAATCGAATAATTGACAGACCGAAGGATTCAGAATTCAATTTGTGTTGACGTTCGTATTTATTTTGTTGATGCATACGCACACGACACTGGACATGACGTTTATTTGTGCTGTGATTGGATTTGATAATTAGTTTGAGATAAGACAGTGATGGATGTGGATGGACGTTTGGTAATGGAGCGGGGTGTAGATGATTCGAATTTTATAAATTTTGGCTCTTAGAATGGTCATTACACTCAGCTTTAAGAGTATCGTTATCTGAGTCTTTATTAGGTTTGCATATGTTGCTGAGAATCGTCTTTTAGTTGTCATCGAAATTTAGTTCTTGTCAGATTTAGGTGATTCAGTCTCTTTATTGTTACTAAAGTTGTACTCGAGTGTGTATTTGTCAATAGCCTTCTCTGTCCAAAGCAGTAAAAGCTATTCTGGTATTCTTTTCCGTAATCTCTCAACTGAAATCGTTTTTGCGACAGACTTCAGTTGGATCAGCAACAAACGTAGAGGTTCACTCCGGACGACATTTACATCGATTTTACTCAGTTCTACGACATAAAAAGAAGAAGAAGCTGCATAGCTCTTTCATTAAAATTAAATAATGTGCCGTGAGATCAAGACAAGTATCTAGTTTGATTGAGCCAGAGACCTGCGTGATAGCCACGAAAATACTGTGACGGTCTAAAAACTGTAACATTTTGGTGGTCAGCCAAAAGAATTTACAGCGTCTCAAGAATTTACAGCGTCTCATCGACCACATCAGTTCCAAATAGTAGAACGTTTGGAACCTGTGCTCAACAGTGTTTAATATTCCTTAGGACAATTATTTTTCGTACCCTTTAAGATCTGAACTGTAACAAATTTCAGGTCAGATAAGGGATTTCTCCTTTGCAGAAGTATTTTTTACCCTACTCAAAGCTCTACGTATACTCTACCACCTAACGAACTTCATACGAATATTTACGGATAGGTGAAAACTTGTTCATGTCGAGTAACCGGCATTTGCTTCAGTACTGTCCGAGGTCATAGGTCACCACCTAATGAGATGTCTCCAAAGAAATGCCTGCTTAATGACTGTCAATTTAGCTTCTGGCAACAGCGATCTTTAGGAGATCTATTTTCAGGTTGTACTATATGGATATATTTTTACCCTATGATTCAGTTTTATGGCCAAATCATCTAATGGATTGCCAATCCTTGGCATGCTTGTCAGCGCAGAACTTCGCTGGAATCAAGAGATCACAGATGTTTCTCAGAGTGGATATGTTTTTTCAGTTCTACGAACTTGGATGTAGACCGCATTACTTTACATTTATCTGAAACTTGAATAGGTGAGAGTTTTTGCAACATGCTTGAGTTAATTGATTCCACCATCGAAATGTTGGACGCATTGCGCAATCCCGAACTTTGGTCAGAAACTAAATGTTTGAACGAGGAAAACTCAATCGTTATAACCTCTGACAGTTTCTCTCCATTCCATTGCTTTTACACTAAGCTTTGCGTTGCGGGTGAGTAAGATCTAAACCTTACAGCAACAAGAAAATGTTCCAAACCAGTGTTAGTCCCTCGAAATGATTAACAATAAATAATTATGGGGGCTCTAACTTTTTGACTGACGCGACCATCCGAATAATACATTCTTTATGGATTCTTATGCCATCCTGCTTCATTAAGCGCTATGTACATAACAAATAAAGGGTTTTTCAATGAACATAACAATTTTGTATTTAAATACAGCACAGAATAATTGAGATATCGGGTTGAAATTTATTCCAGATGTACACATCTTAGATTTAAGTACGGAATTCGACCTCTTACATGTGGCCACCGCGAGCACGTTTGCAACGATCGTTTCTTTGGAGCCAATTTTCCACCACTCTTGCACACATATCGGCCGGAACGTTGGCAATTTGGCGTTCGATATTGTTCCTGAGCTCCTCTAACGTTGTTGGCTTGAACCCATAAAAAAAATCCATCGGCGTTAAATCGCATGAGCGAACTCGCCCTTCGACCGGACCATTTCTCAAGATTACATGATTACCGAACTTCCCCTTCAATAAATCAATTGTTTGACCAGCTGTGTAGCATGTGGCACCATCTTGTTGGAATCACATATCACTTAAGTCAAGTCCATCCAATTCTGGTCTAAAATAATCTTCCAACATGGCACGATAGCGAACTCCATTGACCGTAACGTGGCGATCATTTTCATCGACGAAAAAATACGGTCCAATCACACCTCCGACGATCACTTTTTGGGGATGCAATGGAGTCTCTTGAAGTACATATTGGTGCTGAGCTTCAGCGCTGAATCGGAGAAGTTTTGGCGCTTCAAATGATCAAGAGGCTTCAGTTCTTGAGTTAATTTAATATTGTAAGGGTGTAGTCCAAGTTCTTTACACAAAATTCGCCACAATGTGGACTGAGGATTCTCAGTTCCTGTGAACGGCGTGGAATCGACTGATTTGGCTCATTTTGAACGGAAGCACTTACGGCTGTGATATTTTCAGTTATTCAACCGGTGCGTTGTCTTATTGGTACAGGAACATTCAATAGTGAATATGTTGACTCGAATTTATCCACTATAGCACGCACAGTTGCGACCACCGACTCACAATTTCGGTAGGAGTTTTTCAAAATTTCCGAACGTTGCTCGTTCGTGAACTTCACCATGATAAAACTGTAAACCTTGTCTGACGTTTTGACATTTACAGATCATAAAAAAAGTTTAAGGGTACGTTTGTATTAAAATACAAATTTGTTACGTCCCTATTGAAAAACCCTTTATTATCGAACAGCTTGTAGAACATCCATTTTGTGCCGAGGAGACAAATAATCTCCAGACGACCGTCGTTTAAGGACGGTTGAAATCCTATGACTTGTTTGCTTGTTTCATTAGTCTTCCTCTACATATCACTAATCATGTGTTGGATAGTAGCTATAAAGTATTTATTTAAAAATCAAGGAAGACGGTTGATGAAAGGATGAAAGTTTGAGATTCAACGTCATCGCCGTTAGTAAAGGTGTATTTGATTCCCTCAAGCACTGCACGATTAGACCGAATAGATAGGATTCAACTTGTGAACGTACACTAAAGACTTCAAATTTGAAGATGAGTACAGCATTAAAGACTGGGTCAAAGGCTTTCGAGACATTCAAGGTATGTCGTCAAACCGTCTGTTGAGCTGATCAGAAGCACTGAGAGCTCATATGGTTTTGTTTTTACATAAATATAAACATTTGTTGGCGCTAACAGTCTATACACAGGGCATGGCCTAGCTTATCACGGTGCCGTGAAATAACGCCGAAACGAATTTTGAAATTCGGCTTTATTTCACTTTCAAATGCGAAATAAAGCCGAGTCGGCCCTGAACACTTGCATGTGAGGCCGAAGGCCGTCCGGTGTATGATCGAAAAGATTTTCCATAGTGTGAAATCCTTTTATACCACGAAGCGGACCACCTAAGTACTGTTAAGATACAGACGTCTGCCAGACAACAAGCATTTACAATTGTATCCACCCAAATTTTTCGAATTTTTTTGGGATTTTTTTTGCGGGATTTTGGATTTTCGGGATTCCGGGTTTACTAATTCTTTAGACTTCTCACTGATATTCGGCTTTATTTCGCAAACAATGTTCGGCTTTATTTCGCATTTGAAAGCGAAATAAGGCCGAATTTGAAAATGCAGTGCGACACGAACCTACAGTTTTATGCCATTTCCGAAGGACAATTAAGTCGATTTAGAGAAGCTTCTCATGACAGTTTTACTCTCGGATGTTTGTCAAATCTTAGAATAGGTGGGAATTTTCTGGGACTTGATGCTGGAGTCTTATAATCACACACTTAACCACCGAGCCACGGTGCATAAATAGAAATACGTTCAGCGAATTTGTAGGCTACTCGTATTTTCAAGTATTCTGCTTGGTAGAGTTGACTAACAGTTTTAAATTACAAGAATCTCCAAAGAACTTGCATGACTTGTAATGGGGAGTACCTAATCCATTTAACGTTACGCGGATTATAGTCTATCTTCGACATAAAAGTAATAATTCGGGATCTTGCCCTCCAGGGGTAGAGTAGCTGCTTCACCATGTAGAAAAAAAAAAAAAAAAACAAATTTAGGAGAGGAGCGGCTGCAATCGTTCATGATAATGGATACCTCATTTGAGGAGGCTGCACTGCCTGAGATAGAAATTCTTCATGGGTCCGTCAAGTAAGGAAGTAGGAACACTACATAGGCAGAGGGTTGTCGCTGAGTAAGCCCCATGTGATATGTGAAACTTCTCGTCAGACTTCACATATCAGCATCTCCGCGCAATCTAAGAGCTGTACCTAGTTGTGAAGTCTTATAAGTAGAAAATTTTTAGAAAAATTTAGCAATGAATTGAAGGTCATCTCAAGCCACATCCTGACAAGTGATGCATTGCCAAGCTTTAAATGAATACATCAACCAAGGTATGTCAACCTTTTACAATGGCGTGTGTTACGCGACCTCAATAATTTCCACAAATGTCCGAATACCAGAAAAATTAAATATACTTAACAACTAGCACATAATATTTTACTTCGAACTAAAATGTCACCGATTGCTATCGCGCTGACAAATTAGATACTTTTCGCCGATATTCTCTGACTGCAAGTCTGCAAAGCTGTTTATTAATCAAATGAAATAAATTGGCACTGATGACGTCCAATTAAACGCGATAGTCATCTGCTTAACTTCCATATAGTGTGGCTATTGTTTAAATTCACCACAACTCTGGCTAAATGGAACGAGCTTATGTGGCAATTTATTCTGCCAAAATTATTCAAAAAAAAAGAAAAAAAAAAAAAATCCCAAAATCTCCATATTAATTGACAGACATAAAATAAAATACATTTTAATTTACTGGTCGCATTTGAATCGAACACGATATTGTTTCAGCTCATCTGAATATTGAATAACAACCGACTGGACAAATGTAGGAGGTGTCTAGCAGGTTCTTAATTGCAGAAAGCTCTCAAAACTAATCGAAAATATTTGTTAATGTCTCCTCCGCATCTCAAAGAACAATCATCGTTTTGCGAATTGCAAATTCGGTAAACATAGTAAATTTAGGAAATTTGGTAAATTCAACGATTTAAATGCTAATAGATACTATACTCTGAAAAGATCAGCTACTACATCATGTCGTCGATCTTGTGAATGTGTCGTTTGAACGATCAGCGAAGTGGTCATATATCATTCGGTCTGACAGTTTGGTATTGTACAACGTTTTTTTTTTTTTTTTTTTTAATTAAATTCGCATTTAAAAGTTTTCTCTAGAGATCGATAAATTTTGCTAATCCCCCCCTACTATATATCTAATCGAACGGAAACAATCGAACGCATTATTTTGAATAATTAACGATTATTCGATTCGAAGTATCTACGCGATAGTATCGCCGCTCGTATGTCTTCCTGGCGTTGATTTGAATTTTTATTGGAAACTCATGTGAGATGATGATTCTTTTGTGATCACATCATTACAGAAGCAACCAGCGATGATCCAATTCAAAATGAAAGGGTCACCCGGTTTGGTAGACGTCTCGGAGAAGAGTATCTCTGACCGGTTTTTTGAGTGAAAAAAAAAAAAAACAACTTTAAGATGAACAGGAGCACTGAAAGCAATTAACATGAACATCCAAGAGGGAGAGACACAATTACACCTCGAGAGGGATTAGTCGTTGAGTGGAGTACCACTGCGAGATACAAATTCCAAACACACATCCGAACAATGGCAATCAATGCCATTGATCGATTTTTATGACACTTGCCACCGAAGTGATGATGATCTGACGTTGTTGATGCTACACCATTCGACATGGTTAATTTTCATAAGAATGAACGCACACAGAGGGAATGCACACATTCAGATAGATGCACCTCCCCGGTGGAATAATTTAGAAATTATGGGAAACCTTCAGACAAAGATGGGAATGAATTTAGAGTCAAGTTGCAATAGTTGTCAGTCGTAGATTAGGCTTTGGCTTTAGTTAACGGAGCCCTCTTGATTGGTTGAGGGCTGGGAAATTTGTTTTCCTCGACAATTTGGATGTAAATAAACCGCGGGATTGGAATGCCTTTTAAATGCAGATGCTCAGTGGAATTTTAAAAGTTCTTTTTAACAAAAAGGTCTTTTAAATTACAGATTAACGGGGTTCCATTGTTAAAGGTATATAGATGCGCAATGTTGTCATTAAAATGACATTTTAAAATCTACATTCTATTCAATCGGGAGGCATTTATAAGTACACAATGGAATTGTGGTCGTTAATTGGTATATCGGGTGCGTCAACAGGTTTAAGTTTAGCCTTTGATTAGGTCATGATGTGGAAACTACACCGACTTTGTTCTTTGCTGCAGTAGCTATTAGTTAACAACTTCTTCGGAGGCATTGTCATAAAAATAAACAGCACCGATACAGGTTGAATATATTTGTTTTAAGTGAAACTCAATTTTGAATCGGAGGTGAGTGTGATCAAATTATTACCGACTGCCTTTCAATACTCAATATCGCTATACATTCCCATCTCACGAACTATGTCACCTCACTCGAATTCACAGTAGCCTCCCTTATGGGATGTAGAAAAAGACCTAAAAAAGATGGAGTAAACGGAAAGAAAAGAGGTGAAAGCCTCTCCGGAACTTTGCCACTGTTTCAACCTGGAATTGAAATTCAAATGTCTAAAATTCACCGTCCGTAAGCAATTAATTCACTACAGCAACTCAACTCTTGACGAATTTGAAGCGCTGTCCGACTCCATCACTCGAATTGTCTCCTTGTATCCTCATACTGAAATTGTCATTGCGGGCGATTTCAATATATACAATTCGGATTGGCTTCAACATTCTGGCCAGACAACACCCGAAGGAAAGTATGTTGAACTTTTCCCTGAGATATACACGTATACCGTACATTGGAAGTCATTCCGCCAACACTTTGGACTTGTTTTTTGCTTCGCACCCTGATAAATACATTATTGATGTTTTAGCGCCTCTAGGTTGGCCTGACCATAATATCGTATCAGCTAAATTCTCGTACTACGACCACAGAGTTAAAGAAAAAAACTCCTAAAAGAAAAGTATGGCAATACCGAGAAAACCAACTGGAGCGGTCTTAATAACTTCTTTAGGAGTTTTAACTGGTCGCTATGCTTCCTCGATAGCGACGTGGATGCCGCAGCTGACATGATCACTGACACTATCCTCTTAGGTATGAATGACTTTATTCCTATCAGAATAAAGAGCATTAAACCTAAGGCAAACTCGTGGTTTGACCAGAGCTGTAAAGAGGCTATCAGGTTGAAAGAAGTAAGTTTTCGGTCTTAAAAGCCAACAAATCTGAGGAAAACCGAAAGAAGTTTAAAAAAGCCAGAAAAGACTGCAATGCCCATATTCGACGTGTAAAATTCTTACATGACCAAAAATTGAGGCAAAAAATCCTACAATATCCCAAAGGTAGTAAAAAGTTTTGGTCATTCGTCAAAAATATTACAAATTCTTCCTCGTCTGCCATTTACAATGACATTCCAGCTGTCAGCTCCTTAGACAAAGCTAATCTGCTTGCTGCTCACTTTGCAGCGAACTCCATGCTGCCAGATAATGCTTTGTCTCCACCTGTATTTGAGAGCGTCAAATTTTCCATGGAACAAGTCCACTTTCGCACTCGTACAGTTTCAGGAGTACTCAAAGGTCTTAAAATACACAAATCTACTGGTCCAGATGGTATTCCCCCCATTGTTTTGAAGAGGCGTTCTTCCACGCAATACCTCTGCGTAAGCTTTACTGTCTATCCTAATTTTCAGGGCTCTTTCCGAGTAGATGGAAAACAGCAGGAACAGGTCCACTGGTGATTTGATGGCATATCTCACCGAGAAGTGGAACCAATCTCTCCATCACTTCGGCGATACCAAGATGGTTGCGCTTGATATTTCAAAAGCATTTGACAGAGTTTGGTATCAGGCTCTTTTGTCGAAAATGCGTGCATATGGCATTGATGAGTCTCTTCTTCAATTGATTAGAAATTACCTTTCGGGGCGTTCAATACAAGTTGTCTTGGACGGTTTCAAGTCTGCAATTCACCATATAAATGGTGGAGTTCCCCAAGGCTCTGTTTGGTCTCCTACTCTTTTTTCTTATTTTTATAAATGATCTCTTGATCTGCAACTTCTAATCCAATCCATTCTTCCAAAACACAATGCTGTCTTCTGTCTCTCACGCGAAACCAAAACCCTCAACCATTATCCATGGATGGTACTTGCATCATTGAAACCAAAAGACTTGCCATTGATCACATATTCGAGGTCAAAAATACTACAAAATGTCTTGGATTTCTTAAACGGTGCAAGAAATATTTTATCCCGTCTGATCTGGCCTCAATTTATAAGGCATTCATCCGCCCTGGAATATAACGCCCATTCTGGTCTGGTGCATCCAAGACCGTTCTGCACATACTTTAACAGAATGGAGCGTTAAAACTTATAGGTGATAGAGACATTGTGAACTCCATACATTCACTTGAACATCGGAGAAATGTCTCGTGTCTCTGTAACTTTGATTTGACGCGGTGGGTCAGTGGTTAAATGCGTGATCTCTGAGTTTCGAGTCACTAAAAAGTTCTTATGTCTCGTCTCTCGCGAAAGCGTGACAAATATCCGAGAGTAAAATTATCATGAAAAATTATTCCTGTGTTGGAGATGAAGCACTTGTATGTTTAAGCTCTCCATCGGATGTTGCATCGAGCTGTGACCATATCTATCAGCTCTTTGGTGATTCTGCAACGATCCTGGTGCCACACCTATTCGCTGTTTGCGTTGGTAGTCAACGCATTTATGTATAATGTGATTTCACTCATTACGTCATACGCTACGTTATACTTTCCTCATTCTCATGTGGTATTGGGAGTTGAGCTTGCTTCTCTCTACTTCTAGGTTTAAAAAAAAAATAAAAAATTGTCTCAGAATAGGCGAACCAATAACGCTATGACAGCGATCCGAGATGCCAGCAGTACCAGCCCATCTGCCAAGCTCCGACATGTAATCACGACTAATTTACTGAGCCTACAGCAAGATGTATTGATATCTCACAGTATTTGCAATTCAAGATGCAACGTTCCTTACATTTTCCGATCCGGCTCAAGGTACTCGTATATATGAAACCCAATTGCTATGTCGTCTCTGCGATCTATGCGTAGTAGTTTCAGCTCCTGATGTAAAACGTCTTTTACAGTTGTACGATCCTTTTGATGGTTAGCGGCGCACTCAGAGATCCAGTAGTCAATACCAATAAACTGGCTGAACTTACAGGGATTGAGTGTCCATCTGTTGTCCTTAACGAAGGAGGACTGAGAAACAATGAAAAAAATTACGCCTTCTTTTGCTATGATAAGATACTTTGACAGCTACGACATCTTGACTACATAATCGAATGAACACAGCATTTAATCGTAGTAGCCACCAAATAATCATACCTAATCAGCAAATTTTCTTATTATAGATTTAGGAAATCCATGGTTCTTCAAATTGAATTGATTCGAGGAATGCACGCAGCTAAGTATGACTAAAGGCCCCGACCCATAGAATCCGTTGATCCGTTGCTGCGTCGTTTTTAACTGACACACGTATGTTTACTTTCTACTTTTATAGTCCGTTGATCCGTTGGCAGTCTTCAAATTGAGAGTAAGCACTTTCATTGGTGGAAGCATTGACAGAGAAGAGAAGAAAAACTGTCATCGTCGTTGACAATCGGTTGCCATTTTAATCTGTCAACGAAGGTATGCGACGAATTGTATGGGACTGTACTGTCCGGCAATACGTGAACGTCACCATCAACCTTCAACGGAACGACGTCGACGGATTCTATAGCTCGGGGTCTTAAAGGTAGGAACGTAGTGAACGTAGGTTGCAAATTGATTTATATATATGCCTATGATATCAGTCGTTACCCCCTTTGCATTCTGACTTTTTGGCATCCTTCTACATTTCGATACAGGAATAGTCTCGGCCGAGATTATACATGGAGCTGCGAAACCTTTTCGAGTGGTTTCCTAGATTTTCCTTGAATCTACAACGTCGCTCTTATCACCCTTTATTTAATGCTGCTATCTTTCGAAACAAACATTGAAGCTTTATTTTTACATCTAGGATTCTTATTCAAAACATTTCTCTTCCAATTATTCTCTATGTTCTCAGCTAGTTCTTAGAGTAAAGTTTTATAAAACTGCTTTGAGCAGCTTACTCATGATATTTGAACAAACTCATGTCGTTGCAACTTAAATTCAAAATTTTTTACAAACCTCTCCTAGTCTGCTGCTTTTGTTGCCACAAAAGTCTGCTTAAGGCATCCGCTTTTTTCAATTCTTACCCCACTGTGCTTTCAATAATTTTTTTTCGAGACTAAATTAAATTTTTGATGAGCAACCATCCACCATTTAAGCATCAATGCACACATCGCTAACTATCATCACCTGCGTATCTCTCGCTTAAAGAACACTTACTTCCTTTTTAGTACGTTGCATCTCTAAAGTATTATGAACTTCTGCCACCTTTTTACCTGATAGTACCAACTACAAGAGAGTGCAACACAGATAATCTTCTACTTGGATTCACCTCTTTTCATAACTACTCTGCCCTGAGAGGTACATTACGAGTATATCCGTGGCGCGCACAGAAAATCATCCACGCGATCTCTTACTCTTTTATGAGTAAAAAAAAAAGAAGGAAAAATGGAAAAGAAAACCTGCAACAACAGCAACTAATCTAATTAATCCCACCTGGATAGAGCTATAAAAAATCAATTCCAAACCAAATCCGCATATGACTCTCGACTTTACTGCATAATTTCACTCTGCAGCCAGCACCTTGAGGCTACAGCGCTTTCTGTTGCGTTGCAGCACTATGCCTTCCACTTCCACTGTAGCCAAGTGTAACAGAACGCTATTTACGGCCCAAAGGTGAGCGTGCATCCATGCGGCGAAAGGAGTTATGAATGTGTTCACTCTTCACTTTAGTCCAAGTACCGTAGCAGGTTGAAGTTGAAACTATTTCGCTATTCACATCCAGGTTGTTACTGGAGTGTGGTACCTCATCTATGTGCTGTTCTATATGGCCATGGTGAACCACACCCGGGGTATGAAAAACCTGTTGCCAATACACGGGACTGCATTGCCTGCATTCGTGAAGTAATTTGCGCTCGTGTTCTGATTCTGATGTCAGCCAAAGAAAACAGATACATCGGCTAGAGAGAATGAGTTCGCTGCCGGGTTAATTTGATCGCGCGCAACGATCGATTTGATTTGAGGGGAAGAGGTATCTAACCTACTCTACACCACGGCAGTGTGTGGAGGTTCATTATTGTATCTATATACTGCAAGCAGGCCAATGATTGCAGGTGAAATTCATACTCACAACAGAGCGAAGCTAAATTGGATAATAGGCGCATTTCTTTTGCAGCAAGCAATCAGATGACTGGTAGTCACTTCATCTTTTGTGCCCGTTAGTACTATATCACTTTGTTGTCAGTGGTCTTTGATTGTGATATGGCTTTGGTGAAATACTTTCTGACGCAAACCGGTGGAAGTTAGTTGCTTGCGCTGAGGGCATTATAGTCAAGTTGATGTAAAATTTGAAATGGTTTTAAGAAGGGAGACTTGTGGCCAATTTTGACGACTGTCACTTCCTTCTGGATCAGGTTTAAGAAAGTCTATTAATTCCTTGCATTTCCAGAAACATTTTGGACAAAGATGGAAAGGTTTAATTCTGTTGAACCACATCGTAACCAACTTCTTTCAGTTTGGAAGCGAAATAGTAGTAGGCCGGTGAACTTCATTAACGGCCAAAGTCATGATTCTCAAAATGTAGTGACGTCTCATGCTGTTTGTGCATTAAAGTTGAGCTCAAGGACTCATTAGATTATGATGACATCCGTATCGGTGTATCACTTTATTTTTTCACAAGGACTTCATCTAAAGCTGTCTTCACAATTCGATGTCAGCTAACACTAAGAATGGGTTTCCGGTTACGAGTAAACTGAGGGCGTTTATCCCTTTACGAAAGGGATCAGTCGGGATCCTATACTTTTTTAGTTAAAACTGCAACAGAGTTCTCAGTTTTATAACAGTAGTGTTTTCGGCAAGACATGGACATGACACTCTAATGACACTCTAAGGAACAGTATGTCTCGGCTGCAGGGAAGCTGTATCTAGCATGCTTGGCTCTGCTCTAGGTGCATGGATGAAATTTATTTCATGGGAAGCACTATCAAAGCTTTTTTTTTAGATGAATTTTGGTACAATCCTTTGACTGCCATCTGTAACGATTGCACCAGAACTTTAATTGCTGGAAATTTAAAGCTTACTTTCTTCGTGTTCTGGACTGCCTATGGCCAGCATTTGAGCTAGGAAACCAGTCAAGGGTTTGGTATTGGTGTCTACTTGGACGGCTTCACTTCTAGTTAGGCAAACATGTATCTGACTTTAAGCGGATACTACATGCTATGAACTGTATTGTGAGGAACAGTTAGAAGTGACAAATCTTCTGCAATGATATACAGACAGCGCTTAGTACTTTGCTCAACCCTGCAACTACTTCCAAAGTAGTTCTGAATTCGATCGAAAGGCTGAACTCACAATAAATCTTTTTTGGGTCGCAGGTCACAATGGAATTGCGAGAAAAGAAATCTCCGATGAATTTTCTGCACAAGGACGAAGCAAGCACTTCTCAGGTCTGGGCTTGCATTGAAGGTTGACTCTTCAGGATGTAGACAGACTTAGCAAATGCTTCCCGATGTTAGTCAACAGAAAAGACTGTACACAAGTTGTTCCCTGGTAGATCAATGGATCATTATTCAGCGTAAGTGCTTCAGCGGAGTGTTTCTTACCACGAGAAAAAAGTGCTTGAGGTCTGTTATTACCTGCAGTTTTGCTCCCACAGTAGCTGTAAATATAATTGTGCACACTTCTCGTTCAATTCAGATTTCTGGAATCTGTAGACGTACAGCTTGGAGTGTACAAAACTTAATGAGAACGTTCAGGTTCACAGATTTCTGGCATCGGATATACGACACACACGTCGTATATACGTTTTCATGATTTTGAAATGTTGATGTTTTTCAGATGTGACCACAAAGATACTAGAAATCCGATGTCGTATATTCTCACTTCCACACTTCCTCGACCCCACTGTTCTGTGTTCCTGTGATGATGAATCGACAGGGCTTCTGTCCAGGTGGTGCCGCTTATAATTTCCAGTTTAAGTGCAGTTCAAGTTTTATTTCGTTCAACATTTCATCGATATTCAGCTGAAGTTGGCGTGCTAAATATAAATTCTTTGATAAGAAAACATAATAACTTTGGCATTTTAATTGCTCTTTCATTTTGTTTCACAAACATCAGCATCCAGAGAGGGGACTCCAACTTTGTTGCCATCTCAAGATGCGATAAATGTTTAGTGCTTCCTCATAAAATGTCTTTTATTCCCTGAATCCGAGCAGGCTATCTGCTCTTCTTAGCCATCGTGACATTTTCTGTTTGGAAAATGCACCTGCTGAGCGCCAATCTACTGCGGTGGCTTCTGTTTTTTTTTCGACTTACTTCATGAATCAAGAGCAGACAAGGAGAACAGGAAACTTGTATAAAACATTAGGAACGTCGTCGTCCCAACGAAAAATGTGGTTTAAAGGTAGGAAAAGAAATCCTCCTTATCATGCTAGGGATACTTAATTGAGTGTACAACCCAGCTTATCTAAATTTTAATCGATTTCTCTGAGGTTTTAATTGTTTTTTTTTTTCCGCCTGTTCGACACAAGTTGAATGATGTTTTTTTTTATTGATTGGGTGCGGTCACGGAGGGCACAAGAAGGACATCGCCATTGGACAGGTATGAATATTCACAAGGATTGATTTAAAAAAAAAAAATAAAAATCGAAAGATTTCCTTTTTCTTAGTTTTTATCAGAGATTTTGGGTTAAACTTACGTCCCATATTAAAATGGAAAGAAACTCAATTAATCATAATGAAAGGGAAAGGGGTCGAGAGAAAAGTCCTTAAGGAGAGGAAAATTGGGATCGAGAGATTAAGTCTGATGGTGGCATTGATTAGGGTTAGTTTCACATAATTTATCAGCTATGGGATTGAGTGTAGGGCGATGTAATGGGGCTAAAGTTTATTTTATGTTTGTCTTCATTAAGCATTAAGGGTTTGTTGAGTCTTGTGGCAGGGGGGTCTTTCCTTTGAAACAATTTTAGAGTTTGTAAGTTGGGCAATTTTAAGGTTCATTTATTAGAGATGTTTTATAATTATTGGTTTACATAATATTTAAGGGTGTTGTCGGAGGTTTCTATCTTACGAGTAATTTATTTTTTAAACAACTTTGTCAGTTCGGTTGTAATTTTGTATGTACATTATTCTATATATTTCGAAATATGATTTTCTTCTGCTTTCTGGATCATTTTCTCAAGACTTTTAATAATAACTTCCACTAGTTCAATCATTCGAAGCTAGGGGGTGCTACAGAAATCATCTTTACTGTGTCATCTAGATGAAGTTTCCAGATATTCTCCACTCTGTTCCATAATGCTGCAATCACAATTGACCGCGAGAACCTTTGCCGATAGGGTGTTCCTACAGCTCTTCAGAAGTCCTATAACAGTGGCAACATTGCCATCAAGATTTCAGAAACGCCGCGACTGGTGTACTAAGTTTCACTCAAACAACCTGCCAGAAGCCTGGTTTGAAAAAATAAAACGAGAGGCGCTCACGCTCTACGAGCATAAAAGGAGACATGATAAATGCATACTCGAACGAAAAAAAAGGAGCATGAGAAGTGCGAGATCGAGGAGACGCAGATGGCCTAGGAGCTGAGCTGTTCAAAGTAACCGTAGATGACCTGGTAGAGTACATGCACCAACTCATCTGTAACAAATGGTCCAACATGCATGCCCGATGAATGGAACTTTATCACCATCTGTTCAATCCATAAACAAGGAAAACGCCTTACCAGTGCCAATTACAGGGGCTTAAGCCTACTCAATGTCACTTATTAGTTGGTGAAATGTTGAAACACCTGAAACGATATGTTGACGATCTGCATGGGAATTACCAGTCCCGTTTTATGCAAATCCTGGAGAAGACCCAAGCATTCCAAATCGATACCCACGATGAATAGATATGAGCTATTTGGCGCCATGTTTAGTTTTGGTATTCCTGCGAAACACATCCGCTTATATAGGATCACGATGGAGTACGCGCGCTGCGCCATCAAAGTAGGAAAAGACCCGAAACCTTGAAAACCACCAGAGGTTTCTTCAATCTGGTACTGACCAAATTCCTAGGTCAACACTACAGGTATTATTTTCCACAAATAAGTACAACTGCTGGGTTATGCAGTTACGAACGAAGTGGTCACTAATACCTTTGCAAATATTGTATGTATGAAAAAGCCATCGAAGGAAGACGATGGAACGACGGAAGTAAACAGTACTGCGCAATCATAACGCTGGATGTTAAAAACGCCTTCAACACCGCAAACTATAGCAACATTCTGCGAGCACTTACCGCTAAGAGAGTACCGGACTACCTGCAGAAAATAATGTTGGACTATTTTAGAAATAGAATACTGCACTATTGCGCCCACGACGGAATGAGGCAGTATAACGCCACGGGCGGTGTCCCCCAAGGCTCCGTACTAGGTCCACTACTGTGGAATTTAATGTACGACGACGTCCTTAGACTTCGAATCCCGAGGTCCTCGAAAATAATTGTGACATGACACAGCGATCGTTGTAGTGACCAAATTGCTTGACGAGTTGGAGCATGACTGTAATGAAACTACCAGGATGACACAGGACTGGCTAGTAAGCATGGACCTAAAACTAGCAGAGGAAAAAACCGAAGTAGTGCTCATCAGCAGCAGATGAGTTATGGAGACTATAAGAGTAACCGTGGGTGATCACGTTGTAGTTTCCAAAACAGAGCTGAAGTACCTTGGCGTTAGATGCAAGGTCAATTTTTAAGCAACATCTGCAGCACGCAGCTAAGAAGGCAGTAAGAATATTGGCTGCCCTGGCAATGATCATGTCAAATATTGGAGAACATTAACAGAAGAAGAGACTGCTCTTAGCAAGAGTTGCGACGTCGATGATGCTTTACGGCTCCTAAATATGGGCAAGTGCCATGAAGATGAAATCATACAGAAGGAAGACGTAGGGGGTCTGCAGAACCAATACCTCGAGAGTATGCAGCGCCTTTCGAACAACCTCCTACGACGCGGCATGCATTGTTGCTGGAATGGTGCCAATAGATCTTCTCGTTAAAGAAGCCGAACGGAAATATCGTGCCAACAGGATAGTGGTGTCAACAGCGACGAGTCGAAGTGACACCGAAGTATGGCCAAGATCAAGCCTCGAAGAATAGCAAGCAGAGATGGAACTTTTCTGACATAGATTGATCCCCAATATAGACCCTTGGATCAACAGGAGGCATAGAGAGCTGAACTTCTATCTGACACGAATGTTTACTGGTCATGGATGTTTCAAAGCCTACCTCCATAGATTTGGATACGAAGATGACGAGATGACGAGCACGCAAGAAGCTTGGGAAGCGAAACTGTGGCTACCATAATGAAAGAACATCGAAGACAGGAGCGACAGAGAAACGTCGCGCAGACGGCTGGCAACGGGGACAAACGAGCCGAGTACGTGAGGTTGAAGTCCTCCTCGCGATGAAATGCTTGGACCAGGGGTATGGTATGAGGTTAGGTGGGTTTAGTGGGGGGAAATCCCACACTGTTATTGAGTAGCTCTTAGCTAAAACGATGGACAACTCCAACTTCTGGGTATTGAAGGAATTTATCTACCTAGGCTCTGCTATTAATTCTGGTAACGATATTAAGCGTAGACTAACAGACATTGTGTAGTAAGCACCTATCAAGATGCACCAAGTAAATGCTATACGAAACCCTTATCATCACCGTTTTGCTGTATGGTGCAAAAGCATGGACTTTGTCAAAAGCAGACGGATGTGCCCGAGTGTGTGGGCGTCGTCGCGTAGTGGTTAGTGTGTCGGATCACTACGCAAGAGTGTGTCGAATCCAAGTTCGAATCCCAGAAACACCAAACAAGTTTTTTCACGATCCCACCTCTCGCGAACGTCTGACAAACATCCGAGAGTATTGTTGTCACGAGAAAGCTTCTCAAAACAAATTGCCGTTCGGATACGGTACTAAACTGTAGGTCCCTTCCATTCGTGTGAAAAATATAACGCACACAACACAAGTGGTTGCGAGAAGCTAGGCCCTGGCACTTAAAGAGCTGTTGCGTCAAATATTTTTTCTTTTTTTTAGACGGAAGTGCACTTGGAGTTTTCCAGAGAAAAACCCTACGTTCGATTTACGATCCCATCTGTATTGAGAAGATGATTCAACCAAGAATTATACGAGCTATACAGCGACATCAACTTAGTCAAGATAAATTTTTGAATTTCTTTTATTCTATGCATCTGTGACTTGAATACTTATCTTCTATCAACTGTTGGCTTTGATCGTCAATTTTATTGGCATGAAAAATAGCTCAACCATTTTAGAATTATATCGTCAGCCATTTAGCCTTACGCTTGAGCTACGCCAAACAATCTCACTGATACTTGAAGGTAAAAGGAGCCAATAGCACTCACACAGGAAACAACTGAATATTTTTTCGAAGGTCAAACTCATTAACATTTTGAATGCTACGAATAATAGCTCCTGATATGTTATAAAGAATCTTTGATTTATCTTCGAACCTTGAGCTCTGGCTGCTTTAGTTGGTTAGTTATTCCACAAATATCTCCCTTCCTGTTGATCTCATGTCAAAAGTGACTGCGACAAAATTAAAGAAGAGAGAATTCTTTACGAAAAATGTTGTAATCATTTTTCTTGTACAAGCAGTTGTTTTCATGTTTGTTTCATCCCCAAGTACTAACGCACTTTTTTCCGTACTATACCAAAACAAACTGAAGCTTGGTTGATATATTCAGGGAGTGCTTGGGAAAGAAGGCTGGAAAGCCTTACTCGGCTATAAGACACTAATTTTTAGAGATGGGCTAAGTCGTGATAACTGTGAACGTGATTTTTGATTCACTGTGAATATAACCTGTGAATGTGCGACATAGACACATATTTTTAGAAGAAAATCTGGGCATGTATTATTCAAATATTTTGCACAAAGTAAGTAAGTAGTTATTCAGTATTTAGAGAAGATAAACTAACTAATTGAATGATTTTAAATATTAAATGATTGCGTTCATTCATTCAGAAAGCGGGGAATGAACCGTGACGTATGAGGTCAGGAGCTTACATTACAAAACAAAACCTTTTCGGGATTTTCGCATTCAAGAATAAACAGTTTCATGAAGTCTGTCATTTTGGAGAATTGCGTACTTACAATTTTCGAAAATTTAAAAGATTCGGCATCCATATATTGTAGAGAATTTTAATGTCTAAAATGTTGGTCCTAACTATTTTTTTCGTACGATGCACTATTTGGGAGATGTTCGCACTCAAAAACTATTAGTATTTTGGCGAACATTTTGGAAGATGAGTAATTCACGATTCACATTTGTTGCGCTAGCTCATTCACAACCAAACTTTTAGAACGGGTGCAATGTGCAGCCAAGCGAATTATGAAATAGAACACACCTTTGTTCATCATGTTTTGCTTCATATCATTCGCTGCTCCTAATTCACTTTTAACCATTCAATTAGCAAATGTGAATTTTCGTTCGCAGTGAAAATTCACAGGTAGAGATTTTTTGCTCATTTTTTAATGAAAACTATAAAAAAGCTCTTGTCAGAATCTCATCTCACTATTACTCATTACACATGTTCCAACTCCGTCCGGTCTCTAGTTGCAATCTATTCAGTTGTTCTTCCATATAAGTTCTATTTTAAGCTAAGAAACATCGATGATGATCCGAAAAATCTGTTTATATTGCCTATCCCTAAAGTAAATTAATCAATTCTAGCACTTAAGCCCAGAAAGCATAAATTATCGCAGCTAAAATTTGCCTTATACTTACATCTCCATGTGTATCTAAGTCCCCAGAACCTCTCACAATGCCAGGTCACTAGACCGAAAAAACATTTTCAGAAATCTATTAACACCTCTCTCCCACTGGAATACACGAAAACCCTCTCAAACCATCATCTTCTTAAGCTCTTAAAACTTATTTTATCCTCAATAAATCCACTTCTAGAATTCTGATGAAAATAAATTATCCCGCCCAATGTGTGTCTACCGTTTCGCCCACTGTGGTGGTGTGTGCTCTTGCTCAGCGCCCTCGTCACAGCGAACGCATTTCTTTTCGCCTACGTGGGTACTCCAATATTTTGCGGTTACAACAGCAGCCCTTATCCGCTTCGGCGAATCGCAATTAATTTACCACCAGGATCTACCTACGTAGGTAACTACTCGCTGCGTGCTGCATACAGTAAATCCTTCGCTCCGCCACTGTGGAAATGAAAAGTAAATAACTCACACTCGAACCGATATCCAATCAAAATAAGTACAAACTGAATCCTAGCTGAATGCGACCACATTTTTATTCGGTTTTTAATCTGACAAACTGGTCTAGGTTTAGGTGACACCGACTCATGGTTGTCCCCATCGGCTCATTTTACTGGCTTTTGACTCGCTGCTCAATGACTCAGTGCAGAGCTTGGTATGCTACTCCACCAGTAGCTAGTACACACATATTTTCAATTCGCAGATACCCTGGCTAATAGATACGAACAGTGCTAATCGAATTGAATGTCCACTCGACAAGATATGCGAATGCAATTGTGGTCGGACATACTGCTGACCAGTTTGTTGCTGGGAAATTGTGTGCGCGGTAAACAAATTTATTGAAATTAATTGGGCGCCCACAGAACGAGGAGACCGGTGTGTGTGTGTTGGCGAGTGGATTGCATTCGATTTAAGGTTGCATGACCTCATAATTTAAGTCACTTTAAAAGCGGAGTGATTTCCACTTAAAGTGATATTATTAAAGCGGAATGAGTGTTGCAATCCGAGCAAATGATTATTAATAAATAATTGTAGGGATATGTGGTACACATTCCGCAGACCAGTCTCTAGATGACTGCAGTTGCAGTTGCACGCTATTAAGACATTACCCGGGTATCAGATTCGTTTTTTTTATGAATTAGGGCGTTCCAATGTATCTTTATTAGGAAAGGTAGATTTTAATGCTTTCCTGTCCGCGAATTTTAACGTTTTTTATTCATTTAGACGGTGAGAATTTACTCCCTTGTATAAATTTGTGTGCGCTGTCGAGGTCGTTAAGAATTCTGCCACTTTTGTATGAGTTGCTTTACTCTACATCTGCAGTGAAAGCCTCTCAACTGGTGGTGCAAGGTACTTGATGTGGATGTGGATATTTGCATAATAAGACAGGTTTTTAGTCAGATTAAATTATTCGTAAGATAATTGCTTGTACAACGCAGATGTGTAGATACGTACTACATACACATGTGAAACTATATGAAAGTGAAGTGAAATCTGTTGATGTAGAACAAAATAAAATAAACGAAACTACTTAGTGGCAAAACGACTCAAAGACTCTTCAGATCAGGGCATGGCTGGTCATGAGTTTTACATGAGCTAGCCACCACAAAACTGGGATGAGAGAAGTAACAACGGATTCTAGTTAGACAAAGTAATAACCCCCATCTTGACCGCTTTTAATTTGATACTCAAGAAAGTGCCACATGCCTGCTCAATTCGGTTGGCATAGTGCCCAGTTGTGGACAACTTTTAGGTACAATTTGCTCGAGAGAAGGGCCTCCTCTAAGAAAGGTAAACAAGATTAAAATACAGTCTAGGGTTTCAACCAAAGTTCCCTAGTTTCACCTCCGTCTCCGCTTTCATCAAGTTCAGTCCATTTCATTGTCTAGAACTCTAAAAGGCTATAGTCGACTTCGGGATCCGGAATAAACTAAACCAGCTGGACCGCATATAAAGTGGAAGTGGAAAGTGCTGTGCAATTTGGAAATAATTCCTCCGAGGAATTCCAAACGTCCATTGGATTGAATAGTACGATAGTACGCAGGACTGGGATACGCAGACGATATTGGCATTCTAGTGTCATTCTAGAGGCTTTTGCGGCAATTGAAGACCAGGAAAAACGAGTTGGTCTAGCCTTGGCCCAAGACTAAAGCTCACTGTTGTTAAAGAATTCTCCCAGACTCTGCTAGTGTCTTTCAAGCGGAGTTTCTCGCGATTCGGGAAGCCTGCCGCATGCTAAAAATCTCCCAACGTCCAACCTAAATATAGGTATCTTTTCTGAGAGCCAAGCCGCAATCAAGGCAATTGATTCGGTTACCAACGGCGCACTTAGCGCTAATTTGGTTCTTTTCCGAACCACCACTTTACCTACCTACAGTTAAAGAATTCATCTTCCTCGTAATAAGCATGAACTTCACAAACGACACCCTTTCACCCATAGAGATCCGAGACCACTGACCACAGGAAACCGCTACTACTACGGTTTGGCAAAAATATTGCGCTCTTTCGAGAGAAAAATCTTTCGTCGAATCATTTAGTCCTGAGTGCAAGGAGTGTGAATGGAGGAGAAGATGCAATCGCGAACTTCATTAGACATACCTAAATTTTGATGAAGCCCAAAAAGCCAATCCTCGATGAGTACATTTTTTCGGTCACATCGACCAAATGGATAACAATTCGCTAGGCAAGAGGATCTTCGAATCCCAGGTCCAGGTTTGAGACGACCACTGAGACAGAGCCTATGTAAAGACCAAACGATAGCTCATGTCATCAAGACAAAGCCTATGTAAAGACCAAATGATAGCTGATGTCAGATAGCTTTTTTTAGAGAATTGGAAGCGAACGATGAGTATCGAAGGTTGGAATATCTCAGACGGAGGCATTTCACGGGATAAGTAAGAAAGTATTGTTTCGTCGTTATTCTCATAGGTTTTTCGTGGAACTCTACTCTACGGAGAAGAGAGGAGGATCCACCTCGCGAAAGTGACGATAAGGTTAAGAATTGTAATGTTAATGGAAATGTATATTCGAAATGCTAACGGGTAATGCGACTTATGTAGCTTCTTCTTGGACTCTCACTATTCGAATTGAGGACAACCACCTAATTTCATGTCTCAATTCCAATGCAAACGCAAACCTTCAAGGACAAATCTACTGCAAACCCAACCCTTTTCTTTGAATTAAAGTCTATTTACTCAGCGGAACACTAAATCAATCAAAAGTTTGAGCCTAATTCATGCCCCCAAGTGCCTAACCACGCTTATATATCCTACTCCTGTTATCACAGATACACCCTGTATATACCCTTCAAAGTTTATTTTTCAATTAGAAAATGTTAAGTATTTAAAAATGTCTTAACCATAATCCTCGTCAAATAAAACTCTTGGGAAAAGTAAAATATTTATTACTCTCCCGTAAACCTTGGTCACCCGGCTATACCCGCTCTGCGAGTAAATTTCTGTCACTTTCAACCTTTTTATCTCATTTTTATCACTCTACCAGAACTTTTTATGTCGCATACACCAGTGTTTTTTTTTTTTTTGATACATAAAAATCCCTCAAAAAGCGGACTAATCCCTCACGGAGACGACGTAGACAACGAAAACGACGAAGAATCCGCCGTCGAGGGTGTGAGAGTATTTGTTGTTTTTCAAAATCTCCAAAAAAACACACGACAAGAGGATGTCCCGCAACAGAGAGGTTTTATTGTTTTCATCCCGATTGAGTTCATATACAGCATCTTCAAGTGGCTCGTCAAACGCACTCACTCTCCGCTCCGGTCGCTTGTACTTCAGCCATTTTTCAAGTGTTTACATCCATCCGCCAACTACTGCGTCGTACGAGTATGTGTGTGGGAATTATCTTTCCCGAGATATAATCAATGTTATGTTGACATTTTTATGAAGACGCCATGCATGTTAATGCATCTCAATCGTGGATAAAATAGGGTTACCCCAAGTGGATTTTCATTGTGCTGATTCGAAAGCTGATAAATTCCAAGTCCCGAAAAAAATAAATATTTACTTAGGTCTGTGGCCCCTTGCCACTCTGTGTGGTCACTGAGCTGTTGAGTTGTGAAATTCAATTCGCTTGCTCTCCTCATATTGATCTGGGTGCCTGCCTTCGCCCACTATTCATTCGGATTCGTACGAATGATAAGTCCGGTTTCGACTTACCCCTTCAATTGGATCCCGCCAAACTAATAAACATTTTTTATTGCTGATGTTACGAGTAGATGAAAAATTAATTTTTTCTCAGAATTAATTACAGCAATGACATACGAGATGTCAGCGGATGGCCCAACCACAGTCAGCAGCGTCAGCAGCGACACATTGAACCAATTCTGATGAAAACCGAATCCGATTCGGTTTTGCAATCAGAAGCGTGTTTGATTTGACGAATGACTATATCGTCAGTCAAAGACCTCGTCACTGCGCTGACAACACAGTTTAGTAGTCAATTTTTTTTTTTTTGCTGGATACAATAAAGCTTCCGGTCAAATCCAATTCCAATGAACTCATCACTCGATTTGTGAATGTGTCTCATATTTTTGTTTACATTGAAAGCAGAGCTTAGATTGGAATCATATGGTACGAGTAGATACTTCAAAGCACGTTTACTGGCACAAACAGAGAACAAGAGAAACAGATACAAATTCGCAATTGGGTGGCCCACCCAGTATGGCTGGGGGGTTCTACGAGTATCAGTCGACGGTCCTACTATTTGGATAGTCCCACTTGTGCGAGTTTCGATGGAAGTGTTGGCACGTTCGTTGCCTATAGTGGTGGAGGCACCTATTTTTTGTTCGCGCTGCAAACAATGATATCGAACCACGCACACACCATGTGCATTTGTTGATAACACAAACAAAATCGAAAAACCATTCAATTGTTTGGAAACACAAAATAATTATGTGGGGCGGGTATTGCACCGCAATTAGGCTTTCGAAAAACCACTCCATATTTAGATTTCCATTAAATTTGTGGCTTTTTCGAGTGATGTGGTCACACGAGTATAATGCGATTGAAGTGGTATTTCGCACACATTAACACCTTGTTAAAGATGTTAGTTGCAATACTGTTTTAAGGCTTGCAACTATGCTGTCCTATTAAATTTAGAATCTTTCGTTTGTAGGGAGTTAAATAGAAGTTGTACTTGAGTCCTGAATTTGCATATAAACCTCAAGGTTCAAGCAACCCCATGCACTATTATTGATACTTTTTGTATTTGAGGGCAAAACATCAACCGTAGAACTGAATTTTCTTCTATTCATAACTTGAGTAAGAACATTAACCTCAATTTAGTAAATCATACCATCTAATCCTATTCAAAGCCTAAGTTACGTCCCATGAATCACAAGACAGCGTTGCGATATCGCGATTCATAGATGAAAATGTTAGCTCAATAAAAGATAACAATCTGAAATATTAACATAATGGTGATCTTTTAGAGAAAGTCTCAAGCTATCGATGTCACAACTAAATATGGAAACAAGTAGACGTCTTTATCAAGTAATCGATACTTTTTAAGAAGTTGTTATATTCCAAAATGAGACAAGTAACGAAGTTTGGTGACTTCTGATTATATTTCTTTGTATTAAAGACAAATTCAAATTCGAGGCGGTACGATTGGTGTGCAACATAAATCGATTTGAAAGTAACAAATTGGGATCGATCTCTATGTTGGAATATATCTAGCCGATTTTTCAGAAGATTTCTTTACACACTGCGCCAGATATGAGTATGGTAGAAATCATGCCGACTTGTGAGTAGTCTCTGCGTAAGCTTAAGTTGAAACACTATGACTCTGGAATGGCATTACTTATTACTACTTTTGTGTGGGGTATAGCAAAAAAGTACGAATAGTCCAGTTCGACCTTACCATTTGCAAGTTATTGAGTGAGAATCGAGAGTTTTTCCTAAGCGTCCATTCCATATTTTTAAGAAAATAATATTTTTAGCAAAAATCTTTTGCAATCTTCCATGGTGAATTTAATCATCAGAATGTAAAGAGTTATTTATTTCGAGGTTGGGATTTCACATCCCTGCCATATGACATCTGTCAAATCCACCTGTCATCCATAGTGACAGGTAGTCAGCTCTTGCCACCGTTTAATGCACTGAAATTGTTGCATTTTACTACAAAAATAACAGTTTTGTAATGTATGTATGTGTATCTGTAAATTGACGTCGATATTTCGAATAAAATTTTCTTTAGTGATGAGACCCATTTATCGCTCGGCGGCTATGTAAAGAAACAAAATTGAAGAATTCGGGGCTCTGAGAATCCAAATGTGATCGTTGAGAGACCATTGCATCCATCACGGGTTTGGTGCGCGCTGTGGACCGGCCGGCGCCACTGTTACGGTAAATTCTCTGCACTATTGCCAAATGATAACCAACTTTATTTGGTATTGATGTGAGCGACATGTGGTTCCAACAGGACGGGACTACGTGCTATACAACACAGTCAAATTTGGCTCAATTGGGCGAAAAGTTCCCCGGGCTTTATTTATGTGGGGCTATGTTAATGGTCGTGTCTATGCAAACAATCCCAAAACTTTGAAGTACTTAGAAACCAATAGTTATGGCCGCAATATCTTCAGAAATGTGCCGAAAAGTCATAGAAAATTACCTTAGGAGAATCGAAGTTTGTAAAAACTCCTGCGGGGACCATTTAACCGATGTTCTATTCCGTAAATAATGGCGTAGTCCAAAGTTTAAAACAGTAAACAAATTCCATTGAAATCTTTAGTACTTTTTATTTAAATTAAAATCCTAAAGCACAAAATGAATAACCCTGTATAATAGAATGTGGTTGGTGGGGAATGTTCCAAAATGAATAGTAGTAATATCTCGGCGTAAAATTATTCCTCCCTTTTGTAACAGTTTAAGTAACTTTTTTATCATCCACAGTTACCGAAGACTGAGTATAGCAGATTTTGACTATCGTGTAACGGATGGCGAAAAAAGGTGGAAGTATACACTAATTTTTTCTGAACCCCAATCCGCGACTAAATCAGTAGTGCCAAACTTCAAAATTCAAAATACGACATTATTTTTTTTTTGGTAAAAATTAACCAAACATTATATACAGTTACAAAGAAACACGGCTAGTTTAGATCTCTATAGCCATTTTGCGGCCTTCTTTTGATTATTTTAAAAAATAAACTGCACTGTGTCATATTTCTCACATCATTGCGCAATATTGTTTTCCGGTAAACAGCAATTTGAAATATGTACATGTCTTTTGGTGGTTCGGTCAAACCAATCCTTTCAATAATGTTTGGCTAATTTAAATAATAAAAGAATTAACGACAATAGCCTTGTTTCTTTATTCGGGAAAAGTTTGCATGCTACGAGTAAACAAGAACAACAACTAACTGGGTACACAGTTTCAGTAACTTTCGATATTATCCACAGTTATCACTTACTGGATAAAGTACATTTGGACTATCGGGCAATAGATGGACCAATAAAGTATTTATTAAAGGAATGTTGGCAGACAAGCAGAAAACGTATTTCATATCTTTAATTAAATATTCTACTCAATGTAAAATAATTGGGTGATTAATTTAACAAGAGAAATACTAAATTGTTTTGCACTACAATTCGCTACTAAATCAAATTACAAAATAATAATCCGATATCGATTTTTTATGAAACTTGACTGAACTTTATATAAAGTTACAAAGAAACACGGCTAATGTTGCAGTAACCTACCGGCTTTGAGAGTTCCTCCTCTATTTTAACCACGATTTTATTTATTCTGAACTTGTCCCCGAAAACAGAATGCTATTGAAGTTGCAGACTTTACCCTTTTGATATGACTGGAAATAATTTAGTTCAAAAGCCTTTACCGAAAGCTAGGGTAAGGTGAAAAGTTCTCTGCCTGACGCAGAGATGGCGTTCCAATCAGCAAAAATTTATGTTTCCTGCCTGGGTGCACTTCCCATTAGTTCGTATGACAAGTTTCAACTTGTTCTCTCAAGTAGTTTCTTTACACGAATTTTTGCAGTAGACGTCTTGCGTGTTTTTCGTTAAAATGGAAAAAGTTGAATATAGTGCTAAAATTCTTCGTTTTGGATGGGTTAACCCCTAAGGAAATGCTCCTTCCATGTCAACCGTTAAAAAGTGGGCTGCTGAATTTAAACGTGGTCACACGTCCCTACCATCGAAAAAGTGAATGATATCGTGTTGGACGATAGGCGAGTGAAGGTGAGTGAGATAGCTGAGGCTGTCTGTATATCGGAAGAGGGTGCGAAACATCTTGCACAAAAACTTAGGGATGCGAAAGCCCTGCGCAAGATGGGTGCCGCATTTGCTGAAAGACAGAACAATTACAGGCGAATATTACTCCAACCTTCTTTACCAGCTGGATGCCAAAATTTGCGAGAAGAGGCCTGGCTTGAAGAAGAAAAAAAATCATCTTTCACCAGGACAATGCACCTGTACACAAGTGTGCGTTGACGATGAGAAAACTGCGGGATTTGGGGTACGATCTGCTCGGCCATCCCCCTTATTCACCTGATTTAGCACCCTCAGACTTCCATCTGTTCTCAAACTTGAAGAAATTTGTTTCTGGGAAGTGCTTCGCATTCAATGCAGAAATTGAGAGGGCCGCAGATGAATATTTTCACTGCCTTCCAGATTCTCACTTCCGAGAAGGAATACTGATCTTGGAGAAACGCTGGACCAAGTGTGTTGAAGTCAAGGGAGATTATGTAGAAAAATAAAATCATTTTTTAACTGAAAATCGCAGTCTTTCATTGCAGGCCGAGAACTTTTCACCTTGCCCTCGTACCATCTTTACTATAAAATGTTGTTGAAAGTGCAAAGCTATCCGAATTGATCCCAAAATGCCTTTATCTCAGCAGCCTGAACTGAGACTCTTCTCCATTCAGGCCTAATTCTATTTTGAACCCAATTCTTTTGAAAGATTTCAACATCTAATCGAATCCTAGGTGTATGGCCTCTAAATAATTACCTTACCATTAAATGGCCACTCAAGAATGGTATCATCTATTCTCCACTTGAATCTTCGACCGTAGAGGTACGAGTACAAGTCTTTTACAGCTTTAGGTTAGGTCAGGGTGGCACCTGTGTACGGCACACTTAGCCTAAAGGAGGTAAATTGTTATTAGCTTTGCCGCGAGTCTTTAAAAAAAATGTTTGTTGTCACATATTACAAAAAGTAGGACAAATCAGATTTCTTAAAAGTAGCACAAAGTACCAAGAAACAAACTCACTTTTCGACTCGGATAAGTACTCCTCTGATAAGATCTTGTTTTAGTTATGTATCGCACAAATATTGGACTTTTCTTTATGAAGAACTTGCTTCGGATGTATGCCTAATTTTTTAAAGTTTAGCAGAGAGTAAACCCCAATACGTGGTTAAGTCGTCGAAGAGAAGAACCCCGAGACAGAGCAAAGTAATCTTCTTTTGGAATGTATTGGACAGGTACAAAAGAAATAGAAGATCGTTTTCTTCTCCTCCTCATCCCTGCAGTTCCTGCAGAAAATGTTTGGAAAGAGGCCCAGCTCAACCTTTTAGAGTGTAGACGTATTATATAGTTTTTGATCTAGTTTAGATCAGATCTGTTTAGAGACCTGAGACTTCGTGAGAATCTCCGTGATTATCTTTACTGAGTGCACCTTCTTCTTCTTCTTGTCATCCTCTCCTCCTTATGTGGAACATAGGCCTACACGATACTTCTGAACCTGACTCTATTTGGTGCTTCTTTTGGTGCTTCTCATACGTAAATGTTTACATGTAGCGAGAGCCATACCTACTCATAAGTGTTGACTTTCCGTTAAAATTCTGAAGGTGGTACCTTTTTTTGACGAGCTCATTAGCCTTGTAGTTTGCCGGAATTGCAGCTTTAACTAGCGCAATATGCTACGTTTCCGTCTCACGTTTTTAATTCGAATTATAATCTTTAAATCGAGTGATTAAATAAGACGTAAGCAAAGTGAAGCTTCTTAAAAGAAGTGGGGCAATGTACAGCCCGAAAGTCATGAAAATCACACTTCTTCACCTTTCTCAACTTCATCTATCAGTAGGTACACACTCTGCCAAAGAACTTGATGTCGAATCTAATGTGCCGTCAATCCGCGTACTTCCGACATAAACTTACTCAGAGAAATCCTTCCCATAATTTCCTGATGAAAGATAATGAAATTTGATAAGTGGCTTTCTCAAAACATTCACTTGCTGCGATTGGAAAATTCAAGGACCTCTATTAGATTTCTGTTAGGATTAGTCTCTCAACTCAACGTTGCTGACGTATCATGCAAATAAAAAACATACAGAAAAGTTACAATCTGTCCAGAACGGATCGTATGATACACTATCCCTTCATCTTTTAACCCATCCCTAATAAAGTGGGCGTGGCGTTGTGGTTCAAATGCAATGAAATGTTTCCACTCAGAGGATGTTCTCTTGATTTTTGAGAGATTTTGGCACATAAGTGACTAAGATTTTTTCTTAGATGAAAGTGGGCGTGGCGGATTCTGGTGAAATATTCGCAATAAGACTTACTCGTAATCATCACCGTAAATAGATTTGAGAAAGAAAAATTGGATTTTGAAAAAAAAAAAACGCCCCCTAAAAGTAGGCGTTGCAATATGCAATGCATGGACGCATTGAAGGGAATGTGAAAGTTTGTATATTTTATTAATGGAAAGTGCATGTTTTTAAAAAGTTCATATTGTTAAATGGCAAGGCAATAACTAACTACCTGTCACTAGAGATGACAAATGGATTTGACAGATGGCTTTATGGCAGGGATGTGAAATCCCAACCTAGAAATGAATAAATAATAATAAAATGAATGCGCACGCATAAATATGAAATCGTATCCATTCCAAAATGCTATTCAAGCGGTACAAATAAACCTATACTATCAAGTAACAAAAGTCAATAAACTAATGAAAAACATTAGAAAAGAAGAGATATCAATCCGCGGTAGATGCAATCATCACTTTGAAGATCCGATTTCCAATGTTTGGGTTTGATGTGTCTCAATTTGAATATTTAAATGTGTTTTTGGTTTAAAATTTCTCGAAAATCGATTGGAAATCCTTTCAAAACAAATTTCATTTTGTGAAACAGTAAAATTAGTAGCTTCTCTTCAGGCTTATTCTACCAAACCGAATGGAGATACATTTCCTAAATTTTCTTATTGATTTGAAATGGAAAAACACATTCGGTTGATGTTGTATCACTTTTCTATTCAAATTTAACATGAATTCATTGTAGCTACGTATGCGTATGCGTAGAGCGAAAGGAAGTCTAATTAGAATACGAATTCGAATTTGAGTTCAAGTTGTTTTGTTCTACCGTATGATGCATGAATATTCTTCTAGATAATTTGATTCGTATCTTTGCTTTGTTTTCCGATGTACGGATATCAATTTTCGATTCTATTCATCTTGTTTTCGTTATGGTTCGTAGATGTTTCTTTTTTTTTTTTAAATCTTTTCTTTTTTATTTGAATAACAAAGGACGAGAAAATACAAAAATAAATAATTCTGCTACTATGAGCAGAAACAATAGGGATTTTATGCTTTTGGACGTAACACAGAGGTTGAGGATTAAGGTCAAAGACACTCTGGATGGAGTTCTGTTGAACTTTGAAAGCGTACGCCAGTAGGTGCAAACTTGAGGGATTTTCTTTTGGATCGGCACTATACCATCTACAAGTATGGACTTAGGAACTGAATGTGCCTATAATCGAGTGAAGAGATTGCGAGTTATCGAAAGGTATCATAAAATTCTAAAGAATCATGGATCGCTATTTGGCTTCACCTCATAGATGAATCTCTGATGGGTGGCAAAGCTGGTAGGAGTGTTTTCTCGGAAGAGCTAATCCATCACGCCATCCTCAGTATTTCTAGCTGAGATGCTGGCGTCAGCTTCATGAGCTGGATCACCGCAGTTTCCTAGAAGAGCATTCGAAATTCTTCACATTTCCTTGCAGAATTTATAAGTGTGTGTTACCTTCTCGGCTTGGCTTTCTTAACATTTTTTGGAGTTTGAAATGTTCTACAAGAAAGCCCGTTTGTACTCTTAGTCTTAGGTTGTGTAGGCCTTACCTTAGACTTTTTCCAACGAATGTCGTAGACTGACACGACCAGCTAAGCGCCATCAATTTTCACCTCTTCTTTAACTGTATATCAGGCGACATCTGGATATTGAATCCATCACTGCATACACTGATTTCATACCCTCTGAAATCAGTTTCTAAAAAAGTCATCCCGGATCGTACTGTGTGAAACATTCGACCTCGGAATTTACAATCTATGTAGCGTGTGGATCAATGGTACAAACGGCTGATCAATTTTCATCTTTCAAGCAGAAGTGCATCCCAAATCAACATTTTTTAGACAGCCAAGCATCGTTAAAAGCTCTGTTTTAAATCCAAGCTTGTCTGAAACTGTCTGAACACCAAAATCGTTCTCATTTGGATCGCTGAACACGAAGTTATCGAGGGGAAATGAGATTGTAGACGAATTTGAAAGTAAAGCATTAGTCTCTTAAAGCTAGAGCTAAACTTTTGAGAACTCCAAGAAACGCCTACGATAACTCAATGCCTACGCCAAGCCATTTAATCCACCAAACTAGCATACAAGGTGAGGAACTTTTCACCTTGAGTAAGCTAGAGAAGTCATTTAAAGACATGCCGCCTTCGTCATGAAGAACAAGAAACTGGCGGTCACATTTTATGCGACTGGCCAGCTATACCTCGCTGGAGACTTAAAGACTTGTCATTAGATATCTATCTGTAAGAACGATCAATGGGTTCCTCCTACATGACCTTACGCAAGTTCAAATTAATTTCCTGTCTTAGGGAGATTTTTTAGGTCCCAGTGTTATTTGGTTTTTGCAGATCTCATCAGCCCCCTTTATATTAACATTAACATCGTAGACTGCCATAGTTTAGCTCTGTTGGTTTCTTCCTTTGCATTGTATCCCTGGAAGCATGAAGGATTTAGCTTCACTAGTCAGTCTATCGACTTCTTCATTATCCTGCAATCCCACGTTTCCTGGTATCCAGTTTAGGGTAATGTTGTTGATCTTGCGTTGGCTGTTGAGTTTGTCTAGACTAGACACTGGTAACCTAACTTTGTGTCAATTGAGCTCTCTGACATAATTTGGCATGTTTTGCTTCCGTTAGTTTCTATTGGCGTTGAGTTGGAAGATACTCCATAGCACCCCAGTTTGCATGGTTGTCCTAAATTCATTCGTGTACCATGCTCTTTGAAGGTGTATATTGTCCATCCTTCTTATTGCTCAGTTTCGTGTCGAATATTTTTAAGTTAAACCCCGTCTCCGAGAATATCAAAAAGATGTGGCGCTGGGGCACATGATTATTATTATTAGCCGTGTTCTTTTGTAACTTTATATACGGTATAGAAGAGATATGCATATGTATATGATTAAAAAAAAACTATTTGCTTACTTGGGGTTTTATCCGCAGTAAATAGTTGCTTTGGATACATTGTTCGGATGCGTGCTTCAAAGAGAGCACTGGTGAGTTTTTTTTTTTCCTCTCTTGTTGCGTGTGCTCTTGTTGTGGCTTTCCATTCTACTTTGGCAGTAAGAGCCTAAGGCAATATTCTCTTCACGATTTTACTGCAAATCGTTTTTTGTTCTGCTGTAGAAACGCAAAAAAAAACCAAACCTTTTGGTGCTTTATATAGCCACACTTATATAGATACGCCTAGATGCATCGTTTTGCCACCCATCTTCATGATTCCTCTAATCAACTCCATCACAAAGTTAAAAATTGGCTATATCTCCGGTGGAATTCAAACACTGCACCTGTCCAAGTGTCCAGTGGTTCGATTCACTTCGAACATCTTGTAAACATATTTTCAAACAATAAAAAAACCTACTTAACCACTTCTTTAAGTACAAACAAAGTGGGCTGGAAGGGGGAAGCACTATCCACCATGCATCCTCCATCAACTGGCATCCATGTCTCTCAGCAGAAGTACCAGCAGCAGCTGCTGTTGTTGGCATTCTTACTGAAAACCAGCGCTTGTTCCATTTCTTCCCTCATCTTGTTCACTATTTTTTTTTTCTTTTTGTTCACTGAATTCCCAATACGTTGTGTTAATTAATGTTTTTCCCGGGTCCCGGGTGCCAATAGGAACAACACACACAGATCTGAGGCATTCCCTTTGAAATGCATTCCATCCAGCACTCTGGTGTTTGGTGAGAAAATGAGTTTTCCTCTGTGCAAACAGGCAGTGTTTGTTCGCTTTATCGTTTGTTGATGGAACGCACTTAGAGCCTCGCACAAGGGCTCAAATTAAAAGCTAATTAAAGTGGCCAAATCAACCCTCAGATGAACCATTTTTGGCATATTCCAAGAGGAATAGCGACGACCCTCGTCTCGTTTTATTACATCCACCTTCAACCTGTAGATATGACTGAGCTCGGGGTTTCTGGGAACATAAAACAAACAAAACAGGTCGGCGGCGGCGGAACTCACAGATTACCTGGCTGACACAAACAGGTAATGTACCTGATAAATGTCATAAAACACCGAGAGGAACCAAAGGAGGGAGAGCAAGACGCGTAAAGTAAATTGTTGGGCCATCGTCGGTCGGTTTGGATTGGATGGATGGACCTCGTATGTTTACAAATTCAAGCCGCGTGCGGCGTATTCCCGAAGCATGCGGCATTCTTGAGATCTAAGGGCCCCGTCTGTGCATTTGATCGTTATTATGGTATATTGCTCCACCATTACTTTTGGTCTGTTTGCCTTTTGTGTACGTCTGTGTGTGTTGAAAGCATTTATCGCGCAGGAGCGCAAGCATTACCCCGTCATTGTGTTTACACAGAGATGACAGACGAGCAACAGCGACGACGACGTTATCGCCAGGCAAAACACTAAAGAGCGTCATCATCATCATCATCATCATGTTGATCATGATAATGTAGCGTCGCGACCCTTTTTCACAGAGACCAAGAGATGGTTTGATTAATTCCCCGTGATAATATTCATTGTGCCAATGCCGAGGGAGTGCGCTCCAGTTCGGGGTCTCCGTTTTGGGGGCACTTCTTTAATATGCACACATTATGCCAGGTTTATGGATAAATTTTGATCTTGTCAGATGTGGCGGTTTGAATAGTTTTTAGTGGTTCACGTAAATTACATGAAAGATTTGAATCATCCACGGGATGCTTCGCCTGAGAGGTGAAAAAGTCTCAAGTTTGGTTATGAATATTAAGTGGGGCTCTTCTATGCGTCTCATGTGATGCGTGCGGTATGTAGCCTTAAGGCTTGTGATCTTATCGGTGACAACATAATGTTGGAATGACTTTAGTTTCTGGGTTGGAACATTTGGGATCACATTTCGAGGTACAATTTCATACGTACGTGTTATGTACATCAAATTAATTTTGCGTACATTTTGGGGACCTTCAAGGTTATGATTAGTAAAGGTTTAGGAGAGCAATTTGAAAAAATCTTGAAATAATTTAAAAATAAAGAGGTAAGCTGACATTGCCTTACTTTTTGTCGGAAAACTGGGTCGCTTTTAACTACAGACGCGAGCGAAGCGCTCAAAGCGACCAAAATTTCGCATTTTATTACGACTTGAGATCCGCCAGGGACAAAGGAACAAACTATAGCGACCTACTGGGGCTATATCGACCTACTGGGACTTGCAGGAAGTGTTCTGATGCTGGTGATACTAAAACTGGCAGTACTGTTAGTTGTGTATACTGATGACAGCTAATCATCTCCAATAGGAAAGCTATACAATAATGCGTTGAATAGTCATTACGGAACCGTCTTTCAGTCTATTTCTGCACATGCTAGATCAGACAGAACATCTACATGGAATGCTCCTTATTTCCTGTAGTTGCGAGAGTCGTCGGTGGGAAATTAAATCATCACCAATCAGAATAAAATCCGGGAATGTCCTCCACAGAATTATTCCATGGACTGTTTTAGAAAGAAAGTTATCCGACTGTGGTGGAACACTGAATGTCTAAACTGCTGCAACTACAATTTGACGATATTGCAACGAGCTTACATACATACATATGTTAGTTTAACGAAGACGTCTTTAGGGCTTTTCAACATAAATTACGATCACCCAACCTGGAGTAATCATACATGATCATAAAATATCTCTTTTGATTGAGTTCTCCTCGTTAGAGTAGAGAGATTGAAATAATGGATATGTCAATGTAAATCAGCAGAGAAAGTTGCATTTTTATTTGCTGGATGGCATTATTCATATTAAAACTGGAAGCCTAATTATAAAAGATCACCGCCCATCATCAACCATGGTATAATTTCGACTGCTTTCGGCGGACATCCAACTTTGCTCTAGGTATGTGAGAAGCCGACTTGCACAAAGGCTAGCTAAGTTTCGAGCCTTCAACCTTCACCAAATAACCGAAACCACTTCTTCGTTCAGGGCTCTTCAATGTAAAATGATCTAGCCATTAAAACTCAATGCCGAAGATGATCATCAGACTAATTTTAAGCACTCATAAACATGAACCTGATAGGCCGACCATTGTCCTCCATATATTTGCATGTTCAATACGCGTAAATCACTGGTTTCGATTTGGTAGATCCTTGCAGTTAAGAGCCAACCACAATTTCATTAGTCGTCTTATGTCCAGTTGCCTTTTTTGCGATGTTCAATATCTTAGTTCTGAGGGCACTTCAATTTGAAGTTCAGACGAAGAAATATGTTTCTCGCCCTGTAGTAGTTGCCTAGAGAAATCTTTAACCGAAGAAGTGTCTTCTAAACATCATTAACCCTAGTATTGCTAATAAATTCATAGTTGCTTCTTCTGCGTCTCAGAAGTCCGAAACAATTCTATGATCAGTTCCACAATATTTTGAAACTACGAGTATATATCCAAAAATGATGGAAGCTTTAATATAAAATTTATTTTTCTATTTCTAGGTGCCATCACAAGACCTCACTCTAGAGAGCTCCCGAAGACACTATGCCCCCAATAATCCGGACTCAACTTCTGCCGAATCGAGTAGATCGAAAGAGTCAAAAGCCTCTTCGCAATCGGTGCAATATGACCAGCAGTCAACGGAGCCGCAACAAGAAGAACAGCAGCAGAGGCACAACATGCAATTAAAGTTGCTCCAATTCCAACCAAATCTTGTGCATATCCAACCACGACAACAATCTTTACCACCAGCACCTCCGCCACCACCCTATAATCTGGCAACTCAACAACAAACCACAGTGATCATCCGCAAGGATATACTAAGTTTTAATTTCTCCGACATCGAAGTATCGGAGCGCTCATCGATTTTGGACGACATTGAACGGCGGGGCCGTAATGGTGAACTGTTGCACGATCTAAGTCAACGCGCGGTAACGGCAACACCGAAGCCACCGATCACCGAACTCGATGACATTTTCATTAGTGTGAAGACGACGAAAAATTATCACGACACCCGATTGGCGCTGATTATCAAAACGTGGTTTCAATTAGCACGGGATCAGGTGAGTTTAGTTTGGATTAGTTTTAAGTGGGATCTTGTTAGGATGAGGCCATTGATCTTAAAATGCATTTAAGGCTCGCACAATTCATGAAGGAATGATCACAATCCATTAACAATTCCATGCGTAGAATTGCCCTCTCTTTTGACAGTCGCCTTCGACTCGAGACGTGATCAATTTACCTGCACCGATCAGTGATCGCAATCTCGTCGATCGATATGGTGACTGGAAGACAATATGGGGATTCATAGTCTTCTCGATCGTCATCCATTGCATGCCAGACAAACTGTTGCAATTGCAGTTTGCAGACTCTGCCGTGTGCGCAGATAAAATAATTGACAAGCTGTTGCGGCTGCGCAATGGAAAAAGATCACCGTGCTGACAGATGAAGATGACGATGACGATAACAAGTGTTATTGTTGTGTTCAAAATGGAAGCTGCTACCATTTGTGGTGATGAGTGTCGAGGTGATTATTTTTCTTCTCTTTCATGCATACTATCCTTATGTCAATTTGACATATAAGGATGGGAAATCCATTGAAGAAGGAAACTAGTTCGTGTTACGATGAGAGAGCTGATGAACTCTCGCACTTGCTTGCATGCCAAATTGGCATTCGAATGTCTAAGTCTGATTCTATTTTAGATCAATTGTCACTGATTGACAGCTAACAAGAGAGTGTGACATATTTTTACTGGAAAAACTTAGGTGTAAATGACTTGAAATTTACGAGTATGGATATTCTCGTGGCCCCAGCATAAAAATAATGATCTTCGGTGAGAATTTATCGCAACAAATATGGTCGTCCCGTTGAGTTACGTTCGGCGATGATGATGATGATGATGAGTTTTTTTTTTTTTATGGTCAAATCTATTTTGGGTGACATTTCATTCCATCCCTCCTTCTCACTGTCAAGTAAATGTCAACGATTTGACATTGTTTATTCCCAACGATAAAGTTGACTTATCGAAATTTTTGGCAGTAGGCGTAACATATACAAATTCCCATCGGCCGATTAGAATCACAAAAGAATCTTAATTGAGCCATTTTCGAAATGTGTTGTATGCTTTTCCATAAGATTTTCCATTGCTAATAAAGGCCATTAAGAGAAAACAAACTTTGAATGCTAATGCTAAAGATATGGTATTCATAAGCGTTTATTATTTATGGCCTCGCCTGTTGTGTTCAGCGCTGGGATAAACCTATGAATTTGCATTCTGTAAAGTTGGTCGGTCGGTGGTTGTTGTTTTTGTTTCTCCTCGTTTTTGAATGTCAAAAACATAATTAAATGCGGGGAAATAAATCAACGGAAAGGTGTAAAATATGGAAGATGGAATGGGATTTTTATGGATATTTGATGAGGTTTCAACTTCGGCAGAGGACAAACTGGGAGAGAGAAGGAAGGATTATTATTATTTAAAGTTTGGTTGTTTTCAGCGGATTAAACTTTTAAACAGCAGGAGGTGAATGACTATTAACTAATTTTTAATTTTTATTTTTGCGTGTTTCTTTGAGAGATTAATGTGGAAATACTGGTGAATGTGATGTGAGGGGAAGGGAAGGAAGGACGGATGATATATGCGAGCCATTAATTAATACTTTAAACTTAGAATTGTCTTGCAGTTAAATTAATATTCTTTAGCTTTAGGAAGTGGAAAGCCATTTCAGCATATTCGATACAGGGATTTGAATGAGAATAGGTGTATCTTTAGATAGGGTGTAAGAAAACACAGATTCGTATGCTTCCAGTTACAATGGTTTTAGCGGTCGGTTTACCAAACATTGTTCTAAGATAAGGGACTTTGATGAGCATATCAAGTTGACTGAACCCAAGGTTATCTTGGCATGCGATGAGTGCTTTTACCTCAGGACAGAATGGTTCTAGTTATGGCTACGCTTTTTCCACTCATGGAACATTGTCAGTCCAAAGAGTCTTTCTAAGTTTTGAGATGAACCTGAACTGTAAACCTGAATTAAACAGCGACTTAGAATCTGTCCATATTTTGGTTGAAATTACTGTTTTGATAACATATCTGTCACAGTTCTAAGTTGGGTGGAAAACTCCTTGAAAAAATACGTCTAACCTAACTACATCTAAGTTATAAGAAAGTATCTCGAATCTGTGTAAGTTTCTTCTCCAAAACCTGCGACAATTATTCAAAGTACGTAGGTATGGTTGGCTAACTACCTTGATAAAATGGTACTTCACTAGCTGAACTCAGTAAAATAGCAAATACTAATGCGGCCTCCTTCCCTGATCTTCCAAGAGCCATAAAGTTGAGAATATTTCTTAAAAAAAAAAACCCTGGTGATCCTTCTGTTAAACCATGATGGCACACAGAAACAAACATTTAAATGTGCAGATCTAAGTTTACTTCTTTCTCAGTGCGCAATTTGAAAATAAAGTCTTCCGGTCATTTCGGTTGCAAAACTGATTACTATCGACCAAGGACTCAAAAGTCCTAACCATTTCGATGGGCGAATGCTACAATTCCAAAAGCTCATAACTAAGTGATTAATATCGATAAGTTCTCTGAAAAGACTGTCCAGTTGCTTCCCTGCGACGTAAGAGGTCCAACTTTAATTTGAAGGTCCACCTTTTCGCAAGCTGGGAAATATGAACTACGGTAGTCAGCCTCTGTTTCTCTTCCTCCTTTTCCCAAACGCAATTCATATCACCGCGCTCGCAAGTTATATAAAAAGCCAAGGCTTCAATACTTTAAATTCCAAATCTTACAGCTGAGCTATCGTTATTCATTGATGCTTTGAAATAAGTCTTCGGTGCGGTACCACAGTAGTAGTAAAGCAAATACCGCACACATAGAAGAATAAAGTCACAACAAGAGTTACCATTTAGCTACAATCGTAGCAAGCTTCCCTTTTAGAGCTGAAATATTTTCAAAATTTATGCGTTTTTGAATTAGAAAAAGAGGATGATTGTATTTCATTATTCAGTGCTAGATTTACTTAGTACTTAGATTTTATTCGTTTCTCTTTTATGTTCGGGTGGCTGTGGTTGCTGTTCCCCGTCCGGGCTGTCACTGCACAGTTCGGGTCACAAGCGAACACACTACCCACTATACCGTAGCCACCAGTAGTGCTAGGATACACGAAATGCTCTCATTTTCCATAAAGTATAAAACCTGTTACACTATTTGGCCACAGAATACATTTTCTTAGCATTAGCACTGGTCACAATTCAAAAGATATTTATAAACGAGGTCACTCTTTTAGGCATGCGAATCAACCTAAAAAGAATGCATTCCGTATCAGAGCTGCAAGTTCCAGAGGCTCGAGGTACGTAAAATCTGCAGGTTAAGTCAGAGAATCGAGGCATCTGTTCGAAGAAGTGTATCTGAATATAATAAGTTCGTTTAACGTTAGTCAATTGATTCACAAGTTGGCTCGAAGCAATTCCATTAAGAGGCACCCGTGCCTATGTGTGTACATGTCATGAATTGATTCTGCGTTTTGAGATACAGTACCGGGATACACTTCGAGCTTCGAGTTTTAGGGACATATTAGAAAGACATACATCACGAAAGACATGTCGTAGTAAAAGTTCGCCAAAACTACTTTAAGGATTTGTGCATAGGTAACACTGACATTTGAACTCCGATTTGCGAAATTTTACTTTTGTTCAACGTAGTTTTCAGCGATTTCAGGGAGCCTTTTGAAAGCATGATGCATGCTAAGAAAAAAAAGGTTTATAGTTCACCATGCGACATGTCAAATTAAAGCTGAATTTCGAAGGACTCTTAAAATATAAGAACAATGGCATAGGCGATGTCTCCCCTCCTATATCTCTGAAACTACTAATGACAATCTTTATACCAAATGTCGTATGCTTATACACACATACATATGTACATACAAATTAGATTTCATCAAAATGCCTTTAGTGGTTCTCGAGCGACCCATGTAAGACATCGACTTACACACGGTACGGTACAAAAACCGCGCGAGGCTTGACACGCACTTGACGATTTTTACTTGCGCCTATAGGGCATGTATTGGTTTCCTGAAAATGTTCCATCTCGAGATTGTGGTCAAACTTGACATGACTATGATAGAGAAACCCAATAAAGTGGGTCTCTTAATTCTGTCTGTCTGTCTGTCTGTACGCACAACTGTAGCCTAAACGGCTGGGCAGATTTTATTCACACTTCATACCTGGAATCAGAACGGCCAAGGCGAAATCGGAATTTTCATTCTAACCCCAAAATTAACTGTACTTTACTAATGGCCGCTTTTAAAAAGAAATAGATTTTCTCGAAAACGGCTCCAACGATTTTGATCAAATTTGATATTTGAGTTACAAAAAATACGATTAACAGTACTTTGCTTATTAACCCGATTGTGAAAATTCGCTATTTTTCGGCTATGATTCGATCGATTTTGTTCAAAATCAATATTTGAACCGTTTTTGACATATACAAGATTATCGCATACCAATTTTTGGAAAATCTTTGATTTGTTTTTTTTTGTAATAAAAAAAAACTTTAACGATTTAGTTTAGATTTTAAATCTGAGTGATTTGCAATTAAATAACATATATGTATGTATGTATATATAGGTGCAAGTCCGTGCGTGAAACGAAAACAGAAACTATTTTTTGGGAATTAATCGTTATTGGCAAACCCCACAGGTGGACTAGTAGGGATGCAGTTAAGTGGGAGGGTTGTGATCCTTCTACTCCGGATCATAACCTCGCCGTAAGGAAAAAAGAAGAAGAATTGTTATTGTGATTCAAATTTTTGAACAAATATTAAGCGCCTGTAGGTTAAATTTTTTTCCAATTCATTCGGCCATAATTTCCGACAACTCGCTATCACATATACTTTTCAGAGTTCCGTATATAAAGTCCTCAACTCGATTACCGACAGTCGTTCTTGGATGAGTTGTCACATCTTTTTCTTAATAAGTGGGCATTTTACCAAAGGGAATTCTTCGAACATACTAAAACCCAGAGCTGTAATACTCGCTACTCGTTACTTTCCTCTTTCTGTCATATCTGACAAACACACGAATACAACTCATAGCTGTCAATTAATACACGTGACTATTTGCTGTCAAATAGTATTCAATATTTTGAATGCGTGAGAACCCTTTGGATACACTCTATCTACACCTCCTGTCATTGATCGCTCTTGTCATAGTATCAACCGCACCCATCGTTAACATCAAAGAATAGAAATTCTCAATGAATTTGTTTTATCAATTTGTATCGAACACCGGAATCCTTTCACATATGACACCTCCGTTTCCCACACTTTAATTAACTCGCCGAACAGCAGAAACACCGACGGAAGAGGAACTTAACAAATCATTTTTACTATCGGATAATTTAATTAGCAACATGCTGCTATCATTATCCGTCTAAACTAGTTTCCTCGTTCACTAGAGCGCGGCATTTTTCAAAAAAAAAAAAAAAAAAATTACAGAAAAATCCTTTGCTATCCCCCGCGCTCGAGGTCAAAGAAATTTACTTCCAACTTGTTCGGGTGATCGTATAAAATGAAAACGAAACGTCATCTTTCTCCTACCCCTCCCCTCTGTGGAACGTCAGCCGGCTCATTCATATAAAATGAAAAGATATTCGGCGCGGTAATGTCACATTTGTTCCTCTTCTTCATTTTCGTGTTTTAAATTCGGAAATAAATGTTTGTGTCATTAGTTTCGGACCCGCACTTAACCAATGCATTAACGACGACGATACCCCAACTCCGGGCACACGATGTGGATACAATGAGATGAGAATGAGATGACATTGACAAGATCTTGATATGGCAAGAACTACAAATCTTTTCGCTTTTGTGGGGGGAAACGACGAAACGCAGAGATACACACAAAAGATACACATGGCATCACTTGAGATAAACACCATTTGGAGTTTTTAGAGACTTTAGAATAGCTGATGGTGGTCTCCACCACTTCCACTATACTCTACACACACTTTTCAGTGTCATTTCATTCCTCTCTGATTTCAGAAGATGACGATTGTGTAACAGGCGTCATTTTGAGATGTTTGTCATAAAAATGAGAAAAAAAAAAGAAAAGAAAAATGAAAACATAAACGAAAATGTCGTTTATATCCATTTATTTCTTCCTTTCGTTGTTGTTGTTGATGTGCTTTGGTTAACAATGTTTTGTGTTCCACAGATGCTGTGTGGGACTGGGGATGTTTTTTTTTTTTTTTTTTATGAGGTTCCTTGGATTTTTTTTTGTCGGAGATTGTCTACAATTTCATCTGAAGTTTGTCACCATTCCTAAATTGTTTCATTAAATTGATGGAAATCATTTGTCCGAAACAAAAAAAAGGCTTTTTATTGCAACATTAAGAAGGGTGCCAGAGATCTTTGTTGTTAGAATGTTAGTGCTCCGCGAAGGGGTAAGCCAACCAAACAGATGTTGGTACTTGAGTCTGCTAAATAGATTTGTTGAGATGATTTTATTCGACTTAATAATTTGTCAAATCGATAAAGATGGAATTTTTTCCATATGTTAATCCAACTTTAACAAAGTTACTCGTAATGTGTCATCATGGCAATAATACGCCCATATTTGCGAATGTGAATAATCACATCAATAACCGTATAAAAATGATAAGAACCTGCAGTGAAGTGTTGACTATTGAACACATGACTATATGAACAATGGTCAACATTGTGCCAAAAGCAAATATACCCAGGTGTTCAAGTAAATGTGAAGAACCTAAATTTTTTCTAAAAAAAAAAAAAAAAACAAGGAAGGTGACTTGCCTGCAAGCCCGAAACCTGTTGATGTTAGTTTTGTTGTTTACTCAACGAACAAAGATCGTACTCAGTGGGTAGAGTACCGGATCAATTTTGAGAAATTTCCGGTTGCTTTCTAATTACCGTCAGCTCAGAAGGGCTCTGAAAAATGTCATGTTTTTATCTCGAGAACCTGACTCTTAAGGTCTTTTAAATAAATCTGCGTTACAGAAAAAAAAAACTCATTTTTAAATTATATCAGTTCCTCATTTATTAAATCATCTCATTACCAGCAAACGAAACGGCAAATGAGTACAAAACGAGGTTGAACAAGGCAAACAGAACTTTTTGTTTTGAATGGAAAACTGTCACTGTTTGCATGCCTGACGTCTTTGAGGTAATAATCAATCAATCCCTGTGCACGAATTGATTTTTACCTTAGAATGCTTAGAATTCACTTGCAAATAGGTAATGCTAGCGGACCTACGATAAAGAATAACAATTGGTCGTCCGAAGTTAAACACCCTAATGTTCTCGTGCATGAACCTCGCACGACCTTTTGCTATATCAAAAATGTCAAATGTGTCAGCTGTTAAATCAATATGCTTGAAATCATCTCATTTATTTCTAGTGAAAACTTAGCATAACCCTTAAGATCTTTGAAGTAAATATTTGAATGTATGTGAATGATCTCCACATCTAAAGATAGTAACTCGGATCAAGTCTAAAACTACGTTTTTAGTGGAGCCAAATGAGATAATTACGGCATGAAATCGCAAATGAGGTGCTGAATTATCTCATTTCTCGTATACATTTCCTTTTATATTTACCAGCAAATGAGTACAAAACAAAGTTCAACGAGGCAAATGAGTACAAAACAAAGTTCAACGAGACAAACATACCTTTTATTGAATCGATTTCCACAAACTTAATGCCAACTTTCTCTTGCCATTCCACAATGACATCGAGTCTAGTTCAAGATCTCGACTTAAATCACGGCGCCCTGCCCTAAGTCTGGCACTAGAGCTTAACTCCAACAACTTCAGCGCAACGGAAGTATGAAAAAAACGAGTGGAGTCCCTCTTCTGCGAACGACTTATTTAACATACATGACCCTACATCCATGCCAGCAGGCTACGACTTACAGAGGAAAACATGGGTGAGTCTTAATCGTTTGCGAACGAACCATGGCAGATGTGCAGCGACACTCTACAAATGGGGAGCTTCCGATTCACCACACTGCGACTGTGGCGCTGTAATGCAGGACATCAAACACGTGACCACCGAATGTGACCTCCGAAAGTATCACGGCGAACCAACCGATTTCATTACTGCCTCTCCCGCTGCTATCCAGTGGCTACAGAACCTCGACATTCAATTTTGAGTCCATGTGCAATATTTTTTGTATTTAATGTTCATTGTAATGTAGCTTGCCATATGCTAAATAAATAATTGAATCGAATTGAATGAAAAGCTGTCAAAAACTGTCAAATTGTGACATTTGGAGGTCGTTCCATGTTCCCACATCGGCAAAGTCGCTTTGTGTGCAGTGCCATTTTTGACGCCTCTGAAATAATAATCAAACAAAGACCATGATTTGCTTGATTATTACCTCAAACACACATCTAAACTCAAGCAATGTCAGTTTTGCGAAGTGGTGCTCCGAATGCAGATACAGATAGACAAGGATAGGGAGTAACAAATGGTTGTCCCAAGTTGAACTCCTAACATGTTCTCACACTTGAACCTGTTCAACTGTCAAACCAAATGAGTGGAAACATCTCGGAATGAGTCATTTGAAATCATCTCGTTTTTTTTTTTTTTTTTTTTTATAATTTGCGCGCGCCAAATGGGATATGAATACCATTAAATTATTTCAGGGCACGGGCGTTTGAAGAAATTGAGAGAGAGAGGGAGAAAGAAAGATTGGTGTAGTGGGTTTGAAACTTAGGTGGTATTAAGTTTCAGTAAACTCCAAGGGTGGCGTCCAGATAACTAGGGAACTTGATTGTTTTGCTTTTTGTCGTTGCTCATGATTCACAGTATTTTTTTCCTTCCACCTGATGTCATCATCACGATCTAGTTGCATTTAAGCCATATGACCACCCTACTGCCAGTGTTATGCCTTCGCAGTAGAGTTGACTAAGCTTTTGCAATTGATCGACTTTTTTATTTATTTCAGACGAAATAAATAGATGATTGTTGAGATCAGGATTTGAACCGTGAACCAAGAGCGTGACAAGCGTTGAAGTTACCACTACACCACGGCCACGGTTTTAGTGAAAACGTAGTATAACATCAGCAACAAGAAAGCGATCCAGTTTACCCTTTTATTTCCACTTATCGTCTTCGATGTACACGTCACGTACACGTTACTGTAAGAGTTCTTATTGACAACACACATGAATATGAACATAATTCGCAGTTGATTGTCGCAGAAAAGCTGACGAATGAACTTAGTCATTCTAAAGAAATAATACCAATGTATAGCAGATTCTTCTGAAAATTCAGCAAAATAAAAGTTCGATCGTATAACTTTTAAAATTCGGAATAACATCGGCTAACCTGGAAAATGCCAAAACTTTACTTTTTAAGGCGAATACCGATCTTATCGACTGTCTCTTGAAGGCGAACCGACTCTAGATTTCGATAAAAGGACAAGCGTGCATCTGACTGGACGGATGGCCTAAACGACTGGACAGATATTTTCAAATTTTCATTTCAACCCCAAAATTAACGGTACTAGTGACCGATTTTGTTCAAAATCAATATCTTAACAATATTTGCCATACACAAGGTCATGGGGTACCAAGTTTTGAAAAATTGTCAAAATATTCTTACAAGTACGTGCGAACTAGTCGTGCACTTTCTTTTTCGAGTTTGCTTGAGATTTTCACACTTAAAAACGATTTTCATTAATTTCCGTGTAAAGCTGGATATTTTGGAAGATTGCGTTCAATTTTCAAAAATTTTGATAAAAATGCCGTTATCCACAGAACTTGCGTTATTTCGTGGTATCTCATTAAAATAAGAAGTTAAGAAGGCACTAACACTTTCATGTGTATTTCGTATCGATAACTGCTCTAACTAGTGTCCAGTCTTCCAGAACTTTTGTTTTTTTGTGAGTGTTGTCTATAGGTGTTGCCAATTTTTTTGACAGTAGTGCTCAGTTTCCAGTTGCTGTTTATTCCTTACCATAATGCGTCAGAGCACTGTAGTAGATGGCCTTTTTCATAACGCCCAGATGAAAATATGGGTCTGCCAGCAAATGCTAGCAGATACCTTTTGCATTCGAATTGACAAAGAGTCCTGCATAATATAGAAATATCACATCTCCAACACTACCATGCTTATATTTCACGTCATAAAGCCTCACGATTCCATAGGATGATAACGCAACGCCTCTCTAGCATAATCCAACTAATTAAAGTAAACCTCATTGGCTAGCATCATTCAATGCAGTGCTTTTCCTACCAGCTTTCAGATTTTCATTTAAAAGTATGTATTCGCTCTCACACATCACAGAATTCCTTCTATTATCCAGTTCCAAGAATAGAGAATCCAATGGCGATAATAATGTTCCAACATGGAGCTAACATCATTGTGTACCAAATAGATACACCATGTTATAACTACGTTAGCACCACTGATATTCCCAGTTACAGAGTGACATGATGGCGGGCGGGTGGGTGGAAGAGAATAAAGGCCCAACCAGGACTTTTCCATGTCTCCAAGAACAAGGAAGACGACGACAATAACAGGCTAAACGGCGACGATAACTACAACGCACTCAACTGCAAAGTTAAAAGTTTTAAGCGAATTTTGAAACTCCTCTCTCGAGTAAACACATAGGAACAGCAGTAGCATCAGGGTATAAAAAAAAACTTAAAAACAAGAGAAGAACACTTTGTTTAGAGATTTGCGAGTTTTTTTTTTTTTTTTTTGGTTCCATGTCGCATCTCACAGACAAACAGAACAGATACAACGTGTGCAGAGAACATCATATGCAAATGTTTCGTCCTCCCAGTACGTCGCGTCGTCGCCCGAACAAGGATAAAATCGAGTTTTGCTTAAAATCGCAAATTAAATCACAGGTGGGCATCATCATGTATCGCCGCTGCTCGTTGTTGCACTGTGTAGTAGTTTGTGTTAACCAGACAGACAGGCAGCCGCCATACTATGTAGCTGCCGCTGGTCGCTTGTATGTTGGTAGTTTTCGGGATAATATTCTTTTGGGGAGGGATTGTCTATTCCTTTGCTCCTTGTGGACCATCTGAGCGAATTTGTAATTCAAACACAAATTTAACACGAGTTTAACACGTTTAGCATATGAGCCACAGCATCAAGGAGTGTACAAGTGTGGTGTAGCTGTTTGAGGTTTAGGTACATGCAGGACTGTAGTACCAGTGCTGTATACTTCACAGGTCTTTATGAATAGATATACCTTAACTAGTAGGTACATCTTTGTTACTGTGCTATCAAAGGAAATTAAAATTTAATTGTCTGCAGTTAGTTTTTAGACGGCAGTCCTTTGAGGTTTTTTTGGAAGTTAATTCTTAATGTCTACTGTTTGCCTTTTAGTAGCTTTGAGTAATGAAACCCTTTGATGGTAGCCTATGTATGAGTTCAAACAAGAGCCCTCTAAGTAGTGCGGGATTTTAATTCTAGCTGTTGTCATACGCTTGAGTCCAGAGCCCTTTTCTGCAATCAACTACAGTTGGGATCCACGTGCACTTCGTTGTTGGAGTCCACCAGGGCTATGTTAAATAAGATACATTACAGTAGACATAGAACAGACACAAATTCAAGTCATTCAGAAGGACTCTAGGTGGCTTTTCACCAAGCTAAGCATACAATTGGCTGAGGGCTCAACAAAAAAGGTCAATAGCTATAACAGTGTATCTATTTACGCAGGACATGCTCTAAATCACAAGTAACATGCCTGCATAATGAGGGGTTCAATGCAAATTGATAGCTATAACAGTGTATCTAGATACGCAGGACATGCTCTAAATCACAAGTAACATGCCTGCATAATGAGGAGTTCAATGCCAATTGATCATCTCTTCCCTAGATATTCATGGGATCAACATTTTTTTAACAAAAAAAGAAAACCAAATTTTGAGAACCTGAACAACATAAACCGGGCTTGTTTTCTGGTACCGCCTGTATCCCATAGTACACTCTTCCTGGCGAAGAACATTTATAATATTTTCATAATTGAAAGAGAAAGAGAGAGAGAGATTGCTTGTTCCTTTCGCTATCGAAACGAGCTCTGTCCAGCGCAAAGGGGTGGATCCTTAGAAATATACGAGTAATCTCTTGAAGATTAAATATCGAGCTAGACAAGGCACAAGAGGAAGAAAAGAGCGCAGCTGACTTCCTATCCATGTGCCCTACCCTCGCCAAATTCAGGAGAGCTACACTATGTAGGTGAATACTTCTTCGATCATTTTAACGATCTCATCTAAGCTTGTACATAGACCTAAAATTAAAATCTTCCGAATGAAATACAAATAGTTCCACGAGTAGGTCTTGGAGACCTTTTTTTTTGTGGTAGAACGCCCACCTCAGAGGGGGTTCAGTCCTCCCAAAATCTTCTCAACTCCCTCTTTTCTAGTTTTTGCGAATTGCAACGAGTCTAATCCAAGATATAATCCAAGATCACCTTGCATTTTACGTCCGCTCTCGAACTTTCATTGGTATCTGTTGGCTGCAATAGACTATTCAGAAGCCTGATCTTAATCCGCTTGCTTTCCAGGAAGCTTTGACTGAGGCTCGACCGATTTCCGAGATAAATCTTCATATACGAGTATGTATCTGCAGGTGGAGTGACTCCAGCCCATAGAAGATCCTAAAATCTCTAGAGTTGAGGATCTCAATAGAATCGCCACCTTATTGATGGTCTTAGATATCGGTGCGGGTTTCTTGGCCTTTTCTGACCACTTTTAGAATTGGTTGAGGGCTTCCCCATATCGAACTGACTCCTCTGGCTTTTACGTGTTTATGACTCCTTTTAGCTGACTGCTTTGTTGTCACTTTCTTCCTTTGTCATACGGCAACTACCTTTTGACTGATTACCTATTCTTATCGGACTGGTCTTTATTGCTCTCACTAGAGCACCCATTATTGTATCGTTAGGTTTGATGTTAAAATTCATGCTTTGGTCCCATGAGTAAATCAATAACGAAAAAGGTCCATCACAGCAGCTCTGATTTTGCTGGGCTAAAATACTAATAAGATAACATAATGTACCACCTTATCTTCAAATGGAACACTAATGGATTCAACACGGTGTCTGTCTCTGTCTCTGTTCGTCAGTATGTCACACGCTTGTAACTCTTCAACCACTAGACCTAGAAACCTGATCTAGCACTAAATTAGTACGCGGTGGGCCGGAAGTAATTAGAACGGGGGGCTTTTGGGAGCATAATATACCCCAAGAAAAAAATAACGTTTCCATCCTAACATCCGACATATATCATATTAATGCCGAACTTCCAAGGAATCCGAATATGTAGAAAATATGTATTTGGCTACGCGAAAAATATAAGAGGTCTCCTGGCAAAAGTCATTTTTAAAAAGAAGTTGAAAGGAGAAGAGCTAACAATCACCCCAACAAATCTTACCCCTGGTTCATCCAATTTTGATGATTTGAAGGCAAGCATAGTTTAGCTCAAGGCCTAAATTGAGTGGTTCTTGAGTTAGGTGTGTGAGAAGGAAGATGTGGAGACTTTTAAAACTCCTCTCCCCCGCTTCATCCGATTTAGATTACATTCAGACGAGATCACTACCATGTCAGTCTTAGCTTGCGAGCCGAATTCGATCAAAATCTATTCAGAAATTCTTGAGTTAGGTGGTCAATAAATATGAATTGAATATTAATTCCCCGACCCTAATCATTTTTTGACGAAGCTGACATCACACGTCATCAGGATAGCACTAATAGCGTGAACCCCGACTCAAGGTAGGTAGGTAGGAGTGGCGGTTCTAAGAACCCAATTAGCACTAGGTGCCGTTTTGATGCAAACCTGGCTATTAAGGTATGTTGATGTGAAGTCTCTAAATCCAACCTGTGGAATTTAAGAAATTTATTCGTTCTTTAATATTTTACTCTGAGATCTCCTCGAGTGAATTGAAAAATGGTTGGCCTAATGCTCGTTGTCTGGCCCTAGCTAGAGCCGGACAGGCGCATATATAGTGGATGAGGGTTTCTTTTTTGGTTGCAACCTTGCAACTGCGGCAGTTGAATTATGTGGGATACCTAGTCTGGCTGCGTGGTCTCTTATCGGCCAGTGTCCCGTGGTGACCGTTGTTATTCTGGCGATGCCTTTACGCATTCTGTGTAGGAAGTCGTCTGTCTTTGCCTTGTTGTAGTTTGACACTGTAGTTTGACCTAGCCTACCTGAGATTGGCTTTTCTAAGAAGATTGAGGAAGATTGAGGAGATTTTTGACTTGACTGCTCCCAGCGGAACGTGAACTGGTTCTACGAGTGATCAGTGAAGGGCTGAGCCTTGCCTAACCAGTCCGTCGGCTTCTTTGTTCCCATAAACGTTACTATGGCGTTATATTTTTGCCTTGGCGTTATATTTGTTTGTAGTTTGATCGGGCGGCAGGCTTCACGGACACTGTCGGTGTCCGGAAGTCTATATGATTTTGAGATGTTCAAGGATTCGGAAAACACATTCGCACCTACTCCACAGTCCATCTTTGAACCGTCTGTGTAGATTGTTAGATAGATATCCTTGACCACCCACCTGTCCATCTTGCCATTCTATTCTTGAGGGGAATTGTACGTCAACACGTTTTCTAAATATCATTTTAGGGGTAATGTAATCTGTTGGAGTCGATACGAGTTCTCTCGGTAGAGAATCCAAAATATTACTATGACCGTAGGGTTTCGCAGTCCAGCATCCAGACTCGTCCCTACTCAAACTTGACCAAATTTATCTTCAAGCACCTACTTAGTAAGTTCCATCAAAGCTTAAAGCTCCCAATACAAGGGATGTTCTGTGGTTGACCAAAATTTGTGTACTGGCTTTTTCCCAAAATAACTTCTCTGACCGAAAATTCAAAATTTATCAGAAATTTTTATTAGAGCAGCAAAACTTGGCAAAAAACTCAGAAACTTGCCACAAATTTTATATACCCGTACATACTGCAGATATTCTTGCCCTATTGGATGTAAGTTTGTATTTTGTTACTAAGTAATGCCGCTCCTCAGAGCTTATTACTCAACCAACGTCAACCTTGACGGAAAGAAACCCATCGCTTATGTCATCATCTGACAAAGCGAAGACCTTACCGTCCCCCTAAGGTATTACCCATCTTTTCCGTGACATCTTAATCAGCTTTTTGGCCAAAATTGAATCTCAAACGCAAATCCCGTGTCTTAATTCATCGAATAAATTAAACACAAGTAAGTTGTTGTGTTTTCCTATAGCTAATTGAACGACGAGAATAAAGACGACAACAACAAAAAAAAAAAAAAAAAAATAAAAATATTTCTAAAATGTCAACGCACATTACCAGCAGATAGATTACCCAAAGAATACGTTCTCATAAATATTCATAAGCAATCGAAAGAAACTTTTCGATGTACCTACACAAGAACATAAGAACGTTCCCATTCCTTCTCTCTTCGGTCGGACAGATAAAACCCATTTAAATGCGCAAAGACCGCGACATAAAAAACAAAAAAAACTCCAAGAAGAACCGTCATCTCTTATGATTAATTGACTCCCGACTGGCGTTTCCTACAACGCCACTACGCAACCATATTTCATTAGCATTCCATTTTAGTTTCTGTTGTGTATGACAGAACTATCCCCGCACTAAATGCCTAAAAAGTCCCAACCGACAAATGAGCAAACCCCCATTGACATAATGATCCTAATTAATTGCTACGAGTATAAAAAAAATTATAGCATTGAAAAACAGTAGTCAATCTGTGATTCTAAAAATCATTATAATTAGAGTATGTCGGTGTTGCTTGAAAATGAATCAATTCCATCCTCTTTTTGGTTCAAGGAACTTAACGAGAGGCCTATAATTAAAAACCCAGTGTGTGTGTGTTGTGTTAAGTGCGGCCAAAGGATGATACCATTTTACGGAAAGCGGAGTAATTATAGGCGCTGTGGTAAATCTACCTGCGAAGGACTAAGTGGATGTGTAGCAGTTGTGGCTTGGCATCACCCACTAGAAACACCTACTTTTTTTGCTTGGTCGACCAATTTAGATGTACGAGTACATATTGGGAGAGAAAGATGAAGATTAATTATATCCGTAGATTGAGCATGGAGATGGAATGAGGTCATAGGATGATCTGACTTAACAAGTGGAACAGATGACAAAGAAGAAAAGAACAAAGTCGGGTTCGATTGTGACCAGTTGTTCGTTCTTTTCAACTGAATGTCAAGAGGGAACTGTCAACGTTATTTGTAAGGTAATAGCAATGTTTTGACACCAACCACAAATAGGGGAAGCCTTAAGAAATTGAAATACATTTTAGATTGAAATAATGTACCATGACCATGTGCTAGCTTTGTTTTTTACAATCTTATTAATTTGAAAGAAAAATTGTTGTCCCCGATTGCAATGAGAACATCCAAATCAACAAACAAACATGCTACCATCCGAAATATTTAACAAGACATCATAAAGAGTTATTCCTTCCGAGGTTGTGATTTGACATCCCTGCCATATGACATCTGTCAAATCCATATGTCATCTGTGACAGGTAATTACTTCTTGCCGTGACATTTTACAATATGGATAGCTTAACCATTCAAATTGTTACATCTTACTACAAAAATAACAGATTTGCAATATCTGTGTGTTTGTAAGTTAGTGCTGATTTTTCGAACAAAAACATCTTCAGCGATGAGGACCATTTTTCGCTCAGCGGCTACGTAAACGAACAGCGGCTACGAACGAACGTTGTTCTGAAAATCAAAATGTGATCGTTGAGATGCCATTGCATCCACCACGGTTGACAGTTTGTTGCGTGCTATGGTCCGGCGGCGCGATCGGGACAATTTTTTTTTTTTGAAAACGACGAAGGCGACACTGTTACGGTGAATTCTCTGTGCTATGGTCAAAAGATAACCAACTTTTTTTGGCCTGAGATTGAAGACCTTGATGTAAGCGACATGTCGACAGTTAATCTTCGAAAGTCGGGTGTCAACAGTACATGGGATCATGTGGGTCTTACGGATCTATTAACCGACTTCCCCGAGCTAGATATGCTCAGCACGGTTTCTGACTTTACGCCCAAATCACTCTGTTTTGGTAGAAGGCTTGAGATTGAGATCCCAAACCGTGATATATGGAATAATGGCCGACCGTTGTTTGATCCAAAAGGAATCGTTGCTTACTTGCACTCAGGCATCAAAGGTGCCGCTATACACATACTCATCAACAGCCAAGCGGCGCTTAAAGCACTGATCTCCCACCTGATCAGTTCAAAATCAGTTCTAAGCTGCTTCGTCAGTTTACAAAATTTGGCCCGATACCCGTGGAGGGTATCGGGACATGTTGTTCATTGGACCTGAATCCTTTTGCGGAATATCTGATTCACAACATGTGCATTTCCCACTGAAATAACACCCAAGGTCTCAGACTAGCTAAAAGAGCCATCCAACCCTTCCAGTCGATATCCTAAAATACAGCAGAAATGACATAAGAAGGATTGTGAGCTTCCTTACTGGTCACTGTCAATTACTCTACCACCTTAATAAAATGAGAATTTCAGAGGATATCACCTGCCGCCTCTGCCTAGAAGAGGACGACACTGCAGAACACGTACTATGTGAGTGTGTAGCTCTGTGAAAAATTAGGAGAAACTTCTTTCTTAAGGAGATAATATCTCCATTAGACTTAAGGAACTCCCCCGCAGCCGTAATTTTAGCTTTCATAAGGAAAGTAGAAGTACTGCTGCCCTAAATAGTGGCCTCTGGCACAACAGATCTTTCTGGTCGCAGTGCCTAAACACTATTTGGGCGTGACCACATTCCTGTTAAAATAAAGCGACATGTGGTTCCAACAGGACGGGGTCACGTACCACACAATAAAGACAAATTTGACTGCATTGCACGAAAAGTTCCCCGGCCGTTTACCCGTAATTTAGACATTTGACGACATCAAATGGCCACCAAGATCATGTGATCTGACCTCGTTGGATTTATTTCTGTGGGTCTATGCTAAAGATCGTGTCTATACAAACAATCTCCAAACTTTGGAGCACTTAAAAACCAATATCCGTGAAGTTATGACCGCAATACAGCCTGAAATGTGCCGAAAAGTCATCGAAAATTACCTCACAATTTAACTGATGTTGTATTCCATACATAATGGCATAGTCCAACGTTTAAAACAGTGAAAAAAATTCGTTGAAATCTTTAATACTCTTTATTTGAATTAAAATTAAAATCCTAAAGCACAAAATGAATAATTCTATAGCACCCTTGGAAGCATGAAATGTACATATCTATGTACGGATGTATTTGTTCCAGGGGATATTGAACCAGACCATCTTGTTGGTTTCCTTTTTGCCTTCCTTCCATAAGTTATCTCAGCCAAAGTTTTGTTCCCTGGATTTTAGGATAGGTGCACCCTATAATGCTGGGGCAGGGCTTCGAAATGATCTTTCAAATTGGTTCTGTAATAGCCCGTTACGTACCTCGTCTCCATCTCTTCCAGGCATAACCTACAGGTATCGTCCTCCAGTTCCACCTTCTTTAGATGATACCTAAGCTTCTCGCTGCATGGTTAGGACTTCTCTGTTTGTAGTGCCCTCCGACATTGTAATATCGATTTTGACGTGTCTACACTTCTTTACGTTCTACGTTTCCGGTGTTCATTAGTGGCTCATTTCTCTACCATGTCCCTCATTGTATTGTTCCTCTGAATAGCAAATAGTTCAGAATTTAGAAGTTCCGAGGCAGACATTTGCTTTCGATTATTACGTGTCCCTTTACCCAAGCTGGTATTACTTCAATTGGAGTTGCACATTTGTTGATTTTCTGGTCATATTCCTTACCCCACTCTAAGCACCTGAGAACTACTTGATTGTCCAGTGCTATTAGGATAATTTTCACTACCATCTGACCCTCTCGTACCACCATCTTGGCTTAATGCACTAAGGTTTTAATCCCCAGATTTATATCGCATGCATCCATCCCTGGAGATAGTTATTTCTCCATCCTCAATAAGAGTTTTGAGATACCTCCCTTCATCCCATCCATAGGCATATTCTGTTCCTTTATTTCGTTTTTCACGAGTTCCAGGATCTCTCTATGTCGATAGATTGTACAGCAGCAGTGCTTTTTTTTGTCCAGCCCCAGACGCTCAAAGAATATAGGGGATTAGATCACCGAAGTCCGGGTATCAATCAACAGGCCTCACCTATCAGCCCTTTCAGTACACTAAGTAACTGCCTTCATTCGTTGCGTACTGTGAGATCTTATTTATCACTACAGTCCGTTGTATACCTAGGTCTCAACCAAGAAGCTTTTTCAGTCAACTCGACCCTTAACTAATTAGGTACTTCTTGTTTTGTACAACAAACAGAGGTCCAAGAAATATTAGATTGGTACTGCAATTGATTCAATTGCAGATATCTAGCCTTTGTAAATGTTCTACTATTTGATCATCAAGATCAAATGCATATCTGGCTGAAGCATCTTCGCATATGCGGTGGATAGTCAGATGTTCAGTTTTATGACTGAGTTTCGTTGCTTTCGAATATATATCTCGACTTTGGGCTCGTCATTGTCGATGGGGACTGGTGAAACTTATAGTCGAGATCTGAAAAGTTATATTTCCACCCACTTTCCGGTTTTACACTTACAGTTTGGACTTTGGTGGTTCAAGCCCTCATAAGGTACATTTCATTGGCTTCTTACTTTATATTGTGTTTCCCCTCCGTTTCTTTTATTGACGTGTAACTCCTGAATTTTTTCCAAGATCTGCCACAATATGAACATTTGGTTGATCGTGAAATTTCATGACCCAAAACCACACTGATCAGGAGTAATATAGTGATATAGCTCGTTGCTTCCATGCGGTCACATTACACACATAAGCTAAGATGGCCTTGTCTTTTCCTTTCAGATTCTTAAATCTTAACATCGACAGTGGCTCTACTAGAAAATTTTCCTCCTCGTCCTGAAGGATGCATTTCCTCTCTTTCTAGTAAAACTTTCCATCATCATTCTCGCAATCACATGTATCTATCTAATCTATCTATGTACATCCCTATATATTTTTTCTATCTTTTTTGGAGGAGGTGATTGTAGTTCGTTTTTTTAAGCATGTTTGTAGAGCTTGTGGACAACCCATATGCTGATCTTTAGCCCCTTTTTGTGTGCCACTTATTCACTTTTCACTAAACTACGGGTTTTTTTTTGTGGAGCGCAAAGAGATCCAGCGGCATTTCTGCACCTGAAGCCTAGCGACGATGAGTGTGGGCTTCTCGACGGATTAAGCTACACTCAATGGGCAAAGGTCTCTGCTAGTCTCTGGCATTTGAAGTCGTTTAATGTAAAAATTGCTCAAAGTACTTTTTTGTTCTTATGGTACTCAGAATAAGAGACAATGATAATTAAATCGGTCGGACATTCAATCTCCTGCAGGAGTCAACTAATCTGCTACCAAAGATGCTGCTGTTGTATAGTTTTACGCTAAAATAGCAAAGTGTATCTTAACGTTATACTTAGGACACTGCCTAGTCTCCTCAAGTAACAGGCACTCGTTCCTATGCTTCAAATTCAAGATTTTTTATTTTTATCTAAGACTGTCCTTCATGACATACTCGTACCTATAGAATTGTTCCTTGCATATTCTAGTTAAAAATTCAGTCAACCTTCAGATTTAGGCCGAGCTCCTCGTCGTACGAGTATCACTTAAATTGTTTCAATGTTCATGATTACCAACTCCTGTCCAATTTATCCATACAACCAGTGCCATTGCAGCTTCAAAACAACTTCCCTCAGACTACCAGCTTTAACATCACCTAGCTACCGTCAACAAACAAATCACTTTAATGCTCATTACGTCCCCGCGGTTTCACCTTAAATGTCACCTAATTGCCCAATTATTGTTTAAATATCGTCTCCGGCACAGACACAGAAGCACACCGTCATCCACATCCTACCTCTAAACATCTTTTATGTCTCGTAATATTGTTGTTCCATCAGCTAAAAGAGTAATACTGCACGCTGAAGTCACCCGCACAACTTGCGCGTGGTAATTAGCTTGTAGACTTCTCAACTAAGCCATCACTGCCAACCAAACCAAAACAGTCCAAACCAAGAAGATGATGAATTTATTTTTACGCGCGCTTCGGCGAAACATCAGCATCTTTTCCCTTAACGACCCACAATGGCGCACATGGGCTATTAGCCAGAGCAAAAATGCCAACCCGCCGAAACCACGAAACCCGCTGTGTGCACTCTTGTTGACTCTTGGCAATCCCCGGTAAAACCATCATCAACATGTCAGGCGAAAACCGACGAAAAGTTGCTGGCTGCTTTGGAATACAATCTGTTTTCTTGGTGCACGTGAGATGTGCATTATGTAAAAGAAAAAAAAGAAAAAAGTTTAAAATAAACTTTAAAATCGTTTTTATATTGTTAACATCGTGGAGACATGCAATTAGGCTCCTCCAGAGCTGCTGCTTGAAATTGTATTCCCGGGGACAGACTGGCATCGTGAGTGTGTGTGTGTGTGTCAGAGACGGCGAAGAAGTCTCCGTCGTTATTGGCGGCGGAAAAGTGAAAACTTATGGAATGATGAGAGGTCCATGGGGATCCAAGTGCGTGAATTATGTAATTTTTTAAGAAAAACATACTGAAGCACTTGAGGCAGTTGAGCAGGTTTAGAATGATGTAGGATGGAGTTTTTTTTTTTTGTAACAGAATTGCTGGCGGCTATAGAAGGAAAGTAGGTACGAGGGTGGGTCAATAAGTCCCTGAAAAATGAAATAAGGAACACTCTTTTCGGTATAAAAAGATTTTATTTTTCAACATAGTCTCCTTTTAGCTTTATACTCGTACACTTCATCCGACGTTTCTCCAATTTTTTGATGCCCTCCAAGTAATACGATTTCTCGAGCCCCTCAAAATAAGCGTTTGTTTTAGCGATGACCTCTTCATTCGACCTAAATCTCCTACCTCCGAGCCATTTCTTCATGTTTGGAAACAAGAAATAGTCGCAGGGGGCTAAACCTGGGGAATATGCTGGATGAGGGAGGAGTTCGTAGCCTAACTCATGCAATTTTGCCATTGCGACTGCGGACTTGTGCGCCGGTGCGTTGTCCTGGTGATAAAGAACTTTTTTCTTCACCAAATGCGGCCATTTTTGCTTCAAATCGGCTTGGAATCGATCCAGCAGCTCTGCGTACTATGCGCCGGTGATCGTTTTACCCTTTTCAAGGTAATCGATGTGAATAACACCACACGCATCCCAAAAATCTGTCGCCATGAGCTTATTTGCTGACAAACCCGCCTTGGCCTTCTTCGGCTTCGATTCACCAGGAGAAGTTCATTGTTTTGACAGTTCCTTGGTTTCTGGTGTGCTGTGGTGAATCCAGGTTTCATCCACGGTTACGAAACGGCGCAAAAACTCAGCCGAATTTTTCTGGAACATCGCCAAACACACCTTTGAAGCTGTCAAACGAATGCGTTTGTTGTCGATTGTGAGCAAACGCGGCACCCATCTTGCGGAAAGTTTTTTCATGTCCAAATATTTATGTAAAATCGAAATCAGTGAGCCATGTGATAAGCCTGTGGCCTCTTCAAGCTCGCGCACTTTCACTCGCCGATCGTCCATTATCAAACCATGGATCTTGTCGACCATTTCTGGTGTGGTGACCTCAATTGGGCGACCAGAACGTTCGGCGTCACTTGTGCTTGAACGACCGCACCGAAATTGAGTAAACCAGTGGTGAATGGTTGCAATCGATGGTGAAGAGTCCCCATAATATTTGTCAACCTTTTGTTTGGTTTGCGTGATAGTTTTTCCTCGCAAAAAATAGTGTTTAATGAGCACTCGAAATTCACTATTTTCCATTTTAACGAAAATGCTAGTAGGTGTCTATATAAAATGGCTGCCACAACAAAACTATTTGACAGATCTGTCTGAAATTTGGGTGCGTTCTTTTGAAAGATGATTCTTGACAAAAAAAAAAATTAAATTTAAGGTTGCGACACAAATTGTGTTAATTTTCAGGGACTTATTGACCCACCCTCGTAGGAAAACACTTTGAGGTCGACAGAGTGCTCCTAAATATTTAAGATGCCAATACAGCAGGAGCAACAAATGGTTTCATGTATTAAAGCTTTCATTATGTTACTGACTGCACAATTAGGCGCCACTCTATTTGTTCAAGTTCTGCAATGGCGGTCAGTATCTTGAATCTCATTCATTACAATATGAGTTTTCCTGGTGTATAATTGGCACCATGGTGGACGTAAAGACCGGACTTTAAAGAATCACGCGAACTTCTTAGTGATCAATGTTTGATGTAAGCCACCAGACTTCTTGTCATCAAATTGGAGCTCATTTTGGAACCTTTTGCTGTGGTCTCCGAACTAACTCGGAGAGATCTCAGTGATTTTTCACTTACTGACTCACAGCAACTTTAAATTAAATTAAAGGTCTGATTCTTTCGCTAAAACTGTTGTATTTAAATCGGTCACAAACTCTTTTTTTGTAGTTTTGTCAAAAGCTTGAATGCTATGAAATTTAGCAGGGTCTTATGCATATCTACGATATATGCCTGTGATGGCAAGCAAGCTACTCCAGCCAGCACTAGTTGGCTGAGATCCACTTTCATTTCGCCGAATGCACGCTTGTTTCTGATGAGCGTTAAGTGAATGCTAGACGTACGAGTACCATACCTCCTTGTGTATTTTGTGACAAGAGATTGAGATGCGTGGTCCGCAAATTCTATCCTTTTATCCTCAGGCCTATATATTTTTGCGATAACAGCTCAATACAGGGCCTGGCTTAGCTTTTCAGTCATTCGTGCTGTGCGCTTTACGAATGGTTGGGACCTGCAGTTTTATGCCATTTCTGAAGGTCAATTTTTTCGATTGAAAGAAGTTTCTCATGTAAATTTTTACTCAGCCTTTCACGAGAGCTGGGACCGTGAGCATTTTCTTTTTGTTTTCTTGGATTCGAACCTTGAACCTCCTGCTCAGTGATTGTGCACTTAATAACTGAGGCCTACCAAATAATAAAACCCATTTTGTGCATTTCTTCATTTTCAAGAACTGTTGAGACCTACACAAAATCTCGACTGATGTGAAAGTGATTTTCGTTAGAGAAAAATCTCACAAAGAACTCGCTCTAATTAGATTGACATAATTTCTTCTGAAAATTTCAGGCTTCACGGATCGAGCTCTACTAACCAAGTCGCAGCATGCCAGTTAGAAGAATAAATCCGTAAAAGCTGCTCTTCGCTCAATCACTTATTTCGCCCACCCCACAGAATCTCTTTCAATCATGAAAATCGATAGTCCTTCTCAATATAGAAGAAGCCTTGAATAATTCGACAGAGTCGATTATAAAAGCTCTAGGCAAGCCACAGATATGCAAACCTACCCATTGTCATGTTATGGGCAGCAAATCGTAGTCTGGCCGTCAACCGGACACTATCTATTTTCACAGGAAAAAGCAAAATTCTAAGCTCAAATAGAGGAATGGAAAGAAAATATTGCTGAGCACTATAATTGTGCAAGAAATATCGCATGTACAGGTCAAAACTGGTATGAGAGTGTCTTGCCAAACAGAAGCACCCATGTGGGAGTAGAGGGTAATGAAGCAGCTGATGAACTAGCAAGAGAGGGATCTGAGACCGCATTCGTCGGACTAGACCCATTCTGCAGGTTAAGACCGCATAAAATACGGGCAGAACTAAGAAGAGAAGAAAACCACAAGAGAGCCAAGTTTTGGGAGGAACTCCCGAATCTAATACAGGCCAAAGCACTTCTCGGAAACTACAACCAGAAAAGAATTAAGGTCTTTATCAACATAAATAAAACCCGGCTCCCTATTCTAACAAGCTTCCTGGCGGGTCACTGCAGACTTAAGGAACATCTCAGAAAACTGCGCGGACGTTGAGGAAACCCCAGGGCATCTCATTAAAGAATGTGGAGCATTTATTCACAAAGATCTACCATTGTTGGATCCACTCAAGATACTCCGGTTCATCAATGCAATTAGACTGGAGGAGGCGCTTTAAGTCGAGTATATCAACTACTTGAGCTCCAATTTAAAGGGTGTCCCAAAATTCACGCAAGAAGTAATTTTCATAGAAAACACAGGTTTTTAATTAAGAATTGTAAATGTGTTATAGATTCATAAAGTATACAGTATAGTGTTATGTATGGAATAATATATCGGGTAAATGGTCTTCACGGCTTTGCTGCCACATACGCACTCTTTTGTCGAAATTTTCCATGACCGTTTTGTATAAATGTGGCTGAATCTCGTTGATACAGCGCTCAATTTACACCTTCAAGACGTGGGTGGTTGTGGGCTTGTTGGCATAATTGTTAGACTTCAAAAAAACCCAAAGAAAAAAGTCCAACGGCGTTAAATCGTATGATCTGGGCGGCCAATTCTGATCACCAAAACGAGAAATAACACGACCAGAAAATGACTCAGGCAGGAATTGAATTCTTTCTCGGGCTGTATGACATGTGGCACCGTCTTGTTGAAACCACATTTCGTTCACATCCATATCTTGCAATTTAGGCACAAAAAACTGTATTATCACGTCGCGATAGCGAGCACCATTAACTGTTATTTCCAGACCAGCAGCATTTTCAAAGAAGAATGGTCCTCCAGCCCAAAGTCCGCACCAAATAGTGACACGTTGTGGATGTTGTTGTACCATAATCCATTCAGCGAACTCGAAAAAATGGGTTGTTCTTTCGTGTAGCACTCCATTTTTAATAATCCTTTCTTGTCTTTTTTTTTTTTTTTTTTTTTCGTTGGCAACACTTTACCGCACAAATGGCGCAAAATTCAAATTTTGCGTGAATTTTAGCACACCCTTTATAAGTAGATAACCAATCTACAATCTACATTGGGTGACAAGACCTGGTTCAAGTTTTAGAGCACAAGGTATGGGTCTGCCTTCATTGACTGGAGTTGGATTTTTTTTTTGCTTGCTCTAAAAAGCTCTGAATTTGCCTTGAACTAAAAAATGGTCAAAGTCTACATTTTCAACCCCTGAATGTGTGCACATCCAGTATACGTATTTTATGGATGTGCAAATGTCCATGATGTCATGTTTAATGGATCCATTTCTCTTTGTCAGAAACTCTGCAATAAACACACAACACCCTATCTTTATCTAGAGAGATTGTCATTCCTCTTTTCTATGCATCTGTGGGATTTTCCCAAAACCAATTTCCCATATTCAATTCGCCGAGATAAACAGAGAGAGAGAGGAAATGACTGATGGCAGCATCTGTTGAAAAAGACACTCTGACTCCTGCTCCCCCTAAAAGGAAGGATTAATGCATAAACCGCCCTCCCAAACGAATGTGCGTACGTACGAGTAAATATTTTTCCCACAATAATTAAAATTCAATTCGATTTGTTTCTGTCCTCGGGTAGGTTGATTTTTCACAATTATCCCTTCCTCCCCCCCACGTCCTCTTCTGTCAGCTCTTTTTATAATGAAAATGCAACGAAGGGGAAAATATTATGACGACACAAAAGAAGAATGAAAAACCACCAAAGAAAAATGTAATTATAAAAGGAATAACAAGATCCTTAAAAAAAAAAAACAACATACTCGCATACTCATAAGGACGTCCTAAGAAAAAAACCTGGAACAATCCAAATATTTGCACACATTCAGGAATGAAAAATGAAGATTATTATGCACACATGGAGGAGGGTTCTTTTTGTTCTTCTTTTCATTCTTTTTGAAGGGAATTCTGATTTCATTACTGCTTCACATGCCAAAAAGGACGACCAACTACGAGTAAGGGGGAACCAAGCAAAACATCATTAAAATCTAATTTTGAGGATAAATGCTTTGGTTTCGTCTTTACTGGATGATGGGGAAATTTATTGGTAATAAATTTTAAAATTAAATTACATTTTGATTAAAGTTCAAGGATGTGGAGACTTTTAGTAAAATCATCCAAGAATAGAGCTAATTACGTTACCATGATACTGAGATACTAGTACATATTATCTATTCTATACAATAGAAATGAGGGACGTTCTAGGGAGGCGGAGGGGAAGTCAAACAGATAAGCAGGGACATCATAAACAGGTTCCGGTAATAAATGCGAGTGTTTTATATTCAGTGTTGCATGCAAAAGGATACGAGTTTATTTACATAGACACAGATTTATTTACATAAGGATATTCTTTTATGCTGGTGTTTGGTGCTGAAAACAAAAGAGCACCTCCTTCATGGAATGAGCAGTCCATATCTAGTGCTGCGAATCTGTAATGGAATTTAATGATAGCCTCCACGGGTTTATGGCTTGAAAAATGGTTTTGTTTATTGCTATGGTATAAGTTAACATCGTCAACCACTCGCACGCGCAGCGGAAATGCTGACCTAGCGTCTGGGGCGAGAAACGAATTTCCAGGGAAATTCACGTTGGGAAATAAAATGCAAGCTAGGGAAATCAACATTGCAATAAACTAATGAAAATGCAACCTTCAATAATTTTACTTGTACGAGTCTTCTTTATTTTTAAGTTAGTCTTAATCGATACTTCATACAATAAAGGACAGGGCAATCTGCCCTGAAAAGTATTTTTTTAAATAATTTCGGCGTAAATTCTATTAACTGGCGCCCGAGCAGGGACCGTGCGGTTTTACTAAATAGTCAATACGCGTACGAATAATAAACGCACTTATAAACTAAAATAATCGTGGAAATAGTGCTAGTGAGAAAAATATAGTGGACACCAAGCCGCGAAATCATCGCTAGTGCGTGAGACAAAATAGTGGACACCAAGCCGCAAGTTTCATAGTGGACACCAAGCCACGAAATTTTCACTATAGTGCGTGTAAGCAACAAAAGTGGACACCAAGCCGCAAGTTGTGTAAAGTGGACACCAAGCCACGAAATTATTGATAGTGCGTGTAAAACAAAGTGGACACCAAGCCACAAGTTTCGTAACGTGGACACCAGGCCACGAGACTGATTAGTAATTGTGTAGGGGAAAAGAGGCCCCCGAGTAATCCTGTAAAACAGGGATAAAAAGGAGTTCCGGAATAGCGAACAGCCGCCCCAACCAACAGCCACGGTCCAGAACCCATCTTCGTTATGAGAATTGAAGCCGTTATATTTCTGTAAGAATATTTTTGTCCTTTGTAATTTGTAATCGATTTTGTAACATCCTAAGACTCAACTAGAATAAGATCCAAATTTTAATTTCTGTAAGAACATTTTTTTTTTTTTTATACATAATTCGTAATTATTTGTGTAACAACTTAAGACTCATCTAGATTAAGACCCATTTTAATTATTTTTGATTCAATTTCAATTGCGAATCTCGGTTCACATTCATTGACTTAATTTCAATCACAAAATTTCAAAATGTCGAACCCAAATAACTTAATCAGACCAGCCCGCTTAGAAGTACCAGGAGAAAATGCTGCTCCTCCTGCTCCTCCTGCCCCCTCCTTTACAAACCAAATAGACGATAACTTGGTACATCTCATAACCAGACTCGTAACCGAAACACTACACATTCAGGGACGACAGATATTTAATTCAATTATGAATCCAGCCTCAGATATCAATAATGATATTGATCAACCGATTAACACCACTGATCAGAATCTTTCCGACATGGACAAAGTTCCAGATGTGGTTAAGAGTTTGCGCGAGTTTTCAGGTGAAGCTCAGGAGTTCAACTCGTGGAAGAAAAGTGTTGAAAGAATACTTAAGATCTACGAGCACCTCAAGGGTACTCCAAAATATTATGGCATCTTGTCCGTTATTAGAAATAAAATAACAGGCCATGCCGATATAGCGCTCGAATCATATAATACCCCTTTAAACTGGGAAAAGATTTCTAAATGTTTGACTCTGCATTATGCAGATAAAAGGGATCTAGGGACACTCGAGTACCAAATGACGACTTTGGTACAGGGTAACAATACAATACCCGAATTCTATCAAGCAGTTTATCATCATTTATCTCTGATTCTTAACAAACTCGGTTGTATTGACATGAGCCATGAGTCGTTAAATAACATGACTCAATGTTATAGAGATAAGGCACTTGATACTTTCGTTAGAGGGTTGAAAGGCGACCTTCCCAGATTACTCAGTATAAGGGAACCCGCAGATTTGCCGCAGGCTCTGCATCTTTGTCTTAAACTCCAAAATGTTGACTTCAGAACTCAACACGCCAATAATTCCCAATCAACAGCTCGGAAAACCTTCCAGCAAACACCTCCACCGGTTCCTCCTAGAAGATTCAATCCTCCACACCCAGTTCCTGTTCCAGCCCCAAGGCGAGAGTTCTTTCCACAATTGCTTCATAACCCTAGTCAACCTCAGCAACCCCAATTCCACAGGCAACCACAATATCACTCTAGGTCTTTCCAACAAGCCCAACCGCAACGGTTTCCACCAAACCAACGCGAACTTCCTCCCAAGCCTATGGACATAGATCATTCCATTAGAACTCAGAGGGTAAATTACCTAAATAGACCAAGAAACCAGCCTACTGCACAGAAGCGAGAGCACTCACAACAAGTTCATCAACCCTATAAAATGCAACGAGTCTACCATACTGAAGAAGCCGTCGCCGAAGAACAAGAAATAGAACAATACGAAGCCACGATGAACCAAGAAGATCAAAACCACGAACAAACACTTACGGAATACAGTGACGACCAAACAGACGAACAATATTTTGATCCACCGCAACAAGTTGATGACATATATTTTTTAAGATTAAAACACTCTTCGCTTCCTTATTTCGAGCACGTTGCAAAGAGTGGACAGGTGTATAAATTTCTAATTGACACAGGCTCGAACAAAAATTACATTCAACCACGACATATACGCAATCCTCTCCCCAACAAAAAGATTTTCTATGCTAATTCCGTAGGGGGAAACATTAGAATAACCCACCATAGTCTTATTCCTCTTTTTGGTACTGAAATAGGCCCCTTACAATTTTTTATACTTCCTACCCTTATATCATTCGACGGCATTATAGGGAACGATACCCTTAAAAGCCTGAATGCGGTTATTCACATAAATGATAACTATATGAAAGTTCACCAGAACACTTTTATCGAACTTAAACAGCATCTAACTGAAACCGTAAATAGCGTAAATATCCGAACATCCCATTTGAATGACGAAGACTCTAACTATCTCACTAAAGTTATTGGGTCTTTTCCGAAACTCTTCTCTGATCCTGACGAGAAACTTACTTATGCGACAACTGTGAAAGGAGAAATTCGTACAATAGGTAACGAACCAGTCTATTCGAAATCCTACCCCTACCCAAGAGGACTTAAAGAAGAAGTTGAAAAACAAATCAACCAACTTCTAAATGATAATATTATCAGGCCGTCGAAATCTCCATATAATTCGCCAGTCTGGATCGTCAACAAAAAATTGGACGCTTCAGGCGAAAAAAAATATCGAATGGTGATCGACTACCGAAAACTTAACTCGGTCACCATTGCCGACAGATACCCCATTCCGGAAATCAATGAGGTCCTAGCTAACCTCGGCGACAACAGATGGTTTTCTGTCATAGATTTGAAGAGCGGATTTCACCAAATCAAGCTCAGAGAATCCGATATTGAGAAAACGGCGTTCTCTATCAATAACGGGAAATTCGAGTTCACTCGTCTTCCCTTTGGTTTGAAAAATGCTCCGGCGATTTTCCAAAGAGCTCTCGACGATATCCTAAGAGAGCACATCGGAAAACGATGTTACGTCTACATCGATGATATTGTCATCTTTGGAAAAGACAAGGCTGAACATTTTAAAAACCTGAAAGCCGTCTTTGATACTCTAGAACGCGCCAACATGAAGATTCAGTTGGATAAATGCGAATTTTTCAAGACCGAGGTGGAATTCTTAGGATTCATCATCAGCACTGATGGCATTAAGACTAACCCTAAAAAGGTTCATGCCATTACAGAGCTACCACCCCCAAGGGTATTATCGCCGATTTATCAGAGATTATGCGAAAATAGCGAAACCCCTGACATCCCTTTTAAGAGGGGAAGACGGACGAGTGTCCAGACATCTCTCTAAAAATAAAAAGATAGATCTTGACGAAAATTGCATTTACTCATTTAACCAAATTAAAGACTCCTTAACTTCCAAAGAAGTAACTCTCACTCACCCGAACTTTAACAAAGACTTCGAACTCACGACGGACGCATCCGACTATGCAATTGGTGCTGTCCTATCCCAGGACAGAAAACCCATAACATTTCTCTCAAGGACACTGACAAAGACAGAAGAAAGCTACGCCACTAACGAGAAAGAGATGCTCGCCATCATCTGGGCTCTAAACTCGCTTAGGAATTTCCTTTACGGATCAAAAAAGGTAAATATTTATACGGACCACCAGCCATTAACATATGCGCTGAGTAATAGAAACACAAACCACAAGATGAAGCGATGGAAGGCAATTCTGGAGGAGTACAACTACGAACTCAAGTACAAACCAGGAAAGGAAAATGTAGTTGCCGATGCTTTATCTCGACTGCCACAAAAAACACAAATAAATTCAATGACCATGACGCAACATAGTGATGAGAGTTCTTCACATAACCTGATACCAGCAGTTGAAGTACCCATTAACGTTTTTCGAAATCAGCTGATTTTAGAAATCGGGGACACAACTAGCCATCAATTCTTAATTCCATTCCCCACGTACCACAGACACGTTTTTGTACAACCCAGTTATAGCAACTCAGATATCATTTCAATTTTTAAAAAATATTTAAATCCCAGTGTAATAAATGGCTTGCAAACAAAAGAAGAAATAATGGGCCGAATACAAAACATTTATCCCGAACATTTTTCCAAATACAAAGTTAGATACACTCAAACAATAGTTGAAGATCTGGCCAACGAAACGGAGCAGGAAGAAAAAATATTAAGTATCCATCGCAGGGCACACCGTAATCCAGAAGAAAACCGCATACAACTTCTTCAACATTTTTATTTTCCGAAAATGGCATCAAAAATCAAAAGACTAGTAAAAGTATGTAGAATTTGCAAAGAAAACAAATATGAACGACACCCAAATAAACCTATCCTTGAACCAACTCCAATCCCTAATTATCCTGGCCACACTCTGCATTTAGATATTTATTCAACGGAAAAAAAACTGGTATTAACCGCCATATGCAAGCTCACCAAGTTCGCCAAGACTAAAATTATCAAGTCAAGAGCAATAACCGACCTCAGGCAACCTCTTCGAGAAATCTTATTCTCTTTCTGCATTCCCGAGAGTGTTGTCATAGACAACGAAAAAGCCCTTAATTCGGTATCCATATTATCCATGATGGAAGACGAGTTGGGCATTCGTATTCATAGAACACCACCCTACAAATCCGAAGTAAACGGGCAGATTGAGCGGTTTCATTTAACTCTCTCAGAGATCATGAGATGCCTCAAGGCTGAAAAGGTATCCCGATCCTTCGAGGAACTGCTCGAAAGAGCCACTAACGAATATAATTTTACAATTCACTCCACAACAGGAAAAAAACCGGTCGAACTCTTCTTTGGTCGATCTCCACAAATAACCCCCGAAGAACTTGATAAAACCAGGCAGAATAATATAGATAAAATTATCCAAAAACAAGAACAAGATTTAAGTTATCATAACCAAACCAGGAAACCATGTAAGATGTACCATCCTGGAGACGTCATTTACATAAAGCATAACAAAAGAATTGGTTCTAAACTCACCGTCCGATATAAAAAGGAAGTAGTTAAGGAAAACAAAAATACAACTGTCGTGACTGAATCCGGCAAAACGATCCACAAAAGCAATATTAGGAACTGAACAATAAATTTCATATCTCTCTTTTCAGACATGCATTATGCATCGCGGAAGCGGAAATCCAAATTTTGGACTTCTCTAATTCTCAATTCGTTTCAATACACACTGGACAAACAAAGATACAGAACGGAAATTTCAAATTAATCCATGACATTGACCTCGACCAATACGACCAACTCTTGACCAAAATTTCTCCAATGCTTAAACTTAACGAAACAAGGAACGATTCCCTTTTCCTATACCTTTCCCATGAGCACGAGCAAATAAAAAATTTGATATCTAACCTAAAACCAAAAAGGGTAAGAAGATCTCTAGATTTTATAGGTTCGACGTGGAAGTGGATTGCCGGTAATCCCGACCACAACGATTTCATTACTATCAAAAGAAAAATGAATAACCTACTTACTAACTCTAACGATCAAGTTGTAATAAATAAATTGCATAATGAAAGAATTAATAACATAACCAAGATTACGAATGAGATTGAATCAATGCTAAAAACCAATAAAAATTTCAACAGAGATGTAATATTAAATATTCAATACAAATTTAAAATTTTAAAAGAAGAATTAGTTAACATTAATTTGGCCATACATTGGGCGAAACTAGGAATTGTTAATTCAATGATTTTATCAAAAGAAGAAATAAGCCTAGCTGTAAAAACACTAAATCAAGAGAATGTCCCTTTCACTACTATAGAAGAAGCTCTTAATTTTGCTGAAATAAAGATAATAACAAACACAGCTTCCATACTTTATATTGTTAATATCCCTACTACCGATCCTTCCACATATGAACGAATATTATTAAAACCTGTGAAGAGAAATGGAGTAGCCATAGAAATAGACTATAAAGAAGTTGTAAGAAACAAAAACGAAATTTTTGGCGTAACTAATGATTGTAAAGTAATAAATAGTGTTTCAATTTGTAATAAAAGAGATCTTATAAATATTGCTAACTCAGCATGTATTCCCAACCTATTAAATAGTAAAATAGCAACATGTAATAAAGTGAATAGTCAGCATATCCCGTCGATCGAGGAAATAACAAGTGGAATGATCCTGCTTAACGACTTTAACGGAACTCTCCAAGTCGAATCCACGCCTCGGAACCTTACTGGTACCTTCCTTATTAAATACGAGAAAACCAACATAACGATAAATAATAGAGTATTTGCGGCATACGAAGCTTCTACACACACCGTTCTTCCAGCCATACTGCAGCCAACACCCATAGAGAACAGATTCCATCGACTATTGTCGCTCGAAATGATGGGCGAACTCCACATCAACAATACCAAAAGTATCGAGTTGCTCAAAAGCGAAAACGAAGCTTACGCATTCATCAGCTGCGGAACAATAAGTCTCATCGGGATTATCCTAGTAATTATCACCATCTATAGAATCATAACAAGGCATTCAAGTAATGAAACCAGAGTCATGATCCAGCAGCAAGAAATTAAGAACATCGAAGCTCCACCACACACTGAAAGTTTACCAAAAGGAAGAATCCAACAAACAAAGTTCAACGACCTTCCTTACTTTTAGGCGATTGAGGACCATCGCATTTAAAGGGGGAAGAGTTAACATCGTCAACCACTCGCACGCGCAGCGGAAATGCTGACCTAGCGTCTGGGGCGAGAAACGAATTTCCAGGGAAATTCACGTTGGGAAATAAAATGCAAGCTAGGGAAATCAACATTGCAATAAACTAATGAAAATGCAACCTTCAATAATTTTACTTGTACGAGTCTTCTTTATTTTTAAGTTAGTCTTAATCGATACTTCATACAATAAAGGACAGGGCAATCTGCCCTGAAAAGTATTTTTTTAAATAATTTCGGCGTAAATTCTATTAACTTATACATCCATTCCACGAGAGGTGTATTTACAATGATTACAGTTTATAATAAATTTTATGGCATATTTTATTGCCGGAGAGTATACGAGTATCCTGTAAACTACATGTTTAGCTTGAATATTTTTTCTCTTTTCTAGAAATGTGATACCTCCCATACGATACTCGCTATACGAGTACGCGCCTGGAGAGATAACTACGTTGACAGCAAAAGCCCTACTCTGTCTAAGTAATCCGATCCTCGTTCATTGCTGGTCGCCGGCCATCGCATCGTATCCTTTTATACTCAAAATGACCAACCGAACTGTGTGTGTGTGCGGAATGCTTTTGTTTCGTCCTTGCACTAGATCATCGTCGAGAGACAGAGTCCTATTATCTCGTTACGCATTGGCTGCTTCAACAGAATTCCTTTTAAGCAGACGGTCCAGCCTTCACCTGGAATCATCTTCTAATTTAGTGCGATATAACGAGTAATAACAATCGAATAGGATGTGTACGAGCATAAGTCACGTCCTGCATTGTGTGCATAGAGGACAGGCATTGGCATGGACTACAGAGGGTATTCGTGGAAGTCCTTGTCGACCAGTATCTGCGTGTTGTCCATATTTAGAACACACATATCCCTTTGAGAATGCGTTTTATAAATCGAATCACCTCTCGGTTAGGGAATTCGTTTCACAGCATAGATAAGAGGGCACTGTAATGAGAATGTGAAGTTTCATACGGTGTTGGACAGTAAACAAAGAACAGTAGCACTCACGTGTAACTAACCTTCGAGTACCTCTTTCTACTGTGTAAAGTGAGACTTGGAGAGTGGGAATATTAATTAGTCGATATAGGTATATACTTTCGTGCTTGTTATCGTGATGCGACAAACGTGCGACAATGGTAAACAGTGCGTGAGTTAAATGCCACACCATCGGTAGAAGCTATTATGCTGCGTGTAGTTGAATGACCCAGTAAAATGTTTCTTTGTTTCTTGTTAATTGATTTTGTCTGAAGGAGTGAGAGACTTCTCTCTCAGGGGAAATTCTTTATAAGCAAAGGAAATACGAGTAATGTAAACAGAAACAGTTAAATCCGGCATTAAATCTCTCTTTGTATCGAGGAAAGCTGTTCTATATGACCTTTGAGTGCAGATTGACAGCCTTAAAAGCGTTAAGTCGAAACAGCCAGTAACTTACATATTTCTTATGAATCAGTCCACCCGATATTGACTGATCGTTTGAGACTTTCCAAGCTTTGCGCAGTGTGGGTTCCCAAAGCGTTGCATGCCGAACACATGCCATTCATCAGGATCCAGAAAAATTTTCTGCTCGCATTGTAGCTGGAGATGACACTTGGATCTGCAAGTACGATCCCAAGTCGAAAATTCAATCAAAAGAGTATCTGCCAAATGGAAGCTGTGGATCTAAAAAAACAGAAGGTTATGGCCGCAGTATTCTGGTACTGGACCAGACTTTGGAACATTGCGTTAAGGTTTAAAGAAAACTGCAATTCAGAATAAACGACCCTGAAAGCTCAAACAGCGTGTCTTGTTCCACCATGCTAACTTCTTATGTCCTCTGATCCCTCGTGGAGCATAGGGCGTCAACAACGCCTGCGCGCCATCGTGTTCGGAGTTCTGCAACGCGCTTGAGCTCCCCCTATGTCAGCCCCAATGATCTGGATTCCTCCTCGATTGTCCTTCTCTATGTCTTCCTAGGGCGTCCGCCATTGCATGGCGTATTTCGCATTGGAACTGTAAGGTGTGGCCAATCCACTGCCACTTTCTCCTGCGTATTTTGATGTCTATTGGCTCCTGGCCCGTTATCGCGTGTAGTTTAGTCATTTGATATACAATTCGGCCAGAAGATCCTTGGGATGTTGCGAAGACAGCTATTTAGTCACTTTCCAAGTACTACACCCATAAAGTAGCACTGTTTCCACGTTTGATCGGAACAGTCTCAAACAGCATTTGCTTTACGAATTCTGCTGTCCACATCCAGTTAAACATAGAAAGCTGCTTACTTTCTCGACTTGCTGTCCGGCAACGTTGAGTTGAGCGGTGCTAGTGTTTTCTTGAGAAATTGAAGTGCTTAGGGCTTTTGTTTTTGCCGCATTTATTTTGAGCCCTACTTTGTTCGCCTCTGCCTCCAAATTATGAACAATCTGATGCAGATCCATTATTCTGTGTGAGAGCAAGCAAAAGTCATCAGCATAGTTAAGGTGTTTGAGATATGACATCATAGTCCATCTCAGCCCCATGTCTCCTCCAGACAGAGCCGCCCGGATTACATCACTGATTACTACAAGGACTTCAACCACTGACACCTTATCAATGTGTAAGACATGACATTTACCGCCATCATAGATAGCCTCAATAATATCGACGAGTTTCTCTGGTATACCTCTCCTGCGTAAGGCTCGCCAAATAGCATCTCGATGCAAGCTGTCGAAGGCCTTCTCGAAATCAATGAACAGCAAATGTAGCTGAGATTTATACTCGACGCATTGTTCAATGATGATCCGCAAGGTGTTGATGTGGTCGAAACAGGAGGCTCCAGCTCGAAAGCCTGCCTCTTCATTGTCAAGCATTGCATCGAGATGATCTCTCACTCGATCCAGAATTATTCTAGCTATTACTTACCTATTTCCATAGTAACGCCCCAGCCAATTTTGCAAGGCAATCGCGGGATGTTTTAAGGGAATTTCGCTGAGCTTCATGCTGGCTGGCAGGCTCCATGGAACTATTTTAGATCTACAAAACTAAAAGAGAAAGGATTTGAATCAACGCTCTTCCTTAGCAGTAAGCATATCAGAGCAACTATTGGTGTTATTATGGGACACTGTCTTATTGGAAGGCAAGCCATAAGGCTTGTTTTTTTTCTTAAACGATGTTTGTAGAGGCTGTAGGGACAAGGAGGAGGAGGAGTATGAGGCAACTCTCCATCTCCTCTGCACTTGTCCGGTTCTCTCTGTCAGAAGAAGGACTCACTTGGGAGTTTATTTCTACGACAGCCTCTGTGAATTGGCTAACACAAATGTTAGGAAACTCCATCGTTTCATTAGAAGCTCCAATTGGTTCTAAGGTAGGGCGGAAAAAATCCCTTGATCCTGTGGTATCACAATGAACCTACTCTGGTATGTCTGTGCTTAGGGCACAGGCAGCCACTTGAACCAAACCTAACCTAAGGCCATAGTAAAAGCGATTAGCGAGTATTATTCTACGATGTTGTTGATAGCAGAGCCTTGGTAGACGAATTCCTTCTCTACCTCGAAGTTATAGTTGTCCATCATAATGTTCTGGCCAAAACGCCGGTTTTGTGTTTCGGTGTTTTAGCAGCTCCTGATTCGATGTTAGCGAATGCAAGTGGCTGCTCGCTTTGTTCTGCCCATGATGTCAATGTCGTCTGCGTAACCAAGTAGTTGTACAGATTTGTGAAAAAAAGTGCCTGCTGTTTTGACGTGGGACTTTCACACTATTTTCTCCAGTAACAAGTTGAAGAAACTGCATAACAATGTGTCACCTTGCTGAAACCTCTACTGGCATTGAAGGTCTCGATGGTGTCTCGTTTCCGACCTAGACGGAGCAGTGAGTGTTTTCCATCGTCGTCCTACACAAGTGAATGAATTTTGCACGAATACCAAAACTAGACAAAGCACAAAAGAGCTCATCTCTATTCACACTATCCTATGCGGCTTTAAAATCGATAAATGGGTGGTGGGTATCGACCACCTTGGGTCTTCTGCAGGATCTGGCATAAAGTGAAGATTTGGTCGATTGTCAATTTGTCAGGCCTAAAACCACATCGGTCTTCCTTCTTAAGGATCGGTCATATGATGCTAAAGATCCAATCATCGGGTATGTACCCTACCAAGTCATAGCCTGCAGCGTTAAACAGCTCAGCTGCTGGACCATCTGAGCCTGCGATCTTGTATGATTCAAGCCTAGCTATGGCTGCTTTAAACTCGTTCCGGTCCGGTGGTTGTATCGATTGGTTGTCCTCCAGTTGATTGTGCTCATTTTTGTGGTTTTTGACGAAGCTGTTGGTATTTTTTGATCATATTATCTTCGAGGATCTGCAGTAGAGGTTCTACTTTGGAGAGTGAGTCCCCGATCTCTAAGCTTGATACATTTTTCCTTCTATAGTCCCTCTCCTGCGATCCGCATGATTGTCACATTTGCTGTTCTACACTGTTGGCGCATTGAGAGATCAAAGCTTCCTTTTGTCACTTATTTTCAGCCTATTGGGTAGGCTTTATGGGAACAAATTTCATACCTTCTTTGTTTTCCTAGCTATATTCATCGAAAGCATGAAAAGAGCTTGTTTAACTCGATTTACTTTTACGATTAACTTTTCAAAATTCAAGGCCTTAATAGTCCATGACAGTGCACTATAAATTTTGACTAAATTTCTCTAAAACCCTCGCATGCTCCCTACTTCATTCCAGCTTACATCCATTCACCCACAATGAAATCGATTAATTACCCGCATTATAGAACCAAAAGTTACATATTAACTAACCTCCACTTGACACACTGTGTCCCTAATCCGCCCTGGGCGCTGGATAATTTAAAGGGTTACCTTATCCAGAATTAGCATATTCTCCTTTCCTCGACCCAAATTAAAGGTGTCATGCCACATTCCCAGAGCAGCAATGCACCCATATTGAAACACTACGGCAGGGAATAATAAATTTCCCATCCGGTTTATTTTCCGCCGCTCTTAGTCCATAGGTAGTAGGTATTCCCCGAGAACATGTGCCGGAATGTTGTACGAATATGTATCCCCTCGTGTATGGGTATGGGAGCACGGGGATACATTAATTAGACAATCCACAAATACAAGAGCAGCAATAAATAGGATAAATAGGTTTTTCGACCTAATGACGTTGACCATAATTCATTTTGCTGAATGCGCTACTTTTGATTTACGCCCCCTAGTGGCTGTGGTCATAAATAATTGATGTGAATTAGTTTTTAGGTAATGGTCGTGTACACGATGTGGTTAGCCCGAAATTGCAGTTAAATAAATTCCACTGGTTTATTTGGCAATCAAATTTGGGAAATTGCGGTGGAGTGCCACACGAGAGGCATGTGGGACCACAACTATTTTCAGTTTTTTTCTGCTACTCTTTGTATTGACTTTTAACTTATAGCATTGCATTGGAGATTTATTGCATAGGCAACTGCATTATCATACAAATAAACCGCTTGTACTGATCGAAGTAAATGATATTCCGGGCTCCGAGCCAAAAGAGCTTCCCTATCCTAAATCAGCGCGGCTGCAGCCGGAGCAATCAATTGCCTTTGCTGATTTAATGATATGCCTCAATAAATTGAAAATGTAATTCTTTAGCCGAAAAACGTCAAATCAACAAGCACAAATCGGGGCGTAGGAAAATTTATGATGGCTTCTAGAGCAGCTACAGTGAGCACTGGTTGGTACCTGTACCATGGCTCGACATCTAATCTTTGACCAGGTCGAGTGAAAAACACAAAAACCATCATCGTCAGCATCGTAGATCGTCGTCGTCGTTGTCGGCGTGTGCGGTGTGGTAGGTTGTTTGCAGGTTTCGCAAACAGTTATTAATAGTCCGTTCAATCGCAAATCGATTTAAGTCAAAAGCCACTCTCTGTGTGCATCCCATGGATACATTGACCATCTTGGGGCTACTTAAAATTCTCCTCTGCGAATAAGCGACTGGGCAATGCGGGGGAAAATGTTAATTTTGTTCGCCTGGATAGGCTCACGTGATGGGAATGGGATAGATACACCCAGGGGTGGTGGTTAGGTAAACCAACTACATAATAACAAATCGGAAAATCGTCATGGTACAAGTGATACACTTTTTTCCAGGAACATGTCCATAAGAGGTTCTGCTCGTTTTGTTCTCTTCAATTCTGTCCGTCTGCGTGGTGTGCCTCGTGTATGTACGTAGGTATCTATCTAGTTGAACATGAAAGGAAAGAATTCTGGAAAATATGTGGGTTGTGGAGCAGCATTCATGACATAACCATCTCAGAGAGGCGAACTGGAGAGGTTTTTCTTTAGAATTGCTCCCCTTTGTACCTTTTATGGGATAAAAAATTGCTGCTGCCTGTGAAATGTTAGGGAAATATTGCGTGAGAGTAATTGTCGAGGCTCCCGCATGTCATCAGTGTGTGGTTAAGTGACCACATCGACACACTGAGGTTATTGTTCCGAAACAATTATACAATTAAAAATGCGAGCTGGGGGGGTTTAGTGAGCTAATAGGCCGTAAGGTGACTTTTTTTTTCTCTCAATGAGGCTATGACGGATGTTTTTCGTGGAATTGGTCAATGGTTATGTGGGAGGTATGGTGTGAGGGGGTACTTTTACAATGTCGTTTTGACACAAAGCTGAGTTGTTTTAAAATTCAGGTATGAACGAGGTGAGTAAGTTGCCTTTAGTCAGACCAGTAAAAGTGTTTAAATTAAAAAATATGAGAGGACAGTAGGCAATAAGTATGAGAATGTAAAGCAGTCATTTGGATGGGTGCCTGGTGGCTACTATGGATCAAGTCATGGTTTAAAGTGAGAGATCATGATACATGAATACCTCGACGATCCGATTCACAAATTACAAACTGATGGATGCACAGCAAACTATTCTGAATTAAGGGTTATATGAGTAGATATATTCTTAAATCAAGTTTCCTTCAACTGGAGAGTACTGGGCAAATGCAAAGAAGATGAAGAGTTGCCTAATCGTCAATCTTCTACCAGCAGCTGAAATGATCTATAAAGAGTCCTATTGTTGTGCTTATGTCCAACCTTTTTAGTGATATGGAACTGCTGGAGCATTTCTAATTTAGTTCAGGTCAAATACCTTCTGATCAAAAAGTATCCGGAAAAAAAGTATCCGGATATTCATTTTATTTCCTTCAAAGTAATCTCCATTGCAAGCAATACACATATTTCAACGCTTCCTCCAATCTTCAAAATACTTTTCATAGGCCGATTTTGGAATCGCCTTCAGTTCCATCTCCTTTATCGCCTCAATCGTCTCAAAACTCTTTGAGTAGTGTGAGTAGGAAAAAGTCACAAGGAGACATGTCAGGTGAATACGGAGCTTGTGGAACGGAATGAACGTTGTTTGTGATTAAATAGTTGTGTACAAGTTGAGATGTGTGAGCCGGTGCGTTGTCGTGGTGAAGAAACCATGAGTTGTTTCTCCACAATTCTGGCCTCTTCCGACTAACATTTTCCGCTCACCTAATAGTCCTTATTTACTGTCTGGCCTGGCGGAAGAGATTCGGAGTGGACTACACCACGGCAATAAAATAAAACGGTCAACAAAGCCTTGATTTTGGATCGACTCTGTCGTGGTTTTTTTTTTGACTCGTCTGAGAAGCGCCATTCCGATGTTCGATGTCATATTCCATAGACCCATGTTTCGTCACCGGTAATGATGCCATCGTTAACATTTTGGCCCAAAGAAAGCATTTCTTTAGCGACATCAATACGAAGCTATTTCTTCAACAATTTCAGCGCTCTCGGCACACGCTGCACTTCAACTTGTCTCATGCCCAAAACATCGTGAATAACGCTCTGCACGGATCCGAAGGAGACACCAAGATCGGCTGCTATTTCCCTGATGGTCACACGACGATCTGCGAGGACAATTTTCTTAACCTTTTCGATGTTTTCGTCAGTCATACTGGTGGATGGACGACCGGAACGAGGCAAATCATCAACCACAGTATGGCCCACTTTAAACTCTTTGTACCACTCGGACGCTTGTGTTTTCGACATTGTCGAGTCCCCGTAGGTTACCGGTAACATTTTCAAAGCTTCCGCACATGATATTTTGTTAGAAACACAAAATTTCAGGCGAATTTTTGCTCAACTAAATTTGACATTGCGAAATTCACAGCACACAAAAACACTGACTTGCGGATGACAGATGTACCAACCTAAAAAAAAGCTTTTGACAATATCTCAAGCGAGGTTTGTTTGAATTGGAAATTCCGGGTACTCTTTGATCAGAAGGTATGTCTATTAATGTCATACGTATTGTGGTTGAATGGATCCACCTTGAGTAACAATTTACACATCTCGGGTACAATCTGTGAAGTTGTGTCATAACATTACTGGAATATCCCGGATGTCTGGATGGTATGAGTAAGTAGGGTATAGTCGGTGTGTTCTAGAACGAATTCTGTATCTTTCAGTTGCTGCAAGCTGCCCTGTCTGTCTGTCTGTCTGTTATAACCTTCCTTAGATAGCTGTAGCACCATATGTTATTATTGGTTCGACAATAGATATTCAAAGCCAGTGAATTATTAGAGAAACACTTACCTTGGAAGTTATGTTTAATTTTTCTATCCGAATTAAGATCCAAATGTTTTGCATTATCTGCGACTGGTTCCATACAGGGGGTCAACATGAGGAATCTTATACTTCTTGTGTTCTTCCTAGTCCACACTTGTCAGCCAATATCATGAGATTCGCTTTGTAGATTCTGTCTTGAGAATAATGAAGCCTTTCAGAGATCTTGAGAACTCGGTTGGAAGAAATCTCATAAAAAGAGTTTGAATTTGCTATTTGCACTGCGAGCTGATTTGTCCTGTGCTCAAACTTTGTAGTTACATTACCATTACAGAAGTATCTGCTCTCTCGAATACCAAACCTGTAACTTGCCACTGTTTATAATCAGGAGCTCTCGAGGTTCGAGAGTTCAGGAACTCCGGAAATCTTACAAATTCTCAGAAAAGTTCACAAACTATCGGAAGTATTCGAAAGCTTTCTTTCAGCGTCTGGCAGTACCCGTTGGACATTTGCTTCTACAAATCTACACTCTCTGAATGTTTGGGGTGTGTGTGGATAGAATATTGTTCTCCACCAATCTTTGTGCACCGTTTTATGGAAAAAATATGACCATAGAGCACAACTATAAGTATCCCATGTTGTTCACAAGAAAAAGAGAGTTTCTGTGTTTATACTTCATGCAGTTCAGATCGACTAGAGAAAATCCAGCCTCATGTCCGCCAAGAATTCTCAATCAGTGCCCTGGATGAGGAGAAACTACAAACTCTCCCCTGAGTGTTCTTTTTTGCAAAATCATTAACCAAATTGCTTTCAATGTAGGACAAGACCAGAACAGCTCGTGCCACCAAAAGGAAAAGCCCCTTCATTTAAAAAAAAACGTCCATACAACTCCCAAAAGACAAGAAACTACATCACGTTTCTGAAAACAGATCAAATGACTCTCCTCCACTCCTCCGTCATTGTTCACCCTGAAACACTAAGCTAAAACTGATGAAACTGGTGCAATATCGGCAGTAGAACACGTAAACGATCTGCAACCAAGAGTGGTGGCTGCTGTTGGTAGATTCATCTGCAATGCCCTCACGTGGTCGGTCACCTTATAGAATTTTTTTTTTTGTTCAGCTGTGTCTTGTCAGTCGCACCCACTCGCGTACAACCCAAACCCAATGCATGTAGTATACCCTGCTACTACACTTCAATTACTCTTAGGAACCTATCTATAGGTATACACTACTACTGCAATAGGCCGCATTCCTTAATCTGGCGCAATTATTACCTACAGCTGGCTTTCTGAACACCCAAACGGTGGCAGGAAGTGTAGTGCTGTAGTGCTGCTGTTTTTTTTTCCTAACTCTATCGATCGCTCTTCATGTCTTAGAGGAGTGGTCGGCACGAGTTCTAAATCATTGGCATCCCTTCGACGTAGAGTCGAAACCACGTCTCGAGACGAATCGCTTCGTTCCAATTCGATGAGCACATTTGGCATGGTTAACCATCGTCGTCGAAGCTATGTATCTGCTCTCTGGTGTTAGCTAGTTGCATGGCTTTGACTATTTCTATCGGTGATCTCTGTGTTTTGCCTTTTTCCTGGATCAAATAACCGCCACGATGGAATGGCCCCTTTCACGTTCAGTCTATGCGTGCCTAAACACAAAAATCTAACCTATCCGGCTGGAAAGCGGTTCATATGATTTATGGCTGTTGATCTTGGCCAAAGTACTCAGGCTCTGACTGAAAATCCATTCGATGGATAAATTTTCAATCACGCTTTTGTTCGGCTTCGATGGAGCTCTACTGCTGGGCCAACCCCAGCAGGGGGGCCAGCACAGCTTAAATTTAATTATTTGCAAATGTACGAGTACTTTAGTGTTTGGGGAATTTTTTTTTTTTTGCTGGCAATAAATAAAAACTTTGACTGTGGCCCGTCGTCGTCCTCGTTGTCATGGAGGCCTGCATTACACACAAATTACGTGAGTGTGTAGCTCTAGCTACTCAATGCAACTGCATTAAAGTTTTTCTCTGGTCTATGCACCCACTGGGCATATACAATCCGGTTTAATGGTCGATTGCATCTGCAAGATACTTTACTAGTTTTTCGTTTTGTTTTACTTGTAATCATTGTTCCTTCCGGCAGCAGGTTGGCAATAGGATTGTAGATGGATGTTCAAATCGAAGTCAAGTGGTTCAATGAGATGGCCAAAGGGAAGACATTGACCAGATGAATATGCGTATAGTTACAACATTTGGAAGAGAAGATACAAAAGACGTCTTGAAAAGAATTTGTTTGGTTGCTCATTCCCAAGACAATAAAAGTCAGTGATGCGGGACAGTACTAGTGGCCGGTTAATTTGCATTTATTCTGATTTTGACGAGATTCCGTCTAGTGGTCGTGAGAATTCCTTTCGATAGCCGCACTCTGACGGAACTATCGGTGTCCGTAATCTGGGTGTGAGAATGTTATAATTTTTTTTTTTTAATGTCAGGGGTGATCCAGATGCCTCAAAGATACTCTTGTTGTGTGAAAAATGAGGGAGCATAATTTGTTTGAAGGAGTTCATTAAAATTAATAGTTTTGCTTTAAGTAAAGAATCTCACGATTGCAGACGGGGGAGAAATTGTAAGAAGGTGCCTAGGTGAGGTTTTTAATTTCTGAAGTTGACCTATCAGTCTCACGTTTGCACACATCAGAGATTAATTTTCATATGCTCGAGTCCTCTTTGTATCTGAATGCTTTAAGTAGACAATTTTTGTAGTTTTGTGTCCCGTCTTTCGAATCACATGGCATTTCCATTTCATATCGATGGTTACGTTGGTGCCGACGGCGTCCTCAAGAAAAATAAGGGTCAATCACTTTTTCACTGCAAATGCCACACCAAACAGTCTCTAGTGGACCCAGTTTGCATAAGACGCTCAGGCAGACGCTTAATTGTTCGCGCACATGGTGCAGGACGACGAGGAAAACGACGACAAAATTCACGCTGCGTTAAAACAACAGACCGGAACTTTTTCAAATAAGCAGTAACAATAATTCCGCTCCATTTCAGGTGTGTATCGCTCCATTGCTGGTTGTCAACTAATTCTCTATCTGTCTACAACATAAATGTCAAAGCACAATGACATTTGACGCCATTTGCAAAAATTATGGCACATTCACATTATGACATTACTTTTGCCCCACCTTGTATTATGTAGATATCCAAGGAAATGAAAGGGTTGATCACCTTTCAAGAAAAGGGTGAACAATGGATCCTTCCAATGCCTCTTCCTTTGTAGACGTCCAAATAAGCAAAATATTTAATGCAGCCATGAAAGAGCAAATATGTGCTGGACCAATCTGGACACAGTGTAGTAGCAACCAGTCTTCGATAAAAACAGATCAATTTCTCTGTTTAAGCTCAGTCCCAGAGATGCACAAGTTGTCTCTAGTATCCTTACTGGTCACTGTTCTATTGGTATTCATGCAGATCGTCTCAGGGAAGTCCACGAAGACAAAGAAAAAGTAGAATATGTTCGACATCTTCTTTAAGAATGTCCTGCCGCAGCCAACAGAATATTGAGCACTCTTGGCTGTCGCTTTTTCGAGGAGTTGGAAGACTTAAGTAATGTTGAGCTGGGTGATCTCTATTCGGGTGATTCTAACCCGACCCAGCTCTTAGTCTACGTGATCAGCGTTGATGACACAGGGCTAACCTATGCCGAAAATATATGTCTACTCTTAGTTTGTATTCAAAACTTCTACTCACAAAACGTCTGTCAATTTACCTTCTCCGAGTACTCCCTCTGTATGCATTTGGTAATTTCTTAGGAAACACGACCGCCTTCTTCTATACTAGTCCTGGTCATCAAACTTTATGTTCGATGAACAACTAACATGCGTTTAGCTGCAAGTCCACTCAAACTGTGGCTTATTGAATTATTCATGACGCATCGTGCAGCGGTTTAGCATGTACAATTCATTATTGGCACGTGCCTACTTTAAATGCCGCCAGAGATATTTTATTTCTTTAAAACTCTTATTGAATCGATAAATTTATTTGCAAACAAAAAAAAAAAAAAAAAAAAAATAAAAATCTAAAGGAAGCACTTCTTTAGATTTGCTTCTGCGAATTTTTAAGTAATTACTGTGTGCAATGACACTGAGTGTGGTTGAATGGCGCTTGAAGTTCTTATGACTTCCTGGTATTCGAAATTGAAAATATTCTGCTCTCTTGTATATTAAATTGAAGCGCTAAAAAGCGAATAAATCTGAAATTTGAAACATGAGAGCACCTACGATAAGTGGATAAGTATCATGCGTCCAAGGTTTCTTCTTAGCCGAATTAAATTAGTACTTTGTTTCAGTTGGACAAACTTCTTTTTCATCCTTCCTTTATAGAACAGAACGAAAAGGGTGAAAGTCGATAGTGGTCTAAGCAATTCTAAGGTTATTAACCTAGGTGCACCCCAAGGTTCGGCCATTGGTCCTATTTTATTTTTAATTTATTTAAATTCCATATTTGTTGGTGTAAATCATTATGGTCACGTACTAAGGTCTTGGTTCGCGGAACATAAGCTAGTTTCTAGCAATTAGAACAAATTAATGTTTTTCAGTCCAAGATTAAAGGGCATTTACTGTTATTTTTCTTTAAATGAAGTGAAAAATGTATTTAAAAGATACTCGTAGCTGCTTTAACTTCAGGTTCAGCGTTCTCCATTCCTTATTCCATGTGAGATATCGCCTGGGCTTGGTTTTGGTTGTTGTTCTTTCTGGCTTTTTCCAATTACCGAAGTTCCGTGTTTCTCCAATTGTTTCCTCTAAAATTCTGCGTTCTGCGCGGAATTTATGGCATTGAAGACATATCTTCTCTGGCTTCTCAGCAATTTAGATGGATGGGAGATTCATCATGTTCAAACCTGTTAAATACGCTAGCTGAGGTAAAAATTGATTTCTCCGTGATGCCGTTCCGTCCATTCTTCTATATCAGATATAGGGCGATGGGTCCATCTTCCCTTCAAAGATTGGTTCCATCTCTCATTCTTCGCTGTCTTCCTTCCAGTTTGATAGCTTTGATTGAAGCTCGTGGTTGCTGAATGTTGGCATCGTAGGTCCTCTGTAGTTCCCACGATGTTAGTTAAATTATTCACCCTTGACAGAAGTAGTCTCATTTTTTGTTTGGATCCTCAGATATTCATCATTATTCTGGATAGGGCTGTACTCACCCGAGCAGCTTTAGAGGTATTCCTAGTAACCAAGCCTGTCGTCGACCATCACACCTAAGTATGTCCGCTTTTGATGTTATATTGTGCTCGCCTACCCTGATGGTTACTGTCTTCCAACTGCAGCCCAACTGATGTGAGCCATCGCCTCGCTCTTTGTGTACATTCATTACAAATGTCCTCTATTTGTTCCAGGTGTTTCGCCGCCAACCATAATAGCAATACCATCGGCAAAGCCTATGATTTTTGCCATCATACATATGTTAGGTCCTAGTACCGATCCTTGTGGAACTCCGTCAGATATATGGTACCGCCTTACTCCTAGCAGCCTTTTCTCAAAATAGCTTAGCACTATTTTAATTAAGAACAGTGGCACTACCATTGACCTTAGAGACTGCAAAATAACTTTCCAGTTTGCAGAGTTGTTAAAATGGCACCATATTTCCCTCTCTCTGTAGAACGATGTTTTCTGAATCCATATTGTTGGTTTGAGTGTCCCCCGGCCACCTTCAGTCGGTTGCATATAATTCGTTCCAGTATTTTGCCCATAATGTCCAACAAGCATATGGTTGTTTCTATTGGTCTGGGGAACCCCTTCTCTTAGACACTTCCTCAAATAGTTCTGTGTTCGTTTTTATGGCTAGCTTTATTGCCTTGTTTGGTATGTCATTCAATTCAGGTGCCTTGTGATCGCTAATCGTCTGCATGCATCCAGAAGCTCCATTTGCGTGACGGGTGGAATATCTTGTATTTCCAGAGGTAGTTCTATGCACTCTGCTGGTGTATGCGGTAGAAAGATACACCTTTCAAATATGTACGAGTATACATCATTTTAACAAACTATTCCTACACAAATACGAGTACATATCTAATTCAGCAAACTGAATGCCAACTCTGCTTAGATGAGGACGAGACCTTAGAAGATATACGAGTACATACGTACTACGTGGGTGTGTAGATTAAAGTCGAAACTTTTTCAGAAATGTATTCCCACTTCTGAGGATGTCAAAAATGCCTCTACTGCGATTATCATCACCTGTATTAGGAAGGTGCTGAATCCAGTGACGTATGAGTAACATGTAGTGCATGTAGTGAAACTTAAGAAATGCTGCAAACTACTTGTATATATTGGGAATTTTGTTTTAGGCACACTTTTGTTGTGCACCGTAGCTATCCAATATACATGTTGGCAGGCACACACGCACTTCAAGATGAGCATATGCTAGTCAATTAGTAGTAGAATGTTCTGTTCTGTTATACTGCAACAATGTTAATAAAAAAAGGGCGTTCTTGTCAACAATATTGTATTTATATTTTAGAAATAAAATGTTTACATGGGAAAGAGATTGATGGTTTGCGTGTTCACGTACTCCTGTGGACAAGTCGCCACTCGTGACCGGAGTCAAAACTAAGAAAAAATTTGCATCTTGTCAAAAGCGATGTCTAGGCTGAAAATTGTCCTTTTTGCCGACAATGTTGGTCGTGACGTCGACAGCTATTTGGTTTTGTCCGGATGGGTAATCCTGATAATAGAGATAGCGGAGTCTGCGAATACCTATAGACTTTTAAGCTTTAACGTTTTAAGAAGACAATTTTATTGAAAGTCGGAGATAATAGCATACTCGTATAAGTATAAGATTTCCTAAAAGTTAATTTAATACTTAAAACGTTGGGTAAAAATTTGTGTCTTATTTAATATATTAAACGTCACTAGTTGTCGTCACAGTACCACCAGCGTGTGCATTAATACTCAGAGCATTTACTTGACTGCAATAGTCCATAATAAAAACCACTAAATCTGTAATCTTCTCTGGCATAAACCCTTTTTACGACCACAGAATACTATTACATTCCACATCTGTCACCACCAAACTGTCTGTCCTGTCGGACAAGATAAAACGCTCTTTCATGAATTTTACCTTTTCTCTTATAAAGAACGATTCTTCAGGGGCAAAAATATGCCATACAGGTGAGGGAAAAGTAATTTCAGCATTGCACCATCCGGAGCGGATGGATAGTCTAATGTGGATCTATTCACTGCAGCCAGCCACAGTATGCAAAGGCACGTTCTCAGCTCCATGAAAAGAATAAACTCAAAGAAATATAAAAAAATGCAGATAAACAGAAAATATCCTCAGTAAACACCTTGGAATAGATGCAATAGCTACGTTTCAGGTCACTACCGCAACCACTATACGAGTACTCCCACTTCTATTCAAACTGGTCATGCTCAGGCATAGTCTGCAGTAAAATAACACTTTTCCATGTTTGTAAATTCTTTTCGTGTTGCGCTGTCCAGTGTTCTGAAACTCATAATCCAAAAACGGTCCGTGACAATTTCTCAATAACAACCTACGACGAGCAATGGAACAACAACGAACAGTAGAAGAAGTGTATTCATATGGAAACTTTCGTAACACACCTCTGGGTTTTGGAGAGCATGTTAGATACTTTGTGTCGTATCTCATAATGGACCGGTGGCAATGATATGAATCTTGTTGCACATTCAAAATGAACATAAGGTACCGCATTAACATGACCCCCGTAGAAAGGTATGTAGTTGTAGTAGGCTTTGAGCATGACATTGGGGGATAAACATCCGAAAGGAGATGAATCTAAATGCGTTTTATGAGGTGCATGCATCTGGTGGAGAATATCAATGTTGCTCCGGTGAATGGGTCATGAAAATGCGATTAAATGGAGTAGACATGGGGGTATTCTTTTTTGAAGAGTGAAATCTTCTAGGAATAGGTTGATAGATGGTTGTCGGATGAATCTGGAGATAGAAATCTGACGATAAACAGTGTATGATGTCAGAGATTAGTGCGTCTTGCTAGCTACTGTGTTAACTTTTGATTCATTTAGCCGAGGGTATTATCGGAGTCTATTAGTGATGTTCTATAAATAAGGGACCCTAAAAACAAATGTCCATATTGAATCTCCGCCATACTTCCATAAGTCAGCTTTCAACAATGTCACCATATCAGACGACATGGCATACCTTCCCATCCCACAACATTCTTTATTAGCCGCCGCTAATGGTTACCACATTGCAACGAATGACAAAATAAAAAGAGTCAGAGGAAAACCATATCTGAACGAAAAAAAAAAAAAAAAAAAAAAACAGAAAAGAAAAGAACACCGAAACAAAAATAAGCAATTTATTCCACATTCCTCCACAATGCAACAATTAAGCCGGGTAAATGAAGTGCAATGGTATGCCCGGAGGTGGTTGTAATAACGATGATGGCGGCGGCGGTGGTGATGGAGGAGGTATCAGTAGAATTGTCGGTGCAATACTGTAATGCTGTTGAAACATTTCAATTGGTGTAGTCCGATACAAAGTAGCTAGTTACATTCTGAACACCCCCGTGTTCAGCCCACAAACTTTCAAGGAAAAACGAAATAAAGCCAGTAAAACAGTAACGAAAAATCTCTTTCGAAAGTAGTCCATTGGCGATTCGAAATTGTTTTTGTCCGTGTGCTGCAGATGTAATTAAGGATTAAAGCACTATCGAGGCGATGGAAGTAGGAAAAAAGCAAACGAAAGCTACACAACGAGCAACGACAGAGATTGTTCCGTGGTTTGAAATGCGGGAATGCATTTTTTTTGCAACAAAAGTTTTCCTTCTGTATGGTTGGGCAGTTTAGTACTCGTAGTTGGATAGAGTGCAGGGTGCAACGAGGTCATAAAGAAAGGTGCGATACTAATTAGGTTCCTTATCGCTAGGTTCCGATTGCAACTGAATGGAAGCAAACAATGTAAAGTGAATTACACCGAATGGTTATATTTCCTTTCTTTTCAACCCTTGATTGGTATTTTTTGGTTTAATTTTGGAAGAAAATTTTTTAATTTAATCTTTAGTGACTGGGATGTAATGAATAGAGCAAAAATAATAAAAATTCCTCAAGAAATGACATCTGAAATTAGGGTCCTACTCCAATGACAGTTCTTTAGGGACTTTCATGTGGTCTAACAAAGTTTCTAGTATTTTGTGATACTATTGCTCCATAACTCTGTCTAACTTAACCTAACCCAATGCAATTTATATGCAAACGAATTGTGAGATAAGAAAACAATTCAAAAGTTTTTGTACAATTTTCGAAAACCAAAAATTTGACATTCAACTTAAAATTTCGACAACAATAAGTTTTTCGTAGGACGCACTGTTAAAAACAATTTCTTCACACTCAAACAAGATTTCTATTAACTTCGGACAAAAGTCAAAATTCAACGGTTTTGAAAAATCTGACAAGCATCTTGTAGAGAATTTCAGAACCCAAAATTTCGAATAAGATCATTTTTTTCCGTAAGACTCGCTGTTTTCGAGATATTTGCACTCAAAAACAATTTCCATTAATTCATTTTGAATGTGTTGTTATAATTTTTGGAAAATTCAGCACCCACCTTGTAGAGAATTTCAAAATCCAAAATTTTGACCTGAATAATTGTTTATGCAGGACGCACGGTTTTTGAGATATTAGCATTCAGAGGAGCTATCCCCATTAATATCGTTGTAAAGTATTTTGAAAAAACCGGCAACCAACTTATACTCAACTTTAAAACCTAAAATTTCGATCAAAATAATTTTGTTCGCAGGACGCCCAGGTTTTGTGATATTGGTACTTACGAGTATACTTATACACAATTTCCATTAACTTCGGACAAAAGTTAGAAATTGAAGTTCGAAGAATTTAGGAACTGAAATTAAGGATACTTTTTTTTCCACTCAAAATCGATATCAGACATTTTGAATGTGTAATATATATAATATAATTTCTGAAAATGTTGATAGACTCGGCGTCCACCTAATTTTCGATCAAAATAATTTGTTTCGTAGTTTTTTGTTTCAGGGTTTTTGAGATATTCACATTCAAAAAACGATTTCCATTAACATCGTTGTTAAGTCTGACGTTTTGGATGCGCTCCAACAATTTTCGGAAATAATGAAAAACTCGGCACCCCACTTACATATATAAAGCTTCGAACCCTAACGAAAAGTTTTTGAGATATGTACACTCAAACACTACTCGTATTTCCGTTAACTTCGGGCAAAAGCTGGAAAATTTCGAATGAATTTACTTTTTTCCCATTCAAAATCGCGTCAGATATTTTAGATGTGTTCGTATAATTTCTGAAAAATTTGAAAAAGAGAATTTCAAAATCTAAAAATTCGGTCAAAATTATTTGTTTCGTAGTTTTTTGGTTCAGGGTTTTTGAGATATTTGCATTGAAAAACGATTTCCATTAACACTTTCGATGCGTTCCTACAATTTTCGAAAAAATCGACAACCGTCTTCATGACTGCGTACGGCTCCATTGGTTTCATGGATATTCTATAAAGCTTAATTTGATTTTCGTCTACCAAACATCGAACGAAGTTTCAGGAATGACTACCGTGTGGCGCTTTCAGTCACCTGATTCGATTTTTTTTTACGTTGACACATCTGTCATTAACATTCCCTTCAAATTTTAACGTCGTACTTTGACATTTGTAAAAGCTACGCTGTCGAGGGTACATCTGCCTCCATGTGTGTTTTTGGGATCAACTTTGCAACAACGAGTTTGCATCAAAATTTGTGTTAAAAACTGATTCAACGGTGCGAAGACTTTGGAAATGTTGGGAAAGTGTTTCTGCAACGATACTCTTTCGAAAATAAACGTTTATGCGTGGCACAAACTCTTCAAAAGTGGTCGTGAGTCCGTCGAGGCTGACGAACGCAGTGGTAGGCCGTCGACATCGAAAACCGATGAAAACATCAATGAAATCAGAGAAATGTTCTCCGAAAACCGCAAATTGACCATCAGAGAACTTACAGAGGACTCGTTCAAGACATTTTGGTTAAAGATTTGGGCTTCAGACGTGTCGCTGCAAAGCTGGTGCCGAAAGACCTGAATTTCATGCAAAAAAGAGACCGCATTGATATCGCGAAAGACATGACTTTAGCGGCTGAATCCGACCCAACATTCATCAAATGCATAATTACTAGACACGAGACGTGGGTTTATGAGTACGAAACACAATCCAGGCATCAGGCGAGTGAATGGCGTACACCGAATGAGCCAAGATCGAAAAAACCACGTTGCTTTCAGTCGAAACGATTACAACGGTGTTGTGCATCATGAATTCTTGCCACAAGATCAGACAGTCAACATGGCTTATAATTTGGGCATTATGAGACGTTTGCGTGAAGCAATTCACCAAAAGATCGGATTTGTAGGCAAAGAACTCGTTGGTTTTGCACCATGATGACGCACCGTCGCACAATGCCATCCTTATTCGTGAGTTTTTGACCAAGAACAGTACGAATACTATCCAACAGCCACCGAATTCGCCTGATTTGGCTCCCTGCGATTTCTTCCTGTTCGTTCGACTCAAGAAATTGCTCCGGGGAACGCGTTTTAGCAGCCGAAAGGAGATAATAGAAAAATCGAAGACGGCTATGATGGCTGTACCAAAATCCGATTATAAAAAATGTTTCGAGGATTGGATCAAGCGCTGGCATAACTGCGTTTCAGTCAATGGAGAGGATAATATCTATTATCAAGAATAAACTTGAATTTTCAATTTTCTGAATAAATTTCTGAAAGTTTTTGATTAAGGAGTATATCGTCTTTAAGGACAATGTATAGGATCTGTTGTATATATATTGCCGTCGTAATGGTTGTGCTTTTATGCCAGTTTTCCAATTTAGACTTCTACCCAGGGGTTTGCATAACTCGATCCAAAATTCACGCAAGAAGTAATTTTGATAGAAACCACACATTATTAATTAAAAATTGGGTCGTCGAAATTTTCCATGACCGTTTTGCATACCGTAAATGTGACTGAATTTCGGTGATACAATTTGCTCCATCAAAGCGCAGTTGGTCGTGGGCCTGTTGGCATAAACCTTAGACTTCAAAAAATGGTTCATGATCTGGGCAGCCAATTTTGATCACCAAAACGAGAAATAACACGATCAGGAAATGACTCAGGCAGGAATTGAATTCTTTCTCGGGCTGTATAGCATGTGGCACCGTCTTGTTGAAACCACATTTCGTTCACATCCATATCTTGCAATTTAGGCACAAAAAACTGTATTATCATGTCGCTCGCTATCGTGACCACCACCACCATTAACTGTTATTGCTTGACCAGCCGCATTTTCAAAGAAGAATGGTGCGATGATGCCTTCATCGACCTTCCTTCACTGTGCGTGGTTAGCAGGCTTCAGTTCTTGAGTCAATTGCACTTTGTACGCATGATCTTTCGTACGCTGTAGAGACTTTCTCGAATGTCCAATTCTTCACCACGGTGCAGAATTGATGTTCCTGAACTCTCAACAACACTCTCACGAACTGCTTCGATGTTTTGTGTTGAACGACTTGTTGAAGGACGGCGAGAGTGTCTCAGATCACTAATTGATCCAGTCTCCCTGGATTTTTGATTGAATTGAAGTTAAATCACTATTCCGACCATATTTTGTCCGAAAATTGTGAACTGTAGCTGCCAAACCTTCACTATTTTTAAAATATAGCTCAATAATGAAAACGCGTTGTTCTTTCGTGTAGCACTCCATTTTTAATAACCCTGAACTGTCAGCTGTCACGCTGTCTTTTTTTTTCGTTGGCAACACTTTATCGCACAAATGGCGCGAAATTCAAATTTTGCGTGAATTTTGGGACACCCTTTATATATAGCATAACTGTTTCAAGGCTAAATCTTGACCTCTTAGGTCTTTCTTGTCAGGGTTGATAGAGAGTTCTGTCCTGATTTATTAGTCAGGCACTACGTGAAGTAGACATTACACGGTGCATGTGTAACCAGTGGCACCCTATCCTGGATAGCCCAGTTTTATTAGTAGGATGAAAGAACTTCTGTCAACTTAACTGTCATAGATCCTCTTGCCCTGGTAATGAAATCGTATACAACATTGACAGTATTCGGAAAGTCCCACTGTGTTATTTATTTGGAGTAAAGGCAGGACAGAAGAACAACCGAGGGCATCTCAAAACGGGATCTGGCATAGTTGGATAGTAAACTTGTGCGAACTTATCTGTCGCCTTTGGTAGGCATTCATCTATTGTCCAGATAGTAATATTTGCCATCTAATACTCGAGAAAAAACACATTTCAGAATGATGTACCCACTCTCCACTTGGAATCCTATCAAGAATGATACTGCCTTCTACTTCCCACTTTGTAGACTTTGTCTTAAGACTTCAAGAGTGACCTATCGTATGAATTCCTCAAGCTATGACACATTGGACATATAATCCTATTTCGTAGCACTATTGGCACCCTTCAATACATTATTGTAAATAAAACTTACAGGAAGCGAGCGTAAACTAGTTTTCAATTTTGTAATAGGAAAAGTTTCTCACTTTCGCACTTTGTCCTGCAACTTTGCAATTTAACTTTACTCCTTCACACACATTGTCAAGTGCAATATCTAATATTCATTTTTCTTTTCTTTTTCCTTCCAGACATGGTTCTTCACTGACACCGATGATGCATACTACCAGGAGAAGACAAGTAAGTATTGGTTTTAAAATTTCATAGAATTTCACAAGTTCATTGTCCGCCCTTCAATAGAGGATAATCGACCAAAATTGGTTCTTCTTCGCAAAAGAGTCCTAAAAATTGCCCCATAAATCTCGAAAACCCAGTCAAAAGCGGAAAAAAAAATATTAAAATTCAAATTCTATTCCACTTCAATCAATGCAAAGCGGTACGGTGCAGGTCCTGTCGTCCGTCGACACATAAATCTTCGATTCTCTGTTAACAAAAAAAAAAAATCCTTTCAGATCCCTTTTTGCATTGAAATTTGCGTGTGTTTCCTCCCTTTTTGAAATTGCTTTCTAAACGAAAAAAAAAGAAGAGATTTGGATAAATTTCCAATTTCGTTCATCATCCATCAGTTACCGCCTCTTTGACCGCCTTATTTTGGCCACTGTCTGTCTGTCTGGCAGGGAATCCAATTTCCTTCATCCATCTCGTCGGGTGGGGGGAAAGAAGTGATTAAAGTGCTGTTAAACCAGTTCGCGCCCGCGTAAAACTGCGCATGCGCGCCCGCATTTTTAATTGAATCGAGGAAGACGAGGAGGACTCATGGTCTCTCTCTCGTGTCTGTGTCTACCCACACGGAATTTGTCTCGTTATTATGAGATTTTTTTTTTGTTCTTTCTGGCAGCAACTATCAATCAGATTTTTGACAGTTTCAAGTGGTTTGACGGAGCTGTACGTTCTTCATCCTTGATCCGACGGATGGACAACGGATTGTCTAATGCAAGAAACAGCAGCAGCATCAACTATGAGTATCTGCGGTCACTTTTGATTTCATTCAGAGTATCTCGTACTCACTCACATTTCAAACAAACCATCTAAAATGTATTTTGTTCGTTTTGTTCGTGTCTGATGGACTTATGACCGAGGGAATCGTATGTTAAACGATCACGTAGGAGGCTTGAAATGGGTTTTTGTGTCTTGAAACGTTTTTCGGATACTACCTTGCGTGTATTGTTCGAATAAGAAAATATGTCTATGGGCAACAATGTGGGCGTACCTTGATGGCTCCGGAGCAAGCTAGTGGCATCGAATTGACATTTTGATAGTTTTCCGCGTATAAAATGATCACTTTGGTTCTTTTTTATGTAGCGATAGCGAGCGATGTGGGGCTTTCAACGGCACAGTGTTGTGGTACAACTGCGGTGGCTTCTGAAATGTATGTTTATATCTTTATTTACATTTTACCTGAGTGCTTGTTTAAAATAAAAATGGTCATGGTTTTGGACATAGAATGAAATGACTTTTTAATTTTATTGCTTGTGAAGGATTTGTTCTTTTAAATGTTTTTCCTGAAGTGCGATGAAGGTTGCTGATAGTGGTAAGATATGCATCTGGGAAGTGAATGGATTTTTTTTTGTTAGAGTGTCAGAGGTGTGTGTGGTTCACATGAGATACAATGTAGGCATTGTTTGGTGATAATGATGGGGGCTTTTATTTTAACTGTGAAATAGGTGAAGCATGGGGTTAGTGGTGCCACTAAGAACATTTATTTTGCAGCATATTACGCAGCAATACGGGCATCCTCTTCTTCTAATCCAAAAACGCAGGAACTGTAGCACAGGTGCAACTACGCATTTTTTCTCCAAAAGTGGTAGCGCTGCATCCAACGCCTGCTGATGTTTTTGTTGTTAGAGTATCTCAAATTGAATAATTACCATTAGAAATCTTTGACATCCTTAAAAGTTCATTAAAATTGAAAGCATGATGCTCCTTCCGCATAATACAAATGGCGTCCAGTGAGTACATGAGAGACGGCTCTTTCGATTAAACCTAAGTAGAGTAGGGGACTTTTTGTTATCTAATCCACTGACCGGAGCATTTTTATTTATCCTTCTTCTATTCATGGTTAAAGCGTGGAATGAGATACTTACAAAGGTAAAAGCATGGGAAGCACTTCCACACGTTCCCTTTTTCATTTCCTTGAGTATCCATACAGCACGCCATCCAATAGAGGATCACTTCATTCGCTATTGTCAGAAGTTTGGATTACTTACTAGGTTGTAATATACAGCCTGAGTGATGGCTGTAATGTCGGCTTGAAACTGATTCCTAGGACTGTGCAGTAAGCCCCAGCTCATTTCAAACTCTTCACACTTTCTATCAGTGGTAAACAAAAGCTGGAATATTGTGTCATTTCTAAGCAGATTTGGCTGAACTACAACTGTGTCATAACATAAAAACTTGCGAAAAGAAATCGGGCAGACGCTCCAGAAATTGTAGCGATAAGCCAGTAGGAACGCTGCGTCTAGACTGGGCATCCCATTTAACACACACAGCCGCAGTTGTAAAAATGTAAATGAAATGGAAACTCCCTCCCACTACCGGCTTTAAGTCGAGTGACCGGCTTTAAATCGAGTCCGATATCGAACTCTAGGCAAACCCCTTTTCGACAACCTTAAGGAAATTTCAGAGAAAAGTATTACAGAGTTGACTAGAATGGATTTGCAATCGTTTCCTTTCAACAACCTATTAACACTATCTAACAAACAAAGTCACATTGATTGTGGTACTCATAATGGCGCTTAAGTGCAGTGCGCAGTAGCAACCACTCCTACCTAACTACCTAAGCCCCAGCTCCTATACTGACGTTCACCTTGCTCTTCTTTATTTTAGTAATGAGCCTCCTGACAAGAACTTGTGGAAAAGTCAGGGAGCTGGTTTCTGATGAGTTTTTCTGAGCTTCTTCGCCATAAACAGAAAGAAAGCGTAACCGCAAGCTGTAGCTCCTTACTGTTGTAGTAAGGATCAAGTTCTATGATCTTTATCATAGTTTCTAGTCCCAATGTAGATATCGATCTTACGTTTCCCCTTATCTCGATACAGGCTACCCTTTGGACTTCGATTAAGTTTGATAGACACAATATCAATGAGCCCAGCTATTCTAGCTATTCCAGCTCAACTCTCTACTGCCGAAGGAGCTTGAATTGAGTCATATGATTCGTTTGTAGGTGGCTGTATATAGCTATGAACTGTGGTCTACCTTTATAGACACTTGTTGGTCCCCAAATAGTTGATTGAATACGGATACGAGCACGATGTAGGTGTGATTTCCGTTTAAATAAAATAATATACATTTTACTTAAACGGAAATCACATCTACATCGTGCTCGTATCCGTATGATCAAAAAGTACCCGAAATTCTTCAATAAATCGAAAATGGTTCAATTATTCATCGATATTCATTTTATTCCCTTCAAAGTAATTTCCATTGCAAGCAATACACATATTCCAACGCTTCCTCCAATCTTCAAAATACTTTTCATAGGCCGGTTTTAGAATCGCCTTCTTCAGCTCCTTCCTCGAATTCTCCTTTATCGCCTCAATCGTCTCAAAACGCTTTCCGCGAAGTGGTAACATGAGTCGTTGGAATAGGAAAAAGTCAGGTGAATATGGAGCTTGCGGAATGGTATGAACGTTGTTTTTGATCAAATAATCGTGTACAAGATGAGATGTGTGACCCTGTGCGTTGTCGCGGTGAAAAAACCACAAGTTGTTTCTCCGCAATTCTGGCCTCTTGCGACGTACATTTTCCCTCAAACGCTTTAATATGCTCACGTAATTACTGTCTGGCCTGGTAGAAGAAATTCGGAGTGGACCACACCATGGCAATAGAAGAAAACGGTCAACAAAGCTTTGATTTTGGATCGACTCTGTCGTGGTTTTTTGGGTTTTGGCTCGTCTGAGAAGCGCCATTTCGATGATTGTGGATTAGTTTCGATGTCATACGATTGCCCAAAGAAATCATTTCTTTAACGACATCAATGCGATTCTGTTTCTGCAACAAATTCAAACAAATTCGCAGAACACAACAAACACTGACTTGTTTACAAAGCTATCACGCACAAACTCCCGACAAATGGCGCTCAAACGGATATTTGAGCGCTAGACAGATGTACCAACCTAAAAAAAAAGCTTTTGACAATATCTCAAGCGAGGTTTGTTTGAATGGGAAATTCCGGGAACTTTTTGATCAGAAGGTATGTTTATCCGCGGTATTGTCATTGTTTCTCCTTTACGATGACGTTGGGTGCACCTAGGCGAGTACACAAATTGTCCCTCCTTTGTCTAAATTTTCTCAGTAGAAAAGGTAGTATCTTTAGGCGACGAACAGCAGATTTTCGCGCGTCGCAAAATTGTATTTCAATGTCAAGATATTAATTTCGTTTCGCAATTGACGAAAGTCCTTTATTATCTAAATATCTGAAGTATTTTATTTGGTCATTTCCGATGTACTTTTCTGCGTTCATCTAAAGGGTGACCACAAAGCAATGATAGATTTTCCAATTGTTATGTTTCATCAGCTGTCAAAGTTACCAGCTGTCAAAATATTCAGTAAGGTTTGCCATTTCATCATGCATCGTGAGTACACTCTTTTGGACCTTAAGCCACCAACCATACAGAGATCAAAGTGAAGAAACCCAAGCCGCCGTATCAGCTGAATTGGGCATCGCCAGAGAGTTAACCAGGCTTATTTTGCGGTTGGATTTGGGCCTACATCCGTATAAGATTGTGTTGACCCAAGAATAGAAACCGGGCGCCCATAGACAATGCCGTGAGTTCGCTAATTGGGCCGTGGAAATGTTGGCCGGAGATCCGGTTTTTGGACGAGTCCCATTTTTGTCTCAGCGGCTATGTCAACAAGCAAAATTGTCGTTAGCGACCACAGTGCACAAGTGTTCGACCAAGCATCAATACATCCACAAAGATTGACTGTTTGGTGCGGTTTATGGCACGGCCGCATCAACGGACCTTATTTCTTTCGAAATGAGGAAGGAGACACCGTTACGGTCAATGGTCCTCAGTATAGAGATATGTTAACCGACTTTCTGTGGCCAGAGCTCGATAACATCGATATATACGAGCTGTGGTTCTAACAAGACGGCGCTACATGCCATACATGCGACGCAACGCTCGAAGTGGTGAAAGAGAAATTTGGCGACTGGGTCATCTCACGGCGAGCGTTCATTGATTGGCATGCGAATTGACACCCCTCGATTATTTTCTCTGGTGCTACGTCAAGTCCTTAGTTTACAAGCCAACTCCTTTGGACGAGCTCGAGGCCAACATTCGAGACGCTATTGCCGGAATAACACCGCACATATGAACCGAGTCATCAGAAATTGGATCGACCTCTTGAAGCACTGCCAGCGAAGCCGAGGCGGCCATTTAAATGATGTGCTATTCCATACATAATGGCATAAATGTAGCTTCAAAATAATTTCAGAATCAATTTGATATCTCACACTGTTGTTGTTTTATTTAAATTTCTTTTCATATCGTTCTTATCTGGTCACCCTATACTTCATTTACTTCAACACACTGCATCAACTGTTCCTTCTATTGATACTATTTTCAATCACAGAAACCTTGAAAATCTCTCCCCAAAGAAACACTAAAGTTCAAAAGGTGACTTTAAATAAAATTCAGATACAATAGCCTCCTGAAATCACTTCAATTTTCCAGTCCGTACATTAAACCCATAAGCAAATCTTTGAACTTTCCCAACACAACATTGTTCGGACCACCTAGATTTACACATTTCGGAAAAGTGTATCTATACCGTTCCCAACCACATCCCAGTGAATAGCATTCCCAAACTTGATTCATCCGTGACAACACCTAAATTAGGCGTAAAATTTAATTCATTAAATATTGAGATTTTTCCTCGCCCCTGCGCACGGACGTTCCATCCAGATATCACCGCACAACATTTCAACAGGTAATTTAATGAATATTAATGATTTTGCCTCCAACCCGCGATGGTTCCCAACCGAAATGAAGTCAATTCGTAAATTTAATCACCACTAATGGATTTATGAGTATTCAGTAGAGTCTGACGGGATGCGAGTTGAGATGGATTAGCATGTACGAGTATCTGTATCGATCCTGCATTCATAGAAATTGCAAAGCGCAAGGCCAATGTTAATCATGAAATATATTCACATTACGTGTGCAGGCTAACAATGACAAGGACAGCTCTCACGACATACAACAGCAGTGCATCTGCACTACGAGTACATTGCATGTGAGGCGATTGTACTGGCGTCGGTCGTAGTTATCGTCGCCTGAGCAATCCATTTTCATTAACACGCTCCAGAGTTTACCATAGACATACGAGTAGCAGCCTGACAGTTGATCAATACTCTTCCAGTCCATTAACAATGGTTAGCATCAACCTGACAAACGAAAACAAACAACCAACAGACAAAAAAAGCGGATGCTGCTGGTGTGAGATACCTACTTTCTGAAAGATAACCATTGAAGGTTTACGATTTAAGAAGAAATCTGCTAGTAGCCTGTGGGTTTTAGTGTCTCAATTTACGGGTAATTCGGTCGTAAAATTATCAAATGGCTGAAAATTAACCAGCACTTTGTGTTTTATTGGTTTCAAATGAACTGTCAGAGATATTAGAATCCCGAGAAGAAAAAAGTGGACAGCACAAATTGCAGGTGATAAAGCGTTATCGTCGTCGTTTATCAATCGACGACCGATGACGAATGGTAAAGGCGCGTCGTTGAAGACGTTTGTGCTGGTCTACGAGTATGGCTAGTCCTAATGAATATTCTATCTATCCCCCAATAATGAAACGAAAATCCCCGACTGTCTATCAATGTTAGTGGCAGATTGGAACCACTACCACTCTTGGATTAGAGTAAGCCACTGTAGGATAGACCTTTCTAATTGGTGGTGTAGCTTTAATGAATCGCCATCGATCATTCGTATTCTGTGGTGCGGCGGTATTTCGGTTAAGAAGCCATCTCTGTTCTTTTTTGGTCCGAGATTAAGGCTGATTGTTTGTTTTTTATCGGTGGGAAATGTGGTGACTTTGAAAGCGCTTTTTTTCTTTTCGTAGATAAATGAAATTGATGGAGCTGTTGTAGTAGACGAGAAAGTGGTATTGGGCCAATGAACTAAGTCAGTGTTTTTTTTTTTTTTCTTCTGACTTATATCTGCGAATGATGGATATTCTCCGATGGTAGCAGATTTTTAGGGAGAAATTCGGTAAAAACAGTTTTCTTTTTGTGTTACGCAATTAGCCATGAAGATGCTAAAGAATTCAACTTTCTAAAAGTAAATTTTACCATCTAGCTCGTTAGTTTTTCTTACCATTTTTATGTAGCCCCTAGGTATAGGTTCACGAAGGAAGAAAAGGATATTCCAATCAGAATTTTTTTTAGCTATTTGCACAATTCTGTATTTTTTGTCTCGTTTTTCGGTCAAGAAGATACGAATAGTCTAAGAATAGTTGCTTACTTAGATTTTTCAATCTACTACACCCCGTGCTATCGTTTATGGTTCCTGGCAATGTGTTCCACTTTCAACCAGATCGTCTCCCATTGCGGAGATTCCTTTTTGACTATTCCGTGCCAAATTTTTCGTTGTCGACTCGGTTTTTCATTGTTCCGATCTCACGCAAAGGCATCCAAGGTATCAAAGGTATCACATTTCTTTTCCTTTTGGTGGCCTCTGGAGCACCGACTTCACGTTTGAGCTGAATAGACACAGTTGATTTCATTGCTTCGCAAGACCTTAGAGAACTTAACAAACCCAGTTGCTGTCTCTTTTTGACTGCTTACGTCTAATGAGGTACCAGGGTCAACCGAGATAATACTCTTAAAGTACTGCACACTTCGTGCTCTAACGCCCTGTTATCCTTACCTGTGAGGTAACCCTCAGATCCATTAATTTGGCCTCTGTCACCAAGCCGGGGAATATTTGATGCAAGTCTATATTGCAAACACCGTTGGCGAAGAAGAGCATTAAGAGGCAAATCTGAAAACTACATTAGATTCCGAATAACGTCAGTGATCACCGCCTGAAAAAGTAGTGGCAATAGTATGCAAACTTGCCAGACTCCACTTCAATGCATCCCGTAACTACTCCTACTTACTCCTACGAATGCTACTCCTACTTAAGGTAAGTCATATGAACTCCCCGTTTACACTATCGAATGGCTTATATTTATCCTCAACACATTCGATGATGATCAGTAATATATCGATTGCTTTCCTCCATTCATGAGTGTACCGCGGATGTTGTTGATGAAGCTACTCGTATGTAGAGATCCGCAGGAGCTGAGCGCCTTGTTTGTTATGATCTCGTCCTTGTCGAGAGGTGCGATGCGAATCCTAGAGTTTTGGGTATCGGATAGTTTATCCCTACAACTATTTTATATAAAAGAGTGGAGAAATGCTTCCTCTGTCTTCCTAGCTAGTCCTCATCTGAAAACGGCAGAGGACCATCACCCGAGTGATGACGTTGATTTCTTTTGTCACGGCGAACGTTTAGCTGGACTTTGGAATAGTGGGACACAAGCTCGCTTTTTGTGTTGTGTTTGCTTCTCGATATGGGTATGAGGTCTCTCTCTGATCTCTCAATTGATTCCTTGAGTAAAATCGTCCCTAAGTTGTTGCCACACTTCTGGATCAATTAGTCTGTTAGAATCATACTTGGCTCTTCTCAGAATTATATGTATTTGCTTTAATCCCGGGTTGGGCATAGGGCGGCAACAAATCTCTTCCATTAGCTAAATATTTCAGCTGTGGCCATGTTTTCCTCTGGGTCGATGCTGTGTGCGCTGAGAATTCCATTCGAAGGTCTGTTTCGCAATGTTGTGATTTGGCTTTCTAAGTTTATGTGGCCAATCCAGTACCATTTTCGCTGCCTTATCTCGACATCCAACAGCTTCTGGCTCGCTTTTTTTCTGGTTGGATATAATTTGCGGCCAGCGAATCTTTACGATGTATCGCAGACAGTGATTACTGAAAGCCTGTAGCTTTCTAATGATGTTTGCCGAGACTTTCCAGGTTGCAAAGGCATGCAATAGCACAGATTCAACTTTGAATTCGAAGAGTCTGAACTTAGTGCGTAGGAGATTTGACTGGATTTCCAAACTGGAGACAGGATATTAAAGGCAGCGGTGAAAAGAGCGCATATGAGTGGTGGTATTTTTCCATTCCTGTATTAGCTCCACGTCTACTTCGGATCGTCGAGTAATAGCCAAAATTTGGTTTTAACTTAGCTGCAACAGATTTTGTGGCAGGACTTATGCTCATACAGTTGGTTTTTCAGAAATCCGCCAACTTTTCACTCGTATCGTTTCACTTTAACGTTACTATCTACTCCCCTTGGCATTGAGGTCTCCCATCAAAATGACAATGTCTCCATTAGGTGTTGAAGAGTAAGCACCAGAAGGTTGTCATTTTCTTGTTCAAACACTGATTCCATCGGACCGTAACATTAAATGATGTTCCAAGTCTGGTCATCTATATCCGATCACTGGAAGGCATCCACGATATAAGGCGTTTGAGTTATGCGTTGGGAATGAAACCACCCTGCCTCTAGCCACCTTATTTCTTTTAATCTCAATATGAATAGCTTTTCTTGTTAGAAGTATCTGGCGTTTTGGGGACATTCTCTGCTAGAGTCAAGGATCTTTGCCTTCTGTCCTGGTCAATAGGCAAACCGTGTGATTATTTCTTATCCTAGTTATGGTACGATTCTGTATTTTTGGGACATTTTTGTTCGGAGACCTCGGACTCCGTCAATCTTTACTAAACTATAGGGTGACCAGATAAGAACGATAAGAAAAGAAATATAAATAAAACAACAACGGTGTGAGATATCAAATTGATTCTGGCTTTATTTTGAAGCTACATTCATGCCATTATGTACGGAATAGCACATCACTTAAATGGCCACCTCGGCTTCCCTGGCAGTGCTTCAAGCGGTCGGTCCAAGTTTTGATGACTCGGTCCAATATGTGCGGCGTTATTCCTGCAATAGGGTCTCGAATGTTGGCCTCGACTTCGAACAAAGGAGTTGGCTTGTTAGTGTAGACTAAGGACTTGACGTAGGCATAATCGAGGTGTGTCAAGTCGCATGATGAACATTGATGAACGCTCGCCGTGAGATGACCCAGTCGTCAAATTTCTGCTTCAGCACTTCGAGCGTTGTGTCGCTTGTATGGTATGTAGAGCCATATTGTTAGAATCACAGCTAGGATATGTCGATGTTGTCGCAAAATAAGCCTGGTTGACTCTCTGGCGATGCCCAATTCAGCTGATCGGCGCCGAATCGACATTTCTGGGTCTTCTTCGATACTGTTATGTTTTCTTCACTTCGCACCGATCTCTGTCTGGTTGGTGGCTTAAGGTCCATAAGAGTGTACTCACCTTCAAACTTTTCCACAGTGTGACGAATTGCTTGCCCACTGACCGCCATGATGACGACCGACCTCATGACGAAATTCACGTTGCATATTTACAACTGAGCCGGAATTTCGACAATATTTTTTAATAATTTCCACACTTTCGGGAGGTGTCATCCGATGCATGATGAAATGGCAAACCTAACTGAATATTTTGACAGCTGGATGTCATTGGTAACTTTGACAGCTGCTGAAACATAACAATTGGAAAAACTATCATTACTATCTGGTCACTCTTTAGAAGCTATCAGTCACAGCACAAACTTTCAATTTTGGCTCACATTTAGTAGCACTGGGGTACGAATAGTGAGATACTGGCACAAATGGTTGGGAAACTGCTAATTATCAAAAACATCCAGATGAACCTTACGAAGTGTGATGTTGGAGATTAATGGCTCTTCACATTGTTCAATTCAAAGTATCTTTAAACAAAATCTTCTCAACACATCTATGTACTATTTTCGTTTAAATCCCATTCACAACTTTTTTTTTTTTTGTGTACGAGAATCAAACCTCTCAATATAAACGGATGAAGGTTATCCGCTGTCAAATACGTTACCCTGCCTCTTGAATTATACTCTCAAATGGTCCAACACGAACTAAGGAACCACTCGAACCTGTGAAACTCCTCCCAGTTGTGAGCGGCTTCGTAAATTACGTCACCAAACGAATTAATTAACTACCCGTTCGCATTGGTTTGACATGGTTTTGTGTACCTATGCCTGCCCTTTTTAGAGAGATTTCCATCTCCCGATGGGCAAGAGCGAGCAAATCAATATCATTCGACTTGAAATGGAAACCACACATCATTCTTGTCGTCGTCGTCGGTCTTTTCCTCTTCGAAGATAAAATTCCAGCAGCACCACATTAATGAGTATGGATAGACGGCGATCTCAACCGCAACCATGGTCACCTGAATCATGTTAAATATGTGAGTTAATCATTCTAAAGTCGGCATTTTGATTAATGTCCACCATAATTAGAAGACTAATGAACGAACTTTTCAATATTCCTACTCCATCGTTAGATGGCCGCTCATTTAGCATTCTGTCTACCCCCATACGCGAACTTGCACAGGGGAGAGAACCCTTGGTGTATATGGTACGTACTATCCACGGAATGGCAATTGGAATTTTGATTAGGACACCAGAATGTCTGATGCTCGACGAAAGCGATGGCTCTGGGTGTTGCGATGCCAATATAAATGTCGACCTTTTTGAAATATTCAAGGCTTCAAGTTCGGGATGGTTACCGAATTTCGTTCTTTCGTTCGTTCGGTGTTCCTTCGCGGGCACATGTTTTTTTTTTTTTTGTTTTTTTGTTGGGCAATTTGAAAAATTTTCATCCAATTAAGGCTGGTGCCCCGGGACGTGTGGTAACGCGCGCCCATTCTACTCGAACGAAACACTTTATATGGATGGACGGGGTTTTTTTCGTTACATTTCTCTGTGCTCCTTCCGAAATGTGAGGAACAGGCTCTGCCGATTTCTGTATGCGAGCGCTCCTTAACGAGCTGCAGAATACTTCTTAATAAACATTCCCATACACATATTTGCTGTTTACTTATATGAATTGTTTTTTTTGTTGTTTCTTTTTGCAGAAGGACATCTCATCAACACAAATTGCTCGATTGGACATTTTCGCAAAGCGCTTTGCTGTAAGATGTCAGCGGAATTGGATGTGTTCCTGGAAAGTGGCAAGAAGTGAGTACAGAAAAAAAAATAAGTAAAACGAAACGAATTCAATTTCTTAGTTTGGCTTTTGGGGGAAAGAAATATTTGTTTCCGAATAGGGGAAAGGATTTAATTAAATTGAGTTTCTCTCGGTTGTACTGGATGAAATTAGAGTGAAGGAAATTCCTTTGGGAGAAGTAGTGGGGATGTTACGTGAAAGACGGGTATGGGGATGTGCTTTTTTAGTGTCTATGTGTAGGTGATAAGAGTACAGATGTAGCTATACCTATTCGATGTTGAAGTGGTGAATTGAATCTGTACTTGCTTTCTTATTTCTCGCACTCCCGTGCAGTGAAGAGTATCTGGCTGTGAAATAAGTGTTACATCCTGAATACGTTGCTTCAATTTCATCTCCGACCTCTTGACTTTCAAAGTGGAGGTTTGATCTTCTTTGTTCTCGTTTCAGTCTTATGATCTTCTGCGATCCAAAGAGGAAGGGCTGAATATTCGCTTTCCGAGCTGAAAGTGAAAATGTGGTGGGTTACTCTCTCGACATAGTCAACAAATTGGATCCTTAATTTTTTCCGTACACCCAACACTGACTCCCGCCGTCAGTTCACGGGGAAGTTAGAGATCCAAGCTGAGAAATTGCGGAAAAGTTGCTGGCTTTTGCTGGAGAGTTTACATAGATTTCATCAGATTTAGTTCGGACTATCGTTCTTAACAGCATTTTGTAGTACCTGTTGCTCAAGCTGTGAATGGTTTAGGGCGAGTGAGGTCAACGCAATATTATTTGCCAGGGTGGTAGCTATTTTGTACACACAAATAGTAGGGATCTACAGTTGAATTTCTTTTCGAATTCAGTGCATTCCCTGTCTTTATGTTGGATCCATCCGTGCACTAAACAAGGTCTGATAGTGATGGATAGCGTTTGGGTTTCCTCCAGCCTTACATAGAGATAGATGGCTGATAGAATGCGAAACATACCAAACTCGTTTTCCTCCCATAATACAGCTCCATAGTATGATTTGGGGCCAATATTGCTTTACTGACAAACACTGTGGGTGCTCTGAATCGCTTGCATTTTAATCTGGATTTGGGTAGATGGATTCTAACTATCTAACTTCAGTTACTTCGTTAGTCTTTGTCTAGCATATTCTAATAGGGGGCTGATGACAATACTGCCAATAGATCATGACTGGTCTACGTATATAGACCTAGCAGCTCTACTAACCGTGCAATCTATACGTTAAAGGTGTCCGAAATTTCACGCAAGAAGTAATTTTTATAGAAAACACTGGCTTTTAATTAAAAATTGTATGTTTTACTGATTTATAAAGTAACAGTATAGGGCTGTGTATGGAATAGCATATCGGGTAAATGGCTCCACGGCTTTGCGTGGCACAAACGCACTCTTTTGTGGCACCGTCTTGTTAAAACCACATGTCGTCCACATCCATATCTTGCAATTTAGGTAGAAAAAACTGGATTATCATGTCGCGATAGCCAGCGCCATTAACTATTATTGCCTGACCAGCCGCATTTTCGAAGAAAAATGGTCCTATGATGCCTCCAGCCAAAAATCTGCACCAAACAGGGACACGTTGTGGATGCATTTGTTTCTCAAACAATCACTCGTGGACTTTCTGAACCCCAAATTCAACAATTTTGACGATTAACATAGCCATCGAGAAGAAAATGGGCCTCATCGCTGAAGATGATTTTCTTTGAAAGACCAGCATCCACTTGTTTTTGTTCCATAATCGATTCAACGAACTCTCTTCGCTGTGCGTGGTCAGTAGGCTTCAGTTCTTGAGTCAATTGCACTTTGTAAGCATAAAAATGCAAATCTTTCGTGAGAATACGCTGTAGAGAGCTTCTCGAAATGTCCAATTCTTGACTACGGTGCCGAATCTCAACAACACTCTCACAAACTGCTTCCATATTTTGTGTTGAACGACTTGTTGAAGGACTTCCAGAGTGTCTAAGATCACTAATTGTCTCCCTGAATTTTTGAATTAATCTCTTCACAGTTGATGAAGTTATATTACTATTCCGACCATGTTTTTTTACACAAATTGCGAACTGTAGCTGCCAAACCTTCACAATGAAAACGCGTTGTTCTTTCGTGTAGCACTCCATTTTTAATAACCCTGAACTGTCAGCTGTCACGCTATCTTTTTTTTTTTTTCTTCGTTGGCAACACTTTACCGCACAAATGGCGCGAAATTCAAATCTTGCGGGAATTTTGGGGCACCCTTTACATACGTAGTCTGTGGACTTCACATTAGAATGCATCACTTCACATTAGAACACATGTTTTGTCCTTTTAATAGATGGGTCACTGATTGTTTTTTTTTTTTTTTTAGTTTGGAAGCAGGTTTCCAATGTAACCCCTTCAGGGAGAGTAAACTGTTGCACTTGACAAAGATTTTCCGCAGTCAGTATACAATCTCATTAGACTGAAAGAGAATATTAGACTACAAGATACCAGAGAAGAGAAATTTTCCACAGCACTGGACATGATCTACCGACAGTCGGAGATAGCTCATGTTCGTGAACATAACATATGATATGTTATTTGCCAAAGAAAGCACCAAAACAGATTACCTTGCTACCGAGGGGACCTTAATTTCAATTACTATGATGTAACTTTAATATTTTTCAAAGAGTACACTTTCCGATTATTTATTGAAAATAATTTCATTTAAATGACTGACGCAGCTGGCTTGGTAGTAGCCCATCCTGTCAACCCAATTCTGCAGAATATTTTCGATAGTTCAGGGCTCTATTTCACGAATAGCTCGATTAATATTGTGCTAAGTACCTGAATCGTTTCTGGATTGTCAACATAATATCAATCTTTGAGGGGGTGGCCACAGTGTAGTGGGTAGTGTGTTCGCTTCTGACCCGAACTGTGCAGGTTTGAGCCCGAGCGGGGAACAACAACCACAGCTACCCGAGGATAAAAAAGGAATAAAATCCAAGTTTCTCCAACCACTTCTGCTTGGAATTCGTGTGAGCCTGATTGGGCGGGATTTGGAAGTAAAAATAACATCGATCTTTAGCGGCATGCTGCAAAAAAAAGAAAGTCCAACGGCGTCAAATCGCAGCTCCGTGGAGGTCAAGCAACATCACCAATACGGCTGATTATACGTTTATTGAGCTTTGTGTGCAAAAGATCGACTGTTGGATGGCTTATATGGCACGTAGTGTCATCTTGTTGAAACCGGAGATCGTCCAAGCCCATTTCCTCAGTTTTTAGAAAAAAAGGGCTATCATACCTCTGTAGCGCCTTCCGTTGACCGTAACCTTGTTGCCATCTTCATCTTCGAAGAAAAATGGGCCAATAATGCCGTGCACAGGACGAACACGAGGATAATTTGCAAATATCCAAAGCAGGATTTTTACCTCGAACGAGTTTAAAATCTACTCTGCTTTCGATGTTGACATCGTCTACGCATCTCAGCGGCTGGACACATTTTTCGACCATAGGCTCAATGCCTGCAACTGCATGAGACTGAAAATGACAAAATCTGTAAGCTTGAGAGCTGCCTCTTATACGACGGAATGAAGTGTTTCACTGGGAAAATCTTCCACTTAGAAGTCGGTGGAAAGAATGGTCGGATTCGATTAGAAATTCGCTCTCCTTTTTGACTATCGTCGATCTACCACAAATCCGTTTCAAGTCTCCGACACCAACAACAAAATGTAGGCCCCTGTAAATTCAGAAAGATAAGAACAAGAACCTTTTATAGCACCTTTTGATTCGAGTCTATCTATACAAGGGCAGGACTGCAATAAACTGAAAATCAACTTTGTTCCCCAACCTCAATTAGATAAGCACCTCCCATTACAAGCTGTCAATTGCACATAACACAATGGTCCAATAAAAACCCTATCAATGGTCATAAACAACAATCAAGCAAAGCAGCCTACTTCCTCGTCCACTTAATCACAACTTGTGCGAATCCACTGTCTCCATCTGCTGCGCGAACAAATAAAACCAACTAACTAATAAAAACCGCCTTTAATTACGAATGTAATTATCTTTAAATACGACAGTGCTGCTTGTTTTAATGAAACCAGCGAGCACATCAACCTAAATAAAACTACTCCTCTGTCCACCACCACTGTGTGTCATCCGTTGGAGAGAAGCACGACGACAGTCGCCAAACTTCCCAATTCTGAGAAATGACCAAAAATGTAGCTTCATTATGTTATCCATCCAAATGAGACCACGACGATGTCATGATAAACCGCTTCCTCGACTCTATACTTTGGACTGTAACAGCAGCAACGACGGCAGCAGTTCGTGGTCATCACCGAGTTGGGTAATCCAACTAGCTATGGCGACACACCATCAAAGGTCACAGCGAGAACATAAAACGCTTCACAGGGTTCACACGACCGAGCAGCTCCAGTAGCAAGGAGCTCAGCGCAGAATGTACTAATTTTGACAAAATTGTTTTTACCCCTCTCTGTCTCTGTACTGTACACCTCTTCATTTCAATCTGCACTTCCGTGCGCCATTTATCTGATTTGTTGGCTAAAAAGGAAAAACGGCAGACAACCATCGCCGCAGCCGCGTTGATGCAACGTTGATGAATGACATGCATTTCTTTGCTGCAATCCATTCGTGTAAATGCTTTCGCATTTGTTTTGTGAGATACAATTTTCTTGTTGCTTTGAGGCATCCAAATGAGATTTTCATCTCCCTTAAGATTGGATGCAAAAAAAAGATACTTCTTAAAGTGTTCTAGATTCTTTTTGTTTTATTCTGCTGTGTCTACATATTCGCCTTCTCAAACACAAGTCAATATGTGGCAGAGGGGTATAAGAAATTTGTAACTGCATTTGAAGCATGAATAATTGCGACTGTGGGAACATGTTATGAAGAGCCCGGCTTTAAAGTGCATAAAACCGGAGAAAAACACACCAACAGTAAAGAGTAATTAACTCCAGGTTAACTGGTGGCTGGTTGTTGCTCTGTTGATGGACTCTATGATGACGGCGACGACGACGACGATGACGATTTAGTAACAAACCTAGCAATCATATAAGAGATATTATTACGTGCGGTTTATGAACTATTTGTAGTTTATGTGTGCGGTATCTGGAGAGGAGAATCCATCCATATTTATGAGGTTCAAACATGTAGTCGAGTGCTGCATTGCAAAACGACTTGATAGGCATTTGACGGATATTGCTTGGCATCGTTGCGCGATGTAAACTAGTTTTTGTAGTTCCGCACGGCAATGGTGAACAGGACAAGGAGCGAGTTCAACAATTTTTGTTACGCATTTCCTTGGTTTTATGGGAGACCGAAGATAGATTGAACATGAGCCGAGTACTTTGGTTTTGGTTTTTATGTGCACCTTTGCGGGTAAGATAGGTAGTTGCCATCTCCAACTGTGCTTTAATGGATTAGTATGCGGAAATCTAAATTATCGACCTATCACTAGTCGGAGCGGTTTAATTTGTTCGCGTGTTAAGTGTATCTAATGATGTTTAGGTGGTATAGATACGTGATTTACTTGGGACTCGTAAAATTGTTCGTAAAAAGTTAGGAGAGCCTCATGGTCTAATTTGTATGTCTCATCTATTGGCTACACAGACAACAAGTAGCTATTTATCTAACAGGTCATGTACAGAAATATTTCCCTTTTGAGGTTTTGAGACACATTTCTGTTTGATGTTTTAATTGGACTTCATTACAATGAAAGAACTTGAGTAGATTGATGTAAATCAGTTTGTGTAGTCATAAGTGGTTTTGACAATATTTCGTAGATAAGGAGACCTGTGTAATTGCTCTCAGACTTAGGAAATTATTAGTTTCGAAACTGCCCCGGGTTTGAATGAAAAATTTTCAGTCGCATGTGTCCGGACTTTCATATAAGCACATGGCAGCAACAATTGCAACCAAGCAGTTGAGATTCTGAACATTGCCTGTCAGTAGAAGGCTTTAGTCAGATTCACCTATTCGATGATCATGGTCAAACGACTTTTAAGATCAAGGCAGACTGACTATTCGTTGAACATGAATGATCTATGTTTTCTCAGAATTTATCTGAAGTATCTGCTTGTTATCATGTTTGGTCTATTTTATAGATTAGAAGTCGATGGGAAAGATGACTGATCCTCATTTTCTACAGATTAATCAAGGGAATTAAAAGACTTAGCAAAAATCAAGATCTTCTCAATGAAGAGGATCTGTGCTCATATACTCTTCGGATTCGGAGAGAATTATTGGCCTATAACTGAAGTGAAGTTTTGTTGAAGATCATTGATCGGTTAATGGTCAAAATTTCGGAGAAGAAGGTTTCAGATAACAAGAGACTTCAAAAAATCCCAAAGATAAAAGTCTGGAACGGTCAAATCGGACAATCTTGCTACCCAGTGCAAATCGCCAACGCGAGAGATTAAGCGGTTGGGACGATGGATAAGGGCTTGTCTGTAATTTACACTCGATTGGGGGTCTGTAGGCAGTAGCTGATAAACTGTTTGCAGTTTGACGGGAACATCTTCAAGTCTGCTATCAAAATTCCCTGTAAAGACCATCTATTGATGTCTAATTGTATGGCCCGTCATCTACGAGTAGTTGATGTTTGAGGGCCCTCTTGGACATCTGCAGCTACAGCAGTGATATTCTCTACCGAACGCCTGCTCCGGGGCTTGCCGAACCTGCTACTGTCCCGTGTTTAGCAGACGACGAAATTCACATTGAGCCAAAACCACCGGCCGATTATTTGTAAACATTGACGCAATTATTCCGCGATCTTGAAGAGTATAGCAATTCATGGTTTGTCTGTGTATATTCTGTGTCTGTTTACTTCACAAATGTTAAAGCGATGACAAAGACTCCATTTGCAAAAATGAGAGCATCTTTTCATAGGGTGATGACTTTTGCGCCACCTTGTATATCCTTTCCGCAGAATCCTGGTAGTCAAGGTGGTAGTAAAGATGGTAAGTTGACGGTTGACTTTGTGTAGGTCTACTCGCTGATTTGGGCGAAAGCTGGGCGCTTATCATGTTTGAAATGCCAAAAATAAAAATGTCTACCTGTCAGTTTCTGATTGATAAGGACCCTGCCTGTATTTCACCCTGCCGCTATTCACCTGCCTCTATTGACTGCACGTAGTTGAAACGAAATTTTTTTTTAGAAACAAGTTGCTTTCGAATGGAGAGTTGTATCGCATTTTTACGAAATAGAACTTGATTCGCAAATATTCTCTATGCTACTCCTACACACTTTTCTCTGATTCTCTTTTCACCAGCTTATTAGTCTTCTCATTGCCTAGATTAACTCATATAACGTCGTTGAAATGATGACAGCTTGGCTGTTCAATAAAATCTCAGCGTCTTGCTTGCCACAGTTCCTGTCAAGGTTTCTGCGCTATTGCGTGAATTTCCGCTTGAGGGATTCTTGAGAGGTTTCCCATTGTTTCGGACTGTTTGGTCCTTGGCCCAAATATTCCAGCTCTGATTTGTCCTCGATCCAGTATATCATTTTATGATATTATCTTTGAGGGTACTCATAGCGAGTATTTGTATTACTCAGTTTCACGGTGAAGTTTGACGAATTTGTATTTCCCCTCTGGCTATTTGAGGAAGAGGTGCTTCTTTAGAGAGGGGGTCTTGGTGTCTGAGCCTACATATCTCCGTCCTTATTCCTTCTTCTAAAATGCGCAATGCAACAATTTTAATGCGTTGGGCGGTAGTTAAATGACCCGTATTGTAAAATGGCAAGGCATGAGCTACCTGTCACTATGGATGACAGATGGATTTGACAGATGTCATATGGCAGGGATGTTAAATCTCAATCTCCAAAGATGGCAATGGGGCTTGATATTTTTACTGACCGAGTTATTAAATGCAACTTGAAATTAGTTACAAAAGCCTGCTAGAACTTGATTTCGCTGACTTGGAAGTTATCATAGAACTTAACTGAAAAACGCTTGCTCTAAAAGCGAACCGAATATGACAGAGAAGTTTCACTAATGCATGCCTCAGTCATGTTTGACAATAAGTTGTCTAAAAAAAATCTCTACTAAGTTCATCACATGTTGGCGAACAATTTATTGGTGCTCTTTAAAAGAAGGAGAACTGAAATTAATTATGGGAGGCCGAAAATTAGGTTTGTTACCAATATACCAATGGCATTCCTTTTTCCATCTTCCTTATATGAATTTTCAATTTAAACATAACGAACACAACCTGTCCCTTAATGCAGTCAAGACAACCTGCACTGCAACAATTTGCTCCGATTTCCAAAAAAGCATAATCTTCAAATCAACTAAATCACCCCCTTAAGGCATGCACAAGCCCCAAAGATAGTGATTCCACTCATGCCATACACGAGAGAGTGAAGTGACCCCCCGCATCTGCGTTAGTCCAATTTAATTGCTTGCCAAATACTCTTTATTGGATTAGTAAAGTCAATAATGTTATTAAATTGATGTCACTAGTTGACAGATACACGGTGGTGGTGGTGTGTCCACCATCTACCGTCTTCCGTCTTATAACTGCCGTTTGGCTGTACGCTTGTGTAACATGTCCATTTGTTAAATTGGACGAGTCAGCAGGAGAGATAATACAATTCTATCTCCAAAGACACTGAGCGGAGGGCTCAGGTAATTAAATTTAATTGAAATATTTCCCCATTCATCGCTCGGATACACGGTCCGCAGATAGATTGAGCGAAACTGATACCGTGGCATGGAACACAGAGCAACGAGCACAGCGCTCCCTGTAATTCATATCAACGGCCAATTGCATTCGATTGATTTATAACAACGAATCTGCTGACAAGTGCCACAATAGTTCTAGAGCAGGAGAGGAGCGGAGGGAAATTATTTTGTTGCCACAATTACCAGTGGCACTGAATATAATTACACCCCAATCAGTTGTGGAGCGGGACTACCGCTAGTACTACCGGAGGAGATCACTCGACCGCCATCGTAATGGGTGTATAATACCTTAATTGGCTGACCATTATTCGCGACGACAGACATGGCGGGGGAGATCAACATGTCTCGTGTCCAAATAATGAAAGATACTTAGGGAGATACATACCTTCCTTCAATTGAATTTGGTTGTTGTTGAACGGGTGGCTTTGGAGTGGGTCGGACGGACGTATTTAGATTTTTTTTTTTAAGCAGAAGATAAAGATGATGATCAAGATGACATTTATACTCTGCATGTCGGTCCATAGTGAGAAAGGGGCATGAGGTTCCCTGACAATTGCTTGTTAGTTTATGATGACAATTGTATCGAGTGGAATGGTTGTTGTTGTTGACTCTTAACTGGGGAATGATATGTCGTGGGGTTCGGTTTTTTTTCTGAACAAACGGATGTTGGATAATTGAAGCCGAGTGTATGTTTTGGCACTTTGATTGAAGGAAGGAAATTAAGAACGCGATTATACTTTACATTTATGATTGGCTGCAATAATGGACAGTCGTGGATGCAATAGAGTCCAGAACACACAGAACGAGGCAATTATTGAAGAAAATATCGTGGAGAGCAGATCACGTGTTGCAGAAAAGTGGGCTAAAAATCGTATCTTTGGATTCAAAGTCATGCGATCACGAAGGCCAATAAGATCAGCGGCGCTAGCCTATAGAAGTAACGTCTGGGAATTGCAAAAAGATGAATGTAGCAAAGACATTAATTTTATAGCAAATACAAGAACCGTTTAGTATTAGCTTAGCAAAGACATTCATCTTTTAACTTTTTGTAAGAAGAAATCTTGTGCAGCTCATCTACGAATACCTGTCATCGAAAAATTTCTCTTAATCGAAGTGTTCACTAATAGTGGTCTTTCTTGACACAAAGGCAGCCTTTAACGTTGTTGGGACTATATTCCTTATGCTCTTTGTGCATTATCGAACACATATCCAAGACCAGAATGATGAATGCCTTTTTTTAGAAGCAGATATGCCAGAAGATTGACAAATCGAGGCACTCCTCAAGGAGGCGTACTGTCTCTTAACGAAATTCTCCTGGTTATACAGTATTTCAGTTGCAGTGTTGCGGTACACGCAGTTGTTGTCGCTATTTCAGTATCTACAGACACTTATTTCTTACCTTACATGTACTGATAGCTGTGTCCTAAGCATTAAATCGACTAAGACAAAGCTTAAATATTTTATCTTAGTTATAATGGTATGATGGATCATTTTGGAGATCAAATCTAATCTAGAAATACATACGTATGTATCTGCATCATCGGTCCACTGGAAACCTCCCTAACAGAGGCGCTGCAAACTGTACTACATATCCTCTCAGTCTTTCTTGTCCGAAAACAACTGTCAGAATCATATTTATATCGCCTCACGTTATTGACCTCATACGAGCCGCTATACACCTACATTTCTATTTGGGCTACAGGAAGAAAAATATAAGCACTGCAATGAAGTTTGTGAGTCACTCGATTTTTATGAATGGGTGCATTACTAAGGAAGGGGTTGGTGCACTATGTATGTATGTTATGCACCACATTCCTGTATACCGCAGATTTCCCATAATAAGATAGCTGGACAGTGCTATATCACTGAGTCATTCGATAGAAATATCAAAGGTCTAACCAACATCAACGTTCCTATTTCGCTCCCCAACATCGCTGTAATATTTTTTTTTTTTTATAAAGCTGGGGAATAGTTCTATGGAACAGTAAGCCCCATTTAACACATATCTGTCGTCGGATATGCGATATCGGATAACCGATTTATAGTAGTTTTCAGCCACATACGACATACATACACACTTATGTATAAGTCAACGAGGTCTGTCAAAACATTCCCGTTATCGGATATACGACACAGACATCGGATATACGATTTGGTGATTTTTGAATCCCCGTCTCATATCATGTATCGACTAAATCCGATTTTGATGATTTTCATATGAGACTACCAACACAAAATTGGAAAACGAAAATTGATCGGACGTTCTCGGACAATTACGATTTTCAAGGGCTTTTGGCACTCCACCACCCAACCTAAAAATTAAATCCGTTTAGAAGCAAAATTTAATGAAATCTGTTGCGTGGTTCTTATTTAAAACAAAACTGTTTGTCCGACAAGAAGCGAATCGTATAGCCGACGTTGAATACTATTACAACAAATTATTTACCCGACTAACGGATGAATCGTGTGAACGCACTACAATGTACACCTTATATTTCCCGGTAACAGATAGAATTGCAGTTTTTCCAGCAGGTAGAAAGTCGAATCTCCTACGTACATATAGTACGTGTTGTATATCCGATGTCAGAAAAGTGTGAACGCTCTCATTGAGTTCTATAAAGTTTAAGTCGGATATCCGACGTCTTATGTCGGATCAACGTCGGATAAAAATTATGCAATAGCTTCTGCTGGAGCATTAGATATGAGAAAGAAGAAGTGCACTTTCTCTGCACGTGCCCTTTCCTTGTCAACTTCAGGAAATCTACTTTGTTCGCTCTTCAACACGTTGATTTCAACGGTTTAAGCAACGCCTGTATGGTAGCGCAATCCACCTAATTTGGTCTCGAGTAACAAGCTTTCACCAAGTAATGTCGAATTTGGAAGATAACGTAACTTATGTTGACATACATATGTACATACATAGGTATTCAAACGCAAAGACTATAAGCCTTTCGAAGTTGCTAGCTCACTTGAGTCTGGGTAATATTGAGGTGTTCAAGGACTTTCATATGATTCGATTTTATACCTAATTTCCTTTTGCAATTTCCCTTCTCGCTCACTTATTGTTAGGTCAACGTACTTGATTCTAACTCAAAACTGAAGATTTCTGATAGGAATTTCCTATATTCCTTTCAACTTTTCATTCCTCAAAAGGAGAAAATGGATTTCTTCTCTCTAATCCTTTCATCAAAACTTCTTCCTCATTCTACCTCAAATTATACAGCAATTTCCTTAATTGATTGGTAGTAACCAATCATTACACGTTGTGCCCTAATTGACAACCGCAACCACAGTTGTAGTCCACATTAATCAATCAACACCTTGTTAATCGGACCCTAACTACATATTACCAGAGAGCATGTTAGCATCGCCATCCATCAATACTCCAGCGCTCTGATCAATTCAATTCAATTAAATCACCAAAAACAGCAAGTCACTTGCATATTTTTTGTATCGCTTCTGCTTAATCATCTTGCACCCAGGCAGCTACGCCCCCATCAACTTCGATAAATTGTGCAACACACAATCTCAAATCAAATCAACATCAATTGCCATCGTTATTCTGATGTCGTAGAATTCATGTCATAGACTCTTTCGCCCGCATTATGTCTCGCGTTCGCGCGTTCATCCGCATATAATCCTGGCCATCTTTCTCGATTCCGTTGAATGCATCAAATTATGGTAATGCAACTTGATGATCCGTCTTCCTCGAGCTCAAGATGTGCACCATTGAAGTCGCATTTAACCAATGCAAACAGCAATTGACTATACACAGAGAGCGAGCACAAGTAGTATCTATGAGTATGAATCTAAGCGAGAGTATCTTACGGGCTATGAATTTAAATTTGAATTTTATATGTCTGCCCATTTTGTCAAATTATACATTTGGAGACTAGAGTACCACAAAATCGATCTAGATACAAATAGCAAAAGGGGAAGATGCAACAATCCATCACACATACCCCCATTAAAATTGTCCAGTTCAGAGTTTGAGGAAATTTATATGCGACTACTGGGCCATGCATGGATATACTCTATACGTTAACCTTAACCAGAGACTGAACACTTTATTATTACTCTCATGCATTTGATCGATAATAATGCTGATGGCTTGAGGTCTGGCTCGAGAATGAGTAGGTAGAATAAAAATCAGCATCTCGGAGGGGCCCACAGGGAGCTCGCTCAAGTCATTGCATTCGACTATCTCAATGAATGCAATGATGGTGAAACCACCTCTTACGTGTGGACACGTTCGATTCTTTTTCATCGCGTTCTACTATGTCTCCGGGGATAAATATGAAACGAGTGTTGATCTAATAATAACATCTTTTGAATTGGAACGGGTATTACGTGTGATTTTTACATTGCAATGATTCCAAGAATGACTGGGTTTATGTGATTGATGTTTAGAATCAGGTGCAAAATGCTTTGAACTATTAAATGCGGATTAAGGAAATGTTTCACCTTGCAATATGTAATTGCTTTAAGAGGTGCTTTTCACTTATAGATACATAAACACCTTTCTATATCCGTAGATTTCTTGTTTATTACTAATCGAGTTTCTAGGTTTATAGGAGATTAAAATGGAAACCCTTTTTTATAGACTTAACTTCAAAATAAGGTTAGAGTCCAAAAGAATTCTATAACTTTTAGTCAAATGTGTAAAAGGAAGTCTGGACTGTCGTCTTTCGGTTTGTACCTATTTTTAATATGAAACGGCCGAGCTTGACCGGAGTAAGGCATCCATGAAGTTGATCTATTTATTTTTGCAGCGCAGTAGCTTCTTCCCTTGAACAATGCTCAAGTTAGACAAGGACTTGAGTATTGTTTTCACGTTTGAAGTTCGGCCCCAAATCATTCTCTTCGTCTGCTTGACGGCACATAGATAACTACCAATCTCTAATCGTTACCTCATGCTAACCTGGCAGATGTTCCGAATAACTCAATGGAATGATGCCCAGAAGTGCGGCATTTGACTAGGCATGCCACCAGGGCCCATCCTGGCAACCGCGTTGATATTCCTTCTGATACGGGACAAGTAAACTTTGGCCAAATCAACAGGCATGTACAGGCAGTAGCCTCTCCTAAAGTGACAGGTGCAAATATTTATTTCCATTACTCCATTATTCAAGTGACATCATGGGCGACTATGGGAATATACTGTAACAGTAAAAGTAAAAAAGATATTTCAGTTAGCACTGTGATTTATTTTTTTTAGACCTTTAGCACTCACTTTAAATAAGGTGTATTAAAAGTTCGTACAATTTCGCACGAATTCCCACGTGCGGGAACATTCTTAAAAAAAAAAGATGACAGTCTGTAAATTTACTACGGGAATAATGGTGAATAAAAGGAAATATTGTTTCAAGTCTTCTAACTATCGACGCTTTCGTGCTTTCGTAACTTGTCTCTCCTTCATAAGGCATGCCATATCAGTGAAAAATATATGAGACTTGTGACATGTTTTCTTTTTTTATCGAAGCATATTTTTTTTATTTTTGTTTTTACTTCTATAATTTGTTTTCACGTTACGTGATTTTATTTCACGTTACGTCATTTTATATCACGGCGCGTTATGTTATGTTTCTGTTCCGCAGTATATATAAAATAGGCGTAGTAGTTGACCTAAATTATCGATATCCGCACAAGAATGGGTTGCAGCTGGTGTTATTAAACTTGCTGAAAACTGGCATAAAAACGCCCACATTTAACATAATTGTGGGCGTTTTTGTGGGCTTTTCTCAAAAAATTGAACACCACGTTAAAGTGTTACATACTGATAAACATGACTAAGAAACTTTCACTGTTGATACAGTTCATATTTGTATATGTATAGATTACAGGGTGTACATTCATTATTTCTCTGTCACAAACTATGCTTCAGCATCAGTATACCACTATCTGAAAAGGGTATAAAGGAAGCACCGATATTAAAGTAACCAAAAGAATTCAAGAAAAGATTAAACAAAAAAAAAAAATAAAAAATGTCGGAAGTAGGCGTGACTGGGGCTCGATATGCGTCAAATTCACAGATTAAGTTCAAGTCAATTCCGAAAGCCCAGTATACCATTTACCATCACTATCTATCCTTTTTTTTTTAAGGAAAAAAATGTCTCATTTTAGTAAACCCCCCAAAAAGTGGGCGTAGATACGAGTGTTGTATGAAATTATTGTACACCACACTAATATTTACCTGCATATGCATAGGGATTATACGGTTTTTTATAAGGCGCGATTTTTAAATCAAAACATAGTTTTTCAAATAGAACGCCCCCAACAAGTGGGCGAATAAGATGATAAGTATTATACGGAAGAGTTATAGAGCACAGGCATCTATATAAGAATTTTAGATGTTTACCTAGAAAATCTAAATACTAAATATGTCGTGAAACTAGTTAAATTTGCTAAAAAGTGTTTTTGAAAATAAATTAAACTTAAATACAACATTTTGTTCCACGGACAAGAAATTGAACAAAACTTTGTTTTATTTGAGTTATCCACAGGAAATAAATGTTCCTGCTTTTTGTGAAAGTTCCATTAAATGGAACACGACTGTATATTTCGTCCGAACATTTATAGTGGAAATAACGATACGGGAGCCCTAAGCATACAACATTCCGTCGGCTGCATATAGGCTGATCACCGATCTACAATTTTGTAGCTGAACACGATTAAGTAAACTTAATGATTTTGTCCTTTCTCCTCCAGGGTGCACATTTTTGGATAGCTTCGGGTAGCTGAAGTACGAGTATGGTGATATCGAATGCGAGTTTTAATTTATTTTATTTATTTATTTAAGCTTAGTACAAGTTATATGTTTAAAGGTAATTAACCTGAATTAAGCCAAAAAACTTAAAGCTTACCTAAAAATTAAACTAAAAAACTAAGAAGGAGAGAGAGAGGAGGTGGCATTAAGAAAGAATTTCGTTACAGTCATAGTTGGTCCGGTGAAAGTTAAGGCAGAAGATGGGTACAGATCTCAGATTGCGAGAGTTGGTGTTGATTTCTAGCAGGGCAGAGCTGTCGATGTTTCCTGCTAATAGCTGATGTACACAGAGGATGTCGGCAATTTCACGGTGTTTCTCGAGTGATTGTACGTTTATTCATTTTAAACGATCCTCATAGGGGAGTAGGTTTCGAGTATATCTGACGACCCAATGCGTTGAACAGTCTCAATTCGAAGAGAATGGGTATCATGGTAGGGTGATCATACTTGGCTGGCATATTTAAGGAACAAATGTTAACAAATGTGTAACGAGAGATTTCGGGACATGAGGCTTGAAGAATTCCTTCGACCACCGTTTCACAAAACTAAGCACAGAATTAGCTCTGCTAATAATGTTATCAATATCACAGAGAAAATTTAGTTCTCTGTCACAGATTGCACCTAAATCACGCAATAAAGAGCCGAAAGGGATAGGCTCGTCACAGATCAGATAGGATCTAGGGACTGTTGGAAGACGCTTACGAATATATGTAATATTTTGGCATGAAGCTCAAAGAAATTTTTTTACCATCAGGTTGAGAAGTTGTTCAAATCAGCTTGAAGTGGGGGAGAGTCAACAGGGGATGAAATGTGTCTGAAGATTTTCATGCCAACGTCGTTAATAGACAAAATGAAAATCAGAGGACCAAGATGGGTACCTTGAGGCACTCCGGATGTGGCTATAAAGCGGTCGGATACAGAGCATCTAAAGAGGACTTTGTATTGCCGTTCTTTAAGATAGCATTTGATCCACGCAATTAAACCGGGTTGAAAGCCAAGAGCTTTTAGTTGGAAAAGGATGATTCCGAGTGAGATCTTATCCAAGGCTTTAGTAAAGTCGGTAGCATTACATCGACGAAGATTTGATTTGCTAACAATTCTAGAATTGATCCGAGTCGCACCACTGAAAAGGTACTTCATTAAACATTATTTTGCTGGATCAGTAGCATGAAGACCTACAAAATTCTTGGTTTGGCGAAAGCTGGGCAGGGGTGGAATGAATTCAAACTTTTCTTAACAAGTTTTGCTTTCCTTGAACTAGTCAAAACCTTGAAAATCTTCCACAAAAGTCACAAATGGGACAAAATTTAAAACAACTGTTGGTAGCTGCAGTAGAATAATTATAACAGATTTTACTTTAAAGCTCTTAAACGTTTTAGATACTCTATCTTGCATATTAAGAGTTAGTATACTCTACACAGCTCAAAACCACACATGACCAACCATCTATTAAAGCCAATGCACTTCAAACGTTATTTTATAATATATTAGTCACACGGTTAAATTGATTACACAAAGCATCGGCATGCAATCCAACAAAATGCGGGACTAAGTTCAGCTACTGCATACAACTCGTCTATCCCCCCCAAAAGCACTCTTCTATGAGTGAATACCTTTGCAAAATACCTATATTTATGGCAAAATCAGTGGTCAACGTTCTATGGCTGCCGCAACATGAAATCTACTTTTGTTACATTTGTACTCGTATGTGCGGTCTCGCATAGCTTTGACATAGGCATAGTTACTCTGGTTCTAGCCCAATCCGACCACTATTACCAACGCTACAACCACTGCCATCACTAGCAAAACAACAACAAACTAGCAGAATCTTTCGTGCATTAACCGATTTCAAAAATGATAACACCCGACTCGGTAGCATGTGGTTGCCAGCGTTATGCGATTAAACTTTTTTGCGGTTCGTATGGGGTATGGTGCGGGGTATGTTGAACAACAGCAGCAGCTGGTGGTAGCCACTGCTTCTGATACACAGCGTACTCATCCGTCCATCGATTGGTATCCATTCATCCGTATGAACATTGTGCACCTTGCCAGGCACAATGTGTAACCTGGATAAACTGGATTGAACTACAGGATGGCTTAGATCTACCACCACCACCTACCGTGATTATTTCCACATCACACGTAGTGCGTATCTATAGATATCCAGGACAGATATGTGTATGGCTAGAATGTGATGGGTCATAATGCGAATGCACCACATGATGATGCGAGATATTAGTGCTGGTTGAACCTGTTGTTTTGTTGTTATTTCAGGATGCGATGAGCTAAGCCAATCGGATCCAGCAATTATGAATTCCAGCATGTGTACTAATTTCATCCAGGATGGTAATTATGTTAGTTTTTTACGGCATTGCTGTAATCAATGTGATTGCAGAGGCAGTAAAGCGCGCTCTGTCGTGTTTCATAAAATAAAATAGAGACATAAAATGGAATAGAAGCAATTGCGGATTGGAAAAACTGAAATCGAGTTGGATTCCCATCGAAATTACGATGGGTACATGTCTTCCGTTCTCATTCGTTACAGAGGAAAAGACAATAATAAAACTCTCAGGCAATTACACGATATATTACTGGGATACTCCCATGTGTCGCTGTCCCAGCAGCAGCGACTGTGGATCATCATACTCGTAACAGCAATCAACGATTTCCCTTGCACCAGCCACCAAACATAGGAATTATTCAATTGAAATAAGTTGGCTGAGATGTAAACGAATCGGGGGAGATGACACTACCACTGTACCACTGCTGATGCACTGTGACGGGTGTAACCTTCACAAATGCCATGAAACGTTCTAATGAGGGCGGCTATTAGTAGATCTAGAAGGCGATCTATTTTCTATTTTCTTGGCAGAGAAATTAGTAAGAAAGATAGTTTTATGGTGGGAACGTGGGAACCAACCAGCTCGACAACCAAAGATTTTGTTTGGGGAAAATTTCCACCTGTCTGCAGGGAAAAAGTCCTTAGTTAGGTACGATCCACTGGTTGCTCCGGACTGTGTTTGACTCCCTGTTGAATACACTCAATAGTTCTAACGTCTACGCTCAAGCATATGCAGATGATGTCGCCGTTCTGTCTATCGGATCGTGCCTAGCGACTGTTTGCTCTAAGGTGCAGATGGCCCTAGATGCAAACGACGATTGGTGCGCTAGGAATGGACTTTCAGTTATTCCTCTTAAAACCGAGGTGGTTCTCTTTACGAGAAGGAAGACATTGACTGGTCTGACTCAGCCAGTGCTAAATGGAGTCACTATCCAACTCTCTAAGGAAGCCAGGAGTAATCCTAGATAGCAAACTTCTTTGGACGAAACATATCGAGCTGAAAACTTCCAAAGCTCTGTCAGTCTTTCGACATTACAAATATGTTTGCGGCAAGACATGGAGCTTGTCGCCAAGGAATGTCCTTTGGATCTACAAGGCAATGATAAGACCCTTCCTCTCATGTGCGTCAGTTGTTTGGTGGAATAAGCTCTCACGTAAACACGTTACTGTTGCTTTTGCCAAACTCCAAAGCTTGGGAGCTTTCCCCAGTACGTCTGGCTCTGCTCTAGACGCCTTGATGAACCTCTGGACAGAATGCGACAATATTAGGCTTCACTTCTCATTGGAAAAACACACATCTGTCTTCCAGGCAGAAATATATGCTATCCTAATGGCCGCGGATTATATTGGGAAAAACAGGAGGAATGGGCGAAGTATCTGCGTCTGTAGTAACAGTCAGGCTGCGCTTAAGGTCTTGTTCAATCCTTTAACCACTTCCAAATGTATGAATGTAAAACATCCTTGAATTCAGTTGGATGGCTGAACTCATTGAATCTTGATTGGGTCCCAGGACACAAAGGGATAACAGGAAATGAGATCTCTGACGAGCTTGCTAGACAAGGCTCAGAAGAGAATTTCTCTGGACCTGAACCCACGTTGGGTTTGCCAGTGTCCTCGGTTAGGACTTCAATTGACGACTGGGTTTTCAGTGAACACAATTGAAGGTGGCATGACTCTCCAGGATTCAGGCAGACTAAACGAATGGTCCCCGTTGTCTGTAAGAAATCTGCGGCTTTCTTGCCATCTCTTAGCAGAAAAGACTGCAGACAACTTACCTGCGCTCTTACGGCCCACTTTGCCTTTGCCAAGCACCTCCATGTGCTAGGTTTGAGCGCTACCCGATGATACTGCGGAACACTTCCTATGTGATTTCTGTGCTGATGTGGTAAGTGCTGATGACCTAAGCTCTTCATCACTGAAGCGTCTATTCGTCTTTTTACAAAAGACGAAAAAAACGCATTAAAATGGGGTTCTCTGCCTGGTTATACAATGGACCTGTTTTTGAGTCTGAGTGCTCCAGTAGGTTGTACCCGCCTCGACAAAAAAAAGACCTCTATGTACATCTAAAGGCCGTTCCACAATCCACAACGCATGCACCCGTCCGGTAGACTACAGCTCGGCTTTTTCAGAATTTTTCATATTCCGCGATTCGGAATACTGCCGTTAATCGGGTTTCTGGCCGAATCTTGGCAAGTTCTGCTTAAGTCAGTCACAATGCATCAGTTGTCTCAGTTAACACACCACATGAACTCCATCCTTGCCTTTAGTTAAGTACATACTACGCTTGTTTTTAAAGAGAGAGTTGAAATCTGTTCCCTAATTGCGGCTACGAGTATGATCTTGCTATAATAAGCTCAATTAAAAAGACAATAGCTTTCCGGTTAGACATTTATTTATGCATTCTAATACCTTCCAACCGTAGTGGTTATCAAAACATTGGGCACATTACCATTTTAGAGCAGATATACCTACATAACTACTCAAACCAGTCACATCTCATAATTGGAAACTTTCTCGCAAAATCGCCCAACCTAATCCCATCCCATTGCATTAATTTACCCAAAAATCCGATAAAATATTAGCATAACCCAAAAAGCAACTACAAAAAATCGAAAACAGTTGACCTGTTGCTACAGCTTACTCGTAAGTGCCATTCCCCAGATGTCTTTTCCTAATGCTCTGATCAATATTAATTAAACCTTCCTGTGGCCATAGTTCTCCTCTTCACATCCATACACACGCACACTCAACTCAAAAACCAGACTTAATCCGCAGAAAACATCGTGGGCGGTCTACTCGTACACAACATCTTCCAAACAAAAATTAGATCCAAATTTGTTAGCCATATGGTCGTGGACGGAACGGACTTACTGCCTGAGTGTCCCGTAAATCGTAATTTATTATTCGAGAAGAATGGCATTAATCAGTTTCTTTTGAGACGGGCTCAGTGGAACAGCATGTGCCACCAATCGTATACTAATAACCCTTCCCCTGGCACGCACCAACACACCTCACTGTAATTTTAAATTTTCACCATGAAATGTATCTATAACTTTCCATGCACTGTAATTCAATAATTTTCCGTAAAATTATTTCTCTCCTGGTTCCAATTATCCTGTAATTCTTTTGCGAATAAATCTGCATCTCCATATTTTCGTCTCGACGAAGAGGTGAATATTGAGCGATAAATCTGGGTGTAAACCACTGGCAACACCACGAAGGAGTTCTTACATCACAAAAGCGCATTTCTATCTGTCTGCTGTGGGCCAGAGTGTTGAGATACAACCATGTCGCGTATAATTTTCTTCTGTCTAATGGAGTGGAGTTGGTTTGATGGTGCAGTGTGATGTGGTGTGGTTCCTCCTCAAGGTATAAATTTGTTCCGAGATTCTAAGTGCCGCGTGGGCAACCTTGGAGTGGTACTCTTGTCTACGAGTTATTAGAAGGAACACGATTTTCCTGTCAGCACCTTATGTTGATGGGTTTTTGCTCTTCGTTGGCGTTGCGAAACAGTAGAACATGGCCTGTCAGTGATTACAGGTGATGGTGACAAGATACCATGGGTGGAAGGTTCTTCCAACCAAATGCATCCTTATTAACGAACGAGACACGAGTTGAATGGAAGTATTGATGGGTTGCATTGGATCCAATTACTGATAGTTGTAGTGTGGCACTTGCACAAATGGAGTACCATAATGGTTGGTACGAGTAGTTGGCTTATGACCTGGAACTCCTTGGGAATTCACACATTCGTCTGACAGTGCTGTCAAAAAATAAAATTCAATGTATTTCTCATCATTAGAACAGAGGGATTCATTTATTTTCAAATTGCGTGCAAGAGATACTTTTCTTTCAATTTGCCACAATCCCATATCGTGCTGGAGTAGTTTCCAAAAATATGTGTTTGTTGGTATTCTTGAACTTTTGACGATGATTGTTTTGGGCCACTGGGTGGAACGAAAGGTGTGTGGGTAATAATAGGGTTTCGGTTCTACATCATTTTGGAATTGTAATTGAATCACGTGGAAGAGGAGGAATGTATTTTTGGCAAATTTTACACTTTTTTTTGGGAAAATATGTATGTGCGGGGCAAATTGAGTTATATTTGGACAGAATTGAGAGGTTGAATAAGCGGAGCATCAGAGGCATTTGAAATAGCACCGTCAGGGATTACTATTCAAGAATGTTTGAGATATGGTAGATAGTTGTCTGAATTTTTCAATACAGTCAATCTCAGTCATCATTTCTTTTTGGACGGATACACGGTTGAAGTGTATGAAACTCAATGAAAGCGTTCATGCGAATCCGGCGCCAGATATACAATGTTTCTATGATGTGCTTAAGAAGCACTGAAACTGATCCGCAGCGATTGTTCTGGTGAAAGAAAAATAAGAGTACCCTACGGATCCAGAGCTTCCGTGCTGATTTTAATAATCTGCGCAATGCTGTTAACGTAGCGATGCGTAGATCGAAGTGTAGATTCTTTGCCTCTAACTACGGTAGTTTGTCCTCGAGCAAATTGTGGAAAAATATTATGTCTCTCGGATTATCAAAACAAAAGAGTAATTCAGATGTGGAATGTGATGTTAACGATCTAAATAGACGGTTTTTAACTGCATCTTTATCTGATAACACCCACGTTAGTGCGATGCCTCCAATCAGTGGTGCCCCCTTGGGAAGCATTTCTGACATCAGTTTGAGTTTCTCAAGAGTTGGGACTACTGGTCTAGTCCCAAATTCTTTAAAATCATCTTTCCGTTCATCTCACCCCACATTACCCACATTTTTAATACAATTTTAACCACTTCTTGCTATCTCACCTCTGGAAAGCTTTCAAAGATATTCCTATCTATCTTACCTTTCTTGTCGAAAGTATTCAAAAAGCTAATTGGAAAACAGGTTTCTGAGTTCTTAAATTTCTCAGGTCTTATTTCGCCTATGCAATCTGGGTTTAGACCTCAACATAGTTGCTCGAAAGCACTGACAAAGATTGTGGATGATATTAGACAAAACATTGATGACGAATAATACACGACGTTGGTGCTCCTAGATTTTTCCAAAGCATTCGATTCTGTTTCGCATAGTATCCTCCTAAATAATCTCAGTGCTTTGTATTTGATTCAAAGGTATCTAACAGGTGTTCCCCATGGCTCAATCTTAGGCCCCCTGTAATTTCCCATGGTTATCGACGACCTCCCTAGTGTCTTAAAGTACTGTATATAGGTCTCATATGTACGCTGATGATGTGCAGCTTTATTTAGGCTAACCATCTAGTTTAGTGGAAGACGCCACTGTCCGAATAAATGAGGACCAAGCGAGCGTTCTCAAAGGTATCTAACAGGAAGAGCTCAGGCAGTGTGGGCTAATAATCAGTTATCCGGTTTTCTCTCAACTTATGCTAGTGTTCCCCAGGGATCAATCTTAGGCCCCCTGTTATTTTCCATGTTTATCAATGACTTCCCTAATGTTTTAAAGCACTGTATGTAGGTTTCGCTACTGATGTGCAGCTTTATTTAAGCAACCCAGCTGGTTTAGTGGAAGACGCCACTTTCCGAATAAATGAGGACCTAGCGAGCGTCCTTCTCTGGTCAAAACAAAATCATTTGTGGCTGAACACTGGCAAAAGTCAAGCTGGGTAGGAATGCTATGGATACTATCAACAGTCGAGTTAGGTGGCACCAATCTAAAATATGTTGATACGAGTAAGGTGAAGAATTTAGGCATTATATTAAACCAAACCCTTACGTGGGATGATCACGTGTCCTTCACGTTTGGTAAAACGTACGAAGCTTTACGTGTTCGCCACTTAGCTGGAAGCTGCCTGCCAACTAAGGTGAAACTAATATTAGCAAAAACACTCGTCACCGATCTTGCTCATGTATCCGACTACACAAACACGGTTTTTTAATGCTCGTGCAAAAGTACTTAGACCTCAAAATATTATTTTTTTTAATTTAAATTACAACAAACAAAAACACCTCTTCGATAAGCTGGTGCCCGCGACATCGCAAAGAAGCAGAGTTCTAATTGTTCCCACATTTAGATATGAAGCTTCTTACCGGGGGCAGCTTTTTATATATCGGTAAGACTAGGCTTGTCCCGTTCCACAATTCTGTCATCATTTTTCACTGCTTAGTGCTGAGTCTAAGCTGAGTCGGCGGCATCTTGTCACTTTTGGTCAATTCCAGTTAAGTAATATACAGTGTCTGGAAACTGTGAATATCTGGTTGAGATTTGTTCCGCTCTGCACACCGCAAAGAAACCGACATTCTCCTGGTGACTACATTAACTCTGACCGCGTTTGCCCAGTAGTTGCTGGCGGTTTCCGATAAACCTTTAGATTGCATTCAAGTGTAGGTAAAGCTGCGAGTATCTCAGAGGAGTGGTTATAATTTTTTGACAAAATTAATGAACTGTGTAGTTCCTCTCATTCAGGCACGAAATGCTTTGAGATCTAAAAAAGTTCCATGTTCAACTTGTTACTGGGTTAGAATCACAGACCAGATAACACGAGTCAATTTGAAGATCATGTCAGATGTCTTCGATCAGTTTTACTCTTATCAAGGACTTTGCAGGCTTGATGAGGCTTGATGAATACTATAAACTAATCCATCAATGACTCTCAATGACAATCTCTTGTAGGGTTGTGTTAATACTCGTACCATGGGAGCACCAAATGTAGCCTACCAATTTTCACGACGTCACTGGCGGTACCTCAACTCCATCAAAATGATTACTACACACTTTCACTCACTTCAAACCATTCAAGGTTAATTGCCATCGAAAAAGCTCAAGATATTCCCTTCACATCTAAGCAGATACATCTATTAGGCGCCACCATCGATTATCGATTGTCTCCATCAATTTTAATATTGCTTCGTCAAAATTTATTGACGTCTTTCGACAATCTTCTCTCTATTTACTTAGCAATTATCCAAATGATCCACACTTGTTCTCCTCTATCAACAGCACACTCTGGTCCACCAATCGGTTCCAATTAAAAACAAATCTCAAAGAATTTGCCATATAAATTGGCCTCCAGCTATTCGAAATCCTCATGTGAGTGTGCCTGATCCAAATCTCAATAGTAGTCTCTTGAAACATATGTAATTTGTAAATGATGGGGACACCCGGACCGAAGTACAATTCAATTGAAGTGCCACCACAGATAATGATCGTTTAACTACCGAAATACAAAATGTTGTTCGACGAAGTGAACGCCAGCCAACAGGCACGACTGCGAGGTATAGCAGGCTCCCTAAGTGGGATCGAACTAGTTTCGATGGAACACACATTTCCAATTCAATGATAATTGAGATACATAACACCGCATTACATACTGTGTATCTACTCCTCTCTGGTACAACCGAGATACAGAAAATGTAGATTCAGTTTGACAACTGACAATGGAAGCACCACACGCTCAAATTCAGTTCAGATAGCCGCAGCTAAACTTGTATCTGCGGCTTAAATTGGACATTTTGAGTTATTGGCCTGCGATGAGTAATTTAATGCGCTGACTGTGCTATGAGTCATGATATCGCCGAGGCATGTTATAATCAAGTGAAACGTTCAGGGAATGGAAAGAAGTTCGACCTGTTGACGATGCAAGAGGTTGGAAAATTCCAACCACTTGTTCTGGAGTAGGTACACTGTGCTCTGGATATTCTTATTTTAGTACCAACTGAAGGGCTGTGTCACCCTTCGCAATCGGAATAAATTACTTCTGGAGCGAGAGTACTGTGAAAAATGCAGTGACACACTTTAGCAGTCCAGTGGATACCTAGGGCTGGAGTTGCAGGAAACTGGCAATGGGAAATGGAGGAACTTCCTCCTTTGGTTTGTTTTTTTTTTTTTCTTCTTCTATGCATTGTTTTCGCAATGCAAATGCGAATAATTGGAGCATCCGGTGGTCGTGATTAGAAGGAAGTGTGGTGGACGTCGAGGCTTTGTGGAACATCTCTTAGCACTTGTTGCTGCAGCCCTACTGGTTGGGGTTCGTCATCGTTTTGCTTTGATGGTGGTGAATGAGCTGGATGAAGTAAATCACAATTATTACGTGATTATGGGGTTCTTCCGGTTGAGAATTATCGTATAATTGGGCTGTGAGGAACGTGTGGAGCGTGGCAAAATGGATTATTAATGCTCTTGAGATGCACTGCAAAAAGGGGAGAAATGAACGTGGTTCTTGGGGTCATTTCGAGCCAGGTGTAGTGTGAAATCAACTTTCCGACAGACAAAGGGATACAGCAGGAACACGGTTTTTTTCAACTTGCGTTGCTAGTACCGGTAATGATCATTTCTTCTGATTATTTTATGATTTGAGAAGACCAAGGAGATCTTTTGTGTTTTTCCTTTAATAAGCCAATGACTAGAGGTTAAGTCTGCCCCATATAATCCCCTATTGGCTTTGGTCTCCAAACCACAATCACCGGAAAAATGTGATGTATCTTTGTCTACTTCCTCATCACCCCAACTCTCTACCGAAGGCATCTTCACTTAGAGTTTTTTTTTTTTCAAGTAGCACCACCATAGGGCGGCATCGTACATAATATTCCAAAGCAGTGGACCCAACACAGAGCCTTGCGGTACACCACGAATAACTTTGTATTCCTTGGAGCCACTGTCGGTATTGTATAATAGAACTCTACTCCTGAAATTATCTGTCGCAATATTGATGAGATACACTGGTACTCGCTTGTTTCTAAGCGTTTGCAGGTTATGCTTCGAGTTGACTAGGCAGTATCTTCTGCCCTATATATCTGTACTGGTATTTTGAGCGGTTACAATCATCATTCTCATTGCGTCTACTGCTGAGCGTGTTTTCCAAAACCATACTGGTATCCTTACAACCCTATTGATGATTCCAGTCTGTTGAAAATAACACGTTGTAGAATTTTTTAGCGCATAGTGCTATTTTTCTCTTTGGAAGGGAGCACTCAGATTTGACGTTTCCATAGATCTGAAAAGACCTCCTCTTACAAACACGAGATTTACATATCGGCAAACATGTCTGGGCGTGAATCGATTGCGGTTTTAAGGAAAATGTTGGGGATGCCATCGGGTCTTATGTTTTTTTTGCTCCCAAATTTGTTACATCGCTACCTAGATACTTATTTAGGAACTTGCATCCTAAGTTAAACTCGAGTTCTAGCTCCCCATTGGCGGATTTTTAGGGCACTTTTTGACTCTGAGCATGTTCGCGAATGAGAGATGGATACCAATGGGCTCTACCTCTTCGTCGGTCTTCTAACTATCTGGAGGAACAGAGGTTTGTGCGCTACCCCCTTTATGTTTATTGGGTCCACCTTTTTGAAACAGCTTTCAATCGTCTCAGCTTTTCAAAACAGCAGAGATTGTTAACTGTGAGTTCCTTCCCTCTCTACTAACTGCTTTCGGCTTGTAGCACACTGTCTCATAGCTGTGGACTTCGATGCGATCTTGAGCTTATTGCTAGCGCTATCCAGAGCTGTTCTATCCCTTTTCGCATAGGCCACGCTTTCGTAATCTTCTAATTAGTCGAATGGTGCTAGGTTTTCTTCTGTGCATGTCAGTTGTTATCTGTTTTGTATTGCCCTCTGCCCTGTTTCCTGTAGTCAATGGATGGGTTGACTCAAGCCAGAACCCTTTTGAGGCACGTCTTAACCCTCGTGCTGTTCCCTAGTTTTGGCTTTCTCTTTTCTTCTACAAGGCTGCATTAATTTGCATGGCTAAAATTAGGTTTTAGATTAGTTAGGTTAGGTTGGAGGGAAGTGCACCATTATGTTTCTCTTTTGTTATGTGGAACTTATATTTAAAACCTTTGTCTTGCGGTCGGTTCTGTTACAAACCAGCCAGCGTTCTTTATTTCCCATATGGTGGAGGCGACGGTTTTGAAGATTTGAGCAATCATATAACAAGTGTTTGATGGTTTCTGTCTCTTCTATATCTTGACAGCTCCTGCAGTGGTCGGGTATGTTGATGCCTAGTCTAGCAGTCGGCCATAAGCTGAGAGATATGACACAGTTTGTAATCAGTTCGCTTGTTTTTAGGTCTATTTTCCTTTTTAGTTCACCTATTGGAGCTTCTTCTGATATCCGCGTATGTTAAAGATCCAATGCTGATCCCTTTTTAGCAAGTTCATCTGCTGTCTCGTTTCCTTCTATATTACCATGTCCAGGAACGCAGCAGAGAGTTACGTCATGGGTGCTGCATATTCTGTTCAACGTATTACGGCATCTGGAAACTGTTTTCGATGCGACTTCCTCGCAGTCTAGTGCTTTGATTGCCGCTTGACTATCCACGAAAATTTAAGATGCACTTTGCCTTAGACAGGTTAGTGTATAGTCTTACTGATACTTTTACCATCCAATTTTTACCAGCAGGTCATCTGCATAACTTTGGGTCATAAAGCTGAAGTAATTTAGATTATTTAGCATTCTGCATGGTGTACCTATTTTTGAGATGAGATTTAGTTAGGGTTTCGACTTTCCACTCCTTTACAGACTGGACAAATTGATGGCTTGAGGTAACCTTTTGAAGAGAAGCCAATCTTCAAAAATAAATTTATACAAATTTCTGTTTTTGACGTCTCTGGATACTTTGCAAGTTAAGATCATCATTTGCTCTTCTCTGGCCCCTTGCTTCCGGTTACTACAAATCTAAAAAAAACGCCCCATTAGTAATCATGTTCATCATTAGTGATCTGCTGATGTCACTATACTCAATCCAACCGACGAATCTAAATGGGGATTTATTGCCGATTTAGTATCACATTAAGATATCTTTCGACTGCATCATCAGCTCTTTGAAAGAAATTCCACAAGAATTACCATCAATTAAAACGGGACAAAGAAACTTAACCCCAATTTGTGTGGCGTAAATAATAAATTTTCAATTGAAAAGCGTTAACATCCAGTAGATCCACACACAGGCACACAATCTGCAATCAAACACCATCAACAATGACATCACCATCCCTGCCTTTAATTACTCTGAATCGACTGCATCTGAATATCGAGTACATCTTCTACCACCAGATACCGTAGTCTTTGGACATATGGTCCAAAGTATAGTCATGTGTCACTTGATCTTACTACGAAGATGACAACCATGACAATCATGACAATCAACCATTTAGCCGCATCACTTGTCAGAATCTCGATATAAACACAGCACAACCTCTTAAGATAAATTAAATTCTGAGTATTTCCAGAGGGGCAGACCGATGCTACTGCATTACTGTTCCCCTTGTTAGAACACTTGTGGAGCGCCCTTTAGACTCGGAGACATTGCTTTGTGCAAAAATCCTGCTTCCTCCAGAAATTCTGTAATCAAATACTCCTTCCTACCAGCAATGCCATTCATTTTTGGTTGCGCACTTTTTGTCTGCTTTCGTGCTATCGTTGTTCGAAGAAAGACTACGGATACGAGTAGTGCGGGTGTAGATACTTTTCACCATGGAGGTCGTGCAGAGAATGGGGAAGGCGCAAAATTCTTTACAAGCAAAACCCTGGTGTTGAATTTCACTTTTGAATCGATAGATGCGCCGGGGGATATAGTATAATGAATAAAGGAGTCTAAAGGAGATTATATACCCGTTCGCTTCGTTTTCTTTATCAAAATCTATCAATCTTGGTAACTATCGTTTCCTTGGCTTTTTGTGTCCCGTTTTCTTTTCATCATCACCTTCAGCTCAGGCTGACTACTCGTACATCGTGAGTGAGTAATTAGGAAAATTTTAATTGAAATTTTCTTTTCATTTCATTCGAGATTGTCCGCTAAAGATTTTCTCCACAATTCACTCTGTCACGACGTTTTTGTGTTTTCTTCACAGAAGAGGAATTGCGCGAAATCAAACTGTCAGCGACAACAGCCAGAGAGCGTGTCTATCTGTCAGTGTTCAAGATTTGCGTTCCCAATCGATGCGATGCATGTCATGCTGTCATTCGGCTGATTTCATTCATGAGAAAGAAGGACATTTCGTTGGATTTATTCTTTATTAAAAAAAACGTCGCGCATTATGTGTTTGTCATTTAATATGTTTCTCTGGAAAATGTAAAACGAATGTTTAATGTCTCATAATGGCCAATCGAAGATTCCATTTAGTCAATGGCTACTGAACTTTGGACAACAAAAAAGAGGATCGGTATTGATGTTCGCGGTCAGGTAGAAATTTAGACACTTTTGTTTGGGTGCATGGCGTTTAATTTTATGAGAAAAAAAAAGAGTGCCTGAGAATGAAATCTGCATTTTACGATTATGGGTGCGGTAAAATAAACAGGGAATACTTGTTAGAGAATTTCAAGTCATAAAAAGTATGTATCCTTTTCCATGTTCAGCAATATCGATATTTTAAAGTCACTGCTTTCAGACAGAGTCATTTTGCAATAATTTCCATGCAAGTAATGTAAATACTTACCTAAAATGTACACTGAATTCAGGGGTGGAGAATAATATATAATAAAGATTTAGGGTTTCACATCCCTGCCATATGGCATCTGTCAAATTCACCTGTCATCCACAGTGAGAGGTAGTTTGTTATTGCCTTGCCATTTTGCAATATGGATCGTTTAACCACCACTTAACGCACAGAAAGCGTAGAACATTCGCCAATTGGGTGCTGGAATATCAATACGTTGTTGTCTATTTTTCGAACAAAATCTTCTTCGGCGACGAGGGCCATTTCTCGCTCGGCGACTATGTAGACAAGAATTTGAGGTTCTGCGAATCCAAATGTGATCGTTGAACCGCCATTTCATCCACCACGGGTGACAGTTTGGTGAGCGCTGTGGACCGGCTGACGTGATCGGCCATTTTTTTTTTTAAAAACGATGAAGGCGTCACTGTTACAGTGAATTTTCTGCGCTATGATCTAATGATAACGAACTTCTTTTGGCCTAAGATTGAAGACATTGATGTAAGTGACATGTGTTTCCAACAGGACGGGGCTATGTGTCTCTCAACACAGTCAAATTAGTCTCTTGCAAGAAAAATTCCTCGGCCATTTAATTTGGAGATTGGTCACCAAGATCGTGTCTATTCGCCAAACTTTGGAGCACTTAAAAACAAACATCCGTGAAGTTAGGGCCGTAATACAGCCAGAAATGTACAGAAAAGTAATCGAAAATTACCTCAAAACTCGTCAACGCATGACTATTTCTATCGGGACGTTGTCTTGGTTTTTAAAAAAAAGTGGGAAGCCACTTTTTGATCCAAAGTTTTATGCTGCTTTGCGTTTTAAAAGCACAAATTTTTAATTAAAGCAGCGTGACTATAGTGACATGTGGGGTCTTGGGTTCGCATTACAAAAATAAAAAAAATAAAAAAAAAGTGCACGACTGGGTCGCATGTACTTGCGCCCGTATGTTGTTTATTTGTAAATGTCTCCATTTAAAATCTTGAAGATTTTCCAAAACTTGGTACGCCATAATCTTGCATATGTCAGAAATTGGTCAGATATTAATTGTGAACAAAATCGATGGAGTCATTTCCGAGAAATAGCCACTTTTGACTGTCTAAAACATTGTACGCCATCTGATAGCATATATCTTCTCCAAAACAAATGTGAAACTTGATCAAAATCGTTAGAGACAGATGTGGTGTTTGAAGCAAATCCGTCCAGGCTTCAGTCGGCCATACATACAAACATACAGACAAACAAACAGACAGACTTGCAGAATTGAGAGATCCACTTTTTTGAGATTAATGTCAAGATGGATCAAAACTTCGATTTCGACAATTTTCAGGAAACCAATTCTTGCCCTCTTAGGTCGGTAAGGTCGGATATTTTGAAAGATTTCGTACAATTTTCGAAAATTTTTGAAAAATCCTCCATTCATCTTGTAAAGAATTTCAAAACTTAAAATTTCGACTTTAATAATTTTTTTCGTTAGAACGTACTGTTTTCGACATATTCGAATTCAAAACGATTTCCATTAATTTCGGAGTAAAGTCGGATTTTGCAATACAATTTGGAAAATATTGAAAAATTCGACATTCACTTGTAGAGAATTTTAAGACTTTTATTTTTTTTCGTAGGACGCACCGTTTTCAAGATATTCGATCTCAAAATGATTTCCATTAACTTAGGGGGGAAAGCGACCTTAACTATTCCGTTACTGGCCCAAACCGAATTTTGTACGGTCACTAAGTAATTTTCCTACCAATCACCATGTAGATTCATCCAGGTACATAACATACATTTTACATTCCACTGTTAATGCGAATAATAAATGTTCCTCCTGGTCGCAGTGAAAATGATCTCACTAGAAACTTGCCGCATGAATCATCGGCGCTTCTCATATAACATGATATACTACTCCTCAAAATGAGTCTAAAAGTCGAAACACTAAAAATTTGTTAAATATTTTATTGTCGAACATTTTCAAACTACCAACTTATCCAGCATTCCATCCATCCAAAAGCCATAAAAGAATGGCCATTAATTCAATACTCGTATAGTTTCTACATCCATCAGCTGGCTTCTGCAATCGACAAACGAATCTCCAAAGTACGGTCCGCCATTACCATTAAAAATTAGAACTCCATTAAAATGAAGGTAATGAATGATCTTACCAAATGCTGCGTAGGTATGTAAGTATATCTACCTATGGACTAGCCGCAGCCGGTTGACCAAACCCAACAACGATACCCGCTTTGGGTTTTTTTACGATCGTTCGAAGTGATTTTTGAATTATTACGTTCGCCCTCGAACGAATGTAAATTTATGAACTCCGGCCATCATCTCTAAAAGCCGCTACAGCATCAAAGGACACACACTAGGAGTGAATGACGGCGGACTGTTTTTGTTTCTACTCACTCACTCAATCTATCTCCCCTAAATGCGTCATCATAAAAATATAATTTATGCGCAAATTTCTGCTCGATCAGAAAGAAAAAACCTCACTCAAAGTGTACTCGTAAAGTTTAGTGCGCTCTGAATTTGCTGGATGCGTCCACACTCAGTTTATATGGCCAGAACGCTAATGGCCTCTGGTTGGTGGTGGTTATGTGGCATCATCAATGTCAGCCGTTGTGCATGCATTAGGAAGCAATTCATCATAATAAAAATTCTGTCAGAGTTGCTCCTTCCTTGCATTCGATTGGTATGGTATCCTGCATCCCTTTGGGATGAAATTCTTTTTTCGCCAATCGATAGTTCCCAGAAATTCCATTTCGGAATTGAAGATTGAACTGCTTGCTTTGGTGGTGGCGAATGTACGAATATCTATGGTGAAAGATACAACAATCTCCGACATTCGAATGACAGCTAACAACTGTGCAGCACTCGTGCTGTTGGTCTGCTGCTGTTGCAAAAATAAACAATCTACTTCAAGAGCTCCAAATAGAGCAGCAGAGCAGAATCAAACATTCACACCCACCATTAATTAAGTTCCATTTGTGGCAGCAGTCTCAGCGGAACAATTTCTTTCGATCTTAACGGTGGAGTGGACTGTCGGTGGCGACTACGAGTATGCTGCGCTGCAATCAGAGCAAGCAAAACCAAAAACCAGCGGCGGCCGACAGACAATCAGGTTGGTGGTCTCTTTGGTTTGCACTTTTGGTTCCGTGTGGCGCAAGTCGAGCAAAAACAGCCTACAATGCCACAACCACAAAAAAAAAGAAAAAAAAAAACTCGACACAACATTTTGCATCTACAATGCAAGGTAAACAATTTGTGGAGCCGATGACGGAACTAAAAGTGTCCCGCAGTTCTTAGCAGGCGGTCCACCAGGCACAGTTTGTCAGTTGTTTGTACTGTAGATGCTGTTCGTAGTTTTGTATTTCAACAGATTTTAATTACATACATTGGGTTGCCTTTGATGGATGCAAATGGATATGCGGTCGTTTTGTTTCAGAGGGTAATTAGGGTTATGTTCCATAATTAGGCATATAATATGATAAGGCAAGGATAAATGAGCAAATTTTTGTTTACACTATTAACAGATGTTTTTACTTGGTACGAGTAGTTATGTAGGAATCTGATCCCTGACATGACAGAGTTTCTCCTCAATCTCAATCTCGATTTGTGAGGTCGGTTTATGGGTCCTAAAACACATAGCGTCTAGACAAATAAACATCTTTGTATAGACGAAAATATAAAATCCTATACGATAGGAGTCAAATATCGTTGGCGTAGTCGAAGCGTTTCAGATAGGTTGCACTTTGCACCGACAAAGCACTGCGAATGATGTTACTGATCACCAAAAGAAAAAAGTAGTGGTGATAGTATACAGCTTTGTGGGACACCGTAATATTTCGAACTTTCATAACTTTCTTCTATGATAGCCTCCAGCTTGTCTGGAATACCCCCTTACGTAAGGCTCACCATATTTACACAATCGACCGCCATAAACAATAAAAGCAAATGTAGCTGAGATCTGTACTCAAATCATTGTTTGATAATAGTCCGTATGGGGTTGATGTGGACAATGAAGGATGATTCGAGAAATGCTTTCCAGATGTTCCAGATGTAATTCGTGAAACACGTCGATATCTCTCCAGTTTCCACACTCTGTTAGGATGCCTTAAAAGCGGCAGAATAATAAAGCACTGGGGGTATGCCGTGCACTGTGAATCCTAGAATTTTAGGAATCTCGACTTTGGGGCATACCTTCTCTCCATCCACAGTGTGGTTTGAATCGGTGGAATAACGCTTCCTTCATCTTTTGATTCATCTTCATCAAAATCCTTCACCGTGTGTTGACACAGGTAACTTGTCATCTCGTTTATGATTCTATAGATAGTTCTGCTGTTCTATCTATTTGTTGATAAAATTTATTTTCCCTCGCCGAACGTTCGGTGTACTGCGACACGTACTATATTACTTCTTTGTGATCTCCCGTCAATATTTTCTGCTCCAATTACTAGTAAATTGTTGTATATTACTCTAGTGCTCCTTTATGTTTGGTTGTCATTGCGCTACAGGTTGTCTCTATTCCTCGAGAAAAATTTTCCTTAAGTTGTTGGTGCAGTACATGATTCCTCAATCTATCGATGTCATACCTTGCTCCTCGAAGCGGGATTTTTTCACATCTTCAATCGACTGCAGACTGCATTCCGATGTTGCTCCACATCTATTTCAGATACTTAATAGACAGTCGACATCTACCTATTTTTATGTCAAGCCTTGTGCTTAAATTGAGAGCAGCACTTTGGAGCCTAACATTTGTTCCTAATCTGTCCATCAATATCCAATCGCTGAATGGCTTCCACGATATGAGGCCTTTTTGTTGCATCTGGAGATAAAAACAGACCTACACAAGATTTACGTGCAGTTCTGGTCACTTTTCACTTAGTCCCAATATGTCCGGCTTACACCGCACGGACTTTTTCTGTAGTTTAGGAATTGTAATGTCTTTATTTGTAACGTTTCACATTCGAAATGTAACGTAGCTATTAAGGAACTAATTAGTCGTTGGTGCGCCCTCTACACTTGGAAAAATAAGAAACGGTAGCCAACTTCAAGAATAAATTGCACGACCATGTTGGACGGCCATCTTGCTTCCAGCATTTTGATTTGGGAGTGATTTGAGACAAGCCATGTAAAAAACAGTCAATCTTTGTGGATGCATTGATGCTTGGTCGAACACTGGTGGATTGTGGTCGCTCCAATAATGGAAATTTTGCTTGTTGACATAGCCGCTGAGCTAAAAATGGGCCTTGTCCGAGAAGATGATTTTTTGACCAAAATCCGGATCTCCGGCCAACATTTCGAGTGCCCAATTAGGTAACTCACGGCGTTGTCTATAGTCGTCCGGCTTCAATTTTTGCGTCAGCACAATCTTATATGGATGTAGGCCCAAATCCAACAGAAAGAAAAGCCTGGTTGACTCTCTGGCGATGCCCAATTCAACTGATCGGCGCCGAATCTACATTTCTGTGTCTTCTTCGATACTGTGCGCTACGGCGGCTATGTTTTCTTCACTTCGCACCGATCTCTGTCTAATTGATGGCTTAGGTTGCAAAAGAGTTTACTCACGTTCAAATTTTCCACGGTGTGACGAATTGCCTGCCCACTGAAGCCGGAATTTCGAGAATATTTTTTAATAATTTCCACACGTTCAGGAAGCGTCAAACGATTCATGATGAAATGGCAAGCCTTATTGAATATTTTGACAGCTGGATGTCATTGGAAACTTTGACAGCTGCTGAAACATAACAATTGAAAAAACTATCATTGCTATCTGATCACTCTTAATAAGAGTTTATACAATTAGTTGCCGGGAAGTAAAGCAAGCACCAGGTTATGAACATGGTTTTCGTTCTACTGGTCTAAACCAAGCCCTCTTTTCCTACTTTTCTTTCCATTTTTGGGTTAAGTAGATACATATGTATGCCTACTCTTCTGACGCTGCTCCTTTGTTTGAATGATTGGTGTATCTACTCCGACTAATTGCTGCCATCATTTCATCAGAAATCACTCAGTACTACGATTAGGTACACTTGATTCAGAGCGATTTCAGTCAGCGATACGTTAAATTTTCATGAAACAAATCTTACTATGAGTAACTCATCTTGACATAATTTTGCGAATTTGTTTTGACACTTCGTACATAAGCCTGATCACATTTCGATGAAAGTCATCAGAAATTGTGACGCTAATCAGTTTTGTTCAGCGATTAGTTGGAGTAGATACACCCAATGTCTCTCCTTAAAGTCGCAAAAATTCTGAAACTGAACGTAGCATCAGTCAAATGAAGTGACTGCACTTAGTCAGTTACATACAAAAAAATCAAAGCCCAAAGTGGTCACAATATCCACAACTATAACCATTACAACCCACCCCCATTAAGAGTCTTCCCAAAAAAAGGCACTCATTCCCATCAGTTTGTTATGAGAAATAGTTCTCCATAACTCCGCATGGTACCCCACTCGGGTCCAGTATTCATTAAAAAGATTAATGATTGCCCATTCCAGTTGGAATAGCTTACACTGGATTAGTGACAATCTGCAGAATAATAATGAACCACATGAGAACTTTATTTACAAAACATTTGCCCTCTCCTTGCTGGAACTACAAAAAAAACAACTCGAAGCAATTTGTTTTCATCTTTAAGACTTCATGAGGTGTGCCTTCACATAACGAAAAGAAAAAAAAAAAAAAAAAAAAAAAAACACCCACATCGCACCTGGAATGATTAATCATCACCAGTTCAAAACAAATCCCCACACCAAAGAATAAAAATACAAACTCAATCATATCCAGCTGTGACCCAACCTCAACTTTTCACTCTAAACTGCTTTTAAAGATTCATTAACCCCCATAGTTGCGCCGCATCTTCTCAGCCGAACACACACGTAACGTAGCCATTTGATCTCATCAAATCGACGAGGCGCTCCAGATTTACGACTCACAAGTCATTTGAATTCCTCTACAAGTTCCTGGGGATTAATCACATAGCGATGCCGCAATATTCTATCTTGGCACCCTAAGGGGGTATGTCTTGTCTAGCAATCAACCGTCACTACAACTTTACAAACGTCGACACAAATGCGTCGTCGCGTCTCCAAGATGATAGTTCAACTCGTAATTTCCAATTAGTCCAATGCCATCCTGTGGTCTCCCGGCCTGATATACGTTGTGTACAGCCTGGGCTACCACATTTTGTATCCACCGACAACAGCGAGGGTTCTGGACTGGAATTTGCCATCGCAAACCTTCGGGCTTAACTACTATGCTGCTGTTGCTGTTGTATCTTGTAAAGTGAAACGCATAAAAATTGTAATTACACCGAGTGCGGCAGCACAGTTGAGAATTTACGACAGTGCAGTGCGTCCATCTCGATCTCTGTACGGTTCACAGTGCAACATAATATTATTACTTTTGCTCTGAACGTTGGAACTTTGTGCTCTAAAAACCAGAATTCGCCAAACCAATCATAAAAAGCAGAACAAAATAAACTTGAAGCGGAAAAAAGATATAAAATCAGATGTGCACGTTGGTGGTGCACTGAGGGGTTAATTATCTGTCATGGAACTAATAATTATACCACTGGTGCTGTTACTGCTGCTGTTGGGCCACTGAACTGCACAGAACTGGTAGTGCGCGCATGCGCATTTGAAGTGCGCTCAGTTTACACTCAATTGCTCGAGCTGCTGCCACTGCCGCCGCCACCATTACAGACTTCCTCTGGCTTGTAGATTGTCTGGAAATTATTTATGTTTTTAATTGATGTCCGAGATGATTACCTCGTGAGTGTCATATACATTTCATGTTTTTCTTTCAGGATAATTGGAATAAGCTGTCGGTGTGTGCAGCTGAAATTAGAGCACCGGAGGTGGTGGTTGCGTTTAGAGGCGTTTAAAAGTTGCAAACTCAACTTGGAATGTGGGCAGTTTTTTATTCGACGAATGAGTTATGACAGATCAAAGGCGGTAAAGTGGCGTAATGTTTCTTAAGATACGAGTAGATTATAGGTACACTCTTGCCCTGAATGAACGTTTAGAAATACACAGACACTTCGTAACGTACTTACTCGTAACTTCATAATTTCCTCTTCGACAGATATGCTCCATTTATAATGTTTTTTTGTGAATGCTATTTATGAAATTGTCGCGCTTGCAAACCGTTTGAGCAATTTACTGCATGTCATGACAATGATTGATTGTTTGTTCATTAAAAATATGATTAGGCTTAATCTAAGCAAACTTTGCTAAGTATACCGGAGCATCGAAGCATTTCGCTGATGGGATCTTGTTAAATTTTAGTATCAACTAGGAGGCGAAACTATCTATAGGGTGACCAGATAAGAACGATATGAAAAGAAATTAAAATAAAACAACAACGGTGTGAGACATCACATTGATTCTGGCTTTAAATTTGAAGCTACATTCATGCCATTATGTATGGGATAGCACATCACTTAAATGGTCGCCTGGCAGTGCTTCAAGCGGTCGGTCCAATTTTTGATGACCCGGTCCAATATGTGCGGCGTTATTCCGGCAATAGCGTCTCAAATGTTGGCCTCGAGCTCGTCCAAAGTGGTTGGCTTGTTAGCGTAGACTAAGGACTTGACGTAGCCCCAGAGAAAAAAATCGCATGTATGGCATGTGGCGCCGTCTTTTTGAAACCACACCACGCAAGTGCATACCTAAGAATTGTCAAAGAAGCTACGAAGACTAGCCAATAGAGAGAAATTGGCGCTGCAATCAGTAAGATGGTGGTATACCAGCAACAATTTGCGAATCTCAATACCAAGTATGTTTTATGGTATACTAGCTTTTTACGTAGTATTACAGTGACAGACATGTGGTATAGAAGGTAGTATTGCTATACCATGGTATCAATACCAGCAGGCTGTCTCCCACATAAGGCTCGCTGCTGTCAGTATTCATCTGTTGCAGTTAATTATCAACCGTTTGGAGGTCATTTGCGAGTCCGGGGCCTGAATAAGCAGCAGCGCTTCGAACACTTCAAGGATTTCGCAGTTTGACATTTCATCGGCTGGAAGGTTATCTGATGGATCAGCTAAGAAGAGCACTTTCCACCATTTAAAACCACATATGGATGAGGGTATACCCCAAAATCAGGATGAGCTATCCGGTGTCCAAACTTTAGAAATCACAACACTTCTCACAGCAAGGATGAGATCATTACTATGGTTAAATCACTGAAGTCGGCAAAGCTTTGGAACATTCCTATGGACCCCTTCTGCATTCAGTCGTAGAAAAGGTTTGGGAGACCGAGATATTTGCTGATGAATTTAGGAAAGGAAATGATTGTCAAACTTCTAAACAAAGGTAACCTAACAGGGCGTGAAAACTGGCGGTGAAAATAGTCGCCCATAAAACACTCTCGAAACAAACAGTTTTCCGTTCTGGGTCCTCCTGCTTTGATCGTATCCACTATTTGAGCTTTCTATTGACTTCGAGAATAGAGAGTTCGTATTGTATGCCTTACTCAGGGGAGTTAAAATAGTGGCTGTTATCAAGGCAAACTGCGAAGGTTCACGCCTTCATATACTGTACGTAGGCCGTTGCAGGTGTTTGAGATTCGAAGCATCCGACAAGGTTGTATACTATCGCCTCTACTTTTTCTGGTGACGGTTAGTGACATTTTTCCGAGTACTTTGTCAGTGCGAATAGGTGGAATTCAGTGGAGTTTTACAATCTATCTCAAATACTCCGACTATGCCGACGATGTTTCCCTTCCATCTCATAGCATTGTGGAACAATAAAATGTTCATTGGAGATAGAAGCATTATTTTGGACCCAAGTAATAATTGCTGGGTGTTGTGTTGATGGTTGTACCGCATTAGATGTTAGCTTAAGCCCCAATTTGTTACTGTTCCGCTCAAACGTGGATTCTGTGCTGTTAAATAGGTGCAACGCCTAGAAAGTCGCCACCGCTGTTACAAGAAAACAGAAATCTTTTATTAATCTGTATTTCAGAAAAAGAGTGCGGGTGTTCTGGCCAAACAGCCTTATGAGAGAACAGATCAGGAATGTATAGATGCGATAATATAGAAGCTAAAGTGGTACTCTTCGAAAGCCCATCAAGCTATGCGATGGAATCCTTACCCAAGTGGTAAGACGAGCGGATCGCCCACGAATTTAAAGCTATTTATCCCAAACATTAAGACTTGAAAAATGGATCATTATACTTGGATGTTGAAGAACATGTGAAGAAGCTATTTGATAGTCTCCACAAATCGGTGCACCAGTAGGATACAATGGCTTTGGTGTCTGGGGCAGAAGATTTGAATGAAAAGGAATTTTCAAACGACTTTAGCTACTTTCTTCTGGTCTTTAAATTCTCCTCTTCCCTTAGTACAATCCAAAGACAGCTCATCAAATATTGAACTTAAGATCATTAAAACAATGGAACATATTTCGCCACAGGCACATGTCCTGCCGCAATCGTTGCGATCATTCAAATGCCAATTGAAATACCAAACATGTACACTTCAATCTTTAATGGCCATCATTAAGGCTCCCGCAAGTTTTCCGTCTCTTTTCAGCGAGTGTTACAAAATAAATCCACAAAATTACTACCATCAGTTGCATTTATTTCTTAATTGCCATGGAGCCATAAAACCGGCATCACCATCATCATAGACAGAACTCCTTAACTCCTATACATCCCACTATGCATCCGATCGCCGTCATCAACCATGAAACCGATAGAAATCCTACACAGCTCCGCATGCATATTAATCCGCAAGTTTATTGCTAGACGCGCAGCGGTATCATTATTTTCTCTCCACAGATCGGTCCAGCTATTTGCAATCGATTTAGTCTCAGCACTCCACATGCCGGGGAGTTAGTAATTATTTCGCTGAATTTATTACCCGCCGAGCAATAATTAAAACATTTCACTCCATATTTGAGTTACTCTGCATCAGCGGTGTAGTCCGTTTCAGATCCGGATTACAATCTACGATCGGTTTGGTGGTGAAAAATGTATCTAAAGCAGGAAAATATACACTGGCAACGGGAGTGCATCCTTTAATTTATTCATATTAATTATATGAGTGACTGGGAGAACATTTTACTTCGTTATGTTTATGACAACATGGAAAGGTAACAGGTTCGCTGAGAAGAAATTTGCATGATCACTGAGCAACAGCACCACCAGGATCCCATTAATATGCAGACAAATTCTGACATTCCACTTCGTACTTAATTGAGTAGTTCAATTTACTGATTGACAGTTTATTCAACAGATAAGTTAATGGACTGACTGTTGCGGGAATTATGTCCGCCTCTGCTGATTGCAATGGCGGATTGACATTACCACGAAAAGATGGTGTACGAGTAAGGGCGAGTGCGAGGGGAGTGCAATGTGTTAAGTCAAACATCGCTAAAAGGTATGATTTCGATCGCGAAAAAATCTGACAAGTGAATTCGAGTTCGAGTGATGGAATTTTGACAGATTTCTCGATGGAAAGGATTTTGTATCGTTTTATTGAAGCAATAAGTCGAAGGTAGACAGTAGTGACGGGTGCAATGACGAGGTCGATCGGTCTGGCTTTTTGGATAACTTATACAGAAGAGTGATCAAATTTCGAGATACGATTTTAAGTGCAGGTGAGTGAGCTTTAAGTCGACATCAATGGAGTAAGTTAAAGACACGAGTATAGACAGGGGAAACAGACAAAGGGTACACTTTTTGCAATTCTTGCTGCAGGTTTTTTTTTTGATCATTAAAATGGGATAAATATGAAAAAAGAAAAGATGGCAACAACCACTTAAAGATAGGATTTTTTTTTAGAGACGCCTTCAGAGAAAATGACCTGCAAAGTGGTCGTGTCGTATAGCACTTCTGTGCAATCTACTACAATATTTTAATGGTAAATTGTCACAGGGTGTTGAGGCTATGAGTGCCACAGCTTGTAAGATGGATTTTTATCAAAATCTGTTTGGTATTTCTTGAGTGACAACTACAGATTTAGTGTGCAGACAGATAAAGAGCAAACAGTTTTTCTTTTGATCTGAAACGGAAAGGTAAAGTGAGCATTTAGAAATAAGAAACCAAACATTTTAAAAGTGCTCAACTATGAACAGCAGATGGCTCCATTTTAGTCACTTACAACCCAGATGAACATGTGCATTTCAGGCTTCACACGAGCTCAGTCGTGAAGAACATTTCAGAAGGGGCGATAATGTCTAATCTTTTTTGATCCTTGTACCTTGTGCACATTTCATTGTGCGCAAGTTAGAACCAACGATATTGCAAAACCGGTGAAAATCAATCACTATTCGACATACTATAGGACTACACATTTACAGCTTGGAAGTGGATGTAGGAGCCTCGACACTGTCTCCGTTTGTGTGAATCAGTCTCTATGTCTTTGAACAAAAAATAATCTGCATAATTTACCCCAAGAAAAAAATGTATTTCTCTACTTCATCATGCGACAGAAGAGCTACGAAAACATCACCCTCTCTATATCCGAAAAGTTTAAAAAATCTCCTGACGTACATAAGTCGTTTTTGAAAAATTGAAAGTCGTGTGGTTAAAAAGACAGACCGCCATATCTCTCTCCTATTTCATACGATTTTGATAAATTCTGACTCAAATGCATCTACAGGTCGAAGTATGATTCGAACATTTCTTAAGCTGCTCCCGTATCTTACCCCGGATCATCCGATTTGGTAGGACAACTCTTGTATCAGTCTACTAAATTTACAAATAAAATTTCATCAAAATCCGTTCACATGTTCTTGAACTAGAAGGTCAACCAAGATGATTCAACGATTTTTGAAATGTTTCGGTCTAAACTTTTTTGATTTTTTTTTGGAAATTTTTGGGAAAGTGTCTAGACAAGCTTGACGCGGACTTGTAAGGCAGACTTTATTAGATTTTATATACGAGTAGGGCTTGGCTTTTTTGTGTATGGTTTATAGTGACCTTTTCTTTGTAGTCTCCACAGTTAATTAGGGGACTAAATGTGCCGGCTTGGCTAGCGAGTCAGCCGTTTCCTTTTCATTGTATCCACAGTAAGCTAGAATCCAGAAGAGAATGCAAAGGTTGTCATGAAGAGAATGACAAGCTTAGAGAGCTGCTTGACTGTTTTTACAATTTGTTCCAATCCGTCTTTAACAAAGTGGGCGTGGCGTTGTAGTCTTTTTAGTCTAAATGCAGTGACATCTTTCTACCAAGAGGATAATTTCGCCGATTTTTAAGAGATTTTACCAGAAAAACTGTTATTACAATTTTTTAGAAGAAAGTGGGCGTGGCTGTAACCATTTGTTTCCGTATTTACTGATATTCACATTAAATCTTAACCATCATCGTAAATAGCTTTGAGAAAGATTTCTTAAAAAAAAACGCCCCAAAGGTGGGCACGGCCCTGTACAATCTATGGACAAATTGTACGAACGTCTATATTGCTTTGGATTCAAGAAAGCTTAATGTATGTAATCTTCTAGTTCAAAATGTACAGGCCCAAAAACTGGTGACGTACAGATCGAGCGACAGACGGATGGACATAGCTAGATCGACATAACTTTCGATGGTGATCGCAAATATAAACGCAGTTATGGATGCATCGTTATTATTTCTCTGTGTTACAAACTTCGTATTCAAATTAATATACCCTATGGGGTTAGGGTATACAAACAAAACGCAAACTCCCCTGCGCTTTCGCTTTTTTTTTTATTTTCTCATGGAGGGTCATGTTAGTTGGTCCGCCTTCACTCTTCAAAGTTAGATGAACAACTTTTCTGCGGTGTAACAAACGTGTGGGTTACCAGTCTGAATTCTATTATGGGCGAGTCAAGGGACTGAATCCAGCCAGGCTATCTGACAAACAGATGGGCAGACCATTGAGCAAAAATTGTTTGTTTCGAACTGAGCATTGCAAATCCCAGCTTTCTCTTTCTCTCCGGATTATCGAGAGAAATCTACATCATAGTTTGAAATCCGTACAAAAGCTTCCAAGGTACTGAGCAATTAATCAAATTTTTTTTTTGTAGAAACATACGCACTGTTCTAATCTTAAGTCGTATACTCAGCACAGATACGTAGACCATTTTCCGAATCATCCGATCATCTACTAAACTTATAAATAAATTTATAGCTCATCCTCTAGTGCATCGAAATTTTCGCTTATCAAAGCAATATCGTCTGCATACACGTTGTTCAACGGTACGAGTAGTTGGTCTTGCAGATTAGCAGTTAAGTAATTCATTACTAGAGTAACGGACTAAGAGCTGAGCCCTGATGGACTCCGTCTTTAACAGAAACTGCGTGAGTTATACCGCAGGATATTCAGATTTGCGTGGTGCTTCTGATGTTTGATCAAGTTTCCGGAATATTTCTCGCTCTTAGAGCTTTCAATAAAAACTATCGTGGTACTCTTTCGAAGACTTTCTCCAGGTCCATTAAACACCATATGCAAGTTTATTTTCTTCGCTATTTTTCCTATGACCTGGGCGCCGTAGCTAAGTGGTTAAGTGCACGATCACTGAGCAGGATACTTAAGGTTCGAGTCCCGAAAAATACCAAAAATAATAGGTTACCGCCAATGTCGCCGCTTTGGTTTAGCGTAATTCCAGCTTGTTTTAGAGCGCTCATTTATTATTCGCTCCCATTTCTTTAGAGTAGATATGTGAAATAAGATACCGCTGTAATTCCCACACTTTTGTGTATCACCTTTATTTTCACGAATATATATTGGGATGAGGTAGCTATTTCTTCAAGCATCTGGTATGCATTTGGTATCATAAATTTGGAAAATAGCATTCTTAACCATTGAATTCCATGACACCTTATCTCTGATGAAAAGAATTCGGACAATAGACAAAATATCACTCTTTTTATTCACAATGGTCTGCTACAAAATCTCATTTCCTTTGAGCCTACTGCGAATAGATTTATGAAAACATAACCTCACCGTAGTTGGAAAAAAACCCAAACTATTTTTTAATTATCCTGTTTCACAATCCGTTTCACATATTTCACAACTCTCACAATCTCTTCCTCGCTGTTCGATCTAACCATCGATTTATTTGTCATTTTCATCGGAAAATTGATCATCCTGATGGAATGCAAATACCATTGTCATGTCATCAATCATTCATTTGATTGTGATGCGCCCACAAACAAATGCAATCATGCAGTCTACCGTGCACATTCCCTGTGTGCATAATAAATTTCAATTAAAACTATCAAAAGCGCGAACAAAAAAAAAAAAATCCAATAAAGGACTTTCGATTGAAATATTTGTCGTCGCCAGAGCTCTTTTTGCTAGTGGTGATGTCTTTTATAAAATTTTAAATGTATCTGCAGGCATAAATATAGCGGCAAACACAAAATATGGATTCACCACTTACTAGGGTCCACCACTAAATTCAAAATGTATCTGCGGGCATAAACATAGCTGCGCATTATACACAAAATATGGATTCACCACTTACTAGGGTGCACCACTCCAGCATGTCTTAATTTTAATCCAAAAGTTGACACAAAGTGGTCATTTTCATAATAATGTTCATGTTTCACGCAAAATCGAGAGCGGAGGGTTGGAGAACGCAAAAGATTTTAATCGGATTTGTCGCTCAAATGAGGCATAGTCAATAAGACGATGAAACGGACAGGACTTGAAAGAGAATGGAGAAACAACTCATCTCTGCCAAACTACACACGTCCACAAGCGATTAATCGCATTCCTCGAACATGAACTTGATGACGAGATTACAAACAATAAATTTTGTTATGAGGGAAATTTATTTTAAATGTTCAAGCTCCGGTGACAATCGATACATTCCACCATCAGCTCCTTTAAAGTACTTGACATTGCCCGTACCAATGCGCAACTTTTTTTGATTGCCAAAATCATCAATGAGATTCGATTTATGGTAGCTTCTCTCACCGGGACGAATGACAGTGTGATCACCACCACATGATCTAAAATTTGTATCTCTAGGCATACAAGGTTTTCCTTTAACATTCTCACCAGGATATTTCTCGGGGCAAAACTTTGTTGTGCAGCATAAGCACTGCACATTACTGTTAAGGACTCCTGCTATATCGGGACATCCCTCCTTAGGCATTAATCTCTTCATTTTTATTTCCAATATGTCCAAGGCGTCTGTTACATACTTTTTCAACGATGGTATGTGCACTTTATACACTTTAGTTGCCAGCATATCTTCAATTTCAACCAAAGTCGACATCACATCGGCCTGATACTTTTCGAAATCTTTCCTGAACATAGCCACTTTTAATAGGATCTCTTCGATGGATTCATTTTTTTTTAATTCATCTTCAACGGTGTTCATAAAATTCTGGAATTTCTCGTTGAGTATTCCAAATGCCTCTTCGAAATCGAAGATGCGTTCAATAACTGGTCTTGTAGCACGATGCATTATCTTTTTAATGAAAACCTGATTCCGAAGGAGATTGCAGGCAATGATGTTTTCCTCTTCACAGGGTCTGCAGAGATCTTCACAGTCGGAGCTGAAGGATTCCTCATCGGGATTGGAATTTGACTTTGTCTTCCTCAATTTGAGGCTACTGGTAGGTGGTGACTTTTTACACCGCTCTACAGATTCCAAGTGTTCCTTCAGGTCAGCTTGAATTTTTTCGATCTTTGCTGTGAGGTTATTTATCTCATCCTCGATATTGGTGACCATTCCCCTCACGGAGCACTTTTCTTCGCCAGAATGGTCATCAGTGCAGCACTTGAACTCCATCAAAGGATTGCATGCTTGACAGAGCCTTTCGCACAGATCGCTATCTTCAGGGCAAGCAATTTCCACACGGTCATTTTGGATGCCCTGTTTTTGGATGATAATCTTGAAAAAGCTGTGTAGAATCGCCATACTGATGTGATTAGGTGTGGTTCCAAGAGCCAGCCTGAGCAATTCATCGAGTGTCAAAATAAGGCATGCCATTGTGGGGGGAATTCGTCACGCTTTTGTGGAAAATTTTTAAAGACTATTTAAATTGTTGACAAAATTTTAAGTGTAATCCTTGATAGGCCGAGACTAAATAAAGTTTTTTTTTTCTTTTTATTATTTCAGATGGTTTTGTCACTTTGACGATGACAACTATGTAAATGTACCACGTTTAGTTCGACTACTTGATGAGTACAGCCCTTCGGTCGATTGGTATTTGGGAAAGCCAAGCATCTCATCGCCACTGGAAATTCATTTGGATAGTGTAAGTATATTTAAATATTTTAATGGGCTCATCCTTCAACTTTAAAGCAGGAATAATTATGTATTTTTAAAATGAGGTCCAAGAAAATAACACACAAGTAATACCCTAATTCGTATTTATGATTTCTAAAAATAAAAGTCTTGATTTGAGGATTTATAAGAATAAAAGTCAGAAAAGAATTATTACTTTTAGAACTTTTCCTTATAAGTCAAAGTTAATATTTACCGTCTCTGGTTTGAGGATTATAAATTCTATTTGGTATTCAGATATCGAACAATCCTGTTTAGACCACGGAACCCTATTTCTCTCTCTAGCGCATCCGTCCGGCTATCTGGCATCACCTTCTAGCAAAACAAAAGTCATGCAGGACAATGACTCAAACCGAAAAGCCGCTACATTGGAGGTAGCACCAATCCAAGTAAAAGTCGCGATAACAAACAAAATATTTTTTTCAAATTAAATTTTAGCTTACAATCGATTACAATGTCTGCGAGACATCACATTTCATATATAAGGTGGAACAAAAGTAATGTCATAATGCGAATGTGCCATAATGTTTGCAAATGGCGTCAAATGTCATTGTGCTTTGACATTTATGTTGTAGACAAATAGAGAATTAGTTGACAGAAAACAATGGAGCGATACACACCTGAAGAACACGGAAATATTGTTACTGCTTATTTGACCAATTTCCGGTCTGTTGTTTTAACGCAGCGTGAATTTCGTCGTCGTCCTTCACCATGTGCGCTAACAATTAAGCGTTTGGCTGGGCGTCTCGTGTAAACGGGGTCCACTAGAGATATCACAAGTGGCCGGCCCCGTATTGCTCGTTCGGCCAAGAATATCACTGCTGTGGCCGAGGGAGCCCACAAACATCGAAGAGACAACGATGCACACAATTTGGCATCAGCAGACTTCATTGCGTCGAATTTAGGTGAAAGACCTGAAGATGTTCCCTTATAAAGTGCAAACCGTTTACCAATTGCTGCCTGCTGACCGACCGTGAAGTGAGGTTAATTTACTCCCATGCTCTGTTAAACCGGGTGGAAGAATAGGATGATTTCGTAACCAAAATCATAAAGAGCGACAAAGCCCTTTTCCACTTAAGTGGTTATGTGAATAAACAAAATTTGCGTTTCTGGGGCACGGAGAATCCGCGTGAAATGTACGAAGAGCCATTGCATCCCCTCAAAGTGACTGTTTGGTGCGGCATTTGTAGTGAAAAAATGATTGGCTTGTATTTTTTGGAGGATGCCGACGGCACCACCGTAACAGTAACTGGTGAGCGCTACAGACAGATGTTAAAGGAGTTTTTTTTTTGCCGCAAGTTGCTGAATTGGGTCTCGAGCACTGTTGGTTACAGCAGGACGGAGCAACCGCTCACACAGCTCGGGCAATGATGGAGATTTTGAATCACTAATTTTTGGGTCGTGTGATCTCCCGATCTGACGGCGCCAGACTGCTGCCTTTGGGGCTTTTTGAAATCTCGCGTTTACCACAACAAACCACAAACCTCGCAACTCTTCAAAGCTGAACACTGAAGAAGAAATCACAAATTTGGAGCCAGGTGTTTTGCGAGCAATAGTTTAAAATGCCGTAAAACGAGCACGAACGTGCGTTTCCTCAAGAGGTGGTCATTTGACCGGTATCATTTTTTCAACTTAAAGTCAAAAATTAATTTCTAACAAAATGACAGTCAATTCACATTATGACATTACTTTTGCCCCACCTTGTATAAGTAACAGATTGTTTGTTTTATATTTCTTCCCCATTCGTCCTTAAGAAGCTCTCGAAATAAATGTCTATCTCGACGCATCTTCTAATCAACCGACAAAAATGTCACCAAAATCGGTTCAATAATTCAGAAGTTATAAAAGAAAACGACCGACAGAACACCTTATTTGCTTTTCGTATAGTAGTTACGATCCTTTAACATCCATCACTATGTGCGGTAAGACGGTTCCTCTCCATTAATATATTTTTCATGAAAATCGGTTTAGCTGTTTAGGCTATAGAAGTTAACATGTAACCAAGTTGAAAAGTTGATAGCCTGTACAGCAGGTAATATTCTGTGCCTTCGTTAATTGATAAAAACCAACAATTCTTCAGTTGTGGCATAAGGCGTGCCATATGAGCTTTTGTCAGGGAAGGTCTGTACACGACGCATTGTTCTATGATGATCGGCAAGATGTTGATGCAGTCAAGGCACTAGAAATTAAAATGGGAAGTTGTCTGTGCATGGTTGATAGCTCGAGAGCTATTTTATTAGAAAACAAGAAAATATCGCTCCACTTCTCAACCTCGTTAAACAGTCTTTCTTTTGAAGTCTGACAATCATTCCACTCTTTTGCTCATTTCGGTAGATCCAGGGTATCATTAATCGTTTATAAATCTTTTCAAATGTTTTAGCAAAGCCTTGACGAGCACGACAGGAATACCCTTACGCCCTACTGATTGGTATACTTAGAGTGCTTTTATAGCTTTAATGGGGCTTGCAGTCGTTAGATAGCGTATCCTGAATTTGAGGCATACTACCAAACCACAATTTGGTCTAAACCCAAGAAGGAGTATGGTTTCTTCTCAAAGTAGTCGAATCTGTTTAGAAAGGTGATAACCTTGTAAACGGACATATCCATCTGTCTTCACGTTTGGATCAGGAATTAACCATCGGCAAGTACGACCTCAGTAACGAGGGTGAGCAGCTTGTTGGAAATGTTTTGCTTTGTTTTTTGGTGCGCAATAAAGTACAGAATGAGTAGTACATGAAACTTGACTAGTTTCGGTTAAAAAATCAAAGATTTTGTTTTGTTTGGGGGCTCTATAATAGGACCCGTAGATCAAAAATGTTGTCCATTTCGCCTGTACAAGTCTATCAAACTGGAACCTTCCAGATAAATATATGAATTTCAGCAGTGAGTCTTCTAATTCGTTGTTGCAGCTCGTCAAAAAGCACTCCAATTCGTACAAGTAGTCAAATGCAAATTTAAAGATTAAGTTATGAGCTTGACTATTACGATTTATTTTCAACCATTTGCCTGCCATCATTCTATCATCTACCTTCAGATTAGTGGAATTGGTTATATTAAAGTTATAGGTGTAAAAGCGCAGTCCTGCGGTACTTCATTTTCACTATTAGCTTGTCGCAATATTTTTTGCTAATATTATAGGCTACTATGACTGTTGCAAACAATTTAGACCAAGCGACAGGAGTTTCAGAATGAGTACTGTGCGCCCAGAGCAAAACTTCAAGGTATTCCTTATAATTTATGGATTCTTCTTTCACGTATGGATTACGTTCACGTGAAGTAATTTGACTTTCTGAATTCATTATCCACTTGATTATAGTAAATCACAGACTTATGCCCCTTGGCATATCCTTATACGAGTATGCACTTTATGATTCTTTATCTAGCTACCTCAATCGATCAAACTTTTAACAAAACTAATGGCTTTTCAGAAGTGATCTTAGTTCTCAACTCAGTCCGCTTACCAGCCCCGATAGCATCTCAATTTCGGAACCATTAGTTTCGGATTACTTCACTTTGCGGCGGCCGGCAGCGGCGCACCCGGTACCATGTAAAATGCACTGCACACCATCACTTAAGTCCTCTTACCGGCCACTGATCGTAACTTATGACCAAATCAATATATTTCCTCTTTATTCGCCGCTGAAACGTGCAATCATTTACCGGGCCTTTGACTACTGGCCATAAACCGCTTACCGGTTATTATCCTCCTTGCTGATTCCTTGGCAGCAGGATCACTCTTGAATCCGGTATTGCATTGGGAGATCTCCTTAAATTGCACATTTTCTCCCGACATACCATTAATCTCCGTTACTGTGATAATCCATAATCGAGTCATTAATAATTGATATGATCGAGGAACTGCAATCGCGTGGTCATTGTACCGCGGTACACATCGACCATAGGTAACCTTCTAGAACGAGTATTTACCCAGCTCAATATTTCATTGCTCATTATCGATGAATATGCAAGGAAGGGTTTCCACGGCTCCACGACTCCACGTGCTGACAAATGACTTGTCATACATCATGTGCCACTTCATCTGATCTTTTCAATTAGTGACCGCCGTGTGTGCAACAGGTAGACCAAGTGCGTTAATCAAAGCCCTCTGCCGAACAAGGCTCTCTTTGTTTTGATACAGGGTGTCAGGGGGCTTGGATTTTTTTTCCTCCTTGGGAATGAAAAACCGCTTTTTAAATTGAAAAGAGAGATGTGGGACGTGGCACGACTGCCCATTGTTTGGGTAGTGTTGCGACGTATGCCTTCTGAAACCACAAGCTGAACGTAGGTCTTGTGGTTGGTGGAATTGTGTTTGGCTTTTTTTCCTGTTGGGCATGAAAAATTGTTCCGATTGCCTGCCACATATCGTCCACAATTTGACGGTTTGTTTTACGCTTCAATTAATTTAAATGTACCAAAGCGCCGGCCGCACTTACGAGTACTTTGAGTACAGGGTCATTGTTTGTATAGTGTGTGTGTAGGTAGAGTCAACTTAAATCACTTCGCAAAATGATTAATCGATTTCGAAATGTTGGACCAGCATAACATGGAAAAAATTGTTAAACGAAGTCAGAAATTAATTGAGAATAAACATTGAAATGAAAGGACAGGGAGAAAACACAACGTAATACCATTGCGCAGGGACGGACGGATGAGAGTATGTGTGGGCGTAAAGGGCGCTGGTTGGTTGTGAAGTTGTCGTCTTTGTAAGTCGATTTAAGTTTTCAAATAGAACTTGGAATGAACCATTTCGATTTGAAGTATGTCTCGTTTGATGGTCTGTTCTGTCGTAAAAGTAGTCATCAGTGGAAATGTTAAAGCCATAGTGATAGTCAAATTATTCGATTTTAAGGAAGGTTTCTGTCGATGGTTTTTCAAAAACATACAGATAAGTTGCAATCCGTTCAGAACAGATCGTATGATACCCTATCTTTCATCTTTTAACTCATCCCTTTTAAAGGGCACGTAGGGTTGTGAACTGTTGACATCTGTTTACTCAGAGAATATTTTCGCGATTTTTAAGAGATTTTATCAGAAAACTATGTTACGACCCTTTCTTAGAAGAAAGTGCGCGTGGCTGTTAGTGTGACATAATTTCAAAATCAAATTATGCTCACTTGATAAGTGACATATTCTAGCATCCTCAGAATAAGTGACAAGTTATAGCTTTCGTTAATTTTTTTTTCATAAAACATGGGTGGAATTTCTACTACGAACAATTGAGTTTGGCTGTAATAAGATTGTTTTAGAGGCAGAATTCACATTTTTTTGTTTCGTCTTCAATATTTTGTCATGTAAAATAATGGTGACATATTTTTTTTCAAGTGAATGACAACAATGTTTGTAATTGAAATTTACGGATTGTGATAAGATATTCACAATAAGACTGCCATCACTGAAAAAAAGCAAGATATGTTCTTTTGTGGAAAACGCCCCAAAAGGTGGGTGTTGCCCTTACATAGACTGATACAAATTATGAACGAATTATAGAAAATACTCATGTGGGACATCTTATTTTCTCAAGGTTACGTTTTGCCTATAAGTGGAGCAGTGTATAAGTGTTGGCAATCTCTAGAATTTGATTCATTATTCCTTTTCACAGTTTCAAAGATTTAACTTGTTTATGGCAGTGATTCCCAAACTATTTTGTTTGCAAATTAAGAGTTTAAAGCTTATTGTCTTGGTGGCATAATCTCAACGGGCCATTGGCTGTCCTTTCCTGAATGTAAAATAGTAATGACTGGATAAATGGGAAGATCTGAAGTTTTAAAGGTTTAAATATGCAAAAAATATAAAGTTTGTTGAAGAAATACAATTTTGTTGAAACTGACAAAAATATTTAAACTAAATTTCATCAAAATCTGTTTAGTGGTTCTTGAGTAAGGCGGCTAAGAACAATTGACCAGACAAACATGAAACAAAAAGTGTTTGTTTCACCTGACCATCTTATTCTCCATATTGACGCGGAAACAAACTAAAAAAACAAGAACGGTATGGGCTATTAAACGCGCGAGGGAAGACACACACTTGACGATTTTTTTTTTAAACCGAAAGTTGTGTCCATCTTCTGTGAAACCTATTCTGATGTATGGAGAATTGATCTATAGGTAGAACAGTTTTTCCGAAAAGAATTCAGAATCATGTCTAACAAGCGTTTTAAAAAAATGTCACCGCTACCTTAGCGATGATGCGTCAATTGCTTCGCATAAAAATTGATTTTTTTCGAGTTGGCAAAACAATGCCGCGGATCTCTGAAAGAGATTGTAGACGGATACAATGTATTTCTATACTGTATACCAGGTCACAGGGACGTTCAGATAACTGCTGAATGGATGTACTATTTAAACAGAATATATGTAGGTGTTTTTTAAAATAAAATTCCACCTAGAAACTGAGACCAGAGGAATGATAGATAGTGGAAGGACTAGCACTAGTCTCCAGCCGAGGCAAATTTGGCCAGAAAAAAAGACAAACCTTAATTAAAAGGAAAAGCTTAAGCTTAAGAATGAATATTTTTGGTGAGTACTTCTTTGAGGAACAATGCAAAGATGATGTCTAAGCGTGCGTCTGTCTGAGCATATCGCCCTTGACGATCAATATAAGATGAAAAATTATAAGGGTCTCTGGATTATCTAAGAGTGTCATATTTGTGGACTACTTCTCATCGTTTGGCCTTCAATGTCCCTTAAAAAGATTGAGAATATTCATTTGTTCTCTTTGCTTTTTTTTCCAAATTTTTGTATGTGTTAATTATTAGTAATGTCGCAAAGTTTGGGAACAACTGCTGTGATATATAGCATTGGTAAAGTCTGGGTTGGTTTGCAAGTTGCTTTGATATATGATAGCAGAACATAACTTAATAAGTGTGATGTAGAGCAAATCGTAAATCGGGAAACCGACAACAGTATCTATTTCGAAAAATTTGGGATGAGTATTTTAGGTATGATCAGTCTCCCATTGACCTCAGTTATTTGGTTGTAGTTTACTGATCATAAAGCCCGAGGTGAATCAAGCCTTATATTGAAGGCAATTTCGTTCCCATAATTCCTTAAGGTGTTTTTCTACTTGTGTGCATCACTGTACGAGCATTGTTTGAAAAGTTTTGAGTTTAACAGCGAAACAAGTATTTTTTGTGTCAAATTCAGTTTTATTTACACTTTTTCCAGCGATGTTCCAACTTCTTCAACCCATCCAATTAGTAGTTGACATCTTTCTCTGTAAAATACCAAACCAAACTTTGTGCTTAGGAAACAGAAAAAACGCCGTAATGGCTAGAACTGATGAATACTGTGGGTGGTTTATTAGTTCGAACTGCAAAGTGGTCCAAAGTGCGCAAGCATGGGGCAACACAAAAACACTGACATAGACTGATATAAACGACTGTTACACAACAACTGAGGGACCAAAATGGCTGAAATTTTCAGAGGTGTCTTTCAAAGCATCTACAATTTTAGTACCAGAATAGTGTTGACGAGTAACGTTATCTTTAGGGTGGTAACAGTGTAGTTAAAAGTTCCTCATCCTGTAGTACCACATAGTTTCACCCGCAAGGTGTTACAGAGAATACATAGTACATTACAACCCGAAACTTTGTTTTAAAGAGCTTAGGGATATACGAGCAAAGCGATAGCGAAGGCATTTTTATTGTTGGGAGGATAGGATTCTCAAATACGTTGAATTGAATTTATGCAAATAAATATTTTACTTCTATATACCCTTACACTCTCGCCTTCGACGACGTGCTTCCAAAAACCTTTTAAAATCATAAAAAAGGGCCTTAACTTTCTTCCGATCCGCCCCTGTTCATGCTACCAACTTCAGAATATGCTCCATTAATAACAATCAGCTAACCACTTGCGGTTGTGGCCTTAAAATGCAAATGGTAATCGCATGATCTTCTGCACAATTAATCCTTCAGTGTCCTGCTTTCTTCCCCTGTCGATTGGTTTCCCTTTATTTTTTTTTAATCCTTTTAAGCCCAAAATACAACGAAAAAATAACTTTTTAATCAAAAAACTAATTTCGGACCTCTACACCCATCTTATTCGAATTTTTTTTGTTTTTTTTTTTTTATTTTTCAGAAAAACTCATCCGTGCCGACGAACAAGAAGATCACATTTTGGTTTGCAACTGGCGGTGCAGGCTTCTGTCTGAGTAGGGCGCTCACACTAAAAATGCTACCGATCGCCGGTGGCGGAAAGTTCATTAGTATCGGGGATAAGATACGATTCCCTGACGATGTTACAATGGGATTCATTATCGGTGAGTAGTTTATCAGGTTTTTTTTTTCTGCTTTACAATTTTATTTATTGATTTTTATTTTATTTTCGAACAGAACACCTGCTGAAAGTCCCCTTGACAGTTGTGGACAATTTCCATTCGCACTTGGAGCCAATGGAGTTTATACGCTCGGATACGTTCCATGACCAGGTGTCTTTTAGTTATGCACGCATGAAGAACGAATGGAATGTTGTCAAGGTCGACGGGTTTGACCTAAAAACCGATCCAAAACGTTTTTACTCGCTGCACTGTCATTTGTTTCCTTATTTTAGCTTTTGTCGCCCAAGGTGATTAGCTGTTGAATTAAAGTAGAAAGGGATGTAGGTAAGGTGTGGGTCTGCATGGTGTAAAAATATTTATTCTGACTCTAGATACTCTACAAAATTAATTCGTGTGCTTGTGCATGCTCATACTGTTCCTTATTTCCTTGGGTGCAACTTTGTTTTTCCAAAAAGAATTTCTATCGAAAATGTATGTCACATTAGTTTAAAATGGTTTTCACCATTTTTTTTTTCTTTAAATATAAAACACTATAAAGAATCCACTAAAAAAAAAAAAAAAGGTTAGTTAAAAACTAACATAAATATATAATATATCTGTGATTTAAAATTTTAAGATTTTGTTTTATTAAATAAAGAAAATTGTAAATACATAAATTAACGAAAATAAAAGTATTTATTAATTAGTATTTCTTTTTCTCAATTGTTTGTTACCCAACAATAATAACAAAACAACAAAATCTTGCCTTCCAATAGTGTAATGTTAGTTAAAAAAACAAAAACAATTTTGCAATAAATTGCAATACCTTGTAAAGATAGTTCTTCTACAAATCAAATAGAACAGATAAATGTTGTTTGTGCTTCCTTATAAGTATTTAAAAATATAGAAATATATCTAGTCTCTATAAGAGAATAATTTTGTTTATAAAAAATCAAATGTAAGATATATTATTAAAGTATCTAATAATTATTAAGGAGATGTTGTATAGTTTAGATTTATAAAATGTTGTACATAAAATAGCCCCTTTATATGAATTTATATAAAAAGTGATGGAATTATATTATTATTGTTATAGAGATAAAAAATTAAAAATTGTTTTAAGAAAATGAAATAAAATAAAAGAATTTAAAATCAATGAAGTTCTTCTATTTTTTTTGGCTTTGTTCAAACTTAGTCGTATATCAACATAGGGATGTAGGATGTTCATCTTATTACTGGTTTATTTATACTTTCATCATAATGCTTGAAACAGATGTGCAGCAAAGCAGCTTGCATTGATGCATGCACGAATGCATGTGTAAAAGACGTGCAGTAAATTGTATTGGTTGCTGTCATTCTGAAATCTGACAATTGAATTTCAAAAACAATGTCACTTACAGGAAACGTCAAATAAGAAAAATTGTACTAAATTATACTAGTTTGCTGTTCTACTACTGGAGGTTTGCATCAAAATTAGAAATAGAGACGTCTTGCAGCAGTGCATGACAGTGCAGTAAACGCAAGATGTGTCCTCTTACATATTGTTACGAATATATGGGGATTAATTCAATTTATTTGGATTAAAAAAGAGTGAACAATAAAATTTTAGGAGGAAATGAAATCACGATGATCGCCACGCCTGACAGCTGTCACTTTTCTTCGAACAACTCTCTAAGCTGTGGAGTTGGAAGTCGTTAAGTTGGTAGGTTGTTGATTCGGTGAGTTGTTGATTGGTGAATTTTAACTCGGATTACTTGTGTAACACGTAACAACATAAGCCATGTTCTCTTATTTTACTGCACGAATTTTGTTGCACATCTATTTCAAGCATAATAGAGCTGAGATTATGGGTGTATTCATAAACGTCGAAAATCTGCTCAAGTACAATCGCATTTCTTTTTTTATGCGTTTTTGAATGCTACTAGTTCGCAGAATATGTGCAGTCAAGATGTGAAGTACGGATTTAGTACAATTTCCATGTAAACATCGTTCATAAACGTCAGAGAATCATGTCCGAGAAAAAGAAAGATTTTGTTGAGCTTAATTTTTGATTTGCTATCAGAGAAAGAAAAGCGGAGTATTGTTCGAGAAAATAATTCGAGGATAAAAAAGAAGAATAATTTTATAAGAAAAAAGGATTTATGGCATGAAGGAACATCGTTTATTGCCAAAAAATCCTTTCTTTATGAAGTTGATTTTCGAGTATCCTGACGATGTATTCCATAGCCATTTTAGGATGCCAAGGTCCACGTTCAATGTATGTTGTTTCTTGCTTGTAATACAGGATAACAAGTCACAAAGTGTATTTATAGTTTGTTGAAAATGGGTTGAAAGCGTTGTAGATGATTAACTAACTGATGGTAGCGTTGTCCCTGACCTTGTGAAAGTTGGCCAATGGCTTCTGTTTTAGGGAATTAGCGAATCTGTTTAATGTTGCCCACGGAGGTGCATTTAATTATCTTCTGAAAATAATTAAGCTTTTATTTGCACTAAGAAAGAAATTTATTAAATGGCTTTCAAACAAACGCGAACGAAAAAAAGTCATGGAAGATTTTCAGAACTTGCGAAGGAATCCAATTCCTTACGTACTAGGATGCGTGGATGGAAGTCACATTCCCATCCTTCCTATTTTATACGATAAAGTTAGCTACTACAATAGAAAAGGAATAACTTCTAGTAATCTTCAGGCAAGAATGTGTGATTAATTAAAAGGACTTTTTAGTAAATCTTACAATTCATAGGCAAAAATTCCTGGATGTATTTTTCGGTTTTCCTGGCAGCTGCCATGATGCCAACGTTTGGGAAAATAGTGCAATTGGAAAGAAATTGAGGGCTAACTCTAAAGATGTGGTAGACTGTGGACATCTTGTGGGTAATTCGGCGTATCCACTTACTACTTACCTTCTTGTTCCTTACCGAGACAACGGATTTCTATCTCCCATGCAAAGAAATTTCAACTTTATTCACAGTTCCACCAGGGTCTGCATTAAACAGGCATTTGGCAGACTAAAACAAAAATTTAGAATTCCTAAATATGTAGATATAAAAAAACTACAGTACTGGAAATATTGTAATATGCGAGCTACGGCTCGATTAGATAAAACGTTATTCTGTGAGATTATTTCTTTCTTTTCTAGTCTATAGAACAATTCAAGTTCACACTATACTATTCTTCGCAAATTCTTTCCTTACAAGGTCTCTTTCTTTTCAAATCACTTTATTTCATTTCAATTACTTAATTCACAAATCCAAACTAATTACTTCTTCTTGTTAACTCTCAACTTTCAATTTATCACAAAATTACAACTTCGCCTATTATCACTTTCCCAATCTCTTCGTGCGGTTCGAAAACCAACTGCCCTGCCTCGATCGCCATCTGTCATTATATAGTCGCATTTCTGATAGCCAGAAACTTCTAGCAAATTCTTCGACCACTGGAACGCGTAAATTCTGATGTAATAATTCCAAGATGATAGCTGCAGCCAATAATCTCTTGCGGTTATAATTCTCTCTTAATTCTGCGACGTCGTTTTAGACATAATCCGTCTCTTACCGTGGACACGAACCTCGATTGAAAAGGCACTTCGGAATGTGTTTCATCTTTTTGGGGCGTAGTTATTATGCTACAATATATTGTCCTGGAGTGTATCGTCTTACACAATATTATTTTGGAGAAAGATGGGCTAGAAGAGAACATAGCTGAATCATTTAACACAGAAGATAATGAGCAGAATCAACAGGACGAGTTAAATGAAAACAGTTCAACCACTGCCGATGAAGCAAAACAAAAGAGAAATAAAATTGCCATGCTGTTTTGTTCATAAACTGTTTATCTAAATAAAAGAATGAATTGAGATTTGTATTTTATTCTTTTCAAAAAACAAAAAAACTAATAACATCACATACAAGTATTACAACGAATCACATATTATCCAACGAATTTTGAAGACTTTTGATGAGCTCCAGTCAAAATATTCCCATGTTGTCGCATCTCGGCCCGATTCTTTATTCCGCTTTTTAATTCTTTTAAATGTCGTCACCAAGTTTTCAAATTTTTTTTGTCATCGGTTGCCTCAAACTCAAACAATGGGTCAACTTTTTTTATTTCTGCCAAAACAGTCCTCCACAGTTGGTCTTTCCGATTCGTTTTCCCTTTAAAAACAACAAGCAATTTTTTTTTCGCATAAGAACATTTATGAGATATTTGTAATACCTACATTTTTGTGTAAAAATAAATCCACAGAAAAAATTTGAAGATTTGCGTTTTTCCTGCAGCCAGAATAATTTGCCGAGCCTTATTTCACGACACTGACGGTAGTCTGACGTTTATGAACAAGAGCTAATGCAATTCGGTTAGTTCGACTGAAAATCTGCGTTTATGAACGCGGATATTGCAGATCTTTCCTAGTATGACGTTTCTGAATACACCCTATGATTTTCGTTAAAGTGGAATTGATACTGATTTCAGTTTAATGCAAAGTCCCAAAGTAGGTATACGAGTAGACTTCCAAACGTTTTCCACATCCACTGTTAGGAGTAAGTGAACTCTGATGGAAAATAATAATTATTTTCAAAATGCGTATTTCGAACTCCTCGGTATGAACCCGTCTCAAGTTTTGTTTTTTACAGAGTCTACCATTACATGTGGAACACGATATCTGATATATGTCCGCCTGGGGTTCTCTTGGAATTGGTCATCCTTTTGAGGAAATTTTGCATGAAGTTTTCGCTCAATTGCGGCTTGATTTCGCGAATAACAGCTCTGATATTAGCTTTGAGCACTTAAATCGTTTGTGGATCATTGGCGTAGACCTTATCTTTAACGTATCTCCAAAGAAAGAAATCTAGCGGCGTTAAATCTCAAGATCTAGGCGGTCAATTGAAGTCTCCGAAAGCGTCCGGGAAATTTATCGTCCAATAATGCGGTTGTTTCACGGTTTGTATGGCTCGTAGCCGCCCCATCATGTTGGAAATAAATATCATTCTTCAATTTCAGGCCATATTGGTTAGCATTGTTCGGTAGCTCAATCCACTGACTGGTGGCACCGGCTTCATTTTCGAAGAAATAAGATCTGATGCTGCCACGAGCCTATAAACTACACCAGACTGTCACTCGTTGTGGATGGAGAGGTTGCTCGACAATCACTTTCGGGTTTTCTCCCCAGATGGGACAGTTCTGCTTATTAATGAAGCCTTGCAGATGGAAAAGGGTATCGTCGCTCATGATGATTCTCTTGAAAAAATCAGTACCACTTGAATGCATTCGAAGAACTTTATGTAAAATTCGGTGTAGGCTGGTTTGGGATATGTCTAATTGATGTCTTTTAATGGACAAACCTGGTTTTTCAGGGACACTTTCAGTCACAGCAGCAATGTTTTCGAATGCCCTGAATTTACGAGCACGATTTGGAGTCTTCGCATCACTAACCTTGTCGGTTGACTCAAATTGATTGATCAGTTTCACAATAGCTGGGGGAGAACGTGATTCATAGTGACCAAAAAAAGTACGAACTTTACGAGATGTCTTCGCGAAATTTTCACAATTACTATGCATTGTCCAGGTGTATATCGTTCCATTTTCCTGAACCGCGTAGTTTTTACTTGACATATGTCAAGGAACGACAGCTTTATGTTTAAAAGGTCAAAAATAACGCAAAATTTAAAATGGGAGCTCTTATGAAAGACCCTTTACTCTGAGTAAAAACCAATCATGAATTTTTATTTCTTCGAGTCAAAAGTAAAAATTAGGTTATAATTTATATTTTTAAAAATCACATATAAAAATCAGATCATAGTTTTTATTTCTTCGCATCAGAAATAAAAATCAAGTCATGATTTATATATTTTTTTTTTGATCAACATTATCACAACTATGGACATCATAAGTCATTTTAATAGAAGAAAAGATTTTTTTTTTTTGATTTTTATCATCGATTTTTAATAATAATGATCTGATTATGTCTTTGGATTCTTTAAGTTTTATTGTTTTTAAATCACTATTTGATTTTTACTTTTAATTTTTAAAAATAAAAATCATGATATAATTCTTATTTTTGATTTTTATGAATAAAAGTCTTTATCGGATTTATATAATTGACTTTTATAAAAAAAATCGAAAAAATTATTATTACTCTTAAAATGTTTTCCATACAAATCGTAACGGTTACCGTTCCTATATATAAATGAATAGGTACGGCATGAGATGATAAATACTGCCTCGACTAAACCCGATGCGTTGAAAAGTTGTAGTTGAACATCTATACCACTTATTCTGCGTGTGAAATAGAAAAGCTGTTTCTAGAGTAGTTGCTATGCTGTCTGTACTCACCCTTTGGGACGTGCTTACAAGTTCACCATTTTAAATTGCGTATTTGCTTTGCTAAACATGACAACTGCGGAAACATCGGCAGGACGGTGGACGTTTACTTTAGGAAGAGATCTTTTTCCCTGATTAGGCTTATTCGCAACCCATCACAATAAGTATTGCTGCGGTGAAGGAGAATTTGTGTGTGACTCTTGGGTTTCGCTTCTTTGATAAGCTTGCGAATTTAAGCGACATCGATCTCAAAGACCTCCTGAGTTTCATGTTTTTTTCGTAGCTTTTAATTTAGCGAACAGGTTCCCAGGACATTCTACTTGCGGCACATTAAACCCAATTGTTGGATGCCATAGTGCATCCATTTAACTACCCACCTACCTAATACAAAATGAGACTGTCCTTAAGAAGGGGTAATATCAATCTTATTGTGAAGCTTTGTGCTGAATGAACTTCTTGAAGTGTTAGCAAGATACGGCATAAGTTGTAGAGGTTATCTCGATGGCAACATACAGAGTGGTATCACTCAGTGGGTTGAAATATCAATCGAGGAAAAGACTGCTACTTCTTCAGCATTTGAAACCCATCAAGTTGGCGTCGACGAGAAACGTGGATTTATTTTGAAAAGGCGCTCGAGTTCTTTATGGTTTAGTAACGGATGCGCACAATTAGAGACTTTTAATCACCTATGATGCTATGACTTGAACTAAGTGAACAAATTTGAGCAAAACAAAGCAAAGCCTTACAGCAGTATAAATATGCCTAGCAATTAATGGCAGGGTTGATGAGGTCAACATTGATTGAGAATGGATTGAGGATATCCGAGGGAACTGAAAAAGGAATATTTAGACAAAGCGAGCACCTTGGTGTGGTAGTACTTACTTTTTAAGGCCAAAAACTTCTTGGGGAGTGGAAGGACACGCAATTCAAAAAGAGAAAATAGGAAGTCGAAAAAATCAAGCTCCGAAGCCTACTCCCAAAATGCATGTGCAAGCCAAGAGACCACAAAATGAATCACAAACAGAATAAGACCTTCCCTCCAGGGCATCAGGCACACAAACACCTTGTGAAGTTAATCCTAAAGAGTGGTGGTACTTGCTGATACCGCAGCAATGTGGAGGAGACTTTCTTCTAAGGTTCTATGAAAGTAATAAATCTGTCTGACTTATCCTCTCTAGATTCTCAACAGGTAGGTATTTAAGTTTTTGAAGAATATTGGACTGGAAAAAGAGCTTTAATCTTAGAATAATCTATTTACTAAAGGATCGTAGTAGATGTGGAACTTTTTCAATTTTATTGTTAAAATTGGTCTAAAAATTACGAAAATTTGTTCCTTCATTCTTTTATATCCAGAGATTTGGAGGTGGCGGCATTCGTATGAAGAACTGTGTAATTGAACACTTTGGAATTTTCCTCTGCCTCGCGATCTACGAGGGCAAGGTGGAAAGTTCTCGGCCTGACAATGAAAGGCTGCGATTTTCAGTTAAAGAATGATTTTATTTTTCTACATAATCTCACTTGGTCCAGCGTTTGTCCAACATCAGTATTCCTTCTCGGAAGTGAGAGTCTGGAAGGCTGTAAAAATATTCATCTACGGCCCTCTCAACTTCTGCATTGGATGCGAAACGCTTCCCAGAAAGAAATTTCTTCAAATTTGGGAACAGATGGAAGTCTAAGGGTGCCAAATCAAGTGAATAGGGGGGATGGCCGAGCCAATCGTACCCCAAATCCCGCAGTTTTCTTATCGCCAACGCACACTTGTGTACAGGTGCATTTTCCTGGTGAAAGGTGATTTTTTTCTTCTTCAAGCCAGGCCTCTTCTCGCGAATTTTGGTATCCAGCTGGTCAAGAAGGTTGGAGTAATATTCGCCTGTAATTGTTCTGCCTTTCTCAAGGTAATCAATTAACAGAATCCCTTTCGCATCCCAAAACACACTGGCCATGACCTTCCTGGCAGATGCAATCGACTTCGCTTTTTTTTGGCGCTGAACCACCGGTTTCGACTGCTGTTTCGTTTCGGGCGTGTAGTGGTGGACCCATGTCTCATCCATGGTGACAAATTACCGCACAAAATCGGTCGAATCCCTATTGAATTGGTCCAAAGATTCCTGCGAAAATCGTTTGCGCATTTGCTTTTGATCGGCATTCAGCAAATGCGGCTCCCGTCTTGCGCAGAGCTTTCGCATCCCTAAGTTTTTGAGCAACATGTTTCGCACCCTCTCTTCCGATATACATACAGCCTCAGCTATCTCACTCACCTTCACTCGCCTATCGTCCAGCACGATATCATTCACTTTTTCGATGGCAGGGACGTGCGACCACGTTTAAATTCAGCTGCCCACTTGTTAACGGTTGACATGGAGGGGGCATTGCCTTAGGGGTTAACCCATCCAAAACGAAGAATTTTATCACCGTTTATCCATTTTAACGAAAAACACGCAAGACGTCTACTGCAAAAATTCGTGTAAAGAAACTACTTGAGAAAACAAATTGAAACTTGTCATACGAACTAATGAGAAGTGGACCCAGGCAGGAAACATAAATTTTTGCTGATTGGAACGCCATCTCTGCGTCAGGCCGAGAACTTTTCATCTTGCCCTCGTATATAAATAAGACGTTGCGTAGTTAGTTCTTTAACTACTTCCAGATTTATGATCCAGACTTCAGCGCTATGGCTTGTGTAATCCATCATCGTTTCTATTTGTGTATGCCAAACGGTGTTAGTAAAAGTTGTTTTGATGACTGCAGTTGGATTGGTTCTAATGGCACTATATACTCGTAGCTAAGCATGCGATTGATGGTTGTGTAGTGGAGCTATATCTCCAATTTTCACTGAAAAACCTATAACAAATATAGAAGGCAATGGATGTCCTTCCTACCCTTTACAGCATGGTTTCTTTTACGCCCGTATAACTTTTTTCTAAGCGAAAAGTACTAAACTCGTTTCTCTTTCAATTCACATTCAGTCTACAGTTTCTTGCTCACTTTCAAGGTTTAAGGTCTATTGCAGTGCAAGGTGGCGTAAAAGTCATCGCCCTATCGGAAGATGCTCTTATTTTTGCAAATGGTGTCTTATGTTATCGCGACTTTGACATTTGTAAAGAAAACACAACCAGAATACAAGTAGAACCATGGATTGCTATACTCTTCAAGAACGTGGAATAGTCGTGTTAATGTTTTTGACACACAATCTGTCGGTGGTTTTGGCTCAACATGAATTTTGTCGTCGATTTCCTGAGCGTGTGGTACCAACTGAGCAAACAACGTGGAGTTTAGCCGGTCGCCGCGAGGAGACTGGCTCACCACGGAACAGTAGCGGAAGTGGGCGAGCAGCGAGAGGGCCGTCAAACATCAAACAACAATAGACGGTCTTTACAGCGAATTTTGGTGAATGACTTGAAAATGTACTCGTGCAAAGTGCAAACAGTGCATCAGCTTTAGCGTGCAGACCGCCAATCACATGTAATGCGATTTGACGATTTGCACTGACCCGCAAGATCGCCCGATTTGACCATTCCAGACTTCTTTCTTTGGGGTTTTTCAAGTCACGGGTCTATATGAATAAGCACAGACCTTGGCGGCCTTAAAGGAGAACATCTGACAAGAAGTGGAGAATTTATGGACAGAAGTTTTGAGAAAAGTTATGGAAATGCTGTGGAACGAGCCCGAAGTGCATCAACTCTGTCGGCGGCCACTTCGCGACTTATTGGAACAAATCAATAAACAGAACCAATTCTTTTTATTTGCAAACAGTTACTGCTTTAAGGAACTTTGCACCACCTTGTACTTCATTGATTGCCCGTTGCCATATCATCGGCGTGAGTTTGTAAACACAAAAGATCCATAGTAATGGGGATAGCGATCCCCAAGATGGAAAAGTTCTCGTTTCACAGCTTTTTCAGCTTTTTCGACTGCTCATGATATAGTCTGAAGTCTGAATGCTTCTCCAACAGTGTAAGGCTGCAAGAGTGTATTCTTTATGCTAGGCAGAAAGATTTGAACTTCACATATCCCAATATCTCGTGGTAGAGCTTTATATTTGCACTAGCTAGCTAAGGTTTTCGTGCTTTGCTTTTCAACTCCAGTAAAGTTGTCGGCTTGATAGCGAACAATTTCAAACTGATGAATCTCATTTGGTACGAGGCATTACGCCAAATTATCTGTAAAATGCGACAAAATGAAAGACATCTCAGGCCTGACTCTCGAAAAAAAGTTACTTTTTATTTTACTTCAACTTGATCCTCAAAAACAAATCAACCACTTCTTTAGATTCTTTATACACTCAAAGTCTCTTATGTTATAAATTCCACCAAGCTACGCAAGTAGGATTGCAAGTTCAATGAACTCATCTCGTACAATCTCTTCTTCCAATTGTACAACTTAATTAGGATATAACAAAATTCAGGAGGCGTTTCCTCCTGTCAATCATCTTTTCCTCTTGGGGCAATTCTTTTCCAAGGTTTTATTTATTTTTTTCTTTTTTCTTCAAATAATGTTTCGATGAAAGGTCTACATAGGCAAATGCGCTTACAAAAGGTCACCCACAACATCCCATACATCCGTCGATGGTAGATCAAACATCTTCTATCCGATTTCAATCAACGGAATGAAGAAAGAAAATCGAAAATAGAAGAGAAAACAAAGATATGGAATCAGTGTGGGGGTGAAGACAGCGTGTAATGTTAATTACTATCAGCAAGACTCGTAATACCTTCATCACTTCGATTGAAGAAAATCTCTCGAAAAAAAAAAGATACAATCCCCCAAAATCCAAATCCAAGAAAAGAACTGAAAAACCATTAGAAATCGTTACACAGCACTTTTTTGGCGGATAAACGAAGTACACACGAAGAACTATCATCCAGCATCTGATAGATACGAGCACATTTTTTCTTTCTTTGAGGTAATGAAACAGAGAAATGAATGAATGAATGGGGAAGAGAAAATAGTAATCGTACAATTGCTGTGCTTTGTGTTTGCGCATAATACAAATTTCGGTTCTAATTGTTACAGGCGTGATGTGTTTATTTGGAGATGATTATTGGGAGAAGGGGAATCAGAATCATGGTGATGGAAGTAGAAGAATGATTCTGTGAAATGTACTAATGAAAAGGATGAGATTGATGGGATGGGAGTCTCGTGGAAGGAAGCCTTAAATGATGACATTGTATGCCAGGAAACGGAAATAAGAATATCTACATATATTCAAGGATCGTGACTAGAATGAAATATGTAGTTTGATGGTAAAGGATTTCCATTCATCATTGTTATGCATCACTCTTGGTTGGATTCAAACGGAAGGACATATTGACTTTTTGGGAAGACATGACTGGGACATTGCATGCCTTATCTGTCTTTGTTTTACCCTAGGGGCTTCGAAATCTTCTTGAATAAGAAGGAAATGATAGCTTCTCGTAGATTGGGGAATTTATTGAATTGAGGGAAACCAATTTGTGCAGTACAGGATTTCAATTTTAAAACTGAAACAAAATTCGCAATTGAAGGAGTGGATAGGGTACTAAAGGATTTTTTGAACTTGATTTGGTTTCGAAGAACAAATTTTTTTTATTAAAAGATTCATAAATTGACGGTTGTTGGCTCATGTCCTATCAATGATTATGCGATAGATACTGAATAAAGTTTTGGTCGGTAGAAATTCCACTGCCAACACAGCAAGAAATTCGCTTTGTCATTTTCTTCGGATTTCGATGTCCACTCGAGCCAGTGCACATTTTCCAAAATGCATCTGAAATGAATGCACCTTCCCTTGTGACTGTTAGTGGTTTTGAAGATTCCAGACTGGGCTTTTTTCTGTGGGGGACAAAATTAATGAAAGTAGTCTCAAATCTTCTGCCGATGGTACGAATGTATCTGTGGACCAGTGATCAACGAATTTTGAATGACGGGGAAAAGAAGGCACATATTGATTTTGACCAATATTTGTTGGACAATTTTGAAAACGTAGTGTTCAGGTGAATGTCCAACAAAATCATACTTTTATATTAACATGAAATAATAGATGGCACTCTGCTAACGCAACATGTAAACTCCCCATGGTATCCGCCAAATATCCTAAAACAATTCCCTATTTTCATGTTTTTAAGTTAAGCTAAGTGGCTTAAGCTAAGCTCTCTGGTCCTTCTTTTTTTCCCGACCCGCATAGAGGTAAGACCTGCTCTTTAATAAAGAAAATTGTTCAATCCTCACACTTCTCTTTTGTTTGATTTTCCCAATAAATAATCCTTCAATTCCGCCCGGCAATTGGCGACCCCCAAACTACAACGAAGAAACCAGCGCATTTCCACCGAAACGAACAAGTTTTCGAGCTACCCTGCAACCCCCCTCAACACGGAAAGTCGAGCTGCTTTAATAAAATCGAAATATGTACACATGTGGTGCATCTTTGTTCTGTAACCACGACCCAGAAACCAAACGGCAATCCATGGCATGAAGCCCAGCAATGTAAGTTTAAGCATGACAACGGAAATGATGTTTTTGACTTTTTCGCTGTTTTTTCGCTGGCAAAAATGTTCGCTGTTATCCTGCTGGAAAATAGTCAGACGGTAATCGCTAAAGCTAAGATTAGGGCATCAACTACAAAAATATGAGAGATTTATTTGTTTATCGTAATACAAGCATTGCTTAAAGCTAAGGTTAATGCTTACGAGTAATATGCTAAAAAAAATGGTGGCCCAAGATGGCTGCCTTGAGGGACCCCCGAATTTGCTATAATAGGATCAGATACTGAAGATCTAAAACTGACTTTGTATTGGCGCTCATCCAGATACGATTTGATCCACGAAATAAACGTCTCGGTTGAAAACAAAGAGCTTTTAGCTTAAGAAGAATAATTTGGTGAGGAATATTGTCAAAAGCTAAAGTCTGTGGCAACAACATCAACTTCATTGCCATCCTCCAATGCTCAGAGTCTAGTTGACACAAATTCAGTTAAGTTAGTGGTTGTAGATCTGCCCTTAATGAATTCGTGCTGCTTAGTAGAAAAGATTGGTTTGCAGTGAAAGAACATTGCATCATACACGAGTTTAGCAACAGGCCGATAGTTAGATACTTCACTCTTACACCCATTTTTGTGGATAGGAGTAGTGTACGAACCCATCCACAATCTAGGAAAAACTTCTTGCGAGATTGATAATTGAAACAGGGTAGTGAGGGGATGAATCAGATGGTTCACGCATTCAGAACTATGGTGGCCATCAGTACCGGAGGAGTAATCGTCCTTGAGTTTGCTAGTCTTCTTAAGAACCGCTGACGAACTTATATCCACAGCGACTAGGGAAGTTTGTGCACCGTTGATCATGTAGCAGAAGTAATCAAGATCGGGCCTAAGAGCGTGGTCAGTGAGCGACTGGCTAAAGAATTGAGCGAATAAGTTTGTGATTATTTTAGTCTCTGATTAGGATGTATCCGAGAGTAGATGGATATCCATCAGATTTTTCTTTTGACATTAATAAATTGGTAAAATCTCAAGGTATTCATAGTGAAGGGTTTCGCAGGGTTCAGGAAAATGGGTATATGCGTGAAGGTAATTAGAAAAGTCCTTCCTTAATGGTGTACATATTAGACTGTATTACACATTCGACTAAAATGGTCACATACGCTGTGTTGATCATACAGGGTGTTGTACCGAAAAGTATACTACTTTGACAAGCCGCCACTTTGATGTAGGTCAGTGGTGTCGGAGAGAGGCAAATGCAAGTCATAAGAGGAGGCCCTACAGGACATACCACAAGAAGTATGACCTGAGGAAATTGTACAGGAGAAAATCGAGCCAAAATCAAGGCCAATTAGGTCGATTGTTCCACAGCTATAACAAGTAGAAAAGGCTGTCCTTATGCCCAAGCAAAAAGAGATAGCAACGACTTTACGTAACCCCATAAAAATAAGTCTATTAGATCGATTAGATAGATCAATTGTTTAACCAGCTGTGTGGCATGTGACACCATTTTGTTGGAACCACATATCCTTGATGTTAAGTTCATCCAAGTCTGGTCAAAAATAGTCTTCCAACATGGCACGATAGCGAACTCCATTGACCGTAACATGGTCCAATCACACCTCCGGCATGAAATCCACACCACACGGTCACTTTTTGTGGATGCAAAGAAGTCACTTTAAGTACATGTGGGTTTGTTGCTGTCCAATAATTACAATATTTTGCTTCAGTAAGCTGAAAATGAACTTCATCGCTGAAGATGATTCTTCGATGAAATTCAGGATTTTCTTCAAAGTTTTGCAGAGCCCAATCGGAGAAGTTTCGGCGCTTCAAATGATCAAGAGGCTTTAGTTCATGAGTTAGTTTGATCTTGTAAGGGTGTAGGGCAAGATCTTTACCCAAAATTCGCCACAATGTGGACTGAGAGATTCCCAATTCCTGTGAACAGCGTGGAATCGACTGATTTGGCTCATTTTGAACTGAAGCTCTTACGGCTGCGATATTTTCAGTACAGGTCGAAACCTGTGCGTTGTCTCACTGGCACAGGAACTATAGTACAGCACGCACAGCCTGTCTGGTGGGACGATTATTACGAGCGAAAATTGGAGTAAGCGCTTTTAAAATTGCGAACACCGACCCAGAATTTCGGTAGTAATTTTTAATAATTTTCAAACGTTGCTCATTCGTTATCTTCACCATGAGAAAAACGTGAACTTTGGCTGACGTTTTGACATTGACGCATCATAAAAAAGTTTAAGGGCGCGTTTTTATTAAAATACAAAATTGTTATGTCCCTATTGAAAAACCCTTTACACACTAGTCCTATACCAGTAGCTGAGCTACAGCAGGCAGTAGCAGTGAGCTTATACTCATGGCTCGTGGTAGGGTCAGCTACTTCTATCATATTGTCCGATTAGACTATGTAGCAGTATCTAATATTTATCTGGCAAAATCAGCCTGCTCACATGCGGTCATATTCGTCATATGTTCATTAGACTGTTGCACCATTTGTTGGTGATACAGTCTTAATCTTAGCATAAATGGTATACGGAAACATGCTTACCACAAGTTCTTGAAAATGTGTTCGGAAATCAGACAAAAGGGGAACTTTGTCGCATCTGCTTGGACTGGTGAAATTGTTATGGTTATGATAGAAGGATCACAACCCTCCCACTTTACTGCCATCCTACTGGTCCGCCTGTCGTGTTTGCCCTATCTCTGGCTGTTCCTAAGAATGCAAATAAGTTAAGAAAAAGATTCACGAAACTCGAATCCTAAAGTATTATCATTCTGCATATAAATACTAATTTGTAGTGAAAGTGAATCGATCAATTGAAAGGTATTTCCTATCCGTCGGATTGAAATTGATAGGTTAGGTTAGGTTAGGTTAGGTTAGGTTAGGTGGCTGTCGTCGCTCAGGTAGGGACACACTTAGAACAAGGATAGGTCCATTGTGATACCACAAGAAGAACTAAATTTTCCGGCACCAGGAACCCTACATGATTATTTTCTTCCTAAGGAAGATAGGGATTGGTAACCGTTGCGGTGTCAACCCTTTTCTTATCCGCATCTATGTGCAGAACCATCTGGATACATAGACAAAACTCTATATTTTGTTAATATCAAGCCTGGATAAGTCGATTAGATCTTCATAGAAGTATTCCCCTAGGGTTTTCCTTCTTAACATTGATAAGGCAGAACAGGTGCACAAAAGGTGAGTAGTAGTTAACTTCTTCTCCTCATCTCTACAGCTTCTACAGAAATCGCTAGATAGGACACCCATTCTAATACCATGTCTACCTATCAAGCAGTACAGAAGTCTTTCCGTTCTCTTTAGATTCAGCTAAGGCCAGATCTGTTTCGAAGAAAGACAAATACTGATACTATTCCACCCGCTGTTTGCCATTTTTCTGGCTTCAGTATCAAGGCGAAACTTTATCGATTCTAAGGGAAGTTCTGACCCACACCCCCTTTTATCCGGAGAGTCACAATCTCCTGGAAATTTAGCAACTCTTAGCGATCTTGTTAAGAGACCTACAGCGTTGCCTACAGTGATCCGGTAGTCGTCTAGTAATGTTTACATCAGGTGCACTGGAGAAGACTACTGCACCCATACCTATCTTAGATCCATCTGTATATATCTCTATCGCAGAATCATTCACGATTTCTCCAGATTCCCTAGAGCTTCTGCTAGAAATTCTAATCTTGTATCGGCAAGTATTCTTGCCGTTGAAATTGATACACTTCAGCGGATTTAAAAGCTCAGATTTTCGAGGTTTATGAATCATTCCCCCTGCGTGTTCTCTAATAGAGGTGTTTAGTTCCAATGAAGAGATCACTAATGCAGTCAAACTTTTGTTAGTCCAAGGGAGCAGGGAAAGGACAATTATATCTTTCTTTCCAGTCAGGAATGTGTAATATTTGCGAGTTCCAGTGCAAATTTAAATAGGTGTAAGATGAACTTTGATTTTTTGTGTTGGCTATTGAGCAGATCCCGTATATACCTCTAACGCCAGTGTGAAGCTCTACGGTTTCGTTATGCTAACTCTACAGAAGTTCATACATATAAATTGGGTATTATTGTGCGGATAAACATCATACCATATCATTTCACAACCCTCTACTATCCACATAGAATGCTACGTCATCGCAACAACACCGTCCTAAACCAAACAAACGTTGCACACTGAACTTTCGCAGATTTCAATTTTAATCTCTGCGACTTTTACGATGAAGGGCATTCACTTTACTTTCTGCACACACAGAAAACACTTTTTTCGTTTCTTTTTTGCACTGAAAAAACCCACATCCGCCCACCACAGTCTCCAACAGTATGCCAACAAAAAGAATTTGCATAACGTCCACATTCGTAAACAATGAATGCTGGCACATACAAAACCGCCAGAACCACCAACAAGTCCTTATCTAATAAATCCCCAGCCCAAAAGGCATAAATTAATCTGAAAAGAAAACAAAACCATCACCGAGCGAGTAGCATCAACTCCTACACGTTCCAACGGATGAAAGATTGTTTTTCCCTACTCTGCTTTTGCCCCACATACTCGTACATACTTACAGGGCCGAGATAATTCACTCGACCAGAACCATCAGCACGTGAATCCAAATTCATTCAATCTGCTGAAATTGCTACGAGCATTTCGCCCAGAGAACATGGCATGCAGAACAATAAACTATGTACACAACCGCACAGTGGAGGCAGGAGCAGGGATTTTGTGCAAGAATCTCGGCTCAGATTTTTGGTTCCAGAGATCAAAAATTCGAATCGCTTGCGGCCGCCGAAAGATGACGTGACGCTGCAATAGAAATCGACCAGAGATCAACCATATTTGGAGCAATCCGCCTCCGGATGGTGGAGATGGCTCTTCACCTATCCCACTTTCTGCATCAACGATTAATAAGAATCTCGGGTCTAGAATCACTGGTCTATGACAAGATAGGACTGGTCGTTGTTATACTCGTACACCACCTCCGCATTGATCTGCAGTTCCGCACAGATAACTATCCTGAGAGGAAGAGAAAATTAAATGAGCTCATTGGCTTCGGGTGATTATCGTTCAAGTGGACCAATAAAACTGAAACAGCCACGTCCAGACGCAAGACACACGCCAATTGATGGCGCGGTGCGGTGTACTCGTAGAGCATCGTAGATTAATTTGCATATTTAAATCGTTTGTTGTTGGTGCTGGTCCATAAGCTGTAGGTGGAAACTGTAACAGGAAATGGAATTTATTCTAATTAAATGGCATGCTTGCCCCCTAAGCAGAAATAATTTGTTATGACATTTACTTTGGCAATGGTTACGGTTATCGAGAGATGAGAGTCATTACCGGGTTTATGGATGAAGTAGGTAATTTGATGGATCACGAATTAGGAAACGTTGTCGCTTTTCAGTGACAGTGACGTATGGAAAGAAAGAAGCTACTATTAGTCCATTTTCAGGGCAGGAATTAGTCTGTCATTGGTCATTTCATTTATATTTCATATCAAAGCTATGAATCTCGAAAGAGACCCGAGTCATAATAGTTATATGTGGATTCTTTTCGGATTTCTCAACAGTTTTTCTTGATCCCTGGTGCCAATGCTAGCATTTGCTTGAAACTTTGTAGGTTTTCGGAGCGGTAAGCTACGATATATGTTTTTTTGATTACTACAGGATAATCCAAAATTCACGCAAGAAGTAATTTTGATAGAAAACACAGGTTTTTAATTAAAAATTGGTTTATGTACGGAATAGCATACCGGATAAATGACCTTCACGGCTTTGCTGGTACATATGCACTCTTTTCTCGAAATTTTCCATGACCGTTGTGCTGAATTTCGTTGATACAGCGCTCAATTAGCTCCTTCAAGGCTTCGGTGGTCGTGGGGTTGTTGGCATAGACCTTAGACTTAAAAAAACCCCAAAGAATAAAGTCCAACGGCGTTAAATCGCATGATCTGAGCTGCAAATTCTGATCACCAAAACGGGAAATTACACGACCAGGAAATGTGACTCATGCAGTAATTGAATTGTTTCTCGGGCTGTATGGCATGTGGCACCGTCTTGTTGAAACCACATGCCGTCTACATCCATATCTTGCAATTTAGGCACAAAAGACTGGTTTATTATGTCGCGAAGGCGAGCACCGACGAAGAATGGTCCGATAATGCTACCAGCCCCGAATCTACACCAAACAGTGACACGTTGTGGATGCATTTGTTTCTCAACAATCACTCGTGGATTTTTTGAAACTCAAATTCGACAATTTTGACGATTAACAAAGCCATCAAGATGAAAATGAGAATCATCGCTGAAGATGATTTTGTTTGAAAGATCACCACCCACTTGCTGTTGTTCCATAATCTTCCTGTTCGCTGTGAGTGGTCAGTAGCACTTTGTATGCATGAAGATGGAAATCTTTTGTGAGAATACGCTGGGCTCTCAACAACACTCTTACGAACTGCTTCAATGTTTTGTGTTGAACGACTTGTTGAAGGACGGCCAGAGTGTCTAAGATCACTAACTGATCCAGTCTCCCTATATTTTTGAATTAATCTCTTCACAGTTGATGAAGTTAAGTCACTATTTCGACCATATTTCGTACGAAAATTTTGAGCTGTTGCTCAACAATGGAAACGCGTTGTTCTTTCGTGTAGCACTCCATTTTTAATAACCCTGAACAGTCAGCTGTCACGCTGTTTTTTTTTTTTTTTTTCGTTGGCAACACTTTACCGCACAAATGGCGCAAAATTTAAATCTTGCGTGTATTTTGGGACACCCTTTAGTACTGGGAAGACATGTCTATATTTTTCAGACGTAGTTTACCTTTGACAGGTATCATCTTTCAGAAACTCCATCTTATTTAGATAACACCTGAAGTTATGCAGTGGATATTACCATTTTCGTTTGTTTACACACTTCTCAAAATTAAACCACCGTTTCTGGTGGCCCAAAAATATTAAGTGGATTTTAAATTTGAATAACTTCTTATTTGATTAACGAATTTTATCAAAACAGAGCTTAATCTTTGCTACGAGTATTTTTACGATGTTAAGAATGGAAAATAATATCTTTTAGGTGACCGCCATTTTGGTTTTCGTAAAACTAAAATCTTTTGATGCAATTTTGTTTCACTTTTTTAAAAGTTTGTGGTGGAACTGTCTGCAAGAGACTGGGAATAATTCTCGTAAACCTTTATTTCCAGATGACTTCATAGGAATTAGCTGTTAAGTCCGGAGAACGTGCCCGTCAACCAATGTCGCTATTTTTTGAAATTATTCGGACAGGGGCATATCTCTGGCTATATGGGCAGTAGCGCCATCTTGTTGAAACCACATACGGGCAAGCGATAGGTGACTTAGCTGCGGATGTAAAAAGTTTTCGAACATTGTTCTCATTGTCCACATTTACCGTTACTGGATCGCTATTTGTGATTATTTCCAAAAAATAGGGATCTTTCAGCTGAGATACCACACCAAATCGTGACTCGATGCGGATGCATTTGCCGCTTCTGAATTATTCGAGGGTTTTTCAAATCTTAGTAATACTAATTTTGTTTATTGATGAAGTCATTGAGGTGGACATGAGCTTCGTCTGACATATTGAATTTCTCCAAAAAATAGCGTTCTTGATTTTGTTTTTCAAGCAGTGTCCGGGCCAATAATAACCGACTTGTGCAGTCTCTGACAAGCAGTTGCTGACTAAATTGAATTTTATATGAAAAAAAAAATAAAAATTGAAATCCCTTCTTAAAATTCTCTGCAATGTCGCCCGAGGGATGTTTATCTAGGACGAGCACCACCTGGACGATGTCGAAAGGTGTTCGTCAACAGATGCCTGTACACGTCTCGGAAGAGTCCAGACGCAGTTCTTCCAATTTGTTTATGATTGATCAGAGTTTCTTCTTGCCGAAAATGGACAACAAAATACACGATGACATCTCTAGCACTCCTTATATTAAAATGACTTCGAAATTCTCGTTGTATCCTTATAATTGAGGAGTTATGCCGAATGTTGTAGGATGGTCCAGTGCAGCATTATTCAAAATCGAAATATTTAATCTAAAAGAGAAAAACATTTTTTTTTTTTGAAAAATATTGCTTAGTTCTAAAGTTATGAATTGTTAAAAACCTGTACAGTGTTCAACAAATTTGTTCAGGACAAAGAGAGGCTGTCCTCTGCTGTGATAGAGTATTCGCCCTTTCATTTCCTTCGATACCACCTACTTTACCCAAGCTAGTGTTACATCATTCTGAATCCCAAATCCGTTGGGTGTGTGCCCACTTCCATCGCCAGTGATGTGTTGATTTCCGCCTTTGTATCCAGACTTAGGTGGCATACGTATATCATTGTCATATGTCTATCATTAATCCATCCTTAAATACAGTTATTTCCCCATATGTCCTTACTTGGAAGTGATCCATCTTTAATTAGAGTGTTGTGGTACCTTTCGAAACTATCGGTAATTCATATTCCTCGAATTAAAGGACATGCCTATATCCATAGACGATGGATACTACCGGGCCAGTTGTATTAAGTATCTTGGTACAAACAAAGTACCGTCAATGGGCCATAGTGTCATCCCTTTAAATTTTTGTATATTTTCTACTTCAGAGGAGGCCAGGAAGCCATGAAAAGGGTGAAAAGCAATGAGGTTCGCCGTTGAATTGATGTACGAGTACTCTCAGAAAATGTTCTTTCTAAGATGCTGGATATTCCCATAGGATGTGGAGAGATGTTTCGTTATCCTCAAGGCAATGGCATGTTTTAATCGGTGTAGGTGAATATTCCGGTCACAATTATTAAGTCATTTCCATATGAATAAGTCGCTCAGTTGCAGAGAACGTTGGTAGTTGTGTTTGCACATACAGCTTGGGCAAGGCTAATAAAAATTGCAGAACTGATTTAAACAGCTTCATAGCTCGTTGGGGTTGTCCCTTCTGTCGACACAGTCATAATAGTTAAATGCAATCCTCTCAGTCAATTTAGTTTTGATTGTTTCGCCACTGGGCGCTGTGGCTAATTTTTTTTTTTTGATTCGCCAAGGATAATATCTGTCTTCATCCTTTCAACTTTCTCTTCTACTTCAGTCTTTTGTGTTTATGCCCGCTACGAGAATCGTGCGCTGTTGATAATTGTGTGACTTTGCAGCGCCAACTAACCTCTTGGTACATTATTGTTAGTCACTCTCTCTTTTGAACGCCTTTCAACACTTACCTTCGGTGGATTCCTATTTCTTATTTTGTAAATGAAAAACTTCAACTTTTATTTCTGATCTCATGATTCGGGGAAAAGTATACCGCCCAGTAGTTTCTGTACTGACCATCCAATACTGGTATTCTGAACAACCTTCAAGTTTGGCCTTTGGATACTTCGTTTTAAGTCACATTAAAGTTATATCTTCTACAGGACTCTACTTACTCGTAAGTCCTAGCACATTCCATTTATCCCTATGACCAGTACTCTTCAAGATTTGGTCCATCTCATAGGATCCGAATGTTGTTGATTGGTTCCCATACTGCCGTTTCGCTAGGTATGACGAGGTATAATCTTTGACTTTCTCACGATACCACGGGAGGATTTTCTAGACACGAGGGTGAATTAAAACTTTGTAGCCTCTTGCAGAAGTTATCCAAATTTAAATTTTCTACTACGCTCATTTCAAAACTGCGGTCTTTGACACTCAAAGTAAAATTTCATGCGAATGTTTAGAGCTATTTAAGACCGACCCAAAAGAATTTCTGGACAAATTTGTAACCATGAATGAAGCATGTGTTCACCACTATACTCTAGAGTCCAGGCAAATCAAGGTAAAACGTCCAGGTTTGCTGTCAAAGAAAATGTTGCTTTACTAAGATTACGCGCGGGTTCATACATCAGTTCAGTTGATGGCAGAAATTTATAACTGTGGGTTTGAATTATTGTCCCAGCCGTCTTTCTTCAGATTTGGCTCCGTCATACTTTCAAATGTTCCCTAACAGATATATTCGACACTGAAGAGAAGCCATCTCCGCTACACCTTCAGTTTATCGTCTTCGTGAAGGCTTACGACCGTTTGAATCGAGATGCTATCTGGTTGGCCTTGTACAGGAGAGGCATCCCAGAAAAACTCATAGCTATTTTCAAGATTTTATACGAGGGTATTAAGTGTCACGTCTTAGACAGGGGGATTTCGATGTCCAAACTGGAGTACGTCGGGGTTGCATACTGTTACCGCTATTATTCTTGGTGGTTATCAGTGATGTAATCCGGGCAGCATTGACGGAAGGTAGCCATGAAATTCGTTGGATTATGACATCGTATCTTAAACACCTCGACTATGCTACTTTCACATAGGATAATGGACCAAAATCTAGAAGCTTAAGCAAACAAAGTGGGGCTTAAAATATACACAGCCAAAATAAGAGCCCTAAGCACTGCTAACATCCACGCGCTGGACAGGAAGTCGAGAAGGTAGATAACTTTCTATATCTAGGATGTGTGGTCTCAGCTCACAGAGGTGACACCGAACTGGATGTGTTCAGCAGAATCGGGGAGGTAAAAGCTGCTTTTGGAATGCTGTCCAAAGTCTGAAGAAGCAATGTTTTCAGCACCGAACCAGCACAAGACCGTTACACTCCAATGAAAAATCAGTACTGCTATATGGGTGCAGAACTTGGAAGGTAGATACCACTAACACACGCAAACTGAAGAACTTCGTAAATAGATTTGCTGACCCAATCATACCTCCAACGAACAACTTTATCAGAGAACCGCCCATGAACCTATAGACATTACTATACGAAGCAGAAAGTGGCAGTGGATTGGACACATCCTAGGGAGCGAAGATAACTCCATTGTGAAATATGCCAGTCGACTCCACTCATCCAGGCAGACAGTTGACGAGGAATCAAGCTCATTAAGAATGAGTTGGCAGGTCATACGCGTTGCAGAACTCCGAAGAAGATGGCGAGCATGTGTTGTTGAATCCCATGCCCCTCAGAGGGTGAAAGGATTTAAGTAAGTAATAGTCGCAGGGGGCTAAATCTGGGGAATATGTTGGATGAGGGAGGAGTTCGTAGCTTAACTCATGCAATTTTGCTATTGCGACTGCGGGACTTGTGCGCCGGTGCGTTGTCCTGGTGGAAAAGAATTTTTTCTTCACCAAATGCGGCCGTTTTTGCTTCAAATCGGCTTGGAATCGATCCAGCAACTCTGCGTAATAATCGCCGGTGATCGTTTTACCCTTTTCAAGGTAATCGATGTGAATAACACCGCGCGCATCCCAAGAAACTGTCGCCATCACCTTGTTTGCTGACAAACCCGCCTTGGCCTTCTTCGACTTTGATTCAACAAGAAAAGTCTATTGTTTTGACTGCTCCTTGGTTTCTGGTGTATTGTGGTGAATCCAGGTTTCATCCACGGTTACGAAACGGGGCAAAAACTCAGCCGAATTTTTCTGGAACATCGCCAAACACACCTTTGAAGTTGTAAAAATGAATGCGTTTGTTGTCGATTGTGAGCAAACGCGACACCCATCTTGCGGAAAGCTTTTCCATATCCAAATATTTATGTAAAATCGAAATCACTGAGCCATGTGATAAGCCTGTGGCCTCTTCAAGCTCGCGCACTTTCACTCGCCGATCGTCCATATCAAACCATGGATTTTGTCGACCATTTCTGGTGTTGTGACCTCAATCGGGCGACCAGAACATTCGGCGTCATTTGTGCTTGAACGACCCCACCGAAGTTGAGTAAACCAGTGGTGAATGGTTCCAATCGATGGTGAAGAGTCCCCATAATATTTGTCAAGCTTTTGTTTGGTTTGCGGGATAGTTTTTCTCGCAAAAAATAGTGTTTAATGAGCACTCGAAATTCACTTTTTTCCATTTTAACGAAAATGCTAGTAGGCGTCTATTCAAAATGGCTGCCACAACAAAACTATTTGACAGATCTGTCTGAAAAGTTGGGCGCGTTCTTTTGAAAGATGATTCTTGACAAAACAAAAATTAAATTTAAGGTGACGACACAATTTGTATTAATTTTCAGGGACTTATTGAACCACCCTCGTAAGTAAGCTGGAAAAAAAACATTTCGGAGATCAGATATTCTCAGCACTTGAAGAGGTCCAAGTGGCGGTAAATGAGAATTTTGAATTTTGCTTTACCTTACAGCTTATGGAAGGCTATATAGAAAAATAAAAATATTTTCATTTTCCTTTTTAGGCTATGAACTTTCAATCCAATAGATTTTTTTCGTGGTTCAAATATTGCCATAAGATTACCAGATCTCTGAAAAGTTCCCATGACACTCAAGTAAATCTACGTAACCCTGTTTCCGGAGTACGACACATATTGTCTAACAAAAAATTGTTTCCCTATCCCTCGAAACATGCGGCATTCTAACCAAAGATTTTTAATTACTTTGTTTCGGTCAAATCGCCTGGAAATGATGTCTTAAGCTGAATCAAATTAACCACATTTCACTTAAGAAGACACAGAACATGATTCGCTCGCTTGCTCACTAACCGGAACAACTTGGAACCACATAATGGCTCCAATTTAAAGGCGGCTATCAAATTTCTCCGAGAATGAATTCTCCTCCAACCGACATCTTAACTTCATCTGACCTGCGATGGTGAGAGTTGAGAAGATTTTCGTTTGAAGGGAAACAGTCGAAATTATGTCATCCACTATCTGAGAAGTGAATCTTTTGCGAGGTATCCTCCAACGCAACGCAGTCGACTGGCAAACTTTCCTTTTGCTTTTGTTGTTCACTGGAGCAACGAAAACTTGCTGATGTTTTCGTGTTTCACTTTGGTAGGGGTTTTGTCGGACTTTCGGCTTTTTTCGGGACATTTTCCCTTGGTGACTCTCAACTGAACGGTCCATTGGTCATCTAGTGTCCATCTGGTGACACCAAGAGTCCAGTGAGGACGATGATGATGCCGAGTTTTGTTGTTGCTTTTCTTTTAACTCTGAGGATGGCTTTTATTTCGTGTCGACCTCTTTTTCTTGGAGCAAAGTGAAACTAACTCAAGTGTACGGAGTTGAGTGTGAGAGAGAGCCTGTGTCCTTGATTGGAAATTAAATTGCTGTTCGATGGACCAGAAAAGTAATAGTTCGGTTGAGTTTGGTTGATGAAATTTGAAACTTTTTTTGTTCAACTTTACTCGGATGGTCACTGGAGGAAGTGGTGCGGACTGTGTAAATGGGGAAATGAAGTCGATTTTGTGATTTCGTTTGAATTCGATTTTAAAAGGAGTATTTTCGAAGTGGGAAAGCAGCTTTATGGAGTGCAATACTCTGCCGGATGATTATCGCGATTGAATAGAATATAGACCCGTCTCCTTGGATGTCTCCAAGACCAACCGCGGTGTGGATAGTTGGCTTACGGTGAAAGAGTGTTGAGTCAGATGGCTTCATTAGTTGAGAATCAGCTGAACAAATTGTCAAGTATCCGACTTTATTTTACTTAGGAGTTGGTGTTCTAAGGTGCGTACCATACCACCTCTATGTGTCCATCATCGGTGTTCAACAATGTGTTGTCCCTGTCAGCGATACAATTCTTATTTCTGACCTATAATTGTCCTAAAGTAGACTACAGACTATTCCAAGCTGGGATGACGATCTATAGAGGAACGCAGAAGTGATTTCTATAATGCCGAATACTTAGAGTTGTGAGAAAAATTACAGAATATGACCAGACGACTTTTTTGGGGAAGTCACTTGGGAAATAATGCTATCTTTCAACAGCTTCATCCATAAAATCGACAGCCATAATGACAATGGAGACCATGCTAAATCAAATTCCGCTGGATCTCTAATGCAGCATAAAGGCGACTAAACTCATACTCAGGTCCAGGAAAGCTTGCTTATGGTCATCGACGTTCTGTGATCAAGCTTCCATTAGGAGAACGACGGCTTCTATACTAATAATTTAGAAATAACTGAAGGTAGGGTACGTAAGGTACTGTAAAGTTCGACGATTCAACTCTTCCCATAGGTTTAGATACTCGTAGAATTTTAACGAAGAGCGCTAAGTTTTTAAACCGAAATCACAGCCACAGTTTGGGGTGAACCTGGGCCTCAACCAACAAACCTTTCCAGTTAGCCCAGTCCTTAGCTAACTGCCCCTATTTGCGCATTCCAAGTCCCATTCTACTTGTGCGTGCGTCGTTCATCTGAGTTAGACTCGAAGACTCTGCGGGCCGGAGCGTAGCCATCTCAAATGACCAATGCGCAGTTCTTTTTTTTTGATTAGGTCAGTGTCGTATAGCTAGTATAGTTCGTAGTTGAATCTTCTCCTCCAAAGCCCGTCAACGCAAACGGGACCGAATATCTTATGAAGAATTTCTTCCTTGAAACGACGGATATCTTCATCTGCTTTCGATATACTCATACTTCATACTTCAGAGCCATAGAGTAGAACCGGGACTATCAAGGACTTATATGCAGTCTCCTTAGTTCTTCGGGATAGGACCTTACTACTCAATTGCCTTCTCAGCTCAAAGAAACAGCAATTGGTAGGCGTTATTCTTCGTTTGATTTATGCGCTGATGTTGCTGTCTGATGTAATGATAGCAGAGCCAAGGTTAGGTCAAGTTCTTAACAACCTCGAAGTTATAGCTGTCCACTGGGACGTTCTGTCCGATTTGTCGGTGTTGAGTGTCTCTTCTTGTTGACAGCATTCACCGCTAAACCCATTTTGGCTGCTTCGGTCCCAATACTTGCGACTGCAGCAGTAACAGCCCTCTGATTTCTGCCAGTTATGCCGATACCGTCGGCATACGCAAGTAGTTGCACAGACTTTTGAAAGATTGTGCTCTTGGTGTTGGCTTGTGAGTTTCGCACAATTTTTTCAGGTATGTTGTTAAAGAAGTCACTTACAGCGCGTCACCCTTGCCTAAATCCTTTTTTAACATCAAAGGTCTCGGTGAGGTAGTTGCAGACCTTGATGGATACTGACGAGTTTGGCAGGAATATAAAAACTAGACATGGCTCTGTATAGCTCGTCCCTATAAATGCAGTCATAGGTGGCCTTAAAATCGATAAAGAGATGATGACTATTGATTTTGACTTCTTGAGTTTTCTCCACGATCTGCCGATGTTTCCTGATCTAAAACCCCACTAATAGGGGCCAACCAGGTTGTTGACGAAAGGTCTTTGTCGTTCACACAATATGGTCGATCAAATCTTTTACGCGATGCTGAGGTCACTGATGCCTCTGTTGAGGGGGTCTCCTTTCTTGTGGATCGGTGAAACGATACTGAGATTCCATTCACTAGACACAAACTCGTCTGGTCAAATAGTAAAAATGAATTGTTGTTCGCTTTCATCTCCTAAATAACTCCGTCGGTAAGTCGTCAGGTCCAGCAGCCTTGTTGGATTTTAGCTTGGAAATTGCTATCCTCACTTCGTTTTGATCAGGTGGACGGAAGTTTCGACCATCATCGTCTAGGTTGAGTGGTTTATGACAGAGAAATGTGCATTTCATCGAAGTTGTACAGTCTACAAAGTAGTTCTTCCACATTCTCAGCACCGACTTTGACTGTAGTACAAGGTTTCGTTCGGACTTTGTTCCCTTGACACGTTCTTTATACCTTTTGGTAAAACTTCCGTAGTGGAGTGGAACTGTCAATATCTTCGATCGCGCACTTTCCGTGCTCTTTTCTCCTCTTTTGGAGAAGCCGATATTCTTCCCATTATGTGCTCCCTCAAGATGACGCAAGTCGGACTTTTGATATGTTGTCGAGCAGTCATAGAATTCGTGGCCATGTCAGTATATGTAAAGAAAATCTAATGCGCCTGGACTATGGAATTGATCAAATTCTCGATGCATAGATGCAAGCAAAAGTATGCACGAGTAGGTACCTGCAAGTTTTCAAAGGATTCCAAGCATGTCTTTGTCAGTTTTCGTAAATCTCACTTCCGAGCCTTTCCATTCTCAAAATAGTTTCCACCAATATTTAGGAAATCCATAATTCTATAATGACTCCTTGTCAATATTTATTGACACTTTATGTTTACCTTGAATAGAATGATTAGCAGAGCTGTAAAATCCCCCCAAGGAATTTTACTACCTTTCCCACATGTTATAGCCCCACCGACACCATACCAGCCGATGGCGTCAACTCAAATCAGTTCCAATTCATTTGGTTGCCATCTCAATAAATCGTGTGCTGCAACAATGAGCGACAACAAACACATGGCCCAGACCCAGTGATAGAAAGCGAACGCGCTCCAAGGGGATATTCAATTCCATTTGGAATACCATTGCCCAGCGGCGATGGCGGCATCGGCTTTAGATACTATTTCAACAGTATTGAAGGTTTCATTGGATATGACCATGTTTTACAGTTCATAGAGCTCACATCAGCGCAGATTGTTGTGGGCATATGCGGACGTCCCTTTTGATTTGTCGCCTCAGCGAATGTTGCCGGGCAGTAAGCGTAATCAAATTTTGGTTATGAGCTGGTTACGGATTTGCTTCGATGGAAACAAGGGTGACCGCAATACGGCGAAAGGAATAACACTTTTGCCAGATTGTGTAGTCCTTAAAAATTTAAATTCAAAATTTAAATGAATGAGTGAATTTTGAAGACGCAAAAGTTTCAATTTCCTTGGCAATGGAGGAGCAATGTACTTTTGAGCTACTGTCACAGCGCTTGGGGACATTTACTACATCTGCTGAGGAAGAGTACGAATGTCTCTCTTGTCTGGACTGTGTGTGTCGCGGATTGCATGTCACTTTGGTTGCTTGACAATGATGGATGAAGATTTCGGTGCATTCCTGGTGGTTATGCGGAATTCCCTTGAAGACGCTCTTACGAGTTGAGAAATGGAACAAATTTTTGAAAGGACTCCCAAATGGCAGAGATGAAAGGATGCCATCCACTCTGCTTGTGCAGCACTCGTGTTGACAAATGAAATTATAAATTTAATTATGCCACAGTGGAGGGGGTGTCAGGTTTTCGAAATGTTTGTTGCTGCAAATTTGCAAGATTATATCTCTTTCGTGAAAGTTTTTGAAAGTTACTCGTAAAGATTCAATGCAAGGAGTTTTAATGATTTTTGTGTTTTATAATGAAATACAAGCAAGTGAAGGAATTCAGAAGGCACAAGTTGAAACTTTGTACGAAATAATTGCGGGATTGTTAAACTTGGACCGTTTTGTTTTAGATGAGTTGGAGTTGGCTATGATTATTTGGTCACTGAACTGTAACTGTTGGTTGGAAATAATTGGAGAAATATTGCATAGCATGGCATCTTGAAACAAAGTTTTGAATTGTGGGTGGATGTCAAGTATGATCTCAAAATGGATGTTAGTTTCAATGAATAACATCGGCATCAGAGAGGTGCTACATGTGAAGGAGCTGCATGAGCATGCACTGTTGGCGAGATACAGCGGTGTTGCGACAATCTAATTTTAAGCTGTGTAGACGAATGAATGATTTGCAAAATGTTTCATCCAAAGCTGTCCATCGGCATATCGGGCTCTGCTGAGAGTTACTGTCTTTCTCTCATATTTACGGGAATACATGGGAGAGGATTTATTTTCGCAAAAGAACAACTCAAGAGTTGAAAAGGTTTACAAACCTTTGCTCTGCATATTGAAATTTTTATTCTACTCACTGGCGATTCCAAAAGTATTCCCTTTTATACAAAAGATGTAAAACCAAGGGCATTCAAGGCCAATGAAGGTAACCATCCAATTTATCTTTACACTTCCTAAAAATTTACTCAAAGTGTTTTCTCCCATCTCTAACCGTTTCCGAATAAGAATAAACTCACCCTGTATATACAAGGTGTATACATTCGGGCTCGTTCCTTATCATTTTTCATGACTTTTCTCACAACTTCTAGCGATAAATACTCCACTTCTTGTCAGATATTTTCCTTTAGGGCCGCCAAGATATATAGCTTGTTTGTATAGACCACTGACTTCAAAAAGCCTGTAAAAAAATGTCTGGAAAGGTCAAATCGGGCAATCTTTCGGGCTAGTGCAAATCGCCAAAGTGAAAGATTAACCGCTTCGGAAACACTTGCTGCAGACTGTCCACTGTCACTCCTGTGTGTGCGGTTGCACCGTCCTGCTGGAATCACATGTCCTTCAAATCCAATTCGTCAATTTGCGGTAGCAAGAACTAGTTGATGATGGTTCTATAGCGCTCACCAGGCACAGTAACAGTGTTGCCGATGCCGTCCGATGGGCCAATCGCCTTTCTTTAGTAAACGCCGCACCAAACAGTTTCTTTGAGAGGATATAATGGCTCTTCGTGCATTACTAGCGAATTTTCATTGCCCCAGAAGCGATCATTTTGCTTATTCACGTATCCAGAAATACTCCTCGTTGCTTACGCTTACGATCAATGGAAAACCATCCTCATCACTGTTCAGGTTTAGGAGGGCTTGGCTGTAATTTATACGCGATTGGTGGTCTGCAGGCAATAGCTGATGCACTGTGTGGGTACGGGTACATATTGAAGTCTTTCCCAAATGTTGCTGTAAAGACCGTACTGATGCCCAGTTGCGTGGCCTGTCGTCTGGCTGATGTTTGAGGGTCCTAATAGACATCTGAAGTCACAGCAGCGATATTCTCTATCGAACGTCTGCTCCGGGGCCGGTCACATCTAATACTGACCCGTGTTGAGCCAGTTGAGATGAACGGCTAAACGCCTCAGTGTTTGTCCAGTTAGTGCCATTTCATGTTGAGCCAAAACCACCGACCGATTATTTTTCAAAGACATTGACACAATTATTTCACGTTCTTGGAGAGTATAGCAGTTCATTGTCTATACACGTGTATTTTGCTTCTATTTACTTCGCAAATGTCAAAGTCGCAATAGTAGTATCTTCCACAGGGTGATGACTTTTTTGTATAGCTACTAAAGACATTCCTTTTTGTCAGTACCTTGTAGTTTGCAATAAGGGAATTTCGAGTAGTTCTACTATCATATTCTCTCAGAATATGAACTCCGCCATCATTCTTAGACCACTGTTACATAGAATAAAATCTAAAAAGGGGCTCCAATAAATTCCGCAGTCCAAGAATAGACTGGGTGTTGCACAATACTGTAGCAGGAGCGCAAATCTTAAGGTACTCCCTGTCCTGAAATGTACTGTACTTCTGTCCATAGATCACTTCTGATCAGTGACGAAAAGATGACGTGGACTGAGAATAGCTTTGAACCATTCAAATCCCCGTGACATCTTTTCGGGTGATGCTCAGAAGGCTTTCAGAAAAATAGGATGCGATTCATTTTGAAAAGTTAGCTAGTGCTTGGAACTACCTATACGTACAAGTTGGGCTGAGGTGAGGACCGTTTCTTACTTCAGACGCAGGCAAGGTGTTCATTACACTCCCAATGGAGCACAGACTGATTAGACTGACCTCTTTTTTCCATAAAACTGTCGAGGTGAACTGATATTATCCGTGCCCTTAGAAGGCTTACTTACAGAAAGAAAACGTGGAGGGGAAATTTCACCGAATGTGCGAGGAAACCTCTTGTTGCTCTGTAAAAAGTTGAAAGCAATACACTTTGGTTGTTAGACCGATACTCACTTACTGTAGTTTAGTATAATGGCCATCTTTGCAATGGAATTCCAATCTAAAAGTATTGGATAAACATTTGTTGTCGAAATACCATTACAGGAGTGGCAAACATTTCACATTCCGGCCGTGTTCGATCGGTGATCTGCTTACAAGCTTGTCGCTGAACACGACTAAGTTAACTCATATGTTATATTCAAGTTTCGGACGAAGCTAAGCTTTATATATCATGACCAAGTCCGCAGATGTAATGACCCATTTACGCCCTTTGAGGAATCATAAGCATCAAGCACCACCTTTTGCAGCATCAGTAATCTGCTGGTTCCATCGAAGGTCTGGGATAATATACATGCCAAGCATTGACAAACCATTACTGAAAGACATAATTTATTTTCAAGAAACTTTCGCCAGATCATCGTCGGCATGCAGGCAATATACCGCAGTTGCTTTGAGACACCAGTGTATTATCGAAAGGCGTCTTAAATCGACGATGGCGAAGAATTTCACTCCCCCACCTTAGCTTGGAATAAGCCATCGTCGATTATACAGAGTCTTCCAATAGGGACTTCCGAACTTTGACAGTTGATAGCGGCCATATTGTTGAAGCTATATCTGTCAAATTGGCTGTCATTTATTCAGTCTGTTTTGCCAAATCACCGTGGATGGATATAGCGTTCAACAACACGTGCAAATAATAAAATTGTTTTATCAAAATGGGTGTTCTGTTCGGGCAACGTTCCGCGAGCTTCGCCCATTTTACGGTCGCCATAATCGTCCTTCTGAGAGGACTATTCGCAGTGTGGTGGATAAATTTGAGTCCACTGGTTCAGTAAACGATCAACCAACACCCGTACCTCAACGAAATGCGAGATCTGCCGAAAACATAGCTGCTGTCCGTAAGAGTGTGCAGGAGAATCCGAGGCAGTCGATTTCGCGTCGCTTACAAGAACTCGGCCTTTCGCAGACCACAACTTGGCGAATTTTGCATCGTGACTTGGGCCTGTACCGGTACAAAATTCAACTGACTCAGGGGCTGAAAGTAAACGACCATAGACAACGACGTGTGTTCGCTGAATGGGCTCTGGAGCCCATTTTTTCATCGAAAAATCATCTTCAGCGATGAGGCCCATTTCTGGATGAATGGGTACGTCAACAAAGAAAATTGTCTAATTTGGGACGATACCAATCCACATGATATCCAAGAGCGTCCAATGCATCCTGAAAAAGTCACTGTTTGGTGTGGATTTTGGGCTGGCGGCGTCATCGGTCCATATTTCTTTGAGAACGACGTTGACCAAACCATCACCGTCAACGGCGAGCGCTATAGGTCGATGATTACCAACTTCTTTTGGCCTGAATTGGATCATATGGACACCAACGACATGTGGTTTCAACAGGACGGCACTACGTGCCACACAGCTCACGCCACATTGGAAATTCTGCATGAGCGAATCGAGAGCATGGTCATCTCACGTTGAGGTGATGTGATCTGGCTACCGAGATCGTGCGATTTGACCCCGTTAGTCTTTTTCCTGTGGGGTTTTCTGAAGTCGCAGGTCTATGCGAATAAGCCACAAATCACAACGGCCCTCAAAGCCAACATAACCAATGCCATCGATCAAATTCAGACTGATTTATGCGCCAGAGTAATGGAAAATTGGACATTTTGGATGCGCGCCACCCAGAGAAGCCGCAGCAGACATTTGAACGATGTTATATTCCATATATAATGGCATTAATAGGCCTTTCAAATGAATAAAAAATTTCGATGATATCTGACACACACTTTGTTTTATTTAAATTTAAAGATAGGAAGCGCTTAATGAAAGACCTTTTATATGAGAATCATTGAATACGTTTTGAACCCTTCAATTCGTGCAGAAAATATAACACAATGGTTGTGAGAACTGGAACTGGCCTATGTGCCAACAACTACTTAGAAATTCTGTATTCAGAATTAAGCGCTTGCATCTCGATATCTTGTGGGTTGTATTTTACTACATAAATCAGAAGGATCGTCTGGGATAGAGCCATACTTAGCGTATTAGGCAAGCGAAGAAGACTGTGTTCAAGTACCGGACCTTATTTGAGCTAACGCTGTACTAGTACTACCTATCCAAATGCAATACATTTAGTCAAAATGAAAAAAACACCTGAAACTAAAATCTAATTTAGGCCCACTACATCAAGGATCACAGTTGGAATGTTGTCAAAATTAAAAATTCAATTCCAAGATTCACAAGAATACTATTGTTAGCTCTTCACAATGACGTGCCTTGTTATGACCCTAGAAGATATGCTCAGGCTAGCTCTTGGAACCAACAGGCCCGATCAAGTCAACATGGAGATTCTACACAGCTTTCTCAAGATTTTCATTAAAAAACTCGAAATCGAAACAGATTTTGTTGAAATTTCCGGCCCTGAAGTCAGAAGTCTTCGTCATATGCTCTGTCATGCTACCACACCGCTTATGGAATTCAAGAGCATTGATAATAAAGACGATGAGTGCGATACTCGCGAACAGATAGCCAATCTTGAGGAGAATATAAATCGACTCACAAACGTGGTGAATCAAGTGGAATCTGAACTCAAGGTACACTTAGAAGCTATGGACCGGTGTAAACAGCCACCAGCTACCGGCCGCCTCAAACTGAGAAAGCCAAAAACAAATTATGATCCCGGAGAGGAATCCCAAAGCTCGGACTGTGAGGATACGTGTACAGGGTGTGATGAGCAAAATCTCATCGCCTGCGACCTCCTTCAGAATGGTATGTTCCTTAAGAAGTTAATGCGAAAGGTTACATCACCCGTCGTTGATCGTATCTTTGAATTCGAAAACATGATTCGAATACTCAACGAGAAGTTTCAGAATTTTTTAAACATCGCCGAAGATGAGTATCGGAAGATACCGCTCATTGAAGATTGCCTAGCCCAACTGAAGGAGTTAAAGATAGAGCTCGACCAGCATAAAATCGATTTCATTGCGACCATGCAAGAAGTTCAAGATATGCTCGACAACAAATTGGATAAGATACAAATACCACCGTTGAAAAAGTACCTCTCGGATCGTATGGATGCAATTGAAAAAGAACTATATGGATTAATCCACAGGGAGGAATGTCCTAAGGCAGCTGCAGTTATTATGACCAGTATGCAGTGTTTATGCTGTACTACCAGGGTTTGTCAAAAGGATCGGGTATATCCAGTTCCGTTGTTGACAAATGCTGTATCCGCCAGTAAACCAGGAAATGATATGCAAGGCGAACAACCTCGTCTCTGTATTCCTCGTGATAGGGAGCGAGCATGTGGCGGTGAACATACTGTGATTCGTCTCGCAGAGAAAAGCTTAACAAAAACGAATCTTATTGACGAATTCGGCGACAAAACGAAGCTTCGTGTTGGCAGAGACAAAGTTAATTACATTAAGGGACTCGACGGTGGTATGTACCGATTGGCACCAGATATTGAGGTTCCATGCAAGGGAAATCTGTAAATAAATTCATTTTTCCTAACCTGGTGTTGTTTATAATCAAATCAGAGGTTAATCCTTTCAGGTCTCCTTTATTTTCTTCGACGTCCATCAATCCAAAGAAAATCTCATTAACATGTTTGAAATTTGCCACTCTTCCTCCAGCACACTAGTAATCCTTTCAAATAACACTTCAACTGGCTCTGTCAATTCTAAAATTCCGTCTCAAATCATCCGGTCCTCCATCAGCGATGCTGCTGGACTAATTAAAAATTCCACTTAATTATGATGGAAATTCTGGCAGCTCGTGTCGGAAACTTATCGTGCCGACATGCATCGTCCCGTCAAATGGTGCATTAAAGGATTCATCGTTGCGGCATTAGCACTCAATGCCGCTGTCAATCCTCCCTGGCTGTTCGTCTGTTTGTCTGTATTATTTCAGTTGTATTTCACCGATTCAGGGCCACAATCGAGTTACGAGTACGTATCTATACCTTGCAGCACACCCCTTATTTTGATTGATGTCTCCGCGTAACATTTACTATTTCTTAATCCCCCCCGTCACATGCACACACACCGCAAGTGAATGGTTGGTGCGTTGTTCAGGCTTAATAAGAACACGACACATTTCACATCCATGGTGGGTTTTGTGTGTTAGGATTAAGGATGTCAGGTGAGGCGGGGTGGTGAAAGTTCTCCTGTTTCTCTGCAGGGGGATTCGCGAAAATCATTTGACACTTGATAAGGTGATATGAAATAACGTGCCGTGGAAATTCGACTCAAGAATGGGCCGGTTGCACGCAACAGTTTTTGTTTGCGGCGTCGTCTACACGACACAGAGGATATCGGCACATCGGCACATTGGTACATTGGCACCGCCCGCTCCCACTCTTACTTGTTGATCTCTAATTGAAAGTGTCAACATTTTGTGTGTCCCGAAACTTGACACTTGGTAGAATAATGTTCTTTGGTCTCTGACCGATGTCATCTTTCTGGGATTTTGATCAAATGTCAGCGCGTCGAATTCGGTGGTGTTTGGGCGGACATTTAATTGGGTTTGGGGTTTAAAATTGAATCGTCGTGGAGGACGTGTATCTGTGCATGTGGTAATCAAGTTGAACCTTTCTGTCGGATGTCTTAAGAGGTTTGGCATATTTGTACTTCAAATAAAGGCGACAGAGGATGTGACTCAAGCTATTTGGAGAATCATGATGCAAGGATTATAAAAGTAATATCCAATTAAAAATCGGATTTTGGTTCTGCAATGTCATTGCGAAAGGGATTTGGAGTTCAATGTAATCTCCAGAGGTTGTATAAGCAAGTTTCTTGGTACCAAGGTTTTCATTATGCAAATAAAATTATGTGTCCGTGAGAAGGTTAGGTTAGGTAGATGGGTTCATTGTGGCTGTGCATCTCGAAAGGTGCTTACACGGGGGCCTATTGGTCCATTGTGGTTCCCCTTGGGTTATGTTACTGCATCTAACACTGTTTCTAGTTGGCTGGTTCTTGCTCAAACTAGCGTGTGCTCCTTATGAATCACGTTAAGCCCATCAACGATGCATGTGCCAACTCACCCAGTTCTCCGAAAGACCGGCCATCGGTTTCCAAGTAAACCAAGCTCTTGTTGGCTACACCAATGGCTTCGTCGTCGATGAGCTTAATTGTAGAGCTAATTGGAGTTTTTACAAAGAGAAGAGCCTGAGAAATATGCATTGTTGCTCCTTTGTTTGTAAGTTCGTCTGCTCTTTCATTACCTGGAATATTAATATGTCCTAGTACCCAGCATATGGTCACCATATTGGCTCTCGATACCTCGCTTAAGTGTCTTCTGCAGGTGCGCACTTGTTTTGATCTGTGTACTGCAGAGTCTAAGGTTGTGATCTCGGCTTGGAAAACGCTGCAGTCGTTGTTAATTCTAAAGGGGTGGGTCACTCCTAGAGTTTCACAGGACACCCGCCCCTATACCGATATCCATTTTGGAGCCGTTTGTGTAGAAGGCTAGTTCCCCTTTGGTTGTGACTTGCTGGTTCCTCCAGTCGCTCCTGTTAGGAATTTTGATATTAAAAGCAAGTAAGGGAGTGATACAGTCGGTTTCTATCTACCTGGTAGTAGTTTCGCATCGGGATAGTATGGAAGGATAACCATATGGTGCAGTAGATATCCAGCGGAATGAGATTTAGCATGGTCTCTATTACCGCTGTGGATGTCATTCTAATAGATCCTGTAATCCCGATACAGGCCGTTCTCTGGATCTTGGTGGGCTTTGAAAGATAGTATTTCTTCTCAAGTGCCTTCTACCAGACTGTCGAGCCTTACGTTAGTGTGAATGTGTCTCAACACAGATGTATAAAACCACAGCTGGTTTGAGACCCCAAGTATTGCTGAAAGTCCTTTTGCATGTATAGAAGGCTACACATGCTTTCCTAATGTGATCCTCGGTATTTTCTTTTCAGTATAGTTTGGAATCTAAAACTATGCCCAGGTATCTTGCTGAATTTGAAAGTTCAACTCCTCCGATAGTTGGCGGTTTGAATACATGGATCGATCTTTTCGTAGTAAAAAGTACAATCTCTGTGTTTAAAAGGTTGGTTCCTAGACCTTGGCTACTCTCACCCAGCTCGCTTTGACGACCCATGAAGACAATTTGTTCTATATCCAACGTGTCTATGAGAAATATGGATAGTATCGCCGGATGTCTGGAAGAAAGGATCAATTGTGGAAGAAAATATGTAATTTTCCGAAGAAAATAACAAGCAGTACGATGGGTATCTTATACGCTGCAGTACTTCTATTTTTAAGCAAACTGAAGAATTAAGAAATTTATAAGGAACTTGAAGGTATATTATACTGAAAGACATTAATCTCGGGTAAATTACTTGTAAATGCCTCTTAGAAGTAGCATCCGCTAAAACCGAACTCCTGTACCTATGTTAGGAAGTCCTACACCCACCTAGAAGTGGTGCCAGGTTGTAATTTTTTTGGAACAGGAAAAGGAGAATGGTAAGTTCCTTGAGCCAAATACAGACATAACATTATAAGTTTTGCTTTTTTTTATGGGTGACCAACTCGCATCTGTAAACAAAAAACCATAATGCTTCAAAGCCAATTTCAATGTCTCTGAAGGATACTTCGTTGGTGAGCTTTGACTGTCAAATAAGGATTGCGGATGCCCAAAACGATAGATTTTTCCGATAAGAAACATTACCTTCCCTGTTCGGGAAGAAGCATTATCTTGCTCTGCTCTAGGAAAACAACTGGAAGCATTCGTGCATCTGGGGTGGGACTGCTTGTAACTTCAACGGCTCACAAAGGCCAATATCTTGGAAACCTTATAGTGGTTGGATATAGATAGATAAATTTCAGAGAAGGGTACCATCATTCATCGATCGAACTAACATCTTTCGATTCCCATGCGCAATCGGTCCGCTAAGTATCAGGATCCCGTCATTCACCTACAGTTTTTGGAACCATCTCGCCGAATTAGCCGACGCAATAAGACCCAGCAGCTCTGAACGCAAGACTTTTTGTTCGGATTAAAGCAGCACCATCACAGCGTGGTGTAGTGATAACTTCATCGCTTGTCACGCTGTTGGTTGACGGTTCAAATCCCGATGTCAAGAATCATCTATTTATTTCGCATGAAATAAATAAAAAAGTCGATCAATTGCGAAAGCTAAGTCAACTCTACTGCGAAGGTATAACACTGGCAGTAGAGTGGTTATATGGCTGAAAATGCAACTTGATCGTGATGATGACATCAGGATGACGGGAAAATCATGACCAACGACAAAAGCAAAACAAACAAGCTCCCCAGTTACCTGGACTTGATACTTTGCCATTATCGGCAAACGCGCACATTACCGCATTCCGATTTCGCATCTAATTGTGACCCCATAGATTCCAGCTATGAAATCGTAGATATTTCAATGGTTTTTATGAGATTTCATAAGAAAATTAATTTTTCGAAGAAAGTGGGCGTGGCAGTCACCATTTGTAGCCAAAGTTCATGAAATTCCACCGGGAAATTCAAAATATTTCTGATAAGCGTATCGTGTCCCCTTGGAAAGGTTTGTTCCCTCATTAGAATTCCCTTCGCACTACAATTCTTTATGGAATTATATTTGAGAGGCTTATAATCTGTCTTAGGCTAAGGCCACGCACTGAACGATGAGTGACTGAGCGATTGAGCGACGAGTCTGAGTGACGAGTGGCCTTTTATTGAGCGTCATCGCTTGAGCGATTAGTTGTGAAAATGTCTTTGTCACGTGCGGTTCGTTGTAGTCTTTTACTAGAAAGCCGTGTTCTGATTTATAAATTTATTCTAAAGAACGTCTGACAATCGACCCGGGTTTGGGTAGTGAGTCGTTACCTGGATCGATTGAAAGTGGTTTAGGTCCGTCTGCAACTGAGATAGATGGCAGATGGCTTTTCCTCCTCGACGCATTCGCTTGGCTGGTGTGTCTCGTGCAGTACTGGTCTTGGTCATTTTGTGGTAATTTGCAACCGGCTTAGACTCAGAAGACCGGGTTTGTTTTCCCTAGTAGAATTTGTCGACAGCTGGATAGAATATTCGCTTGATTAGGTGAACTTTCTACCGTTTTTTATCCGTCAGCCGATTGACAATTGAGGCAACGACAAATGTTTCGTCGCTCAAGCGATGAAAAAAATAAAATAAAATTGGATACGGAGCAACGTCGCTCTATCCCTTACAAAAATCGCTCATCGGTCAGAAACTACGTGGCCGCAACTGCACGATTTCATATGTTTTAATGTTTTTTTGCGTCGCTCAATCACCCAGTTGCACGTCGCTCAGTGGGTGGCCCTGGCCTTAGCCTAGGCAAGAATAATCCACCGTAGAGCACCCTCTCTAGTCCCGTTTCTCTTAGGAATCTTAGAATGAGGAACGGGTGCATGGTAGGCATTTAATTATCTGATATTTGGTACATGCCAAGTGTGCCACAAGATTCCAGAATGTGTTCCGGAGTCGCACTCATTGCAAAATCTGCAAAAGGCTTTGAATCTTTTTCGGTTACAGTTCCCTAAGGGTTTGTCTCAACCATGAGCTGTGAGGTAGTAATAAACTTTATTGTATTTATTTGTCACTCTATCCAGCGTCCAAATTGTGATCCTTCTAAGAACACTTCAGATATTCCAAGGAATACGTTTACATGGACAACACATGTACATATACACACTCATTTCTGCTTTGTTTTTGTTGGACGAACTAAACTTTAATGTTGTGCCACCTATCGCGGACAGGACTTTCTCTACTGGTTTTTGACTTCGCAAATTCTTCGAATTTATGTAATAGCTTTCCTGGCCAACTGAACAACATTTCGTTGAGTGCTGCCTCTTACCAGTAGCCTTTCATTCATCGCTAACAGATATGCAAAGTTCCATTCACATCCGGGATGAAATTCCTCCATAACAACCACTGGCACTTCCGCTCCATCCATCTGCATGTGGATGCAGAATGCCCTCCTGAGGTGAATCCGTTGCATCGTTTTAATTAGACAATTATTCAAAATCAGTTAACCCGTTGCTCGCAATTACACTGTGGACCAGTTTTCTGCTTCAATTAACAGTCCCGCCTCTGCATGGTCATGCGGCTTCCTACAAGGTGTGAGAACTAGATTTGTCCTCAGCAAGTATGTAAGTCTTTCACTGCTTGCGCACATTGGAACTGGTTTCAAGTTCTTTCCTTCACCTCTAGCAAATTCTGATTCGAAAAGATTCAGATCCTGCGCGTGTGTGTATTTGAATCTCCTTCGAAGTGCCAAAATGAAATCATGATCATGAATCTGGCAGTTGGCAGTTGGCAGTTCTGTCGTCGTCGTCGTCGAAGCATCCAAAAGGGCTACTCTGCTCCGTCTTGCTGTATCAATTAAAACTGATCTAATGAATGTGCCCAGCGAACATGGATATCATCGCGCCACCGGCCATCCAGCATCAGTTTCTCCGCCTCAGCATGAACATCTCATTTGGGGGCTGATGATGGCTCGCTCTCGACCGTTGGACTTGGGACATGTTATCTTGGGGGGCGATTCCTCCTTGTCGTCGTTGTGTTGTCGCAGTTACAACAGGCATACATGACACAGTGTTGGCCATGGCTACCCATTGGCCTAAGGCTTAATTTATTATAATTAATTCGCCTTAAGAGATGCGCTGAAGAAATTCCTCCTGACGTTGTCGTCGCACATCTCGATCGGCCGTCTTCGTCGATTTTTGCTGTTCATCAATTAAAATTAACAAGAAAGACGGGCGATGAAATGGGTGCTAAAGGTACATCGTTCCAGTGGTCAGTTATGCTGATGACTGTGATTGCGCGGTTTAGTCCTTATCGATGGGTTGTTTGTTTTTGGTTTTCTTCATGTTGCTGCCTCCTGCAATCAGATAATGAACGATGGCAGAGTGTGGTGGCCTTTATGTGTGTTCCTTGCAATAGGGCGAACCATGCGCGGACATGTCATTCAACATGATGTCTTATCTAAATCTGCATGGTGGTTAAGTTTAAGACTGTTAATGAGGGTATTTTCGACTGTGATTTCGATCGGTTTAGGCATTTTTGCATGTAATAATGAGCATGCAAAGCGTCTACAGATGGGGTCTTAGTTGGTAGAATAAATAAAGATGGTGAGATATTGTGTAGCACATTTCCTTAAATCTTTCGCATAAAATTATTACTTTAATTTGCGATGAAAACCACTCTTGATGCTCCATCTATGAATAGATAGAATTACCGGAAGGTTGTTGTATAGGATGATCGTGAAACTTGTTGGAATCTTCAATTCGTTGCATATTCACAGGCGCGTGCAGTGATAGCGATTTAAAGTTGATTAACGTTTTCGTTAAACAAGTAATGCATTCGTCTTTTAAAAATTAAAAGTTCGCTGTTCAATGTTTATACGGTACCTATTTTAATAATATAAACCTACCAACTTTACTAATGTAAAAGGATAATACATAAAGGCAATTGTTTTGATAGAGGTACGAATGTGTCAATCGTTAATTGGGAGTAATAAAAAATCATTCGATTAATGTATCGCAAATATTGATTCGTTGTGTTAAGTGAATTTCTTTCAATTTATGTGGAACCCAAATAATGAGCTTTTTTACAAGTCCAAGACATTTTAAGTGATTTTAAATTGTTGTGTGTGATGCATTTAACCTCTCTGCAATCTCTCGCATGGTCATATGATGATCTGATTCAATTATGACTTTGATTTGGTCATCCTCAACTTCAGTTGGTCTACCAGAATGTTGGTTATCTTTGAGTGAAAAATCTCCAGAACGGAATTTCGTAAACCAATTCAGACATGTGCGTTCTGTTAAGCAGTCAACACCGTAAACTTCACATACCTCTTTGTGAACCTCAGCAGCTTTCTTTCCTTCACGGAAATAAAAAAGCAAAATATGTCGAAAATGTTCGTTTTTGCACTCCATGGTAAAATTGATACTCTACTAACGGGTGTAAACAAAATTAAGCTCGATTATTTCTAAATTAAGCATAAAGTGACAGCTATCAAATGCCAAAAGAAAAAAAAATCTTAACATTGACAAAAGCGAGTATTAACAAACATAACGCCATCTACTTGTAAAAACCGAAATTACTTTCTTGCCAACCCAATATGTATGTAAATATTTCCAAGATGAAGAGAAGTGCATCTCCTGTCAGCATCTCCATCAACTGTCAAACTTTTTCTCACACGAAGCGGTTATGTTCGTCAAGTGTAGTTGCCGTAGCCAGCATTTAATGAAATTATGTACTATGGAGCACAATTAATAATTATAAACATTTTGTTCAAGGCATTTCTCAATCGAAATGAACATATTCGTTACTAATGTTGTGTGGAAATATTTGTTTTGCATGAACATTGTACTAGGATCGTATATAAAGAAGTCATTAAGCGAAAGGAAACAAAAATTGAAGGGAGAAGTAGCAATGGGTTTGTCGCACAGTCACACTATATCTATATCACTAATATTTGAAACCTTAATTTTTTTTATTACTTATTACAGTGCAGTTTTAAGTCAATTAACAACATTTTATTTTTCGGGAAATCAGAGCTATTACATGAGATGCTCTGAAAATAGTCTCACTTTACGAACAAGTCCCTATGCAAACGAAAAATTCCTCAGGTTGTACCAATGTCTATTAATACAATGTTTATGTACATACAAATTCCTAGTCAATTGGCTTTGGTTGATGAGAAGAGCAACAGTTGCCAGACGGTTGTTGTATTTATTTGGCTCGTAAAATTTGACGTTTTTAACAGGCACTGGCTAGCTAAGTTGTAGTTTTGCTTCGATCTTACTATAGCTACAGGCTAATCCATTTAGAAATAAGGGTACACCATTCTGCTGTACAGAAAGCTGTATGAAGATGTTGCGAAATGTGTACGTCGGTAAGAAAATGCTTGAGGGAAGCGGGTTGGAAAACATCACTTCAAGTAAGGGCTCAGACTTTATTATTTCTATTAGCTCTTATTTATTTCTATTAAAATTAGGAGAAGAGCTTTATTCTCATTTATTTCTCATTAATCACTCATTTAGCCCCCTATTTTCAATAATTTTAGCCCGCATTTAGAGAAATGATGTCCGGGGACTGTTCTGAGAATAAAGAAGAGGGTTCTTTCGACATGATCTGGACGGGACACATGAGCAGTGATTAAAATTGTGTAGATCCTGTCAAAATGTCGACTTTGTCGTATGCAGTAAAATATTTTTTTAAAAACATAACCTGGTAACTACAGCTGCGTATTCATCGAAAATCAACCTTTTCCACAAGAGTCATTTAATTTATGATGTCTCCGATGCTGTCATAAATAAGGAGCTCAGAAATTTTGTGGCATATGCATAAGAGATTCATTGAGGGCAGCCTTCAGCTCCGTCATCTTGTTTCCTTGATTTCAATGTTGCAACGATTATAAATTTGTTGCATTCCTTGAGTAAAATTCCCGTAAATAAACAATTGGTGAAGAATTTAAGCAACCATACAAGATTTCATTAAATTCTGTAGTATTCGCTGGTTTGTAACTGAGTATGATAGCTTCTAGGTCAGGTATGGCAAAATTTCGAGAATATTCGAAAACATCTGGGTTCTGATTGAGCTTTAAAAAATTTCTACAACACGGTTCGTGTCCACCTGTGTATATTTGTGTACTGTTGAGTGATCTCGGGAAATCGCAACAGTCCCGAGTTAACCATCAGACTTAAGTTCTGATGCGAATGCTCTCAATGACTCTTTGGTAAATTCCATTTTAATCGAAGGAAAGAGTCTAAAAGCGGGATTTTTATGACAGCATCTAAGAACTCTACGAGGTTTTGGCTGTGGGGGTAGTTACGTTAAACTGAGAGTGAAAGTAGCATGCACAGATTGGGGGGAGAGTTCAGCCGCATTTCTTTCAGCCTAATCCGCATTTAACTCCCTTATCATTGTTCACTTGATATCTCCGCAGTGTTGAAATATCCCTGAGCTTTTTTGTATGCTCGTGATAATGGAAGCAGTACCACTTGCCTCTAAAAGCTAAATGCATACCCAATGATTGAAACCTCAGCACCATTTATCTGATCTCTAAGAAAGGAATATATATCACCTGCATCAGTTACATATGCATGAGTATCCAGATCATTAACCTCTGTCAGTTATAGTTTTTTTAGATCTGAAACATCTAAAATTGACGGAATTTTGCGTTACCCCTGAAGTAGGACGAAGAATATTAATATCCACACCAACATTTCACCAACAAATACTGCCAACAGACTGGGTGACTTTCTCTAATGTAGCCACCTAACATTGTAATGGAAAAGAATTGTAATGGTCGGCTCATTGGCACCCAATTAGGCCTAGTACTGAGCGCCTCAAATGCAAACCTAAACCGTTAAGAAATTTTATGCTGCTCCGTTCCAAGTTGTTTTGGGTTTTCTTCTCTTATTTTTTCGCTCTGGTCTTGCTACGACCTCAACCATTTTGAAATATCCAGCTTTCGCCCTAGCTGAAGAATATTTTTGGTTGAGGCTAGGGTGAACCCTACGCGTTCGGCAAAGATTCTGATGATCTCTTGCGATTACACCCTTTCGACGTTGTATCTTCTAACAGTACTTTTTCTTTGTTGTGGCACTTGGAATATCCATAGCTTGACAAGTTAGTGATAGTTTGGACATTTGGACATGCTGGAGTCAAGCCTTGCGTCGATCGCAATGTGATCAATTTGATTTACCGCCATAAAATTAATATGAGAAATAAAAGTACTTACAGTAATGTCACTATGTTAATTAACAATATTTTATTTTTGTCCAATCAGAGTCATGCTTTGAAAATGTTCTCACTTTACGAACAAGTCCCTATGCAAACGAAAAATTCCGCAGGCATACCAATGTCTATGAATAAAATCAGGCCATCTATTGTGAGGATTTTCGCTACAGTGGTTTGAATCTCAGCTCGTGTTAGTTTATCTTCACCACATGAGTTACGTCCTAGCTAACTCGATCCAGAATTGCTACTTTCTTTTCTGGTAGCTACATTTATTAGAGTATCTTTAGATAGGCCACCAAAACTCTATCTCAAAAGTATTATTTTAACTAACGTTACCCAGGGAAGGCTCAAAGCAGAATCCTGAATATGAACTACCTCGAGTTTAATATTAAAATGCAGTTCATCAGTCCTACTTAAAACTGCATGCATGTTACAAATTCAAGCTCATCCACGCGAAAAAGGAAAACAATTTCCCAGTAATATCATTTCGAGATACTACTCCAAATTAGCATACCACTCCTGTTCGAAGGAAATTCACTTGGAAAACTGCTTTTCATTTGAACTTTAGGGCCTCTTTCATTTCCACCTTTACTTCCATTTTGCAAAAAAAAGAAGAAAAATTAATTAGCCGAGGCATACCTGAAACAGAGCTTCCGTTTTGCACCCCAGACGAGGGCGCAAACTTTTTCCATAAATTTAATTATGAAAACTTTGTCCACGGAGCCAAGGAGGAACCATTCTCCATCTCCATAGAGTCATGCAATCCGCGCGCTGCTGAAACAAAACGAATCATACAAGAAACCGGTAGCCTTAAGGTGCTTTCAAGTGAATGTTCATCCTGTATGCTGACCGTAGTAATGCACCTATATACCCCACCAACTGACCTGATTATGGGATTTCGAATGAATGGGCATGCCATGCACTGATTTCATGACCCACATCTCCATGGTTCGGAATTGGACGTGGACCAACGTCACAAGAACACTGTGTAGTGCAGGAGATATTCAAATGAGAAAAAACACCAGCCACGCCGCAGGCCTGAAGCTTTGTCATGCCGAGTTCTTTATTTGAAGTTAACCCTTTTCTTATCCTTGTTCTGGGATGCTACGAGTATCTTCCCAGTGTTTGTTTAACGAATTCTCTAAGGCTGTGTGTGTGATGCTTGATGGTTTTTTGCCAGCCGCTTTATTTGCTTAATATATACGGATACATATTTTATAATATTTTTTTTTTTTTTATTTAATCCTTTGGTAAATGGCGGAAAACTGTTGCCAGCCTTTTGAACCTGATCACAATCCTGAGGAGGAATAAATTTTCCGATTCTTTTGTTATGGTCCTTTCGTGTTTGAATAGGAAACCGTCCTGCTCGAGCTATGACAGGCAGTTTTTCCTGCTGGATGATGGTGCAGAGGAAGGACTTTCAGGCTGCAGCAGCAGGAGAGTAGCAGCCTTGATAGTGGCGTTCGTATAATGTGCCTGCATGTGCATCACGGTGAATAAATTTGCCAGGCGGATTCTTTTTTTGTTTGCACTCGGTAAACGGTGAGACAAATAGTTCGAATGGAATGTCCCATAGTGAAAAAGAACACACACACATAATGGGTGGCGGAGGGGGGAGGTTAAATGTCCAGAGTGCAATTTATCGTCAACCATCCGAACGAGTGATTCACTTGATGATGATTTCTACGCTTGTGTTGTTACATGCTGCCTGAAGTGATTTGAGACGACAGGAACATCTGTTGGGAGACACTGTGGAAGACGATATGAGGGACAATAAAGAATCGGGTGAAGGAGATAAGGAGATGTACTATTTGCTGCGGTAGTTGTAAGTAATAAGAGCTGAAGGAGGATTAGAGAATTGTATTTATTGGGCAGCATATGGGCGCGTTGAGTAGCGACTTTATGTCCGTTGTGGAGTTTTTTTTAGTTTTTCTTTATTTTTACCACAAGAATCTTGGGATTCCCCAGACCCTCAAGCAAAACCAGCTACAACTCTGTGAAGTGTTGAGAGTATCTGCAATCTGTCTGTCCATGTATCTGTATGGTCGACAAAATTGTTATTTGCAGCTCCAGCAGAATTTATTTGAGAAGAGGCCAAGCGTACTCAGTTAATATTATACTGGCGTGCTGTGTCTACAGTGAGTCCTAAATGCTAGAGCATTTTTCACCTAGCTCAGGCCAATTATGTCAAGAGACAACATGAGTAACAAGATACAGTGCCAAGATTTGTTATATTTATTGCTGTGTGAAGCTCGCTGTCAAAGTGATTCAAGAGCTGTTAACCAATTTGGCTCGAACGTGTTTAGGAAAGGGGATAACTCCAGATCCGCTGTACATGTCTGCAACTATAATATTATAGTAAAGCTTTTTCCAGGACAGTCTACCAAATGGCTACGTAGTACAATGGATACTCGTATATAAAGCCAAGGTGTTATTCTGAGCTTTAGCTTTCTTGACAAGTGTTATTGGGTGTTGGACTCCCAAATAAGTTTCCTATCTAAATTAAGATAAAATTTATCTGAGTAATTTTATATTTCCTGCTAAAGAGGACCAATTCCCATGTGCAGCTATAATATAAGGTATTCCACAGGAGTTCTCTGGATGTAGTAAGGTTTCGGCATCTGCGTAGGCAAACATCCTGTAACTTACCCTCTCCAGGCTCATTAATAGCTCATTTACGACCAAATTTCAAATAAGAAAAGACAAGATACCACTTTGCGGTGGCAAAGCTACATGCAGAGGAGTCACAGTCTTGTGTTGATAATCCTGCTCTTATGTAACTAACTTAACAATACGCTGAGGAAGGGCTTGGCATTTTTACAAACCACCATGTGGTCCTAAAGATTTGCCAATGGTTCTTACCAGTAAGTGAAAAGCTGCTTCTATCGATTTTCCTTTTCTAGTTATGCAGGCTGGGAGACTAACAGAAAGTTCTGATCCGAATGTGGATATCTATCAATCTATCAAAAAAAAAAGAAGAAAGAAGCATATTTAGCTTTACTTGCCTTATCCAACTATATCCAGGCAGCCTTTGAAAATAACATCCAATCACGGAAGGATAATATGCTAAATTGAAGCTGAATATTGCCGAAACAAGGTTAGATTTTGTGAAGCGAAAGTGAGTAGGCATCCATTAATTGATCATAGAATTCTTTACTAGAGGAGATTCAAGTAGATATTCATATAGGGTGGGAAGATGGATTTTCTTTTTTCTTGGTCTCGTTGCCCAGAGGAGTCTCCTATTCTGCTACAAAAGAATGCGCCAAGACTTGCGTTGTGTGTTTAGAGGATCTCTTTATACGAGTTGCAATATAGGACACCACTTAAAGGTTTGGCTTGATTGCAAAGCCATTTCATTATTAAAGGGGCCCATAAGCTTGTCGTCCAAGGTTAGGTGATAATCAAAATGACCCAAAAAAGTCTTCAAAAGAAGAGAACTTTGATTTTTGTGGTTCAAAAATAAATTTAATTCTGTTGGTATCGTGCTAATTAGGTGAGCTTATTGAGCAAGGTCTAAGACTGTCCCAAACAATATCACCATCTACATACATACTGCAATACTCTTTCGAATGGCTCTTGATGTTTGACGTATATTGTGCTATAATTTAGTTTTTAAGACAAATAAGATCAGCTGTCAAGCCCTTGGCAGGGCCTCCCTCGGCAGAAAGGTTATAATTGAAAAGCGAAACTGTAGGTAAAGTCTATGTAGGTGTATCTGTCACACAATGTGCGGTCCACTGGTTAGCGTAACATTCTGTGAGCACTTACCGCCAAGAGAGTATCGGACTACCTGAAGACGATAATAATGGAGGACTAATTTTAGAAATAGAATACTGTACTATTGCACCGACGAGGTATCCCCAAGGTTCCGTACTAGGTCCACTAATATGGAATCTTATGTACGATGACGTCCTCAGACTTCGAATCCCGAGGTCCTCCAAAATAATTGGCTTCACCGACGACATAGCGATTGTTTTAGTGACCAAATTTATTGAGGAGTTGGAGCACGATAGTAATGAAGCTATCGGGATGGTATAAGACTGGCTAGTAAGCATGGACTTAAAACTAACAGAGGAAACAACCGAAGTAGTGCTCATCAGCAGCAGACGAGTTGTGGAGACTATAAGAGACTATATGAGCCTTTCGAACAACCTCCTATGACGCGGCATGCGTAATGGCTGGAATGGTGCCAATAGACCTCCTCGTTATAGAAGCAGAACGGAAATATCGTGCGTGAAATGGTATCAACAGCGACGAGTCGAAGTGACGCCGAAGTATCGCCAAGAACAAGCCTCGAAGAATGGCAAGAGAGATGGATCTGCAGATGGACGCAGAGATTGATTCCCAATATAAATATGCTTTCAATAGAAAGCATGGAAAGCTGAACTTCTATCTGTCGCAAATGCTTACTGGTCATGGATGTTTCAAAGCCTACCTTCACAGATTTGGACACGAAGATAAAACACGAAAGCAGTCTAGGATGCAGAATATATCATGTTCACGATATCACGAAGAACGTAACTTGCTGGCGAACAGACTGGATGTGGACTTAACACCAGATATCAGCACCAGATAGATAACGAGCATGCAAGATGCTTGGGAAAGAGTACTCGTAAGCAAAACTGTCGCTACCATCATGAAAGAACAACAAAGACAGGAGTGACAGCGAAACGTCGCGCAGACGACTGCAAAAACGATTAAGCTGAGTATGTAAGGGTTTAGTGTGTGGAAATCCTACTGAGTACGGGCTCAGTTTGGTCTTTGAAAGATTCCCACCTTCCAACGCAAAAAAAAGAAACGCTGGTTAGCGTCTGACCTCAGGGGGCGTCTACTATACACACATGTGATCGACATTGACCCACACCCTTGTCACCCTGTGAGATTCTGAAGTAGTCGGAGCTTGGTAGATGCTACTACATGCATTTCGGGGGCTGCTTCAGGCTACGCCTTAGGCCTTGCTCAGCATTTTAACGTCTTACAAACCAGTTCGAGAATGCAAGACCTATTTGAATTCGATCACAAGTTTAATCTCACTGAGTCTTGTTTGTGTCCCAGGTCAAATGCTGATTACGTCAAATAACATTTCCCAAGAACTTGCCAGTTAAGATTCAGGTAAGTACTTCTCAAACGGGTACCTGCATTGGGTCTTTCTACGTCGTCAGTCAGGGCTTCCATTGACAGTTGGGTGTTCAACACCATAGATGGCATAGCTCTGTATATTGACAGACTATAGGAATGCTTCCAAAAAAATCTGGTCAGCAAAAAAAAATTGCAAACAACTATTGTATGTAATTAGCTTTCTTTTGGCCCATTGCACTGTCCCTAAGAACCCCAATGTAAAGAGAGACCAGATAGCAGTGATAGTTTTTCCAATTGTTATGTTTCAGCAGCTGTCAAAATTACCAATGATATTCAGCCGTCAAAATATTCAATAAGGTTTGCATCGTTTGACGCTTCCCGAACGTGTGGAAATTATTAAAAAAATATTATCGAAATTCCGGCTCTGTTGTAAATACTTAGCGTGAATTTCGTCGTGAGGTCGGTCGTCATCATCGCCTTAGCGGCCAGTATCGAAGAAGACGCAGAATTGTTGATTCGGCGCCGATCAGCTGAATTGGGCATCGCCAGAGAGTCAACCAGGCTCATTCTGTGGTTGGATTTTGGGCCTACATCCATATAAGATTGTGCTGACGCAAGAATTGAAGCCGGACGACCATAGACAACGCCGTGAGTTCAAAAGTTCCAAAAAATCATCTTCAGCCCATTTTTGGATCAGCGGCTATGTCAACAAGCAAAATTGCCGTTATTGGAGCTACCACAATCCACAAGTGTTCGATCAAGCATCAATGCACCCACAAAAATTGACTGTTTGGTGCGGTTTAGGGCACGGCGGGATCATTGGACCTTATTTCTTTCGAAATGAGGAAGGAGACACAGTTACCGTGAATGGTCCTCGGTATAGAGCGATGTTAACCGACTTTCTGTGGCCAGAGCTCGACAACATCGATATATTCCAACAAGACGGCGCTACATACCATACAAGCGACGCAACGCTCGAAGTGATGAAGGAGTGAGTCATCTCACGGCGAGCGTTCATCAATTGGCCTCCGCGATCATGCGACTTGACACCCATCGATTATTTTCTCTAGGGCTACGTCAAGTCCTTAGTCTACGCTAACAATGCCGGAATAACGCCGCACATATTGGACCGAGTCATCAAAAATTGGATCGACCGCTTGAAGCACTGCCAGCGAAGCCGAGGTGGCCATTTATATGATGTGCTATTCCTTACATAGCTTCAAAATAAAGCCAGAATCAATTTGATATCTCACACCGTTGTTGCTTTATTTAAATTTCTCTTCCTGTCGTTCTTATCTGGTCACCCTATACAAGGCCTAAGCCACGCCACCACCTGCAAAGCCCGTGACGACACTGTTATACGAGTACACTTTCTCTGTGAATGTCCTTTTCTCGCATCAGGTGGTAGATGTGGTGGCTGTTGTGGTGAGTGCTAATCATATAAGCCCTTCATCACTGAAGCGCCCACACCTTTTTCATTATCAGGGTGTTCTTCCTGGTAATAGAAGTTTCTTAATCCAATAAAATATAAAAAAAAAAACTGGAAAAGAGGTATTATAAGCTCAAAATTTCCCAAAAGGATCTCGATAAGGTGACCTGACCAAAATAACATCTTGCTTCTTCTTCTCCATAATATAAACTCATTCCGAGTAAAACCCTTCTTAAAAGAGCTGTTAACAATTTAAACCAAAAAAAAAAAAAGGAACAGAAAATCTTCCTCAATCCTCAATAACGGAACCCGTTCTATTTTATTTTCTCAACATCAATCATAGTAGCAATTTGCTACGAATCAGTGATTCAAAAAAATGTGCGCCACCCTACCCAATGGGGGTCTCAATCTCATCCCAATTGGAATTCGGATATTTCATCTTCAAAAGAGCATGATCCTTTGTTATTTCTCTTCCAATTCAATAATTCACACCCCGCATAGCCCCAATGAAAAAAAAAAAAAAAAAAGGAGGATTCCAAAGAATTTTCCATTGAAATCCTTAACAACTCAAGCAAATATTGAATTTCATAATATTCTTTGGAGCGTCGTCGTCAGTCCCGAAAAAATATCGGTAAATAAATGTGGTACCAGTTAGGCAATACTTTTCCTCTTGGGAAGGTCCTTTTTTTTGCTCTCTCGGGTTTAAAGTGCTCCAATTTATTATCAAATCCCTATGCACACACACACACAGAGGATGCAAAAAATAAAAAAATCCAACCGTTAGGTATAGCGACATCCCGTCTGGTTGATTTTATAGTCGTCCTTGCAAAAAAAGGGTTTCGTGATGACGATACTGATGCTGATGATGACGATGACGACGACGCAATGGTGTTGATGGGATTGTGATTTATGACCAACGTGTAATGGAATTTATTACCAAACGCGACAGTGTTTGTAAACACTTTCCATACGCTCGTTATATTGCCAATTCCTTTAAAAAGGATATCATACGAATACTCGTACATACCCAGGCTTAGGTGTTTCAATAACAAAATATATTTAAAACATCAGAATTTCATTCACGCTCGCCCTTAAAACCTGAGCAAACTAACCCCACTTTGATTAAATTTCAGTTAAGACCCAGAGAAATCCTTTTTTTTTCGTCCTTTTTGCTCATTTATTCCAGTCATACTTGTACACATAAGTGAAATCGTAAAAAAAAAAACACAGTGCTAACAGTGGCGTTGTGTACGGGACATAAATTATGGACCATTATCTGAAATATAGTGGATTTAATAGGGATTGCTGTCACCAGGCCACCCCACAACCAATGCTGTGTCAAATATTTCCTTCTCTTAACTTCGTTGAATGGAAATTTATGGATGACTACGTGTACTGTAGGACTAGGTCTTTCGATGGTAATGGTGGCGTTTGTTTGTGTATCGAAATTGACAAATGAAGGGTTAACTCATCAATCTTCCTTGGCTCAGAGTTGCTGGTGTAGCGCCGCGCCGGGGGCGGTCACAGACCCTACGAACGTAAGTCTTATAATATATTCTCACATAAATTCTAATATCCATGCCATTATACTCGTGTAAACATGTACATGTAGATAAATTCAATTAGAATTGATGAATGAGCGGTCGAGATACGTTCACTTCGGATCGGTGTGGAGAGAGATTGGAATTTTTGTATGGAAAGGATATCATGTGTAATCAGCTACGGCAGTAAATTAGGGGATGAGCAATATCTTTATATCGAATCGACGAACTTGGAAGTTTGAACTTGCTGTGATGACATTTAAATGAAGTATCTAGATAGTGGTGGTTGTTGACTTTAACCTAAGTGCTATTGGAAGTAGAGTCAGGGGTGAGTAGAGTAGCCGGTTCCGAAATGAACACATGATTTCAGATGATTGTTCTCCTTATTTGGGCTGAAGGAGACGGAAGAAAGGCATTCTTAAAAGCTAAAGCAAGAGTATTCAACTGAAAAGGGTAAAGTCGAACTTTAGGAGTTGTGCATAGTTGAAATTCTTGGATAATGTGTATCGTTGTCAGAATGGCTGATTGGTATTTGGCAGCGCGTCAAACTTGGGGGTTTTTGGACTAACAGCCGCATTGTCTACCAAATCAATCCTGAGGATGACTTCCTTCATCGCTTAACTCCTTCATGAAAATGATCTACTCTGGTATTCGTTTTTCAAGGCATAATAGTCTCTTGTGGAAACAGAATTAACATTATGGCGAAGCTAGCGTACTAGTATCTATTGAAATTTCAGTCGCATGGCCGAATTAATGAAATACTTTTTGCTTTAATGTAGCTTGGATCTGTCCATACGAGGGCGGTAAGAATCAGCACTTGGCTTTGATGGAATAGGAAGTCCTTTTTCATTCCTTTATCTTGTCAACAAAAAGCTCTATGGACGGTGGTGTTGTTTTTGCAATTGTGGAGTTCGAGTTCCGATATAAGGGATCTGTGTTGGTGGTATTCTACGAGATGGTCATGCGGAGTGTTGCCTTTCTTCTTTGTAAAAATTATCCTCAGTTCAGAAAAACCTAGCATGGTAAACAAGGGTATACAATAGCAGCAACTTTCTATATTATCCGCATTTATTGCTAAGTGAGTATAGCCCATTTCGATGGCTCAATAAGGTGTTTTGCTCAGAACACTTATTGGTAAATAAGAAGAAAACGTGTTTCATATCTATAATTCAAAATTCTATTCAATGTAAAATTATTAAGTGATTAATTTAATAAAAAGAGCTATTGTGATGGTGGAAACTCCAATAGAATCCGTCGAAGCCGTTCCGTTGAACGTTGACGTTGACGCTCACGTATTGCCTAAAAGAACAATCCCATAAAATCCGTTGCATACCTTCGTTGACAGACGGCAGCCGATGACATTTTGCTGAAAGTGTTTTCTCTTCAAGTTGTTCGATTGTCAACGGCGATGATAGTTTCTCTTCTCTCTCAATGCTTCCACCAATGAAACAGCTTACTCTCAATTTGCCGACTGCCAACGGATCGACGGACTAAAATAGTAGAAAGTAAACCTACTTTATTCGTCGAAGTTCATATATCCGTTGGTTATGAGCCACCTTCCATAAGAATGCATGTATTCTATCTAGCTGTCAGTTAAAATCGTCGGATTCTATGTAAGTTGTGCCAAATTACATAAAACAAACTGGGATATCGTTCCTTTGTGAAATTTGCCTGAACTGTATATAAAGTTCCAAAAAAAAAAAACACGGCTATTAAAGCGGCTGAATAAATTTCCAGCTCCACGGGATATTTTTCCGAATTGAAGCTTTTTTTAGTCTCTGACGTCTGGCCAACAATTTATAAAGGTTCAACTTAGATAATTGTCAAATTTCCTGACTAAAACATCTTATTACGCCATCTGTTGCTCGATAGTAGAAATATACTAAGCGATAACTACTGTTAGTATCAAAAGTTACTGAAAATTTATACCAAGTTAATTGCTGTTCTTGTTTTCCATGCAAACTTTTACTGAACTGGGCATCATTTTAGTTAAGAAACACGGCTTTTATAAATCCTTCTGAGGAGTGTTTGTCGTCGCCATCTTAGAAAAAAGTCACCGATATTCAATTTTCAATTTATTGGTGAAAATATCTGTGTTTGTATTATTTACGCTATTTTGTAAAATTTCTTTGAAAACAGTTTTTGAAGCACTACGAGTATTTCTTTTTGCTGATCAAATAATTAAATTTTGATGAGAAAACATTTTTTCATTTGCAATATTGGTTTCCTGAAATTTTTCGATGCCGAGATTTGAATCACTTAATATTACTGTGATAGAGAAATTCAATAAAGTGTGTCTCAATTCTGCCCGTCTGTCTGTTTGTATGTATGTTTGACTGCAGCCGACATTGAATGTATTTTTTCAAACTCAAACTGGGTTCGAATCAAAATCGGAATTTTCATTCTTTTTTTTTAGAAGAAGGGGAGATATTCAAAAGATTCTGATGATCCGAGTAATTAGCATTCCAGATTTTTACCAACTAAAACCAGCTTGCACATAATTGCGGTCTAGCCCCTTGGACTAATAAGCAATTTTTTCCTGACATCTTAGTCTTTGAATGAGTTTCACCCCCTGGTGACTCCCTGTTTCGAATGTGCTATATGTATATATAAGTAAGTATATAAGTTGTTCTTTTTCTTGTATCAAGTTAAATCGAGAAGTTATATTCTTTTAAGCCTTCGTAATTGGTTTCCATTATTCAGTATTTTTTTGCATCTAAGTTTATATGCCATTCTAGTTTTTCGTTGTCCTTTTCTGCATGTTTTAGAATTTCCGAATTTACACTTCCTACCTTCAGATCTTGATGAAGCTCAGTGTATTTCTTATGCACCAAGGTGCATTTACTATATTTCTAAGCACCCTATTTTGGAAACAAGTCAACATGGACTGACTTGGACTCGTTTAATTTGATTCTCCACTTTTTAGTCCATTCTTAGAATTTGTTTATGCCAATTTGGAGTTTTTCTGTGGATTCATCACTGGTTCTTCCTTCGGCTAAAATTGCAGTATCATCTACAAATGTTGCCATAGTATGGTTTCCTAGTTTCGGAATATTACTAGTACTAGTGCGGTACGCCGGACTTTATTTCTCTTAGTTTTGAATAAGCATTCTGTCACTTTATTCTAAAATGTCTTCCATCTAGACAGGATTTAAGAATGGAAGCATACCAAATCTGTATGCAACATTGTACATCTCAGTTTATAGATAAATCCTTCATGCCACACTTTATCAAAGGCCTGCCCCACATCCAAGAATACAGCCGAGCAGACCCTCCTTTTTTCTAATAATTCTAATTTGAAATCAATTTTTAAAAAAATCGTTTTGCTCGAAAACGGCTCTAATGATTTTGGTCAAATTTAATATTTTAGTTACAGCGAATATATGCCAATAGATGGCGTACAAAGTTCTTAAAAATATTGGCCATGGCTCATTCGATTTGGTTTAAAATTAATATCTAAGCAATATTTATTTATTTTTCTTGCTAATCGTTTACCTTTTCTGCTGATTCTTTTTTCATTTTTGCATTTATTGTATTATTCATTTTTTTTTGTAGCATATTTTGCTGATCATTTAATTTATTTAGCTGATCACTAACTATATTAACTTTTTTCCAAACCAACATGTGAACCTCTAGCATTCGAGTCAAAACTGAACCAAAAAGGGCTTATACTAACCGTACAATGTTATAATTGTCAATGGAATACAAATTAATAAGAACAAATTGACAAACAAATCGTATACCGACCGCCGGGTTTCGAACACAAATAATGCATTTGTATCTTTGGCGCAGCATACTTTCCATCATTGCCACAGCGGCTCTATCGAAGGAGGTGCAAAATCAGTTCTTGTTCCTGGAAAACGTAGCTTTCTGTGAATTACTGCTTCTAATCAGCTTCAACCAATATCAAGGAACAAACACATGATAGCAATGGTAGTGATGTTGAACAACTAACTATGGAAGAGAGCTCAATGGCTGAAACGAAATCTATCGCAGGTTCATTCCCTGCCCGTGTACCATGTTTTCATCTTCTTCAACAAATATTTCATTCTAATATTCGAGCTAAAATTTATACAAATTCCAATTTATTTTAAATGGTTTGAGACGAATAGTACAGACTTGTCTAAATGACAAGTGGTGACTGGTGAATATTGGATGCGTCTGCTGAGGTATTTCGATCAAATAAGGACTACACTGTTGTCTTCTTAAAGCCTTCAGATAGACTTGTATGCAAATAGTCAGCACTGTAGAACCATTAGATTCCTCAATCTCTTAGATTGCTTTCACTTAATCGTTACCATTAAAATAAAAAGTTCATTCAACCAAATTCGAGTTGGTGACGGTACCCTAAAAATTTTATTCTATTCACAAAATTCATCCCCTGCAAACCTCTGCAGCAATATTTTACTAGTACGTGATAAGTTTAACGAAATCCTAAACAGGCCCCCAAAGTCTGAAGCATTGTACAGACATTATTGGACCCAACTTTGGAATCTCGAATGCCAAACAGATAAATTGCAAATTAAGTTTAAACTTTATTCCGTCCGACATAATCTGATTAAAATTCTACAGCAATGGGTCTGCATAAAGTTTCCCGAACGTGCGGCACTAAAAACTCTTCGCCGTCCTCCAAATGGGAGGCAAATCTAATCAGTCGAATTGAATACAACACAATTTACCCGCAAATAATATAAAACACTATCCCAACACCCCTCCTAGTGGTGCACAGGGAGCACAGATCTCTTCCGACAATTCTCATTGACCCAGAAAACGTACGACAACAATTTCATACGACGCCGTCGGCTATCCTATATCATCACCGCACATATCCTTTCACTTTGATTTTTTTTTTTTGTGGCATCTTGCTTCATTTTTGCTCTTCCATCTGCTGCAAGTGTTATGTTTAGTTAGGTCAGCTCTCCTTTGGAAAAGTGAACGTGCAGCTTCCGAGATGAACCCACAACGATTTTGGCCGGCTTTCACCGCCTACCTGAAGGCCTTTTTGGCACAAAAAAATTCGGCCAAAACCCAAATCTCGTCCGTCCATCTGCATCCGAAAAGAAAAACATGCTGAACACGAAATATAAATAAAATTCAACGTAACCCAATCTATTCACGTCAAGGATTCAAGGACTCGACGTTGTTGTAGCCTACGAGTACCCAGTGCTCTTGTGATTTTCCTTGCAGCACGTGTCTGTTCCACATTTGGGATTGTGTACTTTCTTAGATTTCGATGGCAGCTGCAAATGTTTTGCTGCACAATGCACGTTCTTGTGTTCTTCCGAAACTAGGTCTCTAGGTAAATGGGGCTGACAATCTCTTGTTATTGCATTTCGCTGGCTAAGATGTCATTTTTCGGGAAACAAATTCGTGTGTGCGTTGTACGAGTATTGTATTTTTTTTTACATTTTATGTGCGCATATTTCTCCTCTATTGACCGTAATGTTTCCAAATGTTCCCGCATGTTACAGGCAGTAGAAATTTCTAGCTCGGGAGTGGAAAAAAAGCACTCCATCTCGTTGACAAGTGATGACCTTCATGTTAAAAATTGGGAAGCTGGCCAGTTGGCATTTCGAATCGTGGGAAAGTTTCCTTTTTCTACATCTGAATCTGACCCAGTTTAAAGTTCGCTGCCGTGCAGAGAAGATAATTTTGAGTGTTAAACAGAATTATCGACTTGAACAGAGTTGGTCAGTCGGCCATAAAGTTCACTTGAAATGCTGCCCAGAAAACTGGAAAAATTGTTCTAATTGCTTTTTCTTGCTGTTTTATGTTTGTGCAGAGATTGGAGGTTTGTGGGGAGTTCCAGTGCGCCACAAATCATTACATTCGATTTTCCGTCACCGGTAGGATTCATGGAGTTGGCCAACGTTTCCATTTCATAGAGAGATGGTAGGCAGTTCTATAGCTTTCATAGAAAGTCAGGCAATTTAAGAATCATAGCTATTACTGGCAATCCCAAGGTTTCAAATACTAACAGACATACTTGAAGTCTTTCCAGTTTAGTCAGTCCTATATGCTATATCCACCACCACAAAATATTTTGAAATGGAAAGGACGACGGCTGTGATCCAGAAACGGTAGGTAAGTAAAAAAGTGTTTTTTTTTTTAGTGGTTTATTTTTCGAATTGGCAATACTTTTTACAGTGACAGCCAATTTGACAGCTGACATGTGATTTGTGCTCAGTTTGGTTTGAAATTTCATCATGAATAGACTTACCCACAACAATGCTTCCAAATTGTGCAAATTTATTTCGAAAATCGTTGTTCAGTTCGTGATGAGGCTCATTTTTGGTTGAATGGCTACGTCAACAAGCAAAATTGCCACCTATGGAGTGAGGAAAATGAACAAGACATTATTGAGACGCCGTTACATCCACAAAAAGTCACTGTTTGGTGTGCTTTTGCATTTCTTCAAAAGTGATTCAATTGAGAGCGCTATAGATCCATGATTACTTACTTTTTCGTTTCCCAATTGAATGGCATTAATGTGAAAGAACTGTGGTTTCAACAAGATGGCGCGCCACAATCAATTTATTGAAGGAAATATTCCTTGGCCTCCAAAATTATGTGATTTAACACCTTTGGATTATTTGCTGTGGGGATCGCTAGTCTACGCCTATAAACCATTGACGATGGACAACTTGGAAGCCAACATTCGCCTCGTTGTTGTCGATATACCGCCCCAGCTGTTCGATGTCTCTAAAAAAAACACCCTATATATCTATAAAACTTCAAAGTGGCAAACAATATATAGCTTGGCATTACGATAACATTTTGGAAAGTTACGACGCATTTATTGGGCATTTACTACTTATTCGGCTGAAAATCTCTAACTTTGTTTTTTTTTGACTTAAGTACTTTGCAGATAAGTAGTTGATTGTACGTATGTAGGATGTAGAGGTGCATGTGCACCTTCACTTTTGTGCGACCTTTCAAAATTTTAGTGTTATAGTCGTCGAAACACTCGAGCTAGAGCCCCTCTTCTAGTCTAGAAAGCAGCCTTTCATGAAACGGAGTATCTGGTATCTGGAATGGATGTAACGTAGTAAGTCTTGTTCTGAGAGTTGTTAGGCCTTAGGTAATCCCTTCTTTTGTGGATCAGTGCGCACATTACCTAATAAGGTTCTCAAAATCCTTGTGAAATCTGCAGTCACCGATTTTCTCTATACCCAGTTTTCTGAGATGTTCTTTAAGACTACAGTGACTTGTTAGGAATGCGAAGTTTATGTTTAAGCCGGCCATATTTTTCCGGTTATAGTTCCCGAGAAGTTTATTGGCCTATCTCAGCTTGACGAGTTTATTTGGAGGCTTCATTCTTTTGCACTCCTTTTCTTTCCTTAGAAATTCCTTAACTCTGAGGTCCCAGGCCACCGAATTGGTCGTGTTCACAGAAGGTAGTTTCTACTTCACTTAGGCCTAACTACACTTCCACACCAGTTTGGAACCGATTTCATGACAGCTCAATGCCTTGATACAAGCCCAACTATACTGTACTGGAGTTTCGAATTCATACTTAATATTAGTCCCATACAAACACGTCATAGTCCCTGTGAAAGTTTTGAACCTGTCTGTGTTTTGTTTGAGCTATTCATACACGTATATGGAAAGACTGATTTGGAAAGTGTTTCTCGATCTCTACGTCTGATGCATTTTGCTTTTCCGACTCCCTCTTCGAGTATGGAGTCTTTAGCGATTCTTTCTAGTACTGCGTGTAGGGGTCGACCACTTAAATTGCCTCTGTGGACTTCTCATATACATGTGGAAGCAAGTCTTTGCTGATAAGCAGACAGCGTTTATTGATAAACTTGTAGGTAAGTAGTTTCTTTTAAAATTCCCTATCTCGTTAACTTTTCGGATCGTGAGCCGTCAGGAAGTCAAAAATTTCTTCTGATTGTATATCCTTAAGGCTTACTAACGAGGCAACCACGTCGCCAGAGGATATATGCAGAGTCAGTCTAGAGCCACATACTTTAAGTTACTATCACTGTCATAGGTTTAAATATGATTTGTATCAATATTCAAAATTAAACTTTGCATCCACCCTGTAATACGAATATTCATGCACACAAGCGCGACCAGTTAAGCCCTATTACTTCATATTTGCCCACATCAATTATTCCCCAAATAATCACCCTTCAGCTGTACTGACAAAATACTTCCGGTAAAGTGTCACTTGATACACCCTTTTAAGTGTCCTTTTTGACTAAATTAACAGTGTAACGCCGCCTTTAATATTTCATTAAAATCACGTTAAATATGGTCTAAAAATTCCAATAAACATTCCCATCCCATACCCATTTCAAAACAAAAGGATTCAAAGTAATGAAGCGGCGTGCCCGTCAAATAATCAGGCAAGCATATTGCGGAGGAGTTCCATCCAAATTACTTCAACCCCAGCACATTAATTAAACGAAACTGAAACACGCAGACATTCGGCGAAAGTCAAATTAGCATCGTTTAGGACTGGCACGCATTTCAATTCTCATTCGATGGCGGCCTTCATTGGAAAATTCTTTTCGATGTCACGTGTCGGTGTAGATGTGGATCCTTTCGAAAGGACAAACTTCAAATTACTTTCGTTTCCAAATAAAACAAAGAAAAAAGAAAAAAAAAAAACTTTTCTGTTTCGTCCTTTTTTTGTTGTGGTAAGGGAATAGTTGAACGCGCTTTCTCCATTACCTTCAGGCAATTGACGTTGACTTTGCATCAAGTCAAGCGAGTTAATTTAATTGGGTTTGCGAGTATGCGTGGAGCTTATGCCTAAGACGGAGACAAACAAGTGGTAAGATGTTTTGTTGGATGGGGGCCTATCTCATTCCATTGCTGCAAGTGCTCACCTTTTATTGTCCTGATTATGAATATTATTATTTTTATATATATTTTTCGTTCTGTTCCCTTAGCACTCTTATCCTTGCATTGTAATTCGACAATAGCGTTCGAGTTGTGTGGAGGTGGAAAACAACTTTGAAGTTGAAAAGTTTGTCCTTTCATTGGACCTTATCTTGATGTCTTTTGTTTGTTTGTTTTAAGATGCTTAAGTTTATTTGGAAAGTTACTTAGCTATTGCGGGAGTAAATCGGTGTAATAGAAGGAGTATGCATGTGGCAGGTGGGGGAGGGGGATTTAAAATCTCGAAATGTTTTGAGGAACGAAATGAGTCCTTTTGTGGGATTGTTTTGTATTTCATGACTTTTGATGTGGTTTCTTGAGAAGGTATTAAGGAATTGTAATTTGTTGTAAATTAAAAGGATTGCTTAGGAGAAAGGTACTTAGGTAGGATGGTCAAGAAGTTTTGAGCCAAAGATTGTGTGGTTGGCAGAAGTGATTTTCTTAATCAACCAGAGAGGATAAAACTTGAAGAACTAAGTAAATAAAGGAGACTAATTATAAATGGGCAATTGTGATTGAAGATTGTTTTTTTTTCGGAACTAGAATTGGGTGGAAAGGGTTTGAATCAAGTTATAAGAAGGGGACTCTACTGCTCTACTTTTAATCAGGGTTGAAAGTTATGCTGATCGATACTTTTCAAAAGCATAATTTACAGTCCTCTAATATAAAGGTACATTAATAATAAGGACAATACAGTAATAATCAAAACTTTATTCAATTACGTTCGTTGAGTCGCACTGGTCACTCATCAATCTCAGCACGCACTTCGTCCATTGGAAAATTGCTCACTGCACGAATAAATGCGCTCTTCAAGGACTTAATATTTTAGTGGCAAGTAGAACAAGCCATCGCCTGCTGTCTGCTGCTATGTAGTCCGGCACATTGTTTTAGAGCTACCCTTGTCTTGTTTTGTCTTATGAGCTGGCTTGTTGGAAAGTCCACTGGTTGTTTGAAAACAATTGCTGGTTAAGTCCCTTCACAATGTCTGGTAGATGTTTGCCGATGTTTTTACTCCTTTCTCGCAAAAATGAAGGTTGGTAATGCCTCCGTAGCCGATTCCCCAAAAATCCATCATAGATGCGTTCGATTCGTGGAACGAGTTTTGATGCTTCTTTAGATGACCGGGCATAGACTCTGTCATTTTGTTTACTGAACGATTCCTCAATAGTACACACTTTCTCTTCCGTGAACAAAATTTTCTCGTGACCATTTTGCGGGAACCAGCGGCGTAGAGCTTTCGATCTTTCATTCCGTTTTTGCTTTAACTGAGCTGTGAGTAAATGTTCACTATGTCTTTTATATGCGATGAGTCCCAAATCTTGTTTGGTAATGCGAAACCCTGATTTCTGCGATATTTTCATTTCTCGTAACAAGATTTTCTACTTTCGCAGCGGTTTCCTATTAATGCTGGCTTTAACAGCTTTGATCGCCTGTGTAGTTCTGACAGTGTGAGGGCATCCGGCAGTTACACCACTAGAGTCCTCAAACAATTTAACAGTTCGATACACAAAATTCCGGGTGATTCCAAGCAGTCGCAAGTTTGGAAAATATCGCCTCTTTCCATATTACACTTGTGAAAGCCATTTACCACAACACGGTTTCAATATCGCCGCATTTTTACAAACAACTTTTGTGTAAATCTTTTTGCGCGTTAACTTAGTACAGATGTCATCCATACCGAATACCTGTCAATACAGAATGGATGTGTTCAGTACTAGTTTCACGATGAGTGCGTTCAAACGTGCACCAAATGTTACTCAATTCAATTCAATATAATTATAGGAGTAACAATTGACTTAATAAAATAAAGGGGTAAGGGAAATTGATGGAAGAAAGATTGGACCACGTTGTTATAGCAAAAGCTCATGGAAAAAAAAAACACATGGCGGAAGAGCAACTTCAAAAAATGTGACAGCTATGATCCACGGCGGAAACTCTGCCGACAACGATATCTTCTGCGACTAAACACAATACTGGCTCCACGGCTCTCCAAACTTCTTCCTCGATGGCTCTCAAACACAACAATAATAGACACTAATAATACAGAGATAACAAATAAAAATAAATTTCAAAATAATAAAATAATTCGAAATAAAAATATATTTTGTAGCTGAGACGTCAAAAAGTTTAAAAACATACCAGTGGTTGGTTGGTTTAAAAGGGTGAGCTTATGCGCTTAATTTAGGCCGCCATTGGACCCGTTGTGTTCCTCTCATCTATGTAACTGTAGGGAATAGTGCTGTGCTTTGGGAAATATGTATTGAGAGGATTTAGGTATTGGGATCATGGGTAGTGTCAACGGGAAACTATATCGTATAGTGATCGAGGAATCGTAGTGTTCGTCTGGCGAACTAAAATATATCCCCGATTCCTTTCTTACTGAGGTGTGTAATATCCGGAATCCCTGAATTTTCAATCTTAACCTCGCTGTAGCAGGGCAATGGCAGAGGAAGTGTTCTAATCTTCCTCCTCCTCTTCACAGTTGGCACAGATTGCTGTATCAGCTATCCCGAGTCTGAACGAATGTTTGTTGAGATTGATGTGCCCTGTTAAAAGTCCCACCATCAATCTCAATTGTGTTCTGCTTGAGTTAAGAGCTCTTTATGCTGTGTTGTTACTCGGTTTGGTTATTACAGATCTAGCCACTTTGCACGTGTTTAGATTCGTCCAGTAGTTATTGAACTCCTGTCGTATCTTATCATTGATTATTGTTTTAATAGTTGTCGGAGGGAATCCTATTGTATTATCGGGGTTCAGTTCTGTGTTGCCCGCTCCTTTCCTTGCTAGTTCGTCTGCCTTTTCGTTACCCGATACACCTTCATGCCCCGGTACTCAAGTAAGACGGACTCTATTGCGTCTGGCAATAGATTTCGACATGGGGTTTTATGATCGCGCTAATTGCTGCTTTGCTGTCCGAGCAGATGTCGATTTGCCTCCCTTCGCTGGTGTCTTCTGCGAGTATTTCAGTTGCCTTCATAATTGCATAGACTTCTGCTTGGAACACCGATACAAATGGTTCTAGGTGAATAGCAAATTCAATCGGTGGGTTAGCACTAAAGATGCCAGCCCCTGATTCCCCTGATATGTTAGAGCCGTCTGTAAATACCGATATCTCATTGGAGTTTCTTATATTTATTCACATATCCTTAAACAGAATTATCGACTTGAACAGAGTTCATAAAATTCACTTGAAATGATACACAGAAAACTGAAAAAATTGTTCTAATTGTTTGTTTATGCTGTTTTATGTTTGTGCAGGGATTGGAGGTTTGTGGGGAGTTCCAATACGCCACAAATCATTATATTCTATTTACCATCGCCGGTAGGATTCATGGGGTTGGCTAATGTTTTCCATTTCATAGAGAGACGATAGATTATGTACTGCGAACTTACGAGTTCTATAGCTTTTTTTGAAAAATAGAGTTGTTAAGATTCGTAGCTCTTACTGGCATTTTCTTTACTTATTGGATAGTTTGATGCAAGTGAGCCTAAATACATAAATAAATATAACAAAATAAAGGGTTATTCATTTCGAGGTTGGCATTTAACATCCCTACCATATGGCACCTGTTAAATTCATCTGTCATCCATAGTGACACGTAGTTATTTCTTACCTTGCCATTTTACAATATGGTAACTACAAAATGTGTGGACACAGACAAATTTGACTCTATTGCACGAAAAATTTCCCAGAATTTTAATTTCGACATTTGGCGACATCAATTGTTCACCAAGATCGTGTGATCTAATCCTGTTGGATTTCCTTTTGTAGGGTTATTTTGTGCCTATACAGATAATCTCCAAACTTTGGAGCACTTAAAAATCAACATCCGTAAAATTATGGCCGCAATACCGCCAGAAAAATCATCGGAAATTACCTCACAAGAAAAAAAGTTTTTTTTTTTTAAGCAAAATTATTTTAGGTATCAATTCCGAATAAAATCGATTGAGTTATATTAAAAAAATAACAACCAGTTAATAAGTAAAGTAGTGTTTTACGTATTTTTTGTTGCGAAAATCTGGTACACCGCATCCGATAGCATATGTCCATATGCCCAAGTCGTTCTCGAAAAAATCGATTTTTTTCTAAAACCGAGCATTAACAAAGTACCTTTAATTTTCGGGTTAGAATACGAATTCCAATTTTGACTCGACATACGAGTACTCTATACCTCAGATATGAAGTTTGAAATAAACTCGTCCAGCTGTAGCCATGCGTACAGACAGATAGACAGACAGACCGAAATGAAAGTACCACTTTTTGAGTTTCTCTATTATATTTGGCACTACTGTGGATCTGTCAAACATAAGCAGCTGATTTTTGACATCTGTAAATAATAAGCATTGACATTTGTAATTATGGAGCGGTATATGAGACAACATAGCATTTCAATTTTGAAAACTCTTCTCCCAAACGGTGAAAATTAATCAACACGATTGTCGGTATACATAACCTTCCATCTAGTGCCAGAGTTAAGAAATTAAGGAAAATATTCCATCAAATCGGGTCACTGCTGAATGTGCAAATATCAGTGCATCCTCGTAGGGGCCAGAAAATATCGCCGCAGTGAGTGACAGTATTTGTGACAATCCGTCAAAACATATTCGCCATCGTTCATTGCATTTTAACAAAAGATCTACATCTGCTTGCCTACAAGATCCAATTGACTCGGGAATTAAAGCCAGCAGAACGTGAACAGCGTCGTGACTTCGTAAGTTGCATGTTAGGAAACCAAGAAGTTGCTGGCGATTTTTGGAACAAAATCATCTTCAGCGATAAAGCTCACTTTCAACTAAGAAAAAAACAAAATTGTCACATTTGGGGTCATGAAAATCCACGGGCCATTCACTAGCAACTAATGCATCCACAGCAACTCACTCTTTGGTGCGGATTTTGGGCCGTACTTTTCCGAAATGTATTGTGATGCTGTTATAGCCGTTAATGATGAACCAATTATTATTGGCGATATTGATGTGGAAGACATATGGTTTCAAAAAGACGGTGCTACCTGTCACACCCAGCTCGATAAACAATGCAGTTAGTGCACACAAAGTTTTCGATCTTTCATTTCGGTGGCCAAAATTGGTCCTGCGATATCACGCTATTGGATTTTTTTTTGAGTTATATGAAGCAGAAAGTGTATTCCAATGACCCACAAACGATTTCAGAGCTAAAGGACGAGATACGACGGGTTATTTACGAACTACCGCAGGATTTATGCTGAAAAGTGATGGAAAATTTCATTAAAAGGGCCGAAGTCTGCAAGGCCAGCCGTGGCGACCATTTAGACGATATCGTTTTTCATATTTAATGTCAATGTCTCAACATCAGCAGCTTGTCGAAAATCGAGTGTTTTATTTCAAATATAAATTGTAACTTCCAATTGAATTACCCTTTAGATTCCATGTACTCTACAGTGGTTATGCACTTTGGGGTATAGATACCTGCGGGAAGTAAGTCTACAAAGTTATAGTATTGCAAACCCCGACGATAGTCTAGGAAACCATAAAGCACTGATTCACAAACAAGCTATCTGGGAGCAAATAAACAAGCTATCTAGACGCACTCTAAAAGAAACTCGCATGGAAGAGATGCTTTGACAGCAAATTAGGTCGGTTAGCACCAGGAAGAGGTATAATAAATCTCTCCAAGCAGCACCGAAGAGTTTTTCTAGGTACAGTTCCCGAATAAAGTAGATATTATTGCATGACTTATAAATATGCAGAACGCATGTAATCCATATGCAAGTTAATTCTTTTAAAGAAATATTCACAGTTGCTGTTCAAAGAGTAACAGGAGGGATGACATCTACTCGTATTGTCTGGACGCCTTCCTTCTGTTGCGTCCATGACCATACTCAAATCGGGATCTGAAAAAAAAGTCATAAAAACCAAAAGTTGACTACCGCAAGTTCATAATTTAAATTACTTTCCAACATCCAGCTGTAATATCGAGGAGTAAATTTCCGACCATTAACGACCTACCCCATGGCAACCATAAAACTAGTCCCTAATTTGGCAGCTATCCAGGTGCATTAGCCTCAATTTCTCACCAAGCAAATCCTCCTCTTATCCAGCAACAGCGATAACAACACAAAAAAGGACCATTTCACTTTGCAATCCTCATTTAGCAATAAAAAAGTAATATGCGCTCTTTTGACAAAAGCTTATTAACATACCTTCTCTTCTCCTCAAAGGAAATAGAAAAAAAAAAGAAAAACATCTAAAATCGGACCAACACAAAAGCCAGCAAAAAAAAAAAAACTCGGAAATTGTATTTACGACAGCTAAATTCGTCCGGCCCCCACCTCTGGACCGCGCGTGAATTCCTAACCCAGATACCATTCATAGTCCCAAAAACTCTCAACAAAGCATCTCTAGCCCTCCGGTTCCCGGCTATACCACAACCTTTTTCACCCACCCCACATCAATGTATGCAAGTGTGTGTGTGCCTTCAGTTGGGGCGGTGAAATATATTTCATTATCCCATCTGTAGGCAGCTTCCAAGACCTGTTCAAGGTCACATCTGTCAGTGATGTACGAGAGCAGCTAAAGTTTAGGCAACAAAAACGGCCTCCTACATACAACCGCTCACCCAAATACACACTCACACACACATGCACAGGATATCCTAGTAAAAGTAGAAGAAAAAATAACTGTAATCAGCTACACATACAAGTGCACCTAACATCGACCCACAAACGTAAGAAGAACATATCCTGTCTCTCCAAGAAGAAGGAAATCTGCACGTGCTACTGCTGCTGCTGTTTCCTTTTATTTTATTCCCATGTCGTTGCTCCTTCAGTCCTGGTTTCCTTGTGTTATGTTGTGTTTGGATGGTAGAAAGTAAAAATGCGAGCGTGTATTTGTAGGCATCCTGTAAGCGCGTTGAATTTATGGCATAAGCTTCAGGCAATCCGCTTACACGAAAGAAATTTGTGGTAATGAAGGTATCCTGCCTGAGAGAGCGCACAATGTCGGGGAATAGGGAATAGAAATACTGGGAAATTCTCATTCGGTATGATGGAGGACGGGCCAATGCGCAAACGTATCTCTTCTGACCAATTTAGCTCTCTTGTAGACATTTAACCTAGTTTTGAGAGAATGAAGATGTATCTATATACGAGGACACCTTTAGGATGACATTTACAATTGTGTATCCTATTTCGAGACGTTTTCTACGTTTTGAGTGTTTTGTCCATATTAAATGGATTGTTTTAATTTTGCCCAACAATAAGATGTTATATGCTCTAATGGGACAATTTGGGTTATCTGTGGAAGCAATCGCTTAATGGAGATTTTTGCTGGATACTTTTAGCTCAGGTAATAGATACGAGGGCAAGGCGAAAAGTTCTCGGCCTGACAATGAAAGACTGCGATTTTCAGTTAAGAAATGATTTTATTTTTCTACATAATGTCCCTTGACTTCAACATACTTGGTCCAGCGTTTCACAGTCAGACAGTCTGGAAGGCTGTGAAAGTATTCATCTACGACCCTCTCAACTTCTTCATTGGATGCGAAGCGCTTCCCAGAAACAAATTTCTTCAAGTTTGGGAACAGATGAAAGTCTGAGGGTGCCAAATCAGGTGAATAGGGGGGATGGCCGAGCAAATTGTACCCCAAATTTCGCAATATTCCCATCGGAAACGCACACTTGTGTACAGGTGCATTGTCCTGGTGAAAGATGATTTTTTTCTTCTTTAAGCCAGGCCTCTTCTTGCGAATTTTGGCATCCAGCTGGTCAAGAAGGTTGGAGTAATATTCGCCTGTAATTGTTCTGCCTATCTCAAGGTAATCAATTAACAGGATCCCTTTCGCATCCCAAAACACACTGCCCTTGACCTTTCCGGCAGATGGGATCGACTTCGCTTTCTTTGGCGCTGAACCACCGGCTTCCACCCATGTCTCATCCATGGTGACAAATTACCGCACAAAATCGGTCGGATCCCTATTGAATCGGTCCAAAGATTGCCGCGAAAATCGTTTTTTCGCATTTGCTTTTGAGCACGATAAGAGGGAGCAGAATCATCCTGAAATAAGGGATTTGGGATGTAGCAGCATAACTCCTCTATTGTAGTAACAATACCATCAGCAATGATTTCTTTGTATTTCGCTGCATTTACGGAATCGTCGAAAAGGAAAATACCGCCAAGGCCCCAGTTTGTCTTGCATCTTTAAAACCATAACATGTGGTGAATGCTTAACAGTGGGAAGCAAACATTCGTCTAAATACTCGTATCGCTGCTAAGATCTTCCTCGGACTGTCTGCTTTCCATCAGGTCCAATCAAATTAAATTTGGATTCGTCAGAAAATATGATCCTTTTCCAATCGTTGGCGGTCCATTCCCGGTGCTGTTTGGCCCACATCAATATTTTTTTCTTCATTACTGCAGAGAGAAGCGTCTTTTTTGCAGGTCTACGGGCTTGAAGACCCACTTCATTTAGCCGGCGTTGAACACTTCGCGTGCTGATGTTAATAGAACATCTCTCGTTCAAGTCTTTTCTCAATTCCCTGGCAGTTGCGACCGGGTGTGTCAGAGACATACGAGTACGCTCCACAATCTGATCTTGCCGTGGTGTCGTTTTTGTTGGGTCTTCCGCTCCCAGGTTGCCTCTCAGTACTGCCCGTCGAGTTTAATTTCTTCAAAACTGTTCACAAAACATATTGTCGCGGTCTGGAGCACTAATGCATTATCGAATTGAGTGTTTTTTCTTCTATACATAAAAATTTTATTCAATGTGGTGTACGAGTACAGTGTTGTCAATATTACTTTCATTGACTTGTCATCATTTATTTTTTCGTTCCAATTTTTAAACCATATCATTGTTTCGTCAAGATGTTTTTGATTTGTTCCAGTGTGAAGGCATTTGTCCAAATTGAGGAGAATCGTGTCGTCAGCGAATGTTGAACACTCTGTTAGGTAGGGAAATGTCAGCTATAAAAATGACATAAAGTAAAGGTCCTAAGACACTGCCTTGTGGGACTCCAGTTTTCGTTGAGTGTAAGTCAAATAATTCGAATCTCACATTGAAATTCCGATCTGTCAGATAGCTCTTAATTAAAAGGAAGAAGTCTTCTGGGAGTAAGTTCGCAAGTCTTTGTAGTAGGCCAGCATGCCAAACCTTGTCAAAAGCCTTAGTCACATCAAGAAATACTGCTAAGCAAAAACACTTATATTCCAAGTCTGTAGATATTTTATTTATCACTCAGTGAAGCTGTTGAATAATCGAGTGTTCCCTTCTATATCTGAATTGAGGGTCGGTTATTAAATTGGAACACATTAAGATGGGTTCTAGTCGGTCATATAAAAGCTTCTAGAATACTTTAGATTTCCTGGTTTGGGTATAGCAATTATTTCTGCAACTTTTCACACTTTTGGAAGGAATTTAATTTTTTTTTTATTGCAATGTATAGGCTGCGAAGATATAGGAAGGTTGCATCTGATAGGTCTTTGAGTAATTTTCCTGTAAGGAGGGTTTTCTTCTGGTCCATTTTAGTTATCATGTAATATTTTATATCCTTTAACTTTCCTAATTTGAGTAACATTAGTCCTATAAGGGGGAAAATATGGTAACTAGGAGTTATCTGCATCATTTGAGATAATTTTTTCAAAGTTGTTTGCGAAAGCAGTAGGTTTGTCTCGGTTTTCTCTGGCCCAAGTTCCACCTGTTTTTTCCAGGGGTGGTTGATACGCATGATCATGGACATGTATGAGGGAGCAAGGACAATAGTCGCAGGTGTCACCGAAGAGTTCCCAATCAAAGTCGGTGTACACCAGGGAAGCGTCTTCAGTCTTTTGCTATTTATTGTAGTCCTTGATTATCTGCTTGAAGGAAAAATGACGGACCCCAAAGTGCATCAGTTATTCTTTGTTGACGATGCTGCTATCATATGTGAAGATCAAACGTCCCTGCAAAGAGCACTTTATGTATGGGTGGATGTTTTGGATGGAAATGGGTACCGTATGCCCGTTCTATGATCCACATCGGTCTATTCCAGACATTTACTTGAATGGAAAAGTGCTTCCCAAGTGCGAAAAGTTCAAATATCTGGGATCTATGATCAATAGTGTAAGCGTAGGGTGGATAAAGTGGCGGGGAAACTCCGCGATCTTCTGTGACCGAAAAATGTCCCCTAAGCTAAAAGGAAGGCTCTACACCGCAGTTGTACGTCTGGCGCTCACATACGTGAAGATGCTTCGCATGACAGCAGGAGTAACAAAGCTTGATAGAAAAAGAATTTCAAAGATTCCTTCGAACCCCATCAAAAAGGCAATACCAATCACGCAAAAAAGGCAGACCAAAAAAACAACTGGATCACACAAATGCAAAAACTCCACCATTTGATTGGCCTCAGTGACGAAGTGATCCGAAACCGGGAAGCTTGCCGGTACTTCCTGAGTTCAAACGGCCAAACCCCACAGGCGGACCAGTTTTTTTTTTTGGATTGCGCCAGGGATGTGTAATCTTCATAGATACTAATAGCCCGAGTGCTATTAGCATGCACGATTCGCAAACCTGATGCCAGGAATACGCCTACGTACTAAACACACACCCTACACACTTCAACCACTCTCCCCGCGGGACTGCCGTTAGGTATTACTTCGCGGCGCTGTTTAGCAGTTTATGCTATGCTTCTTGTGTCAGCTTATTCCGCTGCTTCAGTTGGTATTCTTAGCTTTTCTATTCTCCGCAGCTCTTTTTGTAGAGTTGTTACGAAGGAGCATATTAACATCCAATTCTCTTCCGACCGTAACATATGGTCGAGGAGTAATGACGGACTTGGCAGAGTAATTCTCCATGCAGTGAAACGTGTGCAGTAAAATACTGCGTGCTCCGTATCTTCATCTTCACCTGGGCATTCCGGGCAGGATGGTGAGTTGTCGTGTCCAGACAGGAACTGCGTTAGATGATAGTTGCAGTCTCCATGCTTTCGACTTATCCATGTATGTATTAGCCCAGCGAGCTTGCCACATAGCTGCTGACGCTGCCCTTTCTTCAATTTTTATCACCTTGATACCAGTGGCGTCGTAATGACTCAATGCTCTTCTGTTATATATCCTTAGCATTTCATCTGCGAGAATATCGATAGAGACCATTCCAGCTATGACAAATTCAGCTTCGTCAGAGAAGCTCCCCCAGGTAGAGCTAATCATAGGACTCTGTCGTAAATGATGTTCCACAATAGTGGCCCTAAAACCGATCCCTGTGGAAGTCCCGCAGTTACGTTGTAGTATTTTACCCCTTCAAAATGTACCTCAGCTTCCTGTTGTTGAAGTAGTTCGTCACTATCTGTAGCAGTTAATATGGCGTATCCATCCTGGCAAGTGACCTTCTAATAAACGACCAGTTCACAGAGTTAAATGCGTTTTTAACGTCCAGCGTTACTAGTGCACAATACTCCTTTGTACCGTAGAGTCATCTTTCTCCTTCGATGGCACCTTTGGCGATATCAACTACCGCTCTTATGTCATCAACAGTAGATCGTGCTCTTCTGAAGCCAAATTGGTGATCTGAGAGGGCTCCTTTCTCTTCTGCTACTGCGAGTAATCTATTATAGATTATCTTCTCGAGGACCTTTCCCATGGTGCCTAATAGGCATATTGGGCGATAGGATAATGGTTCTCCTGGGGGCTTCTTTCCTTTTGGCAGTAGGACCATATGCTGCATTTTTTTCATTTTTCAGGAAAGGTTCCTTCTTCAAGGCACTTCTGCATTGTTGTTATGAAGAGGTCTGGTCTTTTTGTTACAGCTGCCTTTACTGCCTTATTCGGGATGCCCTTCGGGTCCCGGCGCCTTGCTGTCACCTATCCTGCTGCATGCCCTTAGCAGCTCCTCGTGAGTAATTAAAGGAATATCTTCTGGATTGACTTCTCATATAATATTGCACATAGTAGCAGGCCTTTGAGGGAAGAGGTGCTCTACTATGGATCTCAGCATTATCGGGCATGTTATTTGAGTCCTATAACCCTTTAATTTCGTCATCACCATTGTGTATGCCGAGCTCCATGGGTTAATGTCGGCTTCTTGACAGAGACATTTAAAGCATGCAGTTTATTTCCAGTAATATCACCTGATGGTCGCTGTATGCACATTCCTCACTGCCCTCCACTTTATGGTTTTTAGGATGAAGTTGCTCGCAAAGGCGATGTCAATGATGGAGCCTACTCCAGCCTTCCGGTAAGTATTTGCCCGTCCCTTATTAGCAATGCCTATCGCTAGGGGAGCGAATATTTCCAATAAGATCCGTCATCTGGTCTTGGTGAGCCTGCTGCCCCATTCTGTGGCCCACGCGTTAAAGTCTCCTCCTATAACCACTGGGGCTCTCTGAAGCGCATCCGCGGTTAGGTGGTCCAGCATTGGTTGATATTCGCTGGTCGTCAAGCTGGGTTTTGCATAGCAGCTGTAGAAATGGATTCCAATTATTTTCGCACGCACGAAGCCTTCTGTTTGGTCGTTTATTTCTTGGAAGGCATGGGGTCCACATATCTATATTGCCACCTATTTTGCTTTATCATATTGTTTTGTTCGGGACATTTATAGGGCTCGCTGATCATTACAACGTCGGCTCTTTCGTCCTTGGCCGTTTGAGCCAGGATGTTCTGGGTTATTCTACAGTGACTGAGATTTATCTGTAGATCTTCATGGTATTTTGCTTGTGATAGCTCTTCTGAAGACCGGGCATCTGCTGCTACCAGCTATATGATGAGCGTCGTCTGGGTATTTTTTCTTGCAGAACATGCCGGATGGTTGCTTATCGCAATTTTTCGCTAGGTGGCCCCATTCACCACATCTCCTACATAGCTTGGAGCGATCTTCTTCGCTTCTGCGGCTAGATGGCCATAGGCACTTGAAGCACGTTTTCAGCAGTGTTTTTTCACGGATTGGGGAGACTACCCACCCGATCCTAATTTTCCCGGCTTCTAACAGTTTTCTTACGTCTTCTACTGGAAGACTGATGGTTGCAGTTTGAGTCCCTCCGTATGCCTTTCGCAGGGATAAGATGCCTGCCGGTAAAAGGTTTACTCCAAACTGGGTTCTAATTGCATCGATTTTGTCAACCATTGTAGTGACCTCATCGATGTATTTGACAGACGGACCAGTAGAGATGCAGTAAAGTGGGAGGGTTGTGATCCTTCTACTCCGGGTCATAACCTCGCCGTAAGGAAAAGAAGAAGAAGAAGTTGATCTTTCGCCTGAGTTTTTAAACTATTGTGTTGCTATCTACAGCGAATAGTTTGTTTCTGATGTTGGACGTACTCGTAATTTGTAATTGATTGCTTTAATTTGTCTGAAGGTGTTCTGATTTTTTTCCTGTCATTTTTTCCTGCTTTCTAATTTTTGATTGTGTAAAGATGTCATGTATTTTAGGCAGGTTTACTGGTGTAGATTTGGGATCGCATCCATTTATAATGTTATTAAAATATACAACACATACTTCGATGTCGTGTTCCGATTTGAGTGGTATGTGAGTCAGAAGATTTTCCTGTCCGTCTTGCTACAACTGTGACGCTTTTGGAGTATTTGTAGAAGTCTATGAGGTTTAGGGGTTTTCTTGATGTCAGTTGATTTTAATTGCATCCAGTAGATTTCTTCTTGTTTGTTATTCTTGAATCCCATTCAGAGTGTTTCGCGTTAAAGTCACCTGAAACTGTGCCCCAAAGTTTTGATATAGTGGTCATGTTGCTGCGTTGCTATTTTGTGTTTTCGAGGATAGTAAAGGTCAGAGATTACCAATTGTCTATATTTGTCTTCTAGCAGAACTGACGTCGATTGGTGGTACGAGTATACTTGTAGTTCGAGGCATTTTGTTTGTTTTCTGTTGATTATTGCAGTGCGTCCATGTGCTGTTCCATCGGGGTGATTAGTGTTGTAGCCTAAAATTCTTAACAAACTTTTTTTTCGTAAAGTTTTTCATCATATTGGTCACTTGGCTTATGAGTTGTTTCATAATTTTCTTAAGTTCGTTGATGTCATTGGATTGAACATTTGTTGGTCTCTGTTTTGTAAGAGGCTAGGTTGCGGAGGAGGCTTCTGCGAAACTCAATACAGCTTTGGGGGTGCTGGACAGGCTCTTCCTGTTTTTGGGACACATCTATGCTTGGTAGAAGGAACTTCAGCAGATGTGGGAAACGTTGAATTTTAAGAGATTTATAGCTTGCGGTATGGTTTCCTCCGCATAAGGCACATTTTGGGGTCTCGATAGTTGGGAGTCTAGTATTTTCCGGCACATTTTACGTAGACAATAATTTGTTGTGTGTCCGCACATTTAACAGCTCGAGCATTGACATGTTGTTCTTTTGTCATGAGAAGCTTCAAATCATACTTTGCAATATAGGAGTTGGTTTATGTCGTTAATAGTATATCTATCCATAGCCTTGGTGTGATAGAGATTCAATCACAGTGGTGTTAGCTTACTCCTTGTCAGATCGCAGAACGTTGTTCTTTTCATCCCCAACGAAGAGGAGAGTAGTCTAGGACAGAATTTTTTTCGGACATGTATGGCTCGACGGTCTCCTCAGGCCAGACAACTAGCAATGCAGACTAAAAAGCAAAGAGGCATTTCCATCCTTGAACATGAAGCAATAGCCCCCCATAAAGTCCTTAATCTCCACCACAGAATCTGGAAAAAAAAAAAACAAAAAATCACCCATAAAAGACATCAGTTTAAAGGATTCACTTTAACACACTAATTGACATTTATTCGCGAAAGGGATTTCCCGTCATTAAGAGCAGATTGTAACACCCCCTTAAAACAGTATTTATTCGTGAGTTTAAAGCTCATCTGAGTATACACACGAATTTGCTTAAATTATTTCCACCCTCCTCGGGGACGTAGGAAACTTCCTCTGTTACTACGATTGCACATGAAATTTTCGCCCGCAATAAAGACACACATGGCGTTTTAAATTTCCATTTCTCTTGGAAATTTCTCGGGTAATTACCCGCCAAAAGCAAACAAATCCTATTCATTAGTGTACACATCCTTGATTATTGTCTGGCAGCCTGTGTGTGTGCATGTGAGTCTCCCACCCACACCAAATTGACAGGTCGTGGGTACATTTTGGTTGTCAGATTGAAAGCACTGGGGCGCAGAACTAAGCCATCCGTCCGTTTGAACCTCTAGAAGGTATTTTCTTTAATTTCCGCTCCTTTTTTTTGTTCGTCCTTCATGACATACAAATGAGGAGAGAAGAATGTATTCATTTGACAGGGGATAATTCCCTTTGCTCCAATTACGAATCGAATTTGAAATGCTGTGCTATGCTCTGACTCCGACTACTTTCCATGGATTTGCAGACTAATCTCTCAATGCTCACTCACATGGGAGCACAGAGACTAGTACGAGTACACTGCCTCCCGGTAATCTCCAAGGACATTCACAAATTTTAGTTACTATGTACTATACACCCGTAAAATTCGTCATATTACCATGTGGGGGCTTAAAAAAAGAAGCAACCCTCACTGAAACCACACTGGCTCCACACAACTTCAATAACTGTGCTAAAGGAAGACAGGACTGGATTTAATTGAATAACCATTTGAGTGTGGTGAACGTTTTCTCTGGTGAACTAGGAAATATATGCCATTATCTTTTGAAACTTTAAAACCTTTTATCCTTTGCACAAGTACTCGTATCCTGCGGGTTGGTTGGTGTATGCATTTTTTGTTCTTCCCTCTCTGTAGTATCGTTGTAATTCGTTTATTAAGGTGTGCATGTCGAGCCCAGGGGTGATGTGTTAATAGTTTCCATTTCATAGTTAATTTCGTTACACCATGGTACTGTTTGTGGCGCTGTTGAGTGGTTCGCCTTTGAGCCAGTGAACCGAAAGCTAGAGTGTGGAAAGTCGTTGACTGCTACCGGGAAGTTAAGGACTTTTCATTTCTCTGCTGATGGGATGTTTAATTGGTTAACTTTTGGATGTTACTACACATCGAGGAATTATAGTCTTGGAATCCTTTGTTTAATTGCAGTGAGCTCTCGGGAAAAGTTAATTTCGACTGTTACGGGGGAACAGGGTCATAAATTTGCTGCGAGGAGTTGAAGTTAGGGAATTTCTTCCTTGAATTACGCAAATAATTTGTCGTCAGTAGATAAAGATGCCAAGGAAGATGTGGGATGTGAAATATGAATGGATACTGCTTTTGAAAGTTCTTGCATTGTCGATGTTAATTTCGTGTGACTAATTAATTGATGAAGTTGTAGCTTTAAGAAAGTTTTTAATTTCCGTCGTGGGTATACCTCGCGAGTTTAAAACAATGTCCTCTAGTGCTGTGTTTCAGCCTCGCAAGGGACCATATTAGATAGGCAGGGCTTTTAGCGATATGCGTGTTATAGGGACCTGTGTGACTATATTTTTGCTTTACTAGGACTCAAACTAACCGCTGTTTAAGGACGCTGTTAAAGTTGTGTAATAGCAGAACTTTTTTGTGCAGGTCATTTTTTAGAATTGTAGCAGTTACCGCAACAAAAAAGCCCTCTAGAACGTTGTTTCGACGCAGGTCAGTGGAGAACCTCCAGAATTGGGTAGGGCGTTTTTTAGAAGCCAAAGGTAGAGCTTAAATTCTGAGAAGTAGCTGAAGGATTCTCGACAGAAATGGATCACTAGCATGATCAACTTTTGTTTAACAATCAGCACGAATCTTAAAGTGGAATATTAGCAACAAATAACTTGCAGATATCACGTCATCCAGGAAGTGTGACGAAGTGGGCAGGTCATAGAAAATATTCAAAACTGCAAATATCGCAAGGAGTATCAACAGCGCTTATTAAGATGCGGATTTGTAGTTAGAGGAAGAATTTGGCAAAGAATCCTGAGCTTCTACAATGTGTGCCTTATATGTATACACTGAGCAGAAGGTTGATGCCACCGAAGTTAGTTTATACGAATTCCTTGATCGTACACAAAGTATGACATTAAAATTAGACTTCAAAGCCAAGATAGGAAAGGAAGGCGTCTTTGGTGATAAGGATGGAAAACATAACCTCCATGGCGAAACTTCTGAAAATGAAGTGAGGCTAATCGGTGTTGGTGCCGGATTTCCGCACCCCAATATTCATAAAGAGAATTTTTGATCTCCGGATCAAAATACCACCAACCAGGTGAACCACATATCGATCGACTCGAAGCACGCCTTTAGTATCTTGAATGTCAGAATGGATACACTACTTGGCTGTAGGTAAATTTTGGGTGTAGATATCCGGGAAATATGAAAGATTTAAAACAGATTAGCTGCGATCATAAAAAGACTGCCAGATACTTCGCCGAACGTCTGTTCTTTAATCTTTCGAGATGTCCAATCAAGCCAGCATCCAGTGCAACATTGCCTACAAGCCATCAGAAATGCCGCCTTTGATGTACTCAGTTCCTTTAGGAGACTACACCGAATCGCCTGGTTTAAAAAAGTGCAGACAAGAAAATACAGCTGGATAACATACGAGTACATATAAAACAGCGATGCAAATATGGACGAGCACTGCCCACGGGCAAGGCTACACAGCCCTAACAGAAGCCTGTAGAAACGAAGAGATCGACTTCATAGTAGACTCACAATCTTCATGATTGTTTAATGGCGGTGACAATCAACACTCAGCTGTCAGGCAGAATGACCGGCTTAACTTGGACAACGACAACTAACACTTTCGTTTACCCTACCAAACTAACGAACCAACTGCAAAAACTCCTTAAAGCAGGGGGGAATAACTTGGTATTTGGTATTATTTTGCAAAGTCCAGTCCACAAAAATGAAACTCACTAACTTGCACCAACTGTAGAGGCATCAGCCGGCTTAACACGATCGAAAACCAGGTATGATGGAAAATATAAGTCTTTGATCCGATCGGCTGATCGATTGGAAAATGAAGTTTCTTATCAAATAAAATTGTTGGTCGTTAACTTTCGAGTTCGATCTCGATCAACAGTTGATCGAAACTTAAGGGGTGATCATTATGATTCAGCGAGGCTTTCTAGATTAGATCAGCAGTGATCAGGTAGCCGTTACCAATTCCACTTATACTCGCAGCCAACGATATAGGACGATTTCAGATAGGACTCATCATCCGGAACCGGTGGTGAGTCTATAATAATACCATCTAACGGAGAGAAAGGGCCCCTAGATCCTAGCTCTATGATAGAGTTTAAACTAACTGAGGGCTTCAGCTTTTCTGGTTCTCTCTAAATATTCTTTCCAGATCGTACTCTTTTAAGGGTCTGCTTAGTTTCGGAAGGGCGCCGTGACGCGATCACTGAGCGAGAGGTTCAAGGTTCGAATCGAAGAAAACAAAAATAAAAAAAAAATGCTCACGGTCTCTTGCGAATGGTCTGGCAAACATCCGAGAGTAAAACTGTCATGAGAAGATTGTCTCACTTGAAAAATTGCCCTTCGGAAACGGCATAAAACTGTGGGTCCCAACCATTCGTGAGGCGCACGGCACAAGTGGCTGCGTGAAGCTAGACCAGGTCCTATATTGGAGTGTTAGCGCCAAAATATTTATATTTTAATTTAGTTTCGGAACCAGATTGTTGCATGCAGGTGTCTGTAGTGAAAGTAATTCTTTTGTTAAATTACTGTGCTGTAGTAGCTTCATACTTGTCCGTTGATCTGTAGTGTCTCTTGAAGAGGTTCCTCTCCCAATCTGTAAGGTTTAGGAGATCTTTGGCGATCATCTTCTTTAAAAACTGCAACGACCTTCCATAGCCATTTCTCGTTTTTTCTTCTCCTGTCTTCTCTCTACTTTCCTTCTTTTCAGAAATGTTTGCGACCTTTGGACTTTTTCTTCTTCCAACAACTGATCCTGGGTTTCGGAATCTGCTTGCATGATGTGGCTGATCTATTATCGAGTCAAATATTCATCAGAATCGGCACAAATCTATAGTCTCCGAAGATGAACTCCGCCGTATTCATCGTCAGAGTCCATTAATCCATCGGTGTTGGCATCCTCGACCATTTGCCTAGTTAGAGGTTTTGAGTCAAATTCTCCGTCTGTTCCATAAAGTTTAGAGGACGAAGATTCATTTATTTAGATGATGCTACAGTCCGGAGTGAACCTGGACCTAAACCAACAAAGCGACTTCGTTCGATCTTGTGCTAGCCGCCTCCAGTTTTGCACACGAAGTGGAGGCCCCTTTCCACTTCTATGCGCCAACTTAGGTAAAGTCTTTCTTTGTCGCGTTGTTGCTCTGGGATGGATTTAAAGACTTACCGGACGGCAGCGTTGATGCATCACTCCTGTTTCACTTCTGTCGTATCATAATCGTGTTCACACGAGTAGCTAAGGAAGCGGTGGTCGGTCTGCACAGTAAAGCTCCTCGTTAGCAGAAAAGACCGTGGTTATTATCTGGTTCCAGAGAGGCTCCGTTGAAATACTGCTGGCACATCCTCTGACTGCAACCAACTTAGTTCGTTACTCATAAGTGGAACATCTGATGGGGAAAACCCGACATAAGTCCAAATTAAACCCTCGCACCAACAAAAATGTGCTTACCGCATGAGGGTTACATCACAAAAACCCACCTCGACGTTCTTCTTTTCTAGTCGTCCTTTCCTAATGCCTAGTACTTGACATATGGCCCGGACAATACACCGCAAGTCTGCAGCTTTGTGGTGATAGGTATAAACCAACCGAAATCTTAAGCACCAAGTGACCTCTATCTTTCCTTTTAAGCTTGTGTATATGACCTGTGAGCTGAAAATAGAAATACCTGGGACAAGCATAGCAAAATCAAGGCTCTTTTTTGAGATCTTTCCTTTTATGTTCTCAGACAGGACGATGACTTTACATAAAGCTAATCTGCTACAAAGGAGCAGAAGAGCAATTCCAAATTCCAAAGAGAATTTAAGTTATCTTTATTACCACCCCTACCGTACGCTGTTAAAATAATTAAATTTTCCCATCATCCTTGGAGTCACTGACGAGGACATCGACAATCCAAGTTAACTGCTTAAACCCATTCTGCAGTGTAATGCTCACCTTTTTTTTTTTTACCGTGTCAGACATCGGGGTTAACGCAGTGTCAGGCAACGAGATCCTTTGGCACTGGCAAAAAAGAAGGACACCCCCGTTAAGCTCCATACGCACAAACAATACAAAACAAGATGAACCCAACACAGTAGTCCTGCCTGCCTGCCCGAAGGAATAAGCGAATGAAATTCGTTTTTATTTCGTCTAGACGTCATGATTGAAATTTTATTTGATTTTTCTTTTTCTTTTTATTTTTTTTTTGTCTACCATCGCAAAGACGGAGTGAAAGGACTTTTGCTGCGAAATAATCGTAAGCGTGACTACGCGTGCATTTGGACAGCAAGAACCAACCCCGCATGGGGTGTGTGTGCGCGCCTTGAGTTTGATGAATGTACACACATATATTTATTTTTGGTTCGTTTTGCCTTGAGGGGTAGTGGGAGCTTATCAACACTCGCATGTCCTTGAACTCGAAAATTGCATGTCTGGGTGGTGGTTCTCTGTGTTTATCCTGTAGCTAGTAGGATGAGGAGAACGGAACGAGTTGGGTGTTTGTTTTGCTGAATGAAATTAATATACGTAGCATGCGGTTTTCGTAGACGAGGACGAGAATCCTAAAACAACGACGAACGAGTGCGAAGTCCTGATTGAGGGTAATTTGTTGTTCGTTTCTGATTTGAGTTGTTCTGTGTGATATTTGCAATGCTAGAGTATGAGAGCTGTTGGGGCGAAAAATATGGTCCTATTTATGGCTTATGGAACAAATGGCGTTCTAGTTGTGTATGTGTGCGAGTGTGCGTGGGATGGCAAAAACTTTTCGGCATGAAAGAGAATGAAAGCGAATTATTCGGAACTGTTATGGTTGTGTGTCAGTTTGCTGCTCAGGCTTAATTGTGATAAATTTGGCAATTGAGTGCGAAGGATATGAATGTGCGCCTTGAGTGGCGATAAATTCATTGTAGAGTGTAATGATATTTACATAGGCTTTATGGAAATGGAGGGATATTTGGATGGGAAGGAATAATTAAGAATAACGTGTCCTCGATTCAGAGTTAATAATATTCAGTCGTGAAAGGTTCGTGTTACCGTCAAATAAGGGGTTTCAAATTGTTTTATTAACTCCGTAGCAAAAGTTTGCCAAGTAACATATAGACTGACAGGGCTGAAAGGCGTGAGTTTCATGGTTTCATTGGAACAGCTGCTGAAATTGTTCCAAGCCTTCGTGATTATAACTACAGTCAGGTGTGACAAGCGACCAGCAGATCTCTTAGCAGTGTACTCGTATTATGTATGTACATAAATTAGCAATCGACAAATTAGAGCTGTGTTTTATTTTAATAAAATTCCATACAAACAATCCTCAAGGAGAAAATCACGCCACCTGTGCGATCACTGGTCTGGGAAGGAGTCTATTGCCCCTCTTTCTAGTGCTAGCCGGTGTAAAATTATCTTGATAACTTGTTCTTCTGTGAAATGGTGTATAGCAATTTTCTAGAAGGTGACCTTCGCTTAAAACGGCGCACTGACAGGATCTGCAAGCAGTAAGTCCGTAAAAACTCTAAATGTAGTGGTGGAACGCTCCGGTTTAGCGGTAGGACTACCTACAACATCTCCTCAAAGTATGCTAGATCAAAACCCTGGGGTACGGCCTTTCAGGTCGGCATGAAAAATCTCAAGATAATGGTCAAAGTGTGTACAACTCATGCAAAGGGGAGATTTTCCCCGGCAATGGTAACTGCAAAGACTAGTGCTCCTTCCTAAAGGGGGAAAAAAACTACCAGATGACCCATTATCGTATCATCCACTGATTGTGCTAGATAGTCTTCGAACACATTCACTTCGAACACATTCGCTGGGTAAGTCTTCGAACACATTCACTGTAGCAGACTGGAAGAAACAATTGTAGGTACAGGAGAGTTGTTTAAATAGCAATATACCTAGTTTTCGAAAGGAACACTCAACAGTAGACGCAATAAACGTTTATGAGGTCAACTATAAAAACAGAAATATGCGAGATACGAGTACCAACGTATCTCAATAAAATTATGGCGGATTATTTCAGACCCAGATCCTTATATGCATACTCGTATGTAAATACAACACCGAACCGATTGAACCCTTAGTAATAAAAGGTCACTGGCGGCATATCACAGGGTTCAGTACTGGGGCCACTGTTGCAGAATATGATGTTACAACCTTACGGCATCCTACGGCTCCCAATGAATTGTGTCTATAAGGTTACTTGACCGCGGTGGGCTTGAAGACAAAGACTCATTTAATTCGGTTCCGAGCATATGATATCTGAAGGATGCATGGCAAACGCCGGGCATACGTTTTTTAAAATGCTCACGATTCCTCGGCAAAAGACAAGCACTGAGAAGAAAACCCGGAGAACCACCTATCCAACAACACTGTTGATGAAATAATGAAAACTCAGGAGACGTGGGATAAGGTCATTGAGAGTATGTAGCACTTTGTACAAAATTGGGAAATCTAGAAGAACAGTGAAAAGACCGTAACCGGGTAAAAACCAACACGTCAAACCTCCTCCTTAGAAGAAGTGCTTTGTCAGCGGTATCGCAGGCAACAAGGGAGTAAAGGGGAGGTTGTTTTAATGGGTTAGGTCACAATCTCGAAAACCGAAATCCCGAAAACTCAAAATCCCGAAAATCCGAAATCCCGAAAATCCAATATTCCGAAAACGAAATTCCGAAAAATTATATAAAATGAAGAATGTGCGCAAATGCTTGTTGTCTGGCAGGCGCCTGTATCTCAACAGTGCGTGGATGGCACACTTCATGGGATAAAAGGATTTCACACTATGGGACATCTCTTCGACTCATACACCGTACGGCTTTCGGCCTCACATGCAGGTGCTCAGGGTGCATCTCCGCAGCGTGTAACCAAACACCAAATTTTTCTGTTTCTCTTTTAGGATTGTGGATTTTCGGGATTTTGGATTTTATTTTCTGGGATTCTGTTCCGATTCCGGGTTTTAATAACACTGGAAACCATTATAGTGTGCGGGGTATTAAAAATGATTTTCCTGCTAGGCCCATGTACAGCATTAGACCCGAGACGAGTTTGCTGTCTTTTATTGGATATAATGGGTCTCAAGTGTCTTCAAAGTTTTTCCCTAAAAAGTTCATCGTGCTTAATGTACTCAATCACTCCTGAAACGATATACTTCTCTTGATGAAGCCATTAATCTTGGTAGAGCAGACTTTGTTCAAATCATTTATATCATTGAAGAAGTATCCTTCTAGAATAACTTTTCTTATGGAAGTATTTGAAGGAAATGCGTAGAGAAAGTGAAGTGAAGCTTCTACGAAACTCATTGTGTGCAATCCCGAGGCTGTGGGCATGTCACCCGTGAATGTGGTGTTAGGTAATGACGTTTGTAAGTTTAGAGATATTATGGCGTCTTGCCTGGATTCATTTTTAGACCCACAGATACACACCACTCACTCCCTGTTGATTATGAGTCCCTTCTGTACGATGCCATAGAGACTATTAGTACCATCGGCTAATGTACGTAGTATAACAGGTGAAAGGACCCTTCTTGAGAGCAGCATGGTATTGTACTAACTCTTATGGTGTCTAATCAAGTGCGGTATATTATCCTTCTTTTCTATTGTAGTAGAGCAAGGAAGATGCCATTTGGACTGTATGATTTAATCTCATGGATCAGTTAAGCTGCTGTGCAAGAGATAGCCGCAGCTATTCTCTAGTCCTCATTACTTGGCTTGTGGTGTATATTATGTAGTATCTACGACGAGCCCTTTAAATTCTTTTAGCCTGAATCAACACATTAAATGTTTGATCTTCAAAGTTTTGCTTAATTTTTTATAGTCTTCTCTTAGGTGGGACGATCATAAGGGACGGGGATACGATCATAAGGGACGCTTGCAGGTGCCTGTTGGTTCTACTATTTCTGTAACAAAATGGTTCTTGTAAGGTGACGTCCAACTGTCGCCTTTCTAGTGATTATTTTCATTGAATTCTTCGGAACTGTTGTCTTGGTAGTATCTAAAGACATATGTCAGCTACTAACATTCGAAGAACCAACGATTGGAGATTGGATACTAGTTCGGGATCTTTCTATAAGAGCCTTCAATAGTTTGAGCTATGCCCACTTGACACTATCCACTTTCTATTGTCCCGCAGCTCGTCAACCTTTTGCAACTATACTAACTTTCAGCTTATTTCTTAGTCACTTTAGTTGCAATACTTAAAACGTTAGACCTTTACATTTATTTATGCACGCATTTCTCCTTCAATAAGACACCCGTAAAAACCTGCTCACGTTCATGGAACTTTCCCCAAAGATCAATAAATTGTTCAATAGAAACGCTCACTCCAACAAACTAATCCCTTAATCGGCCCTCAGTCAATAGTTACCGCCATACAAAAAGAAACCGTTAACTTCAAAAGGTTGCCGTTTTCACAAACACTCGCGCATATTTCAAACTCCATTGCAAGTTTATCATGCTTTCCACAACATTAAACCCGCCAAGTCACTAAAAAAGTGCTTAAGGGTAAAAAATTTCACCAGAATAAAAAAAAAAAAAAAAAAATCCAAAAAATAGGCATCCTTGCTTGCAGTAAGAAGACCAGAAAAATAAGCCCCTTTAGTGCAGTTAATGTGTGTGCACTAGTAAATTCACACACCGTACACCATCGATTAGCAATGAATAACGTTGGCGGCGCCCGATACGAAAAATTGCTTTGCATTGCACACAACATAGGCGATGAGGTCCTTTTGTTACAGCCACATACAACTATATAAGTCAGTTGGTATTTGTAGCTTTGTTCCGTTTTTTTTTTGGTAAATTCGCTTCAACACCGATGAAACATACGAGTACAAGAGTGCCTTGAAGTGTTTCTTTTTGTTTCTTTTTTTACGCCCTGCACTTGAACTAACTTTGAATACCGACACACTAGACAGCGAAGGGATCCTTTCAATTCGTGTTGCCAAAAAAAAGGGAACTTCTCCTAAACCGTTGCGAATAAATATGAACTAGAACTCGATTTGGGTTTTATTTCCTCGATTTTACTTGAATGCAAGGCTGTATCCTCGCTCTTACTCAATCGATGGCAATTCACAGGAGAAAACCAAATTTCCGTTTCATGGATCCATAGAATGGGTTGGAGTTGTAATGAAATTGTGTGTCTTGCATGTGTCGTCCTTTGTAAGGATATACGACTATGACTCCTTTCAGAAAATGCTATTTTGAAATAGCATTCGATTGTCGAGTGCATTTTAAAGTGCACTGTTGTTACTAGTACACGAATATAATTGGCAGGATGTGGCATTCAACTCCACTGGAGATAAAACTGTAATCCGCCTTTGAGCTTGTAACTTAAACATTCATTCAAAGGCTGAATGGGAAATAGGTTCATTGGCTCAATGTCTCCTGTCATCCGAGAAGGATACAAAAGAAACTTGAAATAGGTAATCAAAAATCCGATTGAAGTTTCCTTGACAGTTTGCGCAATACCCATCCACCGCACACATTCAAAGTCCGGTAAACCGAAATGTCCTCAAGACTGTGGCTATAAGGTGGTGGGAGGATGCTTTAAGCTTTTTCTATACCCGATGAATAGAGAAAGATATTACAACCAGGATATGATGTATCCCGTTAACAATAAAACGTTAAGAGCAACTTTTTCGCTTTACGTTTCAATGTCGCAGCGTCTGAGGGTTGAATGGATTTGAAGTTGGGCATCTTCGATGTATGGGACTGTAGTGAGGGGATAAATGTATCCCCGATACAATAAACTATATGCTTACTTTTCTTTTTATGGCGGCTGTTGATGTGGGTGGAAAGAGATGCCCTTCAGATTCCCTTAAGGAGGATTTGATGTATTGTTTTCAATTACAGAGGGAAGAGTTATTGAGCGATGAAGGACTTCATACACACACACACGCGCAGAGGATTCCCCAGGAGAATTGATGGAGTCGTCAGTTTTGTCTTTAATTCTGGAAAATATGATGGCTTTGTTGTTTGATTAAAAATTTTAAATGTATGTGCACAGTACATACATATGTCAAAGTCTCTTTGGGTTTTACACTGTTTACAGATCGCGTGGTTGAACATTTTGTTTCGCAGATATTTGTCGCAACTTGTGAAAATGCTTTTACACAAACGACTTTTGAAATATTATACATTTGTAGGTATTCTAGATACGGATGTGTACATATATTACTGGTGGCATAACGCATAGGGAATACTGTCAGCATGACAACGAAAACCGCAGGATAATAAACGTATCAAGGGCACGAAATAATGAAACTTCTTTGTGTGCAAATTGTTATTGTTATTTTATTCTACCAGATTACTTATTTATTTCGATTTTAACGAACCACATGCGTATGGATGTGAAATGCGTCAGTCAATTTTTCCTTCCGTCCGCAAACTCAGAATTGTTTAAAAATGATGTGCAACAATACCTCTGTTTTCATTCTCCTTATTTCCCTTGAATACGGAAATGAAGGACGCTTCTGTGAAGGCTGTAAGGGAAAATAAACCTATTGGTCATCTTCCTTAAAGAGGCTAGCCTAAAAGCGGAAGGTCTAGTTCTACAACATTCTCGGCAAGTGTCGGTGTTACCCAGGGCTAGAGGCATCATCGGACCATTGTTCTTTGAAAATTCGATGCGATTTGATGATCCCGCCTTTTGTGCCTAAATTGCAAGATATGGATGTGGACGACATGTGGTTTTAACAAGACAGTGCCACAAGAGAATTCGTATGTGCCACGTGTGTGCCAGCAAAGCCGTGGAGGCCATTTACCCAATATGCTATTCCCTACATAGCCCTATGTTGTATACTTTATGAATCAATATTAGGGTAGTAGATTTAGGGGCTCGCTACGAAGTACAAACATTGTAATAACTGGTAAAACAATAATAGGTCCCAATGTTTAGCCTGTTAGGATACATAGGTTATTCTTGTTAAGGTAGATGCACGCTTCGAATCTCTTCCGGTTGTTGTGCCCTAGAAGTTTCATAGCTTTCTTAAGACCTGGAGTATTAATCCAGGTTCTCGCCCTGTTTTCTTTCTCCATCCTCCTGAATTCTTCGCATATGGTATGTTATCCTATTCCGCAGAAAGGTTCAGGTCCAATGATGGATTCTGCTACTGCTTTTACGTTGTCCTCTATTCTAGAGTGGCCAGTGATCCAATAGAGAGTTACCTTGTTACTGCTACCCAATTCATTAAGTTTGTATAGGCATTCCCACACAAGTTTTGATTTAATGACATGGAAGTCAAGTACTTTGATAGCTACTTGACTGTCTGACAATATTGCTATGTCGCAGTTTTTGTATCTTCTATCGAGATTGAATTGAACACACCTATCTACAGTTTGAAAGATGCTGGTACTTTTGCCCATAAGGTCAGAGTACTTTGTTCTCGGCCCAAATACTTATTATTGTGTGGTTACTCAATCCATATATTATGGATTCATTGCGCCAGCCCTTCTTATTACTCAACTTCTTACGGAATTGCTAGGGATTGCTAGAGGATGCAGCTTCTTGAGAAGTACATCATATTTTTTCGAACTGATGTATTTGTCCCTCCTGATGCCCTCTTTTGCCATCCTTAGGTTCATCCGCTTTGCGTTTTGGTCAAATACGATGTAAAGCGGAGATAGTTTCAGGAATACTTCCATGGCTGCAGTTGGACACGTTCTCATGGCCCCAGTAATACAGACGCAAGCAAGTGAGTGTCTCCCTCGTTGTGGCTAGACTAATTCGTTTAGCCCACTCTATCCCTCCATACTTGATCATTGGTCTCACAATGACGATATGCATCCATCTCAGAGTACTTTGGTTAAATCCCCAGGACTTATCCGCTAGGCTCCTACATATCATGAAAGCACGGGTGGCCTTTTTGGATATCTCTTCTGTGTGCTTTTTCCACATGAGTTTACTGTCTAGGTGTAATCGTAGATATTTCACTTATTTTACTGATGTCAGTTCCGTGCCCCACAGCCGGATTGGCTTCAGTTTAAGCTTCCTTTTTCTCATAAATGGTATTTTAGTTTTTGCCAGGTTTATGTTGAGTCCAGCCATGCAGCACCATTCTTGAGTTGCTACTAGACCCCTTAGTATGATGTCACAAAGGGTTCCTTCAAACTTTCCTCTGGCAATCAGTAATATGTTATTAGCGTAGGCTTGACAGTTGATTCCGAGGTTGGTTAAAGTAATTAATCTACAACTAGACTCCACATTAGAGGAGATAGCACTCCTCCTTGTGGACATCCTCTTGTTGTGTTAATCTTTAGTTTGTTATTAACAGTTGATACCAATAGTTTGCTTGTTTTCGACGGTACCTGTTAGTTTTGTGTTAAACAGGGCAAGTTATTCTACATTCGAGTTTCATGACTGAGGTTTCGTATATCTTCTTAGAAGAAATACATGTGTTTCCATTAATTCCCAATTTAAGTGAATATTTCCGGTTTCTATAATAAGTTGCTACCATATTTCATGTAGACCATTAATCCCGTCATATTCACTTGTTTTTTACATTACTCTGCAAAGTCAACAACCCTCAGATTGATAAATGATGCAGATCGCTGTATATGATGCTGATTTCAGCAAATTTTCCTCACATCCCTCGGCCGCAAATGTAATGCGAAATAATTATGCCATAAATAAAACTATTAACCTTGGTATGCATATACAGTGAAATGAAATAAATTCTTGGCAATATAACAAATCCCTGTGCTTATTACATCCGACATTAATTATCTTCCTCCATTCCGCATATAGGCACACACTTACGTCTATCGTCGGTAAATAATCATCGTATGCATAATAATCACATTAATTCCATCGGTACGCGCCGAAAACCCTCTTGAACAAATTGTAATGCCGTCTTATGCAAATAAACATAAATAAGGACTCCATCCAAAAACGCCCGTCGACGACGACGAATCTCATTATGCTCACGAAAGGATAACACGAGTGGTATGAACAATCCAACGAATGTATACGATCGCGAATTGTTTATTTCTATTCCGAATTTAGATATTTACCTACATACATGGCAAACAGATCCGGTTAGAGAAGCGCACCTGTACAATGTTCGCGTTTTTTTTTCTCTTTCAATATAAAGAACCCTTTTTGTGCCAAAAAAAAGGACCTTCCACAGGATAGGCCTCCATCTGCAGTATACATCTTCCGTTGGGTAAATAGTACTACCAACGTGGAATGTCCTTTTTATCTACGACTATCTCTCGCATCGTTCATTACTTGCGGGGGATGCTGCGCGACCGGCATCGGAATGGAGAGATAAGGATACAAAAAAAAAAAACGTATACCATTTTTTTTTGCGTAACGGTTTTCCTTTCAGCAGGACGAACAAATGTGTATTTGGCATAAAGTGTCGACTATAAATTCACATGACGTACCGTTGGTTGGTAGGTATTCTGCGTCTCCTTTGGTGTTTGCATATACGACGAGGACGTTTGTTTCCGTTTACTGGGGCTGGAAGTGGAAATTGGTATCCTTAGAGAAGGAGAGTCAGATGAATTTGAAAATGTGCTCTCCTTTGAGAAAACGGAACGATAATATCCCATAGGATGTACGTATACCTATGTGAAATGTCCAAAAGGAGGAATAAGACATTTGTTTGTGTGAGCATTTTCCAAAGGCTTATAATGGTGTATTTAAGGCTTTATGGTGGGTCTGTCCTTTGTATGTATATATGTATATTTTGAGCATAGAGTCATACATAACATTAAATATGGAATATTATATTTGATATCTTTAGCGAAAGGTACGATGATAAACTTGTGAGGTGCTGCTGAAGGTTTGGATGTTATAAATTAGAAGTGAAAGGTCCTATTGAATTTCTTAGATGGTAATATTGGAACGATATTTCTAGAATGGAATGATATATCAGTAAATATTGAATGAGGGTGCTGCAAGAAGTAATTGCTTAGAGTTGCGTCTTTATTAAAGAAGGGATGCATCTTAAAGAAATCTTAGTCAAAATTCATCTTACATTCAGCTTGGCACTTCAAATAACGACCGTTCGGCACCTTCCTAAAAAGCCCTAGTAAGCTGTGTCGATCTTGAGATAACCGGTGGTTAGTTATTTGATAGTTATGTCGAAGGCATGGGCTACTTCTAGTGCATTGACGCACCAGGTTAGATTTGAAAATTCATATCGCAGAGTTTATCGCAGGCTTAAGTCCGGTCTGACTTACCAGGTCCAAATTCAAGGGCGGATCCAGGGGGGTGGCACAGGAGCACGGGCCCCCCAGACACGATTCAGATAAAACAGGCCAGTCGAAAAAACACTAGCAATTAGAATACTATGGGGTACACTCTTTACCTATCTGGCCTTTGTGCCCCTCCCAGAAATAAATCCTGGATCCGTCCTTGTCCAAATTGGCTTCATTTCGTTTCATATGATACTGGACAAGACTTTACATGTTGGTTAAGATTATTTTCGATTCGAGCAACAAAACATTTTGCTCGACGAGCATGGAAAATTGTTCAACGAGCAAAATTTTTTTTTGAAACAAAATTTGTATTTCCTGAGCATCGAACAACTATCTGACGAACATTGTTCTATAAAATGTATTTATTGAACAAACTAGTTCACTTAATTGTATTTTGTTTTGTTTCATGGATTTCTTGTTTTGATTTATGGGGATGTAACACAGCGATGGACACAATCAATGGGGTGGGTGGCGGAGTTTTCTCCGACAGGCTCTTTCCGCCTCCTAGATTAGTGTAGCATTTTTCAGGTGGAGATAATGGCGATCAAAGAAGCTCTATATTGGCTGAAATGGAATGTAATATCAGCTAATGATATTACCATCTTCACTGTGAGTCAAGCACATTCACATCACACATCAAAAGTAGCTATCGATTGCCACTTGTCTCTTAACGAGATAGCAGAGCAGTTCGACATTAACCTGTGCTGGGTGCTGGGGTATAGGGATATTCTGGGGAACTATAGGGCTGATGATCTTACCAGGCAGGGCACAAATTTGCAGATTATACCGCAAAAGGAGAACCTCGCCATACCTCTCGCTGTATTCAAGTAATTGCTCAAGCTAAATGCTATCAAGGACACTAACTTCAGGTAAGAGACTGGCATTAAGTGTCATGTCACTAGACAGATTTGGTCTCAGTTGGATCAGAAACGCACGAAGAGGTTGGCCTCACTTAGCTGGAAGCAAATCAGCGCGACAATTGGTGTCATTACGGGGCACTATTTCATTGGAAGGTAGGTCAAAAGGATTGGCCCCTTTTGTACAGGTTTTAGGGACGAGGAGGATGAGCTTTTGTCTGGCTCTCTCTGTTAGAAGCAGCCTCGGTGAACTGGCTAACTTTCATTAGAAGCTCCAAGGTAGGACGGGAGAAATCCCCTGATCATGTGGTATCACAATGGATCTACTCTGGTCTAGGTGTGTCTGTGTTTAGCCATTTGAACCTAACCCCTTTGAGTGCATTGTCTGAAACAATTTGTTCTAAAAACTGTTTTGACCAGTGGGTAACCAAAATTACTGCCAGGGTTATTCATTTCGTGCTTTAGGATTTTAAATAAAAAAAAGGTTTTAAAGATTTGAATGAAATTGGTTTACTGTTCTAAATTTTCGATTATGCCATTATGTATGAAATACAACGTCGGTTAAATAGCCCCCACGGGAGTTCGATTTTTGTGATGAAATTTTCAATGACTTTTTGGCATATTTCTGGCTGTATTGCGGCCATAACATCACGGATGTTAGTTTTAAAGAGCTCCAAAGTTTCGGGATTCTCTGCATAGTCATGATCTTTAGCATAGCCCCACAAAAAGAAATCCAGCTGAGTCAGACCACACGATCTAGGTAGCCAATTAATGTCGTCAAATCGGGTACACTTTTCATGCAATAGCGTCAAAATTGCCTGTGTTGTGTGACACGTACACCCGTCTTGTTTCAATCTCAGACCACAAAAGTTGGTTATCGTTTGATTATAGCGCAGAGAATTCACTGTAGCTGTACCACCTTCTTCGTTAAAAAAAAACCGTCCGATCACGCTGTCGGTCCACAGCATTGGATGCATTGACAACGATCACATTTGGATTCTCTGAACCCAAAACTCTGCAATTTCGTTTGTTTACGTAACCACCGAGCGAGAAATGGGCCTCTTCGCTAAAGAAGATTTTGTTCGAAAAATCGGCGTGGACTTACAGACACAGAAATATTACAGAACTGTTATTTGTGTAGTAAGATGCAACATGCATTGTAAAACGTCAATTCAAAAACTAACTACCTGTCACTATGGATGACAGATGAATCTGACAGATGCCATATGGCAGGGATGTGATATATCAACTTGGAAATGAATAACACTTTATATGTATACAGTGCAGGTCCAGTATATTGTACACATTTTCTACATTTTTTTTTCAAAAAATCCATATTCTTCGCATCCTACTGTACCAACAAAAAAACACCCGATAATATAAATTTCATGACTTTAATTTCACTACATAAACAAAAAGTTAACACGAAATGAACAATAAATCATTTTTTAAACATTGTGTTGCAATTTCAATTATTAAACTGACATTACAGCTACAAAATTATGCCACAAAATATAGTTATCTGAAGTTTGCGTCCCACCTATCAATGCAACAACCACTTAGATTAAAATAATTTCCAATGATACATTTAAATGGATTTATGAGTATATTAAATTCCTTGTCATTGTGTGTGAAATTCAAAGAAAATCCTCCGTTGTGTACAAAAAAAAACATATTTCCATTTGATAAATGATCCAGATCCATTCATGAGCTAGACCGCCGATAAAGTGTACATCGACTGAACTGCGCTTTTATGGAAAAGTTATAAAAAATTAAACCCTTGAAATAAAAATATGTTACCGTGAAGTTCGCTTTGTTAATATTAATCTCTTCAATCGCATAATTAATAGATGTATTTGGCTATGAATAGCATATGAATTTTCAAATTGTTTGAACAGATTGTATGCTCTTTGAACGAGGCTATTGATGGCACAAAGGTGTATGGTAAATGAACGGAAATTATATGCCATTAAACAATTTAACGGAGGATAAATTAAATCATTGTTAAAGTTGAATTTTACTCTTAAATATGAAACATTTATTAGTCTGCTTTCTAAAATAATTCAGCTATTGTAAAACGCATTGGGTATCTGACTGACAAGTCAGTGCCCGTACTTCCATCACTATCGGCAAATCTAACACTATGCAACTTGGCAACTTAAAACCAGACTATTAAATTTGTCACCACATTGTCACTTTTAATTCGGAATAAAATTCTGACTTTGCTAGCGTTCTGACGTACAATACAATACAATACAATACAATACAATACAATACAATACAATACAATACAATACAATACAATACAATACAATACAATACAATACAATACAATACAATACAATACAATACAATACAATACAATACAATACAATACAATACAATACAATACAATACAATACAATACAATACAATACAATACAATACAATACAATACAATACAATACAATACAATACAATACAATACAATACAATACAATACAATACAATACAATACAATACAATACAATACAATACAATACAATACAATACAATACAATACAATACAATACAATACAATACAATACAATACAATACAATACAATACAATACAATACAATACAATACAATACAATACAATACAATGCAATACAATACTGCATGTACATATACGGCAAATATACTAATTTTAAACCAACATTAAGTATAAAAAGTTGACATTTCTATCACAATTGGGTTATTATTAGTGTCCGCAAAGTCTTGGATGTCCCCAGGGTAGGACGGTTTATTGCACTCCGTACCAATGTGGTGGATGGTATGCCGTTGAGCCCCGCAATCGCAAGCTGAAGAGTCAGCACTTTTCCACCGGAACAGGGAGTCTGTAACTAGCTTCCGTGGTTTGTCCGGGTCCTGTTGGGCGTCGAACAGAGGTTGCAAGGTATGTCAAATCAAAAGAGGGTGACCATGGTGTAGTGCTTGTCACGCTGTTGGTTAACGGTTCAAATTCTGATGTCAAGAATTATCTATTTATATCGCATGAAATAAATAAAAAAGTCGATCAACTGCGAAAGCTAAGTCAACTCTACAGCGAAGGCATAACACTGGCTGAAAATGCAATTTAATCATGATGATGACATCAGGAGAACGGAAAAAATACTGTGAATCATGAGCAACGACAATAAAAGCAAAACAAAATTGCTCCCCAGTTATCTGGATGCTATACGCTTGGAGCGTAGCCTGATTGAAACTCACTCACCACTACACCAAATTTTTCTTTCTTTCTCTCTCTCTCTGTCTATCTATATAACGCCCGTGCCCTGTAATAGTATAAGAGTATTCATATCCCCTTTGACGCGCGCAAATTATGTCGGCATGATGGGTTCGAGACTTTGATGCTTGCATGATTTCTGCCCATTCGGCTTAGCAAGCCGAATTCAGATTAAATGGTTAATCATGCGCTAGATCTTCAGCGTTGACGTAATTGAACCCCAAAGTGGGGCCACGTGTGTTAAGTATTACTTGTATGTGAGGGAAATGTCTATGGTTACGTCGATGTTGTTAAACTGGACATTTAGTCTGAAAATTAGAAACAGCAGACTTTTGTTTTAGACGCACTTGTACATAGTCTCCATTGTCTAAAGTATACGTTGAGTTGCTCAACCTCTAGGATTAGAGATCTTTCTTTATTCGATTGTCTTTATGCTGTCGCAGGTTTATTTTTGATGTACAAATTAAAGAGCAAAGGGGCGAGGACTGAGCCATGGGGCAAACCGTTATTAAGCTTCCTCACTCTGCTTTTATTATCATTCATAATAGGAATGATGTAGCTGGTGGTTTGAGAGTAGGTTGTCGATAAGATACGATGTACTCGGGAACGTGATTTATTTCAGCAGCTTAAAGATGAGTCCATCCTTCTAAACGCATCGGCTAGGTCGACAAAAGCAAGGACAGTTTTGTGCCTCCTCTTAAATCCTGCCACGATGTGCATTGTCAATGATAGCACCTGGTCCGTACAATTTCTACCCGTGTGAAATCCAGCTTGTTCGGTAGGTATGATTTCGCTGATGTCAGATGAGGTAGATGAGGGCTTCAAGTAGTTTGTAGTAAGTACTTAAGAATGCTATAGAGCGATAACTTTAAAGTAGATCATTAGGTTTATTTGGCTTGAAAGATAGCTATGACTTTCGTTAGACTGAATACAGCTGGGATTGTGCATTATTCCAGTATACTACCGTAGAATTCCGCTAGTCATCGTCTTGTATCTTGTCCGCTTTGTGCAAGAAACTCCGGGTAAATGCCATCAAACCCCGCCGCCTTTCCCGTCTATACTGTCGAAAAAGCGGTGCTAACCTCTGCGGGTGGAATTGCACGAAAACTCTGATGTCTGTGGGGTATTACTCACATCTTATGGTGACTGTAAGTTCCTTGTCCATGGGGCGTGAGACGCGTCTACGATGCGGATAGCGATTCGGATTTATGCAGGAACTAGTGGTGTTAGAGCTGTTGTTTCCTTCGAGTTTTCGTTGGGTAAAACAAAATATATGCTGTTATCAAAAAGAAAAGTCAACATCGGCGACTTGGATAATAATGATACCAACGCAGAGACTCATAGAAAAATCAATTGACAAAGACCTCTCACGGACAGCTAAGGTGACTTTGTAAAGGGTGATTCAGTTAGAAGTTAAAATTTAATTTTGAAATAAAATACATTGGTTTTTGGTAAACTGCTGATATTTTTATGCAAATATTCTGTTCAGATATTGACATTAAACATGAAGAACGATATCAGTCAAATGGGCCTTGCAGACTTCTACCCTTTTCCTATTACTTTTCGACATAAATCCTGCGGTAGTTCATAAATAACGCTTCGAATCTCGTCCTTTAACTCTTGAATTGAGGGTCATTGGCATACACTATCTGCTCCATATAACCCTAAAGAAAGAAAGCCATAATCTTTGTGGCCAATTTTGGACGCCGAAATGAGAGATTACGCGGCCGGAAAAATGTGTGTGCCATAACTACATGGTGTGGCAGGTGGCACCGCCGTGTTAAAGCCACATGTCTTCCACATCAATATCGTCTAATTGGTGTCAAAAATAATTGGTTCACCATTGACTGTTAGAGCAGCACCACTATAATTTTCGAAGAAATATGGCCCATTCACGCCGCCGGCCCATAATCCGCATCAAATAGTGACTTCCGTGTGGTGGTTCTCTAACACCCAATTAACGAAGTCACGACGCTGTTTATGGTCTGTTTATGGTCCTGAGTCGAATGGATCCCGTAGGCATGCAGATGCGGATCTTTTGTTAGCTGCGTTGAGCTGTAGGAATGGTAGAAATGGGAGACAAGTTTACCTCTGCAAGTGCATCTGCCGAGCGCTGAAATGTAATCATGACTACTTCACGAAGCCTGTAGCAAGATTGGGTTTCTGTCTACTACCTACTTATTAGAATAACGTCTATCCATCTGGGTTTTCTTCTTCTTTGCCAGTTGTTCTTGTTTGTCGTTCTTTTTCCTCCGTTCTGGAACCCTTTGGTGTAATAAAGGTGTCTAAGTTTTCTAATTTGAACAGTATTTTTCCATCAATATTCTAAAAGCTTGTAAGCATCTAGAGTCGATTTTCGAACTCTAATTTGATGGTAAGTTTCGGAATTGCACATCTTTTTTTTTATAATCTTCTCTCAGGAGAGGCGAGCTTGTTGTAGATGTGATTAAAGGCTTCCTAGAGTAAACACCAAAGTTTATTTGGTCCTGCCGCAGAAGGAGTTTTGCTAAAGGGACGTCCTCGCGATTGTCAGGTGAACATAGTGTGATCGCCTTTCTAGGGATCAATGCAATGACGTCTTCAGAATATCTGCCGTGGTAGTATTTATAGTACAGACATAGGTATGCTACCAGTCTTCGATGTACTAACAGTTGGAAATTAATGCAAGATCTTCTGTTAAGCTGTTCGTCTCTGTATGCTGTCAACCAGATGAAGAGAATATTTTAGGCCGCATTCCAAATCTGATAAAAATACTCAAGTCCCGGTCTTACTTGTGCTTTGTACTGGAAAAAAAGCAGTAAGGTATCTCTTTACTCTAAACAGGTAGCTCAACTTCATCGACACCGATTTTTGATACGTGGTCATGCCATGCTACACCAGAATTGACTGTAACGCCAAGAAAATGCTTGGGATCGATAATTTGGTCATCCATTTGAAGTTGAGGTACCTCTATTTACCTACTTCTATCCATCTGACTGTCAATGGAATTTAGGAAGCTTACCATTTCTATGTAAGAGCTCACCGTTTCATCTCTAGAAAACCTTCAAAATACCATTTTTGTAGGGTGGCACATCTGTTCCTCCTTTAAAGATAGATCATATTTCAAAATAAGGAATCTGAATAAGAAATTTTGGCGAACAACTTTTTCTCTTTACCTAAGTCTAAGCCGATAAACTGTACTTGTACTACAGGACTCTACACAAATATTTTCTCATATTCCCTTAAATAGTTGTCACAACAAAACTATCTATCTACCACGGCAATACTTGCTCCCATTGCATCTGACGTAAGAACGCGTATAGCACCGCGCATCGCACAATGCATACGAGTATGACGTCAAAACGCTAAACCAAAACGAAATCGTGGACGCGTGTATCGCACACACAGCATCCATTATGCAGGTCAAAGAGAACAATGTTACACAGCCAAAGAGTGTTGGCGCTTTAAAAGAGACCAACTTTACATTATCCACTTTACATCACAGCTGTCCGCCGCCATGGCAGTAGGTCAAAATGGCGCATGCTCCTCAAACACCCCCACCGATGGTGAAAAATTTCCCATTATTTCCACCCCCTCCGCGCCATCATTCGGAGTCGAAGTGAAAGTTTAGCGAACACAATCCCTATTGTGTGCCAAACGCAGATAGATTCCTCTGCTGTCGTCAGTCGAGATATGGTTCTGAACGCTTCTGCCAACCAAGGAGCAGCGCGTCCCGCATCTGGTGTTGGTCAAAGTGAAAAACGGTTTTTGCTTTGCTGCCTTCTTATATCTTTGTTTTTCCTGTTTGCTTTGTAATTCCGTCTAAGGACGACGGATACGGTTTTTTTTTGTTTTTCTCAATTTCGATTCCTCGGAAAGGATTACCAAACAAACGGAAAAAAATGCATTCGAAGTGACCGTGAAATAGTGAATAGTGGTGCACAGTACGGAGTTCTTCTCTGACGTCAGTGACGCGGTGACGGTAGTTTTGATCTTGAAACGTCGTTGGGTGGGTTTCATTGTGTTCCTTTTTCTTTACTTTTTTTTTTTTTTTTTTTGTTTAGACAGCAATACTCGTAGTTGCATAATCTCCTTTCGCAAGAGTGCAGTCAGCATACGAATCCAACTAATTGTCCTTGAATCCATAATAGCAAACACACCGCCGCTCGAGTCAAAGGCATAGTTTGAGGTGTGTGTCGAGATAATTTATGTGTATTATTATGTCCTTTGAGTGCAAAAAGGATAGGCAAAACAAAAAGAAGAGAAATTAAACAAACACAATTCTTGTGTACGATGACAGGCAGTGTCAGGAGCCTGTATGTGTGTTTGTATTTTCCCTATGTGCTCATGGTGCGCGTTTGAATGTAGGTCCTTTGGTGAAAATTAGCATGGCATTTGTGTCCTTGAACTAGTAATCATCGCCACGAAGGAGTAAGTGAGAAAGCGACTCCAAAGAGAGAACAAGAGAAAATACAAGAGAAAGAAAAAACAAAAAAAAAAAAAAAAATAAATACTATACACGTATAAATTTTAATCCTTTCTACCCCCAGAAGGATTTACGTGAATCCACAGTGAGTGAAAAAAAAAAAAAAAAAAAAAACTGAAAAGTTAAAACATTGTTCAAGGATACGTTTGCCGTTCGTCATGTGTGTTTGCATGCGCGCTTCTCTCACGTCAAAGGTCATAAGGTATTTTAATTAAAATACACACACATTTTATACCGTTTGTGCAAGGATACCGTGGGTGGTGTGGAGACGTAAGACAAACAACAATAAAGGATACTGTTTCATTTTTGTTTGTGCCGCAGCAGTGAAAGTTTTCTAAGCGAGAAAGCAGTGATAGAAAACGACAGGCAAAAAAAAAAAAAAGAAAAAGTAATACAGAATCTCATTGTGAATTGTGTGTCCTCTGACAGGATATTTACTCGCGGCTGCTGTGTGTTATGTAACCGTATCTTTGTGTTTGTGTTGTGCTTTAAAGAGAATCCGCCTTTAGTATTCCAATAACAATGGCCGAGATATCTGTTTAAAACTGCTGCTACTGTTGGAGAAGTGCTCGGCAGGACAAAATTCCTCTGTGCGATTCTGTGCCAAGTGCAGGTTTCGAAACAAAAAGTCCTGCCGTGCTACATTGAGAAATAGGGGAGCGTACCAATTTCTAAAGACATACAGTTTTGTATCTGTAGAAATGTTGTAAAGTGTTTTTTTTCTGAATGTTTTTGAATTCGTTTGATTTCACGTGTGAGGCTTTTTTTTTTTTTTGATAGAGGATATGCGTTGCAAAAATTAGGTTAAAAGTTCGACTAAGTGTGCAGTATTTGTCGCGGATTTTGCTTTCAAATTAAATAGTGCATAGGTTGCTCGCCCAGGATAAGTGTACGAGTATGTAAGTGCAAACTTACCATACGAAGGAGGTGTGATAAGTGCGAGGTAATACGACTATAATCGTACCACCTCTTTGTGCAAATTTTATTTATAGGACTCTGATGTAATTAGAGACAGGGATTAGCGTGTGTCTGAGTGTCCTTAATGAGATTGACTTTCCACTTTGGTCTGCAATTAATTGTCGGTTTAGAAAGGCGGTGCTCCTGATTATGGTGTTACTATGGGAGGATTAGCTGGATAGCTGGAATCAATTTCAATTACCGCATGGACTTTGACAGTTATTTATTGGACTATTAATAGGACTTTCAATTTATGCCATTGGTACGAGTATATAATGGAAATTGGCAATTATCACGTTATGTTTTCTAATGGAAGTAATTATCATAAAAGCATCAATAGGGGTGGGGCTTCAATTTGTATAATCAGAGCATGAACTCTTGAAATGTTTTTTTATCCGATGCCTAGGAGTGGTGTAATTATTCGGTTATTGATCACTCCTCCACTTACGTGGATATCTGCAAACTGAGCTAACCCATAAGGACAAGGCATGATTTTTTAACAATTACGGTTGAATTTCGAAAAGAATAGGACCGAGTTACACTTCCTTGACGGGTGGCACCTTGCTTTTATAAAAATATATAGCAAATTGAAAAGATCAACACAGCACAGTGAAAGCAAAAATTGCGAACCCTTTCAGAATAATATAAAAGTAAAAATATTTAGTTCAGCTTTTCGCGATTCTACTGTAAATGTAAACTTAAAGATGTAAAAATATAGCAAGAGTAGAAAAACTTTGCTTCTTATGGTGAAATTCTGCAGATCTGTCGCTCAGAGCATTACAACTATTGACCCGTTTTACGTACAAAAAAATGTTATCACAATAAAAGGTTACTCATTTCGAAATTGGGATTTGACATCCCTGTCATATGACATCTGTCAAATCCATCTGTCATCCACAGTAACAGTTAGTTAATTCTTGCTTTACTTGGATCGTTTAGCCACCGCTTAACGCATTCAAATTGTTATATCTTATTACAAAAATAACAATTCTGTAATATCTGTGTATCGAGATTTAAGGACTGATTTGGTCGTCATAATCGCCCAATTTTTCGAAACAAAATCTTCTTCAGCTATGAGGTCCATTTCTCGCTTGGCGGCTACGTAATCAAACAAAATGGCAGAATTTGGGATTCTGAGAATTGAAATGTGATCGCTGAGAGGCCATTGCATCCGTCATGGTTGACAGTTTGATGAGCGCTGTGAACCGGCGGCATGATCAGGTCGAATTTTTCTTGAAAACGATGAAGGCACCACTGTTAATGTGAATTCTCTGCATTATGGTCAAATGATAACCAATTTCATGTGAGTGACATGTAGTTCCAAAAGGGAAGCACGGAAAGTACACCGACATCAATTGACAATTTCATTGAAATCTTTAATACTTTTAATTTTATGTAAATTTAAAATCTTAAAACACAAAGTGAATAAGGCAGGATGTTAATAACTTTACAATAAGATAAGTTTCTATCAGACAAAGTGACACCCTGTAATTTGGATAATAATGAAGATAAAGCAACGTGAATAGCAACTATTGATAGAGAAAATTCGAATTTGTGTAGCTGAATCAATCACTTAGTTTTGCCAAAAAGTGATCTGAGCATGAGGACGATATGTTTGACTTTTCACCCTTAAGGAATAGGTGTGACTCTTACCTTAGTTAAGGTCGGGTAGATTAAAAAATTCGAACACCGAAAGGTTGTGGTGCTTTCGGATTTGTGTCCCGTTTGGTTAAAAAATGACTCACAAACAAATTTGATGATAATATTACTGTTTGGTCCATTACATCGTGTACTTATATACTTTTTTTTTTTCATTAACGAAACATTCATTGCAATTATCGCGTTTTAAATGCACATTTTGAGTAGAGTAGAGTGCCATTTAGGGAAGAGTTCAGCTTTAAGCAGACGTGGCTTAGAGGCAAGCCATAGAAAGTTAAGGGGCCTATGAAAGTTGATGAAGAGCCGCGTCTAGCGAGTTCATCCGCAATCTCATTACTTATATATTAAGAGTAATGTTGTTATGTGCAGTTAGTTGTTTTAAGGTTTTTAAGTAATTTTAGGGAATTTGAGGCAAGCTTAGACTTAAAGTAGAACGATTGAAATGCTTTTATTGTCGTTTTGCGGAGATTTCGTCTGGGACACTCTCTCGAGCATAATTCTATTGCGAATATTTCGGCCCGGAATATGGATGTAGAGTGTCCCATTGGTACTGCTATTTCATAGTTGGAGAGACAAACAATTCCATTCTCCACTTTGGATCCATCGGTATAGCACGTCGAGTGATAGTCATTCAGAACTAAACATCTATTGTTGCACTTGCTGCGTTCTATATTTCTAGGGGCATGTAGTCTCAAATAAGCATCACTGGTTCTGAAAGCTTGTTTAGAATTTTTCGAATACCCTATGAGATCGCCCAATTTGAAGTTTGAAGAGAGGTAAAGATTTGTTGCACTTATTGCGGCAGGTTTCTTCACTCCAATGTGAAGTGGGGGAAATTTCAATAGAGCACCTAGCGCCGCTTTTGGGCAGGAACGTATAGCGCCCGTAATACCACAATGCATGCCAGTATTTGAATTTTTTGTACTGCTTTTTGGGCGGGGGTTTGTTCCACTTTTTCAATTCAATAGACTCGTGGCCTTAAAGCCCATTTCCTTCTAAGAAGTTTCGAACACGACCGGATGATGAATGTAGCTTTGTTGACCGTTTTATCAAGGTGTTTGCTCCAAGTGAGTTCATGCTCGAGGATTATTCTCAAAAATTTTATTTCTTTGGAAAAAGGAATTTGTTTGCGGTTTTTCCTCTTTTTAGTGAAGGGAACGATGATCATTTTGTTGAGGTTTACACCAAGACCTTCGATCTGGCATCAGTTCCAAATTTTGCAATTCCGCATGAAAATGAAGAATAGGGCCCCAGGCATAAAGCTCGTTTTTCTTAGCTCATATCTAAGCTGATACAGAATTGTTTATAATTAGGAGTAGAATATTTGTGTCTACGTTTAAAGCTAGGCGAGCTAGATTATTCCATCGTGTAGTGCGACAGGGGAATATCTAGCACCTTTGCTCTCTAGCATCTCAGTTACCCACTACCCATCTGCAGTGCGTCCTTAGGTTTAAATGCATCCGCATTTTTGAAAGACAATTTCAAATGCAAGACAATAAGTTTCAAAGTCATGTAGATGGATTCAGAGGGTTTGTAATGGTTTTTTTTTTTAGGAGAGCACCCAACATTTTCCAGTAACACTGGTCAAAAAATATAGCCCCACAAAAAAGAAATCCAAAGGGGTCAGATCACAGAATCTTGGTGGCCAAATGATGCCACCAAATCTCGAAATTTGTTACAATAGAGCCAAATTTACCTGATTAACCCATTCCTGTTAGAACCCCATGTCACTCTTTAATCTCAGGCCAAAAAAAGTTGGTTATCATATGACCATAATGCAGAGAATTTACAGTAACAGTGGCGCCTTCATCGTTTAAAAAATACGGCCCGATCACCATGCCCGGTTCACAGCGCTCACCAAACTGTCAACTATGGTGGATGTAATGGCCTCTCAACGAACACATTTCGATTCTCAGAACCCCAAATTCTGCAGCTGCCGAGCAAAAGAAATTATCATCATCGTTGAAGGAGATTTTTTTGTTCGAAAAACTGGGAGATTATGACGACCATAATCTGTTCCTAAATCGTGGTACACAGATTTTACAGAACTGTTATTTTTGTAGTAAGATGGAACAATTTGAATGCGTTGAGCGGTGGTTGAACGACTGTCACTATGGATGACAGATGGATTTGACAGGTGCCATGTGGCAGGGATGTAAAATCCCAACCTCGAAATAAATAACCCTTTACGTTAAGATTGCTATGAAAAAATAAAATACTTAATCTTCGGCATTCGTAGTACGCTAAAACCGACATTAATTGCATCTGAATTTGTAAAGTTAAATACGCTGAAAAATGTTGATTCAACTTTTACGATTACTGTTGTACAGACGATTGTTTCTGAATACATCGATTTTTATCCCATCCTTGAGACAGAGCTTCTGGTTCTAGAGGCACTTTAATTGGAAATGTACTTAAAAAAAACGTACTAGAAAATGAGAACTGTTTGTATCGTCTAAGCCGAAGTGTTCGGTTGTTATAAATTGATTGTGAAGATAATCAGATTAGAGAAAATGCGCATTGAGACGAAGTGAGTCTCTAGTACATTTGAATGATAATCGGATTAGTTCAATTTGGACGAAGTGCCTACTTATGATTCATAACAAATCTATGTATAATAGCATTTGTTGTATATACATAGTAAAATAGTACATATTTATGGCTAAACAATTTGTTCTTTGGAACAAAATAAATCAGTAGCAATCCATTCATTCACTCAAATAAAGTTTTTTTGTCCCTTTAAATCCGAAGGATCTCCAAATAAAGTGGTTACACCAAGTGTTACAAGTGTATCGCACTTGTACTTTCACGAGTCGTATTAGCATTAATGTTTTACGTCGTAAGCTATAAATACAAATTAATAGACTATTAAGTAGGTATTGACTGTTATGCATGCATTATCAAATTGACATCAATTAGGTGTGTATCCAAATATAGACAGCGAATGGTATCGATTCCCGTTGTGCCTCATTTTAACATATTATTCTGTAGACGAGTTCAGTAGTAAAAGATTGTAGGTCAAAAATTTCCTTTCAACCCCTAAGCACAGTCTCGACTTTACAAATTCATGACGCATACTCCGAACGAAAATCAAGCGACCTTGTTGCCCAAATTATTTTTAAATTTTTTTTTCTGTTACAAGCATGTAAAGGGTGAGCCATCATTTTGTTTGTTTACGTAGCCGACGAGCGAGAAATGGGACGCACCGCGATACACAGATATTACAGAACTGCTATTTTCGTAGTAAGATGCAACAACTTTAGTGTGTAGAGCGATCCATATCGCAAAATGGCAAGATAAGAACTAACTGCCTGTCATTATGGATGACAGATAAATTTGACAGAAGTCTGTGAAATCTGACAGGGATGTGAAATCCCAACGTCGAAATGAATAACCCTTCATGTGGTAATTTCATTTAAACGAGCCCATCCTGTCAGCCCAGTTTTGTAGTATCTTTTCGATGGTTCGGGGCTCTATTTCACGAATAGCTCGATTAATATTGTGCTTAAATGTCCGAGGTCGTTTCTGGATTATCAACAATATCGATCTTTAACGAGACCCCACAAAAAAATAGTCGAACAGCCATTACAAAAACGGCTGATTACACGATTATTGAACTTAGTCCGCAAAATATCGATTTTTGGACAAGTAGCGCCATCTTACTGGAACCAGAGAGCGTCCAAGTTCATTTCCTACAAAAAAAATCGGTTATCATACCTCATCAACATTGTTGCCACCTTCATCTTCGAAGAAAAATGGACCAATAATGCCGCCATTCCACAAACTGTCAGTCACACGATGAGGACGCACTCGCTTCCCTACGACTACGTGTAGGTTTTCTGAGCCCCAAATATGGCAGTTTTGCTTGCTTACAAACCCGCCGAAATGAAAATGCGCCTCATCCGAAAAAATTAAATTTTGTTTACCAAAATCAACGTCAATCTCGAGCTGCTCTAAAGTCCAAACTGGTGGCCATTTTGCTTCAATTCCGAAGTCAGTTAGACCTAGTAAGGGGTCCGAGGTCTGCCTAATTATCCTCAGGCTAGTGCGGCTAATATTCAGTTGGTCTGTGGGGAGTTGAGGTTTTCGGGTTTAGGCGCACACTTTCGGCAACAACAGCAATATCCTCGGCTGAGCACACAGGACGAACACGAGGAGAGCTTATATTATCAATCAGCATGTCAATCTCGCTGTCAGTGTCAAAATAACATATAATTTCCAAAGAAACCGGCAGATGGCCCATCTAATATTTAGGACAAACGAAAACAGCGATTTATTCATGGAGCTATGGTATACTCGTATGACTAATTCTAATATCTCCGACAGCACAAGTAAATGGCTGGATAGAGTTGTGTCGAATCTTCGAACGTCAAACTTTCTTCACACAGGTTGGTGCATTATTTCGATCGAAATTTATTTTCAAAATTCTCACTCTTTTGGCAACACAGCAATACTATATTTCCCAACGTTGTTCAAGCGTAAATCGATTCATTTCGTACCGCGGAGATATGTTACTGTCTTTCTGTCAATTATTTGAATGCGAAAGAGCTGTCAGTGTCAAAATAACATATGTTTCCAACAGAAACCAGCAGATGGCGCACCCGTTAGATACCTCACTACTTTCAATAAACTAATGAGTAATAAAAATAAAAAAAACAATTAGCAACCACAGTGCTGCCTCCAAAGACAAACAAATTTCTCCAAAGCAAATATAATATTTAATTAGCCACAAATAAAATAATATTTACACAAAACCACGCATAGTAGCACCACAATTACTGCACTCAAACGATTTTAGTTTTTTACTTAAATATTTTTTTTTTCCAATCCAGCGGATTTGTTGTTCATCTACAAACAATTGATAAAAAAAGTTATATAACTAATTACAATTAAAAATAAAAGTGTTCATATAGCAAATTAAAAATAATAAAAAAAACCCACACTGCCTCTAAAAAAAAAGCAATTTAATAAAAAAAATAAATAAACAAGAAAAATATAATTGAAACCTCATATCTGTGTATTTATGTGTGTTCAGTTCGATTATAGTGAATTAAAAAACAAATCGTAGTATCTATAGTGCATTAGTATAATGAAAACCGGTACACGTACACAGTCGGATTATGGGACTCACGTAATAGCATCGATAGCCATCGAAGGGGATTTTAATCGACTGTCGATAGAAAAGGAATCAGGTGAGAAGTAATTTAAATCCGGCAAAGTTGTTGGTTTTTCGCGTTATCCACCGGCACACCCTTCACGCGCGTGTCGAAGAAAAAAGTGCAACCAAAGCAGAGAACCTTGTCATTGGATTATTGCGAATCAGGAGGCGAGATTAATTCGGATCGGAAAAGCACGGAGGACGACAACTAAAATGAGTAAGTATCTATTGGGTGAAATCGATATGTGTTTAGGTACGGGCGAGGCTTGCTAACCCACATATGAGTAATGTTAAGCTGGAATTGCAAGGTATCCTCAACTTCCCACTTGTGGGATATATGTATCTTATCTTGAATATCATTTCATCCCAGTAATGGTACAACCACTACACCGGGATTATCCGAGAATAATGAGTTTTTTGCTTTCGGTGCTTTCCCCGTGCATAATTATACAGGGATAGGAAAACCCTTAAGGAAACCCTCAAGGGTGTGTGTATGCGAGAGTAGAGTGCTAGGTTGAATAAAGTTTGTATGCTGCTGCCGTATTTTTGTGAGTCCTCTTGGTTATTTTTTTTTTTTTTTTTTGTGTGTAAATTACTCATGCTATATAGAGTTAACGCTCCATGTGAGCGTTTGTACTTTAGGGCATGCTGCACAAGTTTCGATGAAGATTAAAGTAAACATGTGGGGCGTGTTTGTACAGCGATTGACAGGATTTTTTTTTCCTAGGATAACAGAAGATGGAGAGTATTTCTTTTTTTATGTTCAATTTTAAATCATGTGGGGAGGAAAATAATGTGATTAAAAATAATATGATTAAGTTTAAAGTAATATTGGAACAAACTTAGTGCTGCTGGCAAGAAGGAGCTTGTCTTAAGAATTCTATGCTGAGATGTAGGATACAAGTTGGGTATGGTTTTAATCACTGGCAAAATTTAGCTCTTTCTTCTTTTGTATTAATTTTAGGAATGCGACAAAAATTGTTGTTTTCTTTTAGTGCTGCGCAGGTAGAGACAATAAGCACTTTGGGAGTAGATTCTAAGATTGCAGATTCTTAGATGAGCGTAGGAAAAAACGATCACAAATTGGCTTGGGAAAGATGAAAAAAGAGTTATTACTTACCAACTTACTCTGCTGTCGATGACCCTACAGTCTGGGGTGGACTTAGACTTAAAGCGATAAATCCCTTCACTGACAGCTGGCCGGTGTTATGCCTTTTTTTACAATTTGCGCACGCGAAAGAGGATATGAATACTCTTATTCTATTAGAGGACACGGGCGTTGTGAAGAAGAGAGAGAGAGAGAGAGAAAGAAAGATTTAATGTAGTGGTTTGGAACTTAGATGGTATTAAGTTTCTGAAAAACTCCAAGGGCAGCGTCCAGATAACTGGGGAGCTTGTTTGTTTTTGCTTTTGTCGTTGCTCATGATTTACAGTAATTTTTTCCGTTCTCCTAATGTCATCATCACTATCAAGTTGCATTTCCTGCCATATGACTGCCAGTGTTATGCCTTCGCAGTAGAGTTGACTTAGCATTCGCAATTGATCGATGTTTTTATTTATTTCATGTGAAATAAATAGATGATTCTTGACATCAGGATTTGAACCATGAAACAACAGCGTGACAAGAGATGATGTTACCACTACACCACGCCCACCCACTTAGGTCTTGGACCTGTCTTGTCGCCTTTGACATTTTCTGATATCAAAGGTCTCGGTGATATTATTACCGACCTTAATGGTGCATTCTTCATCGTTACTGTGCAGAGACGGACTAGTATTACATTAATGCCAAAACTAGGTGTTGGCGTCAACGATAACGCCAACGATAACAATGACGATAACAATGACGGTGGCGGTGACGGTGACGGTGACACCGTGTGAGGTGGAATTCACCCATCCATTTCAAAAATCCCAAATGGGAAATTCTGTCATTTTTATAAAACGTCACTTCACATATATAAATGTTAACGTAAATCTAATAAAACTGAATTCTTATAACGTTGCGGAACCGTGCAGTTTACTTCTTTTTTTCGGATCTTAAAATTACAGTTTGCCTTTGCCGTTTGATTATTCTTTGGTGCACCTTTCCCCCTTTTCTTTTGTTCACCATTCGAACATTTTGGTCCTTCTACGCCTAACTTTTAAACTCGACACTTATTGTGACCAGAGATTTTTTTATTTCAATTGGCATTCGGCAAGTTAAACCGAAAATTAAAATTAACAAAATTTGTTTGCCGTCGGAGATTTTCAACAATCATCCTCAATATTCATCGTGGGATTTCATCACCACCAGCAAGAATATTAATTCAACAACAGTGTGTTCTGCCGTCGGAGATTTCAAGCAATCAGCGATATTCAACGCTTATCAGTACCAACGCAAGGAAAACGTAGAGTGTGCGACGGGAATTGGACGAGAAGCTGAAATTAACAAGTAAGTGCATTTGTGTGGTGTCTCTTACTGTGTGCATATATTTATTGCATGTATTTGTATATATATATATATATTTACAACATCTATATATAAAACTACGACTACAACATGAAAAAGGGTATGTTAGGAAAGATTTTAAAACAGTTGGAGAAGGATATTTCCAACTTCACCAAGACAGGTCTGACCAGGCGTACAACTAATTATTTAACGGGCCGCTTGTCCGCGCTTGAAAAGGTAATGTAGTCGGCGGAGCACGAGTATAAAATAAAACTCTCTGCGTTGGGTGATGACGATGAGGAAAAGGAATCTGCATTGGATGGCATCTACGAGACAATTAGAGAATCGTATTTCGAATATCGTAGCGATCTTCTCGATGCTATCGACAAGGCAGAAGCTTCTAAGGTGACATCGAATGACAAACCGCAAGATACCACAGTAGTTGCGCCAACAGCGTCCAGGTCGGCAGAGATAAGGCTTCCTAAAATCAACTTGCCGGTTTTCTCGGGCAGCTACGAGACTTGGCGCGCTTTTCGTGATCTCTTTGTCTCACTTATTCATCACAACGCATCACTTTCTGAAACACAAAAGATGCATTACTTAAAATCAAGTGTGTCTGGTGAAGCTGATAAGCTCTTGGCTCACCTGGGTATGGATATAGGTAACTATTCCAAAGCATGGGAAATATTGCAGGACAGGTACGATCTTTGTAGTTCGTCTCAAAAAACCCTGTCATAAGCGAGTTAAAAATCGAAGAAAGAGGTCTGTCTTTCTATATCTAAAGTTAATATGAGCTGTTTTTGTCTCATATGCCGTGACTGCATTTTGCAGCTTGTCTATAGCCTTTACGACGCATTTGTCAGATACTAAGATGGAAGTGTCATTTGCGAAGGTAACCATAATGGCATCGTGATCTACTTGAATATCTCTCGTATTCAATAAATAAAGAAACGGACCGAGGACACTTCTCTGCGGAACACCTTCTTCAATTTTTCTCACTTCTGAATATTCTTGCCAATAACGTACTCGGAAGAATCTATCTGAGATACAAGACAAGACTTCAGTATTCCGTAATCTCTATGTAATTTGTACTCCAACCCTTCATGCCAAACCTTATCGACATCAACAACATCTAAAAATACAGCTGAACTGAATCGTGTTTCTCCAAGAGTTTTTTCTACTTTATTTGTGACTCGATGCACTTGATCTATTGTGGAGTGTTTATTCCTAAATCGTCAATGATTTTGCTTAATCTCTTTTGATGTAATTTCTCGAACACTTTTGCCATAATAGGTTACTTCTGTTGGCGGATTTCCTTGCTTTGGAATAACAATTCCTTCAGCAATCATTTGAATTCAATGACGTGGGACATACTCGTATTGTAGAAGCATTAATTATAAACTGGAATTTTTTTTAAATAATAAGATCGTACCCCGGGGCTTTTTTATTTGACAGTTTGTTCTTGTACAAACTTCTTATTTCTTTCAGTGAGACATCATCCTCTATCTCACTACGCTGGGCGGAAATGGTTTAAAAACGTTTGCCAGATGTTCAACAAACAGGTTAGCCTTTTGTTTTGGGTTTCCGATCCATTTTCTTTCAGGCGACTTACGTGGTGAATCTTGTATCTGTAGTGTTTTTAGACGCTTAGCTGCTTTCTACAATGAGTATCTGTGGACGCATCTGTTGTAATGTTTCTAAGGCATCTGTTGTAATGTTTCGTTTTTGAATTCACTGATTCGCTTTTTAATTCCTTGTTAAGGTGGTTAAAGATAATTTTGTCATTTGCCACTTTCAGCTTTTCATATTAGCAGGTGTACTCTCCACCGCTGCCTGTTGGACATCAACCTCTTTGTCGATTTGCTCTTTTGTTTCCAATGGGGATCTCAGATCTGTAAACTTCTCTAGCCTCTCTATAAGTTCTGTCCTTTACTTGTTAGTCTTGGGTTACTTTTTGTTTGAACTTGAGTTTCGTTAAGTGGCAAAATCTGACGACAAGTCGTCATTACCTTCAAACATAACGAGGTCTGTTTTGACACCTTTAGCTACCCATAAGTCAATAGGATCAGGTATTGTATTTGTATCAGTTGTCCAATAAGTTGGCGATTCCTAGGAAATGAATTCCCAGCAAAAAGATCAATAAATACGCCAGCAAAATAAAAATTATTTTCCAATCAGCAATAAATAATTTTTTGATCGGCAGAATATAAAATCAAAATCAACAGAAAAGTAAAAGATTAGCAAGAAATATAAAAGATGCGCTGAAAAAAATGTTTTCTTAGCAAAAATTAACTGTTTTATCAGCAGAAATTCAAGTAAAACTGGAGCGATTGTAAATTTCGAAAATTTATTTTACATATGAATCTTAAAATTCTTGCAAATTTTTTTTCTTGGTGTATACGGGAATATTAAAGGTGCTTTTTTGGATCAAATGAAAAGATGTGCAGATCCTTCAAAATTCTTTGCAGTGATATTCTGGAAAACCCATGCTGTGATGAACGTCGCCTGGAGGTTGTTGTTGCATTTAAAGTAACTCTATACTTCGCCCATTCAATTGTGGCTACAATTATTCGCAGTCTTCCACTTCGGGGACAAGTTCGTAACTGATCCTCGTGGAAATAGATCGCGATGGACAGTTTGCAGTATTAAAATGACATCGATACGCACGCTGAGTTTAAACAATTGACTGTTGGTTTGTAAAAAATAATTCGGCCACTTTCGCCCGTGAAAATTTCCACAATTCATTGCAAGGGTTCACTTTAAGTTATTCTGAAAAGGAAAGATTAAAAAGTTAACTAATTAATAAATTGTTCATACTAGTTCCTGATTTCTGGCCCACCCTGTGTCTCCGACTCTCTTTCTTATTTTTATAAATGATCTCTTGTCTGCAACTTCTAATCCAATCCATTCCTTCGCTGATGACAGTACCCTCAGTTTTCATATTCCTTCCCTAACTCACGTCCTTGCTCTTCGGCCGTAGAAGGGGAACGGCAACGTACGTTAAACACATTAAATTCCGACCTGGACAGCATAATTAAATGGGGTTCAACCAACAGAGTGGAATTTAATGCTTCCAAAACACAATGCTGTCTTCTGTCTCTCAAGCGAAACCAAAACCCTCAACCATTATCCATGGATGGTACTTGCATCATTGAAACCGAAAGACTTGCCATTCTCGGTATGTGTTTTAATAATCATCTTCGATGGAACGATCACATGTTCGAGGTCGCCAAAAATGCTGCAAAATGTCTAGGATTCCTTAAGCGGTGCAAGAAATATTTTACCCCGTCTGATCTGGCCTCAATTTATAAGGCATTCATTCGCCCTAATTTGGAATATAACGCCCATATCTTGTCTGGTGCACCCAAGACCGTTTGCACATTCTTGACAGGGTACAAAATCGCGCGTTAAAACTCATAGGTGATAGAGATATTGTGAATTCCATTCATTCACTAGAATATCGGAGAAATGTCTCCTGATTCTCCCTGTTTTATCGTTCCCTTGTTGTACCCTTCAAAATTTCACCCGCAATACGCGACATACTTCGAATGCACATCAGTTTACAATAAAGCCTAACTTCGGTCGTACTGTCAAATATAGGGATTCATTTATAAGCCGAACAACACGAATGTGGAACGATCTACCAGGCTCTGTATTTCCCCATCACTACAACCTTCAAACATTCAAAGCCAACGTGCATAGGTACCTCCTCTGTTCCTCTTCCCCTTTTCCCTGACGCCCGTGCCCTGAAACAATTAAATGGTATTAATACTCCCTTTGGCGCGCGCAGATTATAAAAAAAAAAAATTAATTGCTGATCAAATATTTAAATTTTGCTGGTTACAAAACTTTCAAATCTCGAAACCGAACATTTCCACAAAGTAAAACAGAGAAGTTTTTTTTTGAATAATCTTGGAAAATATTGTCTTACAAGATATCCTAAGGATATTCTCAGCTCACATCACTACCAAAAATGTTTCCTATGGGTCCCCTAGTCTGCACCGAAATTTCTTCCATATAAGACACGCTTTTGTCTAAAAAAAAATAAAAAAACAAAAAAACTTCTCCAACTCTCACCCAATTTGACTGCATCATAGAACTTTTGAAGATACAAATCGATGGTACAAGTAGTTTATAGCTGGTATAATTTTTAGTAGTATTGATCCTTTTAGACATCCGTATTAACATCTAACCCTGGCCATGTCTAAGGGGGAAATCAGGACACAAGTTCACTTGTCGTTCTTTTCCCATCATCTAGTGTAAAAACAGCAAATGAAATTTATGAGAGTTTTACCTATTCCAATTGAGACTCCGACCATCGCACTCACTCCAATTCCATGTCCATACAAAGCGATTGGATCAATTCGATTATCTTTTTTTCGAGAGTTGAACTTGTGTCGTTGTGTGAAACCTTCCCAATAAAATACTCGTACCCATAAAATCTAATATACAATTCTGACATCTAACCCAAATGGTGTGCGCTTACACCGAAAAAGGATTAAACTCACAAGTCTAACAATAATCCTCAATGGCACCGACACAGAGGGATCTCTCTAGGGGCAATCCAGTGAACACAAAGCATTTTGTTGTGTCAATCATGGTAATGCAACCTAAGATGAGCTCAGGAACAATTCTTGCACACAAGACCGGATTTGAATGGGAAATGTTTTGCAATAGACCCGACTACAAACTAGTGAAATCTTCTCCCTTGTTAAGTAAATTATTCAAAACGTTTTATATGGATGTGGGTTTGTGCATTCGAGGGCAAACAGGCGTGAGATTGAGTTACTTAATTGAACAGGAGAATTGAGGGCTACATAGAGATAATTGTGACAGGAAATTTACGTAAGGAGTAAAGTATTTGGCCTGGGGATGACAGTGTTTTCTATCTTATAGTGGAATGGTTATAGAGTGCCATCAGAATTAGGTAGAGATGTTGTACACATTTACTCGTATAAAACATGTACAGATGAACATTGTGACACTGTAACATGATTGTAATTATTTAGGCATTTTCTAAAAATAAAACGAAATAATCCTCCTCTACGAGTAAGTGCTGTAGGCAATATCCATTAAATAATCATATGAATAGCTTAACAAGGCCGAAACGAATCCATAACTAAAACGATTGCTAGGTCCTTATGCGTGGGGTAGAAGGCGTTACGAGTACACAACCTCCACCAGCAATAAAATATTAATTTACACAAAAATTTAATTAGTGCCTAATTAAAATACCTTTTATGTGTAGGTACGAGTATACAATTACCGCCGTAAATTTGTTTCAGTTTATTTTTTACTTTTTTTTTATATTTTCTCTTTAGAATTTCAAAATTTCTTAGAAAACAAAAAGACGAGAACTTTGAAAATTATAATCTTTACTTAGTGCTAAAAATATACAACGCTTAACTTTGTATGAAGTTTTAAGGGAAATTTCACGGGAATTTCACTCCGTTTTTGTTTACATGCACAAAGTTTTTTAGTCATGGAAAGAGGTGTTCACAGTTTTTTGGGTATTCTCTTGACTATTTATAGGTAGAACGCGGGGGGACATTTTGGTGACGTTGTTATCCGCTCAGTGGATAGGTACTCGAGTGTACAAATATTTCTTACGCTATAATAGGCAAAAGTTCAACAATTGCCGCTGGACTTTTATTTTGACAAATATTTGCTAGAGAGCTTATGATTGCGTGGGCAAGGTCGAGGAGGTTTTAATTACAGTGGATTTTGTGATGATAGGTTAAAGTTCAAAACTCATTTGAAAGTCGTATAATTCTAGAAAAATGACGGTGTTTCTGAAATTTAAATGTTTTTGGGTTTCATTACAGTTTTAAGGGCTTTTCATTTAGCGTATGACTAGTGTAACAAAATTTACTAATACATGCATGTATATAGAAACCACATAATACGAGTATATAGACACAAGGATCTTTAAAACTGGATGTCTAGGTTGAGTAGGCATTGGACAGTGACATGGCGGGCAGTGTTGAAGGCGTGCAGTTCGCCATGATACTTCCTGAGTATACATTCGGATGTGACGTGCGGCATAACTACTGTGAATTCTCCGCAGTCCACTTTTGGACACATATCGTTTGCGGAGGAAGATATCCATTCGCCTCTCTATAGTTCAGTTGCATTGAAGTGGTTGCTTGAAAGATTTTGCGGAAGTTTTAGTGGAGGATGACGTGATTTGAACCGACTCCGTGCACTATTCTGGATGTCATTATGGATTGGAAGATACTCGTACTGATTCGAAGTAATTGTGGCTTATTGGCGTATTAATGCGTTTTAGCATCGGAGTTTGGGGGGTGAAAGTACCTTAGCACCGGAAGAAATCTCGTTGATGTGGATATTCCTCAGATAATTTCCATCGATGTGTTGAGCGCTGGCATTCCACTTTATTTGTGTGGGAGCTGTTTAACCAAACAGGAGCGCAATATTCGATAGTAAAGAACAAAAGAGCGACGTGTTTTGGCAAGGGCTCCTCTTTTAATTTCTTTCTTTCTTAACATTTTTGCAGATTACATTTTCTCGTTTTATTTCGCTAAAATTTGTATTCCCTGCTCGTCAAAATACATAAATTGCTGATCAAATAATTAATTTTTGCTAAAAACACTATATTTCTACTTTTTGCTCATCAAATAACAAGATCTCGCTCATCAAAGCATTATATTCTGCTGATCAAATAATTAATATTTAGCTGAGAAAAGATTTCCCAGCGTACCTTCCATTTTTCTTGCTAATCTTTTACCGTTTCTGCTGATTTTTTTTTTTTTTATTTTCTGTAAATCAAAAAACTATTAAATTGCTCGATTAAGTGGTAGCCTTAGAAAAGTAACATTTAAAGTACCATTTATTTTAGGATATGAGAGATATGAGGTTCGAAGTAAATCCAGGCCATTTTGACTGCACTCCAAAGCGCATACAAACAAATAGGCAGACAGACAGGTAGAATTGGTAGACCCACTTTACGAGCTCATATTTTAAATTTATTTATTTTTATTTATTTTTTTTTTTTATTGGGGTGGAAGAACTTCACTCTAGCACTCGGATTCGATAACGGTCCATTGCACTACTAAGAAGTAACCCCCTGTTAATGAAAGTCGAGTAGGAGTTTCAGTGATGAGGAGTTTATAGTATCAGCATTCAACATATCGACTCGATAGATCTGCTACTTAATACGAGCATAAGCAGTACAATCGCTAAGGAAGTATTTCATAAAATCGTCGTCCTCTCCACACACGTAGTAGATGGTGGTGTCGGTGAAGCCAAGCACATTAAGGTGCTTGCAAAAAATGTAATAGTCCTTAAGAATGCCTGTTTTTCCTATTGAGAGACAGCGAGAATGTCGCGGATTATTTATAGCAGACATTCTAGAGTGTTCGTTTAGTCTATCAACATCCTGAAGAGTCGTGCCACCCACGATTATGTTCATAGGGAACCCAATCCAATTATATTCAATGAAGCCCTAATGTAGACGCAGGAAGATCCAACGCAGTCCTCCCCCGAACCTCGACTAGCAAGTTCAAACAAAATTCATTTAATAAAGCCTTGCGATTGACTTCAGAAAGCTCTTGTGTTCTCGAACTATTTTGGTTGTGTTTCAAGGTCTGAAGCTCAGCCTGGCTGTCGCTACAGATGTAAATACTCCGTGTCCTACACTTACATAAACTATAGTTTAAAGCCACTATATATATTTATATGTAGGAGTATATATATAAAAATGAGAAGTGAAGCCGTATATTATCGTCCACCACGAAAACACCAGTACCAGTCCATTGATTAGTTCTGGAATCACATCTGTGAAAATCCGACCAATTGAGAGCGTCTTACTGCTCTCGACTCAACATGTGTTTTGAGCTCTCGTACGTAGGTAACGCCAGAATTGATCAAAATTTGGAAATCCAAAATGTTCATAAAAGTGTTTCAAATCGCTATTTCACCTTAAATGATTCTCGTTAAGCTTTGTTACTTTTAAAATTTATCCTATGCATAAAAATCTACAGGATTATTCATTTTGTGTTTTGTGATTTTGATTGAAATAAAATAAAAAGTATTAAAGATGCCATACAACATCGGTTAAATGGCCGCCACGTGAGTCTTTGCAAACTTCGATTCTTCTGAGGTAATTTTCGATGATTTTTCGGCACATTTCTGGCTATATTGCGGCCATAACTTCTCCGATAGTGGTTTTTAACTGCTCCAAAGTTTGGGGATTATCTGCACAGACACGATCTTTTGTATAGTCCCACAAAAAGGAATATAATTGGGTCAGATCACACGATCTTGGTGGCCAATTTATGTCGCCAAATCTCGAAATTAAAAGGCCGGTGAACTTTTTGTGTAATAGAGCCAAATTTGCCTGTGTTGTATGACACGTAGCCTCATTTAACCATAGCGCAGAATCGATAACACCCGCCAGTGGTGGATGCAATAGCCTCTCAATTTGAGTGAAAGGAATGCCATCCTACTGTCCTCGAACCGTGGTTAAGTCTCAGCTTTATAATAAAATGCTACACGGTGTAATTCGACCACGTGGTGAAAAAAAAAAATCCCCAAAAATCCCCAAATCCTAAAAACTCCAGAAAGTGGTAGAGGGTGGCTCTCTCCATATAAAAATTACTTTAGTGTTTCGCAAACAACATAATTAGAAAAGTTTCTAGCATTCAATTCGTTTTCAAATATAAAACTTCCATCCAACCATTGTTGTGAACTTTTGTTATTTAAATAAAATATTGATTTTACTTCGAAATAAAACAAATATGTACAACATATTCCACTACGGAATGTGCAATCACAATACAAAAACTAATATAAGGGGTAAGTGAACTTCCTCTGCTCAATCCAGTGCAAAAAAAAGTACAGAATCAACACAAACAACAAAGAAACCAACAAAACAACCCTTCAATAGGATCTGGTGTCTGAAAATCTTTTCAAACAAACACCTCCACCTCCACAATAATATGCCAGCAACCATGTGTTTTCGTTTTGCTAATCTCAACGAATGCAAATGGAAAACAGAAATGCGACCGACTTTACCAATATGTTTTGCTCCTTACCTGCTCGTATAAAGGACAAGTATTGGTTTCTTGAAAACAGAAATACTGAAAGATGTGTGTATCTTAATTCGAATTGGCCGTCTGTTTATTGATTTTTAAGTATCGTTGACTGGAACATGTGTGTAACGTGGCTCAGGGGTAAGGGCGTTAGTTTATTGAGCAGAAACTTTTGGTTCGAATCCCAGTAAAACAAAAAAAAATAAAGCAAATCGCGAATTTCTGATAAACCCCCGAGAGTGAAATTTTCGTGAGAAACAACGCATACAACTGTTGATTCCTTCTATTCGGAACAAAATATATCACACACAGCAGAAATGACTAGACTCTAGTCTAGAAGCTAGACTATGGACCGTTTTTCCCGAATACTCGTACATCTATCTGCGGCCTTCATGGTAACAATTCAAGGGAGAGCTATTAGTTTCATGTGCCCACATCAATGAACGCTAATATTAGTCGATCAAAAAGAGTTGGTTTAAGCCATTAAGAGCTTCCGAAAGGTTCAATGGAGAAATGTGGGTGTCTTAAATTGTACAGGGCAGTGAAGCGTCTGGCCGCGATATCAAGTGTCACATTTCGAACCTGTTCGTGCTTCGTAGTGTCTCCGACCTTATTAGCAGACTTTTTATCCAATCAGGAGAACAAAACGCTCTTCAGCTTTTCGTGGATTTCCCAGTTTATAAGAATGAAGGTGACGGAATGCGCTGCCAATGTTTTTTGCTCGAAGAAAGAAAAAAACAAAAATCGGTTTTGATATTCTGGATCCTAGTTCTATAATGCACAAAGGGGATGTGAGTATATATACGCGTACTTCTTGCACGATATCATCGTCACCTTTATTTGGTAAACAAAATATGGCGTCAGAGTTGGCGAACAGATAATTGTATAGGTAGGCCTTAATTTAAAGATAGAAATAGGAATCAAAATCTAGATCTACTTGTTTATAAACTTCGTACATGAGCAAATCCATGCGACCCATTCGTGCACTGTATTTTCTCCAGCGATAGTCACCACATCAGAGAACTGAAAAACTAACCATCTGGTAAAAGTCCACCCTCACTCAGTCAAAATAAACTGAAACTTAAAACTACAAATTCCCAGCCTGGAAAAAAGAACATAAAATTCCGGAACCAAACAAAAAATCAAAACCTAAAACTGCAGAAACTATTCAAAAATTATGAAATAGTTATTCACAGATACAAGTATCTCTGGATTCTGGGAGTTATTCGTAACTTTAAACTCCATTTGGGTGTGGGATTGTACTCCATTTCGAAATAGAAATGATGTGGTATGTGCATCGGATATTGTGGGTGGTAGGAGAACACTGGCTTAAAGGGCTGCATTAGTTTAGCTTCAATGGCTAGCTGGGTCGCTGATAGTTACCGGAGGCCTAAATTACATTGCCAATCGAATGAGTGTCTAGGGATGGTAATAGGTGTTGAAGTATCTTTTATATTTTTTTGTTGGTCTACTCTTAGCACACATACTTCATTTTGAATCTGGCTATCAAGGGAGGTATCCATCGACAAAATGTATTCAATTCGGTTTCGGCTTTTTTTTTTTCCTTTCATTTTCTCATTCCAACTATGAGTGAATGAAATTGGAAAGGAAAAATGAGAAAAAAAAAAGGAAAAAGTAAACATCTAGGTAAAGCTTTCTGTTTTATTGGGTAATATTCTAAATGGTTTGTCAGGAGAAATGAAAATTGAATGCTTCAGTAGGTTTTAATTTTCCAACTCGAACAGGGGTAAACCTTAGATAAGAGTAGGGTCCATAGGAAAGTACTTTTTATTAGAATGACCGGCAAACTGTGAAATAAGAACTGAGTGAAAATGAAACCGAATGAGAGTAGGTTCATCAATAATGGACAGCAAAATTAATACAGTCAACAATTAACCCTTGTCTGAGATACAATTGAACTATAAATTGAACTGCGCTGTACTCAATTAACTGAACAAATAATGGGGACATGTTGGTGATTGTGTATTGTATGGATGAATCAAAATTTAATTGAAATAAAAATATATTTTTTGTTTTTCTGACAGAAACTTCTCCTGACGAATTGCTTCTAAATACTAATGTAATCCTGTCTTAAAGACTTTGGAGGCAGTTTCAAAGTATTATCCCACTCCTGATAATTTAGGTCCCTATGCTTCCTGTAGCATTTCAGAAACAGACGACTTTTAAGGACTTTCCACCTTTGTTTTCAACCTCAAGATATCGGTTGTTTGTCGTCATATCGCAAGACTAAAAGGATTAGAAATGAATAGATAAGATACTCGTAAGAGGAACGCAAAACCTCGCACTTCAGAGAGCTGAAGACGGTATTAATCGCTGTAGTTTGAGACAGGACTCTAGAATTAAGGATTGTTTGTGTAAAGCTGTCTTTTTAGAACTCTAATTTGCGTAGCCGGTATCTCTGAAAGGGGTTTTCCCGATAAATGGCCTGGATTATTGTGTGTACGAGCAGTGGTTCATGTTGTAACAAGTGTTTAAGACTATCTGTTTCGTCACTGACGTATGTGTTAAAGATATCATGAGAAATGAGCTGCTCTTGAGAACACATTGCCTTTGGTTGGGAGAGTTTTAGAGTCGTATCTGAGTCACAAAAAACGTTTAAAAAATCGAAGGGTGAATCAAAAAGATTGCACTGCAACGTGGAAGGTGCAGAGCAACTCGTAAATATCCTCAGTCGCCTGAAAATTTCAAGAAAGTGGTTACAAAGTAACACACAATTAGTGTTAAAGCAACACATAGTAACATGACTGCAACTGTTGCATTGTAACCTAAAAGTTACAAATAACCCAATCAGAATGCAATAACAACTGTCTAGAAATACTACCACAAGGTAACGCATTCGGTTTAATGAATCTAAAATAATTGATTTCATTACAACTTTAGTTGGAAGCAGAACTCGGACTTTTAGACTTCTTTGGCAAATCTAGCCCGGAAAAATTATAAAAATCTTGACTTTTTGTCTGTGTTTCTCGTTGAACCTTAAAAACAAAGATTCATATAGCATGTACCAGCTCAATCTCTGATTAGGCAAGGAATCTTGTTCAGTGTAAATTAGCAAATCAAGAGAAGGACTAGATTCAAAAGCTAGCCCTGAAATTGCCAATTTAGCCCTCTTTTTTCGATTTTAGCAAGCATTCTGAAACATGAAGTCCGAACCGAAAGAAGTTCAGACTTATCAGGCATCAGTCTTTCTTAGAACTATGAATGTTTTATCTACTCGCATGTAGTACAGTATATACTAAAGTACACAGCGGCAGGTTAAATCAGCAGTTTCGAATCCTACACGACAGAGTCAAAGATTGATTAGAATAGTCTAAAAATGCTTGAAAAGTTAGCATTTAAAATCAATGTCACCTTGACATGAAGGTTTCAAGGGAAATAAAGTAGCGGATTGTCTAGGAAGGAGGAGAGGCTGCAGCTACTAGAGCTTTACAATGAAGAACTAAAGATCTTAACCTGCTATCTAAGAGGACGTGGTCTGAAAAAAATGGATCTATCTGAGTTAGCTGCGTGCCGACTTTGCGAAGAACAAAAAGAAACTGCAGAACGCATTATCTGTGTTTATCATACGATAACAAAAGTAGGATGCCAGCATCAGAAATAACTTAGTTGTAACTGATTGATTACTCCACCTGACGGAATAGCTTTAGTAGTCTAGCCCTTCCTCTAAAGTATTTGTTTTAGTTATGTCTAACTACTGGCAAATTCCCCAGTTTTTGAAAAAAGTCATTTATCATACTTATATTCAAAAAAACGTGACACAAGTCATATTACCAACTATAGGCCTATTTCAAAGCTGTCTTGTTTCCCAAAACTCTTTCAACAAATAGCCTGCGACAAGTTAATATTAGTCTATTGTAATAACGTATGCAAATAGCAACATATTTGTCAGAATGGGGTCTACTATTACTAACTTATTAAGTTCTTTGCACAAATGTTCTAAGACAGACTTTTTCAAGGGCTTTGATCAGCTTTCTAATACTGTAACTGATGGAATGCTTTTTACACTATATTTATAGCATGTGTTAGTTCATACCTTAGTAAAAGGTTCTATCAGAATTTAGAAATTTACTTTCCAACTCTTTTACAGCCCAATCTGGTATTCCTCAGGGTGGTCATTTAGGTCCTTTTCTCTTTATACTCGCTATCAATGATGCTACATCATGTAAAGAGTGATTTTTTAAAGGAGTATACAACTTTAAAACGAAATAAAATATATAAAAATCGCGGGAGTGGACATAGTACTGGCTTTATTGCACCATTAGTATTAGATTTTGATTTTGGGCATATGGGCGTCGCGGCTGGCTAGAATAATCCGGAATCTGTCCAATTTTCAACCACTTTTTCGAGTAGTAGCTGGGGCCGCTTCCAATTGGCAATAACGCGGTGAATATTGCCTTCCAATTGGTCCATCGTCTCTGATTTATCGGCGTAGACTAGTGACTTCACATATCCCCACAGAAAATAATCCAAAGGTGTTAAATCATACGATCTTGGAGGCCAATTCAATGATCCATTACACGAAATTATGGGCTTATCGAATGTTTCCTTCAATAAATTGATTTTGACGCGCGCTGTGTGACATGTTGCGCCGTCGTTTTAAAACCACAGCTCATTCCACATTAATGCCATTCAATTGGGGAACGGAAAAGTCAGTAATCGGCTTCACTTTTCAAGAATATGAACCAATGATTCCACCAGCCTATAAAGCATATCAAACAGTAATGGCTTGTAGATTTTCTTCACTCCAAATGTGGCAATTTAGCTTGTTGACGTAGCCATTCAGCCAAAAATGAGCCTCATCGCTGAACAAAATTTTGTAGTGAAAATGAGGATCAAGAGCAATCACGTTTTCGGCCCATTCACCGAACGTATAATGCACACGATGGCCAAGCGCCTTCAATTCTTGCACGAGCTGGATCTTGTGTGCGTGGTGCGAAAACCATTATTGGTTATTCAAATTAATTGCTCGGATGAACGATTATGTCACCATAAAATGGACGTAGCGCGCGATAAGTTTCTTGAACTGAACTACGAAATAAATGTGCACAATTTACAAGCGTTGTTCTGGCGTAAGTCTATTCATGGTGAAATGGCAAACCAAACTGAGCACAAATCTGCTGTCAGCTGTCAAATTGGCTGTCGCTGGAAAAAGTGTTGCCAATTCGAAAAAGAAAACTCTATTAAAACACACTCTTTATTAGTCATAGAGATATTCATTATTCATTTATGCTGATGGGATGAAATTCTTTAACTTGTCGTAAACCTTAATATTAAGAAAAAAATATAAAAGCTTTCCTGTGTCTAGCTTCTTTTCAGATTGATACTTTTGGGACGTTTCCGTGAAAAAGGTTAATTACTTGAGTGAGAGAAGATTAGGACTGGCCATCTTATTGCGATTTATTTCAAGTGTGGAACTGCCCACCAGAAAACCGACAGACGTTGATTTCTGTATAAATTGATCCTTCTAAAATTACTATGAAAAACTTTCACTATCCTGCCGGATTTACCCACCTTCTTAAAGTCGAATCTTATTTTCATAATTACATACATGCTTGGCGTTGGTCAGGAGCTCCGTATTCATACTGATTTCAATTCACAAGCTATTGTTCGGCACTTATTCAAAACTATAATTCTGAAATAAAATTTAACATACTTCTTATCTTTGTACACCATTGGAACCTACCTCAATTAAAGTAGCTAACACTGCAAAGAATATTATCTAGCAACACCCTTCGAAGCACAATAATAATAAACCCACTCTCGACCGCTATAAAACTATAAAATATGTTAAGTGAGTCATATTTAGAGCTTAAGACTACATGCACGTGACACATAACGATTCAAGAAGATTGTCATTACCATGAGCGTTGTTAAAAAATAAAAACTTTGTCGTCACCCTAGCACGATAGCACGAACACGAACACCATCGTGTTCCATAAAATCCAACAAGTTTTAAGGATCCACTCAACGACCCTCTTAGTCCCCACATGCCTAAAACACATACTTCACAGTGCTATCATAACCATCCACCGTGAGTAACGCTGCTCCACACTATTCTCCCCGAAGAAAAACGCCTATTAGCCTAATTTACTGTAATTTTATTGCTAAAAAGTTTTTATTTCAAAAACTGGATGAAGTAGATCAGACGGGAATAGAATGAAAGACCCTCATAGTTGCGTGTGCTTTCGTCCTTTATTCCATTCAATCATCACTGTATACAGAGTACAGAATCCAGCCCAAGATGAGATGAAAAATTTGCAAAAGCACTTAAAAATTATAAAAAAAAAAAAAACTACAAAAGAAAAAGTTGAAATATGATGGAATGTTCCAGCACCTATCTATCTTTAATGAAAACTTTTCTGGACAAACTAAACCCTCGGCCTCAGAGCGCGCTCCATCGAAAACATTTTAAAAATTTTCGAAGAAATGAAAAAAAAAGTATCCTTTGTCCATTCGCCAACATAAAAATTATGAAAAATTCAAACTTTGCGTTGGGAAGGAAGTCCTTTCCAACATGGCTTCCAACCATCTACCCTCCACCCACATAGAAAAGTCAAAAGTTTCTGTGTAATTTACTCCAGTTTTGCCTTTTTGGCATTCAATTTCTCTAGCATAACATTCTTATCCGGCCAGCACACTGATATGGCCTCCTTCTTGTTCGTTTGTATAACCAGCAACAGGGTGGAATGTTGATGAATGAAAACTCTCGACGCAACGGGCCGATTCTCCAGTTAAAAGGGTGGACGAACGAAGTTCTACTCTAATGTTGTCGCTAAAAGGCTTTTAATTAAAAATTGGTAATAATTTTAGTTTTCTGTGGTGAAGCAGCTATCATCAGAAGTTCTTTTTTTCGTCAAACATAAATGGAATATCGAAATCGTGGTGGGTTATTAAAAACTTTCCGAAAAACTGTCAACGGCATATACTAATGTCACTTAAAGTTTATTGTGCATCCCTGACCTGGTTTTTGAAAGAAAACTACCATCCACTGGTGTTGTTGTTCCGGATAGGAATCGACCGACTTTTGCGTTTCTTAGGGGGATGAATGGGGGTGCATTCCTAAGGAGAGAAATCAAAAAACTGGGTAATAAACGACTTTATTGAGTTGCTCTGTACCGATATCGGCTTAAGAGTGTGCAGTCTCTAATCCACACACACACACTTTGTAACCACTCCGGAAATTGATTTTGCATCATCATCACTGTAGCGGGCGTACCGGACACAAATGGGGTGGAAAAGCTGTAAATTGATTTTTTTTTTTTTTTGCATAAATAATGTTTGCTTGATGATTTATCATGCGCGCTCGATAATTTATACGAAAATCAACTTTTGAAATTAAAATAGTTACTGAGGGTGGGAAACAAATAAAAAATGTCGAGAGAATTTAATTCCCATTAAATTATGCGCATTAATTTTACACGTGGCGCAGCACATGTTCTAAACGCAAGGGTCGATTGTATGATTACAATGGATTCCGGAGCTCCGGAACTCCCAAAGCCACAATCTACGAGTAGATCAAAAAAAAAAAAAAGTTGTCACCCACAAAAAACCGAATGGAATAGCTAAGCTTTTATTGGCCATTTCATAGGGTAGCTTGGATTGAATTTGCGATTACTAACGCAGATAAACAGAGTTTTAAATATTTATTCAGAAAAGTGTTTAGGAAGCAAGGTTATGACCTTAAGTTAAGTAGTTATATTCAGAGAGTGGTGCGTGGTGGTAACTGCAATGCGTTCGAAAATTTTTTATTTATAAGCAAGATATTCGCGACAAAGCTAATTTTTTTCAAGATGGCGCCCAACGCCCAACCCACAGGACGGTAACAGAGTTGTTAAAAATATCTGATAAAACATTTGAAACCGATTCAAATCCCTGGCCTATAATTATTAACTGAACACAAACAAATTTATAAAACGGGCCATCTATTGGTTTATTATTCAAATTGCAATACAAAAAAAAATCCAATTAATATTTTTCAAAGTTTTTTTTACTTCATTCGAGAGAGTATACTTTCCGATTATTTATGGAAAATAATTTTACTTAAATGATTGCTGCGCCTGGCTTGGCAGTAGCCCATCCTATCAACCTAATTTTGTATATTTTCGATGGATCGGGACTCTATTCTACGAATAGCCGGATCAATATTATGCTTAAGTGCCTGCATTGTTTCTGGATTGTGACCATAATATCGATCTTCAATGGCACAAAAGAAAAAAATGTCCAACGGCGTCAAATCGCAACTCCGCGGAGTTCAAGCAACATACACGATTATTGAACTTAGTGCGCAAAAGATTGACTGTTGGCCAGTCTCACGAAGTTTCTTCACAAACTTGCATACAGCAGGCGTGGTTAATGCATTATTCCGACTGAAATTTATTTTCAAAATTCGCACTGTTTCAGCAACACAACACTAAGTTTTCAATATTTTTCAACATTCTTCAACCGTAAATTGATTCATTTCGTAACGTGGAGAAATAGTATTGTGTTTATGTCAATTAAGTTGGAAACAGCTGTCAGTGTCAAAATAACATGTGATTTTAAAAGAAACCAGCAGATGGCCACAAATTGTGACGCTTATTTTCTTCTACGTCCGTAATTTTGGAAAAAAAAAAAGTTGTTGGGCCAAATATTTGAAATGTTTACCAGGCTGATACCACCTCGCCCATAATTGAGCATACAACTTCTTTAATAAAGTCAGTTTTACGCGTACAATGATTTGCTGGTGACAGTTGAGCTGTCAGGCCGGATTTTGCTTTCCAGTTTTACTTACGAGTGAGATGCGTTTTCTTTGCCATGAAAATGCTGTTTCGAAAAATAGATGGAATAGGTGTTAGCTCGATAAAGAGAAAATATTTTTTTTTTTAAATTGAGTTTCGATAATAAATCTTTAACTAATAATAGAACAAGATGGCTATAACAAGCAAATGTTTGAAAAGGCATTTTTTTTATATAGCAAGACTCTAATAGTAAACCTGTGCAATTCCTTGAAAAGTTTCCGGAATTGCCGCTAGAGGGTTACTCTTTTTCAAATTCACCTCTACCAGAAGAAAAAGTGGAACACGTGTGAAAACGCTTTTTAAAATTTGAAAAATATATTGGAAATCATACCTACTATTGAAGACAGCACTTGTCTTAAAAGTTTTTCGATTTTCGAGCGGTTAAAATCTGGTTTCAAGGTACAAAAATTGTATTATTTGCTGGAAATACTATTTGTAGTTTTTCTTCTATTAGAAATACATTATACGATTTTTTTTTCGAAAAAGCATCAAACTTTTAGTTTTACTTTCACGTCTCATTTACTTGCGCACTTTTTGAATCTGCGCATTCAAAAATCGAAATGGGGCAACGGTAAAGAGTAAAGGTTTACATACAAAATATAGTGGTGAAATTAAAGCTAAAGAATAAAGCCGCCTGTGAAGTTAAATTACGAAATGACAAGTGTGTAGCACTTTGCTATGGTGGAAGGCGTTCACAAAAATGTAGCGCGCTATGGTTAAACAATAAATTGTACGACTGGGTGGCGCATTTTTAAAGCAAAATTTATTGTTTTTTTAAAAAAAAAAAAAAAAAAAAAAACATATATATCAATAAAATGTTAAAAATAGTAGAAAAAAATCAAATAAAATGCTTTGTTTTGAAAAAAAAAAAAAAATTTAATACAGTGCAATACGTTAAAATGTATGCCATATCTTTGTATATGTCGAATATTGCTTAGATATCGATTATCGACAAAAGCGTTTCAGAGATACCTAAGAAATACCAAATTTCCAAAAATTCCCTCATCCTGTCTTTCTTTCAAAAACTTGATAAGCCATCTAGGGACATATGTAGGTATGGACGTATAGGCTGCAGTTTTTCAAACATACAGACAGACAACAGACAAAATTGGTAGACCTATTTTTTTATTTTCTTTTTCACTAATAATACCACAATTTTGCGTCAGTAAATGTTTTCTCGCAGAAATTAAATTTCTCTTGACATGAAACGGGCTTATACTTTTGTTTAGCATCAAAACTTTTCTATTAGTTACTGCATTCAAGGAATTTCACTTCAAAGAATATTCAAATATAATTTTTACAGGTCCTTCACTTCACAGTGCGTTTGCACCCAATTGAAAGTGATATTCTTGGCAATATTCTCCAAAAGCATTACAGAGACCATTTCGCACGAGATCAGTGTTCCGATGACAGCTTCGCAGTACGACATAAAACTTGTTTTTTACGAAATATTTCTACAACAGCACAAACAAAATTCTCGATCCTCCCTTAATTTGCCGCAATGAGATGTACTCTTCAGCAATAAGTGCTCTTTTGGAATTACGTATCCCAACAACGTATCCATTTGGGATAAAACCTACAGTGAGCCATTGCTGGCTATACCGCAAATTGCTGTTTTATTTTACACGTTAATTTCCACACTGCTGTATATAAAGTTACAAAAAAACGCGCATATAATCGCAATGTCTTGCTAGCGGTAGTTTCTGACTATCTAATTTGAGTTGAACACGCCATCTAACAGCGTGCATGACTTTGAAAAATAATGGAGAGCTTCTCTAATGACTCAGAGTATTTGGTCCGTATACTTTAGCCCGAGCCCTTTTAGCTGTTTCGGATATATTCCTGTACCATTTCATGGTATGCTGTCTTAAAATGTTATCACTTTTGTATATAAGTTCCTAACAAAGCTGAGTTCCGTGTTCAGACTGATGCATTTTTCCTCCCAATACCCTTTTCCGTGATCCTCATGATTGCTCTTCTAGCGACTGGCTGAGTTACGACGTGTAAAATTGATAGAGCGAAGGTCAGATTCACATCCCCTGTAGGATATGCAGTTTAGCATTTTTAATCGGATAAATCAACGTACATACCTACAAAATTTGATAGGGTGTCTCGGAATTCCTCCCAACTGTGTTGTTCCTCGTATGTGTTCTAATTTTTATTATTTAATTTATTCGTGTGATAAACCGTTCGCCATTTAATGGTTCTCAATTTTGAATATGCAATTGCCTCGGATTTATCGAACTAAAATTGTATATACTCGTAGGTAGTATAATTGCTTTTTGCACAATATGCTGAGGTTGTTTTTTTTCGTATTAGGATTGCCCAGGTTCTAAAATCAATTACCCCGGGGGTCTGGACAAAATCTATTTTGTCATGCGATTTACATAAAAGTGATACCGAAATTGAAAAATAATCAGTTTGTTTTGTGTTTTAATAACAAAAATTAACGTAAATTTTACTTACAATTATAAATCCATTTGAAGGAGTTGCCAGGATCAGTGCTACTCGTGTATACTCAACTTTATTGCATTTACAGTGCTTTCAGTTAAATCCAATCTAATTGAAGGCAAAACTTAATTTTCCTTCTTCCACTCAGCCTCTTACCGGGATATTAATTAACTCTGAATTACGTTTGCGAAAAGAACCGATGATGTAACATGGCAAGCAATTTAATTAGCTGCATCATCTGACGTCCAATATTGTTTCGCTTTTCAACGTAAAGATACCTTAGAAAGGACTCCACCACACCATCACCCAGAGACTAGCATAAAGAAATGAATTTTCAATTAGGGACAGAGAGGAAAAAAAAAACAGGACCTCTACCGACAGTTATAGATCATAAGATATTAATTCTGATGTTACACAAACAATCCTGGTAAGGACGAGGAAGAAAAGAAGTTTGATGTGTGAATAGTTGAAGGGATGAACTCAATTACATCCGTTCTTCTTCCTTTTACACCCACAAGCATGTCCGTGTGTGTGTGTGTGTGTGTGCATCCCATCCAATTATTGTTATTGAAATCCACAGGCATTTATCGAACTAGATCCGATAAAAACTGAATGACAACCTAAATGAAAGAGGAAAATGGAACGGAAGGGGAAGTAAACAGAGCAAGAAAAAAAAAAAAAGGTGTAATGGAAACTGAAAACCCTTTTAGGAGGCATATTACAAGGACTTCGGGTCGGAAGTGGGGATGGCCCCTGCCATTTCGAAATATCATTTCTTTATGTATCTGCGTCGTTGGCCCATGTGTGTATAAGCAGCTATCAACAACAATGACCATCAAGAGAGACGATGGGAGATGGGAGACCCCTACCCACCCCAATTCCCAAGAAGATAGATCCTTCATATACACACACTCTTGAGAGATTGTTTCTGACATTATGTAGGATTCCTTTCTGTTTTGTAGCGTTTCTGTTATGTCTTCAAGTTTGTTCTCTTCTCTAGTTCGTGGCGCTTTCCATTTTATTTCTTTACGAGAATTTATTTATTACATGTGTGTGCTCTCATTGATATCCTGAGAGTCCTGTTTTTTTTTTTCTTTTTTTCTGAATTGCTTCGAGAATCGAGAACGCAAAACAACTCATTCATCATCAACAAAAGCAGAAGCGGGCTGTGTACTGAATGGATAGAGGTTATAGGGTGGTGGTAAGCTTCTGCTGGCCTGAAATCGTAAGTGTGGATATTTTTTTCCCCTTCTATTTTTTTTTTCTTGCTGGTAAAAGAATGAGGGTGTGGAAGTAGATTTTTCATATCAAGTTGACAGATTTGGGACATTAGGCACAGTTCTCATTTGAAGGCGACATGTTTTCTACGAAATGTATTGTATTTCATTTCTATGGGATTGAAGGGACTTTCAAATGAATTTACAGGTTTTAAGTGGAGATGGTGTTGTTTGCTTATTTGACAGGTCTTATTGTGACAAGCGGGCTAAGGAAATATTCTTCTTGGTGGTATGAATTTTCGTAAACAGCTTTGTGGAACGTAAATAAGGTTGATTCTCTAGGAATCGTAAAACTATTAATCGGATATGGAAGATTGTGGGCAACTTTGGCATTTAAAATTGATAACTTCCTAATGTATTCGTCAGGAAGGATCGCACTTGTATTTCAATGGAATTTTTTAGAGACGACGAAAGTAAAAAATAATTATTATTTTGATTACTACAACCAGTTAGAAAAAAAAACTGTGTTATTATCATAGTTTACAAAAAAATACTTGGCATACACCACTACTTCTTAAAACCGAGCAAAGAATGACGACAAAACTTTGCCTGTTATCCGATTCCTCTGCCAAATCTAGACCGCTTTTACGTCTGAGTGTTTGGGATAAACGAACCCTTATCGCCAGACCCCTGAATTGTAACTCCGGTCAATTTCTTTAGGGTTGAACTCTGACAGGGCAGCATTCCAAAAGTCGAAAAAACTGACAACAGAAAAAATCAAGTTCAAGTTTTGTAGCACTTTGGTCCAACCTCCATCCTGGGTGCCGTAGCTCAGTGGTTAAAAATGCAATCACTGAGCGCCAGGTTCAAGGTTCTAATCCAAGAAAACAAAAAAAAAAAAAAATTTCTCACGGTCCCACCTCTCGCGAACATCTGACAAACACCCGAGAGTAAAAATTGTCATGAGGAGCTTCTCTCAATCGAAAAAAAAAATCGACCTTCAGAAACGGCATAAAACTATAGGTCCCAACCATTCGTGCAGCGTATAGCACGGGTGAGAGTAAAGTCCATCCTCTCTTTTTCTTTTGACAAGCAAATTCATAACTTTCATTTTGGCAACCACCTTGTAGAGAATTTCGAAACCTAAAATTTCAATCCTAATAAATTTGTTTGGTGTGTCCTACACCGTTTTGGAGATGTCCACGATTTTCCCCATTAACTTCGGAACAGTACGACATTTTGGAAGGTTGCGTGCCTATAATTTTCGAAAATCTTTAGAAATTCGCCATCCATCTTGTATAAAACTTTAAAGCTCAAAATTTAGATCGAAATCATTTTAAAAACGATTTTCATAGATTTTCGGGTAAAGCCGGATATTTTACAAATTGCGTGCCTACATTGAAATATTCGACGTCCATCTTGTAGAAAATTTCAGTATAAAATTTTTACCGCATTCATTTCATTGCTTGCACCTATAAAAAGCAAGTATTTGATTCCAGAATGTCGATGTACTTACTTCAAACTTCATATCTGGAGATACTACGGGGTTATCTAAAAATTTTGAAAAAGATTGCTTTTCTCGAAAACGTATTTAGCCATTTTGATAAAATTTGATATTTGAGTTACGGTCGACATATGGTACTAGATGACGCACCAGGCAGGACAAGAGAGGAAGACCCAGGATAACTTGGAACAGCGAAATCGTAAAAATAATAAACCAAGCCTGAGAAAGTTGAAACTCTGCCAAAGCAGTAGCTAAAGATAGAACTAAATGGAGGAACGGAAGCTAGTGACAGAACCTCGACACCGTAAGAAAGAGGACCGGATTATGTATATGATTCATGCAAGACCATGCCATACCAAGTTTTGGAAAATTATTGAGAAACTTTTTCAAATTTTAAATGGATTTAAAAAAAAAAAAAAGTTTATTATTTTAAAATTTTAAATCTGGGTTTTTTGCAGATAATCAACACCAACAGTACGTGCAACCGTGCACTTTATTTTCGTATGACCCACCATTTATTTAGCCTGAACCTATTACGAATCAGTTCCTTGTAGTTTCTTTAAAGACGGATCGATATCTCCTCCACTACCCTTCGTTGCAGAATTTACTTGTACCATAGTGCTCTTAGATTTATCGAGCATGACGATGACTTGACGGGATGTATACTTTAACATTGTGACAACAAGACTAGACTGTTTGTGACCAGATTTTGGCTGTTAGATTTGATCTCTTATTAACATTGTTTAGAGAAAATAGTATCAAATGAAAACCCACTTCAGGCACTACCAGGTCAAATTTAGAGGTTACTTTCCAACTCCTTTACAGACCAATCTGATGTTCCTCAGGGTAGTCACTTAGGTCCTATTCTCTTTGTACTAACTATCAATGATATTGCATCATGTAAAGGGTAACCAGATAGCAATGACAGGTAGTTTTTCCAATTTTTATGTTTCAACAGCTGTCAAAGTTACGAGTACCAATGACATCCAGCTGTCAAAATATTCAGTAAAGTCAAGCCACTTCATCACGCATCGTTTGATGCTTCCCGAACGTGTGGAAATTATTAAAAAATATTATAGAAATTCCGGCTCAGTTGTAAATACGCAACATGAACTTCGTCGTGAGGTCGGTCGTCATCATGGCTTCAGTGCGCAGGCAATTCGTCGAACCTTGGAAAAGTTTGAGTGTGAGTACACCCTTTTGGACCTTAAGCCACCAACCAGACAGAGATCGGTGCGAAGTGAAGAAAACATAGCTGAATTGGGCATCACCAGAGAGTCAACCAGGCTTATTCAGTAGTGGGATTTGGGAATGCATTCGTTTAAGATTGTGCTAATGCAAGAACTGAAGCCAGACGACCATAGACAACGCTATGAGTTCTCTAATTGGGTGCTGGAAATATTGGCTGGAGATCTGGATTTTGGCCAAAAAATCATCTTCTCGGACGAGTCCCATTTTCGGCTCAGCGGCTATGTCAACAAGCAAAGTTGCCGTTATTGGAGCGACCACAATCCACAAGTGTTCGACCAAGCATCAATGCATCCACAAAGATTGACTGTTTGGTGCGGTTTATGGCACGGCGGCATCATTGGACCTTATTTCTTTCAAAATGAGGAAGGAGATACCGTTACCGTGAATGGTATAGTGCGATGTTAATCGACTTTTTGTGGCCAGAGCTCGACAACAACATCGATATATCCTAGCTGTGGTTTCCAACAAGACGGCGCTACATGACATACAAGCGACGCAACGCTCGTAGTGGTTAAGGAGAAATTTGGCGACTGGGTCATCTGGCGGCGAGTGTTCATCAATTGGCCGCCTCGATCATGCGATTTGACACCCCTCGATTATTTTCTCTCGGGCTACGTCAAGTCCTTAGTCTACGCTAACAAGCCAACCATTTTGGACGAGCTCGAGGCCAACATTCGAAACGCTATTCCCGGAATAACGCCGCACATATGAACCGAGTCATCAAATCTCTGCCAGCGAAGCCGAGAAGGCCATTTAAATGATGTACTATTCCATACATAATGGCATGAATGTAGCTTCAGAACAAAGTCAGAATCAATTTGATATCTCACAATGTTGTTGCTTTATTTAAATTTCTTTTCATATCATTCTTATCTGGTCACCCTATATTAGTCAAAGCGATATTTATATATGCTAATGACATGAGAGTATTAATAACCTTAACTAACTTAATCCCAGAATCATGCAATTGGTACCAGCATAGTCAAACCATAGATAAGTGTGATATTTATTTCCGCGGGACCACCTATGACTCCACCCGTGGCCAGAATAGAATAGCTTTCACTTTCCTTTTTTTGTTCTTATTCATGATATTTTTCATATTTAAACAGGCTCATAGTGCCTCTGTTCCATAACCCTCTATTCTATAAACCCTACGAGGGTGGGTCAATAAGTCCCTGAAAATTAACACAAATTGCGCGGTCACCTTAAATTAAATTTTTCTTTTGTCAAGAATCATCTTTCAAAAGAACGCACCCATATTTCCAGACAGATCTGTCAAATAGTTTTGTTGTGGCAGCCATTTTATATAGACGCCTACTAGCATTTTCGTTAAAATGGAGAAAAGTGAATTTCGAGTGCTCATTAAACACTATTTTTTGCGAGAAAAAACTATCACGCAAACCAAACAAAAGCTTGACAAATATTATGGGGACTCTTCACCATCGATTGGTACCATTCACCACTGGTTTACTCAATTTCGGTGGGGTCGTTCAAGCACAAGTGACGCCGAATGTTCTGGTCGCCCAATTGAGGTCACAACACCAGAAATGGTCGACAAAATCCATGGTTTGATATGGACGATCGGCGAGTGAAAGTGCGCGAGCTTGAAGAGGCCACAGGCTTATCACATGGCTCAGTGATTTCGATTTTACATAAATATTTGGATATGGAAAAGCTTTCCGCAAGATGGGTGTCGCGTTTGCTCACAATCGACAACAAACGCATTCGTTTTTACAACTTCAAAGGTGTGTTTGGCGATGTTACAGAAAAATTCGCCTAAGTTTTTGCGCCGTTTCGTAACCGTGGATGAAACCTGTATTCACCACAACACACCAGAAACCAAGGAACAGTCAAAACAATGGACTTCTCCTGGTGAATCGAAGCCGAAGAAAGTCAAGGCGGGTTTGTCAGCAAACAAGGTCATGGGGATAGTTTTTTGGGATGCGCGCGGTGTTATTTACATCGATTACCTTGAAAAGGGTAAAACGATCACCGGCGCATATTACGCAGAGATTCTGGATCGTTTCCAAGCCGATTTGAAGCAAAAACGGCCGCATTTGGTGAAGTCCGCAGTTGCAATGGCAAAATTGCATGAGTTAGGCTACGAACTCCTCCCTCATCCAGTATATTCCCCAGATTTAGCCCCCTGCAACTATTTCTTGTTTCCAAACTTACTTTAGCTTGCAGTTTCCTTACCACGAAATGTACGATTATGCAACTCTATGCGGTGCTATGAACCTTAAAAGCTAATTTCATTAGTAACAACTTTTTGTAGACATGTACTCGTACGATTAAATAGTAAGACTGTTACAATAACAAACAACAATGAGTAGCAGCTCCATCTAATCCAATTCTAATTTCGTCCAAATGTCCCAATTCAACCGATGAGAAATCTCATCCTCATTGTCTGCATTTAATGGATTGTTTAAGTGCACTCAAAACCTCTTAGCCAATTGCGCCTCAAAAAACAAAACTCCCGAAACAATAAAAGCCCATCTTGCCGCCGAAGCAAAATAATTTAATGACAAACTAACCCATTGTCTTTCATTATCTTAAGAACCACTTCGCCACGAACCTACAGAGAAACAGAGAGAGTCGGCCTCAAAATCACAGTTATACTGGAAAATATTAGAAAACTTACGAAATCCTTATCCTTGTTGTAGTCAGTTCTACTTTTGGTTCCCTGCTGTCGGGGTAATGGACACGCTTTAGTCACGCAAACGCTCGTTATGTCTGCGCTGTTGTGGGAAATGGAAAAAGTTTTATCGCCCATTTGGCAAATCACTGGCAGCCATTAAGCCATTTAGGAAAGGATCACTACTTGTGCTTGTTTTGTATCAAAACTTTGCTTTCTGAATGGTAATTAGAGTCCAAATGTCGCCTCGATGCATGGACATGGTACTCGTACAATCAACTGTTGCAGTAGCACTTTACAAAAAAAATACATTTTTTTATTTGTACGAGTATCTATGTATCTATGGCAATTGAAATTGGATATTCCCAGTGCAACAATATTCATTTGAATTCGCATTGTTCTACTCATGCAGGGATCGCTATTGGATTTGCCCCGTTTGTCTTAAAATTTAATTAATGCAGCAATAACATGACATTGATGGTGGAACACAATGCGTCCCATTGCTGCAGCAGAAATTATATTAGTCTCGTTAATTGAATGCAATTTATCATCCGAAAGCGATGCATCGAAGGTGAATGTCAATTCGATTGATGTGTGATGTAGTCATTCGCATTTACAGGACTAATAGATCCGGGCGATCATTGTGGACAAACATAATCAAAGTAACGTTCGATGGGGCCTAGATTGCCATTTTGACTGTTGCCATTTAATTGAAATTGATTTGACAAGGGGAACATAGAAACGTAGACTTAATGAAAACAGAATCAAATTAAGCGTCAATTTCGAGGTAGTGTTGAAACAAAAATACACCTACGCTTATCAACAGGTCATGTGGGAATCCTGCTCGAAAAATATGAGCTAGGTACACAACAAACAAAATACTTTAAAGGCTAAATTTGAAACTTATGCTTCTTAAAACAAAAACTGTCGACATACTAGGGTGGGTCAATAAGTCCCTGAAAAATGAAATAAGGAACATTCTTTTCGGTATAAAAACATTTTATTTTTCAACATAGTCTCCTTTTAGCTCTATACACTTCATCCAACGTTTCTCCAATTTGTTGATGCCCTCCAAATAATACGATTTGTCGAGCCCCTCAAAATAAGCGTTTGTTTCAGCGATGACCTCTTCATTCGACCCAAATCTCTTACCTCCGAGCCGTTTCTTCATATTTGGAAACAAGAAATAGTGACCTCAATTGGGCGACCAGAATGTTTGGCGTCACTTGTGCTTGAACGACCGCACCGAAATTGAGTTAACCAGTAGTGAATGGTACCAATCGATGGTGAAGAGCCCCCATAATATTTGTTTGGTTTGCGTGATAGTTTTTTCCCGCAAAAAATAGTGTTTAATGAGCACTCGAAATTCACTTTTTTCCATTTTAAAGAAAATACTAGTAGGCGTCTATATAAAATGGCTGCCACAACAAAACTATTTGACAGATCTGTCTGAAAATTTGGGTGCGTTCTTTTGAAAGATGATTCTTGACAAAAAAAATTAAATTTAAGGTGTCGACACAATTTGCGTTAATTTTCAGGGACTTATTGACCCACCATCGTACGACATAAAATTGCAAGATTGCGTCCAACGAGAGAGAATATCGTCCGAAAGTGTTCGTCTTTTTTGTATTCCGCATCAGAATGGTACTTCAACACGAAGTCTTTGTGTCTATCACACGAATACTGAATATACGCTGTGGTCCAAAAATCGTTTAAATATTTTTTTGTGGAGGCTTTTGCAGGCATACTCGTAGTGTACCCGAATAAAACAGAAATATATTTGCATCTCACATTTAAATTAAATCTGAACTTCCAATGAGTCCAAAAAAGTATGATAAATAATTTTTTGATAAAGTTTCTTGAACAGAAAAAAAACAAACAGGGTATTGGAGATATCCCTCCCATTGCACTAACGCTTCGACCGTTTTTGACAGTTTTTAGACGAAATGACCTATGTACGTATCATTACTCGTTCGAAAGTACAAAATAAATTTCATCAACATGCTTTTACCACCTGAAGATGAAGCAATATAGTTTCTACAGAAATGATTTCTAGAGATAGAAAATGGCTTAGAAAACTCTTGATGTGAATGCAGAGAAGGAACTCAATGTCACTATAAAAGTTGCAACAATGTGTAAAGGACGAAGACGTACAAACAGGTATGATATCGACTTCCGTTAAAAGTAAACGTAGTTTGACAGTCGGTAAAACAGTACTGCACTATGTGTGCCAGGTGGTGCAGGGAAATAACTTCACGGGCAATAACTTCACCTCGAGTGGGAAATAACTTCACTTAGAAATAGAAGGTGAGCAATAACTCCACCGTAAATTTTGTGAAGTTATTTCCCAACTATAATTTGGGAATTTGTCTATTATGGGAGTCGGACAGAATCCCGAAAACCCAAAGTCCCGAAAACCCAAAATTCCGAAAATCCACAATCCCGAAAGGCCAAATTCCCGAAAATGAAAGTGAACACCTCGCACCCACTCCAAATCCTACAGTGACCCCAAGCAGGGGGGTTGCAGGGGGGCAGCATTCATTATGGATATAATATATATATATTTGAACATTTGACAAATTTTTAATTTTATATAATTTTTCGGGATTTTAGACTTTCAGGATTTTGGTTGTTCGGGATTTTGGATTTTCGGGATTCTTAAATTTGTGAACACGCGAGAGCAAAGCGTTGGTTCAATGGCAGCAACTTCACGGCGGATATTTTCTTGTAGGGCCTGAATTTTTCTGGGATTGTTGCTGTAAACTCTTGTCTTAAGATATCCCCATACAAATAAGTCGCACGGTGTAAGGTCCGGTAACAGAGGTGCCCGGGGTATGTCTCCGTACTTGCTGATTAATTTATTGGAAAAAATTACCCTCAGCTTCTCCATCGAAACTCAAGCTGTGCGTGGAGTGGCCCCACCTTGCTGGAATTGTTGAAATCGGCGGTACGATCATTCGGCAATACACTTGAGCAGTGACTGTCTCTCGCTGGTTAAAAAAATAAGGGCCAATAATCCCTCGGGCAGAAATTGCACACCATACTGTCGTTTTTGGACAATGCAAACGTTTTTGATGGCGTTGCCTAGGGTTCCCAGTATCTTATGTTCTATTTATTAATATACCCATCGATATGAAAATCTGCTTCGTCAGTAAATATAATGTTATATGTTTCCAAGCGTTCCTGCTATTCGAAAACGTTCCAGCATCGTTCTCGCTAAGGTTTCTCGTAAAGAATAGGCGTTATCGTTGAGAAACCGAATGATTTGCAATTTGTATGGGTGAAACTTTAGTTTCTTTTTCAAAATAACGTGCACTATTGATTTCTTATTCCAGTACAGGCAGCAATATTTTCAGCTGGACACCCTTTATTTTGTTGTTTTCTTAAGCGATAATAGGTAACAAGTAGCTAGTTATAAATGTCCACGTTCCAAGCGTACTCCTTCCGCTAGCTAAAATTATGGAGCGGTCTTACAACAGCTGATAGCTAGGAACTCGTTAGATTTACTAGAGGTGGGTAACTATCGGTAGTCGTCACTTTTGATAATTCACGATAGCATTCGATTGTTTTCATTGAACCTTTTAATAAAATTTAGTTAAACTAACAAAAAACGGTCTTAGGCCGCATAAAATGTTAGTAACATTTTAACTAGATACTAATATGTTTGTCAAACAAAATTTAATCAAATTCTATTGATATGTATTGGAGAGCTAAATAATTTCAAGCATTTACTGGTTCTATTCATAATTATTGATATAAACGATAGTTTTTTTTTAAATATCAATTGTTTTCGGCTGTCATACAAATCGCTAATGGATTGTATTGACGTTTGTTCTTTTTCAGCTTAGTATTCTAATTTCTTCGCTACATCGCCTCCACATTTCCTTTCTAGCGCTAGTAGCGGAAAGGTTTGACGGCCCTGTCATCCTGCTACAAAAAGTCATTTTGCTAGATTCTAGCAGAGTGTTTGAAATACGCCGAATAAGTGGACTGTGGCTGATACTTGAGTGTCATCATAACACCAAACTGTTTATAAATTGGAGTACAATTTTTTTTTTCGTTTGTAGCCAGGTGAGCTAGATAATTTCATTATACATTGCGGCCAGGGTATATCCACCTATAGAAGCAGGCAACCAGGCATACAGGCCGATAACCCAATCTCGCGAGAGACAACTACAAATTGGCGCAAAAGTCCTCACTCGATTTCCTAAGGCAGTAACTTTATGTAAATAAAAACAATTGGTTCTGTTTGTTGATTATGTTCATTTAGATGTTTAAATTTTGTTCCATTAAGTCGCCAAGATAATATCGGTCAAGTGGCTGCCGCCGGAGTTGATTCACATTCGGGCTCACTCCACAGCATTTTACATGACTTTTCTCAAAACTTCTGAGGATTATTCTCCAATTCTTGTAGGATGTTTTTTATGAGAGATTAAGGGGCCGGGAGATGAGAGGAGGGCTTGGCTGTTATTCGTTATCCGTCCGCTAGCCCATCTATTGATGTCCAATTGTTTGGCCCGTCGTATGGTTGATGTTTGAGGATCCTCTTGGACATCTGCAGCCACAGCAGCGATATTCTCGGGAATCGACGATGAAATTCAAGTTGTGCCAAAATCGTCGACCCATTATTTGTCAAATACGTTGACACAATTATTCCGTATTCTTGAAGATGTCAAAGTAGCGGTGACATAAGAAGCCATTTGCAAAAATGAAAGCATCTTCCGATAGGATGATGCCTTTTTCCCCACCTCGTACATATAATGTTATATGTACTTATTTTATCCGAAAAATTGCGCTGAAAGTATCGGTACAAGTAAATAGATTGATCATCGATCAGTCTGTATGGTTGTCACTATACACGATAAAATAAACGCAAAATGCTTCGGGATCCTCTGTTCAAACACCTAAGCTATTTACAATGAATTCATTGATCATTTTAAAAGTGGAATCAGAAATTCTTCTTCTTGTTTAACAGAATAAGCCCTTGCTGCCTTACTATGAGTGTAAATCTCTCAAGGAAAGATATGTATGGTCAAGAATTATTGTTCGTATTGGAACTAACTTTGTCGCTCCTTCTTAAACATACAACCTGTAATGACCAATTGTTCAAAAAAGTTCACAATCCACTTTAAAACCCACTTTCTTCATTCGCGCATTCACAACTCCTATTGAGATCAGTGCCCAAAAGTCGATTCTGTTCACCACAAGTCTAATCATCAAGTATTCAAACCAATTAAAATCAATATTATTAGCCTTGACACCAACCTAAGTTTTTTACAAACAGATGGCTCCTTCTCATTTAGATAATCAACACCCACAAAAAACAAAATGACTACATAAACTCTTCGTTTGTCAAAAACTTCACAATACATAATTATTTTCCGAATTTGCTTCGCCTAACAGAATGAATGATTTATGTCAAAACTGAGTTGAAAACTCCATTTGCTTCGCTCTGCTCATTTAATTTCAACATCGTTCCAACTCATATAACAATAAAAACAAACGTTCCTCCTTCGCTCCCAAGAAAAAAAAAACCCTGCGCCATCCTCGCGTTAGGAAAATAACAAAATTATCTCCTCCCTAATAGAATTCACTGGTTTATCCGCCTTCTTTCCATTTCAAAGAAACCATTTTCATTTTTTTTTTTTTTTTTGTAGTAAATGTTTAAAATATCCTGCTTCCACCCTCAACACCACCACCACTACCACCGCTAGTGACTACTATCATTCATAGCCTGAACAGCATATTTCCATATTTCTGCTTCACAGCACGACCAAGCAAATTCCATCCAATTCAAAACGTGTTAACTCAGTCTCTTGCCGTATCCGGTAAAGATGTAGGATCCATGGTGTGCGATCCTTATGAAAAATTCACAAACAAAAAAAAAAAAAAAAAATTTACATAACCCCTCTCGGATGAATCGATTTCACTGTGGCGGGTTCTCCTGTGGCACGGCGAAATTTAAATCAATTTCTACTGCCTCTCCCCAAAATTTGCTGAACAATTTTTTTTTTCCTTTGCTCAATTCTACCGCTCGTCCTTGCTTCCATTGTTTGCCAAAGACTTCCAATTTGCTGTGATGTGTTTAAAAGAATTTGATCTGCTCCGTTCACATTATTTGCTTTTTGTTCCAGATGTTTGAGATTTTTGTTTCTCCTTGAAGTAAACTATTTCACCTCTCTGGTGAAGCATGTCGTCCTTCAGGACGATTTAGAGAAATCGATTTACCATTAGTTTGCCTACATCTGTTTTTTTGTTTTCTGGCAATTGAAAGCAGCTAAGTCGTCGATTTCCAGCCGATAAGCAAATTGAAACGAATAAACCTTTCGCATAAATATCCTTGCTTGAAAGGATCCTGTTGGGGGGGGGAGCGAACAAAAAAATTACATTAAATTATTTTTCGTATGAAAATCCAAATTGAAAAGGAAAACAACAACACGTACTCGTACTCGTACATTCAAATGTACATAGTCAAATCGAAACGCAAAAGCGAAATGCCATTGTCCCGTGAATAAGTTTTCATATTTTTCTCTAAGACGCCAACAAAAAAGGACACCAATGGTTAGGGGGGGAAAAAAAGTAAAATAATAAATACTAGGTCTTCTGCTTCAATTCTTCTGCTCTACTTTTTTGTTGTTGTACTGCTCGTCGTTCCTTTTCAAGATCTCACTAGAATAAAACATGTCCTGATTTTTATTCTAGCGCAGTATCCTTTTGTTTCTTTCTTCCATGGACGAAGCAGCCCCTCACTATCTCATAATTTATATTCCCAGTGTAAGACAAGATAATCTACCTCATTTTGTCTTACTTGGTTGGGGCGAAAACTATGGAAGGACATTTCTAGTTTGCTTGCCATTTTTTTCTACACCACTTCAGTGTATATCCTTGCTTTTGTTTTCGTTCTCTATTTGCGTTCTGTGTATGAGAATAGTAAAGAAAAAAACATTGAAAAATAACGAGAAAAGATTTAGGAACTTGTTAGGATAATTAAATTGCATTTTTATGTTGGTGTAAGAAAGTAAAAAACACAAGAAAAGCATCAGGATAGCGCTAAGAAGGAAAGGAGCAAAAAACACAGTCATTTTGAAAATTGAACAGTTCTTGTGTGTAAAGTGTAGTGGGAGACAGCAGAGCACACAAGGATGCGGAGAGAATTTTCAATTTTCTTAGATAAACAGGAAATGAAATGCTCTTTACAAGTAGAGGGTGATACATGTAGGTTACATGGATTAAGTGCGATTGCAAAGCCCTTATTTTATGATCCGTGTCGGTTGGAAAATGTTGAAACATTTAAACAGCGCAAAACTAGAAAATAACATTTTCAGGATGCCTCATTATAATGAAGACTAGTTGTGGGAAATTGCAATTGAATGTGTATCTACTTAAGTACATGAGACTGCTTATAACCTTTCATTCTACTAGCGCTATACAAATTAACAAGTGCCCTATTAGATATAAGGATAGAATTCCGTAGAAGGGTCACCCAATACTCATAACGAAGACCTTTAGATCTGCTTACTACTACTGAGAATACCGGGATGATAGGACACTTCAATTATTTCATTTGAAAAGAGTTAATAGTTGTGCCTCGCAGATAGATTTGAACCCAGGTTGTATTGAATCCCTAATTGTAGAAGTAGCTAAAATGTTTCTACGGGTGTTTTTTGGTACTGCGGCCTATTTGAAATTGGATCTTTTAAGAAACAAACACATAAATCTTTGGGTTTTGTTACAAATGCATTATGTATTCAATGTCATTAATGATGAAAAATAATGTCGACCAAATGGTCACCTCTAGCACTGGCACAATCGCGTGCCCTTTTAATAACATTTTTCATCAGATTCTGCAACCTATCATCCGAAATACTCGTATCTGCAATTGCGTTACATACATACATATATTGCCTTTCAATTATTGCAATGTTCTTGGTTTGGTAGCATACACCCGGTCCTTCAAGTAACCCTAGAGAAAGAAGTCGGGGGCTTAAATCTGGTGAGCGCCGGGGCCAATAGATATCCCCAAATTTCGGCTTGACCCCGCCTATTTCCCAATTTCCATTGTTAATCAGGCTGTATGACATGTGGCATCGTCTTGTTGGAACCATATGTTTCAGAGACGAAGTCGAGCAACTTCAGGCAAAACGAAATTTTGTAACATCGCACGATATCGATTGCCAGTAACCGTAACAGTTTCACCACCGTCATTTTCGAAAAAAATGGTTCAATTATTTCACCAGCACAAATCGCACATCCAACAATCATTCTACGAGGATGAAGAGGTCGTTCATGAATTGCTCGTGGGTTCCCACTCAAGTCTCGTCACTCATAATAAATTTTTGAAACAAATTTCACACTCCAGTCCCGTCGTCCCTAGTAGTCATTTTCTTGGAGTTCTTGAGTCACTTGAATTTTATACGCAAAGAAGTCCAGGTCGCGATGCACAGTTTTCCACTTAAATATTGAAGAAATCACAATATGTTGAGCACAGCGACGAATCGAAGTTTCCGGACTTTCACTCACATTGTCCCTCACTGCATCAATGTTTTGTTGTATACGCGCTGTACGAAAATTGTCCAAACTTCGGTAAATCACTTATTGTGAAAAGGTTCTCGAAATTGTGGATAATTTGTTGAATAGCACAGGCACTCTACATCGACCAAACAAATCACGTAACTTACACTGTGTTGCAATAATTGAAGAACCATTTTTATAAAATGTTTTAATCACTAAAACACGTTGTTATGGGGTCAAACTCTCCATGATGGAATGGCATTGACAGCTGAACACTACTGCCAACTTTCACATAATGAAATTATCATTGTCCGCAGTCCCAAAAAATACCCTGTACATGATTCACAGCCGAATGTTTTGCTGTAGTGAAGGACAAGTACATGATGATTTGGTTTAAGTCAAGGCTTTCGTTGCTTGTTATACTCCGTCAAACTGGGGCCTGTTGCATAAAAACTTAAGTTAGCGAGTGAATAGTGAACAATACAAAGTATCTTCTGTTTTTGGGGACACTTTACTATCCCTTTGGACCGTCCAACGATGTATTTTTCAGAAAGATGAGTTTAGTGTAAGTAATTATGTTTGAAGATCAGAGGATAATCACTGCCAAGCGGTATACCGAATAGTATTTTTCTAACCTGATATAAGTCCTCACATTGGATAATCGGAAAATTTGGCTCCAACACCGTCAATCATGCCACGTATGTCGTTTGTAAGAACTCGTTATACTAAACATTTTTTATATCGCAGTAAGTTGGCAAAATTACTTAATTTTTTGTGCACAGGGTGTTTCAAAAGGGTTTCTACTATGTGCAGTGAAGTTCCTATTATTAAGGCAAACAGAAAAGTCTTTCTTCTAAAAATTGTCCACTGCTTGAAATCAGGGAAAAAATATGAAAGCAGTGTCTCTGCAACCTTTCTGACGATAAATCTATGTTTAAATGGATTTTATTATTCCACAGCTCTCAATTGTGTAAACATAGCTTTTTGTGTAAAAGTTACATTTTCAAACTGGTGTACAATGTAACGAAGATATCTCATAACTTAATCCTCTTCAAATTGTCTGCCATCGGTTTCGAACCTATATTGTTAAAATGGATATCTCCTTACCTGGAAAACCGTTCTTACAGAGTTCGCTTCAGATCCGTCTTATCGACTCCTTCCTTGGCCACCTCTGGTGTTCCGCAAGGCAGCCATCTAGGTCCACTTCTCTTCATTCTAACCATAAACGATGTCGACAGAGTTATTAAACACTCTTCCCTCTCTCTGTACGCTGATGATACCAAATTTTTCAAAGCCATCTCTTCACCACATGACTACTGTCTCCTTCAACAAGACCTTGATAGTTTTCCGAACTGGTGCCTACAAAATCGCTTAGAGCTCAATATCGCCAAATGCCAATCCCATACCTTCTCCTCCGCCCGACTTCACCTTCTCCATGGTCAACCTATATCCATCGTTCAATCTCTCCGCGATCTTGGAATATTGTACGATAGGGAACTAAATTTCCGTTCACATATTGATGAGATAATTCGTAAAGCTAACTCATCACTTGGCTTTGTCAAACGTTGGTCCAAAGAATTCTCCGACCCTTACGTGACCAGATCCCTCTACATTACCTTTGTGCGCCCCCTCCTTGAATACGCCCCGTCCTTGAATATGTCAAGCGTGGTCATCCTTTCAGCAAGTTCATGTGACCAGAAACGGGAATGTTCAACGTCGATTTCTTCGATTTGCCCTTCGAGGTCTTCCTTGGAACGATTCATTTATCTTGCCTCCCTATCAAGACCGCCTCAACCTCATCAACCTGAGTACTCTAGAGAAACGCAGAGATGTTGCAGACATTATTTTCATTCATCGACTTCTTTCAGGCTCTGTCGTTTTCTTCAATACCAACCCACGAAATTTACGATGCCCTCGTCTTTTCTATCTACCGTCCCACCGCACTTTATATGGATCCAATGAACCAATTTCCCGTATAAAAAGTGAACTCAAACCTCACTCAGTTTGTTTTCAACCTCAGCACTCCCAGCCTCAAAACCGAACTCGTTCACCATTCTCCTTAGCTTTAAGTCTTAGTTTTAAGTTTTAGTTTTAAGTTTTAGCCTTAAGTTAGTTGTAGCTTGTAATAAGCCAAATAAATGGTGGCTTTCGCCCCCACCAAAATTAAAATTAAAAAATTAGAAAAGAAGTTAAGGCTTTGGCCATTTTGAACTTTTTTTTTATTTTTTGTAAAAAGTTAACAAATCTCTTAGATCGGACAAACGTTTACTAGACTTCTTCATGTTTACTTTTCCTTACCAGAATGGTATAAATGGAACATTTATGGATTCAACACGGCGTCTGTCTGTCCATTTGTCTGTCTGTCATATGCTTGTAACTTTTAAACTGTTTGAACTAGAGTGCTGCAATTTTTCCTAGAAAACAGTGTGTCCAAAAATAGATAAGGAAAAAATATAAAAATAATGCATAATGAACTCCAATAACAAAAAAAAATATTTTACACTCCACCATGCGATTCCAACAGTTTTCAGACGTATCTACATATTTGACGTTACTCAAAACCCAAATTTCATAAAAATCCGTTTGGTGGTTCCTGAGTTTGGCGTATGAGAAAAATTATTTGAAAATGTTTTAAACCCCTCCCCATATCTTACTCCCACTCTATTTGATTTCGATGATTTTGATAAATTTCAAGTGGAACTACTAACATGTCTATTTCATCGAATTCTGTTTGGGAGTTTTTGAGTTAGTGAGCTAACAAAGTAGATTTAAACATTTTTGAAACCTTGCCACCCACATTCCACACACACTTGGGCCGATTTTGACAGTTTTTAGAGTATCGGGATATACTCGTACATAAATGTGAAATAAATTTCATCAAAATACCTTTAGTGGTTTCGGGTGAGAACAAACATATGAGCAGACATAGAAGAAAAAGTGTTTGCTTAACTTGACCCTTTCAGGTATGACCATAGTTTTCTTAAAAATGGTCCTAATAATGCGGCTAATTCAAGAACCACTGAATAGATTTTCATGAAATTTACATCTGGAAATCATGGAAATGAAATCTGGAGTGGGGATAAGATAACTCGAGATATGCTGAACCGGTTTCGATGAAATTTGGTTTTTAGATTTGCTCTGACATCCGACATGAGGTTTGAGCATGAGGAAGGGCTGTGCCGTCGCTGGGCAGATGTTTTTTTTTTTTACAATTCTGACTCAAAAATTAAAAAAAAGTAAACTAAAATGTGTCACCCGTTTTTCACCTGTCTTTGCCCCATTAAAGGAGGCAAATGCAAAGATACAAAGCTTCCAGGTCATCAGGTCGTCCACGAGTTTCTAGAAGACACGAAAACATTGATAAGTGAGAAGTAAAATATTCCTTGCAACACCCAACACCACCTCTCATAAGGTCACTCTCTAGTTGGAGGAATCTTTACATTTAGAGACGCTCAATCTATTCAAGAGCGAATGTTGCCAAAGAATATCTGTGCATTTGAGAGACAACTTTTCTCGCTCCGAATATGAAGCTTGCTTTCTAATTTGATGCAGGGAACTCACCAGTCACTCTCTCTTGTTCGTAGTTGTCTTAAAAAATTTCGAAATGAAATTAGAATTTACTAACAACGTTGCTAGATGTGCAGGATGTAAAGCCTATGTCTGCGAAATAGCAGCTATCTGGAGAATCTACTTCTACTATGAAGCCTCTGTTTTTCATTCAACTTCAAATATAATACCAAAATAATAACTCCACCATTTTATAATCCAGAATCAAATACTCACGAATATTTTTTATAAGCTGCAACTGAAAAATGGAAATGGATTTAGATAAGGGCACTCATTACTGAGGATACTATTGAGTTGATTAATTAAGTTTTCCACTATGTTGATCAATGAAGTTCTTAATTATTATTATTGGATTACCTCCATCCAAAGTCTTACAAAGCCATTTGCTTATGCATCCTTTCAGTTCACCAAAACTATAGAAACAAACTTTTCTGGAAAAACAATTCTGATAAAAAATACGATGGCATCCATAAAAGTATCCTCCTTCTCTGCACAAAAGGATTCCATTCATATCCGACCACTCACATTTTACCCAGAAGGTCCTTTGGCAACTTTATTTTCCTCTTAATTTCCTTCAAAAGAATTGCATCCTCCATCCTTCCAACAGCATCTTTACTGTATAACTATTTCGTTCACTTGATCTACCCAATTGCAATCCTTTTGTTCACAAACTTAATTGCAGTATCACTGCAAAAACAGCGACTTTTCACAAAATAAACATTCGACAGAATGTAAACTTGTCCTTCTCCTAAACTGAAATCTTTTGTAGCAATTTAATGGAACTACTAATGCTGTCGTCCTGCATAAAAAAAGGACAACTCTCTCATAAGTCAGATTCAATTTCTCTGCACTTATAAGCCCCTAAAGATATTCCGCTCGTCTACATAGTAGACGTTTAGTAGACGTCTGAGAACAAAACCGTTGGCCTATTTTTTTTGTGCTCCATTATAGTGACGACAAAATGAGATGAAGGATGACGATGATTCAGCCTATCCTCCAGTGGGACTGTGTCACACAATTGGCATGTCTTTGCCAAATTGGCATCCGGCTATCTGCCGCTGCCTCCCAAATTGCAAGACAACACTGCCACAATAGCATTGCGCTGAGGGACATGGGGACAGCATACGGACACATCCCTGCAAGTATGTGCCATACAAATAGAGACAACTTTTAGTTAGGAAATGAACAATGTAAGTAAATCGTACGTACTATACAGAATTCCGGTTATGTATCTCCTTGGTTTCATCCTGCCACATCCATTCACTGAGAGAGAATTCAAAATTTTCTTGACATAAATTTGAAAACCAGGAAGAGACACGACGATGAAGACACCAAACGACCAAAAGGCTACTTCCCCATAGTTACTCGTACATGTTGTTCTTGAGAGGGATTCCTTTGTGACTTCATAGGGGTTTTTCTCCCGTCGTCTTCCAGTGAATGCTTAACTTCTTCATCGTTGCATTTCACAACTGAAAGAGTCATCATGACGAAGATGATGAATGATGGCGGTCGGTATTCCCCCAGGACTGTTTATTCAATTGAAAACCGAAATGAATGGCAGAAGGGGAAATTTGAATTGAAGTGTAGGAGCAGAGGATACATCCGTTCATGACCAAGGACAGTGAATGGAAAAAACGGAAAATTTATTTGTTTGTTTATTATACCTTCACATTGATGGCGTATAATCGAGGACAGGTTGCACTTCTTGCTTGACTTCCTCTTAGATAAACGTGTCCATCCTTTCGATGTTGCTCGCACGAAAAAAAAGGACATGCTTCTTTGGGGGCAACGGATTCTCACTAGTTCAACCTGTTAAAAAGTTTGTTTTCGACTTTGATTTCTGATAACTTCGGAAGGACCCGAAGTGAGGAGCCGAAAAATTATACAGGATGTTGTCCTCCCTCGTTGGACGATTGTGTGTGTGTGTGTTTGGAAAACAAGGATTTTTGCCGAGAAAATATTGTTTCGCCTTTTTTTTTTTTTTGCGAAGTTGTTTTGCGTCCAATTTTCGAGAATTTATGTGTTTTTTGTGAGATGGCAGTTTATTAGGCGGAAAGAGAGCTACAACTTTGTTGCACTTTACCTTGGGGAAGTCGTGGAGTCATTCGTGAAATCAGCGGCGTCGTGGGGATTTTGTTGTTTTGTTCCGGCTTTCTAGTTAGTTGTGCTGTCGCATGGAAAAAGTTGTGCAATTTCTCAAATCTTTTCTTTCTTGGCATGATGTCCTTGGAAGGTCCTTGTGCTGCCGTGGCATGTAATGCACTGCGCAGCTATCTAAAGTGATGCCCATTATTTAAGTCTGACTTTTATTCAATTTGGTTGAGTAGATGCAAAGGACAGTTATTTATTTTTCTTCTAAGCCTAGGTACAAAGTGAAGTTCAAAGATTGCCTACGCATAGCGCTTTTGTAATTTGCTTAGATTTTCAATGAGTGAACTCCAGAATACTTCGACATTTTCATTTGAAAATGAACCGAACGAGATTTCCAACGATAGAAACGGGTCAGAATAGTGGAAGTAACGAGTCAGAATAGTGGAAATAACGAGTCAGAATAGTGGAAATAATAAGGCAAAATATAAAAGTTATGAAGGATGCACTTGTGAGGACGTTGCAAAAAGACGCCTTAAATCCAATTGTGGTGATTTTTTAAAATTCTCTGTAAGGTAGACGCCAAATTTTTCAAAATTTTTGAGGAGCCGTAACCGAACTGAATACCTCTAATAAGTAAAGTACCGTTATTCGATATTCTAGCGATAAACTCGGTGTGCAGTCTAATTGCAAGCGTGTATATTAGGACAGAAGTTCAATTCTGAGGTTAGAATGAAAATTCCGACTTTCTCTCTGGGTAGCAGCCCACAGATTGAATTTTTTTTTCTCAAAAACAATATTTGCTCTTTATAAGAGAAAGTATTAGGTGCGCAACTAAGTTCGATGAAAATGTTTGATGAAAATGCAACTTTATTGTGAAAAAATGGTTACAAATGAATCATTGAAAGTATTGCCCATCGCTAACTACAACTTTTCCCCATTTTTTTGGCAGAGCTCGAATACCGTTACGGTAAAAGTGTTAATCTTTTGAGGCTATCCACGAAGCAAGCCATTTTTTGATGTCTTCATATGAGCGGAACTGCTGATCAGCCAGACCATGTGTCATCGAACGGAACAAGTAATAATCGGATGGCCCAATATCAGAGAATATGGCGGGTGGGGTAGGACTTCCCATTTGAGCGTTTCCAGGTAGATTTTAACGGGTTTGGCTATGTGAGGCCAAGCGTTGTCATGCTGTAGAATCTGCTCGTATTGTGACCGTTTTTCGCGCAGTGCTCGGCTCAATCGCATCAATTGAAGTCGATACCGTTCCCCAGTGATGGTTTCGTTGGGTTTCAACAATTCATAATAAATGATACCGACCTGGTCCCACCAAATACACAGCATAATCTTTGCAGCGTGAATATTCGGCCAAGCCGACGACGTAGAATCATGACCGGGCAGTCCCCATGACTTTCTTTTCTTTGGGTTGCTGTAATGAATCCATTTTTCATCACCCGTCACGATGCGATGAAGAAAACCCTTCCTTTTCTATCGCTGGAGCAGTTGTCCACAGGCGAAAAAACGACGCTCAACGTCTCTTGGCTTCAAATCATAAGAAACCCAAGTTTCTTTTTTTTGAATCATTCCAAACACATGCAATCGCTTGAAAATGGCTTGACAGGTAACACCTAATGCTGAAGCAAGCTGTTCTTGCATTTGGCACAGATCCTCATCGAGCAATACCTCCAATTTTGGACTTTGGCCTTCCTTCACGCGGACGGTCGTCAACATCGAAATTACCGTCTTTGAAGTGACGGAACCAATCACAGCACGTTGTTTCACTTAGAGCAGTGAAACTTTTTGGAGCTCTCGATGCCCTTCAGCCGCCACTTTCTACGAATGAAAGAAGAAAATCAACACTTCCAGCAAATGACGATTATTTGGCACAAAATCAGACATTTTCACACAACCAAAAGTATATGACGTCAAAACAAAATCACTAATGTGTCAAAACAGTTTGTTTACCATATGTCTAAGCGCGGTTCATGACGTTTTGGATATGTCAAAATCGACCAGCACTTACTGCTGGAGCCATCTATTGACAAACAGCGAGAACTTAGCTACGCACCTAATACAAATAATTTCTGTCAACATTTTGCGCTTTGAAATTCTCTAGAAAGTCGATGGCACATTTTTGAAAATTTTTCAAAATTTTAATGTAAATCGTTTAATCGGAAATTGTTTTTAAATACGAATATTTTGAAAACGGTGCGTCATAAGTACAAAATTATTTCAGTCTAAATTCTCTCCAAGGTCGATGACAGAATTTTGAATACTTTTTAAAATATCAACGCATTCACAACGTCCGACTTTACACCGAAGTTGATAGCATCATAAAAAAAAAGTACGTGAATGTGTCGCACGTACTTGCACCTGTATATATTAAGTTTGTGTTTAAATAAAATCATTAAAATAATTTTCTTTTTGCTTTTAAAAAAATCCGTTAAAATTCGAAAACATTTTGCAATTTTCTAAAATTTCCTATACCATGACGTGGCATATATCAAATATTATTTAGCCATTCCGACCATTTTGGGGTTGGAATGAAAATTACGATTTTGACTCGAATTGTAACTCCACAGACCTCAGATATGAAGTTTGAAGAAGATCCGTCCAAGCTTTTAAGCTGCAGTGGTGTATAAAGACAGACAGACAGTCAGAATGGAGATACCCATTCCATGAGTCTATCATCTCGAGATCGAACATTTTCAGAAAAGCAATACTTCCCCTTATACATATGTACGTACGTAGGTGTAAGCAAAAATTAAAATTGTAGGTTTTGGAGTTCTCTACAAAGTTAGTACTTTAATTCTCCGTATTTTTTTAAATTTTCCGAATAATGCTCAAAATCTTCGAAAATGTTCTACTTTACACTGAAATTTTTGAGAATCGCTTTTCAGTACGAATATTCCAAAAAGGTTTTTTTTTGTTATGTGAACCCTCAACCTCTCCTTACAAAAAAGTTACTCAAAGAACTATTAAATGTAGCCTGTCTATATCTTCACAACCTATACAATGCAATATAAAGGCTCAAATTCCTTCCCAAAAGTGTGAAAAGTTGGACAAATAATTGCTATACCCAAACCAGGAAAAAATGCAACAAAAACATTGTCTTACAGACTGATTAGTTATATTTAAAGTATTCGATAAGCTTTCATATGACTGACTAGGACCTTGATGAGTTCCAATTTAATAGCCGACCCTCAATTGAGATTCAGAAGACAACTCTCAATTATTCAACAACTTTACCGAGTGATAAACAAAATATCTACACACTTGGAAGAGAAGCGTTTTTGCGTAGCAGTATTTCTGGAAGTTGCAAAGCTTTTGACAAAGGTTCGTATGCTGAGCTACTACATAAACTCGCGTAGCTTCTTGCCAGAAGACGTCTTCCTTTTAATTAAGAACTATCTGACTGATCAAAATTTCTATGTGAGATACTATAACGAATCCTCTGACTTACACTCAAAGAAAACCGGAGTCCCACAAGGCAGCGTCCTAGGACCCTTACTTTATGTCTTCTTCGCAGCTGACATTCCTCTACCTTACAAAGTGTTCTATATAATTGCAGTGACACGATTATCCTCAATTCGGATACATGTTTTCACAATGCTACATCAATCAACTTCAAAAATATCTCGACGAAGCGATGATATGGTTTAAAAATTGGAACGTAAAAATAAATGATGACAAGTCAGTGAAATAATAGTCACAACTAAAATAAAGCTTACACCTATATTGTTAAATATTAACAATAAACCCATCCTTATAAGCCCAGTAGTAGGTATCTCGCACCTAGGCATACACTTGGACTCCAAACTGACATGAAAAAACGCAACCATATAAAGGTTAAATTCGCAACCATATAAAGGTTAAATTCGGACAACTTATTGGTTTCTATGTAAAGATTTCAAACTGTGAAGAAGCAACGAGCTATTGCTGTACAAGGCAATAATTAAACCTATATGGACCTATGGGGCACCGCCAAAAGAACAAACATTAACATAATCCAAAGACAGCAATCCAATATTCTACAGACGATAATAAATGCTGAGTTTTATGTTTATAACAAAGCCATACGTCACAACCTTGATATCCTTACTTACACTGTTTAATAATCCTTGTTTTTCCCGTTGCTCAGGATACTCCATTGATAACCTTTGCCACACTGGTGAAGAACTTCAGCTATGCAACACTTTCATTACCAATATTTCTTTATAATAGGGCTGGAAAATATTAGTACTTCCGATTAGATGCGGTAGGTGGAGTAGATTCCACTAAGTTCGACACATGCCAAATATTAAGTTCTCCTGGGTGTATGCAGTCGATTCAGCAATAGTAAGTCATCTGGATTGTATGGCATACCAAACAAGTCCCTTAAGCTAGCCGTCAAAATAAACACAACCATTTTTAGAACTGTGTCTAACAATAAGTGTCTAACAGAAAGGGTTTTTCTAGACCAATGGAAAAAGCAACGTCTAGTGCTGCTGCCTAAAGGGAACAAACCACTAGATGAGCCCTCGTCATACCGTCCCATGTGCAGATGATGGGGTAAGGCAGTACCACATATCTGGTGGAGTTCCACAAGGGTCGGTACTAGGACCTATCCTATGAAACATTATGTACGATAGAATTCTAAGGCTCGGGATACCAAATAAGCCAAACACCTCGAAGAAATAGAGGATATTTGTAATGAATGTATCCGAAAAGTGAGGCGGTGGATGGCAGCAGTTGGGTTAGAGCTCTCAGAACACAAAACAGAAGCTTCATGAAAAGGCGTATTCCTGGCATCGAGTATTCAGGTTTGCGAATCATGCAAGCCAGTAGTCCGGGCTACTGGTATCTTTAGAAGATTACACATCCCTTGGCGCAACCAAAAAAAGACCTTATTACTAAAACTATGCGCTATATACTATGCCAATATACTTCGATCATTAGCTTTTTATGTGGGCTCTGTCGTTAAGTGCGCGATCTCTGAACGGGAGACTCGAAGTTCAAGTTTCAGAAAACACAAAATATATGTTGCCTCTTGCGAACGTCTGACAAACATTAGAGAATAAAATTATCATGCGAAGTTTCTCTTAATCGATAAAATGTCCCTTCGGAAACGACATAAAACTCGAATCGTGTATAGCACAAGTGGCTACGAAAAGCTAGGCCAGGCCCTGAATGGGTTGTTATTGATTAGCTTTTCATACTATGTGCCTCCTCATGTTGATAGAACTTATATAGTTCATAGTCATTTCTTTTAGTTTAGCGCAATCTATGTGTAAAGGAATTTTTTTTTCCAAATGAGGTTCATGTCAAAAGAACCCTCCTCCGGATGAATAGCTTTCAAAGACAGGGGAATCTTTCTCTTAATAAAAAAAAAAAAAATGTAACATGAAACATTTCTGTATTCAACTGCTAATTTTGCAATCCTACACTAAGAACCATCTAACCTAATCCATCGAGCAACCCATAGCAATCCGCGAGCTATCGATTCATCTCTTATCTTATCGCATCCGACATTCCCTCTGCTTTGCAAATAAAACTCAAATCACTGATTGGATTTTATTTCCTCATCAAGATATCACGTCTGCCAATGCGTTGCCTTTGGCCCGATAGTAATCACATCTTGTGATTAGGGGAATCCTTCTTTCCTCCATTTCCGTCTATTCTTCTTATTCTCGTTTTCAATCTATCGAAAGCAAATGAAGATAAATTAGGGCGACTCACACAAGCGCGCACCTACAAAATGAACTTGAAAATTATTTTCAAATCACAAAATTGAAATTGAAACGAAATCTTTTCGATAAAATTAAAATAAATTGTGTATCCCTTTTGAGTGTTGTCGAATGTCCTGTCGCTAAATAGTCAGAGTACACAGAGCGTATCGAGGAAACTGTATCTGTGCATTGGGTTGCCTTGTTCGAAACTTCTATGGCTGCTGTGAGTCGATAAGGAACCAACACATTTTCGTCCTCTTTTTTTTCTATTCCTCCATTGGGATACGTTTGAATGTACACAGATATGCCTCGGAACGGCACCATTCAAATTTAGATTTCAATTTGATTCCTGTCTTCGTTCGTTCTTTGTACCTACGAGTATTGTAAATGGTTGCTTTTTTGTTCCTTGTGCAGGACTACCCTATCCATGTTCCCTTCCTCCCTGTGGTGGTATACATCTCTCAAAAATAAACGTTTCTATTTCTCTAGCGCCAAGCGTGTTCAGTGTTTCCTTTTCAATTCATTTTCTTTGCTCTTTCGATTATGAGCGTGTGGCATTGTGGCGAATGCCAGAACTCGCTAAAATTTCCTCTCAAAGAATGTGTGCCTGTAGGACTTGCAGACGAGAAATACGCAAATTTTTTTGTCCTTCTTCCACATTTTTATCGACTTTTCAATTTATTGTTTGTTCTTGATGTCTGTTTTGAGGTGAATGTCCTTTTTTTGGCATTCATCGGGGAAAGTTCCATTAAAAAAGAAAATCTCAGAATGGTCACTATTTTAAGTGTCTTCAAACTTTGCGATATCCTTTTGAGTGAAAATCACGAATGATAAAAGCATATTCTTCAACTTTCAAGGATAATTCATTTTTACATCTCAAAGAAAGAAAAGAAGGACTTTCTTTTGCGGCTCTCAAACTCAAAACCACACACCGATGTACTCGAATCCTTAGGAGAAGAGACCGCCCTGAAAATCCTCGTGTTGAATGATGGAAACGCAAGATAAAGGAATTTCTGCCTCATTGTGATCTATTTTAAATGAGGAGAAGATGGATGTCCTTGGGAAAATGAATGAAATTGTATTCCATTCATTAAATTCGCTTGAGCGTGGGCGATGCGCTGTTTTTCTCTTCCATTCTCTCCAAGTTGATGTTCTTTACATCAGTGGGACAAAAGACTTAATGTTGTGTCATTAAGGTTCAGTGGAACAGGCATACGAGTACATGTATACCAGAAAGAAGAAGTTGCGAGGGAAGGAATCCTCGGCAATTCTTTCACTCGGGTGAATGCGTAATTATGCAGAATATCCATTAGCTGAGATCCATCATCCTGAGAGAGAAGGCAAGGAGTGTATGAGCATCTTAGTTAAATGAGATTTTTATCTTTTGACTATTTGTTCCCAAGGATAATGGAAATTGTTTTTATTTTTCTTTGAGACAGAGATTCAGAATATTTCGACGACAATTTTGTGTGAGGAGCTATTTGAGGAGCTGTTACAAAATGATGACAACCATGTGAAGTTTAGATTGATACGAGTAGGTGCTCTGTAGGATTATAGATGCATAATTGCATTTCTTATTTTAATCGCTTTTACAAGAGTGTTACTCGGCGATGCTTAATTGTTGTCAAGTTAATACCTTTTTGAGGTCATTATGTCAGCGTGCATCCTTGGAAGATGACGAATTTGTTGTTGGTTAAAGAACTATCTATAGATTTGCAAGGAGGTAGAACAGTAAATACTCGAGTTCATTGCTGAACTCATAAAAAGTCAGATGAACTTGAAATTATAAGTCAAATTGAAAGGATCGCATCGAGAAGGCATACGTTGCACATACAAATTTATAAGAGCATTCGGTAACGCCTCGGGTTCCAAGCTAGTCATGTGCAAGGCAGTAGTGTGAATTTTAAAACATATGGTGTGAGCGCAGTGCTGCAGTTTGGTCGAACGCTCTTGACAAGAAGTCCTGCCTTTCTAGTATGACAAAAATTCAGCTTTGGAATTTGGAGTGTTAGGGGCCTTAGACAATTTGGTCACAACTAACTACCTAATGACGGGGTAGTTGCTGGTGGATTGCCTTGGACAAGGCGATTAACGAGAAGAAATTAAGCAAAGTCCAACGTTCAGCTTGTCTGTGAATTAGCGGGGCACTACGAATGACACCTTCTGCACCAATAGACACTCTATTTCATTTAACACTCCTCCACATTTTTGGTAGGTAAATGGCAGCTAGCTCAGGTATTCGCCTTAAAGCTACTTTACGGTGGTCCAGGAAAGTAAACTAGTTTAATATCTTCTCTGAAAACATTGACTACACCATACCAAAGTTCAATTTTGACAATAACTCCCAAGGGTGGTGGTGTTTTCTCTGATAGGCTTAATCTAAACCACATTTTTCGTCTCCCACAACAAAGTAGCGTGTTCCAGGCGGAGATAATGGCAATAAGGGAAGTCTTATTGCTGACATCCGCATCTTTTCAAACAGCTAAGCAGCAATCAAATCCTTGAAATCATCCTCCATAAATTCTCTAACAGCTCTAGACTGCCGATCGTCTCTTATAAAGATGGCAGAGTAGTTCAATATTCGGGCACAGCGACATTCCAGGAAATTGTAAGGCTGACAAACTTGCCGGACATGGAACAAGAATACCCATCCTTCCAGAAAAAAAGCTCACTGGGTATGCCGATCGCTACATGCAAACTTAAATTAAAGCTGTGGATGGTATTGAAAGGACAAATTCTAGGTGGACATGTGGTACAACATGTCTAGCGACAAAACAGATTTGGCCTAAGCTGGATCTAACAATTTAATTTCTCTCAATAGATTGCATATCAGCGCTGTTATAGGTGTCATCACTGGACACTATCTAATAAGTAAGTATGCAACTAGGCTTAGCGTATTATCAAATGATTTCTGCAGAAGCTGCATGGACGAGGAGGAGGATGAGATAATTTCTCACCTTCTTTGCACCTGCCTACAAGAAAGAAACTCCACTTAGGAGCCTTCTGTTTCGACGACCTAAACGATCTGAAAAAATAGACGTTAGGGACCTCCTAAGCTTCATCAGAAGCTTCAAATGGTTCAATGGGTAGGCCTAAGACCGCTTCCCAAACCACTTTGGTCTAATTTTTTTTTTTTTTATAATCTGTACGTGATAAAGAGGATTTGTAGGATACGGGCGTGTTTTTGTGGAAAGGGGAAGGGACAGAGAGAAAGACAGATTGGTGTAGTTCGTTTGAAACTTAGGTGGTATTAAGTTTCAGTGAACTCCAAGGGTGGCTTCCAGATAACTGGGAGTATTTTTGCTTTGCTGTTATTGTTGTTGCTTATGATTCACAGTATTTTTTTCCGTCTTCTTGATGTCATCACCATAGAGTTGACATAAGCTTCGCAATTGATCGACATTTTTATTTATTTCACACGAAATAAAGAGATGATTCTTGATTTGAATCGTGAACTTGCAGCTTATTGGTCTAAGTGTTTTGCCTTTTAGCTGACAGCCACCTCAACCTAACTACAGCACTTATGTATATGTGAGTGATATTTAATACATATTGCACAATTGCGCTAAAACTAAAATTGGATGTCTAGATCCTGCAGCCATTGTATTGCAGCATTGGAGGCACTGATAAAATCGGCTGGGTCGCCTTGGTATTTTCGGATTGCGCATTCTGTATTCACGTGCTTAATGTTCCGAATTACATCTCCACTGTGGCAGTATGTTGAGTCCGTGGCTCCCCATATAAAAATCATCATCAGATAGGGGCACAATATTCGGCAGCGGAGTGAACTAATCCAAGAGCGGCAGAGCGAAGTGTTTTTGCGGGAGCACCTCATGTTGTCGAGGCTAGCTTCTGGGCTATGTTGTTTTGGGTTTTCAGTTTCTCTGCAGTATTAGAAAGGTGTTGTTTGAAAGTAAGTGTTCGGTCCAACGTGACTTCTAGGTAGTTTTGGGACATGGTACAACTTGCAGGAGCTTGAAAATAAGTCCATCCCTCCAGACAGTGTCAAATACTGCGATTAGGTCGATAAATGCGACTTAAGTCTTCAATTTCGATTGATAGCTGGCTTCAACATGGATTGTGGCATGTTATGAGCTATCTCACACAAATACGAGTACACCCAAATAATCGTATATGAGAAATTTGAAGGAACAACGTTACAAAATTACACTTTAAAAAAGATTTAACAAAATTAACTGTGTTTTCAAAATCGCTACTCCTATTGACACCAAGCTCAATAGTTCTCGAGATTTATTTTAGATTAAAACTCTACAAAAAGTATCATCCAAATCGCAGGAGTTATCGTGAATGGAAGAGGCAAAAAGCAATGCCACAACCAGGCATATAAACGGGCATTTTGGGATCTGACCTTATCTCGAATATGATTTTTTGACACAAAGTAAAAGTAAAAAGTATTAGATTCACCAGTAAGCAACTGACAACATTTTGATCTTCGACTTGAGCCTGAAAAAAGAAACCGTTAGCGGACCATTGTTCGGGCAACTTACACGGTTAATTATTGTCTTTTTTATAGTTGTAGAGGAACAGAGTATTAAACTTAACGTCCATTGCAAATATATGCTGTCAACAAGAAGGGACACACAATATCGACGAATTGATCAGAACGTCACAGTCGGCAGCTATAACTTCGAGGTATGATAGTAAGAGACTTTGTCTAGCAGAAATCAAACGAAGAATAACTTTTGCCAATAGCTGTTTCTTTGGGCTGAGGGGGCAATTGAGTAGTACGGACCTATCCCAAACAACTAAGGAAACTCTATACTGCTTTATGGCGCTGAATCATGGACACTGTCGAAAGCGGATAAAAATATCCTCAGTAGTTTCGAGAGAAAAATTCTTCGTATGATATTCGATCCCGTTTACGTTTACGGGCTTTTTAGGAGAAGATTCAACGACGAAATACATATACGAGTTGTACAGCGACATTGACGTAGTCAACTAACTGCGCATGAGTCGCCTAAGATGGCTAGGACATGTAGAGCGAATAAATACCAATGCTTCAGCCCACAGAGTCTTTGAATCACACCCGTAGGGACAACACAGTAGAGAAAGACCTTGCACAACTGGAGGCAGTTAGCTAAGGACCGAGCTAACTGGAGAGGCTTGTTGCTTGAGGCCCAGGTTCACCCCGAACTGTAGCGCCACCTAAGTAAGTAATTATTATATGATGCTACAGATGATGAAATTTGGATTAAGATTACGTATACTGATCGAATATTACTAGTGTGTATCAGAGAGAAGAAGCTGTCAGAACAAGGATTGTAGGCCTCTTCCATTTGTTTCTAGACGTTTAGTCGGTTTTTGATTGTAAATATCGTAAGCGCCACCTCAACGTCGGAGTAGAGCTACTCGCTACTATTGTCGCGCATTTTGGTAGCTCAAAGCTGTTTTGGGTTAACATTATTCTTTGATTTGTTCGATTTTAGCAACAAGGTAAGTCATTGTGTCGTGTATGTACTCCGAATTGTTAGCATTTAATAAGTAACATTTTTAAGTTGCTAATTGATGTTTTTTGAACACAAATTAATTATGTTAGAGTATGCAGAGGTTTTTATTTCTTTTTATTTTCTTATTCATACACATTTATTTGTGAATTTGTTTTTTATATTTGTGTTTCTTAATCAAACCATTACTCTTCTTTTTGCCGCGAAATCATGTGTGGGAAATTTGAGGGAACAAAACATAATTCTGTCATATTCCTAACCTCTCAACGCCCGCCCATCTTGAAGCAACATTTGGTGTTGTAAATTTTGAGGTCGCGCGTTGTGACAATTATTATCGTAAGTCGGTAGAATGTCTGTCAAATGCGCGATCGCACGAGACATATTGTATTTTCCCCATAAAGTGAGAAAAACATTATCAACATTCGCCTACTCACAATCTTGTCACCCAACACATAATAAGCCCAGCGTCTATTCGTTAAATGTTCGTTTACTTTTGCAAACATGAGTGAATATAGAAGAGTGTGGTCTCAGAGTGGTGACAGTTGTCATGTTTGTTATGAAAATTTTCCAAAAAAACTAAATATGTGCCTTTCGATAAAAGATATGCCTTTTATTTCAATAAAATGAAAAAGAAAAGGGCTCGTGATTTGCTCGTTTCAAAAGAAACGAGCAAATCTTGAGAGAGAGAAAGAGAGAGAGAGAGAGAGAACAATAAGATAAATATAATTTGTAGATTGATTTGACACATGGTATGCAGGCAAATGTAATATGGTCATCGATTGGAATTGACAGAACATAGGGAAGCATTTCCCAATATTGATTATTTTTGCGCCTTAAAACTATACTGATCTGCGGAAGATTGTTTGGTGTTCGTTGTGAGGACTTTTGCAAAGGGTAGAGGTACTCATTATAAGAGTACCTGTAGGTTTTGTCAAATTGGATACTTTTTAATTTGAAACCTACTTTTATCCCCGACTCTCTCGTTTCGAAAACCACTCCAACAGTCTATACCGTATCTCAACTCCTTCTTAAATAAATTATCTGCGAAAATGTAATCAGACTTCGCACTTACCCCAGAAATAGTCCTCCCATCTGCTTAAGACTCCTCTTTAAACAGCCTTTAAAAAATTTTCCTCCAAAAGTCCTCGAAACACTCCACCATAGGCCACACACTACAGACAAACTTTCTGTACAGACTCTCATGCCGGAAGTGACACAAATACAAAATTGCGACATCAGGCTAAAGACGTAAATAGGTTAAAACCATTTTCTGTCAATCCGTCCCCATTAGGAGTTGCATGCACTTTCCACACCACTGATTCACCATCTGTGTGTGTATTTTATTTTTACCAGGATGGGGGAAAACAAAAGGATGCCACATGCTTATCGTCTTCCGTAAATCCATACTGAGGGGGGGCCAGTCCCCCATATGGTGAGGATTTTTAATTAAGACACAGCTTCTCAAACAGGATGAAGACTGTATGCAGATGCCATTCATTGCTCTCAACCAACAACCATCTATCCATCCATTTGGAGCGCAAACTCCCATTCCTAAGCAACAAAAGTACCAGCAAGTCCTTAGAGTGTTGACAGCTAATTTACGCCCAATACCACAAACCGATGAATGGCTTTTTTTAGTTGCAACTCTTTAGTCCTTCGTCTCGTACATTGAGTGAGTCCTTTAATCGTGTATTTTTATTCTGTGGTGTATTTTGCGGTGTGCGGTTTCCACCCGGACATGTTATAGTGTTGTGTGCCCCAACGGAAGGCTGGTAGACTTAATGAGTAAACAAATTTGAGGACTCTTGATGACATTTCCAGAAGGACACTCAACTTCATTTTAAAGCAAAAATGTCACTGTCGCAGGAAGCACACACACACACAGCCTGGGATATAAAGTGCATCCCATCGATAAGTGCAATCCTTGAAGTCAGTAACCTCAAGAAGCCAGGATATTCTATCTGCGTTTATTACGACTACTTAGGTCTGGAAAACATATGTAGAAGGAGAAATAAGGTGTTTGTAGGTGAAAAGTCACATGGGATACGAGTAGGTAGTCTATTTTTGGTTGGAAAGAAAAAAAAATTGTCCGTATTTTTTTTATCCTTTTTTTTTTTTTAAATACGGTTTAATGTACGAGTATTTTTATTTTCGCCTGTCGTCGCCCCGTTCGCATGCTTATGAAGAGGAAGTTTCACTGTCTTCCGTGAAGCCATATGCGGTGACATGCGTTGACACGTGAAAGTTGCCAAGGGATTTAAGGACTAAGTAGACGCACTTTGTGACTTGAAGCTTTAAACTTTGTACAATACCGAGAGTTGCAGGATTATATGTCTAGAAGTTTTTATTTTTTGTTTAACTTAGACAACGTGATGTACCAGACGTGAGGGCACATGAAGGTTAAGGGAATGTGGAGGATTAAGTCTCGTCTGCGGTTGAGTTGCTTTGGTTGAAGAAATTACAACGAAGGCTGTGTTTTGTAGGTATGGTTGGAAAGGTTTTTTGGGTGGGATGGTAGATTGGAAATAGTTAAGATGTTAGGGAAAGTTTGTTGTTGAGATTTTTTTTTACGGACTCCTGCTTTCCTTATGAGAGTTTGTATGTGTTGAGCGCTGCGCTGCTGTACGTGTTTTCCTAAACGTGACTAGGAGCCACAAAAAACTAAACTTAGACATGTTATGTGCAATGACTGTTTGTAGGTATTTTTTTTACACCGCATTGTAATAATAATTATCCTCTTTGGATCATGCTTTTCAAAAATGTCTTTTCTTCATCTTCTTACATCAGTGGCGGGTAAAGTTGGTCCATAAAATTAAGTTTTTATAATAATAATTGTGTAAGTGCGCTATATTGGAAGGGGATTCTGTGGAAACAGAAAAGAAGTAGTTTCCCCTTTTTATTTGCATTAGCTATTAAAAGAAACTTAGGGTGACTATCCGAGCGGGTTACTGCGCACAGTCCCAATGACTTTAAAAGAAACACCACATTTTGTTAGAAACAATCACTTTGTCGCCACCAACAGTCCAATGGTACGTAAGCTGCTGAATTGAAAATGAAGTGACAATTAATTTCTGAACAATTTTTGGATAGCAATAAATGTGAATCGGCAACATCTGAGATAACTTAGATGATACTTGTTAATGAGTTACAAAAGAAAGTAAAATAATAGTATACTTCTAGGAGCTGCAATAATGATAAATTTATTAGCATACCCTTAGGAGTTACTCATGTTCTGCTTACAATTAGGACTTCTACTCCATGCTTTTCTGGACTAACTTCTGCGGGTTTCAATCTAGACGTGCATGACGAAATAATTTTCTCTTTTTATATGAAGCACTTGGAGGCTTCCATCAAAGCTAATGTTTTATTCTATGTGGACTCAGCCCATAGTAAGTTCCCTGAAAATCATTGATCTCCAAGCAATGTTTCAATTTTTTTTCGATGTGAATAGGCCTTGCTGGTTACAAATCAGACTGTCTTTTTTAAGAACTGCGAGACAGATTTTATCGCTGATTTCAAATTCCACTGACAGGTTTACGGAGACTGAAAGCTGCTATAGGTGTTCTGAATAGTTTGAATCCCAAGTAATGCACCCATGTTCAAACTTGTTTGGAGTTATCTTCAGAGTCTCAATTTCTTTAAAGAAAGATCTTAATGTAGTGAAGCCTTTGGTTAGAGTTGCTTCCATGGAGGTCACTCTTTGATGTTGTATGGCTATAGTTAGGTGCAAGTTAAAAATCATTGGCGTTAGGACTGCACCTTAAGGTAGCCCGTTGTTCAGTTTTATTTTTCTGCTTTGTGTGTAGTTAAGGTAGACTTGAAATGCATTGTCTCTAAGTAGATTGCACAGTATGGTATTTGAGTTGATGCATGGCATTACTTGCGCAATCAGAACCAATAGAACGGTTTAAGTTTTTCCTGGTAGACTGCTTCAATATGAGTCATTAGCGCTATTAGTTGTTCTGGCAGATACCTGCCTGATCGATAGTCACAATTTCATGAATAGCTGGTTTGATTATGTTGTAAATTATTCCTTCAAACAGGTTCAACACACGATAAATAGGGCGACTGGACGTTAAGCTCTCTCTTGTCCAAGTTTTAAAAAGATCAGTACCATTTGTCATGGTAGGACACACTATTGGTTTGTAGCTTCGCGCTGCCAGATGGATACATCTTATATTTCCATAGAAATAGCTCGTGAACTCGTCCCATGACTCTATGCCGGGAATTTTCATGTCAACTTTGAGGACTACAGATCTGCTTTGACCGATATTATTGCTTACAGTCAGAATTAAAGTCCCTTTGATTGTAAAGTGGATTGTAAAGTGCATTCATCTCTAGATGAGGTGAAGGTTTGCTACGCCGTTTGTGTAGGCTGGTTTTTGCCTTCAGGAGGAATAATGGCTGTCCAGTTCAGAGTCATCTTCAAATACCGCTGGATGGCTTAGTAGTAGTAGTACATGGTGCGGCCAGTGTTTGTTAGGTGGGTTGAATATGTCTATGCGCTCTTATAAAATAAAATAAAAAAAAAAATATGTATGACACAGTAGACAAAATATTGTCAGCGGAGTTTTGTTAGATTAGGTTCTCATGTTAGTGCCAGATCCATAGGACCTTCGCTATAGTTTGTCCCTTCAAACGGAAATTCGATCTTGTCATCTATAACCTATAGAATACGAGTAACACAAAGAACCTTGGCTGGAGTGTTATTGTATATTCGTTTGATCTAGCAATTATAGCCGTCAAGTTAGAACTTTTTGAGCTGCATTCATGCTACGCCCTTAAGCACAAATGACACCCTTTCTCACCACCCACTTTACTGACACATTTCTCTTAAAATTCAATTCTTTAAATCGCCCCCTCCAGTAACGTCGTTCAAATATATTACATTCCCTTAAGGAACAACTGAAAATAATACGCTGAACTTATCTTCAATTTTCCATCCATTTCCACTAACTAAATGATTTAAAAGTCCATTATTAGGGCGTATACGTAACATTATGTCCTCAAAAAAAAAAAAAACTGTAAAAACAACTAGCTAGCAGAAGTTTCACCCTGAACACATTGTTTTCTCCCCTTAAACACAAACATTCCGATTATCCTCCAAAAACCACACTAAGCTCTAAAACCAAAATTTGAACTTAATAAACATGAGGTAAGCAAAAAAAATTCCCAAACACACACGCAGCCTCTCTGGCTGATCCTGAAAATTATTCAAAATTATTCCACACTCGCTGTGGTGCCTGCTTAAAGCTACTATGCCTGCAGAAAATCGCTTCCAAAGTCAATATGGGTGTTATTCGAAGGTGTTATGTCCTTCCCTTCTTCAGACACCCTCATCAAATATTAAATGAAAACGACACCTTTTGGTCCTTTTCCTCGCATTCAACAGCAACAGAGTGTGGTACAAAAGGATCAGAAGGACAAAAAAAAAAAATGAAATTTGGCGAATATGTAGAAAGACAATCACTGCCAGGACAAGATAACAACAGATGCTGACATAGCATCCTATACAAAGGAGACACCACAGTCATATGAATTTATATGCTTCTATATGCGTATGTGTGTGTGGGCACCCGTGGGAGAGACGAGCAACAAAAGCGACAACGAAAACTACGAAAAAAAAAGAAAAGAAAAGAAAAGAACGAACGACAAGAGTTTCCTTTTCATTAAAAAAGGATTTTTGGGTAAACATTAGATTTCGTGCCCCTACACTATTAATACCACACCCACTACACTGACACTCTAGTCCTACAAACTACTTCTCTGCAGATTGAATGACGGTAGGTCGTCGTTGTGTGTGCTTGCTCCTCTTTGATCCTTTTTCTCCTGTGTGTTTTCGTTTTTTCTCTTTTTACACCATGTTCAAGGAGAAAGGACTATTGTTAGCACTTAACTGTAATTTACTGATAAGATATGCACACATAGTCAAACACTTGTAGGACTAAACTTCTTCTTCTGCAGGACGTTGGTTAGGAAATTCGCAAAAAAAGGATATTCGGCTCTGCAAACCAATAGGACCTAATAGTGGTGGCTAAAGCCCATCACTCCAATTAGACAGTAATCTCATTTATTGTGGCATTGATACACAACCATGGATCCTTTACTATCACCCGCCCTCAAGATAATTGGATCGCATTACATGAAACGAAAATCAAGAGCAATCGTAGCTGTTATTTATAGGATATCCACTTTTCAAAGAAGTGGATCTACGAAAACGTGGCACGACCACCAATGGGATGGATCCAGGCCTAAGGTGGACTTATTCAAAGCAATGTAATCCTTAAGTCTTGCAGGACATTTGTGGCTTAAATTTTAAATTAAGTTTTCCAATGAAATCGTTATACCAACCAAACAATTAGAATTGCATCATCCTTTCAAAAGTCACCAATGCAGATAGATGCTCCAGAAAAGGACCCGGTCGGTGTGGTGATGGAGATACGGGAAGAGCAAAAGAGAAACTGACGATGGCGGTTTACAGCATAAGGTTACATTCTCATTCGAGAATCGTTTTGGGAATTTTAATCTCAGATTGGAGCCGAGCCAACCAGCATTCATTATACAGGCCATGGATCCGTGATGTGAAAACGATTGAGGGGAGATTTCCACTAAGTAATCACGATGGATGGATCAGGAAACAGGACACAAGACTTTCTATATGAGATACCAAGAGTAGTAGTAGTAAACTTGCGGTTTTTGCATTTAGAATATGGTTTGCATAATGCGAGCGCAGCTGCACATCATTCATGCAAAGAGGTCAACACCCCTCCATCGTTGTTGTCATTCCGTTCTCGTCATCATCGTAGTCGGCCTCCATTATGGAAAGTGATTGAACCAGTTTGCCTCCTTGTTTTCGGGTGAGTGATAATTTCGTGTAATCTAGGCCGTTTCACGAATTGAAAACAATGCGTGACCAACTGAGGACTTGGATCATTTCATTTTGCATTCCAATTTCGGATGAAAATTCAATGGGTGGACCCAGATAGCACCATCACACAGCAGATGTGGGACACTCATTGTTGTACTCGAAGAATTGAGGTGGAGTTTCATAATTGATAACTTGGATGGTAGTTGAAACGGTTTGGAATATTTTAAAGGGCTCTCGGACTTACATATGTTTGAGATTTATGTGGTATGGGCGAATTATTGTTGGTCATTTGCATATATAGAACTAAAAAGACATCTTTGAGTGGACTTGAATTAGATTGAAGTCCAACAGCAAAGTTGTTTGAGGGGATGCAAAAGTGGCTACCATAACTCTTGTGATAATAAATACAGAGTGGGTCCGAGAACACTACCTTGTGGGACACCTGCCAATATTTCTTTCACTTTTGAGTACTCTTCAGCGTACCGTACCCGATAAAATCAGTCAACTATATAAGATTTCATATCATAGTATGTTTAGGTATGTCCCTATGCAGTTTGAACTCCAAGCCTTTTATACCGTACCTTCAAGTGTTCACGTCGGTAATACGGTGCACTTGATCTATTGTCGAATGCTTATTCCTAAACCCAAATTGATGGTTCGGGAAGAGTTGTCTTTCAAGTAATAGTTTCTGAAAAATTGTTGATAATATCGGGAGTAAACATATTGGCCAGCTTATAAGTATCATATTGAGGAAGACAAGTTATTCCACATTCGTATGAAGTGGTTAAAAAACGTTCTTCGGAATTTCACAGTGCGCCCGAAAGTAGGATGAAATCTATAGTCGTGTCCCTCCAGTTCGTCCATTCAATCGCAATTCAAGTGCAACAACTTCCGCAATTCAAGTGCAACAACTTCCGTGTGCGGAAGTTGTTGCACTTGAATTGCGATTGAATGGACGAACTGGAGGGACACGACTATAGATTTCATCCGAACACTTGTGATGGAAGTACAGGTACAGGAGCGCTAAGTATTCAAAATTTCGGCAGTATTCGAGCGAGGGAATTTGATTGTAAATGGACTGATCACCGAACAGTCTACATCCTTGTCGCTGAACACGATCGAGTAAACTCAGGCATGTGGTGGGAGCACCTACACAGATATGCGAGTTATATTCAAGTTTCGGACATATATAAGCTTTATGGATTGAGGCTAAGTCGGTGGGAGTGAATAACTGCTTTCTCAGTTTAAAACAGGCATTAATTAGAAGCTTACGTTTCATTGTGGCTACGTCCGGTAGTTCTTTTGGAATTTGCGCAGTAACAGTATCGTAACCTAACACTTTTTTTTCGATATTTTAAGCCTCCACATATTTCTTATTTTTCTTGTGACATAGGGTATTCCTTTGTCATCTACTTTATCCACAAATTCCAGAATTTCATTCACTAAGTCAGCTGGAGAAAGTTTTTGAAACGTCCAACAGGTGTTCTGCAAAAGACCAACCTTCTGGTTGGGTTTTCTGACCTATTTTCCATCGAGTTTCTTCAGGTCTTATAGTTGCGTCCTTTTTAAATATTTTTCTGCTTTCCAGAGGGAATAGTCAGTGCGTTTATTAGTCCCAGGAGTATGATCTGACGAGTTACTGGAGTATGATCTGACGATTTCACTGTAAAGAAATCTATAAGATCCGGTGTTTTCGTTTGGTCAGATGATGGACTGTATTCAGAGAAAATCTAGAAAGATTCGTAAACCTAAGATCTTCCATGGAAAGAAAGGAGCAAATTGACCGTAAAGTGTAACAATTCCTTGATGATAACCAGCTAATTTGAAGAGTAGACAACCTGGAACAAAATACTCCGTCAAAATAAAAGAGCTGATATTAGAAAAAAATAGAAGGGTTCCTAGAAGATGACAAACCACTAGGTTCCCAGATGATAAGGTTGTTTTCAACCGTCTCAATAATGTTAAATTAAAGGACAAATCTGTGAATTCAAAAAGGATTCACAGATTTCTATGATATTTAACGACGGATGCGTCCACCGACTACTCCTTGTGGAAAGCAGCTAAGTATCTAAAAAGACTTCAGTTACAAAATCCACTCTTGAAAGCACCAGATGAACAATGGATGGGAAACCCGAAACAAAAGGCTGGCCTCTTCGCAGAACATCTCTCGAAAGTTGTTAAGTCATTCTCGTCAAGCGCAATTACTGCAAACCTAGTGTTTGTTGATAAAAGGGACGAAGATAAAATTCCCCTTGCCACACTCAGAGAAGTGAGAAGCATGTATCAGCACAAGTTGTCAAATAAAAGACTGGGGTACAATCTAAGAATTACTTTAGAAAAACTCAAATTTATAATAAACGCATTCCTAAAGCTCCGATATATCCCCCATCATTGAAAAATTGCTGAAGTAATTGTAATACCCAAGCAAGGAAAGCCACCAATAGAAGCGATATCTTATAGACAAAGGTTTTCGAAAAATTGCTCCTGAAAAGGCTAAGCACAATTATGAAAGAAAGAAATCTAATGCCGAATCTTCAGTTCGGATTTAGAAATAAACATTCCACGATAGACCAAGTGCATCGAATTACGGATATAGTGGAAAAAGAACAAGCCTGTTCGGCACTATTCTTAGATGTTGCTCAAGCCTTTGACATAAGGGCCTTGAGTACAAGGGATACCTAGAATATTCGAATTAAAGAAAATTAAAGCAGGTGTTCCACAAGACGGTGTCTTAGGACCAACTCTATATCTGTTGTATAGCATGGATATACCGGTGGACAACAATGCCATGATGGCTACTTTTGCAGATGAGTCCTCAATATTAGTACTTAATAAATGCACTGTGAAGGCAACATAGAAACTGCACAATGCAGTCAATAGAGTAAGAGACATTCCAAAACAAAGTCCTTCGTGGAATTATAAATGTCCCTTGGTATACGAGAAATAGCGCTTTGCATTGTGACCTACAAACAGAAATGGTGACATACAACGATTGTAAAACCAAATCAACTTCGAGATGGAAACCATCTTAAATGTACGAGGCAATATCCGGAGATTGAGAAGAACCAAGCCTCATGAGTTAATGGTCTAATAGCTATGGGAAAGTACTTAAAACTTTAAACATGCCTTAACGCGATTTTAAATTTTCCTTTTTTTAAGGAAGAAAAATCAATTGTCAATCTTCCATGGATTGGTCCTGGTTAAGGAGGTATTTTTATTTAGGCTAAAGTCTCACACTACTTGGCAACCGAGAATCACCAAGTGTCTACTTTTTTTTCCATCTTTCTTGGAATTCTTCGAGGCGTGTTCTTGCGGTACTTCGGTGTCACTTCGACTCGTCGTTGTTGACACCATTATCCTGCTTACGTTCTCCAATATTTGGCAGCCGTTGTTCTTGCTGCTTTCTCAGCTGCGTGTTGCAGATGTTGCTTAAAAGTCAACCTTGCATCTAAGTAACGCCAAGGTACTTCAGCTCTGGTTTGGAAACTACACGTGATGGCCCACTCTTATAGTCTCCATAACTCTTATAGTCTCCATAACTCGTCTGCTGCTTATGAGCACTACTTCGGTCTTTTCCTCCGCTAGTTTTAAGCCTATGCTCACTAGCCAGTCCTGTACCATCCTGATAACATCGTTACAGTCATGCCACTACAACGATCGCTATGTCGTCGGCGAAGCCAATTATTTTCGAGGACCTCGTTATTTGAAGTCTGAAGACGTCATCGTACATTAGATTCCATAGTAGTGGACCTAGTACGGAGCCTTGGGGAACACCGCCCGTGACGTTATACTGCCTCATTCCGTCGTCGGTGCAATAGTACAGGATACTATTTCTAAAATAGCCCGCCATTATTTTCTGCAGGTAGTCCGGTACTCTCTTGGCGGTAAGTGCTCGCAGAATGTTACTCTAGCTTGCAGTGTTGAAGGAGTTTTTAGCATCCAGAGTTATGATTGCGCAGTACTGTTTTACTGTCTTCCTTCGATGGTTTTTTTCGCTGTACGAGTATTTACAACTTCGTCGATGGCATCCATCGTAGTACGTGCCTTACGGAAGCCATACTGGCGGTCGCCGAGGCCTTCCGTTTCATCAATCGCGCTTTCCAATCTGTCACTTATTATGCGCTCCAGTATTTTGCCCATGGTGTCCAGCATAGAGGCCTATACGATGAGGGATCCTGCGGTAGTTTATTACCTTTTGGTAAGAGGACAAATCTTTGCTTCGTCCACTGATCAGAGAATACTTCTTCCTTGAGGCAAGCGTTGTATACGTCTGCAAAGATGTATGGGCGCCAATTAACTGCTGCTTTTAATTCAATGTTTGGGATCCCATTAACACCAGGTGCTTTTGGATCCTTGACGTTTATGCAGACTTGTATTACTTCTGCGGCTGTGACAAGAGGTATTAGTAACGACGCCGTCGTGGTTCTCATCTCCGTTTGTTCCTCTATTCCCTGTTGTTGTGAAAAAAGCACAGAGACTACGTTTGCGAGAAACACTGAGGACGTGGGCGGGAGTTTTCTGACATCCTTCTACTTTATCATAACCACCAAGTGTCTTTCGAAATACCTTTGTTACAAAAAAAAAGAGCTATCCTTTCCCACTCTACCAGGGTATCGATACTTTAGTTTCTGATATGTCTGTCACCTCTGATATTTGTGAAAACTGAGATTTCTCTATTCACTGTAATACCCAAGAGGATGCTGTGAGTTAACGCGCACATAAAAACCAACAGTAAGCTGGTGTAACAACGCGTATGAATCCTGCATCACGAAATCTGTTCTCACCACATGATTTCTCTCAACTTATTCGGATGAAATACTTGCAAGCAGCTTTAATGCATAGAAAACTAAAACTTCTTTTCAACAAAAAGGACTCCATTCCACCACTCGCTGCGTTCACTTAAAATATTCCCGATCCTGTCGTCATATCCAAATCGCATCACACGAGTTACCATCAAAATATGGTTTAGTCGTCTGAAGATGATGAATATGTGACATGTGACGTGAGGAATTTAAAATCTTTTTACGTCAAAGGATACTCATATGTATGTATCCGTACACATATCCTTACTCCTGCGAGAGTGTGTTTCGAACACAAAGAATCTGCATACTATTTGTAGCCCCCTTCGGTCCACACCGTCTGCCTTTGGCCATGGAATTCATTACGTTGGCGAAATTTTAGCGACGAAAAGTTATAATCATGAGTGTGTCTGTCATGCATAGAGCATATTGATGTATAAATGAGTAAATCTCTTACAAGTTGTGTTTCTCAAGCGCGAACGTCGGAAAATTCAAAATGTTCTTTACCCCCGCTGTGACCACCTACTTACTCGTACTCGTACATACTGCTAACGTTTCATGAAAACCCATTGTTTTCTTCGAAGGTAGATGAACAAAGGATCCGTACTCTACAAGTATGGCAAACGTGGCTACGTGTGCGAGAGTAATAAAGAAAAATTAGTCCGCTTTCAGGAAATTGCTGGTACTAGAAGCTTTGCTCATGGCATATACTCGTAGAAACGTTAAAATACTTTAATTTTCTATGCTTCAGGGTAAAATTGTTTTCCAGAGAAAATTGAATTTCAGTTAAGCGAAATTACACATCGATCAAGTGCTTACCTCGGGTGGAATACCTTCTCAACGTCTTCATCAGGACTTTTATTGTAATTAAGAGAGATTTCGATGGTTAAAAATAAAATTAATTATGTGTGCAATTGAAATAGGAGTTCGGGCAGGACAGTGGAATTCAACCGATACGAAATTCTTCTAAAGCCGATACTGAAACTTGAATATAATGATTGCCGATTCACTGTCACACAAGGGTGGCCGTGGTGTAGTGGTAACATCAAAGCTCGTCACGCTCTTGGTTCACGGTTCAAATATTGATGTCAACAATCATCTATTTATTTCCTCTGAAATAAATAAAAAAGTCGATCAATTGCGAAAGCTAAGTCAACTCTACTGCGAAGGTATAGCACTGGCAGTAGAGCGGTCAATGTGGCTGAAAATGCAATTTGATCGTGGTGATGACATCAGGAGGACGGAAAAAAATACTGTGAATCATGAGCAACGACAAAAGCAAAACAAACAAGCTCCCCAGTTATCTAGACGCTACTCTTGGAGTTTACAGAAACTTAATACCATCTAAGTTTCAAACCACTACACTAAATCTTTCTTTCTCTCTCTCTCCTTCACAAACGCCCGTGTCCTGTAATAGTATAAGAGCATTCATATCCTCTTTGGCGCGCGCAAATTATAAAAAAAAAAACACACACAGAAGCTCTACAATTAACCTGGCAGCCTCACGGTGATAGGATTTTAGCGGCTAGATTCAGGACGAGAGTACGCCGCGTCGCTATTATACAGTGTTACGCCCCCATGGATGGTTCGTCTGAGGAAGAAAAGGAGACTAGTTGAGAGCTGTTCATAATGCAACACCCAACGACACAAGAATACCTAGGTTCAACGTAGACCGACTGAGAGTTCCCCCAGTGCGCCAAGAATTAATTAAGGGACCATCTCTCATGTGGAGTAGAAACAATCAGCAGCTCACTGCCCGCCACCATCCAAGACCATTGGTGCGCTGTGAAAACTGTTTTCACGCCAGGTGCTGAAAAGATTGTCGGTCGATCGCGGGGAAACCATAGGGCGTGACTTTCCGAGAATACCTGGAGAAGGATCAACGAACGAAAACAGCTAAGAACTCGAATTGCAGCAACTCCAGCAGCAGGGAGGATCGAGCTTGAGTCCCTATATCGAATGAAGATGAGAGAAGTACAGCGTAGCGTGAGACGTGACAAGCGCAATTACATCAATGCGCTGGCTACGGAAGCAGAAGAAGCAGCAGCGAGGTGCGACAGCAGAACCGTTTATAGAATCACTAAAGAGCTTATAGGTGGCCGAAGCTCTACTCAACACCCAGTGAAAGGGTTAGACGGTTCGTTGCTAATATTGGATGAGGATCAACTGAAGAAATGGAAGGAGCATTTTGCTTCGGTTCTAAACCGAGTATTCGCCAGCAATATGCACCCAAATCAGACTGAAGTGTTCATAGAAAGAAATTCCCGAATTCGCACCACAACCCCCAGTAAGGAGGAGATTATTACCGCAATCAAAGCACTGAAAACTAATAAGGCGGTAGGACTTGACTGCTGTGGCCAAGACAATAGCTAGAATCATCCCGGTGCGAATCAAAGAACACCTAAAAGACACACTCGACGCCAAAAGAGCAGGTTTCCGCTCTGGTTCGTCCTGTGTCGACCACATTAACACCCTGTGGATCATCATCGAGCAAAGTGTTGAACATCGATTACCACTTCACCTGTTGTTCATCGATTTTGAAAAGGCGTTTGATAGTGTCAATAGGGAATTTATTTGGCGTGCCTTGCACAGAAGAGGCATTCCTGATAAATTAATAGCAATTATCAAGGCTACATATGATGGGTCCACATGTTACGTTTTGCACAGAGGAAGGCTGTCTGAGGAATTCGAAGTCCAAAGTGGGGTTCGGTAAGGTTGCACACTTTCACCAATACTGTTTTTATTGGTGATTAGCGATGTGCTGAATGGGGCCTTATCAACAGGAAATGGAGGAATTCGATGGACTCTCATATCTGAACTCAAACACCTCGACTACGCCGACGATGTACTGTCTACTGTCTCACAGAATAATGGACCTTCACCAAATGACAGCAAATGTGGAGAGGGAAGCAGACGTCTTTTGGGTGAAAATTAACTCGGCAAAAACAAAAATGATCAGCCTAGGACCAAACTCATCAACTCATATATGCATTGCTGGTCAAACGGTTGAGAGAGTAGAGAGTTTCCAATACCTTGGGAGTATTGTCTCAACTGATGGCGGAACCGAACTGGATATAGCCAGCCGAATAGGTAAAGCAAAATTTGCGTTTGGGATGCTATCCATAGTTTGGCGAAGTAATGCAATTAGCTTAAACACCAAGCTACGACTGTTCCATTCCAACGTTGAATCCGTGCTACTATATGGATGTGGTACTTGGAGAGTGACCATCACTATCACGAGGAAGCTGCAAATGTTTGTCAATAGGTGCCTACGCTACATCTTAAGGATATTCTGGCCAAACCGTATCTCTAACGAACAGCTTTATCAGAGAACGGGCCATGAACCTATAGGCACAACCATACGACGACGAAAGTGGCAGTGGATCGGCACACTGAGTTGGGGAGAGCTGAGGCACATTTCCAGAAATCGCACGCGATGGCTCGTAGGCGTTGTAGAGGCCCTAGGGCCTACAAGGGAATACAGGACATAAGTAAAAAGTAAGTACAATAAACCTGTTAGCCTAGGTCATATCGAAGGATTAAGCAAAACAGTCTGACAAGGCCTTTTAAAGAAGATAATGGGTAAAGAACGTCGGTAGCCCTTTTAAAAATAGGGAACTATACTTGCGTGAATTTTTGTTTGCTTCGGGATGCTTAACTTATCTTCTGCCTTTAAAAAGGAGATGTTGCATAAGATGTCAATTTGTACGCTTGATATGGATATGGAAGAAACAAATGGTTACCTAGGCAATAATAATGGTAATACCGTATTTTCAAGCACCAGGACCCTTACTTCTAAAAGTCTCCTAGAAGGAGAAATTTGTTGCTATTTCACTTTTCCTCAATTATGCGTGAACCATTTAAGCCCAGCGCAGAATTTCATAATATTGGACAATAGACCTTAGACGGAGGAGTGTTATCCTGCATAAAATTGATAGGGCAGTGCATGTGCAAAGGAAATTAATTACCGTCTCTTCGTTTTCCTTGTCTCGACAGCCTTTGCAGAAATTGCGGGGGCGCAAATCCCATTTTTTTTTATTCGAATATATCTGCCTACAGGCTTCATACAAAGTTCAAGCGTTTTCTTCAAACTCAGCTCTGACAGAATCTGCCTCGATATAAGGCATAGAGTAGTGGTTATTTACTTTAGATGGCGCCACAGTCAGGTGTGAACCTGAACCTCGGTATAGATAGGACTCCAAAATGTATACATACTTGTGATCAGGGTGGAAAGTTAAGTCTATCTAGCCATGTCCGCCCTTTCGTCCACTCATTTTGGGCCTTAAACTAGTACAGTGGTGTTCAGAGAAATAGCACACCCCATCCGTTTTATACAAAAGTCATCCGTTCTCAAAGAATTCATAATAATACGAGTTCATAAATTAGTTGTTCACAGAAATAGCAGACAATGTTTTAATGCGTAAAAACTAATTTAAAGTTACAATTTTACCATTCCAAAAGCTAGTATTTGGTTGGATAACCATTGTCCTACAATACTAATTTGCATCTTGATGGCATACACTCGGCCCGTCGTGTGCTTTCTCATAAAAGACTCATACTTGATGGTTTTTCGTTCTGAATTTGTTTCCCTATATCGTTCCATAGGTTTTCTATAGAGTTAAGATCAGGACTATGTGGCGGCCATCATAAAACGTTTATTTTTTGGTCTGCAAGCCACTGAATTACAGACCTTGTGGTTTGTTTCGGGTCGTTATCTTGCATGAATTTCCATTCAAGGCGGAGAAACTCGCCGCAATAGGGCTCCATATGGTTCTCAATGATTTCTTTGTATTTGTATTGATTCAAACGTCCTTCTATTTTCAAAATTGGACCAACGCTGTGCCAAGTCGTGCACCCCTGTTTAATGGTTTTGATCGTGTACAGCAGGTTGAATTTCTGTCTTGCGGAACGTCGTACATACGTTTTTCCGTCAAACTTTCCGTCCTATTAAATTTAGATTCATCGCTCCACAAAACGTTTTTCCAGAAAGAAAGTGATTTGCTAACATGAGCTCTTGCAAATTTGTATCTTTTTAATCTATTTTTTGGACTAGCTTCCTGGAGCAATGGAGCAGTCTGGCGATGTTAGATATTGTCTCACCTTTACATTTCATGCCTAAAAGGACTTTTTGCTTTTCTGTGGTGCAGTGTTTTCCACGACCCATTATTTTTTGTCTAAATTTAATTTCCATATCTTTTAAATAGTTTTAGTATCTTAAACATTAACTTACTTCGAATTTTACTCCAGCAAAGTACTCTAAAAATCATTTCAAATATACGAGTACCTGTGCTATTTCTCTGAATAGCTTAACAGCACGTTTGATGACTAACAATCGTTGTGGTCTCTAACGACCACACTACGAATTTTTATCGCTAACAGACATCTGACGTCACAACATGAACAAATATAACGGTAACTTCGAAATTCAAAGGGGATGTGCTAATTCTGTGAACACCACTGTATAAGCTTCTTAGTTTTTGAAATCCACCCAAAAACATGTCCACTTTTTATTTCAAGAAATGTAGTTTTTTTTTCAATATTTTTACCAGAAAATAAAAAATGTTCCCTTAACAAAATATTCGTCCACAAATTTGATAGAGCCACACCCACTTTTGGCGGGAGTTTTCTTCAAAAAACCATATTTAGCTTTTTCAAGGCTATTTAGAGTGCTGATTATCTCGTATTTTGGATATTTCATCAAAATTCATGAACTTTGGTTACAAATGGTGGCAGCCACGCCTACTTTCTGCTATAAAAAAGAGTCATAACAAAAAATTTTCTGAATTTTTCAAATCCTCTAAGTATATAGATGTCACTGAATTTGAATAAAAAAGTACACAACCATTGGTCCACGCCAGCGGCGTATTTTGTATGCTGTATGTTCTTTCTTAGATATTTCAGGTTAAAAGTCAGAGAAATCAAATACGATTTCCCAACGTGTATTGACATATTTCCACACCTTTCAGAAGCTGCGGATTACGTAGAAAGGCAGAACTTTGACTCACTTATGGTACAGACTATAGAGTATAGCCTAATATAGACGGATTTTCGATTTTCGAAGTACAGGGTAACACATTTTAAAAATTATTTTAAATCGACTTGCCAATGATAACGGTACCCGTGTTTTAGATTTTTGAAATACAGGCTGTTAGAAAGGATCATAGTAGTACCTCGCAGATACAGTTTTTTTAATTTTCAAAACACAGGGTGCTATGAACAAAATATTTAACATTTATTTAATACAATTTCCTAATGTTTGTTCTATAAAAACTTTGCACACTTACAGAACAGAAGAAGTTAGATTTTCGATTTTCAAAATACAGGGTGCTACCAAGAAAATGTTTGTATTTCTTAATGTCTGCTTGTACGTTAAAAGATTAAACCTTTTACATTTAGACAGTCAGATTTTTAATTTTCAAAGTACGGATACATGATGCTTTAGAGTAAATTTTTCAATTTTCTGGCTTTATTTTGAAGCTATGTATGGAATAGCATATCATTTAAATGGCCACCTCGGCTTCGCTGGCATTGCTTCAAGCGGTCGGTCCAATTTTTGATGACTCGGTCTAATACGTGCGGCGTTATTCCGGCAATAGCGTCTCGAATGTTAGCCTAAAGCTCGTCCAAAATGGTTGGATTGTTAGCGTAGACTAAGGACTTGACATAGCCCTAGAGAAAATAATCGAGGGGTGTCAAGTCGCATGATCGCGGCTGCCAATTGATGAACGCTCGCCGTGAGATGATCTAGTCGCCAAATTTCTCCTTCACCACTTCGAGCGTTGCGTCGCCTGTATGGCATGTAGCGCCGTCTTGTTAGAACCATAGCTCGTATAGATGTTGACGAGCTCTGGCCACAGAAAGTCGGTTAACATCGCTCTATACTGAGGACCATTGATGGTAACGGTGCCTCCTTCCTCATTTCGAAAGAAATAAGGTCCGTTGATGCGGCCGTGCCTTAAACCGCACCAAACAGTCAATATTTGTGGATGCATTGATGCTTGATCGAACACTTGTGGATTGTGGTCGGTAACGGTAATTTTGCTTGTTGACATAGCCGCTGAGCCAAAAATGGGACTCGTCCGAGTAGATGATTTTTTGGCCAAAATCCGGATCTCCGGCCAACATTTCCAGCACCCAATTAGCGAACTCACGGCGTTGTCTATGGTTGTTTGGCTTCAATTCTTGTGTGAGCATAATCTTATACGGATGTAGGCCCAAATCCAACCGCAAAATAAGCCCGTTTGACTCTCTGGGGATGCCCAATTCAGCTGATCGACGCCGAATCGACATTTCTGGGTCTTCTTCGATACTGGCCGCTACAGCGGCTATGTTTTCTTCACTTCGCACCGATCTCTGTCTGGTTAGTGGCCAAAGGTCCAAAAGAGTGTACTCATGCTTAAACTTTTCCACACTGCGACGAATTGCCTCCGCACTGAATGAATGACGATGACCGACCTCGCGACGAAATTCACGTTGCGTAGCGTCAAACGATGCAAACCTTACTGAATATTTTGACAGCTGGATGTCATTGGTAGTTTTGACAGCTGCTGAAGCATAACAATTGGAAAAACTATCATTGCTATCTGGTCACCCTTTATATTGCGCTGGTCGCTGAAGATAACTTTAAACCAAATAAATTGATTTGAAAAAAAAAAAATAAAAATCAAGCATCCTCTCAATTTCCTTTGCAGTACTCAAAAACTAACCTGAAATTCTAAAATGAATTTCCAAATGTATTCGAAAGCAGATGTTATAATATGCAAAAATATTTGTCAGTGTCGAGGGCTTATGCGCTTCATTTTGAGGTTCCCCATAATCCTTTTGGTAAATTTTCAGTTTTAATTTTAATTTTACTACTAGCAAGCACAACCTTTTCGAGCGCAAATACTCGTACCACAAACCCGAACCACTGCTCAAATGGAAATTCACTTCAAGGATTGTTCGGGTTCGTTAGCTCCCATTTGCTGTATTTATACCAATTGCATGTGAATTACTACAATTGCCGACTTTGGGGTGAACAAATGGCGCACTTGGCAGACAATCCTGCGGGTTTCATTATTCTGGCACAACATTTGTGCATAACTCTTCTGTTCCAACAGAAAGTGTCTGAATACTGCTACTGGAGGGATTTTGTGGAATACAATTCTCACCTTGTTGTGGCTCCACCAGAAGGCTTTGTCTCTTTGCACCCTTATATGTCTACTAATGTTCTCCGGATATTATTTGCTATGTTTGGCAATGAAAAGAGTCCCGCATACAGTGCACCCTATGGCACCATTATTTACTTAGAGAGTGTCATCGGAATTAATGGATCCCGAGGCCTAAGAAGATATTATTATGTGTTGCAGAGTTTATAATATTATGTCTCCACTCGAGACAAATTAATACAATACCACAAGGATGTGTATAATGAAGATGCAGATGGTTCTAAAATGACAGTGGACTTGATATGATTTCGTCCTTTTTTGAATCATGCAAAAATTCCGTCATAACAGAAGAGATAATGGTAGATTATTCATTTTTATGACCCAAAACTCATTTCCCAGAGCCACATACGCTCCGAATTCAATTAACGAACCACAACTGGGTCCCCTTCGTGTACAAATGGTCAAAGCATTTCTTGTATGCTTTTGTGACCCACGCATAAATTACACTGGACAGCATAACCTAAACAATTGCCAAAAATTACTCCTTAGCATTCATGCAGCACACGCTAGTAGCCTGAGGATAAATCTCTAAGCCCCAGTGGTAGCATAATCCTGCCATCGCAGCAAAAATGCAAATCCATCTCCCACCCCTGTGCTTGGGCTGGATATATCACCGCCCACTTCCACCTAATAGAAATGGTCGAGCTGTCGCAAAATTACAGTTCACATTTATTTCAACCCTCCCCCTTCTCCAGAACCGGACACAAGGACAATCGCCTGGAGGAGTGTAGTAGAACACACGCAACACATCGCGGCGACAATGTATCCCATCGCAACGCAACTTGATACGATGTGAACACAAAGAGAAATAGGATCTGGACTAATGGATTCTCGTGCCAAGGTGCTACAAGAATTCATGATTAGACGCGAAGGACTATTGTTATATCCCTCATCCCCCCATCCCACCCACACACACACATATGTATACTCATGGCTGCTGCTTCATCTTCGATTGCAGTTGGTTGGAAACCTATTTGTATCTCAAATATCGGATAATGCTCTTTTATTTTTCACACTTGATGTCGATGTCATGCCTACGTTGGAGTATACCTACTACATCTGCTAACACTGGGGCTGTCATTAAAGATTCATACGCATTAAGGTATTCGATGACACTCGAGTTTGGGTGTCGGTGCCAATGCCAGTGCCGGTGTTGCTTTTGCCATTTATCTGTCAGAGCTATTGTTATGGCATATTTTTGTGTTTTTCTTTTTCTTTTGTTTGGGATTAAGGTGATAATCTGTTGAAACACAGATAAAATGGGGAGACTGGGAATGTGTGTTCAACACGTTTCCCTTTGTATCGAATGATATCCGTAATTTATAATATATTGAATGTTTGTGGAACATCATTGTGACGAATTTTGCATACTAATGTTTTGTGTTCGTTCTCTTTTCAGGTAAGTTTCGATTGATGTGTTTTTTTCGTGAAGATTAATGGGCCACAACTAGAGGGAGTCAGAAAGGCGAAAAGGACAAATAGACAAAGTGTACACGAGATAAGTGAGATATATTGTTTATTTTAATTTTAACGAATTTCACTTTGAAATGTGAGAATTGGTGGAATTCGGGGTATCACTTAAGGTAACAGACGGATTTTAAAAGATCCTTTCACTTGGAATGGAAAGGGCCCAAAAGTACTATTACTCGTACTCCAGTCGTTATATTTAAAAACGGACGGTTTCAAACATATTTCATACAAGCAAAATCTAATTGAAATTTTATACTTTCCCAGTAATGTCATAAATACTGGTACACGTTCAAACGCACTCATTGTGAAACTAGTGCTGAACACATCCATTCTATATTGACAGGTGTTCAATGAGAGAAATTTAAACTTAGTAAAAATATTTACACAAAAGTCGTTTGTAAAATTATGTTCACGGGTGAAATAATATTTACTATTGAGGAATCGTTCAACAGAGTCTATACCCGGTCATCCAAAGAAGCATCAGAACTCATTCCGCTAGTCGAACGCGCCAGTTCAACACAAGGGTTGCTCCAAAGCAATGTGCCGGACTTCATAGCAGCAGATGATTGGCCGTCAGGCGATCCAGACCTCAATCTATTAGATTATAAGCTGTGATCTATTTTAGAGGCAATGGCTTGGTCTACTCGATTCCTTGAACTGCGCTTATCCGTGCAGTCGACAATTTTCCAAAGGATGAAGTGCATACTTTTATCGATGAGTAGCCAGAGCGGTCATTTCGAATAAATTGTTTACATATTGTTCCCTAAATAATCAATTAAAGTTTATGACTTAATTAAGTATATTTTACATCACATCATTTTATGTTTACATCCCTTAATAAAACATGACTTAAATTATGGCTATTTGCACATTTATGAAGAGTTATTATATCGTCGTATTCTTGGTACTCTCCACGATTTTTATCTTTTCCACAATTTCAAAAATTTGTGTACAATTTCTCACGACATGCAATGGAATAAAATACGACATTTGCAACCCCGGTATTATTCCTTTTTCCAAACTCAAGTCACACCCCAGAGAAACCTACCATGCACAAAAAAAATCTAAATAAAATGGTTATACCACCTTGATCTAGTATGGTAAACGAAACAACTCAGCTGTCATATGGCATCTGTCAAATCCATCTATCATCCATAATGACAGGTAACTAGTTATTGCCTTGCCATTTTACAATTTGCTTAAACACCGCTCAATGCGTTAAAATGGGTTGCATCTTCCTACAAAAATAACAGTTCAATAATATCTGTATATCTGTAAGTTGCCGCCGATTTGTCAAACAAAATCTTCAGCGATGAGGTCCAGGACTTACTCGGCGGTTACTTAAACGAACGAAAATACAAAATGCGATCGTTGAGAGGCCTTTGCATCCACCACAAGTGACGGCCGTATTTGCCGTATTTTTTTTTACACGACGTAAGAGCCAACCATAATGGAGACTTGAATGAGCTTACGCCAGCTTTATGAAATGTCCCAATACATGCAAATAGTATGGCATGACCAATGGGATTATGCTCAGTTTCGTCAAGTTTTCGTTAACTTCTATGGGCTTACGGAATGTCTCAATGAAATGAGACATTCAATACGGAAATTTGACAGTTGACACAAAAAGAAAAACAAAAAATTCCAAATCATTTATTTTTGACAGGATTTTTATCCCTTCCAATGCAGTAATTTTAATTTCTTTAATTGTTTCAGTTTATTTTCCATTTTCTTTTTCCTTGCACTGAAACCAAACCGTATGTAAACAATTTGACATACTATAAGTTTGACAGTAATTGAGTGGGCTTTTCATTCGGTCCATTATGGGTAGCCTTCTAGGCCTTAAGACTGAACCATAATAGGCGGAAGCAATTGGAAGCTAATGTCATAATTCTACGTTAAGTTTCCTTCAGTACTGTCAATTGCTCAAGTAGCTCATAATAGGCGTATGTGTTCGGAAGCAATTGTCAAATTGCTTTGCCTGTTATTTGAGCTGTTGTGTCAAATTTTTGTTCGAATTTTTCTCTGCACTACGGTGAAATGTTAACCAACTTTTTTTTTGCCTGAGATTGAAAATATTAATGTGAGCGAAATATGATTTAAACAGGACGGGACTACGTGGCGTGGCACAACAAAGGCAAATTTGGCTCTATTGCACGAAAAGTTTCTGGGCAGTTTTTAGATTTATTGATTTCTTTTCGTGGTGCTATGCTAAAGTTATAACATATCTATGCAGACGATCCCCAAACTATCTACAGATATCGTCCACTGGGTTTCTGGATAGTTTGATATCCTGCTGGAAGAAGTATCTTCCGAAAAATGTATTTCTTAGGTGGTAGAGGCCTGGGCAATGACAAAGAAAGTAGGTTGTATTCTCATGAGCTTCTTCGTCGCCGCAAGCTCTATACCGCAGAATGTGTACCGTGATCACTCCTAGTACAGCAGATAGGGATTTTCTGTCTTTCTCTATCAGTCTGTCTGTTCTTTTTTTGTTGAACAGAAGCCACAATTTCCTTGTTACCACACAAAGAATAAGTGTTCAAGGAACTCCATCTATTATTTGCCTCCATTAATGTTTTTTCCCTGATTCGTGCCTAAGTCTGCAAGTCAGGATTTTCACAGAGTGCCCCTACGGTCTTGTACGTATGGATCCAGCAGAATCTTACCTTATGCTGTGTTCTAAGAACCTTTAGCTCTTTTCGACAGCACAAGCTGTCACAAGCTTCGATTTAACTTCTATACATAGCAGATGTTGCTTTTATTGCTGCCTGGTTGTCGATGAAAAAGGTGATATCCTCCCGTCATCGGAGTCTTACGGGTGGCTATTGTCACTGCTAGGACCTCCGCTTGGAAAATGCTAATATATAGGCAGTTTGGAAGTTTGATCGATTTGGACAGCCCCAGCGTCAGTATAAACGGTTATGTTTTGCTTATTTCATTTCCTCCCGCCAAGCCATTCTTCTCTACTCTAACAAAGGCTTTAAAACAGTTGCAAAGTTCAGGTACGGCATTATGTAGTCAGTAGTTGCACCATCGTAGTATGACCCGTCATATTCGGACTTTAGCTAGCTGATTCTTAAAACTCTCATAGCCGCTGACTTTTGTATAAAATTGTCTAGACCTGCCGTTGATGTAGTTCTCATTGCACTGGTAGCTCCAAAGCACGCTAGCCTTTGTACTTTTATGGTGGCCTTTAGGTTGAGGGTTTTGCTGGCAGCCTAACACCGTACTTGGTTGTCAAAAGTAAGTAAAGGTTCTAGGTAGGTAGGTAAAGGTCCACAGTTTTTCTGAATATCCTGCTGCTCGAGTAAAAGGCTATCCATAATTATTTCTCTTAAAACCATTCTTAAGCATTAGTTAACACCTCAAAACTAAGACTACCTTCCGGCAGATAGCTCTATTTGCACCACTTCCTTATTTTCTCATTCATATTTGTAAGTAAAATTGAATAGTGTTCCTTAAAGAAGTTATTATCGCACGTAGAAATCTTTTAATCCTTCCTAACAAAAACGAAAAAAAAGAACTGCATAATCTGCAAGTGAATAGAATTTCACTGGATAACTAGTAAAAAGTTTTCTTCTACTCTCTTCTTCCCCCGTCTATCCTTTTTGTACTTTCATTTTACGTCCCAAATGTATTCGCATTAACAGTAGATGTTCTCTTATTTTTTTTTAATGCATTGCATAGTATAAAGTTATTCTGGCAGAGCTTTTAATTTCTCCAACAATAGCAAAGTTATTTAAAAAATCATTCATTCTTCGTTGCCAACAATGGTGCACAATTTCTACGTGCACCCCGCGGGGAATTAAGTCAACGCTTTTCTAGGAAAAAAAAAAATAAAGAGTTTATCATCTGAAAAATTGCCATTCCTCGTCTCGCCCTTTTCGAGAAAGGAGGGCAGGCAAATGCTGGGATTGTTCTGACTTTACTCATTGTGGGGCATAAATCATCGCACAGTACCTTAGGTGACACACTGATGGTAGTTGTGTGCCACCTTTCAACAGAGACTAAACACTTCCACTTGGTAGGGAGAGCATCTGCCACATCATCCCTTCCTAAGTTGGCACTATTTTCTGAGAACAATAAACTTAAACAAAACTCAAATCACGAAATGGTGACTGCTCCACAATAAGGATTTACAAGTTATACTATCTATCTGATATGTGGTGGTTGTGTTGCCATACATGCTGGCTTCCCAAACTGGTACTGAGACCATTATAAATGAGCCCAATGCACATGAAGTGATGTTTTGGTGTGTTGTTTATTATCCCGCTAAGCTACTCAACTTTTGTTTCGGAAAATCCAAGCAGTATTTACGTGCAAGGATCGACCCTTTTCTTGTGTTCCGAACAAGTTTTTAATGTCAGCCTAGTTGAAGTTATTCGTGTGACTTCTTGACCTCATTGTGCACTGCACGTTACTACTTTACTTGCGTTTAAGTAATTTCAAGTGGTGTATTTTTTTGATAATAGATAAAGATGAATAATGTAATAGTTGACAAAGGACTTTCAATTGCAGGCTGCATCCACCTATGTACTTGTATTCCACTTATGCATGGCATCGAAAATGAGGTCTGCCTTTTCTGCGCTCTGGGTCTCAGATGGATTCAAAATATCTACGGATCGGTGTGCTGATATGCTTCACCTCTGTATAGCATATTACCCTTAAATGCGTATCTTTTGAAATGTATCTTAAATAATTATTAATTATTAAACAATTGTACGAAGAATTTATATCTCTCCAAGACTTCGGCGGTACTTCCATCGGGCTTTGAAAAGATCTATATTTCTGCACCATGAAACAAGACTGGGATGATGAGGGTCTTCTCCTACTCCTTAGCTCTTATCTGTAGAGACTTGCTTATTGAAATGGATCTCAGCAAAACGAACATTAACCGCACTAACCCGAGGAGAATTATGCATAAAGACCTCGTATTATTACCTTCTAAGGTCTAACTGACTCAAGAATTGAAGCAAAATGATCATCGTTTTTTTTGCAATTTTTAATTTTGCTAAAAATATTTTTTGTTCAAAACTGCCACAATTGGGGCTTGGAAAACCCACATGTAGTCGTAGAGAAGCGAATGTGTCCTCAGCGTGTGACTTCTTGGTGTGGTTTGTGGAATGGTGGCATTTTTGTGCCATTTTTCTTTGAAGATGAAGATGGCAACAACATTACGGTCAACGGAGAGTGCTACAGAGATATGATAACCGATTTTTGGCCAGAAACTGAAGAAATGAAACGCCAACAAGATGGCGCTACGTGTCATGCAAGCCGTCCAAAAATCGATCTTTTACGCAAAAAGTTCAATAATAGTCTAATAAGCCGTTTTGGTGATGTTGCTTGGCCTTCGTGGAGCTGCGATTTGATGCTGTTGGACTTTTTTTTTAGAGGTGCTGTTAAAGATCGATGTTATGCTAACAATGCAGAAAAGATTCAATAAAGATTTAAGCACAATATTGAGCTATTCGTGAAATAGAGCCCCGCACCATCGGAAATATACTGCAAAATTGGGTTGACGGGATGGGCTACTGCCAAGCCAGCCATGGCAGCCATTTGAATGGAATTATTTTGATGTTACATGAGAATATTTTCATATTAAAACACCTTGTTCAGCTTAATTTCCCTTAGAAACTTCACTTAAGGTCCACTTATTCTGTTCCAAGTCAATGCGCTACAGTTATTCAGAATATGATCCGTAGTCTCCTATACTTCATCGCAGAATCTATGCATATCCCGTTGTATTCTTGACCTAGCTTTCTGAGATGTTCAGTATCCCATAAGTATTCGATTTTCATCTATACATATAATAAAATGATAACTGGGGTCGTGTCTGTGCGCGTATCACGCAAAAGCTACTGAACAGATTTTAATAAAATGTTGCCATTCTAAACCTTAGAGGCTTGCTCCTTATCTCCAATTAGAATTATCACGATATTCCTCATAGAGGTTGAAATATTAAATATATTGACTAATAAAAATGCATTAAAAATATTGAAAAAAAAAAATCGAAAGGTTAGCACTTAGATGGTTGACCACTTGGGTACACCGCGTGTGGTTGGGAATGTGCCTACTTTTTTTGTTAAAAATCTTAGGAAAATCCATAATTTCTATAGCTATCGGTGGAATGAAGGTGTTTGCTGGTGCAGCGACCATAACACTTTTGTAGGTATGAATGGACAATCATTCTTAAAAAGAATTTTTAATCCCCGTTGTTGCTAAAATTCAAGGTTGGGCGATAACAATGGCGCCAACTGTGCATATTCTTTTGCCACTGAGAAGAAGGTCAAACGACGAGTTGCGCATGCACATTCCTATCTAAATGTTTATTGCATCATAGATAATGTCCAGTGCAATAGTATTCAAATAGTTTTTGAAAGTCAAAAATCGCGTCGCCATTTATTAACCCTGCCATGAGTTAATGCAATGATCGGGAGGGACGAAAGCTGAATGTAAAAAATTTAAGACTACTCGTAGATAGAAATTTAAAAACTCCGCGCTTGCTTTCTGTGCTGGTGAGTTTATGATTTCAGCAACTCCTAACCTAGAGAAACTTTTCTTTTACAAATATGCTAAGGGACACCCTACGAGTATGATGCTTGAGCACATCATTAGCAGTAAGCAAGGGAGAACGATATTCAACAAATGTTGGTTGTGGTTCTTAGGTGTATGTCTACATTTTACTTGGATCTCTGCCGAGTGGAATGAATCCGTTGATGATAACTTGTTCCACAAGCAAATGGTACGTGTTAGAAAAAAAAATTATAAACATCACGGTACGAAATGGATTGACATAAAGGTATGGATAAGCTTTAGCCGCTGCTCTTGTATTGCAAAAAAAAAAAGAACACATATCTAGAAAGGAGTAACTCCGGAGTTACACTGGTTGTGCACGTAACAATACGTCAGTGCTCTAAAGTGTCAACCTTTGAAGTGATATTAGCTTTGAAGCTTTCCTGTGCACTTTGAAAATCATTAAAAATTGCGATTATCGTCGCAGGTTCAAATATTAGCCACCAGTGATTTTGACTGATATCAGGGTTTCGGTGCTTTTAAAGAGCATGACTGGGTCGTGCTTACTTGTTCCATATATCCTGTTCCTTTGCACATTGTACAGATTTAAAATTTAAGGAATATCGATTAGAACCGAATTAACTGAGACTTTCGAAAAATTCGTTAAAAACAACTTTTTTGATCATATGTCCATCCTTATGTCATAAAAGACTTGGATGTCAATTTTGAATAATATCTTCTTAGCCATATCCGAGAAATTGCCAATTTTTGTAAGCCCGCTAATAAGTAAAGTACAGTTATTCGATCTTTTAGCCAAAGACTGGGTATGCAATTTTTCTGGACATTATCTCAGTTATGAGCTTTGATCAAAATCGTTAGAGCTATTTTCCACAATGTTACACCTTTTCAAAACTGGCTTTCACATCACAGATATGAAGTTTGAAGTAAATCCGCCCTTCCGTTTAGGCTGCAATCTGAGGTATAGAGAGACAGACAGACAGGTGGACAGAATTACGAGACCCACATTTTCTAGTTTCCCCATGATAGCTATACCAAGATTGGTCAAAATCTCAAGATCGTCTTTTTTCACGAAAACAATAGGAAAGCACATAAAAGAGTAAAATTAAAAAAAAAAAAAAAAAAATACAAAATGGGTATCAAATGAAAGGTGATGATAAGGCTAATTTCAAAAATATGTAGTTCCCTTATTTTTACTTCCACAGGTTTCGAGAAAAATCAAAAAAAAAAAACTGAAAATCTCTGAAACTACTGAATTGAAACATTTTTGAAAATTTACGAGTATGTTCCACTTTACAAAGTGTACAGTAAAACTATTTTGATTTTCGAAAAACTTGTAAAAGACAGACAAAATGTCATCCACCATCCGCCATTTGTTTTCCCCCCTGAACATGTGAATATTCCATCCCACTCGCGACAATTATGAAAGTCGCTTGATATATTTTTTTTTACAAAAATCGGCTTAGCCGTTTGGTGTTCTTTCACACTATCATGACTATCCCTTCAGACTACATCAAAATCGCTTCAGTTGGTACAAGACGATTTCATTGTGAGCCAGATCTTACAAAAATTGTATTTACATCGGAATATAAAGTCCAATCGAGTCCGAACTTGACGTTGTTTCACATGACACAACTACGGCTCCAAATGAACAATTAAACGATTCAGCTCAAGGAAACAGCATCTTCTTATCGTTACAGTCAACTCTGGTGTAGCGCGTCACGACCAAATGTCCAACATCGCCAAATCGGCGTCCATAAAGTTCAGCTATCTAAATATGTATATAAAGCAAAGAGATACTTTACAGCGAAACATTTCCTTCTTCTATACAAAATACAAGTTAGACCGTGGTTTGGATATTATTTGCATGTATGGATCTTAGTTTACAATGAATCTCCAATCATTGGCTCTTTGAAGGTTATCTTCTAAAGACTACTGGTAGCCCGGGCTACTGGCATGCACGATTCGGAAACCTGAATACTCGATGTCAGGGATACTCCTACGTACTAGACCACACCCTTCACACTTCAACCACTCTCCCGCGGGACTACCATTAGGTATTACTTCGCGGGGCTGGTTAGCTATTTATGCTCTTCTTTCCTGGCTTACTGCTTCAAAAATGGTTTTCTACTGTTGCTTTTCCTGACTCGTTCCAACCGCCGAAGTTCCTTCATGATTATTGCTGAAACCTGTTTCACCGCATCGCGTATTGTGGTCGATGTTATCATGAGGTTTACAATATTCTCTGGAGTTGGTGTTTCTCCAATTCTTTCCTCTAGTTCTCTGCGCTTTATTTCAAAACGTGGGCATTGAAAAAATGCATGCAGCGCATCTTCTCTGGCCTATTCGCAGTTTAAATAGGTGGGAGATTCATTGTGCCCGAACCGGTTCAGATACGCTCGGAAAAAGTCATGTCCGATTAGGATCTGGCTGAGGTAGAAATCCACTTCTCCATGCTGCCGGTCCATCCATATTTGGATATTCGGTATAAGTGTATAGCTTCATCTTCCCCTCGAAGACTGGTTCCATCTTTCCTGCCATGCTCCAATACTCCGCTGTCTTTCTTCCAGCTTTATATCTTTGACTGAAACTTGGGGTCCTGAATTTTGGCATCATAGGTCCTTTGTAGTTCGCTAGCCAGGATATCTGAGCAGTCTGAAATGCACAGCACACCCTCAGGGCACACATTCGGTTGACGGAGTTAATTCTTCTGGCGTAAGACTTAATTGTCACTGCTTTGGCCCATATTGGCATACATTATGATGGACTGCACCACCCTTGACAGAACTAGTCTTCTTTGTTGTCTAGGTCGTCCAATGTTCGTCATTATTCTGGATAAGGCTGCACTCACTCAAGCACGTTTTTTCAAGGTGTTCCTTGTAAGTAAGCCTAGCGTCGATCATCACACCTAGATATCTTATAATGTTATATTATGATCGCCTACCCTGATGGTGATTGTTTTTCTTTTCATGCGACTACTTACTAGTACAGCTTCTGTTTTGTGTTCTGCGACCCAACTGCTGCCATCCACCGCCTCACTTTTTGAATACATTCATAACAAATGTCCTCTATTTCTTCCAGATGTTTCGCCGCCACAACTATTGCAATATCATCGGCAAAACCTATGATTTTTGCCTTATTTGGGATCCCAAGCCTTAGAACATAGGATGGGTCTTAGTACCGACCCTTGTGGAACTTCACCAGATATATGGTACTGCCTTACTCCATCATCTGCATCGAAGATCAGGAATCGTTTCTCGAAATAGCTTAGCATCATTTTAATTAGGAACCATGACACCATCATTGACCTAAGGGAGTGTACTATAAGTCCCCAGTTTGCAGAGTTGAACGCATTTTTGTTGTCAAATGAATAGCTTCTTCCAAGGTTGTAGTTACCCTCCGTATAGCGTCTACTCTAGAACGAGCTTTTCTAAATCCATACTGTTGGTTTGAGAGTCCCCCTGCTTCCTCGATTGCCACCTCCAGTCGGGTGCATTTGTTTATTTTGATGGTTAGCTTAAGGGCCTTATTTGGTATGCCATCCAATCCAGGTGACTTACTATCGCAAAATCGTCTACATACATCCGGGAGTTCCATTTACGTGACAGGTGAGATCTCCTGTATTTCGTGAGTTACGAGTTCTATATGGTCGGTTCCTGTTTTCGACCTTTGCCTGTTCTATAGACACAACTACAATGGAATGATTCCTAGAAATGCGACATTTGAGCCTGACGATGGCCCGGACATTTCTATATCAAAATTCTTCCTGCTACAGGACAAGGAGACATATTTCTAGAGGCTTTTAATCTCCAGCTATTCAGAGCATAACCAACAGCATCTTCGACAGACATCTCGGGGAGTTATCCCAAAAAAAAAACAAATTACTCATATCTATGGAATTCACTTGGAATACTTATCTTGCTTTCTCTACAATTTCCCTTAACTGCTGAAACTCGTATACATACCTCAAGCTTTACGAACAAATTCCCCTTAAGCAACATATTCAGATTCCAGTCTTGTACTCATTGAAAATTATAAGGAATTCGAACATGAAACGTTTCCCTTAAAGTGCATACTCTCCACACACACATGAAGTTCAAGTATCTCAAGAATATTCTCAAATTGAATGCACTCTCAGAATGCTCTTCCAATTTGTATGCCTTAACATCCATTTCAATCTGCACAAACCAATTGCCAGTACCTATCCGGGTGTATACTTGCCTGGAATCCAGTTATTGATTGAAAGCCGGGTTTTTATTTTTAATGACCTTCTTGAATGCACACACAGTGCACTCACAGGAAAACATTTATCAAATTTCCTTAACTTAACCCTCAATTCTGCATTCGGATTCAGTACTCGTAAGTATGTACGACGTAAATCTATTCATGTTCATGTACTCGTACTCGAATACAAAACAAGGTCAAGGCTGACTTTTAGTTTAACTACGTTGAGTGCACGCTCTTCTGGAGGCAGGCTCCGAAAACAAGATGAATGGATCAATATACACACTTCCATTTATCCAAACAGCTTTACCAAGTACCCGTCGATCCTGGCTCCGTGCTTAAGAGTGCATAAATTTGTTCTGCATAAACTTCGATGTCAACTTTGGAAATCGACAGCTTCAGCGCACTTTCAAGTACCCTCTTCTGTTTTTCCAACCTTGCTTCCAATGTTACGACACAAATTCGAAAAGAAAATCAAAAATCCAATGACGCTGGTCGTTTTGAAAGGACTCGTCGCCGCCCACGATGATGATGATGACGAATGCACACACAAAAGGACTATGGTCTCCTTTCGCCGCAGCCCATTTTGGTTGTGACCTTTATGCAAATCCCAACAGGAAATTTCCATAAATTGTCCATTTGACTGCTGCTAGTGCACAAAAAAAGGGCACGAAAATTCGCAGCACATTCATCACTTGCATAAACAACTACCTACCACCCCTCGGTTTTAGAGCAATTCCTCCCACTGGCGCCCCATCACTCCGAAACAGTAATTTTTTAAGCAGTACGGTGGAAGAAAAAAAAAGGACTAAACGTCGTAAGCCACACGAAGAGGAGAAAATTTACATTCCAAATCGGTTGAGTATCCTTGATTTGTCTATGAATTGACGCCAAGGGAGGGTCCTTCGGATTGCATGTTTGGCTATACACTTTCGAACACCTGTTCAGCGCGGGGTGTTTACTCGTTGAGGCGAGGAAGTGAGGAGGTGAGGAGGTAAGGAGTCTCTCCTCGCGTGAGAGCTCAAAATTAAATAACAGCTCGCAATGAAGTTATGAAGTTAAATGCGGGAAAATGCTTTATGAATAAAAAATTGCACCTCACACATCGGTTCGGCTGTGGACGACGCGCACACACAAAAGAACAGTTCTCGCGCGAAGAGGGTTCTTTTTGTTGGATCTGTTGTTTTGCACGTTCGCTCAGATTGGAGCGAAAGTGAAACCAATTTCGATTAAGTGTTTTCTCGCACCACGCCGAGTGGCTGCTTTTCGTCCTGCATCCTCCTTAGTCCTGACAGTGCGCGGCATTAAAAGACCATCATATTGGCGGATGTGGTCGTTTAATGTGTTCATAATGGATTAGCGGTGTTGGTGTTAAAAAAAATTTATATAAGCTGTGTAAAAGGATGTGTTTTGTGTGCAGGGATTTCCAGACCGGATTGTGTCGGGATTCAGTTCCGGGATTAAAGGAATTTCAATTAATTTTTTTTGTAATCTTTTTTTCTGAGTTTGGGCGTCATCGGACAAAGTTTACGAAGGCGGTGAGTGTTGGCGGCATAAGGGATGATGATTGATGAATCTTGAATTTTTTAGCTTTCGCTTATTTTTTTTTGTTCCTTGAGAATCGATCTTCTAAATGACTTGCGGAAAATAAATGAGATGCTTTAGGTTTCCTTTTAGTCCCACATTAACATAAATAAAAATCTTTCATTTTTGAGTGAAATAAGGATGTCAAGATGAACATTTACCTGAAAGGCTGGGATGGGAAAAAAATCAAACAAGAGGTCGTTGAAGATACCTGGTAGAACTTAGTTGGATGAGAAGGAGCCATCATAGATACACATCTTTTCATGTTCATTGTGTCATCTGAAAATTTTGAACGAAAGAGGATAAATGATGAGTTTTTTGCACCAAATAACTTGTGGACCAGCATCCCACAACTCCTCGATGCATGCCAAAAAGCTCAACAGAGGACTATAAAACTTGAGCTGTCTAAATTTTACCCTCAGTCTTAGAAGTGTTACTCAACCATTGGAGGCTTTTGCCCAAAACTTAAAATTTATTTCGAGTGGAAATATGTATCTCGAAAACGCAGTTTCCAACGAAGCAAATTATTTCTGCTGGCTTTAATATAAAATTTACAAAACTGAACGCAAGTTTACAAAATGTCCAACTTTTGCACGAAGTTAGTTTTTAGTGCAAATATCTAACCAACAGTGCTTCCTGCAAAAGGAGAACAAAAGTATTACGGTAGATACTTTAGGTTTTGAAATTCTCTCCAAGGTAAGTGCCGACTTTTTCAAAACTGTCCCAAATTGTACGTAATTTTCAAAATGCGCCCTACAAACAAAAACAGCTAGGATTGTTAGATTAGGTTAGGTTGGAGGGTGGGCTGTGCATCTCGAAAGGTGCTTACACGGGAGCCTATTGGTCCATTGTGGTTCCCCTTGGGTTATGTTATCGCATCTAACACTGTTTCTAGTTGGCTGGTTTTTACTTGAACCAGCGTGTGCTCCTTATGAATCTCGTTAAGTCGATCGGCGATACATGTACCAACTCACCCAGTTCTCTGAAGAATCTGTTTCCCATATGGAAGCGACGACGCACGGTTGTGGAGATTTGGGTAGTCGCAGGGCAGGTGTTTGATGGTTTCTATTTCTTCCTCATCTTGGCAGCTCCTACAGTAGTCCTTTTGGTCATAGTACCGATCGCGCAATGTTCCATCAGTACACCCCAAGTCAGGCGGTTCTAAGAACCCAATTAGCACGAGGTGCCGTTTTAATACTACAACTCATGTACACCTGGCTATTAAGGTGTGTTGATGAGATGTTATTAGTTCTTTAATATTTTTCCCTGAGATCTCCTCGAGTGTCTTTCCCTTCTTGTCGTTTGGCCACATCTTTCTAGATATGGCACAGTTTGTTACCCTAGCCCATCTGGGGTTAGCTTTTCTAAGAAAGATTGAGGAGATTTTTGCCAGCGGATCATGAACTGGTTCTGCGAGTGAACAGTGAAGGGATGAGCTTTGCCTAGCCAGTCCGTCGGCTTGGTCATTTCCAAAAACGTTACTATGACCTGGAACCCAAACCAGAGTTATTCTGAATTGACCATCTAGCGAGGGTCATTATTTTACTAGTTTGGATGATATAGTAGCCGAGGCAATGGCTTTGGCGTTATATTTGTATGTAGTCTGATCTGGCGGCAAGCTTCACGGATAGCGAGTAATTCCGCCTGGAAAACACTGGCGGTATCCGCAAGTCTACATGATTTTCAGATGTTGAAGGATTCGGAAAACACACTCGCACCCACTCCACAGTCTGTCTTTCAACCGTCTGTGTAGATTGTTAGATCGAAATCCTTGACCACTTGTCTATCTTGCCATTCTATTCTTGAGGAGAATTGTACGTCAAAACGCTGGGTAAAGATCATTTTAGGGGTAATGTTATCTGTTGGAGTACGAGTTCTCTCGGTAAAGAATCCAAAAAATTACTATGGCTGTAGGGTTTCGCAGTCCAGCATCCAGACTGTCATGTTTGTTATGTGTTGATCTAAAGGTAAGAGATGCAGAAAAACCGCTAGAGCATCCGATGGTGTTGATCGTAGGGCGCCTGTGATGCCTATACATGCAGCTCTCTGAACCTTGTTAAGTTTGGTTATGTTGTAGCCTTTCCTTAGAGCCGGCCACGATACTATTGAGCCGGATAGGATATACCACGACTGTGTACATCCATAGGGTCAATTTTGGTTGCAGGGCCCATCTTCTGCCGAAGATATGCCCTGTACCTAGTGCTGATCCTTTTCTGGCTAGTTCATCTGCTATCTCATTCCCTTCTATATCACTATGCCCGGGAAGACAGGAGAGATTGACCACGGGGATATTGCTAAGTTTGTTCAGGGTCTTACGACATTTACATACTGTCCTAGATCGTATTGTCTCCCTGTCCAGTGCCTTGATTGCTGCCTGACTGTCCACACAAATTGTAATCCGAGATAGATTTATTTTCATTGTTAGGATTGTCAACGCTGCTCTATCAATGGCAAAGATTTCAGATTGAAAGACACTGCATTCATTTGGAAGTTTGAATGAGTCTTTAATCTGCAATGGTTCGCAGAATACTCCTGCTCCGGTTCCTATTTCCATTTTAGACCCATCAGTGTAGAACTGGATGTCCTGTTCATTTATTAATGTGCTGGTTTCCCATTCTTGTCTTTTGGGAATAGGGATAGAGTAATTCTTATTGAAATTCTGATATCGCATAACATAGTCTGAGGTTTTGTAGGTGTCAAAAATTGGGTTAAGGACATTACAACACGATGGGATTCTGGGATCTCTCCTTTGAACATGACAATACCAACTGAGCCAGTCGTGCCCTATCTTGCTTGTGATGGGTTCTTTTACATGAAGACTTCCTCGAATCTTCGAACTTCTTATTCTATCAAGCTTTGTCACTCCTGCTGTCATGCGAAGCATCTTCATCTTAGCTGCACTTAATTTACCCTCATACTTTTTATACATTCAAAGGCTCTGGCTTCCGGGGACTCTTTCAACTATTGCGCGCCCGTCAGTGTCCGTATTTCTATCTCTGTGCCAACACTTTCACGGTTCTTTTCAGGGCGTCTGGTATAGGTGGACGTGTTGAAACGCATGCTTTCATGACGCCTACGTCTAAGGGAATGCGGACCTCCCTACGCCAGGAGAGCATCGAATTCATTCTGCCACTGAAGAGGGGCGCAAACCTCAATAAATCTGTCTGAGCTTCAGTGAATCCAAACAAGAGAATCGAGATGCGACTGGAGAAGGAGAACCTAAGTCTGATGATGAAGAGGAGGAAGAAGAAGAGGATTGGCTAGAAAGCCTTGGGGTGGACGAAGAGGAAATTCGGAGAATCAACACTGCTCACAACAGACAGCAACAACAGAAGGAGATGGCTGAGGATTTCAGTGATAACTCGGTAGCCCTCGTGGAGTGTGTCGAGTGTCAAGCATTTTTTAATTTCTTACTCTTTGGCTGGCGTCCCACCAACTCTGCTCTCCCCAGTGGCATTCCCCAAGGCAACTATACAAAGCTTAACCTCGCGGTCCAACAAAGTGCGAATGGATGGAGTCAACTACTTTAGTGTGGAGCTAAAAGGAATAGTTTTGCCAGCAATCTTGCCATATGCCTGCTCATTGCTGAGAGAGACTAAAAAAACTTGCAGCGCGACTCAGGCGAGTAACAATTCCACGTTATCATTCAGCAAAGCATCAGCAAAACTCATTAAAACCCAGAAAACCAAAGAAGACACATCCGGCGAGCAAGTATTCGGCAAGGAAAACCTCTCCGATTGTGGTCTTCAAACAGATATCGTCAATTCGCTCTGTAAAACTGAAGAGAACTCTGTCGCCCTCATCGAGAGGGTATGCTTCAACAAGGAGTTTGGCTATGCATGGAGCTAAACAACGACTGTTACAATTTTCTTTTTCGTTTTGGCATTGACAGATCATACAAAAAGTTTAAGAGTGCATTTGTATTAAAATACAAAATTGTTATGTCCCTATTGACAAACCCTTCAGCAATGCAGCAACGTGATTTTGTCTAATCGTGCCGACATCAAATGGATTTGGTGCGGGGTTTCAAAATCGTCTAACAACTATGAGCAGTCACTAATATGGTCAAGTGTCTTAAAACACTTTGTTTGTGATCCTGAAAAATGGGATCAAAGATGACTCTAAAAAGAGTCAACAAAAGCTTTCATACTTCCCTTGAAGACTCCTGCTTCAATGTCCTTGAACAGGGTGTATACCGCGCACCACTTAAATTTTAATCTTCTTAATAAAAGTAGCTGAAAAAAAAAAAACAGTTAACTCTATTAACACCATCACAATGATCCGCATATACTCGTAAGCTTTTCATTACTCGCTATAAACTTTAGCCTTACAATGACTATACAATTTAGTGGCCTCCAAAAGAATACAATACTCTCTTAGCCACCAAGGATAATTCCATTATTTTAACAACCGAAGCGCGCCTCCAACTCGCCAAATTAAGGTAAGTGCAGCGTCCCATTATCACTGATTACTGTGACACATAAAACCATAATTATACCATATACGAGTATATCCTAAATTTCATGAGAGTCCTACATTAAAAATCATATTCGTATTTTATTTTTACTACTACTCGTATCGTGGAGAAAACTTCATTACTCATTACTGCTTGTGGTAATATCCTTCCAGCGAAACGCATTTCCCTCAAGTCTCCATTGTGCGGGAACCACTAAAACTTGGCGAAAAATTACTCTCCCACTCGCGTTCTACATGTTAATTGGAAAATGAGCACAGGCAAGGGCTGTAAATTAATTTATTAAAAAAAAATATACCCGTATCCTTTTCGGGTGAGAGGGAGGTTGCAGGCGTGCCTTCATTACACCAACTGCATTTACTTGCAGCAGCAGCATCAAAGTGCCCCGTATAATGTGAGAAAGTACTCGTATATATGCAACAGGATGATGCACATATATCAAGACTGTGTATATCATGTAATTTAATTTAAATAAAGTGCAAGTAAACAAGGATTCATCTCATACAAGGATACGGGTGAAAATGAGTTAAAGCCGAATGGAAATACTGAAACCGTGTAATTTAATGACTCTGTGGGTGGATGCGATGTCCTTATTTGAGTTCCAGCAATGATGCGTTTCTTTTTATCCGAACACTCATTATTTGTCCTGCAAAATTTAACACCATTTTTTATGGCTCTGTATGAAAAGAAATATATACTCTTACGGCTACGTTCCCATGTAGCACGTGCTGCGTTCAACTTAATTAAACGACAGTGCTTTTTGTTTTTACGTCAGAAATTTATATTTTTGTTGAATTTATTAAAAAGCCGGGCAGATATTTTATTCCCAGATAAGGATACGAGTATACAGTGTGGATGGATGAAAAGACGAAAAACAGGACGACTGTCCTCTGGTTCTGAATCAATTTTGTTCGTTTTGTGTACTTTGAGTCGTGTTTTTATGCCCCATCGCGTAGGGTAGATTTTAATTTTATTTTCTGTTTAATAAGATAAATTGAGGCCGACAAAACAAAATGTATTCAGTGTAGGCGTTTGACTTACGAGTATGCCTTGAGGTAGAGGGTAGAGTTCAGCAGTTCGTTGACATTCGAGCACCTGTACAGTTCATTAATTTTAGCTTGATGAATGAGCCGTAGCAATGTTCCTGTTCGTGAGAAAAAGAAATATCATTTTGTTCTTGAAATTTGGAACTTAACCCCTCCGAATCCTGGAGATTTGGAAGCAGCTAACGCAATAAGAAGTGCGTATCAGCTTAAGCCGTCACGTTGCTGCCGTTTCATATCAGTATTTGTAGAAAAAGATACGAGTTTGCAAGATCCTCTGACCTTTCTTCAGTTATTCACATCCATAAGCTCAATACAGTCACAAAGACCTATGTTGAGCAGCTGAACTCTGGGCAAACTTCAGAGTCTTGCTTATGTCCTGTCACCCCTCAAAGGGCCTAGGGTGTCAACGAGTAGGTATTTCTGTAAGGTTTTCCAGCTTATACCAACTCATACCCAACGTTCTCGATACCTCCTCGACTATTCTGCGCCATGATTGCAAGTAATTGGCCCCTTCTTCGACCTGATTGGATAAGAAGATGGAATGGCTGTGGCTGATCCATTGCAATTCCCTTCGTGGTATTGTGATGTATATAGGTTCTCGCATAAAACTGTTCGTTCGATATAAGATCCAGCCAGAAAATCCTTAAGTTGTGACATGCTTGTCTCTCAAACTTTTCAATTCAATAGGAATGACGATTGATAGATCTGTAGACTAAAAAGGTAATTTAATTACCTTTAGTCAGCCGTGAGCTGCAAAAATGTCTCCATAAGTACTTCTTTGCGAATTACATCTATTTCTTTAGAGGTTTTACGATTTTCTTAGCGAGGTTCCGACTAGCTCGAGAATTGTGATCTTCACTCTAGTGTGTGATTTGTCATCCGAGACACATCCATTCGAACGATTGAATTCTCAGGTTTAGATGACGTCCCCCTACAGGACATAATCCAACATGACTTCTTGGTTCCCTGCAAAATATCTCCCAGCTTCGAAAAGTTATCCAGCAGTGATTAGAAAAGGACGCCTTGTCAGATACCCTCCAAGTGACTCTCTTAAATAAATAATTTTATCAAGGTTGTTAACCTGGACGCTAAGTGGACCTTTAAGCGGGAGAATCACGTTTGAGTTTCAGATACGCCGAAACTTTTTTAACAGTCCCACTTCACGCGACTGCCTGTCATCCAGTGTCTTTTTTTTATAATTTGCGAGCCAAAGAGGATATGAATACACGGGCATTGTGAAGAAGAGAGAGAGAGAGAGAAAGAAATATTTAGTGTAGTGGTTTGAAACTTAGATGGTATTAAGTTTCTGTAAACTCCAAGGGTTGCGTCCAGATAACTGGGGAGTTTGTTTATTTTGCTTTTGTCGTTGCTCATGATTCACAGTATTTTTTTCCGTCCTCCTGATGTTTTCTGACTTTTTTATTTATTTCATGCGAAATAAATAGATGATTCTTGACATCAGGATTTGAACCCACAACCAACAGCGTGACTAGCGACGATGTTACCACTGCACCACGGCTACCCTAGGGGGGGGGGCTAACTTCTCGCAGCTATTCGTACAGTATGGCACACAAAGAGGAAGTAACTTACAGATTTATTTATTTATTGAGATGCTTCTCATGAAAATTTTACTCTCGCATGTTTGTCAGACATTTGTGGAAGGTATTGTAGTAGAACAAACTAGTTGGTGTTTCTGGGACTCCAAACTGAGTCTCCCGCTCGATGGTCCATAGCATTGAGCTGCAGTGTCCAAATTTCATTAAGAAGCAAGATGTCCATTCTTTCTATTGATCCCAGCTTCATAGTTGTACGAGTATTACGAGTAGGTTGATATTTATAAGACCTCTAGTGGAAAGTGGCCCAACTAGCCCCGCCCTACCCTACTTATACCTCCAATACAAATTTTGTACACAAAAAAGGATTTAAATATGATATTAAGATTTGTTCCAGTATTGCTTTTGAAGTATTAAATCAGATTGTTCGGACTTAAGGAAGGCAAGTAGTAAAATTGCGACTTATTTTTTTGAAATTTAAAAAAAAAAAATTCAGATTTGAATTTCAAAACCTAAAATGTTTTCGAGATATTCACACAAAAAATTGGTTTCTCTTAATTTTGGAAAGAAGTCGGATGTGTTCAGTTTTGAATATTTTGAAAAATTTGACATCCACTTGAAATGTTGGCCGAAATAATTTGTTACGTGGGAGGTATTATTTTTGAGATATTCCCATTCAAAAAAGAATTTTATTAATTTCGGACAAAATTCGGACATTTTACAGAATTCCGTAGAATTTTCAAAAATTTTGAAAAGAACTTTAACGGCTGTCAATCCGGAGCAGTGGCAAGAGGCAATATTATTTTAAACTTTCCTCACACTAAAGCAACGAAAAATAGGCAAACTTTATGTTCTCGGTTGTACTCAGAATATGCACACACAATTTCTACGCACTTAATATTGTAGACAAGAACGTTTTTGAACATCGAATATAACAAATAAGTTACCAAATGCCATAACATTGCTCTGGCAAAGCAATGGGATATCGTTTTCGATATGTTTGTTAGTACATCGGTGTGGGCTACAGATTTTAAATTATTTAAAATCGATTTAGCAATAATATCGACTGTTGCTAGTTGTTTATTGCTCCTATGTGTGAGGCGGAGTAATGTTCAGGAGAGCATTACCAAAAATTCCGTCCGGCTTTTAAAAATTAGGAAAACTTTGGCACTCATTTCGATCTGAACGATTGTTTTTCATGGCACCTACCGTTTTCGAAGACAAATTCTGCTCTGATGTCCGAAAATATTTGCCATTTTGTATTTTATATACATCCATATGTGATGTACATACTCGTATGTACATATTTTTAGAATCGTTGTCATATGCCCTTTCTTTTGATACCCCACGAGACAAACTTCAACGATTTCACAAAATGGCGTCTAGTGTCCGCCATATTAAATTTCTCAAAAAAAATTTATATAAAGTGGCTGCGGATGGTAACATGCAAACATAGGTACAATGTACATACAGGTGAAACACAGCTCTTCTTTGGCTTTGCTGTAGTAGGTAGAAATTGGGTATTATATGATAGGTAGGTAGAAGTGGTTCATACTGTTGAACTGTACTGCAGCCCAATTAACACTTAAGCGCCATTTTGAGTATCACAACTCACTTGACCTTATTTATTACGATAGATAGTGCTAATAGGTTGTTGAAAGGAAACGGTTTCAAATCCATCTTGTGTGGCATTCAAGAAACTGGTCAGCTCTGTGATACTTTTCTAGAGTTCGATGTCCGGCTCTATTTGAAGAACTAGTAGGGAAGAGTTTCCTTCTCATCTACATTTTCACAACTGCTGCAGTGTGTGTTAAAAGGAATGCCCTAGTCCAAGTTCATGTGTTCTGACCCAGTTGTACTAGTACTAGTAGTTCGGCCAGATCTGCCTAGAAATGACACAACTCTGCAAACTGTTCCACCTTTTGTTTGTCACTGATAGTAAGTATCAAAAGATTTTCCATCGGAACGAGGACTACCTCTGCAAAGGATCTGTTAAGGCCGTACCTCCTCCTCGCTAGCTCGTCGGCATGTTTGTTGCCCTCGACTTGCCACCCAGAGAAGACTGCTTTTGGTCCGATAACCTAGCGATGAGAGATCTTCCCTGGACTGTCTCATCAGCTGCGAAGGTAATCTTGTTGTAATCAGAGTTCTCCCCAGTTCTCCTAGTAACGAATCTAAACGATTACTGTGACCGTAAGGTTCAGCAGACCAGAACCCTGATTTGTTGAAATGTATTTAATGTGGCGGTTAAGTGGTAGAAGGTGCAGGAGCACATTCAAAGATTCCGCATGATACCCATGGTACCTATGGAGGCCGTTCTTTGCACTTTGCTTATTAGTTTAATATTCTAGTCTTCAGTCACAGCAGGCCACCGAGTATTACGTCTTCGGTCGAAGTACCCACTTCTTACCAAAGGTTCCATTGCAAACATAGAAAGCTGTGCATGCTCTTTTCGATCGTTCTTCGATGTTTAACTTCCAGTTGAGCTTTGGGACTAGCATGACTCCTAGAATCCTAGCGCTGAAGGATAAAGGAAGTGATTAGTTGTTTAGCAGTGAAAGCGTACAGGTCATCATGGTAAAAAGCATTAGTTCAGTTTTGTTTGGATTGACATTGAGTTCACAACTAGTGACTCGAGTGCTTAAATTATCCAATGCTCCTTCCATGATTTCACTAATCACTGAAGGAAGCATATCCAACAATCTTGACACCGTCTGCGTCAAGCCTTGACAAAATTTTATTTATTACCATAAATTATAGAATTTGTACGAATTTGGTAAGAATGGAGTTACCTAGGTTTGACTGAATGATTCTGTCTTTTAACATGTATACAACTATTATAAAGGGTGGCCCAAAATACACGCAAGATTTGAATTTTGCGCCATTTGTGCGGTATAGTGTTGCCAACGAAAAAAAAAAAAAAAAGACAGCGTGACAGCTGATAGTTTAGGGTTATTAAAAATGGAGTGCTACACGAAAGAACAACGCGTTTTCATTGTTGAGCAATATTTTAAAAATAATGAAGGTTTGGTAGCTACAGTTCACAATTTTCGTACCAAATATCATCGGAATAGTGAATTAACTTCAATTCATTAAAAAATTCTGAGAAACTAGATCAATTAGTGATCTTGGACATTCTGGTCGTCCTTCAACAAGTCGTTCAACACAAAACATCGAGCAGTTCGTGAGAGTGTTATTGAGAGTCCAGGAACATTAATTCTGCACCGTAGCCAAGAATCTCTACAGCGTGTTCTCACGAAAGATTTGCATCTTCATGCATACAAATTCCAATTGACTCAAGAACTGGAACCTACTGACCACGCACAGCGAAGAGAGTTCGTTGAATGGATTATGGAACAACAACGAGTGGATGCTGATTTTTCAAACAAAATCATCTTCAGCGATGAGGCTCATTTTCATCTTGATGGCTTTGTTAATCGTCTAAATTGTCCAATTTGTGGTTCAGAAAATCCACGAGCGATTATTGAGGAACAAATGCATCCTGGAGGCATCACCGGACCATTCTTCTTTGAAAATGCGGCTGGTCAGGCAATACGAGTAACAGTTAATGGTGCTCACTATCGCGACATGATAATCCAGTTTTTTTGTGCCTAAATTGCAAGACATAGATGTGGATGACATGTGCCACACAGCCCGAGAAACAATTCAATTACTGCATGAGTCATTTCCTGGTCGTGTAATTTCCCGTTTTGGTGATCAGAATTGGCAGCCCTGGTGCGATTTAACGCCGTCGAACTTTTTTCTTTGGGGGTTTTTGAAGTCTAAGGTTTATGCCAACAAGCCCACGATCACCCACGTCTTGAAAGAGCAAATTGAGCGCTGTATCAACGAAATTCAGCCACATTTTTATGTAAAACGGTCGTGGAAAATTTCGATTTGGCCGTGGAGGCCATTTACCCGATATGCTATTCCGTACATAGCCCAATTTTTAATTAAAAACTTGTGTTTTCTATCAAAATTACTTCTTGCATGAATTTTGGGACAACCTTTATAATCCAGACGAAGTTTAGCTTTCTCGTATTTTGGTGAGTCTAGCATTCGTTGTGTTTGCAATATTTACGAGTTACGAGTACAAAAAGAAAATGTGTAGCCTCTGGTTATTGTTGACATTGCATTACATTACCTTTTGAAACGTGATTATCGAAACCAAACAGACCGCCAGAATTATTTATTAATTTATTTTTGCAAACGAATAATACTGTCAGCTGCAAATACTGCGTCTATAATTTCCACAGGATAACTCGACAGAAATTAGTTTTACCGTCAGAAAATATTTTTGAAGTGACAATGAAAGCAGAGTAGGCGAGGGAAAAAACATCCTCAATTCTGCTAAATGATATAATGGTTGTCACAGGGAATGTACTCGTATTGGTTATACAATTACTGCCCAGATAACGATTGCCACTACGTCATTTGAAAATAAATGCCCAGAATGTTTCTCTAGCTGAACAAAAAGGATAACGACAGTAGCTGCGTTTGATCAATTGGTTGTTATGCTATTGTAAATGTGAAATTGATGAAAAAATGCTTTTTGAACTAACAACCCAAACATACACAATTTTAAATGGGTTCGCTTACACCATGCTTCATATCCTTGCTGCTGTCATCGGCTGACACCTAGACAAATAAATACTCAAATTGCCGCCTGTAAAATTACCAAAGTTTAGACATTGCACATTGGATAGCTGTGCACAAATACTCGTACTCTTCGCTGGGGGAACTTTACTCGTAAGTCCATAACTTTTCGTCCTACCGCTACCAGTCAAGCTATGTTGCCTCGGTTCTGAACTGTTGGCCCCCTGGCCGCCTACAATCATTGCTGACTCTTTAGCAATTTATTATTGAATCGATATGAAGACAAAGTGTCTGTACGGCAACAGCAGGCACGCCCACAAAGTTCGAAAATGTGTGTCCAGGTACTAATAATATTGATAAATGGTGCTGCCTGGTGAAGCCAGCAAAGCAAACTTTACTCGTACCCAGAGCAGTTATTAATGTAGCATCCGAGAAGGACACACTGGGTGGAGGAGTTTTTTCTTCTTTTCGAGTCCGTGCTGTTTGGATTGAAAATTTATATCTATGGCAAAAATTTTGGCAGATAATTTAATGACGAAGAATAAGATATACTTTTGCTCCTTTTTTTTTTGAGGGAGGAATCCTCTTATATCATGGGAATTGGAGCAGGAGCAGAAGAAGTGGTTGGCAATGTGAATCATAATGAGTGTTGGATGTGTGTAGGGATGCTTTTTTGGGATAAGTGAAATGTAATAACGCGGAATAATGAATTCAGTGGATGAAGGGGATTTCCTTTTTTTTGTACGTTAATGAACCCATCATCATGTTGACATGTTGTTTCTATAAAAGGAAATGTTGCAACTATTAAAGCCTGGAGTAGGTATTCTTTCGATTTTGTTCGAAAAGAAGTTAAAGTGAATAGGACTACAAGAATGTTTCGGACTTGATTCTTGATGGAAGTTAGGAAATACTGGTGCCAGTAATTTGTTCGATAATTTTGTTGAACTGAATGGATCTTCTCAACTTAATAGTTCTGCCGAAAATTGATTCTGAAGCTTGGTACAGATCTGTAAATGTGGTTGGCTAATTTACTATGGATTGTGGGCTACAACTTGTGATGATATGGAAATTTTGATTTTTAAAGTTTAGCTTTGAAAAATGTACGCACAAGCGGCTGGGTGAATTGAAGCAGTTTTCACTAATCTAAAAAAGAATATTTTATAGAGTTTCAATTGTGGTTTGACCAGAGCTGTAAAGATGCTATCAGGTTGAAAAAAGTTAGTTTTCGGTCTAATATAGCCAACAAATCTGAGGAAAACCGAAAAAGTTTTAACAAGCCAGAAAGACTGCAATGCCCCCATTCGACGTGTAAAATTCTTACATGACCAAAAATTGAGGCCAAAAATCCTACAATGTCCCAAAGATAGTAAAAATTTTTGGTTGTTGTTATCCTGCCGATTCTTGTTTTTAGAGCGATGGACCCAGCGTAGTCACATCCACAATGTGAGAATGGCCGATGTGTTTGAATCCGCTGCGCTGGAAGATTTCCCACGATTTGAGTTGATGAACCTTTGCTCTGGCGGAAACACTTGATGCAATCATGGGTTATCTTTCGAAGTAGGTTCCTGCAAACAATGATCCAAAACTCCTGACGAAGCAAAACGAATAGTGCTGCTACACCAGGATGTAGCATGCGTTGATGAAAGTCGATAGCTATGAGTTGCGTAATCGTGTGTCCCTTTGGTTTGACGTTATAACAGACGTTTGCTTCCTGGATCCTTCCTCCAACGCGCAAGATCTGTTCATCATCTAAGAAAGGAGATAGATTAGCGATTTTCGAACTCTTACCGAAGTAACCGTGCTCCCGAAGATATGAGATATCTTCTCCGAAGTAAATATGCTGTAGCCATTTGATCAGGTTACTTTTAGCGTTGTAAATTTCCTGAGGTCGAAGTTGATGTGCAGTTTCATGCGATAGTTTACGACTCCTTGAAATAAATCGTAAGATGAAGGCGACGATTTGCACTAGCCGCATCCAAGAAGATACACGAGGAAATAGAATATGGAATGGGTGTTCCACATTTACGACTAAACAAGACTGTTGGAATTGTTTTTTCTCCTCTTGTTTCAAATCTGGAATTGTTTTTCGATAGGCCAATGGTTTTAACTTTTTCCCAACCAATGAGGACCGGTCCACCAAATGCCGATGATGTTATACCCCGAGAAGCACAGTCCGCGGGGTTCTGTTCAGACCTGATGTGAAACCACCTGTTTGTGGGAATGGTATTCAGGATCTCGGAAGTTCTATTTCCGACGAAGATATCCCAACGACGAGGAGGAGACGAGAGCCAAGAGAGAACAACCTGAGAGTCACACCAAGGGAAGATGTTTGAAAAGGTAGTGTTCAAGGAGTTATGTACCAAAACGAGTAGTCGTGCAAGCAAAAGCTCCCCACACAATTCTAGGCGCGGAATACTCGTACTCAGCTGTTTAATTGGTGCAACTCGACTCTTGGCTGCGATGATATTAGTTTGGATTGATCCGTTGGGTAAAATATGACGCGAATATATAACGGCGGCATAAGCGGAGGCCGAGGCATCTGAGAAACGGTGCAATTAAAATGATGCATCCGCTATACCTATACACCGAGGTATGGTGATTTTCGTGAGATCAGGAAGTTCTTTGCGATGGTTACACCACTGTGTAACGATTAAGTCTGGGAGAGGATCGTCCCAGTCGAGTTTTCGATGCCACAATTCTTGAAAAATGATCTTTAGTTGTACGACCGAAGGAGTAAGGAAACCGAGGGGATCAAAAATTCGAGCAAAACAAAATCCAATGATATCCAAATCCGGCTCGAAGGACCAAAAAGATGTTTGAGAATACGAAGAAATTCTGAGTAAAAGGCTCAGAATTAAACGATAGCGACGAAGAATTGAAGGACCAGCACTTGCCGAAAAGCCGAAGAAAAAGAGCGACGAAAAATTCTATAAATGTTTTTTATTACAAAAAAAGTACTTATCTCTCCTGTGGTCGAAATCTCCAAGTGAACGATAAATCGATCTCACACAATGTTGGCTGACTTAAAACTGGAATTCTAAATAATTTTTTTTACATAATTATCAGTTACATTAAATAGGGTATGATTCTAATGTTTGGCAAAATCTAACAATTAGATAACAATAATTTTCTTTAATATCTCTAATATTTCCGAACAAATGGCATTCAAATTGTCAGCTCCTTAGACAAAGTCAATCGGTTTTCTTCTTGCTTTGCAGCGAACTCCGTACTGCCAAATAGTGCTTTGTCTTCGCCTGTACTTGAAAGTGTCGAATTTTTCATGGAACAAGTCCAGTCAAAGGTCTTAACATACACAAATCTACTGCTCCAGATGGTATCTCTGAAGAGGTGTACTTTCACGCTGGGAAAACCGCTGCGTAAGCTTTTCCGTCTATCCTACTATTCAGTAGGCGGAAATCAGCATTTGTCCAGCTTGTACCTAAAAAAATGCGAATCTTCCTCCTCGTCCAATTACCGACCCATTGCAGTAACGTCCCTTCACATGATAAACGTCAGCTTATGAAATATCTTTATTCAGGAAAACTTCTCACATCATCAAATCAATCAATCAATCTGTCTATCACTTCAGCGAAACTAAGGTGGCTGCGCTTAATATTTCAAAGGCATTTGACAGAGTTTGGCATCATATGAGTCTCTTCTTCAATGGGTTTGAAATTACCTTTCGAGGCATTCAATACAAGTTGTCTAGGACGACTTCAAGTCTGCAATTCACCTTATAAATGCTGATGTTCCTCAAGGCTCTGTTTTGTCTCCCACTCTTTTTTTCTTATTTTTTATAAATGATCTCTTATCTGACACTACCCTCAGTTTTTCATATTCGTCCTCTAACATGCTGTTCGGACGTAGAATGTATGATAAACACATTAAATTCCGACCTGGATAGCACAATCAAATGGGGTTCAATCAACAGAGTGGAATTTAATGCTTCCAAAATACAATGTTGTCTTCAGGTTCCCAAGCGAAACCAAAACCCTCAACCATTATCCATGAATGGTACTTGCATCGCTGAAACCGAAAGATTTGCCCATTCTCGGTATGGTGTTATTAATGACCATCTTGGATGGAACGATCACATATTCGAGGTCACTAAAAATGCTGCAAAATGTCTTGGATTCCCTAATCTGGCCTCAATTTATAGGGCTTTCATCCGCCAACAGCTGGAATATAACGCCCATATCTGACCTGGTGCACCAAGACCGTTCTGCATATTCTAGACAGGGTACAGAATCACGCATTAAAACTTATAGGTGATAGAGACATTACGGACTCCATAGATTCTCTCGAACATCATAGAAATGTCTCGTGTCTTTCCCTATTTCATCGCTTTTTTATAGAAATAGCCAGTTGCATTCCTCCCCTTCAAAATTTCAACCGCAATACGCATCACGTACATCATCACTACAACGTTCAAACATTTAAAGCCAACATGCACAGGGATTTCCTCTGGAATGGTCCAACAAGGAAAACCACAGTCGTAGAGTTTCATAAGTGTGGAATGAGTAATGGGAAGATCTTTAGGACACTGCAGCTGCTCGGCATTAGCTGAATCGTCGATGCATAAAATTATTCACTGATACTCGTACTGAAGATATTCAGAACCGTCAGTGATCTGGTAGACCACTCACGGTGCGGACAACGCAAGCCATTAGATCCCTTAAGGTGCGAGTTCAAGGAAATCCTCTCCGAAAGAAACAATTATTAGCTCGTGAGATGAATATTTCTCAAAAGTCAATAAACCGTATCATCAAAAAAGACCTAGGATTTGGTGACCTCAAACCACCTACTGGACAATTACTGACTCTGAATCTTCTTATAGGCATCTGTTGGCGGAAATACTCTCCTGGTCTACACAGAAAAATTTCGTTTGCGGGACGGGAAAATTTTCACCGTTCAAGAAAAATATCCCCTACGTCGCTGTCCCTGATCTGAATTTTTGTGAAAAAGGTGTCAAAACATCTGCCAAAGTTTATCAGGAGAACTTTCAAGAACCCGTTGTGATACCTCTAAACCATTCCCTATTCAAAAAACTTCGATGGACATTTCAACAGGCTTCACTCCGAAGCAACGTACCGCGTTTCGCCAACACCGACGACTGGCCTTGTGCCAGCCCAGATCTCAAGCTTGTGGACTGTTTTAGAGGAGATAGTATGCCGCAAAAGTTCCTAAAGCATGCTCTAACCAAAGCTGTAGCCAACAATCCAATGAATGAGGTGCGTGCTTCGATTGAAGGCCCGGCTATTTTGGATCTAGCATCGAACCCCTAAAGCATGCTCTAACCAAAGCTGTGGCCAACTTTTTAATGAATGAGGTGCGTGCTGCGATTGACGACTGACTGAAGCACTAAGGGCCTGTGTTAAGGCCCGGCCATTTTGAATAAAGTTTTATTGTTTATATTGACAATATATGTAAAAATAAATCGTATAAGTTTTAATTTGATGAAATTTGACTTCTAAATTTGATCTTGGTGTCTCAAAAACACTGAACGGATTTCGGTGAAATTTATTTTTAATTTTACTCTGGCATGTCGCACGTTCCAAGTGCCACTTTAAAAATTATCATTTCAGAGAAATATATGTATGTACGTATGTACCATTTTTAATTCGCCATTTTGAATAATTTCTTACGTTGCAAATACAAATATGTCGACCTGCACAAACCGTCCATGTCTAGCAACCATATTTGGACACTGATTTCGTTCCAACTTATAAATTACTCTAAAATTGGCGACACAGTAATTTCCTTTTTATAATAACCTCAGCGTATTTTAAGAACTACCCCAACACTGCAATAAAATTCTATACCTAGGCATTAGAGGTTTAAGGTAAAACAACCCCAATATCACGACCTAACTAACATAGCAATCATAAATTCCGAGCGATAAAAGAAGTAATAATTTTCAATATTTCCAACCCGGCAGCATTAATTCACAAGCATAACACACCAGCAACTGCATTTCATTCCCCATAGCACCGCGCAACCCCTACGCTTAGGGGATTTATGAACAACTTTCATGCTAAGCACCCGCACACTTGCGAAACAATTTTCCACTCCAACACAATCCACTCTCGTGCAACTTCTTTCCGCTTATAGCTTTAAAATTTGCGATAAGTGGAATAAATTCGTTGACTCCGAAATAAAAATCCACCATGCCACCCTCCACACACACATGATGGGGCTATAAAAAGCAAAACTCACGCATACCTATACACAAGAACAGAGCTCCTTGAGAAGGTCCTATCAGTTGTTGCCAGACCAAGAACACCACCGGTACCGAGATTAGACGGAAATCGTCCCGCCGCCCGAATGAGCCTCGGCGGCTTACTGCTTACTGCGGTTAATGGGGCAAATTAAAATGGAATAAATTACGGGGCGAACTGCGCACTTAACGCAGCCAGGCTTTTCACATGCTCGTATGCATCTCCTCCATTCAGACGTACCAAGCTCACCCAGTTATGTAAATAATTTCCCACAGACTCCCTATCAACCACCCTGCATCCATGTTGTTAGAGATGTCGAAAGGAATGCTTTCCATGTTGGAGGTGGTGTATAGCTGGAGTCTGTCCGCCCACCTGGTTTGGGTCTTTTCCGTGTTCTCGGGACACGGGGTTCTAATAAAAATGCAAATCATTCACATGTGAGGTACGAATAAGTGTCGCCATGTTGCTTTTTTCTGATATTTTTTCTTTTATTTTTATTACGTCATTATTTGCATAAGGGAGTCAACCAGCAACAGGGGGATACCTAAGCCACTTTTACCAGAGGCATGCAATCACCGCACCAACGTTGACTCAATTAGGTCGGCTTCGATCTGTTACAGTGAACTCACCTGCCTGCCTGCTTCCGGTCTAACGCGGTGTGTTTTCGAGATAAAATGCACTCGGAGGTGCTTAACGTATGCTAATGGAAATTGCCAGTTCTAAGGGGGGGGTATAGGAGGGTTGCTTTTACCTGCGATAAGGATGAGAGTTTTTGCTTGTTTCCTCATTTAGACGATAATGGAAAAAGATAATGAGAAGGCAACAGAAACATTATTATTAGACGACGGAGAGGAAGTGTGTTTCTGTGTAGAGAGAGGGCGTAATGAAAATGATGCTAACCGAGGAGGTGATTCGATTATGGAAGTCAGTGTATCTTGTACAAGGCAGTGTAGTCATTGTCGAGGCTTATAAAGCTTTAAGTGGGCGTTTATTATGTTCATTCTGTGTATCGTTTCAGATTTATGATGACTTAATTGTAAATTTTAGCATATTTCCAGTCAGGCGTCTCTGCTGTTTACACATGGCGTACCTAAAAATTGTATCTGCTTCCCGGAAAAATCGGCACAGCTCTAAAGTCTATCAGAACACAAGTTCAGAAGAAGTTTTTCGGTGTTCTAAACCGGATTTTTATTAAAACGGTAACAGACCAGAAAAAACAAATCAAACGAATTTGTATGCATTCTCCCTAGCCTTGTGCTTGGCGTTTAAAATACATTTTTTGTGCAATTTTCTCGAAAACCATCCATTTTACAAAAAAAATGTATAGGCAAATATTGCTTAGCGTAATATTCTGTATAATTTTTGTTATAACAATTTTTTTGATTTATCGCACCCTGGAGACACAAATTGCATCTAAGCTTCAACTCGTACGGTTAATGTCACACAATATGTCATTTTACATGTGATTTGCTTCCTGAATTCTCCAGAAGCCACCGAATGATCTAGAAAGCTGAAAATTTTCATGCTTTTAGTATAGACTATGCTGCAGAGTACTAGGTAATCAATTATGTTTATAAGGATAAGCAGGCGAATTAATGAGAACAGGCAAGCTGTTCATTATCTTATAAGTGAAATTCACACGCACAGATTTGGTTTTGTTGACGGCAATGCGCCAGGCCTTTGTCCGTTCATTTACATTATTCAGAGCACCTTGCAGTTCTACAGTTGTTTATTTGATCGATTAACCTATTGCTAGGGTAATAGTGTCATCGGCAAATGAAGCTAAGATGGTGCCTTCTTCTTGCGTTATAGCGTGGGTACATAGAAGATACAGAAGCGGGCCAAGAACGCTTCCTTGCGGTACGCCAGCTGGAATTTCTTTAAAATGTGTTTCGTGTCTAATACGGAAGAGTCTATTCCCGAGATATGTCGTCAGTATGTTATATAAGCATCCATACAGAACCTGTCGTAATTTGAACATCATGCCTTCATGCCACGCTTGCAAGACATCAAGAAATACGCCTAACCAAAGCTTTTTACTCAGTGATTCTATGTACCTGGTCAATGATTGAATGCTTGCTTCTGAACTTAAACTGGTGATCAGAGATCGTTCAACTAATATCCTCTCAAAAATGTTGAATATAATTTTGAGAAACGAAATGGGTCTATACGACTTCTTGTCACTCGGCGGTTTTCCTGGTTTTAGTACGATTATGACTTCCGCAACTTTCCATTGACTCGAGACGTATTCCAATTTGAGCGCAGCATTCATAATATTAAGAAACCTAATTAATGTCTGTCTAGGCAACATTTGTAGGAGCTTTCTTAGATTTTAATTTATTTACGTATATTTATTTATTTGAAGCTCCGTTAGCGTTGCACTTGTTATTGTGTGATTGTCAGGTGTTATTTCCGACGCATTAATATTATGAATAAGCGCTTGACTAAAAGTCTCTTTTAGATGTCACCCTTCGCCCAATCGTATTTTCGAAACACAGGGTGCTACATAAAATATGTTTACCATGTTTTTAAAACATTTCCCAATATGTGTCATTCCAGTATACCTCTGATCATCTAGAGAGATAAAACTCTCCACATCTATAGAACAGGTTACGATGAAGAACTTTTAATTTCCAAAACACAGGTTGTTACAAAGAACATTCTGTGAAACTCTTAGGTACCATTTCTCCATGTGTGCTCGTCTTTCCACTACTTGCAGGACCTTACGAACTACCTAGGGAGATTGAACTTTGCACACTCAAAATTTCAAGTTTCAAAATACAGGATGCTACAAAGTATCATATACATTCTTAGAATCACTTTAATGCAGCTTCTTGTAGACTGACCCTCCCCTTAATAACAATTTGTTTGCTACTGTGATATGGTCTATTACTTCCACAAAGTTTGATCGTCTGAAGTGGAATCACCCTGTATAAAGCTATTACATGATTAGGTTGGAATTTTTTTTTAAATAAAGAAGTTGTTACAAAATTCAAAATTTGTTCTTCTATTTAATACTTTATATGTAAATATTTTTTGTTTAATTCACTCGCTGTCAAGATAACAGACCTTCAATAGTAATTGAAACCATTATGTGTTTCCAGGGTTTGTTAAATCAAAGAAAGTGCACGACTCGGTCACACGTACATGCATCTATTTGCTTAAAAAGCAAAAATTTTATTCTGAAAATTTTCCAAAACTTTTGTATACCTTTCCCTTGCACATGTCAAATATTGCACAGATGTCGTTTTACAACAAAATCGTTTGAGTTGTATCCGAGAAATGATCAATTTTAAAAATTTTGTTAATACAGGGTGGCCCAAAATTATCTTTGTGTTTTCAATTTGTAACAACTTTTTTTATATCTGAGTAAATTATATTTTTCTATTTATAAATACAGTATACAAATGGGAAATTTTATTGACCTACATAAACGTGAAAGATTACATCTCGAAAATGCTGGCCATTTTCTGCTTCGCGCATTGAAGCTCTTTGCAACACATTTTCCAACACCTTTCGCAATATTTTAGGTGTTATGGCATGGAATTCATTCCAAATATTGGTTTCTAGTTGAAGGATGGTCACTGACTTATTGACGTATACTCGTTCTTTCAAATAGGCTCACAAAAAACAGTCGGGAGATGTTAAATACAGTGAACGTGGCGGCCAATTGAAGTCGCTACTGCGCGAAATAGTACACTCGCCGAAGATGTCCCATAACAGAGCCATTGTGTCCCTTGCTGTATGCACTGTGGCTCCATTATGTTGAAACCATTGTTGTGGATGGTTTTGTATAGTCCTATATTGAGCAGTATTGGTAGTAACTAAACAACTTCATTTTGAAAGAAATATGTGCCAGTGATCCTTTCGAGCGATACACCGCACTAATCAGTACACTTGAGTGGGTACAATTGTTACTGATGAACTGCCATATCATGCAGTTTTGTTTGCTAATGATTTAATTGGAAATGAGCTTCATCGCTGATTATCAAGTTATGCGTGAAACCGGGATTTTGCTCTTATTTTAGCCGCAACGAAATGGCATAATCAATCCGTTACTGGTGGTTTGTCGGCTTCAATTCTTAAACAAGCTGTGGCCAAAATCCTCCAAACGGACCTCTGCGATAGCTCGAGATGAGCCGAACGTCTCCTTGTTCATATTTCAGGACTATCCTACACACTTTTAAGTACACTTGAATCTTTTCATCCATGAGCGGAGCGCCGTACGTGGTCTTCCGGTACCAAGGAGGTTCCTTACTGACCCTTCTTGCCGAAACTGTGCAACCAGACGATTTATTGTTGGCACTGTGGGTGCTCTGCGTCGAAACAATTGACAGTCGGTTTTCAAAAAGAAATTCGACAATTCTTTTACGTTGTTCTGTTGCGTATCGTTTCATATTATATTCCTCAAGTTTTGTTTGCAAAATTCTGGATTGAATCGAATTTTTTTTTCGGTTTTCGATTGAATCAAATTTTTTTCAAAACTGGCCTTTTTAATTTAGAGGTTGGAATAAAAATTCCACAGACCCAAGATATGGAGTTTGAAGTAAATCCACTCAGCCGTGTAGGCTGGAGCCTCGCTGTCAATTATTATGGCAATTTCTCGTTTGGGCGTTGTATAGTAGCCTGGGAAACACTGGCAAAGTCCTAGTTGGGAAACCCACAGCGAATCTTTCCTGAAATTCAGTCTAGAGATGACTAGTAGTCACAAGCAACCAGTTGTAGTTGTAGAGAGTCCAAAGTGTTGCCATTTATCAGTCCAGCATAGTTCCCTGCACTGCAATATACGACGAAAGATGCAAAAGCACGCTTAGCGCATCCGACTTAATCTCTTTTCTATCTACCTATAGTCTGACTAGCATTTTGCTCATAACATATGAGGAAGATAACATAAGACTGTGGTATTCCTCTGTAGGAACTAGTAAGGGATTCGTGAACAGAATTCGTATAGAACGCAGTACTTTGTTCATGATGAGTCGTTTTTTTTTTAAATCAAAGGTTTTGCTGACGAACGGGGTTAAACTGCTTTGCCTAAAACCCTCCTTGTCCATGTTTGTCAACTTTTAGGATAAAACTACCCGAATTCGTCTCCATGCCTGTGGAAAATAATTCAGCAGGATACAGCTTCTGGAAATCGTCCCTAGCCAAGGAAGCAGGATGCCGTCGACTCCAAGTGACTTATACGAAGAGATGCTGCTGCGTGTTCTGAGGACTGGGTATTTATGCATGAACTGCATAAATTAAGAGCCCCAGAGACGCAATAATTGAATCTGCTCAGGTGCCAACCGAGCTTTTCAAGAAACTAATACTGGTCTTTAGTAACCCCGTCAAGCTTGGTCTGCTTATTATAAGCGTCATAGTGGTGTTATATTTAGTGCGCCCATAGGATGTCTTGAATATCATGCCAACAAGAATGTCTGCACTCTAGATTCTGTATATCTCATAGTCTCAGTCATGAAGTCTCACTCTTCACACTTTGAGTATAGTACAATTAATATCTAGCCTCGGACACGACTATTCAACCATAATTTTGCTCATTATAAGGAATTTATTCCCGTTTTTCGAAAAGGTGCCTAGGGGAATCTTTGCACCAGTTCTCTAATTAGGTTAAGCCCCCTACCTAGTTAACTTTGCCACCCATGTTCCTTTCCAATAATTAGGTACAAACAATTTAGCACTTTTTAACAATAAAGGTTTCGCAGATAATTTATTGCTCAAACTATTTCGATCACGCACCAACTAACGAGTAGAAACCAACCCCAAAGTATGATACGTTCAAATCATCCCCTATGGCTTTGTTCTATGAACAAGTTACAAAACAACAACATAAGCACCAACCTAAACACCCAACAAACACAGTCAGTACACGTATTACCCGCAAGGTTCATATACAAAAGAGAGGGAAGGCAACTTTCGTACTTTGGTGAATCCTTGTAAAGCTGATTTACTTCTTTCTATTCCACCGACGATAGAGCAAAACGACCTTGCAGAAAGGTTAGCTACACCGTAGTCGTTTATCTCGAGGATAATGTTGCCACGCTATCTCTGTTTTACTCGTGTATCCGAGTGTGTGTTGGACATAAATCTATAAAAACAAGGAGTCTGTGTATGAAGGATACGTGTGTGTTGCAGTGCAAGGGCATACCTTTGGGGACAGCTTTACTATAATCACAATGAGGAATTTGGTCACAAATAACTTTTCTTTATACATAACATGGCGGTAGCAACGTTGGCGGTCCTTTGCCTTTGACACCCGAGTTCGAAAGAGAATTTGTAAAATTTATGCGCACCTCATGAGGAACTATTACTATGTATCTCATGCGAAATATTCTTCTCGGGACTCTGGAATGTTTATCTGTCGTCATCAGGAAGTTGCAGCTACGAGTATTTAATAAATAACATTTTTTCTAGAGAAGTTTGTTTTGGAAAGTTTATGCATGGTGGAAGGGATTCAATTTAAAGTTGCATTTAAATTGCAAAAAAGCGTATAAAATCGAGTAAGCACTCGACTGGCTATTGGGAGTATTTTTGATTGGGTATAACTGCGATATACTCTGCAAGAAGCCGTAGCTTATTGCTTAGGTCTGCTTAATAGCAATAGCAGGACTTATCATGGTGAGGTGTTTTTAGATCCTTCGAATGCAGAGGGGGTACCTCAATCTTTGACAGAATTTCTATCTGAGCCTGCACAGATCCACTCGCTCGCATAATATTATGTTCGGTGGCCCTATTCTCCTCAAAGTAGAGTCCCCATTTATTTTTCTAATCTAACTTTTTTTTTATAATTTGTACCCTTATACTAATTTTTAGAACACGTGCGTTTTTGTGGAAAGGGGAAGAGACAGAGAGAAAGACAGAGTGGTGTAGTTTGAAACTCAGGTGGTATTAAGTTTCTGTAAACTCCAAGGGTGGCTGTCCAGATAACTGGGGATTATTTTGTTTGTTTTCGTTATTATTGTCGTTGCTTATGATTCACAGTATTTTTTCCATCCTCCTGATGTTATCATCACAATCAAGTTGCATTTTAGCCATATAACCACCCCAGTGTTATGCCTTCACAGTAGAGTTGACTTAGCTTTCGCAAGTGATCGACTTTTTTTTATTTATTTCATGCGAAATAAATAGATGATTTTTGACATCAGGATTCGAACCGTGAATCAACAGCGTGACAAGCGATGATGTTACCACTACACCACGGCCACCCTAACTTTATTTTGTTCAGAGAATATTTAAGGCTGCATCAGGATATCCTTTGTTCTATCGTTGAAATATAGGATGACTCTTCTAACGTATCTAAGTGGTGTTTCCTACTATTAAATAGAAACTCTTCCTCCATCCATTTGCTTTCAATAGAGGCTCTGAATTCTCAGAAAACAGTTTTAGTCCAGTAATTACTACCCAGTAATTGGGTAATTGAAATCCATTGATGTTCCCTCTCATGTCTAGGTTGTGTCTTATAAAATCCAAATAATTTTGAAGCCGTTCTAAGAATATCCGCCCGGGTAGCTCATCTACGAGATAACATGATGCACATTTTTCTATTTGTTGCGGATTTATTACTATCTTAGGTGCGACGTGCAGACGCGAGTAGCACACCAATGTCTGCCATCGGAGCTTGATGATCAAGTTTGGCTCGTAATTTGTCCAAGATGCATGCATAGCATATGTTATAATTGGTCTCCATCATGGTGTGCCATCAGTTACAGACCCTATCTGCTGCCGCATATATGTATAGCGATGGAATCACATGGCCTTTGAAGTACTGGCAATTTTAGTTTTGATGTGGGCAACAGCTACATACGTTTCGCTCAACACTGTGGACCTTAGTTCAGTTTCTTATATTTATTTTGTGAACAGCTCCAGCGAACTCATTTCTCGTATTTTCAAACTACACTTAAGATGCAGAAATGCATGCTGTGTTATTTCTTTAGAGTGATAAGCACCATCTATTGCAGTTGTTGGGTAGTGGAGAGCTCCCCCTGTAGATAGACTTTTTCTGTGCTTATACTGGTTTCGGTGTGAAGGTGCGGATTTCTGTTTAAAGGCTACCATTAAATCAATCAGCGATAAAGTGTTTTTCTACAGCAAAACAAAATTATTTGATTAGCAATTTAATAGTTTTTGATCAGCAGAAAATAATTTTAAGATCCGCAGAGAATCAGCAAAAAAAAAGTAAATAACTAGCAAGAAAAATGTAAGATAAGCTGAAAAAAAATGTTCAGCAAAAAATGAATTATTTGATCAGCAGAATATACCTAGTAACAGCAGCAGCTAATTTGTTGATAAGTAAAAAAAGTAAAAGATCAGCAAATATGTTAATATTTGATCAGCATAACATATTTTTATTTTTGGCTAGCAGTAAATAGAAAAAAATTGACTCGAGTAACTGTATTTTTATGTCCTTCTGCTATCATTTACATCATCTGCTGAATTATTTTTGCAGATAAAAATAAAATGTTTGCTGGAGAAAAAACAACTTTTTGCTAATTGGAAAATGATTTTCTTGCTGGTGATATATTTTTTCTACTGCTTATTGTTATTATTTATTTTACCAGCATATTTTGCTCTGGAAAGCTATAAAAGGCATTAAAAAATCGAAAATACAAGCGACTCCAATCAAGAAAAATGACAATGAATGGACCAAGAATGATAAAGACAAAGCAGAAGTCTTTTAAACCAATTGATGGACAAGCGCTTGTTGAAAATGATAATGCGTCGGATATAACACTTCACAATTACACAGTAAGAAATGCAAGGCTGACCGAACTTCAACAAGAAATAAAGAAACTGAAACCGAATAAAGCCCCTGGATACGACCTAATCACAGGAGAGCTTCTTAAATCGTTACCTAGAAAAGCGTTAGTTAAGTTCCTCTACTTTATAAACGCAGCGATAAGACTAGAATATGTTCCGAGTCAATGGGAAGTCGCGGAAGTAATAATGATTCTGAGCCAGGAAAACCGCCGAATGATAAAAAATCATATAGACCTATTTCGCTGCTGCCGATTATGTCTAAAGTTTTCGAAAGAATAGTACTTAAGCGATTACAGCCGGTTATAGAAGAAAGATCTCTTATTCCCAATCACCAGTTTGGGTTCAGAACCAAGCACTCAACAATAGACCAAGTCCATAGAATAACTGATTTAATTGAGAAAGTTTACGAAAGAAAAAAGATTTGCTCGAGCGTATTCCTTGATGTTTCTCAAGCTTTTGACAAGGTCTGGCATGAAGGATTGAAATATAAATTACGACAAGTTCTGCTGGAACACTTATATAATATTCTGGAAAAATACTTGACTTGAATCGACTTTTCCGAGTCAAACACGGAAATGAATATTCCGAATTTAAAGAAATAAGGGCTGGGGTGCCGCAGGGAAGTGTCCTTGGACCGCTTTTGTACCTGTTATATACTCGCGATATACCGCAAGAAGAATGCACCGTATTAGCTACATTTGCCGATGACACTGTCATCCTGGCAACGTGTAAAACGATCGAAGAAACGACTGAAAAACTGCAAGAAGCATTGAATGAAGTAAATGAATGGACAAAGCTTTGGCGACTAGCTTTAAACGAAAACAAATCTGTTCATGTCAATTTTACTTATAAGAAAATATTGCAAACGAGGCTAAGTATCTTGGAATGACACTTGATGCTAAGCTGAAGTTAAAATCGCACGTGAAGAAAAAACGTAAAGAACTCGAAACCAAATACAGAGAAATGTACTGGTTACTTGGAAAACATTCCAAGCTTAATATAGAGAAGAAACTGCTTTTATACAAGCAAGTGCTAAAGCCGATATGGAGATATGGAATACAACTCTGGGGTTGTACCAAAATAGGTAATGTCAATATTTTACAAACTTTTGAAAATAAAGTTAATGCACCGTAGAAATAGCGATATCCATAGAGATTTAGGAATTTCAACAGTCGAACATGAAATCAAAAACTTCGCGCGTAAGCATAAAGACAGATTACAAGGACACGTTAACAATGAAGTCCTTCGAATTCCAGTTGAGAGGAATCTACTGCGTCGTCTACAAGGGACTAAACCTTTCGACTTAACGCGGTAGCAAGAAACCGCGGAACAAGCTGGAACTTTCAATGGAAAGGGACCTGCCAAACGATCTCAATACGTGAAAGAAAAACTGCTGGATAAGTCAAAACTTAGTTGTAGTAATCAAAGAAATTTATCACGAAGGGAGGTTTTTTTAGTGAATAAAAATCTCACACTACTATGAGCACGCGCTATCGATCCTCATAGTGGCTTCATGAAGATTTTTTACCTACCCTTGGAAAGAAAAAAATATATATATTTTGCTGATCGTTTAACTATTTAGCTGATCACTAACAATATCAGTTTATTTTTAAGCTCGCTGGGCTCGTTACCTAGCTTATAGGTAACTTTCAACATTGACTTATCGCCAAACTGCCTTATATGCTCTTGCTTACCCATGTAAACTCAGGCGTACCTCAAGGCATTCATCTTCGAGTATATTGAGTATATTGAGTATATTAGTAAAAATTGTTTTCTATCTATCTACGCTGGTGACATGAAAATCTTCAGGAATGAAAAGCACCTTACGCAAATGTATAAAATGCCATTGAAACTGCAGAATTCAAAGCGTATAAATAAGAAAAACAATTAGTATCTGGACAAACATTTATTTGTTTTTTTGTAATTTAATATTCAGTTGTCCCTCCATTGGCATTTATCACTGCAAGAATCCTACTAGGCATACAAGCAACTTAATTAAAACATTCTTCCGAGCTGATTTTTTCCTATTCTCGTCATATAGCGCTGTTGGATTATTTTTCTTTATTCTCTGTTTTAGAACTGCCCATAGGTGTTCAATCGGATTTAGGTCTGGCGTTGAGCTAGCCACTCCAAGACCTGAATATTTTGATTTGAAAAGCATTCTATCGTTTCTCGGGATCTTGCTGAAATCTTGACCTGTTCTCAAATCTTTTACGATAGAATGCCTTTAAGGAGGTCCTTAAAACATCAATATAGCTGTCGCTATTCATTCTTCTTTGCCTCTCGCCTCTATTCAGCCCCATACCATGCAAATACCACCACCAAACTAGACTGTGGGTATCACACAATCGCAATGATACTCCTCTCCCTCCTTCCGCGAACGTAGACTACGTTAGGAGTCCCGAAAATCTGTAAAGACACATTTTGATTTAGTGTTCAGTTCGGACCCACTTTTATTATAAAAATGTCTAATGTTTTCATAAATCCGCTTTTGATTTTGTTTTTAAAAGTATGCAATTTACTTACCTCAAAATTTGCCTCATCTGACCACACGACGTTGCTCCAATCTTCATGACTCCAATTCTAATGCAATTTGGCCCACTCAAGACATCGTTTCTTGTTCTCCTCAGAAAGCCAGGTTTTTTTTTGCCTTGCAACATCTAAGGACGGCTTCTGTTAGCCTTCTTCTAACCGTTCTCGCAGATGGCGTACCATTTTGACGTTCCTGAAGCGAATCAGCTAGTTGAGAAGAGTTTTTTTTTGACGATTTTTTAACGACTCCCGGGCAAGAATCTGATCTTCACGAGCCGAAGACTTTATTTTTCTGCCTGGGCGCGGCTTAGAAATGTGCTGTGCACACTTTCACTATTATTTTCGAAATGAAAATTCGCGGGAATTTCCCCTAATTTAGTCATTAATGGGTAATGGATCCTGGAAAGTCAAAAATATTCACCTACACGCAGTTGTGTTTTATAAAACGTATTTTATAGGGGGTGCTTTTCATATATGGCCAGAGCTGTATCTTCCCCTGCTAACTCTTGTCCACTGCAGGATGACCTTGATAGGTTTACAATTTGATACCAAACTAATTTTCTGGAGCTCAACATAAACAAATATCAAGGTAACCATCTCCCTCCACTTCCAAGTGCTTACTCTATTTGTTACCAGCCTGGCCCATCAGTCACAATTCGGTCACAACATTACTGCGCTCGATTTTGTCAAACGATGGTCTAAGGAGTTTTCAAACCTGTATGCCACAAAACCCCTTTACATCATCTTCGTCAGAGACTGTACTCTTGAAGAACGTCGTTAAATCGCTGACATACTCGTAATATTTATTCAACATCTATTAACTGGTAGTTTAGTTTGCAATTATTTTTAATTTTACCTTTGTGTAGCGATGTTTATCAAAGATCACTTGAATTATGAAAGACTAAACATTGCAAGCACATCTTTTGAAAATCTGACTGTTAAGATTCTCTCTCCTTCAAAAAATAAGATTGTCAGTGGAATATACAGACCACCAAGGCACAAGAAAAACGAATTCATCGCCGAATTCGTAAACATAGCCAACATAAAAATGCACAATGATTATACTGGGTGATATAAATATGAATATGCAAGATATGACAAAAACGTATGTGTACAACTATAAGGAAATGCTAGCATCGAGTGGATTATGTAATATCATTATAGGTAATACAAGAGTTGATTTGAATGTGGGAAGTGAGACACTAATTGACCAAATATTGGTGAACCTATCGGAGCGCAAAATATTTTCGGCTTTAATTGAAAGTGACATATCCGATTACCACAGCACCCTATATGGACTTTATGATGCGGGCGCAACTGTAAGCGACCTACCGGAGCTCTCAGTAATTAGGACTAGCGAAGTAAATCAGTTGATCAGACCAACGGATTGGGAACCTATAATGCAAAAAAATGACACTACTACACTTTTCAACTCGCTAGCTGAAAAAATGGCCGAAATATATGAAAAATCGACAGTCATTTACAAAAAGAAAGCTCGTCGTAGAAATGCCGCATGGATTACCAGGGACATAATTGAGAGTTGCAAAGATAGAGACAGACTTTATCGTGGATGGAAAAGCAACCAAAACAACTTAACACACGAGGCCGGTTACAAGATATTACGCAACCAAGTGAACAAAAAAAATATCGACGAGTAAGGATCAGTACTATAGAGATAAGTTCGAACAAAGTAAATGTGATCCTAAAAAAACATGGAGGCTAATCAACGAGGTACTGGGAAGAAGAAAACCATCATTGGATGCAACTACTGTGAAGAACTTTTCATCCGACGTAGATATAGTTGTGTTAGCTGAGGATTTTGGACACTTTTTTTCACGTCAAGCAACATCCATCATTCATGCATGCAACTCAGTAGTAGCAAATCATCAAAGCCCAACTGTGAGGAACTCTATCTACTTGGGAGAACTGACTCTATGGAGGTATCAAACTTATTAAGCCGGCTAAACGTCCAAAAAGCACCAGGAGCAGATGGTATCAGAGCAATTGACCTCAAAACAAATGCCGAAATCTTTGCTCCTATCATCACAAAGCTCATCAATGTAAGTCTTGAAACCTCGACAATACCAAAAAAGCTCAAAGAGGCACTTGTTAGACCAATCTACAAGGGAGGAGCCAAAAAAGAGATAGCAAACTATCGTCCGATAGCAATATTGCCAGTCTTATTTATTGACTTCAGCAAAGCATTTGACACCCTTGATCACAACAAGTTAATCAATGCCCTAAAAGGATTGGGATTATGAGGAAAGCTGATGGAGTGGTTAATAGACTATCTGACAGAGAGGACATTTCGTGTTAAAATCAACAACTGCTGTAGCACCGAATATGGAATCAAGTATGGGGTTCCGCAAGGATCCAAACTCGGCCCGCTACTCTTCATACTGTACAAAAATGGAATTCTGAAATGCCTAAAAAAGAGTGTTCCATTCGCATACGCAGACGACACCGCAATAGTTGCATGTCACAAGGACATAAACGAGGCAAAGAGGATGATGCAGAACGAGTTCGACGAAATAGGGCCGTGGTGCCATGACAATGGACTTGTGTTGAATGCATTAAAAACAAAAGTTATGCACATTCGCAGTCCTCAATACCCGACAGCAGAAATCGGGCTTAAGACATTTAATTGCGCCAACCACATCAACTGTGAAGCTATTGAAGTAGTGGCTACTTAGAAGTACCTAGGAGTCACTGTTGACAACCACTTCCTCTGGGAGCCACACATCAACGATCTGAGGAACAAGCTAAGAGGATCTCTATTTGCGTTAGCTTGCCTTCAGCATAAATGAACAGCTTGCGTGCAAAAGCAGGTATACCATGCTCTTATTGAGTCCAGACTAAGATACAACGTTAGTGTATTATGATGATCAACGCTTCCGGATACGAATACAAATCAATCATGCCTTTAACACCAGAAGAAGAACGGAGGGAATGTACCAGCTACCATACTTCTACAACGCCTACGGCAGGAGACAACTAATGTACACAATTCCAGCCTTCACAGTGCCTAAAAAATATCTATTTTTATTTATTTTTATTTTTTTTTTTCAGCTTATTTTACATTTTTCTTGCTAGTTATTTACTTTTTTTTGCTGATTTTGTTTCTAATTTTCTGCTGATGAAAAAAATATTTTCTGCTGATCCAAAACTATTAAACTGATAATTAAATAATTTTATTTTGCTGGTAAAAAAAAACCTTTGCCGCTGATTGAAGTTAATAATGTTTGTATTAAGCTTAAATAAATAAATAAAATAAATTAAACTCGGGACTAAATAAGTTTACCATGGTTAGCAGTATATGAAAATTCAAAGAAATTTTGTGTTAGAGCTGGGAAAGTACTCGTACTATCTCTTGTTTGGCAGAAGTCATTTTATTTTATCTTGACTGAACATTTTCCAGACGTACCCTTCTAATTTTATCATTGGGAGAGACCTCTGAAGTCGAACTGCAGCTGCCAATTTTGATGGGCTAAACTTTGTATGCTTTACCACAACGCCTTGAATATTGGCCTGTAGTCATTTCCATGATAACTGCTGAAGGTCTTGAAATTGCTCTGAAGATCCACACCTGGCCTATTTTTCCAAAGCTATCTGGGACTAATGTGGGGGACAGACTGCTGGTATTGATACCACGGTATAGCAATACTATGTTCTATACCACATGTCTGTCACTGCAACACTACGTAAAAAGCTAGTATACCATGAAATATATCAGGTATTGAGATTCGCAATTTTTTGCTGGTATACCACCATCTTACTGATTGCAGCGCCAATTTCTCTCTATTGGCTAGTCTTCTTAGCTTCCTTGACAATACTTAGGTATGCACTTTCGCTTTCAAGTATTTGAATTTTCTTTACATTCATAATTTGGCACAAAAGTAAATCATTTTTATTTATTTATTTAGTAAATCATTTTATGTCTTGAATTTTCTATTTTTATTTGTTATGACAGACAACACAAACGTCAAAGTATACTACTTAACGCAAAAGTGAACGAATACTACGAAATGCAGTCTGTCAGGGGTTGTAGTATTCACTATGCCATGGTATTCGTACCATGGTATCAATACCAGCAGTCTGTCTCCACTATAACTTAGAATGTTGCGAGTTACCCAGCAGAACTCTGATATTGTGATTCGTACTGAAAACTTCGTATAAACTGAATTAGCCTTCTGGTCGATACTTTACAGCCTTCACTCCTGCATATTTTACCATCGAGCGTGGCTCACTGGCTTGTATCTCTCTTATCAGTGTGAGTGACTTTGCTCTTCTTTCTCCTTGGAACTAAGAGGAAACCGCCACAATGCTTGGACTAGTCTCACTTTTCGTCTGATGTTTCATCGAAACTGTGGGTCTCAGCTAATCATAGTAATAGGCATCTTTATCCTTAAGTGCCCTTAGTATTTTATGGATGTGCCTTTGATGGCAAAGACCGAATAAGCAAGCACACTCCAGTTGAGTTACTTAATTCCCAGTTCTACACTTTCGGAGTTGGGAGAATCTTCCCACTAATCACTTCCCACTCTCGGTGGAATGAAATCTATGAAGATATGTGTTTTCAGAAAAGATCCTTCCAGCACTAACATCAGGTCTTACGATTTCATTTGTTAGCTCAGTCTATGTCGATGTATATTTTCCTTCTGCTCGGGACTAAGAAGCACAGACTAACAAAGCCTGTAGTTTGAAAAGACAATTTTTCTAGCACGTTGCCAATATTTGTGCACAACATCTTGATGAGTCTCTCATGTGTTATACTGGCATTGTTACTATTCCAAGTGAAAAATGTAATTTGCTACCTAACAGCCAAACGTTTTAGATGAGCGTTAAACGATGAGACTCCAACACCCGCGTTGCATTCGCAAGAACTTAATAAACATGAACACGAGTGTGCAGCAGACATCTAGATACTTGTGTTATTTTTCTTGAACCGTTTAATACTTCAACCAAAAGAGGAAGTATTTCTCTCAGGGATTTTTGAAGAATACTCGTACACACAAGCAAGGAAACTATTTCTTCCAATAAACGTAGAAATATTGCCAATATATATACTCGTATGTACATACGTGCGTATTCAACATTCATCGTCCATGAACTCAATAAGCTTCCCACCCACCCGCGCAAATTGTTAGGTGTATCGCAAATACCCTTAAACAGAAGGGGCTTCACATTCGTACAGCCCTCTTCCCCATTGCGCAACACAGAGTAATGCAAGCCATTCATCCATCCATCATCATGCAAAATATCTGGAATACGTTGAGGAACACTTTTGATTGCTTTTCTACAAGTGCCATACACATACAGAGTTGAGATGAAGAATGGCGCAAAGCAGGTCGATAGTAGAGGTATAGTGTTCTAGTATTTTGACTCTAACAAGTATTTGCCAACACAAAACATCTGGGGGGATGGTAAATGGTAAAATGGCTACCACCATCATCCCGTAGCACAATAAATTACAGAAAAGCAATAAAAGTGGTATTGAGCTGGGAAAGGAAAAAACAAAAAAAAAAAAAAAAACACTGAATAAAATCCATCACTCGGTTCGTCCTAGTTATGGCATCGTTGAAGTCTGCAACAGCTTTACCTATAAAAATGTTCATTTATTTTCAACCCCCTTCCTGTTCTCTACCCCCACCTTATTCTTAACGGGAACATTTCGAGGAGTCCTGGCACAGTTTCTCTTTCATTTGGATTGTAAGAGTGTGAAAGGATTTTTTGATTTTTTGTCGAATTCCTTTTCAAAATTTAAATGCTTTTTGATGTTTGGCCTGGGTGCTGTTAAACCGTGGTGGGAGAGGTAGAGTATGCATTTAAGACGGTGAGTAGTTTTAAATGCATTTTGATCCTTAAAAAGGTAGTAGGCTTGGAAATTGACCTGAACAAAAGCGTTTTTTGATGGAATCAAACTATCAATCATCGAAGAGATTTAAATGTTGAATGCAATAAGGTTTTCCACAATTTGGCGATTGAACGAATGCCAGCAGTACTTCCATTAGTTATACATTATTCCTTTTGTTCAAGTGGGACATTAAGAAGGTCTTTCCGTAAGAATTATTCTACATGTGATGAAAATTAATACCCATGTCCACAATAAACACCAGATTATGCTATTGTGAACGGTTACTTACTTTACTTGAGCTATTTTTCTCCTTACCTACCATACCCATGAGCCGAGATCCCTCTTCCGACTATCCTGAGGTAGGTTGTAGCACTCCACTCCAAAACTTGGCACCAATAAAGTATTTCAAAGGACGTCACTAATCACCAATCAGAAATAATGCTGGCGATAGTATACAACCTTGAGGTACACCGCTTCAAATCTAAAATTACTCCGACATCCTGCTTTTTTTTTTTTTTTTGTCGGGACGGGTACACCCTACTGGAGCAATCAGACTCAAAAACAGGTCCATTGTACAACCAGGCAGAGAACCCCATTTTAACGTGTTTTTTTGTTCGTCTTTTGTAAAAAGACGAGTAGACGCTTCAGTGATGAAGAGCGTAGGTTATCAGCACTCACCACATCAGCACCGAAAATCTGTCACCTGATCCGAACAAAGGGAGGACAGGAAGTGTTCCGCAGTGTCATCGCCCTCTCCACAGGAGTCGCAGGCAGGGGTAGCGCTTAAACCTATCACATGGAGGTGCTTGGCAAAGGCAAAGTGGCCCGTAAGAGCGCCAGTAAGTTGTCTGCAGTCTTTTCTGCTAAGAGATAGCAAGAAAGCCGCAGATTTCTTACAGACGACGGGGACCATTCGTTTAGTCTACCTGCATTCTGGAGAGTCATGCCACCTTCGATTGTGTTCACTGAAAATCCAGTCGTCAATGGAAGCCCTAACCGAGGACGCTGGCAAACCCAACGTGGGTTCAGATCCAGAGAAATCCTCTTCTGAGCCTTGTCTAGCAAGCTCGTCATAGATCTCATTTCCTGTTATACCTTTGTGTCCTGGGACCCAAACAAGATTCAGTGAGTTCCGACCGAATTCAAGGATGTTTAGCATTCTCGAACTATTTTGGAAGGGGTTAAAGGATTGAGCAAGGCCTTAAGCGCAGCCTGACTTTCACTATAGACGCAGATACTTCGCCCCTTCCACCTGTTCTTCCCAATATATTTCTGCCTGGAAGACAGATGTGTGTTTTCCCAATGAGAAGTGAAGCCTCATGTTGTCTCATTCCACGAAAACATCAGCACCAGACCCTTGTCCAGTTTTAGAGCCGTCCGTGAAAATGAGACCACATTCCTTTCCTGGCTCAGACTCCTGCCAAAGCCAATCCTGTACATGGGGAAAGTTGACTTCAAATTTGCACCGCAGCCGTAATTCAGGTGTCATTGCATCAGATAGCATATCCACGTCATCAAAACTCCAATGCGAATGAGTGTACATCAAGGCGTCTAGAGCAGAGCCAGGCGTACTGGGGAAAGCTCCCAAGCTTTGGAGTTTGGCGAAAGCAGCAGTAACGTATTTACGTGAGAGCTTATTCCACCAAACAACTGACGCATATGAGAGGAAGGGTCTTATCATTGCCGTGTAGATCCAAAGGACTTTCCTTGGCGACAAGCCCCATGTCTTGCCGAAAACACCTTTGCATTGCAGAAAGACTGACAGAGCTTTGGAAGTTTTCAGCTCGACATGTTTCGTCCAAAGAAGCTTGCTATCTAAGATTACTCCTAAATATTTGGCTTCCTTGGAGAGTTCGATAGTGACGCCTTTTAGCACTGGCTGAGTCAGACCAGTCAATTTCCTTCCTCTCGTAAAGAGAACCATCTCGGTTTTGAGAGGATTAACTGAAAGCCCATTCCTAGCGCACCAATCGTCGATTGCGTCTAGGGCCATCTGCACCTTAGAGCAAACAGTCGCTAGGCACGATCCGACAGACAGAACGGCGACATCATCTTACGCTTGAGCGTAGACGTTAGAACTATTGAGTGTGTTCAACAGGAAGTCAACCAGCATGCACCAAAGCAGTGGAGACAGAACACCGCCTTGTAGGCAGCAGCTATTTACACCTGCCACGATACGCCGGCCACAATGTGCATCTACAGTCAATGTTCTGTTCTTCTACGCCGTGACTTCTGGCGGAGCTACACATGTTGTCAAAAGTCTCACATCCTGCTTATAGTACAAAACATTTTGCGGCGTCGTAGCTTGTCTTGAAAATAGCAGCCAGTAAACCATATGAACTCCCTGTTTATACAATTCAGCGCCATCTCGAAGTCTATTAAAGGCAATTTTTGCGGAGATTCTTAAGTAAAGTATTGATTTGGTTAACGCAGAATGACCGAAAATGGAACGGAAGCTTGCTTGCTTGTTCATTAATATATTGGTTAGATTTTTTTTTGCGATTTCGGTATACAGAAACCTCTCAAGTTTCCACACTCTGTTAGACTAGCTTCCCTTTCCTTGAAAGCTTGACAATCATTCCTTTTGTCCAATTGTGGAGGATGGTCTCGGATTCCCAAATCTTTTTTAATTAGTGAGTGCAGAAGGTCTCCCGATATTGTCCGCGAAGGTTTGTAATGCCGTCAAGCCCTCAAATCATATTTTCTTTAACCCTGAATGGGACATAAAATGGCAACAAATCTCTTCCATCCTTCCCGGCCTGCAGCTAGATATTTCAGCTGTGACCACGTTTTCCTCTAGGTTGCTGCTTTTGCCAAGACTATTAACCTCCACCTTGTTTTTGGTCTTCCTTGTCTTGGTCTTTAAATTGTTTTCGCTCTTCTATCCGTCTCCAGATGGTCAACTTCATTCTATTGCCATTTTGTGAAAATACTTCCCCGACAATACTTTCAGGTGAAGTTAAAAGTGTATTTCTTAGAGCACTCCAACACTTATCTTTATTTAGTGGCATGGTGCTACTGATTGTCCCTATTCCTTGAGCAAGATGGTCCCTAAGCTGTTCTCACTGTTAACCCGATAATTGGAAATCAAGCCACAAGTAGATCAAATACTCGCTGGGTCCACTTATATGCGCAATTGGAAGCATGGTCTGGTTAAACTTAGTCGCAGAGCTGTAAAAGTCATTATTATGGAGCACTGCGCTAGTGGTATTCGCTAAAAGAGCCTCGCAAAAGCTGCTGGCGCAAAGCAGAAATTGAGTTTATCTATCGTTTTTTGTTAGTCCTGCCCTTGCCAAAAGAGTTTTGGAGACTTTTCGCCATCACTTATTCGATGAGCTGGAGGGCTTACTTAAAATTTCCTTTCCGAGATTCATATCTCTATCTGAATGGGATATGAGTCCTTTTCTTGCATTTCGAGTTTGTAGCAGAGTGGCTTGCGCAACACACTTTTATTGTAAGCTGCGGCCCATACTGTGCCACACCACAAAAGGGTCAAGCAGAGAATACCATATATGTTACATAACTACTCCATATGTGAATGTTATTTCTGCATACATTTTAAACTTCACACTCGCTTCTTGCAAAAAAATAGCTAAGAAGAGGTGAATAATTTTGGTGATTATCCCCCGAATTTTTTTTGTAACGTCAGATTAATACAAAATAAACCAATACGATTCTTTCATTGTAAGCATATTTCTTTATTTTATTTTACAAAAGCATTGTGTACGGTTCCCGGACCTTTGCCTGTTTTACATCGGTTATAGTTTAACCCTTTGCTTGAAGGCGAACAATCTTCAAGTAGTATTGTGTACGATTTTCCGGACCTTTGCTACAGTAAGGCGAAGATAACTAGTCACGTCCTTACAAGTTAGAGTTCTCTCTACGACTTCAAAAACCTTCCATTTGTTGACAGCATCTATGTAATTTGCAACCACTTACTATGAAATTAAGAATTTCTTGGAAAACAATTATTCGCTAAGATTAGAGGACATTTAATTTCGAAAACAGACGCTTTACATCTACAGGGAGGACATTTAAATTCTAGAATTCCGATTGAAATTCCCTTAGTCCCATTGGTCTCTGTTCTAAGAAAATCATCTTAAATCCTAAATGTCAACAACAGCTATCTAAAAGTTATTTGCATGTCACCTTGCCCTTTATTACACCACACTCGCCTACTCGTTATTAAAAATGATAAAATAATTACCCCCAAACCACAGCGAGCACCCACTGTGACCTTAAGGTGTATCTTGAATTTGAAAAGACATCTTCGTCATTCCCAATATCCATGACAATGCCATCCTAATTGCCTTGTGCCCTCGATGGAATGACAAGCACCTGGTGTCCTCGTTAAGCCACAACACCAGCCAGGACAAAATTCTAACATCAATGCAAATAAATTAATTTTAACGTCTCAAGGACACCACGACAGTGACTCCTAGCGCATACCAATCACGCCATAAAAGTCCACGATTGCCCTCAATCTCATTTCGTTGGCTAAAATTTCAAGAAATTAATTAGTCAGAAGGGTTAAATGGAAAACAGATTGCCACTGGATTAGTACGAGTAGGACCAGGACGAGCGTACGAAATTCAGGTGCAAAATCATCCGCAACAGCATACCGTTTGAATAATTCATTGACCGGGCTAGAGTTAGAAGTTTGCACCAATAATCGCCTACTAAATGAGTATATCATGCAGCCCACTTCAACTCTAATGGCAATGTCATCTCAGCGCCAAAAATTAATTGAAATGTATTGTCACCTGATGGACTTATCAGGACAAAGGACCAAAAAAAAAAACAACAACCCTAACTGAAAGGCGATTTGAAAATCTCATTAGTCGATGCCATTGTTGGACGAGAACCCACTTTGGGGAAGCCTCTTCACTTCCACTTGATTATCCTCCCTAATGGTTGTTTCAGTTGGACCAGCTCCACTGGCATTCGTGGCCATTATGTGTCACCTTTGTGAGATCAATTCGCACAAAACCTCTCTCCACTCTCAGCTTGAACCCTTTCGACTTATGGGCAGATGGCTAGGCCCACCCACATGGGCAATCACACTCCCATAAATGTCGGAAGCACATGGACCAATTAGTTCAGTGTTCAGGTGATGTATCTCATTCTGATTGTAGCCTGTCTGTCGCATTCTGTGTGGCGGCAAGGGGATAGCTTTCATTTGCCGCACTTGACAAATTTAATTAATTTCACTCCCACCTTGTAATAGGTTAAGTAATGCAAGTTAGACGAGTAACTCGTGCGAGATAGTTACAAGTACAATGAACGTGAAAGGGATGTAGCCGGGTTAAAGGTTCCCCGTTAAGTGGTGTACCAGCAGCGACCTCTTTTTTTGTTGTCGTCGTCTTCATCGTCGTCGTCGTTGTCGTCTGCTTGGGGATGATTCTTCTTTGCACACCGTTTGAATGGCGTGTGTAGAGTACGGAGACGAACTTAAGCGGTTGTGACATGAAAGTGGAAGGATCTCTTGCGAGACGGATGGGATTTAGAAAGGTACTCTCGAAACTTTGTCTTTTGTACTAATTAAGAATGGACATTCATGAGTGTTTCTGAGGTTAAGGAATTGTCGGGTCTTCTTTCGGGGGAAAATGAACAATTTGATTAGGGTCATTGTGGGTGAGGAGAGATTAGTATTATAACTTCATGGAATCGTCAGAGGAATTTATATTAGGTATGAATTAGCATTAAGGCGTTGCGAAAAGCACCAACTGGTGTCCTTTGGACGTTGAATATTCATTGCTTTCATAGAACATCTGGGTCTTAAAATCATGTTACTTACTTCTATTCAGAGAATAAATGTTGAAAATGTTTTTAAAAAACAAAAAATGTTTCGCCAACCCACACATTTCGACGACTTCGATCACAGGTGACTCAAGAAACTGTTTGTCCCATACATCATCAACTTACTATATCCCTTAAGAAGTTATTCAAGCCCACCGCGGATATATGAGTGTGACAGTATTGCATGAGAAGGTAGCTACAATAGAGAAATCGGTGCTCAACAGGAAAATGCTCTTGCAACCTTTTTGGAGTGGTTCTTGGACTGAATTCATGGCGCTTTCAGAACCAAATCAAATCTGAACTAAAATCCCCACAAACAAGTGTGCTGATACGTAGTACTCCCCGTACTCCTTTGGATTCTAGTCTCAGGCGCTATTTCTGATTCATTTTGGTGCAACAATATTAGCGCACTCTATTAGCGAATTACTAAAAGCATTGCTAGTCCTCTTTACAAAGGAAATATAGGGCACTACTGGGTCATACGTACTTATTGCTTCATACGCGCCATTCGTTTGTAAATTATTCGGATTCCAAATTTAGGTAAAATCGATAAAAAGCGATGAAATTGCGATTTCCATGAAATGAATTAAAAAGTATGACCGAAGTTTGAATGCCGTGTGTGTGACTCAGATTTCAATTTTAAAGGAAATACTAACCGCATCCGAGAAATGTCTATTTTCGAAAGTCGGCTAATAAGTACAGTTTTCGAACTTTCAGCGAAAAACTAAGTATGCAGTCGTATTGGAAACATTAGCATTACCTTAGATTGTACATTTTATCGAAATCGTTGCAGCAGTTTTCAAGAAAATTGTACTTTCCAAAATTACTTACTTACTTAAATTCTTTCACCCCTTGAGGAGCACATAGCTTCAACAACGCCTGCGCACCGTCTTGTTCGGATTTCTGCAACGCGTTTGAGCTGCCTCCAACTTCCCAGAGACCTTGGTGCCGCCGACGGCCGAGAGAACGCTTCCTGAATAAAGGAAGCTATTAACTTTCTCGAGCTGCTGTTTAATTGAGCTTTGTTATCCGAGAGACTAAGAAGTTTAGTTTTACCCGTATTAATTCACAGCCCCAATCTGCTTGCTTCGCCTTCTAAACTGTCAGCCATTTGGTGCAAGTCCATAATTTTATGCGAAAGGAAGCAGACATCGTCAGCGTAGTCTAGGCGTTTTAATTTTGATGTCATTGTCCATTTTAGTTCGCGGCATTCTCTCATCAGGGCAGACTGGAGCACATCGCTTATTGCCACCGAAAAAAGCAATGGTGATAATATACAGCCTTGTCGCACTCCGCTGCGTACATCAAAATCCTCTGACGTTTTCCTTTTGTATAGGACGTGGCATTTTGCATACTCATAAGAAGCCTTGATAACGGCTATGAGTTTCTTGGGAATGCCTTTCCTACGCAAAGCATTTTAGATAAAATTCCGGTTAACGTTGTCGAATACTTTCTCAAAGTCAAAAAAGAGCAGATGGAGAGGGGATCTTCTATGCATTGTTTTATGATGATCTACAAATCATCACTAACTAGCTTGAGGCAGGGATGGCACATGACATAATATTGGAAGTTTTAACATAAATCAAGTTCTTTATCGTTGGATACCGACACGGACCGCATTCTAAAAGTTTATTTCATAAACGGATTTTTAAATGTAAAATGTGGATATATGGCTGGAAATGAAAGTTAATCGCGATGAGGAGAACGGAAAAAAATACTGTGAATCATAGAGCAATGACAATAACAGCAAACCAAAATGTTCCCCCATTACGCCACCCTCTGGGTTTACTGAAACTTAATACCAACTGAGTTTCAAACCACTACACCAATCTTTCTTTCCCTGTCTTCCAGCTTGCGTCGTGCTATTAATAACTCAATTCAAGAGATTGCCCTCTAGACGTAAGCTGATACTTAGAAAACGTAGTAGAATTACTAACGTTTCATACGATCAAAACATTTTTACTGCCCTTGGGATAGAGGGGTATTTTTAGCCTCAGTTTTTGATTGAACGAACATTTTTGTGCCCCAAAAATGAATATCACAATCATCCCAGACAAGGTCTTTTGAACTTTTCTAGGTTTTCCTCAGTTGGATTGACTTTGACCGAAAACGTAACTTATTCACACCAAGCATGGTTCGATACCTTGATACCCTTAACTTGTTGGAAACATACTTAGACTATTACCATTTGTGAACGACACACCTAAAATCGTATATCAAAGACCGATGTTACACTTCACAGGTTACAAAAGTAAAACTTGGCTTGATCCGAGTTCCCCCAAGCCAAAACAGTTTATCATTTACCAAGCATCTTGAAGCTATGTGTCTAGAAATACTTCAAAATTTGCTATCGCCTTCCTTAAAAGTATAATTTTTCAGTATGTAGAGACAAATTTAAATTTTCCTCTGCCACGCGACACAGATGATACCTACTCGTACCTCAGAAAATATATCTATGCAATGCGCGCTTTCTAAAACAATTTTCTTATCTAAAAACCGTAAAAGAAATTGTTCGCTCTATCTCGAAATCACATGTCATTTACCTTTATTCCACTTCTATGCTTAGCAAAAATATACCCATCATCCCCAACAGTTTATTATGCTTCCCTTCCAAGAAAAGAGGCATACAGCAGCAACTCTGTTCAGGAAATCCTTGAATATCATTTGCCAGCTGAATAAACACAGAACACCCAAACGAGATAAAATTAACACAACTAAAATTCTCCAGTCTCCGAGGAATGAAAGATTCTTTCAGAAAGTACCTACAAACATGTCTATCCGTTCCCAAAAAAAAAAAAAAAAAAAACAGGACCTGATGGCATCGTCGAGATAAGTTTAACGAACCTAATTTTAGGGGTTGAGCTCATTTGCGCGCAAAGCGTCGTACTCGTACCCCATCCAATATGAGATGATCCATCGTCATTGTCGTCGTTGTGCTTGAAGCGTATAATTTAGCATCTTCTCTTAGAGCATTTTTTCTGTTGTGTGTGCCTGCGTTCATTGGTATTCCTTATTTCGAAATTATACGCCATGAAAATATTTAATATGAAGCAGATTCCAAATTAGTACGAGTGTATGTCTTGACGTTGATGGAAACGAAGATGGCACAACACTACCAATATTCTATGCTCCTGTCCTCTGAGTGGGTATACAGAGTGGGTGGTATCTTCTATTCCTGTTCCTGTGTGTATATTATGTATGCCAACGTCAAGAACCTCTCACATGATGTACAGAGTACACAATACGAAATGACACATCCCTTCATCAAATAATACGAGAAGTTTAATTTTGCATGCCGCTCGTATCTATTATACTCGCATACCGAGGTGGGGAGACTGTGTGTGGAAAGCCACAACAGAAGATTCATTCCCGGAATCCCGGAAGAGAACTTGACTTTCCTTTTGAGGTAGCAACTTCGTTTTGTTAGTGAGAAAAGTTCTTTGAACAACACAGAGGATGAACGATGTTGGCACACTGGATAGGATGATGGTTCGCGGCGGGGTATGGTGCAAAATGTTCACACCCTCTAGCAAGTGAGAGTGTGATGAGATCCTTTCCATTCAAGTCGTTCACTCATTCATTCATTCACTTAAGCAAACAACACAGCTATCTACACAGGCTTTTGCATGGAAATAAGCAATGTTTGCCGTTCAAGTGAAAAGAAGGCATGATGTCTGATCAAACACAATTATTATTCCAAGACGCTTTGTTTTGTGGTAAGGATTATGCGCTGAATCTCAATCAATTTCCTATCGATAATCTGACTTATAATTGATACTCAGACACCCTGCGATTACATGCCCATCGCCTGTGCACAAACACTCTAAATAGATGTTAACCCGCACATGTTTGTGGTCTTCTTCCAGCAGCTACCCTCATCGTACAAATAATTTAAGGTGGTGTAATTGCTTGACGTCTAACCGACTTGTGGGCGAGCCAGCATTGCCAATTGCTGCCCGCCGTCAGCAGCATCGGCACCCAGCATCACCACAATCATCAGCGAGAAATAGCACCCTATGTCATGGTTATGTTCTGGCGACATACTCGTATAGTAAGCGCTTTGCTATAACAATGGCATAGCCCCCGGAACAATGTTGTTTACCATTCGTGAAGCAATAAATCATTTGCTGCCTGATGTCCGACCAGACGCGCAAGCAAATGCATTAATCAAATTGTTCTCGCTGGCACAACCCAACCCTCATTTGGAAGCATTTTCCTCCCCATTGCACTTTTTTTGCGATTTTTTCCGCATTTACTCCCCAGCCATTGGTTATACTCGTAAAGAAAACTTTTCAGTTTCGATCCGAACGAGAATAATGATCGACGGATGGACGAATGGATGTTCGCAAGTGAATTATTTTTTCTTCGAAAGTCGGTCGGTTGAATGATGTGTAAGTGCTTTAGGGGTTTTCTGTTGATAGGAAGAGAGAAAGGTAATACGATCTAACGACTTTTTTTTTGGCGCTCACAGTAGTTAACAATAGACTTTCATACAATATTTTTCTACCCTAAAGTAGAAAAAGTTTTTTTATCAGCGAAAAGAAAAAAAAAATCTTAAAAGATACCACAAAGCGAACGGATGATTAATTACTAAACAAAAACTTTAACTTTTTGCTTGTGTTTGGCTCTTAATTGATTAAATTGCTAGTTTCATGGTTGCTTAAGGAAAACACATCAATTTACGAGTAGTGGCGGGTCTAAGGGGCGTATGTGGAACTTTTTTTTCGAAAGAAAATTGCTGATAGATTTGTTGCTGGTATATATTATAGAATGCATTTCAGCTCTCGGCCAAAGTGACCTCTTGTAAATTTTAAATGTTTAAAATGTTTTTAAACTTAGTACTAACTTTAACGAAAAAGAGTGTATCTATGATACATTGTTCATGTGAAGTGTTTGGTGTGTTGCTGGGAAGTGCTATAAAATACAATTTCCAGTTAAAAGCCACAAAAACATTCTAGTTCAAGTCAAGTGTTAAGATATATTAATTATTAATCCAGGAACGGTAGCTGTGACCCGCACGTGTTTGTTTATTTCTGGTATGTCTCTTCCGATTTTTAGTATTATCGAAGTTATTTTGTCCCGTATCTTCATATAGACTTTAAAAAAATTATACGAACAGATAAATAAAAAAATAAAGTACATGTAATACACTCCCATACAGAGTGGTACAATGAGTGACTGGAACATGCTTGGGGCTTTATTATAGCGGCAGTTGGAAACCCAAACTTTAAGAAGGCATATCTTCGGAAGTGATGTCCCGTCGGCGGAACAAGTCCTTATGCTTCGTAATGAGATAAACGTAACAAAGCTATCTCGGTACTGCAAAATCGCAATATGAAAAATTAAAATTTCTTTCAAACTCAAAACCATGCTCGCTGATTTTTGTAAACATTCTGTTATCAAATAAATAAGAATCTCTTTATCTATCTATATAAATAAATAAAAAGCAATCGAGGGGATCTTAGTGATACACAGCGACAACAATAGATTCAATATAGCGTGCGGCAGCTCCAAGTAAATTGCATTCAATATATATAAATCGAATAATAAGTGGATTATATACACATTACCAGGAATTTACACATTACATATTTCAAAAAAAAAAAGAATTATAAATATATTATATAAAGGGTGTGCCAAAATTCACGCAAGATTTGAATTTTGCGCCATTTGTGCGGTGAAGTGTTGCCAACAAAAAAAAAAGACAGCGTGACACCTGACAGTTCATTGTTATTAAAAATGGAGTGCTACACGAAAGAATGACGCGTTTTCATTGTTGAGCATTATTTTAAAAATAATGGGAGGTTAGTTCGCTATTTTCGTGCAAAATATGGTCAGAATAGTGGTTTAACTTTATCAACTGTAAAGAAATTAATTCAATTCTAGGGAGACTGCTCGCTATCGCGACATGGTAATCCAGTTTTTTGTTGCAAGATATGAACGACATGTGGTTTCAAAAAGACACCATAGAGCCAGAGAAACAATTCAATTACTGCATGAGTCATTTACGATCATGCGATTTAACGCCATTGGACTTTTTTCTTTGGGGTTTTTTGAAGTCTAAGGTTTATGCCAAGAAGCTCACGCCACACGCCATGAAGGAACAAATTGAGCGCTCAGCATTTATGCAAAACGATAATCGAAAATTTCGACAAAAGAGTGCATATGTGCCAACAAAGCCGTGGAAGCCATTTACCTGATATGCTATTCCATATATAACCCTATACTGTATATTTTATGAATCAAGAAAACATTTAGAATGTTTAACTAAAATCCTGTGCTTTCTATCAAAATTATTTCTTTTATGAATTTTGGGACACCCTTTATGTATAATACATATATTTGATTTTCAATATTTCAAGTACAATTCGTTTTAAACAATCGCTATCTAATGTCAAATCTATCAGTTACTACGGAATTGATAGTTTCAGATGACCGTAGTTTGTACTATGGACAGCAGTGTTAAAAAGAGCTGGTTCCTGCAAAGCTTTTAAAAAAGAAAGCAGTTCATCGCGTTTTTTTTCGATTAGTGACTACATCACTCAAGAAAAGTAGTGATTGCATTTTTTTTCTGACGAAAATAGTTTGCAGATCTTTTAATAGGCAACGGCGAAGGTGGAAGTTCGACATCTCTATTAAACTTACGCAAAGCAAAACTAATAAACGATTTTTGTATTCGTTCAATTCTGGAAGAGTGAACAACATAATTTGAATCCCAGATTACACAACAATATTCCAATATCGGTTGAATTAAAGAGCATGATAGTGCTTTAAGAGTGTATGCGTCTTCAAAGTCTTTTGTGTTTCTTTTAACGAAAGCAAGCAAGACAGTGTGATCAATGTGTAGATCGAAACTAATTTTATTGTCGAACATTACTCCGAGATCTTTTACTTCTTTAATATTATTAAAAACAAAATTATTCTCAACGTATGGATAAAGTAAGAGTGTTTTCGATCTGTACATTGAAAAAACGTTGCATTAGGGTAGACTAAGCTCTAAATCGTTAGCTTTGTACCAATGCTCAAGAGAGAACATTTCATTCTGAAAAACCAAGCAATCGTTGTTATCTGAACTCTTGTAACAAATCTTAAAAAAGAGTAAGTTAAAGAGTAAGGGATTTTGTTAACAAACAGAGTAAACAATAATAGTCCTAGATGGCTAACCTGAGGAATACCAAGTGTCGCAATAAACGTAGTGTCGAGTAATGCTCATCAAATTTGACCCGAAATTGACTGTCAACAATATATGAATATATATATATCACTGAATAATTTCACTTTTACTATTTTTTACATACTCGTACACAGTTTGTAACACAGAGAAATATAAACTAAAGGTCGCTTATTGAGTTAATTTTTGTGAACATTTTCCAAACGTCGGCATATTCTAATCAATTAAATGTGTTGATTCATGAACAGAGATAATTAGTAAATAAAACAAAAAGTAAAGAACCAGGATGACTTCCCTGCGGTACACCTCTCATTACATTAATAGGTGGAGATGCTGAATTTCCCAATTTGTATATTTGTTTTCGCTTAGCTAAGTAAGAAAATACTTAGCCTACGACTAACGAACCCGTATTTAACAAGGAAATAAATTTTATCCTTAACCAGTTTCTCCAAAAGCTTGCTAGAAATTTTAAAAATAGGATTATAATTTTTGACCAAATTTCAGGAACCAGATTTATAAATTGGGATGATAAATTCAACCTTCCAGTCATCAAGAAACACACCCGAACAAAAAGATAAATTGAATGTTTTCGAAGTATATAACAAGGAATTGCCTGACGGCCAATCATCTGCTGCTATGAAGTCCAGCACATTGTTCTGTCATTTTGCTTATTGAACGATTCCTCAATAATAAATATTTTTTTCATCCGTGAATAAAATTTTTCTGTGACCATTTTTCCATCTTATTTTGTTTTGCATTCATTTTTCGTCAAAAGATTTTCTGCTTTCGCAGCGGTTTCCGATTAACACTGGCTTTAACAGCTTTTTTCTTCTGTGGAGTTCTGACAGTAAGAGGGCGTCCGGATCTTTGATGGTTAATTACTCCAGCAGTGTCCTTAAACAATTTAACAGTTCGATACATCAAATTCCGGGTGATTCCAAGAGCCTAGGTAGACAAAGTCCTTTACTACCTCAAAATTGTATTTGTCTATTGTGGTGTTCTGTCCAAGACGCCGATGTTGGGTGCCTTTTTTGTAGACAGCATATATTTTGTTTTGCCTTCATTGACCGCTAAACCCATCTTTGCTGCCTCGATCTCAATACTCGAAAACGCCCCACGGCCCGCTGAGTTCATCCGACTATGTCAATGTCATCGGCGTAAGCGAGTCGTTGTACAGACTTGTAAAAGATTGTACCTCCGATGTTGGCTTGTGAGTTTCGTACAATTCTTTCAAGTACTATGTTAAAGAGATCGCATGATAGCGCTTCACCTTGTCTAAGACTTTTCCTGACATCGAACGTTTCGGTGGTGTTTTTACCGATTTCGATGGAGCCATCTCCATTGTCATCCTGCACAAACGAACGAGCTTGGCAGGGATGTCAAGACTGGACATGGCTCTGTATAACTAGTCTCTAAACACGCTATCATAGGCAACTTTAAAATCGATGAAAAGGTGATGCGTATCGATTTTATATTCATGGGTTTTTTCCAAAATCTGCCATAGTGTGAATATTTGGTCAATGGTGGACTTACCAGGCCTGAAACCGCACTGATAAGGACCTATCAGGTTGTTGACGATCAGTTTTAGGCGTTCACATAATACGGCAGACAGGATCTTATAAGCGATGTTAAGAAGACTTATGCCTTTGTAGTTGGCGCAGTTTAGAGGGTTTCCTTTCTTCAGGATCGGCCAAACGATGCTGGGGTTCCATTCATCGGGCATACTTTTTTTATTATCCGATATCAATTGCCTATCTGAAAGAATGTAATGGAATATAACGTGTATTGTTCTTGGCCCCTATTTACTACAATTACTTTTTTCTATAAACAAACTGATTCGTTTTAAAAGCGTGAGCATTTTTTTTTAAAGAAAAACGGCTTTGAAGTTCTCGTCAACTTGAAACTCGAAAAATAATTTAAAAAAAATCATCAAAGGTCACCTCAAACCAAGCATGTGCTTCTATGAATACGTTGATGTAAACAAATAAGAAGAAGTCATTTGTAACTAAGCTACGCAAGCCAAAAATTTTATTAATTTTTTAAAGAACCACGAGCACAAATTCCTCCCTTCACTTCACTTATCCATTTATAATATTTTTCTTTATTAATTTTCATTATAATTACATGAAAGCCACCATCATGAGATGAAAGCTCAATATTTTCCACGTTGCCATGTGTTTTAAATTTCATATTCTCCACCTTTTCTTTGACCTTTTTTTTCCCCGCCACAAAGCCTGCAATCTATGGGATTAAAAATGGAAAAAAAAATCAACTTTATGAGCCAGAAAAATATATTTTCATTAATTTTTATCAATTTCACGATATTGCCTTACAGCGAACGCGTTGGTCTCTTAAGGGCACTTTTAAATGAAATTGTCGATATAGATTCACGCATACATCTTGTGGTTGTATTTTTGTATTTTACAGTTGTATTTTATTATATGACACAATAAAATGAGAGTCGTTAAATTCGAAAATATTATAGAAGCGCGTTTCTCATTTTTTTTTTTTTTTTGAAGACTGCCGTGGGAAGTATAACTCATTACATCTTTATTGGCATTTAGGTTTAACAATTTTGTTTGTTTATATTGTATGTTGTAAGTGGTAGATATACCTGATGAAATTGAATACGCGTATCCAATTTCTTTAAAATGAAATTTTAATACACGATTAAATAGAAGCACTCAGAGTGAAATGAAATGACTCCCTCTCGATGGGGAGGAGAGTGTATAGTATATGTATCTTTTGATGGTAATTTTGCAGTAAAATAATTTTCACTATTATTTTCCATTTACAGATTCAATAATGACGAAATGGCGGCAAAAACCCGACATTTCGACAATTTTCATCGACTCCATATCGAAAAAAGTCCTCGCCACATCCTCAATGAGACCAACAACGATGTTCATCGTTATACTGACCCTTGTGCCGATACTATCATCGGTGGTGACCGGTGCTGGAACACCAACGACAACGAAACCATCCCAACTGGCTCCTGTCACCCAGTGTAAGATGTCAGAATTTACATGCACCAACGGACGGTGTGTGGCGTTAAATAAATTTTGTAATAACGTAAACGATTGTGGCGACGGCAGTGATGAGCCCCGATTTTGTACACGTAAGTAAAATTGAGAACAGATACGAGTATTGAAATATAATTATTTTAATAAATATTCAAGGAGATAATACCATTTAAGCCTGTGTCGTGGTAATTTATTCTATTAAGAGGCGAAAGGGTTTTATTGAACAAAGATTTTGATGAAACTTTTATATAAACTTCAGTTACACATGGTCCATATACTCTGCCTTTGCCTTACGATAGGAGAGTCGAAAAGCTTATTTGAAAGTAAAGAGTAAACAACTACTCATTGGTATTATATTTACTTAGGATTTGTGGCATGGCCACTCCATCCATATTTGCTGTCAGCAATCTAGTAAACATTACTTGCACAAACAAAATATTCACTATAAACTTTTCACATACGAATGATGTAGAGGCTGATTGGGTTTTAGTTTTGTTAGAGATAGGGAGGCTAGAATTTCTAATATAGACCATCATTAATGCATTCGTCTTGAAAATCAATAAACCACTGTGAGAGCATGTAATAGTTTGTGAGTTGCATGTTGTTTTCAAATTTGCCTTGATGGCAGGCTTAGTAATACAGTCCAGGACGATAGGTAATGCTAACATTCAATCCAATTATAGATACCAATTTTGTTCATAGAATAAATTTTCGGAATTCGAAATGTAAATACAATCAATTCGTAGGAAGATAGGCCATAAAAAATCGATTCCGGCGAGATCGATTTTTTTCTTTAAATCTGATATAAAAAAATCAACAAATATTGCATCAACCGAGTTATAATCGAGAATAATGTAAAATTTTCAAAATCTGTACCATTATACGAAATTGTTTCCCAAATGACTGGTACGCCATCTGGTAGCATCTATGTAACCTAACAGCAACATGTCATTTGAACAAAATCATTGAAGTCATTATTAACTAAAGCGGTTAGAATGAAAATTCCGTTTTTCTACCGAATTGTAACCTCACAGACTTTAAGCAAAGCATTGTTACTGTGCATGAACGTGGAACATCTTGGACCCTAAAAATAACCAATTTTACCTACCAGCTCATCACTTTACAAAAAATCTGTACCAATACTTAGTAATTACTCAACTTTCCGCTTATTGTAATAGTTTGATATTAACGATAGAGTGTTGCCAATTTAGTAATAATATGGTACTATAAATTTAAAGTGGAGCACGTTTTAGTACTTGAAAGCTTGAGTTGGTTGAATTGTTTTTCCCATGAATTTAGAGAAATCAACAACATCTCAACTAGAACTGAATTGCATATGCTATGAATCATGAGGGTATGTAGCAGGTTTAACAAAAAAAAACACCAAAGAAGGGCTAATGGAGCTTTTATCATTGGTTTTCTAATATTCATTAGCTATATAAAGGGTCTTTCATTAAGCGCTTTCTATCTTTAAATTTAAATAAAACAAAGTGTGTGTGCGATATCATCGAAATTTTTTATTCGTTTGAAAGGCCTATCGATGCCATTATGTATGGAATATAACATCGTTCAAACATCCGTCGTGGTTTCTCTGGGTGGCGCAAATCCGAAATGTTCAATTTTCCATGACTCTGGCGCATAAATCAGGCTGAATTTGACCGATGGCATGGGTTACGTTGGCTTTGAGGGCCGCTGTGATTTGTGGCTTATTTGCGTAGACCTGCAACTTCAGAAAACCCCACAAGAAAAAGTCTAACGGGGTCAAATCGCCATCCAGAAATGGGCCTCAAAGCTGAAGATGATTTTTCGATGAAAATTAGGGTCAGTTTCCAACTGCTCCAGAGCCCATTCAGCGAACACACGTCGTTGTCTATGGTCGTTTACCTTCAGCTCCTGGGTCAGTTGAATTTTGTACGGGTGTAGGCCCAAGTCACGACGCAAAATTCGCCAAGTTGTGGCCTGCGAAAAGCCGAGTTCTTGTGAGCGACGCGAAATCGACTGCCTCGGATTCTCCTGGACACTCTCACGGACAGCGGTGATGCTTTTAGCAGATCTTGCATTTCGTCGACGTACGGATATTGGTTGATCGTTAACTGAATCAGTGGACTCAAATTTATCCACCACACTGCGAATAATCCTCTCGGAAGGACGATTATGGCGACCGTAAAATAAGCGAAGCGCGCAGAACGTTGCCCGAACAGAACACCCATTTTGATAAAACAATTTTATTATTTCCACGTGTTGTTGAACACTATATCCATACGTGGTGATTTAGCAAAACAGACTGAATAAATGACAGCCAATTTGTCAGATGTAGCTTTAACAATATGGCCGCTATTAACTGTCGAAGTTCGGAAGTCCCTATTGGAAGACCCTGTATAACGAACGTACATATATGTTAGGAAGCAAATCATGAAACTACTCATATTAAATTTATTTTTTTTTTTTTATTTTTAAACTGTGTGTAGACTTGCATGCTTAAAACGTAGCTTAGATACTAATTCAGAAGGATAGTTGAGAAATGTCCAATTTATGAAAACTAGTTAATAAGTAAAGCCACCTTGATGGCATTCGTATTCCTACCCTGACATAAATATGAAATTTGATCAAACCCGTTAGTCATTTTCCAGCAAATTGATTTTTTCAATATCAGCCTTTAGTAAAGTACCGTTAATATTAGGGTTAGAATGAAAATTTGAATTATGAACCCACCATCCAACCATTTAGGATGCAGTTCGAGATACAGACAGAGAGACAGACTAAATTGGGAGACCCATCTTTTTTAGTTTCTATATTATAGTAAAATCAAACTATCTCGAGATCGAACATTTCCACGAAACCCTTTTAGGTTCAAGTAAAAACGATCTGAAAAACTCGCACTGATTCATGACTACTGTAACAGCAGAGTACAGAAATGCAGAAACTCATGTGTGCAACCACCTCTCCGGTCATCAATCATAGAGAAAATAAATAAATAAATTGTAATGAACTCTGGATCACCAGATTATTTTCGGATTTTTATTCTTTAGATTTTACACATGTTCCAATTACAAAAAGGGAAAAAGACCTAACCTCAATTTCAAAAAGGAAAAAGGACCTAACCGCAATGAACTAGTTCAGCTTCTGTCAAAACAAAGAAAAATGTCCGGATAATCACACATGTCTGAGGCATCACCAAATCGGTGCTGCCAAGTTACCATGAGTTCATATATTCCTAGTTCATTACAAAATTTAATTTCCCCACGATGGATGACAAGTCCTTGTGTCGCATATACTCCAAAAATGCGTATCCGATGGTCTAGTTCTGATATTTACTAATTTTATTTATTTATTTAAATACAAGACAATAGAAGAAAAGAATAAACAAAGTATTGGGTTGTGTGGATTGGCATCCCTGTTATGCAAAAGCAAATTAAGTAAATTGACTTATGAAAGAAAGTTAGCTGATCTTTCAAGTGGCGCAAAGTACTCTTACTCATATTTAAGAATATATTCTATATTGCTGCATAGGTATCGTACGAGTATTTATCCTTTGAGGGAGATCCGGTGTCTCAAATAAAAATTAATTCTTTTGTATTCTAAAATTCTAATAAGTTCCACAGAAAAATTCCACAAACTACTTCTGAATTAAAAATGGGAAATGTGCCATACCTTCTGACTTTGACGGCAAATGTAGTAGATTTAACAAAAATCTTCCGATAAATCTAAAGACGTGGTGAAAATTGCTATTGGTTTCATTTTTACAGCTGTACAGTGGGCTTCTTCGGCAACTTCTTATATCTTGTTACTTGAAGAATAACTTCTGTAAGCAATACATTTGATTATCGTTGAAGTTCTCATTTTGCCTGTATTCCAATGAATATATTATCTGTAAATGAATTGTGCAATTCAACACAGATAGACAATTTGTGCTATCATTTCGCCGCAATATTTAATAGCAAGGTTACGCTGTAGCATCATGTCGCCGAATGCGCAAAATATAATTTAAGTTAGTTACTTGTTTCAAGTACTCGTTGGAATTTGGTTATTAGTAAGGCCCCCTGTCACTCATTATTCCACAATCTCTAAAGTGGCAACACAATCTGCAATTGATCCTGATCCTGAAAATAGATCCCAAACATCGAAAATCGGAACGCAAAACAACGATCTTACGTCCACGTCTACCATGATCACATAGTTTCCGATTCAACAGGCGAAGTTTCTTAAAATCCGCAATTGCATATTTTAAACTGAAGTTTGAACTTTTTCTTTCTGTAGCCTGATTTAAAGATCTATCTGGACTATTGTTCAGGATAATTAACAAAACAAAACTAATAACAATTTTTACTTGCACCTAAGACAAGTATTGGTCTCGAGATTTTAATCAAATTTGACATTACTGTAATAGAGAAACTCAAAAAAGTGGGTCTTTCAATCCTGTCTGTCTGTATGTATGTGCAGGATAAACGGCTGAATAAACTTCATATCGGGGATCTGTCCCTACAGAATTCGAGACGAAAACATTCTAATTCTAAACTTGTTACTTGTTACAACAAAAAGTTACAAAACCTTTACTACAAAAATTCATTAGTATACATGGAGCTAAAATATTTTTTTTATTCTTACTTAGTCTCTTTTACTTTACTTAGTTTTATTTTTTTTATTATTTAGTACTTTTTCCACAATTTCTGCGCACACTTAGCACCCTATGGTCAAAAAAAGAAAAAAAGGCAACTGACAGATGTAGCCATATCAACTAATAATAAATGTCAATTTAACAATTGATATGGCTCCATCTTTCAGACATGAGGGGAAGCTACTCAATTTACAGCTCCTACGATTTTGTTTAAATTTTATATTTAGGTTGAATAAAACCTACATATGTTACTAGATGGCGTGCTAAGACTTTGGAAAAAATGTCATATAAAGGCACTCAACTTATTATCGAATTTTGACTGAAACTATTTTGTTGAAAATCGACGTCTAAGAAATATTTTACATTACCAAGAACATTGCATGCTAAGTTTTGACGAACTGTTAAAAAAAATTGTTTACATTTAAAAAACAAAAAAAAATTGTAAAAAAGTCTTGTATTTCACAAATCTAAGCGATTTCCCAATTAACAGCATATATGTATGTAGGTGCAAGTATGTGTTCTTTATTTTTTAATTTCGAAAAAAAAAATCAATTTGTACAATCCACACTATTAACTTATAGTTAAATGAATAGATTACCTAGATACTTTAAGTGTAATATATCTTATGTGGATGTTATTCGTTCTCGCTAATTTTTATTGAATTCGTCTTCGTTTGTGATTTTATTAAACATGACAAAGAATAGGTTTCTTCACAGGTCATCATTTCGAGAAAATTTAAAGAAACGAATTCATATAATGAGAAAGTTTCAAGTGACACAGTCGGGCACTGTATATTTCTAAAATTCGCAATCACTCCAGCTTCTTATTGAATACTCGTACTAATTATTACCTTCCATTTTATATGTGAGTCTTAAAATGTTTGTTCTGATTATTTTTTAAGTTCTCTGCTAAAATTTTATTTTCTGCTAATCAAAAAAATATTTTCTGCTAATCAAATAATTTATTTTTGCCGAACATGCAATTTTTCAGATGATCTGTTAACATATTTGCTGATCTTTCGCTTTTCCTACTCATCAGAAAATAAACTTCTGCTCATCCAAAAATTATATTTTATTCATCTTCTATTTTCCTTGCTGATCGTTTGTTTTTTTGTTGGCTTTTTTTCATTTTTTGCAGTTTAAAAAAAAAATGTTTGATGATCAAAAGACTAGCTAATAAAATAATTTAATTTTGCTGATCAAAAAACACCACATTTACTCGTACGCTTTTTTAGGAAATACATTTATCTATTAGAAAAGCCTCCTTATGATCGATTTCCCATCTATTAGAAAATGAGAATGTGTATTGTTTATTTATACAGACATTGTTTTACTTTATTTTAACAATTCAACATTGTAAATCAAATCAGCATCCAACCTCGGAGCTTATTTCAGTTTTGTAGTTTTGATATCGGCTCATTTTTTTCATTTATATTTAATATGTGTTTACTTCTATTCTATTGCTGCAGCAATTAATCTTCAATTTCTTTTATTTTCAAACCCAAAATTGTCTTTTTTGATATGTCCTTCATCGGCAGTATTGATAGAGAATTAAGTCTTCAATGCTACTAGATGGCATGCTAGGGTGGCGGAAATTTTCAATTTTGAGTTGCTCCATGTGCGAAACTTGGTCACTAACCAGTTTGCAACTGATTGGTGACACAAATCTACAACGAGTTTGCTGCTTATTGTGCGAAGGTCTTAAGAGCTAATTTGAAAAGGTGTAGAATATAAGTTAGCTACCTACATAAAGTACATAAAGTATTTAATATCTCTCTGGTGAACTTGTTTTAATGTTCCCTTAAAGATTTCATACGAGTACACCTACCTCTTGTACATGTGTGAGGTTTAAAGTATCAAACCGCAGTTATTCCCAACCATCTCACACTAACATTTCAATCATCTTCACCAAACACACATTTAAACCGAAATCGCCGTCAGCTTTTAGATGAGTTCATTCCTCACGACATCCCCGGGGAATACTGACGCCACAAACAAATGAAACTCCTTTCAGCGTTGTCTTTGTTTCGTTTGGTAGCCGAGAAAACGTTGCTATCCCACTGTTTGTTAATAATTATTTTAATCCTTCGGGACTTTGAATTCACGATTTCAATTCAAATGTTCATACACTCACACACTGAATATTTTTATGTATGCGGGTAGAGAGGAGAAAAACACACGACAAGAAGTCCCTCTACCCGGCTCGTCGACAATGAATCTGGAATCCAGAATTCAGTGTTTTGAAACTATTTCCATTGAAATTTTAGAATGAGTTCTGGGAATTTCTCTCATGCGGATATGTGCGATTGCTATACTGGAATTTGGATGGATTTCTTGTCCCTACAGCTGTTGCCACTTGTATTAACAATTTTTTCTTCCTTCTTCCGCTAGGGGAAAGGTTCACATTTACATTGCTTTGTACACACTGAATGTAGGGTACGAAGTTGAAATATTTCAAATGGAAATCACTTCACACAGTCGAACGAGAGAACAACAATAATACACAAACTGTTTCGAGAGTTGTTAAATTGTTTTCCATAAAAGATGAATGGGATGGGCTATTAGACCTGAGTTGAGTTTCCAAACGATTAGGTAGTCATAATTAATTTTTAGTATAGCCTTAGGCAGGTGAGGACTTTAATTGTTCATCTAGCACGTGTCGAGTATTCCGGGATTTGGTAGGGATAAGAAAAATTGTGGGTGAATATTATGTACATCTTGTGGAATTAATTTTTGGAACAATATGTCTCACGAAAAAAACATTTACAGAAACTTTGAGAGTAGACTTTTGAATCGGTTTTTGAAAAACTGGGGCTTAAATTTAAAAATTGGTTTAAAAAACTGAAATATTAAAGTTTTCTGTAAAGTACAAGGTTGTGTAAAGTTTCTGAGAAGATGATATGGAGACTTCTCCACATCTTTGCAGAATATACAAATATAGGGTGACCAGATAAGAACGATAGCGTCTCGAATGTTGGCCTCGAGTTCATCCAAAGTGGTTGGCTTATTAGCGTAAACTAAGGACTTGACGTAGCCCCAGAGAAAATAATCGAGGGGTCAAGAAGCATGGTCGCGTCGGCCAATTGATGAACGCTCGCCGTGAGATGACCCAGTCGCCAAATTTCTCCTTCACCGCGTGCCATACATTGCGTCGCTTGTATGGCATGAGCGCTATCTTGTTGGAACCACAGCTCGAATATATCGATGTTGTCGAGCTCTGGCAACAGAAAGTCGGTTAACATCGCTCTATACCGAGGACCATTGACTGTAACGGTGTCTCCTTCCTCCGTCCGATGATGCCGCCGTGCCATAAACCGCACCAAATAGTCAATCTTTGTGGACGCATTGATGCTCGGTCGAACACTTGTGCATTGTGGTCCCGCCAATAATGACAATTTTGCATGTTGACATAGCCGCTGAGCCAAGAATGAGCCTCGTCCGAGAAGACGATTTTTTAGCCAAAATCCGGATCTCCGGCCAACATTTCCAGCACCCAATTAGCGAACTCACGGCATTGTCTATGGTCGTCCGGCTTCAATTCTTGCGCCAGCAGAATCTTATGCGGATGTAGGCCCAAATCCAACCGCAAAATAAGCCTGGTTGACTCTGTCAATGCCCAATTCAGCTGATCGGCACCGAATCATCATTTCTATGTTGGCTATGTTTTCTTCACTTCGCACCGATCGCTGTCTGGTTGGTGGCTTAAGGTCCAAAAGAGTGTACTCACACTCGAACTTTTCCATGGTGCGACGAATTGCCTGTGCACTGAAGCCATGATGACGACCGACCTAACGACGAAATTCACGTTGCATATTTACAACTGAGCTGTAATTTCGATAATATTTTTGAATAATTTCCACACGTTCGGAAAATGTCAAACGATTCAAGATGAAATGGGAAACTTTACTGAATATTTTGACAGCTGGATATCATTGGTAACTTTGACAGCTGCTGAAACATAGCAATTGGAGAAACTATCATTGCTATCTGGTTACCCTTTATAAGGAGTTACAATTGAATTCCTAATTCCCAAATAGTGACATGATTTGCTTTGGTTTTGAAACACCCTCCACTTAATCTCTTTTAATTTCTTCGTAGCTTTAGATTAGAGGATTCTAGGTACTCCAACGTGACCTGATACTTAGTGTAAGGTGACATTGTTTATCTTGCTCAGACAAATCTTGTCTTGCTAAATGTGTTTCAGTTTTGTTGACCTAAACTATTATCCCCCATCCCATGTGGGGAAAGTAAGCTGTAAGCAATATCCAAGACACCGGACAGGACCTCGCTAGGGAATAATGTTATAGTTGAAAGGCGAAACTGAAGGTGAAATCCTGGTGCGCCTTTAACACAATATGTGGCACATAAGTCAGCTTTTGACCCCAGAGGAGTGGCTACTACATACACAGGTGTTAGGAAGGAACCCACCGCTGTCAGCCACTAAGATACCGCCACATCTTGCAATAAGCTGCGTAAAGTAGTTAATTATGATTCAGAGTTTGGCAGATGGTCCAGTACTAAGAAATCTCCGGGCACTGCCACAGTATTAAAAAAAAAGGTCTAAGATCTGAATTATATATGCGTTCCTACTTGACGCCACGAATCGTTTGTAAGTTTGCTACACATACGCAGACTTCTTTTAGTTAAACCAAGTGCTAAACTCGAAACTAAACTTACAGATTGACTAGTATGCCTCTCCGGTAAAATATCGTCAAACGTCTCTAGGGGTTGCTAGTTTATGTACATTACATCTCTTAGGCCGTTCACACGTGGAACTGCGTAAAAGAGACAGAAATCTGACATCAATTCGCCAACTTATAGCTTGGATATCACCGCTAATGTATTTCAGTGACAATTTGCGAGTCGTTCGTGGAATATTGCTGAAAGAAGTTGAGCACGTTTCAGTTTTTTACAGTCCGTGACTTTAATCACTTACCAGTTTGATCACTTGGGCGTAGCTCCGTGTGCGAATGGTCTTAGAATCTTGTTCCGATATTTGTTGATCTTTTCGTCATCAAAGCTAAGGTTGTGACCCAAAGAGGCTTCATTATAATACAGCCAATAACGCAATGAAGCCAAGAGTGGTTTGCCCTCGGATCAAATTTATTGCAGCATTACAGAAGCCAGTCTCATGCAATATCCAATCTTTATACATTCTCAGAACCATCACATCGCAATGAATAAGTGTCATTCTGCAAGAAAATATCCTTCCTTTTTTCCTATCAAAGGACAACAACTTTCTTAATTACAACCGCAACTTCACTTCCATTCACATCGGCGAGCTTCATTTAAAATGTATTAAAATAAAAAATAAAATAACACAATAACCACAATGCATCCAAGTCCTCTGTCCAACCAATTATTACAGTTGCTGTGTGGTCTTCACTTTGCTTGGTACAATTTTCAATTAACGCAACTAAAACTGAAGCTCGAATCAGCACAATCATGATTTCATTTGTCTACAGAACGTTTCGCATTCCTAATTGTAGCCAGGATACATATTCCGCCCTTGTCCTCCCACATGTCTGTCCGACCTCAATGGGAATCAAAAATAATAAAAATTAATTTGTATCTCTTTGCAGGATGTAACAAGACGTACTATGGCGACATCGGACTAACGTATTCGCTCGAATTACACCGACCAAAACAGGATAAGATCCCTTATGTGTGTATACTGACATTCACTGCCGCCGGCGGGATTCATGGCGACGTTGTGCAGGTACGTACGTGTGTTGTTTACTGAAAAATTGAAAATTATCCTCTCATAACCCAGGAAACACACAGAGAAAGGAAAAACTGAAACTTCACCAAAAAAACTTTACTGCCCTCAAGGATCAAAGATGTGTCTTTCTCTCTCTATCTCTTTCCGGTACCTATCTGTGTGGTTATAAACGCGTGTGATAAAGTTCCAACTCTGTAGCGTTTCCATTTTGGTGGCGTATTACTTGGTCTCCGGCACCGGCACAGAGATAACATTTTCCATTATTATTTGCGCTGGTGTTTGATCCTTGCTTCCTTCGGCGATGGTGCCATAAAAGCGAATATCCCGAGGAAAAATTATTTCCATCGTCGACTACACATTTAACTGTTTGTTTTTCTTCCCATTTCGCTCAATGGTTTCCCATTTATTACTGTGTATGTATAGGTATGTGCGAAGTGAAGAGAATCACCATACCACCCACAACGGTGATTCCCAGAGCTTCCCACGATTTCCAATGCCAATAATAGCAACGGAGGTCAGGTATGTAATACAGGGGGATGGATTCGTTGCTTAGTGCATGCCGTAGGCACGTACTTATCCAGCTCACATCGCATTACATCAGATTCACACATTTGGACACACAATGAGTGTGTGTGGAAGGAAACGGATATTAAAGTTACTTTATTATCCTGCCACCTCCCCGAGAAGCCTATACCCTGCATACAGTGTAACCTATATGGCATCTCACGAGAAGAGAAACGATACTCACCGGCAATAACTTACAACATTAGCACATACTCTCAGAAGATATAGATTGCATCATTCGTCTGCCTGTCTTGTGTCTGTCTTAGGGATGAAAACTCCTTCGAAGAACAGACAGAGAGATATGTGCGGGAAATGAAATTGCAAAACGTATCTTAAGGATATTTTATCGTCTTGACCTGGCCAATTGTTTACGCTCTATCTTTATATTGGTTTTTTGCAGGTAACGCTGGATAGTTTTACTATCGGACGGTTCACTTCGTACGTGCACGATGGATGTCCAGATGGATATATGCAGATTTCTGAGTCAGCGCGGACGCCGATTGGAGGAATGTGGTGCGGATCATCCTGGGGACCAGTGCTGTTCTATAGTGAAACCAGATCATTGATTTTCACCATCAGACTGAATAAGTAAGTTTTATTTTATTTTTCCTTTATAAATGAATGTAGATATACGAGTAGGTAACCTATGAGGGTTATTTCTCTTTTTTTATTCCGTTCAGCAGAAATGTCAATATACGAGTACCACATTCGAAGTAGATACGAGTATATGTACTTTCTTCAATACTTAGTGTTTGATTTGTACGTGCATTTCACTTGTACATTTGAGCAACAGCATGCATTGACCGCACCCATTATAAAAGATAATGTACTCGTATCTGTAGTTCTGCTGTCCATGCAAATTGATTCACTTCAACTCGAAAGCTATTAATCTGATAAGAAAGTGTTAAGGCAAGAAATTTTCAGAACGTACTATCAAGGAGATATTGTGAGAAAAAAAAATTGGGCACCGTTTTTCCAAGAAGAGGTCAAAAAATTCATAATTTTCTGAGTAGATCTAGTTACTACCAAAAATTAAAACTACCACTATCTATCTATTGACTGGACAGAAAGGTATCTTGTGGATTGTGAAAACGTGTGTTAGATGCTACCCTTATCGAAAAATAACTCGATGTTGTGACAATACCATACCACTCATGCATAGTGGTAAGGTAATATTATACGTAAATCTAAATTTAGACACCCTCTACTTTAATATACAAGAGGTGTTCCATAATTCTCTACAATCTCGGCAGGTGGCGGTGCCAGCCGCAAATTGACGTTTGTTTCATGTGGTGACATGACATTCAAAATATTTGACAGATATGTCATTTAGTTTGTGTTTGACAGCCATTGGAAGTAGACAACTTCTCGTGTTTTTGCAAACATGGAGAAAATTGGATTTCGTGTAATGATAAAGTATTATTATTTGGAGAAGAAAACAGTTGCGGAAACCAAAGAAAAGTTGGATAAACATTGCGGGAACTCTACATCGTAGCTTGAAATGATTTACAAATGGTTACGCAATTTCCGTTGCGGTGATGTGAGCACAAAGGATGCCAAGACCTTCTGGACTTCCAATTGGGGTCACCACACCAGAAATGGTCGATAAAATTCATGGCCGTGACAGTTGAGCTGAGTCTGTAGGCATTTGAAATGATCGGCTGCACAACATTTTGAAAAATTATTTGGATATGAGAAAGCTGTCGGCGCGATGGGTGCCGTGACTGCTCACTCTGGACCAAAAACACCTCCGCTATTGCAAAAATGAAATTAACTGAATTGCGCTACGAATTGCTTACTCAATCACCATATTCTCCAAATATGAAGAAATGGCTTGGAGGTAAAAAATTCGCATCAAATAAAGAAGAAGTTATCGCCGTAATTTTATAACTCGAACGGCTTAAAAAAGTTGGACCATCGCTGGGCTAGGTGTATCTAGTTAAAAGGAGATTGGTTTTTGCCGGAATAAATATGTTTTCAATATTATTGTACAGAATTATCCAACGCCCTCCGTATGTGGTAAGACACTGTCTTATTCTTCCTTCTTCTTTTCGGTCTTGGCGCCGGCTGCACCAGCACCGGTTTTGCCCAAGAATTCGGCGTATTTCTTGGAATCGTAGGCGAGGGTCTTTTCACACAGAACGTAGCCCTTGAGGACTGCCTGTACGCTTTTGAGTAGACAATTCTCATCACCAGTACCTACGAATTTCAGTCAGTTGGATTTATTAGGGTGACGGCATAATGAATCGCTGTGCCTCACTTGGGTTTGATTGGAACTCTACGAGAATGTCATTTGTGCAGTTTGATTGTACTCCGATGTAGGTGAACTCCCTAACTATCTCAGAGTTATATGTAGCCCTTGATCTCAACTTGTCTCTTCACTCGAGCTATATTTTGAGTTCCAAATTGATTGGTTTTCTGGACACGTTCCATTGTCACCCCACGTGCTAGTGCTTTTTGGATATTTTTGCCAACTAACCATCCAGCAGAGTCATCTTGAAACACTGAGGTTTTTGTCCTGCTTGATTAAATTTCTCTGAGAAAATATCTGTCATCCATCATGGATCCATCCGTGAAGAAAATATTTTCTCCTGTCCGTCCTCTTATCCGGAAAGTGATCCATCTGACAATAAGCATCTCGATGCAAACAAGAGTGTCGTGATGAGGACCAGGTCAAGAGATAGAAGCATTTTGCTATGGTTTTGAACCGTGTATTCGCTAGCGTTATGGTCCCATAGACTGAGGTGCCCGATGTAAGAAGTGCCTGAATACGTACCATGACTCCCAGTAAGGATGAGATCACTACTGCTATCAAAGCATCGAAAAGCAACATAAGCGGTAGGACTTGACGGTATTCCCGCGGAACTCTTACGATTAGCGCCAACAACATCGGCTGAGCTACTGCTCCCACTTATAGAGACAGCTTGTGAAGCTGAGAGCTTTCCTGACGAGTGGAAGAAGAGAATGATCGTCAAGCTTCCTAAGAAAGAAAATTGAATGCAGTGCGAAAATTGGAGGGCTATCTACTTGCTACCTGCTGCCTGCTGCAGCCAAGATAATAACTAAAACAATCCTGGAGCGAATCGAACCATATCTTGAAAATAACTCGATGACGAACAAGCAGGTTTCCAATCTGCATCTTCCTGTGTCGACCACATCAACACCATGCGGATCAACGTCGAGTAGTGCAGTGAATATAGATTGCCACTCACCTGCTGTTCATCGATTTGGAGAAGGCGTTCGATAGTGTCACCAGGGAGTTAATTGGGAGTAATATGTACAATGGGTCCAAATTGTCACGTTCTGCACAGAGAAAGATGAAGTGGGGTAAGACAAGGCTGCATTCTTTTACCAATACTATTCCTTTTGGTGATTAGCGATGTGCTTCATGCAGCTTTATCGACGGAATTCGATGAACTCTTACATCCCAAATGAAATATCTTAACTACGCTGGACCTCCACCAAATGGCAGCAGATGTAGACGTCGTCCTTATCAGCCTTAGAATAAACTCATCAGCTCAAATATGCATTGCTGAACAACCGGTAGAAAGAGTAGAGGATTTCCAGTATCTCGGGAGTATTGTCTCGACCGACGGTGGAACCGAACTGGATATAGCCAACAGGATCGCCAAAGTAAAGCCCGCATTCGTCCAAAATATGCCGAAGCAATGCATTTTTGAACGTTGTATCCGTACTGTTATATGGATGCAGCACGTGGAGAGTGACCATTACTATCACGAAAAAGCTGCGAACGTTTGTTAATAGGTGCCTGCGTAACATCTCATTTATCTTCTGTCCCAATCGTATCTCTAATGAATACCTCTATCAGAAAACGAACCAGGAACCAATAGACACAACCATTCAACGACGGAAGTGACAGTGGATTGATCCACGTTCTGAAAATGTGACAGTGCCATAGCTAACCATGCTATGCAATGGAACTGCCATAACAGTGGAGAAGGGGACAGGGCAGCTAGGGAAAAGTTGAGTAGAACTGAGACACAATACCAGAAACCATAAACGATGGTGAGTTGGCGTAGTAGAGGCCCTAGGACCCACAAAGAGATACAGCACCACATAAGTAAGTAAGTAAGTAAGTGCCGTGAATATCTCTGTCTTCTTTATGAAACCTGAAAGAATACATTGTGCTACTTCCGGTGACGGAGTCCATAGTTTCTCGACTGAGTATGGAAAGGGTAAATCCCTTTCGTCTATCTGGTAAGCCTCACGAATGCAAAAAGCTCAAATTTCTACCCAGTTCACTTTTTGAGCCGATAACCCTCACTCACTTTGTTTGCATTCCTGTTCATGTGAGCCATTGCCGGACATCTCTAGTACACCTACCGTAGTCTCTCGTTTCCTAATCTTCATTACAAAATCTTCAAGTACAATCAGCTTCTGGACTTGACTCCCCAAGTGTTTCCTTAGGCTGATATCAGTCTAAAACCATTTCCGGGTAAAGTTCCTAACGAGTCTGTTGCCTTGCTTCACTTTTCATAGCAGATACTCCCCAGAGGTTAGCCCATAGCTCTTCCCGCATGATGATAGCCACAATTCACCCCTAAATCATTTTTAACTTGATAATGTCAGTTTAATCGCAATGTCTTGCTTGCAAAAGCTCTGTGATCACTTCATCTTGATGTGACTTCGCAAAGGGACCTGATACATGGACTGTATTTTCATTTTTAGCTCTTGCGAACCATTAGAGCCCAAGTGGTCTTCATCCAAAGTACGAATATTGTCACGACTGCTTCTATGTTCGGTCGAGTTTTTGACCTCTAGTGTAGTACAGAGCGGTTTCAATTGAAATTGTATAATTGTCCACAATTTTCTTCATAGTTTTGATTGAATCTGAAATCCCACATTTGGAATACAAATTCCCTTCGCTCTTCTCCAGAGACTTTCTTCACTCTCCTGTTTGTAAAAGGACATTAAATACAAATACATTAGCATACTCGTATGAACTTGATGAAACCCCAAAGATTTCCCTAATCCTACTCTCATAGTCTAGAGTGAGATATCATCGGGATCTGTTTGAAATAAAAGAAGTCCGAAAAACTAATTCCAAATAAAACAATAGCTCATTATTTTTTAAGCACATCACAAGATTTATAGTAGTACCTCTCACCGCAGCCCGCTACTTAACGATTTCCCGAAGTACTCATCTCAACTGTCTTAACTTTCCGATTGGATTCTCCAGAAGTCTACCAGTCTATAAAACGAATGTCTTTTTTTTGATGGTGAATTGTATTAACCCCTTGGCCTGACCCTCTCCAAGATTAATGGAACCGAACCAAGCATGACAACGCAATACTGAACCTTTTTTCGAGTACTACTGCAAAACCCTCTGCTGATTTAAATCCGATCCCAAAGTTATTATTACAATTTGCAATTTTATGTCCTCTCTGTTCTTCTTCTTTTACTACTGCGAAACACAATATAGACTTGCCCGAGATCAAAGCGGATACAATTTCGACTTTCGTATACGTTACAAGGTCCTGTCCCGGGATAGTGCAGTCACACGTTACGGTGGGATTAAATTGGAAGGTAAGCGCAATGGATTGTTTACTGTTTTTTTTTTTTTTTCTTCAGAGCATCCAACCATATATATACGGTTATACGTGAACCGGCAAATAAAAGAATAAAGGACTTTTGTGGGCAAATCCTTTCAAGGATTTGTTTTGAGACTTCTTTAGCCGGGCACTACTGACCGTATATGTGTGTGCTCGTAAAAAAAATGCTTCAAATGTTTTTTTTTTTTTTTTGAAATCCACATGTACACACATTCGGTTTTTTTTATTTCATTTGTTGTTTATTCATTTCTCTTTCTCTGATTATCCTTTAGACTTTACTCCTTGGTACAATGTTAGCAATTTTTTACATCAACAAAACACCATCGAGGATTTTACGAATACCAGCGCTCGTTCGGATCGCTATGGACAGGATTTCAGTTTATTTAGTTCGTACGTAAACGATAAGTCCTTTACGAGCGACCTCGATAAGCCAGTAATGACGGACGACCAGAATTACACCGAACCGAGATATTATTTAGGTGAGTACATTCAAGTAGTGGGCGGGGATTTGAACAAATTTGATTTTCAATTTTTTCCAGGAGATCTGATTCCAGGGACTTATTGTTCGAGAATTTTCAGCGACTGTGATAAGAAAGTTTGTCGTCTTCAATCGCCGAATTATCCGGGAATCTATCCAAGGAATTTAACCTGCTACTATGCTGTAAGGCAGGTGAGTGAGCATTGCATTCGCATATACTTTCAATTTGTGGGAACGTACGAGTATGTGGGAAAACTTTTGTAATTACCGACACAATTGCACTTTTCAGGGGTGGAGAGCTCTGAGGGGTGGATACGAGTACTTTTCTATTTTTCTCTTTCGGGGTTTTTTTTTCGTAAAATTTTGAATAACAAAAATACTTTTTGGAAATCTACAAACTAGTTTATGTGATTACAATTTTTGTTCGTCAGAAACTCTCTCTGTGAAAAGCAGGTCCTTTTCAGTTTATGTGTGTTTTAATGTTCGTTGTCAATTCTAATTATTTTTTTTATTGTAACAGTCTGTCTTTTGTAAGAATAGAGGGGGGAAATACTTAAAAGTTTGAAAACTCCAACCAAATGGAAGGAAATGAAAAGCCCTTGCAGCATATTAGCTTTATTTGTGTTGCCAAAGAAGTCATTCTGTTTGGATGCTAGTACTAGTGTGCTCTGTTGATGTTTTGAACGAGGAGGCCCAAGGAAGTAGAGGCTAAATTTCCGCAGACCTATGACATAATTTTTTTCTAGTTGCTTTATTAGGGACCTTGTAGTGGACGAGTATTATGTTACTCGTATATTTCACATGAGCGCGTTGAAAGGATACTTAGACGATGTAATTGTTGACGCGATATAATGAGTTCATTGCTGTTGTCCAACTTGTATAGAAAGGAAGCGAAGTTGCTAAGAGAATTGGTTGGTATATATCACAATTAGTCTCTTCTTTTCTGTCTTGTAAGGTTCACTTCGGCTTCTGTGACTATTGCCCGCAGAAGAAAAAGGCAACAAATTAGGGCTCTAAAATATTCGGATACCATAGAATCGGATCTCAGATTCAGATATCCGAATATCCGAATCTAGATTTTGGATGCTAATGTCTCAGATTCGTGTATCCAAATATCAGCAATTCGGATTTGAGTATACGAGTATCTGGATATGGACTTACTCAAGGTGCATTGCTATAATCCTAGAAATGAGAGTCGAAAAAGGACTGTTCGTCTGAATCCTTAGCACAATTTTGTAATCTTCTAGATTAATATATTGCATCAGTTGCATCTTTTTGAGACTTTCAAATACTCAAAACGAAGACCATTCATATGAATTGAAATTTCAAGATGCTTCATCATGCTCTCACCTAGGGCTTGAATGTTTCGATAGTATATTGCAATTCTTGGTCTGCCCAGTCTAACCAACCTAAACTGCTTAAATTTCCGAACAGGCAGGCGTCTGCAAAACTGTAACGAATTATTTATTTCACTGTCTGCTCTATTTAATAAAACAAAAATATAGAGATACGAATATATACTCGTAAGAAGTGTTGACAAGTTACATGAGAGATTATAAAATACAATTTTTCTCTAAGGTGCACAGTTCTTTGAGCCAGCCTTTTGAGCTAGGTGTTGCGTCTCAGAGAGGTTTCCGGGATACGACCTTAGTTCACATTCTGGTACAATATGTCTGATTGTTTATCGTTCAGCTTCACAGTCACAGCTTAGTGAAGTTGAAGTACCCCACTTAATCAGTGTATCATACATACGCCGCAGTTGGATTGTATCCGGTTGTATCGAACCTTTCGGTGTAAGTTATAGGGGTGACCGTGGTGTAGTGGTAACATCATCACTTGTCACGCTGTTGATTCACTGTTCGAATCCTGATGTCAAGAATCATATATTTATTTCGCATAAAATAAATTAAAAAGTCGATCACTTGCGAAAGCTAAGTCAACTCTACTGCGAAGGTATAACACTGGCAGTAGGGTGGTCACATGGCTGAAAATGCAACTTGATCGTGATCATATCAGGAGGACTGAAAAAAATACTGTGAATCATAAGCAACGACAATAAAGTGAAAACAAACAAAATACTCCCCAGTTATCTGGACGGCCACCCTTGGAGTTTACAGAAACTTAATACCACCTGAGTTTCAAACTACACCACTCTGTCTTTCTCTCTGTCTCTTCCTCTTTCCACAAAACGCACGTGTTCTAAAAATTAGTATAAGGGTATTCATATCCCCTTTAACACGTGCAAATTATAAAAAAAAAAAAAGCGAGAGGTGTAGGGTTCACAATTTGGATCAATCCAGTTGCATGACTATTCGTCCATTGGGTTAGCCATTCGCTGCTTATGTCAAATTTAACTCAGACTAAAGCGGCGTTAGTGCGTAGGATTGGTCTTTTAAAATTGAATCTCGAAGGTTGATCTGGAATACAAGTAGAGATGTCATTGTAAACCGACGGATATTTAGTGGTGTTATGTGACATAGCACTGGAAGCCAATGTGTTGGTGTAGACTTCAGATTTTCCGCATGGTGTTGTTAAATTGTCCATCTACTCGTACTTTTGATGTACATCAGCTATTCATCCACATCGGAGAATAGTATATTCAGTTGCCAAATACACAAGTCTCGATTATGGCAGAGCGAAGTGATGAAGAAGTAGCAGCACATGATATCCCAACGAATGATGTTATTTCTTGTCCTTAGTTTTCTAGTTGATTTTGTGAGATGGGCTCGGTAGCATAATGCTTTATCTAGCATAACTGTAAGGTACTTTGGGTGTGGGTTGTGAATCAGAAGGGTGCCGTTGAAATTAACTCGTTTGTAAGGTGCAGTGTTCAAATAGAAACAGTAAACCTCAATTTTCGTCATGCTTGGATACAGACTTCGTTCTCGAAAGTATGTATTTAACACTTCAAGATCTTCATTCAAAATACTTTTGGGTTACTGTGGTATTTTTGTATTGGGTGGCTATATGAAAACTTTCTTGACAAAATTATTGGTATGTCGTAGATATGAAAATATCGATCCTTCCAGTAATCCATTGTTAAGTTTTTTCATATGACTTTTAGCACCATTTAGAAAGACCTTATACTTCCGATTTGACAGCATATTGGTCACAAGTTGAATTATTTTGCGACGAGGTATAATCTTTAGTTGGATGTATCCCCATACCATGCTATAAGCTGCTGTAACAATATTTTTTCAAACTCTGCTTCCATACGAGTATGTGGTAAAGTTTGTTTTTTAGAGGTATAGAACTTTAAAATGAAATAAAATACATCAAAATCTTGGTAATGACCATGGTATTGACTTTATTAGAAAGATAATTCTATGCCATTAGTGTTTAGATATGATTTCTTTCATATGAGCGCCGCAGCTGGCTCGAATAAAGCGCAATCTGGAAGTCCAATTTTCGACCACCTTTCGAGCAGCTGGGTCCAATAACGCGGCCAATGTTCGCTTCCAAGTTGCCCATCATCTGTTGTTTATCGGCATAGACTAGCGACTTCACATATCCTCACAGAAAATAATCCAAAGATGATAAATGCCACGATTTTGGAGGCCAATTCACAGGTCCATTACGCGAAACTATACGCTCATCGAATGTTTCCTTCAATAAATGTGGCGCACTCTGTGTGACATGTTGCGCCATCGTTTTAAAACCACAGCACTTTCACATTAATGCCATTTAATTTGAGAGCGAAAAAGTCAGTAATCATGGATCTACAGCGCTCTCCATTGACTGTAGCATTCTCGCTAGCATCACTTTTGAAGAAATGTGGACACATGACTCCACCAGCTCATAAAGCACACCAAACAGTGACTTTTTGTGGATATGGATGTCTCACTTCAAATGCTGTAATTTTGCTTGTTGACGAAGCCATTCAACCAAAAATGAGCCTCATCGCTGAACAAAATTTCGATCCCAAAGTTTCTCGTTTTCGGTCCATCTACCGAACGTACGACGTGTACGTTGATCAAGCGGCTTCAATTCTTGCACGCGCTGAATCTTGTAACCTCGTAAACCAAAATATTTCCGTAAAATCTTCCATAAAGTGGATGGACACAGCTTCATTTGCTGTACACGACGGCGAATCGACTCATTCGGGTCCTCCTCAATACTACGTTCCACAGCAGCAAGAGCTTCTTCGGTGCGCACTGTATGACATCTCTGCGGATGCGTATTACCAATTGGAGTACGCGTGGTGTGAAGCGATCCATGGTTATTCGAATTACTTGCTCGGATGGGCGTTATTTTCCGGTTTTCTAGTAAATATTTTTGTTTCCTTAAACGATTTTGGAAGTTCTCCCCTCCCGCCTCTAATATTTCCAAGAATAATGAGAACAATCATCGATGGATATTGGGTCCTATTTGCTTCTGGAATTCTAGATACACGAGTATAGTGTCAAAACCAGCTGTTCTATCCGTCTTCGCAGAAGCCAAGGCTACATGCACTATTTTTATCGCAGGGGTTGCGCGATATATTCGCTCTAGTGTGGGGACTCTCATTTGTCAATTTCGCAAAAGAAACGTTTTAGGCGCTGCCAATATTTCGCCTTGGTTTGATTAAAATATCGAAATCGAGAATTTGCATGTAAAAATAAAGTGCAACACTGGGTTGTACTTACTTGCACCTACATACAAAAGTCCAGTGAACGTCTTGTTCTGGGCATACTAACAGTACGAGAATTGATCAAATGCTCGAGACTATTTCACCTGTCCTACAGGTTCAAGTGAAAAATTATAGTCTGCAAACAAATATACAGGGTGTTTGAAACCACAAATTTGTAGTTTAGATCATTTTAAGCCTCACTAAACGAAGGTCCAATTTCTTACCTTTTAGGCTTTTGTGTTTTTTTCTTCACATAATCTATACCAATTTCAGTTATTCTTCTTCTAATAGACCACAAATTCTCCGGTACTTAAAATCTTGGAACATTATGGAATTATTTGATGAATGGTTTTTTTTTGTAATTTCTGATTGCAAACTAATCAATCGGACAAATTATTCCCAGAAATCCTATAGTATACACAATACGAGGGTGGGTCAATAAGTCCCTGAAAATTAACACAAATTGTGTCGACACCTTAAATTTATTCTTTTTTTGTCAAGAATCATCTTTCAAAAGAACGCACCCAAATTTTCAGACAGATCTGTCAAATAGTTTTGTTGTGGCAGCCATTTTATATAGACGCCTACTAGCATTTTCGTTAAAATGGAAAAAAGTGAATTTCGAGTGCTCATTAAACACTATTTTTTGCGAGAAAAAACTATCACGCAAACCAAACAAAAGCTCGATTGGAACCATTCACCACTGGTTTACTCAATTTCGGTGCGGTCGTTCAAGCACAAGTGACGCCGAACGTTCTGGTCGCCCAATTGAGGTCGCCACACCAGAAATGGTAGACAAAATCCATGATTTGATAATGGACGATCGGCGAGTGAAAGTGCGCGAGCTTGAAGAGGCCGATTTCGATTTTACATAAATATTTGAACATGAAAAAGCTTTCCGCAAGATGGGTGCCGCGTTTGCTCACAATCGACAACAAACGCATTCGTTTGACAACTTCAAAGGTTTGTTTGTCGATGTTCCAGAAAAATTCGGCTGAGTTTTTGCACCGTTTCGTAACCGTGGATGAAACCTGGATTCACCACAACACACCAGAAACCAAGGAGCAGTCAAAACAATGGACTTCTCCTGGTGAATCGAAGCCGAAGAAGGCCAAGGCCGGTTTGTCAGCAAACAAGGTCATGGCGACAGTTTTTTGGAATGCGCGCGGTGTTATTCACATCGATTACCTTGAAAATGGTAAAACGATCACCGGCGCATATTACGCAGAGCTGCTGGATCGATTCCAAGCCGATTTGAAGCAAAAACGGCCGCATTTGGCGAAGAAAAAGTTATTTTTCACCAGGACAACGCACCGGCGCACAAGCCCGCAGTCGCAATGACAAAATTGCATGAGTTAGGCTACGAACTCCTCCCTCATCCAGCATACAAGCATTCCCCAGATTTAGTCCCCTGCGACTATTTCTTGTTTCCAAACATGAAGAAATGGCTCGGAGGTGAAAGATTTGGGTCGAATAAAGAGGTCATCGCTGAAACAAACGCTTATTTTGAGGGGCTCGAGAAATCGTATTATTTGGAGGGCATCAAAAAATTGGAGAAACGTTGCATGAAGTGTATAGGAGAGTATATGTTGAAAAATAAAATGTTTTTATACCGAAAAGAGTGTTCATTATTTCATTTTTCAGGGACTTATTGACCCACCCTCGTATCTGTGCTGCCATCTGTTGATGTGTAGAATCATAAAATATTTATTAAATTTCTCAAAATTTGTTTACATAACATACTCGTATCTGTTTGTGGAACAGACTCATTTCAAATTATTCAAAAACCGTCTACCAATCCATAGTTCACTCATCTTGTCCTTTTTATTATTCCATCCTGATTTCGAACTCAACCACTGCAATCAAAAAAAGAAGCAGCCACTAGCCACTGGCCATTAAGTTTATTGGCCATTCTTGTCCCATAAAAAGAGTTTTAATTCCGATTAAAATAAAGTACAAAGGGTAGAAAAAAAACCTAACACAAAATGAATGAATGTCCTTAAAAGCGACATCTTTTTTTACAACTTTACAGATAAGAATACAAACCCAAGCTCACATACACACATACTAGTATGCAAGAACTTACCCTACCGAAATAATTTATTATGTTGTCCTTTCATTTTGTTCTACTTTTTGACTTTCTTACAGCATGACGTCCCCGATGGAAAGCACGCCCTCATCCTTGTGCGTCAACCGAAAGGTAATCTCGTTTGGATATCAACGCAGGAGACAATAGGTAATAAGATAGGGAATACAAATGAAAAGGATAAGAAATTTGAACCTCGCCTCAAGACCTGGAATGACTGTGACTACATTCAGGTAATTAGATTGCACAATGTCTTTGTGTCGTGATTTTTCTTTCCTTGTCAAGCGATTTTTCTTTCTTTTTTTTCTCTTTTTTTTTGTCTTCTCCCTCTTCTTTTCCTGTTTTCATTTCACTTGGTTTCTTTGATGTCCTTTTTTTATGGATTTTTAAATTTGTTTTCTTCCCGACCACCCCACACGACAAGCTCGATTCAAACTATCTATTTGTATGCGAAGAAATATAAATTGTTTTTACATCATTACTTTGTCATCGTAAAGCCTTAGAGGGGAATGAGCCGTCCAACGGTGGTGGCAAACAAGGAAAGAAAGAAGGAAACAAAGGTTCATAGGACTCTTTCCTAGGACTAATTTTTCTTTCTCGGTTAATTTCGATTACTTTCTGGGAGAGGAAAATCATTTTTCCTTTTTTTTTTTTTTGCTCTTCCTTTTTTTTGTGTCCTTTTTCGTGCCGTTAGATAATGAATCGGTGTAATCAAATTAAATTCTTCATTACTTTCGGTTTGTCAGCGTAGGGCACACACACAGTCACTCACCCCGGATGTTGCATTAGAGACACACTTTCGCCTCTCGTGTCGAATCGTATGTTGACGACGACGGCAATTCAAGGATAACACACACAAATTTGGTTTATTGAGTTTGGCTTCGGTGAAATTAGGTTACACAGCAATGCGATGCTGCTCCGACTGCCTAAGATATAATGAGAGGAATTTTAATGGGGAAATTACTGTTGGCATTCTGTGTGAACATAAGAGGTAGGAGCGAAATTGGATATTAATGTAGGACCTTAACATAATTTGTGGAATGTGAAGAGAGTGTGTCTCTGTGTTTGGGCACTTCAATGCACAGCGTATAATTCAAGTGGAATTTAGTTACGAGACACGAGCAGGAACATTTTTTAATTAACATCTAATGAGGTGTTAATTGTAAATTGTATGTTGGCGGCAATGAAATGAGTTTGTTGTATGAGTGGTAAAAATGTTACGTATACGCCACCGAGGACAAATTGTTAAATTGATTTTTTTTGGACGGCCGTCGTTAGGTTTTACGTAGGGTAATTTTTGTTTGAGAGAATGTTTTCGTTAGAGAAAATATTAGCATTTTAATAGGAAAACGTGAGACTAAAACGAGGTTGGTACTCGTATTATAATCGAATTTATTTATTCAAATTTAAAGTGAGAAAGTCTTGATTTTCCATGGAACAGTATTTTTAATAGCAGATGGACTTCCACCTAGCGCAGTAAAAAAAATCGACGCGAATTTATTTCTGATTAAGAATTATCATATGGAATGGATAGTCAATTGTTTTATTGGTGCGATACCTTCACCCATAATATAACTTTTTTCTTCAAAATCTGTTTGAAAATCTTACCAAATCCAGCTTCGTAGGGCTGATTATTTATGTAGTAAGAAAAAACTGTCTTTGCTTTAAAGAAATCGGCCAACTTAGTAGAGAAGGGTCCTATTAAGTTCTACCTTCTGTCCATTATTTACCACCTAAACGTTAGTATCAACTCAGTCAAGCCACCAGTATTTCTCCCTATTCGACCTATCGATGTCAACTATAGGTATATCCCTTCCAGTTATGCTTACGCATTATCTCAAGTCATGTCCGTTACCCGAGTCGTTCGGGTCATAGAGGATACGTTTATCAGTCGCCCTTCTAGCAGGGTAATATGTGGTAGGTACGTTCGTCAAGTCTCATAAATAAACATCTGCATCCAGATGCAAGAATGCCTCTGATGGTATATAGCCACTCTCCAAATTTATTTCTAAAATACCCAGGGTTAGAGTAAAACAAGCCCGATACAAGTTCATTCTCAATAACGTTAGCTGACACACCGAAACCATCCAAAAGTCTCTTATTAGAGACGTAATGCAGAAAGTTTGAATGTGCGCTTCTATACATCCACATGCAAGTTCAAAGACATTTCCATTCGAATATCTTAAGCTTTTCCATATAAAAAGGGCTTATGTTCCACCATAATGGACTCGCATAAGTCAGAATTGGACAGACGAAAGCTTGGTAATAAATCACCTTTACATAGGATCTCAAAAAGTTTGAGTAGAAAAGGCTTTTGAGAGACATAAATGCCTCCTTGTGTTTGGCAACTGCTTATTTATGTACTCATTAGTACTAAAATTTGCCCAAATGAACACTTAAATATTTCATTTGACTCAATTCGAAGGCTATTACACCTCTTCAGAACTTTTCAGTTTCGTCTCAGGCCCGAATTGCCACGTCTTATTGGGGTGCGAAACAGTATAGTTTCATATTTTGTATGGTTAATCCTGGGCTCTCATACTGAGCAAATTACCTGGAGCTTGTTGTTGAGCTTTTTGCTGCTTGAAGCTCACTCTGGATGTCCTGTATTTTCAAGCTACTTGCATACGCTAGTGAATTACCCAATCCCATCAGCATTTCAGAATCATAGATGTTAAAGAGAAGCGGTACTCTTACTGTGCCTTGTGGAAGACCATTGATGATATGAAACACTTTAGTCGTCGTGTATTGTCTATATGTTACCACGAATTCCTTCTCGTACACCATTGATGTAATCATCTTTCTAAGTTTGTATAATAAACCGTCGATTGAAACCGTGACTAAGGCTTTTTCGATATCTACTAGACAAATTGCTGTACATCGTTTGGCGTTTATCTTCCCTTTAACGTCTGAAATTAGTTTTGTATGATTTCTTTTGAACCCAAATTGGTTCCTTTCTTTTGCACATGAACAAAATTGATTTACCCATAACTACTTCAAAAACCTTCCCGATAATGGACTGCAAACTAATTGCCCCATAATTAGAGGAATCCGAAGGATCCCTCTTCCTTATTATTATTCGAAGAACTTTCGATGACTTTCAACTGTAAGTTGGTCAGATTTTAATTCCTCAAAAAATGTCAGAAGAGCTATTATGACACCTCTACTTCGCCAGCTCTGCAGCTAGAGAGTTTTGAGAAGACAGTGGAATTTTTGATAAATGTCCAATTCAGGGGCCGAATTACAACAATCGATCACGAGTAACTCGTCATCGAAATGTGAGGATTTGGCATAACTGCTCTCGTAATCGAGCATTCACTATCGAAATGTGAGATAACAGCACGTTATAGTGCGAAATTTCATTCGAACACTATTGTGCTGTCGACCCGTCGAACGAAGAAATTTATTTTTAAGAAATTTACTAATACAATGGCCGTTTTTTTTAATTAAGATTCAATCTGAACAAAATTAATTTGTTACAGAAAAATTTTGACCGATTTTATGGCCAAACACCCCGATTTGGCAAAGAATATTCTTTTTAACCCTAAATCTTTTGTTAAATGTGCAAAATAAAAATGTTATTTACGTTTTAATTCGCGTATGCTTAAACTTACGCAGCATTTGACAATGAGAACGGATTTCTCCTATCCCTTAAGCGCCGGCACTCAACGTGTTCATGATATTCATCGTCGGAATCCGAGAACAAATAAAAAAATAGATCCATTATTGACTTTAATTTCACTGCAAATAATAATTTTCTCTTTCATATCAATCGGAGAAACGTCACTTCGTGAGTAGTTGTAGTAGAATTGCTCTAGTACAATTTTATTTTCATTCGACACGGGAGCTTTCGAATGGTTAATCGATCATTCGATCTCAAGTCCTATTCACTCACTCGTTATCGATTGCGGGGATTCGGCCCCAGTATTCATCCGCTTTTTGTTGAGGTAACGAAAATTTATTTGATGTAGTTGGACAGTTTTTTAAGTTTAACTAATCATGTAGACATGCTCAATGATTTCAACAATACACTATGAGTACGTCTAAATAAATAGGCGAATCAGTTAAACTTTAAATAATGAAAAATCTAATAAATGAGGCTGTAAAACATTAAATTACCATAGATATCCTTAACAAATTGAATAAAAATGTTCAACAGGCTTCTTTAATAGCTTATGATTCACTTTCCTTCGGACATATACTAACGTTATGGTTTCCTCAACTCTGACTGTTCTAAGACCGTTTTTCAATTTATTTGGTCGAAGAATGTGCAGATAGAAGTTCGCTTTAATTATTTTTGAAATAAAACATCTTATTTTGGCAGCAACAATTCCTTTTTATAAATGGCTTATTAAAAGCTCATTACGAGTAAAAGTAACGAGTAAAACATTACTAAATGAAGCCATTAATTTCGTATTTCTTTTAAAGTAGAATGACGCAAACTCACTGAAAAACAATTAGAAAAAAAAAATCCAGTTGGATTTAGATACGAATGGTAATATAAAATTGTTCGGCGAGTGGGTGCTTTCATTTGGGGGCGATACTGGAGAGAAACCATCACGGCGGGTTATTTTTAATCATTATTTCGAAAATATGTATGATTTGCTTTGGCTGAACCATATCTCAAAATGAGATCTTATAACTGAAAAGGCTAACAAAGTATAGATGCCATTAATCAGGGGAATCCACTTACATAATCCAATGGTATTAGAAAAAATTGAATAAAACTGATTTTTGAGACATCCAAAACTGTATTTGAAGCCAAGTTATGTCCAAAGAATTAAATATTTTTCGCTAAAATGGCATAATGCCAAAGGGTTTCCCCAACAAGAGCCGAAATTTTAAATTTAAAATTAAACAGGTTTTTTGAAAAAATACCGAAATTTTGATTTCATCATAAAGTAGACATCTGGCAATTATGAATGTAGCAACACATCTGATAAATGCCTTCCTCAGCTTTACTGGCACATTTGCATTCTTTTGATGAAACTTGCAATCATGGTTTGGCATAACTGTGGCTGGATTTTAGTGATACAGTGTCTAAGCTTCTTTTTTAAGGCTTGGGTGGTCGTGAGCTTGTTGACATAAACTTTTGACTTCAAAAAATTCCAGAAAAATAAGTCCAAATGCGTTAAATCATATGATCTAGGCGGTCAATTTTGGTCGCCCAAACGGGAGTTTACACGACGAATAACAATAAAATTGAAGTTTAACAATAAAATTGCGTTATTGTATCGGATAGCGGTCCATTTTTAATAGTAGCAGACTGTCTACTATCGAACTGTTATAATGATTTGACTGTTAAAGCACAACAGCAAAAATGGCGCCAAATTTAAATTGTCCGCTTTTGTTGGGACACCTTTTATAACTCTATGTTATATAGTCTATAACTCTATGTTACAGGATTATTCATTATGTCAAAATTTCAATTAAATTTATTTACTGTTTTAAATGTTGGACTCTGCTATTATGTATGGAATACAACATCGGTTAGAAGGACGCCACGGGAGATTTTGCAAACTTTCTTGGTTTTTAAATTCCAAAGTTTGGGGATTGTCTGCATAGACACGATCTAAAGCATAATCGCACAAAAAGAAATCCAAGGGGGAAAATCACACAATCTTGTTGGTCAATTGATTTTCGTGCAAAAGTTTTGTTCAAAAATTCGGCGTCAACTTGTTGATTTTCCAGCACCCAAACGGCTTTAGTTGTTATGAAAGCTGAACCTTATAGGGATGAAAATGTAATTTTAAGTGCAAAATATGCCAAACGGAGCTGTAGAAAATCCTCAATTGCTGAACGCGGCATGGAATTGACAATTCTTAGATTTCAGTCACTGAGGCACTCACATCGGCTATGTTTTCAGTTGAACGAGCATTACGATGATGCACAGGCCTTACAACATCACAAACACTACCGATTTGCTTGACTTTTTAACGTTTGTTCAATTAGGCGATTATGACGACCATAATCTGCCCTTTAATCGCGGTACACAGATAGTACACTGCTGTTATTTTTGTTGTAAGATGCAATAATTTGAATTCATTTAGCAGTAGTTAAACAATCCATATTGTAAAATGACAAGCCAAGAACTAAGTACCTGTCACTATGGATGACAGATGAATTTGACAGATTCTATATTGCAGGGATGTGAAATCCCACCCTCGAAATGAATAACCCTTTATTAAAAGTATTTATAACGTAAAATTGGTTTGGACGAATAGGCTGTTTAATTGATTAAATTCGCAGTTTTTTTTTTTTAATTGATTCTAAATTCAATTTTATTTTTCAAGCTTTGCCTACCAGATACCCAGCGCACTTCCGAATGGTAGAGTAAAACAGTGCATCAAACCAATTTATTTTATCAGTGTATAGCAGGGATGATCACTGTTTCGATTTACTTGTATACAATCCAAGAATAATAAGTTTTATTTTGATTTTTATTTTTATAAATCAATAATATAAATCCAGTAAAGATTTTTATTTTTAAAAGTCAGAAGAGAAAACAAATCATGATTAATATAAAAAAAATTAAAATTAAATCATAATTTCTTTTAAAAATCCAAGGAAAAAATGACACCATAACTTTTATTGTAAGGAATCGAAAAATAAATGTATGACAATATTCTGCCGTATAATGTTGATACAAATTATGATCGGATTTTTATTTTTGATTTTTAAAAATAAAAATTATAATCTAATTTTTATTTCTAATTCGAAAAAATTAAATTAAATGATCGGTTTTTAATCAGATTAGAAAAATGTTTAAATATATAAATTAAAAGTAAAAATTGTACGCGAAAAATGAGAAATAGGATACCAAGCATCCCTTGATGTGATTTTTTATGTCACATTTTGAAAATAACTATTGTTTTCCATCTGTATCGTGCTTACACAGCATGAACTAGTAATTAATTTATAAATTGACGCTGTGGTCCTTACATTCAACAATTCACTTTTAATCCATACATATATGTATAGGTAACTAGCCTGGAGTTTTCATTAAATGGACATTTGTGAAGTTTAGTTCACCTTATTGTTCGAAGAGTCTAGAGCAGTGATTCTACAGCAATTCACTAAAGCAGATGCAAAATATTGTGGCAATTAAAAAGTATGCATTGTTATAACAGGACCCTACAGCGGTGGGCGGCTATCGATCCTAAGTAAAGCAAACTTTTTTTCTACTTCCCAGTGATACTAACGAAGCTCATGTGAACAGCGTGCGTTAGAGTAAAAACACTAATTTCCGGTCGAGGCCATTGGTTTTCTATGAATTTTCGCAAATTACATTTCCTGTTCACAATTTACATCACCTATCTTTCCGGACCATTATATTGATATCACGGCTACATGGTATTGCTTGAAAAATCCTCTATTAGGTGAATGAACGTCTACCACATTTCTGCTTGTATTTTATTAAACTACATTAACAAGCTGCATCAATAATATAAAAGGGCAAGCAAGGTAGATGTACAAATACACATACGATATATTTCGTCTGTTACCTATTCCCAAATTATAGACACACTTTTTTGTTTTTTCTTAATTTGTTTGTATAGTCTTCCAAGTGTACCCCTATCACTTTAAGTTTCCCTTCTAAACTAAATCCGCAAAACAAACTAAATTCCGACAAAGTACCCCTAGTTTCCAACCATTTAGAACGTTCTTGCTCCAGTGATACTAATAAAAGATACAAATTTTCAAATAGGATAGTCCAAACTCGAAATGGAAATCAACGGTAATGTAACATCTACCAGCTAACTTTTCACTTTGTTATATTAATACTTGTTTATGTGTTGTTGCATTTCAAAAACTACGAGTAAATCATTTTCATAGAAAAGGTCAAAGTCCAGTATCTTTAAATCTAAGCCACAAACACGCCTCCTTACATTGTACTTAGCGAGTTGAAAAGCCTCCTTTGGTAGAGTGATGATCATTCAAATGAGAAAAAAAAACAACATACTGCACATTCACGTGTAACCAAACCAACACTCGAAAGGATAATAAAATCCGGAACAAAAAAAAAAAAAAAAAACAAAAGAACTCCACCAATATTATTCCGAAGCCCCATCACAATCGCCCATGGAAAACCAGGAACGCATGTTGGCATAGAACATAACCACAACTTCACCATCACACGTACACCTATTCCTCACAATTTTGTTGTTTTATTGTTTTCAAAAGAATTTCCTTTTTATTCACACGTTTTTTTCATCTGTTTTTCGCTATCGCACTTCTGCATTTTTATTGAAAATGTTACTCTGTATCTATTCTATGGATGTGTGTTGGTAGACACATTTAGAAAGGCACTTTTAAAAATTAAATAGCAATTCAGCACGTTTTTTCCACTTAAATACTTATACGGCACCATACACAGGATAATAAAGAGATACGATGATATATTATTCTTTGGTACAACTTTGCACCATGGTACCTACCACTGGGCGTCAAAATCCAACAGAAGCTTGGGTTGCATAATACTCGTAAAGGATGTGCAAAACAGGAAAAAAAAAACACCGAGAACCTACATCCTTCCTACCAGATTAATGGACAGCTCTTTAAATAGAAGTAGTAGTAGCTCCTTGACTGGATGGAGTACGAGTATAGCTAAGTTTGTTATTATCCTCTGGCTCAAGTTTCCGTTTTCCGGGCAGCAAACTGATGGATGAGGGTTGTTCTGCATGTAGTGTTGAGAGCTTGAGGATAACTGTCATCTGAAATTTGATTTTAATTGATTGAGTCTTTGATTTGCAGGCATTGCGAGAACTCCAATCGCTCTGTATCCTTGAGCAACATAATAAATGGTTACACATCAATTTATGCATATACGTGTCCTTCGGTCCAGCATCTCGCACTTTAGAGGGAGAAAGAGAGAAATTTTCATTTCCATTTCCGTTATATCCACTCAATTCATCCATTTATCTCCTCGAAATGGAAAAAGGATTTGCAAACGATGGCGACGAGCAGAACTTTTCACTAAATCGCTTTAATGGGCTATAGAATGCCCACTTATCCTTTGGCGGGATAATATTCCACTCAAATTAAAGAGAGGATCATCTAATGGATGACGACGCATACGAAATGCTTTTCCGGAGGATTATAGAGCTCCGCGAGGACTACTCTAGGAAAAAGCAAGGACTTTTTTTTTGACGGATGTATTGCACATGCATCGGGTTATGGTTGTGTTTAATTCGGGAGTGTTAACACTTTAAATGCTCAGCATGCCGCAGCATTTTAATAAGGATTCTCTAAAGGAGTTTGGTTGTAAGTCTTGGAACGATAAACTGAATTCAGAATGCTGAACGCTTCATTTTCGTATTTATGTTTGGTTTGCTTGCGTTCTCAACCTGGAGGCCATTTGGTTGATGAAAATAAACGAAAGTAAACAATCGGTGTTTACTCAAGTTTCATGGTGTGGCATGGTGAAATGAATCTTTTTTTATTTGAAATTCGTAATTTTTATTTTTATGTGAATGGCAGTTGGTTGGAGGTCTGTAATTAAATGTACAAAACGTGGATTGTGGCGAGTGGGCAATTAAAAGAAATTTACGCTTTCAGAACGCAACATTAACCAAGAGCATTGGGTGGGTTCATTGTTTTTTTTTTCCAATGGATATAACATTCAAACCTTAAACAATAGCAATAGTGGGGGACTATGCATGTTTTGTATTTCAATACGATGCCAATAATGCTTAAAAAATGAGTATTGCTATAGAAATTAAGTGTGTGAATAACTGTGGTATTATTGCATGAGCCGGCAAGCAATTTGAAAGCAATCATTTTTTACAATTTTTAACGTGGCCTATATGCCGAAGTGTGTTTCAGCAAGACGACTCCTGTTCTACAAAATACTTTGTCATCCCTTAGGATCACCCAGAGGCGGTCTTTGGAATTTAGCAGGGTATGGTTCCATACCGATCGTCTTAACGAGGTGTCCATTCTGAAAACATGTCCAGGATCCAAGAAATAATGCTCGAGGACAGATGAGTGACTTGTCGCCATACAGAGTAAGCATTCGGTATTAGTATATCCAATTTACATCGATTTGTGGCCAAATATCTCAAGATTTGTACGCTTTCTGGGTACCTCGGTCATTACGCCCGGAAAAAAAGGGCAGCAAAGTTATATGGCCATGGAACATGATCAATAATGGAAAATCGAAGAACACCATTTCAATTGCAAAAGGTGGCTAGACTTGGACCTTTCGTTACGTTGTTCCAGTAAAGTACCAAGACTCAACCCGAAGATCTCATTCCTTTTACAAATGAATTATGGCCGTATTTTTAGAAAGGCCAATTGCACACATTCCACCAGTTAAAAACAGAGAAGGTAATTGGGCAAAAACAAGAAGAACAAGAAAATGCGAATTTATTTGTTGAATATCTCGAAGGTGTCTTCCAACCATATGAAGATAAAGACTCTCAAGAAACGGAAGAATTGTGCGAAGAGGAGAGACGTATTCAATCGGTTACGGCGACAGAAATTGCCGAAGAAATACAAGAAGGCTTGATATCAATCAAGCAACTCCCAGAAAAAGGCTTAAAAAAACTAGCACAGATTATAAATGCTGCATTCAGGATAAGGTATGTACCTAGCATGTGGAAAGTCGCGGAGGTAATTATGATACTAAAACCAGGGAAACCACCTAGTGAAGTCACCTCCTACCGCCCCATGTCGATTCTGCCTATGTTGTCCAAACTAATTGAAAAGATGTTGATTAAACGTCTGCATAAAATAATTGAAGAAAAATCGCTAGTTCCAATCCATAAATTTGGTTTTAGAAATAAGCACTCCACGATTGATAAGGTGCATAGAATAACTGATAAAATCGAAAAAAGCATTTGAAGAAAAAAATAATACAAACTCCCTAGGACAGTATGTAAATGTCGTAAAATCCTTAACAAACTTAGCAATATCCAGGCAATGAGATAGCAAATAAACTAGCTAGGAAAGCATCAGCACTAGGTAAAGAACATACTCACACACAAATAGACATTCCTATTGGTAGAAACGAACCAATACTACTTGGTTATCAAGAGATGATTCTGTTATCCTGCAGCCTATGGCTACAATTGAATGAGCTATGGAGAAAAAGGAAATCCGCATTTTGGTAGGTGTGCTGACCATTGTGCGATCGGTACTATAGACACTACGAGTAAAAGCTGGGCATAAACTCCCCAGACTACTGCTTTCAAGATAAGGAAAAAATAGAAACCATCAAACACTTGCTCTGCGACTGCCCAAATCTCCCCAACCGTCGCCTCCTTCATATGAGAAACAGACTCTTTGGAGAATTGAGTGAATTGGCACATACATCGCTAATGAACTTAACGAGATTCATAAGCAGCACACGCTGGTTCGAGCAAGAACCAGCTAACTAGAAACAGTGTTAGATGCTGTAACATAATACAAGGTGTCAGCACCTTGGGACGCACGAACGATGTAGACCCCCCAACCTAATCAAACCTAACCATACAAGGACGTTGCTTCCATGGTACATTTAGGATTGAATTCCTTGATCCCGCGCCTTACTTATTGATTCCTATTTGATCCGAACTGATTAAATTTCGATTTATCGGTCCACATAATATGTTGCCACCAGTTGGGATCTTTATCAACGTGATCGTGTGCAAACTCTAAAGGACGACGATGGTTGGTTGGTTGGTTGGTTAGTTGGTTTAAGAAGATGAGCTTATGCTCTTCGCTTAGGCCTCCACTGAGCCCGTTGTGTTCCCCTCGTCTGTCGAGCTGTAGGAAAAGTAATGTAATGGGAATTAAGTGATGAGAAAAGATGTAGGTATTAGGATCATGGGAGTATCAAAAAGGAGATTATGTCACATAGTGATTAGGAAATCGTCTTGTTCGTCTAGCGAACTCCAATATATCACCGATTTCCTTCTTGCTGAGGTGTGTTAGATCCGGTATCCTTGGGGATCCCAGTATCCTTCAGTCTTAATATTGCTGTTGCAGGGCTATGGCAGAGGAAGTGTTCTATATCTTCCTCCTCCTCCTCACAGTTGGCACAGATTGTTGTTTCAGCGTAAGATTGATGTGCCCTGTTAAAAGTCCCACCATCGCTCTTAACTGTATTCTGCTTGAGTTGAAAGCTCTTTTAGCTGTGTTATTACTCGGTTGTGTTACCACTGATCTGGCCACTTTACACGTGTCTAGATTCGTCCAGTAGTTATTGAACTCCTGTCTAATCTTCTCATTGATTATCGTTTTAATAGTTGTCAGAGGAACCCCTATGGTCTTAATAGGATTCAGTTCTGTGTCACTCGCTTCTTTCCTTGCTAGTCATCTGCCTTTTCGTTACCCGGTACACCTTCATGCCCCGGTACCCATATAAGGCGGACTCTATTACGCCTGGCAAATAGGTTCAGTTTAATTTTACACTCCTTTATTAGTCGTGATTTTGACACAGGGTTTCTGATCGTGCTAATTGCTGCTTTGCTCTCCGAGCAGATGTCTATTTGCCTCTCTTCGCTAGTGTCTTCTGCGAATATTTTTGTTGCTTCCTTAATTGCAAGAACTTCTGCTTGGAACACGGTTACAAAGGACGACTATAGATTATATTTCAATACGAATAGTTTCTACCTGGCAATCCGTCCGCAAAATTATTTTTCAGGGAGACGATTTTTAACTATGCTCACGGAAGCTTTTATATTTAGCTCTTCTTCAATTTGTTGCTTTATATTAGAAACTGTCAAAAATGAATCGAGTTTGCTCAAATGAACAATTGTCGAGAGGTGGTCTTTCGCGTCCGATCCTTGTGCACTTTATTTTGGACCGAGCCCATTTCTTCGTAATGTTGGATTGAATTAATTACCTTTCTTCTCGAACGATCCAATTTCCACGCTGTCTTACCCTTCATTCTTATAGGCAAGAACACACAGGTTGAAGACCTCCGTAGAATGATTTCCTCATCCCATACTGTCATGGATATACCAAGTTCATTAAATGTGCGTCATTTCTTATAAAATAATGTCTTTATTATTACTTACTTTAATAATACGAGTATCAGGAGTTCGACTTTAATTGCACAAATAAATTGAAGTAAACAAAAGGTGTGCTATTTAAATTCTCCACACTAAAGCATGTGCTGTTACTTTACAGGGAGGTAACACATTGTAAGATCTAAAACTATTGTATATTATGCTTAATCCAATACAAGTATTACATGTGATTTGGCGTATAACTAATGGATACCATATAAATATGTTATTTATTTTATCGCCACTGTATACTTCATCAGATTTCGACAGCATTTAGATGAAACTACATACGACTATGTACATACAAATCAAATTTCATCAAAATCTGTTGAGTGGTTCTCAGGAGAGCTGTGTGAAAACAAACATCCAGGCGGACATGGAACTGAAAGTGTTTGTTTGACCTGACACGTGCCTTTAATGCGCACTTGTCGAATTTGTCTTGTACTACAGAAGTATTGTAAGAAGTACACATAATGTGAATGTGTCATAATTTTTGTAAATGGCGTCAACAACAAGCAGTAACAATAATTCCGCGTTATTCAGGTGTGTATCGCTCCATTGCTTATTGTCAACTAATTCCCTATCTGTCTACAACATAAATGTCAAAGCACAATGACATTTGACGCCATTTGCAAAAATTATGGCACATTCACATTATGACACTACTTTTGCCTCACCTTGTACAAGGAAAATTTAATTCATTCGTTCCAAGTTGATATGCTGACAGCAAAATGCATTCCTCTATGTTATACCCCAAAAAACGTTCGTCATATTACCTGTAACCTTAAATTGCCTCTGTCTATACTCGTATTACCCAACATTTTCATATGACTATCAAACTGCGTCCATTCTTTATTGATTACAAAAGTTTAATGTCGCATGAAAATGATTAAAGGGACAATTCACTGTCCAATACACCATCAACTCACACCCTACAGTTTCAATGAAACTAATTACTACCGGAAATTACAAAAAAAAAATATTTAATTGCACCCAATATGCCGTAGTTCCCACAGTTTAACACACCACTGACCGCAGTCAATTTAAAAGTTCAATATCTCCACTTTCTCCGCCCGCTGACCTCTTCACTAAAATAATTTTCATTAAAAAATAAACACTAGTACCACAATTTACCTGCCATATCCTTTCACTGCTTATAACACTTTAATCAGCACTATAGCATTCACCACAAAAACCACAATTTGTAACATCAATAGAACAAAACCAAAAAAAGGATACTCGTACACTCAATGCGAAGAAAAAAATAAACCCACCAAACATAATTGCAGTCACAGCACTTTACAAGCAATATCCCCTTATTCAACTACTCTCATGACCTCCATGTGCACCCACATGGCAACCCAACGTAAATAATTGAACAAAGTCAATTGCAATAAACAACCCCATTGCATCAACATTAGCCCTATCTGTACATGAACGTCCCATTCCACTTCCGTTTCACCAGCCCAAAACGGCACAAAACCTCAGTCCTGCATATCCTCCACCACCAGTAGTGGATCGAAATCACCAAATCGAAACAAGCAAATTATACTGGATCGACGGTGAAAACACGAATTTCATGAAGTTCCGTTCCGATATTTTTGCAGGATTACGTGACCGTGTACGATGGGTACACCATTAGGGATCCGGTAATCCTGAAGTTCTGTGGTGGTGGACAGAGCGTGCCGGCGGCAATCTCTAGTGGGCCGCAGTTATTAGTTGAGTTTACCACCTCACCGTTCGGAACGTTTACTGGTACTTCATCGCAGATACTACCTCTACATGGATTCCAGTTGGAGGTGGGTAGTTCAATCGAATATGAATTTCTTGTTTTCCTAACATTCTTTCTTTTCAGGTCGAAGTGAAATTTGTCGATATACAGAGTCCAACGTATGCCAAGAACAAGAAACTATGTGAGTTTTGGATTCGTGGCTCTGGGCGTGGTGTATTGGAGAATCCAAAGCATTCATTGGCGCCGAATACCACATGTTTGTATCACTTGCAAGGGACCGGTGTATTCAAGACCTATGACCATCTGAGTTTGCCCCGACGCTCGGGGCAACAATATCAAATGCCGCTGTCACGATTCAAGGTCTGGATATCGATGTTGAAATTCAATTTGGATCCGGCATTTGGCTTTCAGGATGAGACGTCTGTCGGTGCGATTGGTGTCCTCCAGACGCATGAGGATTGCAGTGGAATGCTGAGAATTTGGGATGGCGCCCTCAGGGAACCACCTGTCTGCAAGGATTTGAATTGGTGAGTGGTACTCGTAGTTGAGTGGTGATGTGAATCTCATCGCAAGTTACTTTGTCGCTTTAAAGGGGTGCAGGTTTTTTTTACATATTTTCGGTCAGGACAAAATAAAATACATTTTTTTTTGTTTTTTTGTTACACCCTCAAGACATATTTACCTGTCCGAATACCTGTTTTGCAATCCTTGCAGGAGAAGTTTGTTTAGCGTCTTTCAGTGCTAACGTACGAATGTAAATATAATTTTTGGTGCAGGGGTTTGTCACTGTTTGGTAACTTAATCTGGAATTTGAGTGTGTCCATCCCTGACTATGACAAGAGCTAAGCTGTCACACATAAATTTCTTAGATGTGTCGTCTTTCACGAGACACATCTCACAAAAGCTCGTACTTCTGAGGTCGGTGATCTTCATATGGAATGAAGTACGTGACGAGTACCAAAACGATTCTCAAGCCCCTTCTTAGTTTTTGCATAAATTTAGTTCTGCTTTCATTTGGAGCATCGACATACTAGCAATCGTAATGTTCTAATCACAGTAGTTCATGTTTAACCATTCCATGTTTATACAGGGTTTTCCAATAAGGACTTAACAATTTTGTATTTAAATAAAACACAGAATAATTAAGATATCGGACTGAAATTCATTCTAGACATAGCACACATGTTAAATTTAAGTATGGAATTCGATGTCGTTCATATGAACACCGAGGACATTTGCAGCGATCGATTCTTTGGAGCCAATTTTCCACCACTCTTCGATACATATCGGCCGGAACGTTGACAATTTCGCGTTCGATATTGTTCCTGAGCTCCTCTAACTTTGTTGGCTTGTTGGTTGTTTCTCATTCATGAACTTCACCACGAGAAATTGTAATCCTTGACTGATGTTTCGATATTGACAGATCATAAAAAAAGTTTAAGGGTACATTTATATTAAAATACAAAATTGTTATGTCCCTATTGAAAAACCCTTTAAAAAAATGAACTGTCATAGGCTGAGGATCTACAAATCAGATCTCTAATTCCATTCTGATTAGAGCGTCAGTTTTTTTATTCATGTACATACTCGTATATGCATGAGCAAACCCCAGACCAGCCTTGAAGCTATGTTGCACAAAACTGTTCAGTCTGACAGTTTTATCCACGAATCTAGAGCTAATCATACCGATTTAACAAGCTTTGGTGGTCGCTTGGCTATCACAGCAGATGTATCCACTATACGAGTATATTCTAAAATACAATACTATTATGGTACTGATACTGGCATAAATTTTCCAGAGAGTTCCTCACTGACCTTAATTCCTTGTGCTGACGATAGGATTTTTTTTAAAGGAATCTGACTTCTCAGTAGTAGCTTGTTATACGAGTACGGGCATTGACATAATACGTATGCCACCATCTCTAGCCCCAACCAACCAACTTGTGTACCCAGGTCCCATGAGATACGGACCACATACTCTACTCTACAAACTTCCAACTTACTCTCCTAGTGATTTACCCCTAAGGATTCGCCACTAACAGTCCTTATTCCGCTAAACCCTGCAGTCCAGCAGCACTGACTCTGGCTTATGGACCTATCCTCAGACTATTTGTCGACAGTTTCCATCGGCAACTCTTACGATTGGGGTTACGTAAATACATGTTGGTAAGATTAAAGAACTTAAGGGGTCTGAAAATCATTTGGTAAACGTGAATTAACAATACCTTCTCTTGCTTCCACTGCCATTGTTAATAAATTGATTACGAGTATCCTTATCGTTGATCAACTCAATAAAATCCAACCAATTTGTGAATCCCTCTCATTAAAAATATTCCCCTTTGTTTAATTTTCACAGTGAACGTGACATCCCGAACCACCCTGTACTGGCACAATACGGACAGAACTACACCAATGTTATTGCTCGTTTTTGCCGAGGGACTGTACCACGAACTTGTGACCGAGCCAACATCAATGAAACCCATGCACGCCCCTGTACGGTTAGTGAAAGCTATGTATCCAGTGGTGATACTATAACCCTCGAGCTTAGGAATACCGAATCCACCGTACTAAGGTAAGAAACAATTCTCCGGCAATACAAACATACAACCATTCACCCCTTTACAGACCGCTTGATTTTAAGCTTAAATACGAATTTGTGGACCTACACCAGGACGGTATGCCAATGGCCGGAGAACATGACTGTAATCGGAAATTCGTTAGCAACCAAATGGATCGAAAGGACCCGGCTATCTTCCGGAGCGTCCGCAACATATTCATGTTCGGACGTGGAGGCACTCGCAATCTCAGATGCATCTACAAATTCGAAGGACAACGAGGCGAACGTGTTCGCATTAAGTTGCGAAAAGTTACAACCATGAATCGTGTGTGCACCTCAAAAGTGGACGAGGACATCAATAGGTCATTCTGCTATGGCGACACCAATGTCCGTGTTGAGGTAAGTAATTGAAAGTGATGAGGGGCTGTAACCGAGTAACAAACCCCTTCCATTATGCAGATTTTCGAACGCCCCTATCATGACTCGATTCTACTTCCACGTGGCTGCCTGTGCAACTCCTCGAATGCATCCCATTTACCGGTGGAGTACACATCGACCAGCAGAGACATCGAAGTACATTTCACCGCACTCAACATGACCACCCTCGATGATCCGGATGCTTTGAACTTCGAGGGCCTCTTCGAGTTCGTCAAGGGACCAACTAACTGCAAGGATGGCCGAAGAAAATTCGGACCAAGTGGCACCATCGATATGACGTTCGGAGATGTAAGTCGATATGACTACGATGCATTCGCAGTGTTTATTCAAATTGAATTTTCATATTATCCCTCAGATGGATTGCCGCACCCGACCATGGTTAATCGAGCCATCGAATGGGAACAAGTTCCTGTACGTTCGGCTGAAGGGTATCTTCCTGCGAAAGTACAATCCGAATATTTACAAAACGATTAATGCGACAGTGATAGGCACCAGCTCGTATCGTTGCGAGACCAAGGCACGAGTGGTGCTAACAACATCGGAAGGTATACGAGTAGTGTCATTTCCGTTGCGAAGGGATGTAATGCTACCAAACAAATCTTATGCTCTTGCAGGTCTCACAATCACAGCGTGTCCTCTAGGTGAGAATTCAAATGCGTACGAGTTTGTGGAGATTTTCAGTGCCGGCTGGAATGAGAGACCGAATTACGCGTTAGCCAACCGATCGAAGGCTATCAGTGTCGAGTTCCTCAGACCGGAGAATGGTGATTTCACATTCAATTGGATGGAATTGGTTCCTAGACCAGCCTTGGGCTTAGTAGGTAAGTGATACTATACAGTGGTGCTTAATGGAGATTTCGATTACAATGGACGTACATATGAGCTTTTAATGAGTATCCTTCTTATTGTTCTTGCAGAAGACTGTACATATAAGTGCTCCGAATTGGGGGCATGCGTTAATGCGAGCGTGTGGTGCGATGGTATTGTGCATTGTCCATCCGGCGATGATGAGTCGTTCCTGCAGTGCTCGGCCATCATGAAACTGCCAGCTGAAATTTTAGCAACGTTGTGTATCCTAATGGTGCTGTTTTGCTGTGGATTCGTTGCGTTCGCATACAAGTAAGTACATATCTATGGATGAGAAATTGGATTGCAACCATTGTAAATGATGGGGTGACTATGCTGGCTTTGCATTTGCTGTTAAGTTGATGGGTTTTTCATTCTGGTTCAGGACGTTATTGGAATGGATTATTGAGAAGATTTTCAAAGTGATTGGCGAGTATCCTTTTAAGGCGAGAATGTGTTGTAATAGGGGGGATGCCTGGGATAGTCAAAGTTGACGTTATAATGTATTTAGGTGATGAGTTTGTAACAGTACAGTACAAATGACTTAACAGTTGATTTATTGACTAATGTTAGGAGAAGAGGTAGCTGTCCGGGTGCACAAAAAGTGTACATGAAAAATTCAATATTTATTTCTTTCCTATGTGCAATAGTGGAACGAAATTGAAAGTTTTAGGTAAAGTTTAAGGTTTCTTTGTAAATTTTGTAAAAGTCTCTTAGTTATGGATTTTTACGTTTCACAGTAATAATAAAAAATGTAAAGAAACGGGAGAAATATTTATTCAAGAAAAAACTTGAGATTACGCACATCATAAAATAAGTAGCGAGTGCGCCATCTATTGGTTTCTTTTTAAATTACATGTTGTTTTGACACTGACAGCTATTTTGCGCTCAAACAATTGACAGAAAGACAGTATCATACTCGTATCTCAACGTTGGGAAATATTGAAAACTTAGTGCTATGTTGGCAAAATAGTGCGAATTTTGAAAAAAAAATTTCAGTCGAAATAATGCATCAACTGCTATACGCAAGTTTATGAAGAAAGTTCGTGAGATTGGCATGCTAATTTATAGCACAAGTTTTTGTCCTGTGCGCTCAGCCAAAAATATTTCTCCTGTTGCCGAAAGTATTCACCTAAACCCGAGAACCTCAACTGAACATTAGCCGCACTACCCTGAGGAGAACTATGCATAAAGACCTCGGATTATTCCCTTACAAGGTCCGACAGACTCAGGAATTGAAGCAAAATAACCACACGCTTCGTCATTGCTCCTCTATTTAGTCGTGGAGAATTATTGGCCCATTTTTCTTCGAAGATGAAGATGACAACTACGTTACGGTAAACGGAAAACGCTACAGAAACATGATAACCAATATGTTTGGCCAGAAACTGAGGAATTGAACTTGGACAATCTCTGGCTCCAGCAAGATGGCATTAAGTGCCATACAAGCCCTCCAACATTCGATCTTTTGCACACTAAGTTCAATAATCGTGTAATCAGCCATTTTGGTGATGTTGATTGGCCTCCGTGGAACTGTGATTTGACGCCGTTGGACTTTTCGTGGGGCGTTCAGGCACTTAAGCACAATGTTGATCGAGCTATTTGTGAAATGGAGTCCCGAATCATCGAAAAAATACTTCAAAATTGGGTTGACAGGATAGGCTACTGCCAAGCCAACCGCAACAGCCATTTAAAACTTTGAAAAATATTAAACGAATTTTTTTTATAGCAATTTTAAAAAGAAAACAACAGATGGCCCACCATTTATATGCTAAATGAGCCTCTTTTCAAAGAATTTCTTTAGTAGCTGAGGGAAAGACGAAAGAAGACTGCTTCATCTGGGGCTCCTGGTGAATATTAAAATCAAAAGCATCGACTGCCTTATAAGAAGCTCCCACTTCTTCAATTAGTCCTTTAGGTACATAATGGGTATCCTAAAATTCACGCAAGAAGTAATTTTGATAGAAAACACAGGTTTTTAATTAAAAATTGTAAATATTTTCTTGATTCATATAAATATGCAGTAATGGCCTCTACGGCTTTGCTAGCACATACGTACTCTTTTGTCGAAATTTTCCATGATCGTTTTGCATAAATGCTCAGCGCTCAATTTGCTCCTTTAAGGCATGTGTGGTCGTGGGCTTATTGGCATAAACTTTAGACTTCATAAAACTCCGAAGAAAAAAGTCCAACGGCGTTAAATCGCATGATCTGGGTGGCCAATTCTGATCACCAAAACGGGAAATTAAACGACCAGGAAATGACTCGTGCAGTAATTGAATGTTTCTCGGGAAGAATGGCATGTGGCACCATCTTGATGAAACCACATGACGTCCACATCCATACCTTGCAATTTAGGAACGACTTGTTGAAGGACGGCCAGAGTGTCTAAGATCACTAATTGATCCAGCCTCCCTGAATTTTTGAATGAATCTCTTCACAGTTGATGAAGTTAACTATTCCCACCACCCTAACCCAGCTGTCACGCTGTTTTTTTTTTTTTTTTCGTTGGCAACACTTTACCGCACAAATGGCGCAAAATTCAAATCTTGCTTGAATTTTCGGACGCCCTTTGTTTCGAATAGCGATAGATCCCTTGCTATCATCTACGAGTAAGTGTGAGTATACAAATATTCAGACAGCCACCCTAGCCTAACCCAACCTACCCTCACATTTGTTTCTCTTAAATACTTTTACCATCTATTCCTTTTAGAAAATACTTAAGAAACTTTTTGTTCTTTTTTAACAGAAAAATAAAACGAAAACTTCGAGGGTCATCAGTTCTGCAGACACGACTGAAGTCTCTCAGTTCCATGGATACCGCTGTTTTTGATGAAAAAGACGTGATTTGCTGACAAAGCGACAATTCTGTACGATATGTGGAAATAGATCGTGTCACCACTGTCTGACCACATTCAACGAATATCGTACAGAATTGTGCCCCGGAGCTAGAGACTTTACATAAGAAAAAACCAACAACACTACTAAAACTACTAATATTACCGCAACTATCAACTACTGACTACTATCAATGGTATTTCCATTGAAATGTGTATTTTTTCATTTTCTTTTTAAGTATTATTAATAATTTTTTTACGAACAAAAAAAAAGAGGTGTATTTTCTAGTTAAAAATTGTTAAAAATTAAAAAAACAAAAACAATTAAAACTGCAATTAAAGACCAACGGTTTGGTACCTACACGAGAGAGAAACAACTTAAATTCCAATTTGACTCTTTAAAAAAAAATAGGTTAAACAATTTATATTAAACAAAAAATAATGTAATGTAACGTGCCAGGATTCGTATTCTTTAGTCGTTAGGTAAAAAAAAAAAACACGAAAGTCAAACGAGCAGACGCACAAAATATAAACAAAAAGTTAACTCTAACAAGAAATAAAAATATATTAAATTTAAAATTAAAAAACAAACTCTCTGCGTCAACCAACTGAATTTTGTACTACGTTTTAGTAATACTGTTAAACAAAAGAAAACTTAATATAGAGAAATTAATTTTTAAACAAATAAATAAATAAATTAGTTGTGTATTTAAATTATATAGTAAAATTAAATCTATGAACATTTCAAATTTAAATGAAATTTTGTAGAGAGAATTTAAGAAAAAAACTTAAAAAACGGACTTAAAAAAATTATGTTTTAATATTGATAGGGTATTTGGGTGATATTATTTATTAATTAAATTTTTAAATGTGGCTCAATAAGTTTCTTATCATTTACTGACCGGTATATTGATTTTGTAATTCTTTTTTTTTTTTTTAAATTCATTGTTTAATGGTTAAATAAGTCTCGCTTTTAATCTTCGATTTGAGATAGAATGTGAATTCTGCCCGACAGAGAAAACACTCTTCCCTTACAATTTTTTTGACATAAATCTAGAATACTTTGAAATATCTGACACAAAATTTTAAAATTACTGTCTTTTGCTTTCCAAATGACTGAAGTTCGTGATTATTTTTCGACTTGAGCTGGAAAATGTATGTAATTAGGGTGGCCGTGGTGTAGTGGTAACATCAACGCTTGTCACGCTCTTGGTTCACGGTTCAAATCCTGATCTCAACAATCATCTATTTATTTCGTCTGAAATAAATAAAAAAGTCGATCAATTGCGAAAGCTTAGTCAACTCTACTGCGAAGGCATAACACTGGCAGTAGGGTGGTCATATGGTTTAAATGCAACTTGATCGTGATGATGACATCAGGTGGAGGGGAAAAAATACAGTGAATCATGAGCAACGACAAAAAGCAAAACAATCAAGCTCCCCAGTTATCTGGACGCCACCCTTGGAGTGAACGCAACCAATGTCTGAACATAAACGTGAAACAAGGAAGTAAAGCAGAAAACTGTCATATCCAAGCCTTTGGACTTTGAGTGGGGCGTTCAGGCACTTAAGCACAATATTGATTGAGCTATTCGTGAAATGGAGTCCCGAATCATCGAAAAAATGCCATAATGTTGACAACAACGCCTACTAAGGCAGATCAGAAAAATGCGTGCTTGAAAATTTTGTTTTTGATTTTTTTAGCACTTCACCACTAATTTAGAGTTGAAGTGTGGCTTATGAATTATCAAAGAAATTCATAGAAAAAATATGCAAATTGTAATCAAACTTTCTTAGAAAACCAATTGTTTAAAGTATAATTAATCATTTTTCTGAACAGCTAACACAGAATGGAAAAAAATCACTTCACTAAAATGTTCATCCATCTAAACATTCCACTGACAGATCCAGATTTTCACTGTTCCATGTTTCACGTATGCATTTTTCTGATCGCTATAAACGGCGCCTAACATTGCAAGGGAATGAAACAAAATCGCGAAACATCCCTGCATTAATTGACTGGAATGAGTAGAATGGCGTTCGCTCACCTCTCAGTACGGAGTGCGTGTGTGTCTGCCAACTTGTATTTATATTGCATTGGTACGTTGCTTTTATGTGGAAAGCAATTGTGCACAACAAATTTGTGCCTAAAACATATTTAACATAATGTAAATTGCTTGATCAATGTGAAATTGCAACATTTTTTTCGATGTTGTAATGAAATTCACTAAAGATAAATAGGTACCTATGGCATTGACAGAAAATTCTGTGAGTTGACGCTTTAACTGCGAACATGTCCAAAACGAGGTGCGTTCTACAAAAAGGTGGATAGTCATTATTTCGATCTAAATGTTAGGTTTTGAAATTTTCGAAAATTGAAAGTACGCAATCTTTTAAAATTTCCGATTTTATAACGAAGTTGATGAAAAAATCGTTTTTGAGTGAGAATAATTCACAAGCGGTGCATCCTACGAAAAAAAATTATTATAACCGAAATTTTAGACTTTGAAACTCTCTACAGGATGTATATTGAATTTCTCAACTTTTTCTAAAACTCATGGTGCACAATCTTCCAAAATGTTTGACTTTACCTGAAAGTTAATGAAAATTGCTTTTGAGTGCGAATACATCGCGAACTATGAGTCCTACGAAGAAAATGATTGCGATCGAAATTTTTCGTTTTGAAATTCTCTACAAAGTGGTTACCAAAAGTAGAAGTTATGAATTCGTTTATCAGTCAAAAAGAGGTGGATGGACATTAGTGTTAGAGATCTATTTTTTCAACGTTTTTTTTCTGAAATTAATTTGTTTTTTCTTTCTCTTATCTCTGACTTAAATAAGTTAAACGTACGAGTATTACCTTTCAAAATCTGTTTATATTCATATTTAAAATGTTGGTATTTTTTTTCTAGTACTGTCGTTTTTTGGAAAGCTATCCGCATCAAAGAAGTTGATGGGAGTTAAAATTCCCTTTTTTTTCATATGTCACTGCCTCTGTCCGTAAGAATTTCGGACTTCTTTTCTCCTGTAACATCTCTACATTTTCTCAATCTAGCTTCGATCATTCTCCTTTTTCTTCTTTCTTAACACATGTTTCCCATTCCATTTTTTTCTGGCCGTGGGCCTTTGTGATTGAGGCGCTCTGTAAGGTTCCATTTTTTAAACTTTAGCGAGCCCGAAATTATCATCAAACCAGGGGATTCGAGAACTTCAGTCGTGACACTTACTATTGATGCCGTTGGATTTACCACGAGTTCTATGGAAATCCGATGGACAAATGTTCTGACAATCTCTTTGAGTGTTCCTCGACTCGATATAAATATATACCGGCTGCTGCTCTCACACGGATAAATAGCTCTTTTCCTTAATGAAACCTCAGTATCATTTAAATAGCACGAAGTCTAAATTTTTTTTTTTTTTCCACAAGGGTTGGTGAAAAATCTTCCATAGACACTATGAGAATAGCAAGCGCGTGCTCATAGTAGTGTCAGATTCTTACTGACTAAAAAAACACCACCCCGCGATTTAATTTGTTATATATTGCAACTAAGAAGGACCTTATCAAGAAATTTTTCTATCATTAAAAAAAAATTCGTTTGGGAGGTTACTTTCCACTGAAAGATTCTGCATGTTCCGCAATCTAGGCGCGGTGGATTCCTATCTCGCCAAGTCGAAAGATTTCGTCCTTTGTAGTCGGCGCAATAAATTGCTTTCATCCAGAATTTGTAGGATTGTATTGTTGACATGTCCGATTAGCCGGTTTCTATGTTTTCTCGCGAAGCTTCTAATTTCAGCTTCGATTGTCGGAATTCCGAGATCCCTGTGGATATCATCGTTTCTAGTATACCATGGTGCGTGGACAATTTCTCTTAGCACTTTATTTTGTTTGTTTTCTTGGTTGTTGTATACCGTAAGTCCACACCGACTTTAGCACTTGCTTGTATAAAAGCAGTTTGTTCTCAGTACTGAGCTGGGAGTGTTTTCCGAGCAACCAGTTCATTCCTCTATATTTGATTTCGAGTTCTTTACGTTTCATTTTCACGTGCGAATTCCATTTCAGTTTTGCGTCGAGTGTCATTTTAAGGTATTTGGCCTCGTTTGCAAAAGGTATTCGGGCCGAGTTTAGGAAAATTGGTAAGACATTAGTTTTCTTATAAGTGAAATTCACGTGAACAGATTTAGATTCGTTGAGAGCGATCCGCCAGTCCCTCGTCCATTCAATTACTTTATTCAGTGCGTTTTGCAGTCGTTTCTTCGATTGTTTTACCTACGGCTAGTATAGCGGTGTCATCGGAAAACTTAGCCAGAATAGTGCCATCTTCTTTCGGTATATCTCGAGTATATAACACATAGAGAAGTGGCCCAAGAACGCTTCCTTGCGGTACACCGGCCAAAATTTCTTTGAGCTCCGAGTATTCATTTCCATGTCTAACACGGAAGAGTCTATTCCCGAGATATGATTCAAGAATGTTGTATAGGCATACAGGGAGAACTTGTCGTAATTTGCAATTCAAGCCATCATGCCACACCTTATCAAAGGCTTGCGAGACGTCAAGAAATACGCTTGAGCATATCTTTTTCTTGTCAAGTGCTTTCTCGATTACGTCAGTAATTCTATGCACCTGGTCAATCGTCGAATGCTTACTTCTGAACCTAAACTGGTGGTCAGGGATAAAATTACTTCCTTCTATAACCTTAATCAATGCTTTTCTAGGTAAAGCTTTGAGAATTTCTCCGGTGATCAAGTCATAACCAGGAGCTTTCTTAAGTTTTAGATTCCCGATCTCATGTTTGAGTTCCCTTAGCGTTGCACTTGTAAGTGCTAAATCGTCAGATGGTAAATCCGGCCTATTGATATTGTCGTAAGACACTTGACCATTGTACGGTTTAAAGGTGTCTTCCAGGTGGGCCGCAAAAACGTCCGCTTTTTCTTTATCTTCCCTTGCCCATTCATTGTGATTTAATTTAATTGGCGGAACGGGGACGACGGAAGTCTCAATGCGTAAACAAAGCTCATGGTGGTCCAAAACTTAATGGTAGCATCAGAAACTTATTGAACCACAAGACCCCATTCAAATCGTCCCCTTAGTTACACCATACTCGTAATGTTATCCTTCATATCCCCCATCAAAAAAATGTGAGCACAAAATTAAAAATTATTTTACGTTAATTAATCGAATACGAATACATTTGATGGCAGGCATGATAGTTGGAATTATTGAATTTACAAACGAAAATCGTTAAAAATCGGTTAAAATCATTTATTAGGAAAAGTAACTAATTTGCCAAAAACCAAAAAAAAAAAAAAAATCAAAACGAAAAAAATGTGTTTAACATCCAAAACTGCCACTATATGAATGTATATTTGTTCTTAAATTTTTAAAAATAAAAAGAGAATCGCGCGTATTTATACGAGTATTATATTAGAAAAACAAATTCTTTAAATGAAAATTTGATTTTCATCATCGAAGTGGTACACGATTACACTTCCCAACTTAACACTGCCTTTGATTCTAATCAAAAAAAAAACTTAATTAAACGTTTTTATTACTATAAATAAATTATTTAAATAATTTCTTCCTTGAGGCTAGAACAAAATATTTTTCAAGCAAAACCGCTAAAATTTTCATTCACATTTCAAACGCGAAACGAGTGAGATACTTTTTTTTTCTTTTCCACATTAATTTCCCTGTAAAAAAAATTAAAATCCATCAACAATTTATTTTTAAAATAAAATAAATTAATAAAAAAAAAACTTAAGAAAGCAAGCAGACAATAAAACTTTTAAAACAAAAGAAGAGAAAAATAATTTAAATGTTATAAAATGAAAATACTGAATAGTTATGTACGAGTATATGGAAAGAAATGAAACATAAAAGTTGATGAATTTATTTATTTTTCAAATGAAATGAGTGACAGAAATAAAATACTAAAACAAAAAACAATTAAATGAATCAACTTAAAACCTTACATATGTACATATATAGTGAGTTCAATTCGAATCATTTATTAATTTATAAACAAAAAATTAATTAATCGTTACCAGTAAGGAAATGTTTAAGAGTAAGCAACCTGTTACTGAATCATATAAGAAAATAGGGGAGATATAATAAATTAGGTTAAACGCGACAAAGAAACACGATAAATTGGGAGAACAGCACATTTATCTCCCAACGACTATAAACTTAAAGAAAAAAAAATATGAAATGTGTAAGTGAGGAGAAAATAAAATTGTTACTACAACTTTTTTTTTTTATTAATAAGAGTTGAAGAAAAACAAAAAAATAATAAAACTAGGACATTGTATCTTATGTATTAAACTTTAAAAGAAAGAAAACATAAAAATCAGAATTAAACAAACAAACAAAAATGTTCGAATTCGAAATAAAAAAAGAAAAAAAAAAAAACTAAAAGTCTTAAATGAAAGTTAAATAAAAAACCATATCAATAAAAAGAAAATTTAAAATTAATGGATCTGTTTTACTAGTTGCCGTGACTACATATTTTTGAGTAAATGAACAACATGCAAGGTGTCCGGTTTTTGTTTGATCAGCTGAACCTTTGCCGACCGCGTTTCCCTCAACCTGACGAGGAGCCGCCTGCCAAGAAAAGACCAGTGGCAACGCTGCCAGAAAGCCATGAGAAGTGACGCCTCTATTGTACTAGATTACACTGCGACAACAAAAAATAAACCCATGGTTTGATGAAAAATGCCGGCGATCGCGCTGCATGCAAAGACGAAAGCTGAAAGGATGATTGCTTTCGACACCTATGAGCAGAGAAGAAAAAAGGAGTCCAAACTTCTCCGAAGGATTTTGAGAAACACGCGGTCGAGTTGATAGAGAAATGATACTGCAGCAATGAGGTGCGAAAAATTGACCAAAAGGTAAAAAGTCAAGGGCTGCAAAGCTCAAACCGAAGCCTTCACAGAATTCACGCAAGAAGTAATTTTAATAGAAAACACACGTTTTAGATGGAATAGCTGGCACATACGCACTCTTTTGTCGAATTTTCCATGACCGTTTTGCATAAATGTGGCTGAATTTCATTGATACAGCGCTCAATTTGCTCCTTCAAGTCGTGGGCTTGTTCGTATAAACCTTAGACTTCGAAAAACCCCAAAGAAAAAAATTCAACGGCGTTAAATTGTATGATCTGGGCGACCAATTCTGATCACCAAAACGGGAAATTACACTACCAGGAAATGACTGATACAGCAATTGAATTATTTTTCGGGCTGCATGGCATGTGGAACCGTCTTGTTGAAACCACATGCCGTCCGCATCCATATCATATATTTGACGATTAACAAAGCCATCAAGCTGAAAATGAGCCTCATCCCTGAAGATGATTTCGTTTGAAAAATCAGCATCCACTTGTTGTCCCATAACCCATTCAACGAACTCTCTCTGCGCTGTTCGTGGTCAATAGGTTTCAGTTCTTGAGTCAATTGCACTTTGTATGCAAGAAGATGCAAATCTTTCGTGAGAATACGCTGTAGAGAGCTTCTCGAAATCTCGAATTGATGTTCCTGGACTCTCAACAATACGAGTACTCTCACGAACTGCTTCAATGTTATATGTTGAACGACTTGATGAAGGACGGTCTAAGGTGTCTAAGATCACTAATTGATCCAGTCTCCCTGAATTTTTGAATTAATATTTTCACAGTTGATGAAGTTAAATCACTATTCCGACCATATTTTGTACAAAAATGTAGCGCTGCCAAACCTTCATTATTTCTAAAATATTGCTCAACAATGAAAACACGTTGTTCTTTCGTGTAGCACTCCATTTTTAATAACCCTGAACTGTCAACTATCTTTTTTCCGTTGGTAACACTTTACCGCACAAATGGCGCAAAATTCAAATCTTGCGTGCATTTTGGGACACCATTTAGTAGAATCGAAGTCGTTGCTGAAAATTTGGAAGAAACATTTCTGCAGACTGCTAAACATTCCGCTGTCAGGCAGGATTAGCCATTCAATATTTATGATGACAGACAAAAATACCGTCAACCCGATTAGGATGAAATGAACATAGCCATATCTAAGCTTAAGTTCAACAAAGCTGCTGGAGCCGATAACCTAGTCGCCGAACTTTTCAAAGCTGGAAGACATGACCTGGTAAGGAGCATGCACTAACTCATCTCTAAAATCTGGTCGGATGAAAAAGCATGCCCGATGAATGTAATATCAGCATCGTTTGCCCGATCCTGAAGTAAGGAGACCTTCTGAACTGCGCCAACTACAGAGGCATAAGTCTCCTCAACGTTGCCTGCCGTATTATATGAGTGCTTAAAACCGATCATCAACAACCTGATAGGTCCTTATCAATGCGGTTTTAAGCCGAAAAGATCTACCATCGACCAAATATTCACATTACGGCAGATCTTGGAAAAAATCCAGAAATTCCAAATCAATACCTAAAGTTGCGTGTATAGAGACGAGCTGTACAAAGCCATGTCTAGTTTTGGCATTCCTGCCAAACTCGTCCAACTGTGCAGGATGACGATGGAGAACTCCCCCTGCTCCATCAAAGTCAGTAAGAACACCCACCGGCAAAATGGGTTTAGCGATGAATGAAAGCAAAACGAAATATATGCTATCTACAGGAAGGGACACTCAACATCAGCGCCTTGGACAGAACGCAACAATGGAGAAAGATATTTTTGAGGTACTAAATAACTTTGGATACTTAGGCTCTACGGTGAAATCTAACAATGACATCAGTGCGGAGATCAAACGATGAATTACTCTTGCCAACCGCTGTTTCTAAGGGCTACGAAGGCAAATGAGCAGTAGGGTCCTCTCACGAGCAACTAAGGAAACTTTGTATAGCTCTCTCATTGCTCAAATTCTGATCAAAAGTTTCAGGAATGACTACCGGGTGGCGCTTTCAGTCATCTGATTCAAGTTTTTTTTTTTTAGGTTGACACATCATTAGCATTAACATTAACATTCCCTCCATCATCGTAGCTTGACATTTGTAAAAGTTACGCTGTCGAGAGTACACCTGCCTCCGTGTGTCTTTTTGATTTTTTAATATTTTAAAAATGGGATCAACTTTGCAACAACAAGTTTGCAACAAATTTTGTGTTTAAAACGGTTTCAACGGCTGAATCCGATCCAAAATTCATCAAACGCATAATTACTGGAGATGAGACGTGGGTTTATGAGTACGAATCCAGGCGTCAGGCGAGTGAATGGCGTACACCGAATGAGCCAATACCGAAAAAACCACGTCGTTTTCAGTCGAAAAAGAAGGCGATGCTCACAGTTTTCATGGATTACAATGGTGTTGTTCATCACCTGCTGGTTTCTTTTTAAATTATGTTATTTTGACACTGACAGCTCTTTCGCGCTCAAAAAGTTGACAGAAAGACAGTATTCAGTTGACAGAAACACAGTACACAGTAGTTTCCACATCTCCACGGTACGAAATGAATCGATTTACGGTTCAACAACGTTGGAAAATATTGAAAACTTATTTCCAAAGTGTGTTGTTGTATGTGTTGCGAAATAGTGCGAATTTTGAAAAGAAATTTCGGTCGAAATAACCACCAACCGTGCGTGCTGTACGCAAGTTTGTGAAGAAAGTTTATGAGATTCAGATTAAGGAATTTTTATTATTCAGTCGTTCTATTTACAAATTGGCTTAAAACTAGACTTATTACTATAAATTAAAAAAAAAAAACTTATATTAATGGCTACTTAATCTATTACATGAATATTTTATGAGCTTGGCATGCTAATTTATTTATAACACAAGTTATCCACATGTTCGTCCTGTGCACTCAGCCAAGAATATTGCTGCTGTTATCGAAAACGAATAATCGTATAATCAGCTGTTTTGGAGATGCTACTTGGTCTCGGCGGAGCTGCGATTTGACGCCGTTGGATTTTTTTTCTTGTGGGGTGCCTTTGAAGATCGTTGTAATGCTGAGAATCCAGAAACGATTCAGGCACTTAAGTACAATATTGATCAAGCGAAAACATGAAAATTGTGTTGACAGGATGGGCTACTGCCAAGCCAGCCGCGGCAGCCATTTAAATGAAATTATTTTTCATAAATAATCGGAAAGTGTACTCTCTTCAGTAAAGCAAAAAACTTCGAAAAATATTAAATGGATTTGTTTTTATAGGAATTTTAAAAAGAAACCAACAGATGGCCCTTTAATTTTGTTTGCGAAAGAATTCAATTCATCTACTCGGTCTTGTTGTATGCTTTTACGTTGTTTTTCTCGAATTCCATGTTTATCCCTGTTCATAGGACTTAATTCCTTTAAAAAAATAACCATGTACACCAAACTAACTAAAATTATCTTCGGCTTATAGATTTTTTATAGCATAAACCAGTTGTTACATTCGCATTACATTTTACTAACACTTAAGATAAATCTCTATACAAAAACATACACAATGACTACAGATAACACATGTATAACTCAATTATTTAAAAATGTTGGGAACTGCGTATCCTCTGAATGAGCTGGTGCGGGAATCGTAACACCCCCCGTGTCCACAGCCGGGACATGTGGAATAGAATCTACACTTTCCAATGGCAAAAAGCAATCCGAAGAAATCTACAAAAACACATTAAAGCGATAAACAAAAATCATTGCACTCATTCATTACCTCCGTGTTACCCAAGTGCTTCCCATGCGCATTAAACTTGCCGGGATTCTTAAATGAATTACTTCGCGACGCATCTAATGAGTCTACAGGGAAAAGGGAGATTAACCAATTGAATTGAATTGAATTGACATTCTTCACTCACCTTCATTATTCACAATCAGTCCTTTCCTATGATCACCCATGTGTACTTCCAGCTTCTCTGCGCTAATGGTCACATAATTACACAGGTCGCATGCGATTTTCTTATATTCCTCTGGGTGATTCTTGCGAATGTGACACTTAAAGGCAGCAGTTTGTATGAAAGACTTGTCGCAAGCAGGACATTTTTGCTTTCGGTTCTAAGAAAAGGTGCATTGATTGATATGATTGGATAGAGAAAGTGTTTTCTTACTTTTTCGTGTCGCATTTCATGACTCTTGAGAGCGCTCGGGTCTCGAGTTCGGAACTTACAGACCTTACATTGTAGAGGCTTCTCGCCGGTGTGCTGCCGCATATGGACCTAAAGAGAAAACCATGAATACCCAAGGAAAACGCAGGACTTGGTGTACCTACAGCTAGAACGGACTTCCTTGTGGTCTTTAGACCACACACATTGCAGATGAATGGCTTGATCTTGTTGTGGACACTCTTGACATGCTTAGAGAGAGTCTTGCCGCTGACGAACTTTCGATTACAGATGTCGCAACTCTTCTCGGCGTAGTATTTGGTTCTTGGCGCTGGAGGGGGTTTCTCTTCTTCCTTCTTGCCTTTGATCGATTTCAGGACTTTTGATTTCCAGTTTCGATGAGTTTGCATGTGACGCCAAACGCGAACTATGCAAGAGAACAAGCATTTAGAAGGGTTTCACTCCATTAGAATTATCTACCTGACGACGATGATACATATGGACACAAAGGACACTGAAGTAACCCAACAGGAATTCTATGGGTCTTCCACAAATGTGCTGAACATCTTCGCCAGTTTTCGACGATGATTCCGCACTCTGAGCACTTGAATTCCACAATGGTGCCCTCTTTGTGGCACTTCAAGTGCATGTTACGCTTGTCCTCACTTTCAAATTTGTAAGAGCAACCTTGAATGGAGCATCTAAAAGGGGAATTTTTGAAAATATTTTACAAACACTTGAAGTCTCTCAGCAGACTTTTGAACGAGATGCCTCCTCAGTATCAACTTAAAGTCCTTAAATGGCACCGGAAGCAGTGCCAAGGGATTGATATCAGCTTCTTTGACCACCGCTGGCGCCTCCTTGCTTGGAGTTACAACTATCTTCGTTTCAGCCGCTGGCTTTTCCCTCTTTTTCTCCACTTCCAGTGGCTTGCACTTGTGAAACTCAATCATATGCCCTCGCAGATCCTCCACTGATGTGTACTGACCATAGCACAGACTGCAAACGTACACAACCACCTCTGTATAGCTTTCTGGTGGCCTCTCATGACTCTTCTGATGTTGCTGGACAATCTCTTGTTTGGAATCCACAAATTCACACTTAGTACATTGAAATGCTGTGATTTGTTTCACATTGTCGTGGGTTTCAACGGTTTCCGGTGAAAATGCGATAATTTCGTCAAAATTTAATTCCTAACGAAACATAATGATGGTTGTTGCATTAGCTAACTATCCTATAAAACTATTTCGTTGATATAACAGGTTAAAGCAAGTATAACAACCAGGGTTTCTATCACAACTAGATGTCAACAAAAAGTATCTGAAAGCAGAGGGCTACTCACTTTGGCACAAGTTTCCTCGGCAATGGACTTATCGTTGTTACCCATTTTTACAAAATTAGATCTACAAACACTCCACTTCACAAATTAAACATTCCTTTGAGCATTTACTTGAAGGACAAGCTTGTAAAACAACATATTATTGAGAACCACTTTATTCCAACCTGCGGCGGCAAACTGTCAACCGGGTGAAGGGTGCCTTCAGCATCCTAGTAATTGCACTTTTGGTGACTGTGTTCAGCTATCGCGAGTTTTTTCATAAAAAAAAAATATTCTCATATACATATTTCTCAACTCATATTTCTTTCGAAGTTGTAATCAAAATTATACAAAAATGCAATTGATGCTGTTTAACTCAATAAGGGCGTTACTCCTGAATAGTGTTAATGATTAGATCGTACACGTTCGAATTAGCGCCGGAGTGCATAAATATCAGAAAGAGTGTTAATGTTGATAATTCGGTCTGAAATAATATGACTTCTAATCTAACTCGGATCTAATTTGTGAGAAAATAGTGTTATTAGTCTGAGAACTACAACGCTGCTAGATATCTTGTAGAATTCTAGATTTAAATCTATTTGTCATAGATTCTATCGGACTTCAAGACTACATAATCGGACATATAGAGGCTGCACTGCTTTACCACAGGTTCTGATATTTTGTTGTTTAACAACTTTCATGAGAAAGAAAACTAGAAATTTGTATGTTTTATGTTACACATATTTATCATATATGTATGTATGATATATCACACCAGAAATAAATAAATAAATATTTTGGAGCTAATAGCCATACAGGGCCTGGCCTGTGCGACATACGAATGTCGTTTCGTTTCCAAAATGCAATGTGTTCGATTGAGAGAAGCTTCTCATGACAATTTTACTCTCGGATGTTTGTCAGACGTGCAAGAGCAGTGGGATCGTGAACAAATGTTTGGTATACTCTTATAGTGGAGAAAGGGCCAACACTAGGAAGTGAAGAAGAAGAATCATCTAAGCCTTCAATCGATACGTACTGAATAGAAACTACAAGATTTAATCAAATGTTTACGAAATTTAAAAAGAAATTTGATCTGTGATCAAAATTTTTGTCGAAAGTCATACTAAAGTAAAGATCATTCATTTAGATTGCTAAATTGAGTTTCCCAGATTTCAAAAAAATGGTACAGTTCAATAGTATATATTTTTTTGTATACCGAACAAATTATAAAATTGAAAATGTTTTTCTGACTGTGTGACAGTTATAACTCAAGAACCATTTGCCCGTTTTTTATGCTGTTTTTCAGTATCTTGGACCTCTGTGCACCTAATATGCAACTTCAGTTCGTCATCAGAACGGCTAATCTATAATTGGTATGTTAAAACAGTATATGAGAGTTCAAGTAGGTCGAAGATCCAGAAAAAAGTTCGGGAGATAGATAGATCACTATATACCTAACAATAAGCACATATTTCGACACTTTAGCTTTTTGAATTTTCTTTTGTAATTGATAAGCATTGAAACGATGTAGTTTAACAAAATTAAATCCGGAACAAAAATGTCACATTCATTTCACTGCAACTAGGCAGTTCAATAACGAAAAAATTGTGTTGGCACTCAGAGTCATCATACTTATTTTCGCGCAAAATAATCTTTTATAGATTATCTTCAACGAAATGTTGGCGGGAAGTCAGCGAAATTTGTCCCAAACGAAAATTTTGTGAAAAGGCAATAGAAAATGTCAAATTCAAAGCACTTTTTGAGAACGATTTGGTCAATATTATTGTATTATCTACTTTTATACAAATTCACAAAAAAGTTCATATTTCGCTGCGAAAGAATATAAAAACTTTAATTCACTCGAAAATTAGTGTGGAGACTTCGGGTGTAGTGCAAACAATTTTTCTTTCCTGTAAAATCCATTACTAATTTTGAGAACAATTTGGACAATATCTTGTCATTATTTGTTATTTTAATTGTTATTTACAAGAACTCATATTTCGCATTAGGTGTTTTTGTAGCTAAAAAAAAAAAAATCTGAAATTGCACATCACCGCTTGAACATTATATAAACCAAGTAACACATACATCACAATGACACATTAACAATCAGCAGCGTTTTTAAAACGTAGGAAAAAAAATTGTTTAAAAAAAATAATAATGCGATATAAAAATTTAATTAGAGAAAACATGTATTGCTGGAAATATTGAGTGATTTTCCCTATGCATCCATTATTTTTAGTCACTTCCTTGAATTGTAATGGCGTCTTTAAAAATGGTGGATGAAATATGTGATATCTCCTTATAAGTTATCGATAACACGTCGAAAAAACAGTATAGACGCACTTTTTTCTACTGCAGCTGCGATATTATCCCAGATGTCTTTAATCGATATAGATTACCTATGTTATATTTAACACACACATTTTTCGTTAAGCTTATGCATGAAATGAACCAATATCATTATCTATTTATGTTAAGTATTTTCGTTCCCCAACATTTTAAAATTGATTTCAGTTTGTAGCAGATTAGTCAGCGTATTCAGCGCAGTTTGTTTCAATTAACAACTAGTAGCAACTTCACACCCAACTCACCGTCAACAAAACTTTCAATTTTGACATTTCACCTGCCATGCATGGGTAAAATTTCGATGTATTGGTGCATATAATTTTGACGGCCAAATTTGCTAAGTCTTTTTTTGTTGCACACCACCAGTTGGGAGAATCTTGCTGAAAATTTTTCACTTTTTGGGCAGAAAGTAGTAAAAATCTGCATCAAATTAAATCTCGCGCACTTCTAAAGTATGCGAATTTAATTATAAACTAACGTTAGTGTAGAAAAAATGGCATCTGCCTTGGAAAATTACGTAAATGTTGTTCGTACGTTGAGTGCATCGGGTAAGGACTATATTCGTGAGGAGTTAATCCATTGCATTGGCATTTATTTTACAAATTAATACAATTAAGGATTGATTTCCACATCGAAATAATAAAATATTTTCCGTGCAATTCAATAGGAAACTTTGATGTTTTGGTTGAACATCTAAATGACTCAATTGAGCTGCTAACAAAGAACTCGAACATCTTGGACAATGTCCTGGAAACTCTGGATATACAACAGCATTCGTTGGGAGTGATGTACGTTCTGTTGGCGAAGTTCTCAAATGCATTGGTATGTACACGGGGATTGAAATTGTTAGAAAATGTTTAAAGTAGACGGGTATTGGTGCCGGCGACTAGTGGAGTGGGATAATGCTAAGAATGTGGACTGTCATAGAGTGTGTCATAGAAATTTATTTAGATGATCTCTTGAGGAGATTCCCACAATTAGTGGGAATTCAGTTGTTTACTGAGTGTAATGGTCTAGTCTGTTGAAAATAGCGATTAGTTACTACTTAATCTGTATAAATCGTGTGTCCGCATAGCCTCACTTATTGAACTAAAATTGTCCTGTTTTAAGTAGAATAGTAGAATGTTATACACGTGTTTAAAATAGATGCTATTCATGTGAAGAATGATAAAAAAAAACCGGGACCGAATCGAGAGTTTTTCTTGATTGTCGGACTCGGATCAAGCAACCAGTGGAATAAAGGTCTGCGAATTATATTATGTATCCGACCTCTCGCGAATGTCTGACAAACACCCGAGAGTACAGTGAGAAGCTTCTCTCACTTGAACGAAATTGCCCTTCAGAAACGGCATAAAACTGTAGGTCGCAACCATTCGTGTGGCGCAGAACACGAGTGGCTGCGAGAAACTAGGCCTGGCCCTGTATGAACTGGTAGCGCCGAAATATTTACGCAACTCTTTCGAAATGCAACAGGGTGTGAGACATGGAAATATTCTTTGCTAATCATCTTTCTACTGGCAGTAGACTACGTACTGACTACCAGCGTAGGTGTATCTGAGAGACATGGCATTCAATGTAATCCGTTTGAAAGGCTAAGACATTTGGACTATGCCAATGATATCTGTTTCCTGCCAAGTACCATCAGCGGGCTAGGCGAGATGTGTCAATCACTGCAGGTGAATGGAGAGTCGGTAGGTCTAAGGTTCAATGGCAAAAAGACAAAAATAATGCCCACAGGCCACTTCATATATCAGTGCATTATTCTGAAGCAGAAGTCAATTGAGGAGGTCAAACAGTTTAACTACCTGGGAAGTTTTGTATCATCTGATGGCGAAAAGGACCTAGTCGTTAAAAGCAGAATAAATAAAGCTCGCACTGCCTTTGTTATCCTGTTTCCAGTTTGGAAATCCAGTCAAATCTTATGCTTGTGAAACCAGGAAAGCCTCGCAAACATCACGATAAAGTTACAGGCTTTCGTTAATCGCTGTCTCCGATACAAGATAATGTAGCGAAAATGGCACTAGATTGGTCACACAATGAGGAAGCCAAATAACAACATCGCGTAGCAATCCTTCTCAGGGTGCATGGCGGGTTGCAAGGCCAAGAACAACGTAGAGAATATCAGCCTTCACAGAAGTAACTACCCATGGGTAAACGTGGCCACAGTTGAAATATCTGGCTGCAGCCCGAGAAAGATGGAAGAGATTTGTTGCCGGGGTTAAAAGAAATATTACTGACATATTACTGGTGGGTTCGAACCTCCATCACGAATTTTTTGTTGATAAATTACAAATTTATGTCGACAAATCAGCCGTACTAACCATTCTATCTCAAATGTAAAGAATGATTAGCAAGACAAAGTCCGCTTATAATACGCATGTGTTGGTGATAAGCACAACATTTTCACTCCCTTGTCTTTGAATTACTCTTCTTAATCAGCCACAACCCGAAGAACAAAAGAGCGCATATAACAGCGACTTGTGATGTTGGATAATTGCTCGAGCATCCAGGGATTGCTTAGGTGGCTAAAACCATATTTATCGCAGGATTGTTCGTTGCCCTTGGATAAAATGTTTTTTTCTTTGTGAAAGTCTCCAAAAATAATCATTGTTTTCATATAATCTATGCAAATGATGTGTTGGAAGTGGAAGAGAAAGGGCGGTCGGATGGTAGTCATCTCTTACTATAGAAACTACTAAGTTAATCAATTAGAAGAAGTTCAAGTATTGTACACATTTTGCATTTCACGAAGTTCATAAAAAACAGAAAAAATGTTTATATTGGATGATAAAACAGATGAACTGAGCTCTTAGTATATTGTACTTGATTACTCCAGGATTTATTTCAATTTATCTAAAAAAGGGGCAGTTGCATTCACCTCGTATGGTCAATCAGTGTTTAAAGAGTTTAGTGGTAACACCTACCGGAGATAGGTGACAAGATGTACATCTTAAGGGACAGCAGGACAAAGAAAGAGCGTCGTGGGAATAGTGCCGAAGAGAAAGAAGAGGACACATGCAGTTTTCCAGCTCAAGGAAATCGAACATCCAACAGTCCTATAAGAAGGCAAAGCAACTAGAAGCTGGCTTCAATGCCGGATCGCAGGCTCCCCGAAATATTAAAGGGGACCTAGTCACCCACGCACAGGGAATTGTAGATATCTTTAAGTAGCATTTCCAGCAGCTACTGAATGTGCATAATGTCGGGAGGGTGATAGGGCAAGAAGAGCATCCACTGACAGTCAACGAAGAAGTAATCCCCTTCCCATTAAAAAAGAGGGTAGCGCAGGTATTAAGAAGCTCAAAAACACAAGGCCTCCGGCTCTGATGGGCTACCAGTGGAGCTATTCAAATACGAAGGTATGGCTTTGGTAGGACGCATGCATCAAATCATCAACCAAGTAAGGGTTGACGAAAGTGTTCCCGACCACTGGCATATCCGCTTCACATGCCCCATCTACAAAAAAGGTGATCGTATGCCTTGCTCCAACTATCGCGGCATATCCCTCTAAATGTCGCATATAAAACCTATTCAAGAGTTGTATGAACGTCTGGAGCTTTTCTGCAGCGCCCTGATCCGCAAGTACTAGTGTGGTTTCCGGTCCAGCAGATCGATCAAAATTTCAAAAATTTTAGAAAAGACCAACGAGTTTAGATTCACCACCTTTTCATCGACTTGAGCTCTACAAGGTAATGACTGAATTCGGGATTCCGGCAAAACTGATCCAGCTATGTCGCATTTGCAAGCAACTCTTCTGAACTTTGCCGAAGGAGATGAGCTATCATATGAGTTGTATTGGACGAGATAGTGGGTAAGGCAGGCGTTAACACTGTGGTACGCAGACGGTATCGACATCATCTGTCGCTCTCAGATTGCTGTCTTAGAGGCTTTCACAGCAATTGATGAACAGGCGAAACGAGTTGGTCTTGCAAAATATTAACGACTAGCTGGTAAGTTAGGAATTGGTTTGGCTCTGTGCTCTGTGCCTATTCCGTTGTTCGAAACTGTCAAAATGTCTAAACTGTTTTTTGGGAGGTTAGGCATTTCGCAGTGTTCTTGAATGAGGAGCGAAAGTCTTTCGGTTTTGGCGATGCAAGTGCTATTCGTGGCTAAATGAATGAGTTGAATTGCTAACCTTGGGGCAAAGTAGTGTGTATAATCTGACACGTTGAAGATGAGCACTGCAGTCATTCCTGGCTTCTTTTTTTTTTAAATTTCTTCGGTTTTTCTCACACTAACAGTGTCTGGAAATATATATATACAGTTTTGCCTGGCTGATCCTAACTCAAAGATATAAGAAAAATTGTAGAATTCCTGATGATGGAAAGATGCCAGGTGGATGAAGAAGAGAGAGGAAGAAATCCCTGAATTGCATCCCGACCTCCCAGGGCTACTTTGAAAGCCCCTGGATTAAATTATTCCAATCGCGGCTAGACAGTTACGTCCGGAAATTATGAAGAGAAACACACACCACCCGAAATAATAATTTTGCACGATGTTCATTGATATTAATTTTCTTACTTGAGAGTCCTGAGAGTAAAGCCTTGTACTCACCTATCCATATATTAAACTGGCCCGCAAACTCTTAAAAACGGACTAGTACTAGTACGACTAGCCAATTTGCCTAAAACGCTGCACCAATCATTTTGCCGCGGACATCGTGGGCTCGAATTTTCGAATTTAAGGAAAAATTATAAGAATTCCACACAGAATAAAGGGTTTGGTCCAAGGACAGGGAATGATATTTATCTATTGCTTCCGCCACTTTCAATTCTTTGATAAAAAGATCGGAGTTTGTACGCAAGTTAAATACCCAATCAAAATTAAATTTGTTTACAGAGCAGGCTAAAGATGATCGTATAAGTTGTTGTTGAAAGGATTCAAAAGTGGTTCTAATGACGCACACGAAGCTACACACAAGTAATGATGCTGTGGTGATTTGTACATTCGCATATTTCGCGCATGGTGCTACACAAGTGTAACTTCGGTTTCTATTTAGTACGCTCAACTGGGGGTTGTTTTTACACTGGTTTCACGTAAACAACAATCGCCATCACTGCCCGCATCGAGGAATATGGAAAGTTCTACGAAAACCGAACTGCAAGCTACTGGACAAAACAGTTCCGAACAAGCAGCGGATATTGGATAGGTGCGGAAAAATTTGCAGTTTGTCTCTGCGATTTTCTAAGAAAAACCTCGTATACCGAGATCTAATATCGATAAGCGAGCAGATGTCAAATATTCGACTGCGAATAGCGTCTGTTTCTTGCGGTTAGAAGCGGCTGAAATTACTAACTCGCCAAAACGCAGGCTAGCAACTCATTTTTATTCTGGCAAAATATATCCTTTCCTCTCTAATCTTTAATTCTCCTCTATTAAAAAAAAAAAGGTGTTTAGTTTTCATCCCCCACATCTTGTGGAGTCGGGACACTTATATTTTCATAAACGACCCACACAGTGGGGGTTCTTGGACATACTTTTAACATACTCTTCTACTGCCGGCAAAGAAAACTTATGTGGCTCTGCTATTGAAGAAGACCAGCTTGAAAGCGGTTGATTTGGAAAAGAATTACGTAGCACAAGAAACAACTCCTTGTAAGTGATCGTCAGCATGGATTAAAGTTTTGTTGTTAAAGTTTCTTTATTTGTCAGTGTCACTTGTTCATCGTTTTGTCCTCGTCAACTTCGTCGTAGACTCTTATTTGATTTAAAATTCCTTGCTAATTTCTCATGATGTTATGTTATAGGGTGTGACACTTCGAAAACCTTCTGAAATGTTATTTAACATAAAGAGACCATTTGAATTTCTTAATATTTTGGAGAACTTAGAAAAAGCAATTGATGAGTATGATAAGCGTGATGCGTACTCCAACATCAGTTACCATTGGAATGTATGAACGTTTATTACGAGTATTCACACAAGCAACAATTAATTAAACTTAAATTTAAATCTTCACAATCACTAAAATATAATTTATTCACAGAATTCACAGAATATAACGGGTGATGCCCCTCATTTAATAAGGCTCTTTAAGGATTTCATTACGCTTTGCAATGGAGAGCAAGTTCGTTTTGCCAGCCATTCATGTAAGTCACGTTGTATATAAAATTAAAATTAAATTAAAACAAGTTCCAAGCACACTCAACGGTTGTCTCTTTTGTGATAGATTATGAACTGTGCCACCTCTTTACCAGCTTCATTATTCGTCAACCATCATGTATTCATGGTATTAAGATTTTAGCTCATGCTGTAGATAAAATTCGTCTCTTCGAATCGCAATTAACCGCCGTACATGCGGATTTGTGTTTGCTTAGTTTACAGGCGAAGTGTTTTAAAACCGCTTTAAAATTCTTAGACATCGATATCACATCAATTGCCACCGACGGCTCAGCGAGTCGAGGAACGGTAAGATTTTTATAAATTTTTTATTTCGCCACCTCGCAGGCAGCAGTCATAAAGCTAACACTAATATATAGTTCTTTGGATCCCTTCAGGATTCGAATCATGATGCGAAATATTTCCTCCTATACTATTACTATGGCGGTATGATTTACACGGCCATTAAGAACTACGATAGAGCCTTGTACTTCTTCGAAGTCGCCGTTTCAACACCTGCCATGGCAATGTCCCACATCATGCTAGAGTCGTATAAGAAATACATTCTGGTTTCATTAATATTGCACGGGAAGGTAAGTGAATGTAGAAGAATTGAAATTGTAGAAAATAAATGTTATTTCTTGTAGATTCTCACAATCCCCAAATATTCATCACAAGTTGTATCGAGATTTATGAAACCTTTAAGTCAAGGTTATCACGAACTAGCTACGGCATATGTGTCATCATCCAGCGATGAATTGCGAACTGTGGTCATTAAGTACAGCGAAGTGTTTGTTAGGGACGTAAATATGGGTTTAGTTAAACAAGTAAGTTTGTCATTTGTTTTATTCTGAATCATACAGTAAAGTGCTCTTCCTGTAGGTTCAATCCTCATTATATAAGAAAAACATCCAACGATTGACCAAGACATTTTTAACATTATCGTTACCGGATGTAGCCAGCAGAGTTCAATTGGCCACTGCAGCAGAAGCGGAGAAATACATTTTACATATGGTAGGGGAGACCTGTTCTCTATTGTATAGCGTTGATAGATTTATTATTTTTCTTTTAGATCAAGGCTGGAGAAATATATGCTACAATCAATCAAAAAGACGGTATGGTCGTGTTCAAGGACGACCCAGAGAAATACAATACACCAGAAATGTTCCTTAAAGTGCAAGACGATATGACTGGGGTAATGGAATTACTTAAACAAATTAACAAAATGGAGGAAGAGATCGTATTAAATCCAATGGTAAACTGAAGCAATCTTTTAATATTATCTAAATCTAAACAGATTTCTCCTCGTTCAGTATGTAAAGAAAGCAATCGGCAATCAAGAAGATGAAATCGCTTCAGGGCAACATTCAAAAACTTACTCAGGGTGAGTATTTGACTTTTTTTTCGGATTAATATCTTAGATTAACGTACATTTTTTCTCTCAGTGATCCCACAGAATGATGCCTCAGTGCGTTTTTATGACTGCAGAGCATTTCTTTTAACCTCGTTCATCAATTCATTTCTTTGAATCTGCGTTACATAATATTTAAAAGAACAATGAAGGAATGTATACTATATCTATCTCGTTGCCAGAGTGCTATGATTTTTTATCAATTCAACCGGCGAAATTATTATTATTCTTTTGTTTTCGAGAATTTACCTTATGAGTTGAAGCGTATGAGATAAACAAATCTATGGGATACAACATTAAAGAAAAAAAAAAAAAAAAAAACACAAAAAAAGGCACACACACATTTTATTGCAGACTCCTCGGTTATTTTTTTGTAATTAAATCATAAGAACTCTTTAAATAAAACTATGTTAATTTATGCAGAAACTATTTTTAGATGATTCGATCAGTAGCAACAGGTAGCAGTTCTAAAATACATGTAGATAAGCGGCACCAAGGTAATACATATGACATAATAGTCTCTTTCCGTGGATAAGTTCTTAAAATCACGTTACATATAAATCTGAAATGGACTCTTATTCCCATAGTCGAAGTGTCCGATTGTCATCTCACTTTATTTTGTGACTGTACACGTACGAAATTATATGATCTTTCAATCAAGGTGTCTCACGAACTTACGAGTATAGAACTTGGAATTTGGGTTTTTACTTTTAGGTGATGCGGCACTGAGAATAACGGTGATCACTGTGATCTAGGAGATATGCGGGGTAGGATCAGGAATGCTAAAACGAATAAACTGCGACAATTAGTAGTGAAATGACTGGTGTCAAGGGTTATTAACTTTAAATCGCTAAGCGATTGTCTGGCTGTGATCCTCATCATTACCAGATTCTACATCAGCCTAAAGCTCGTGGCGGCATTTTTCCACTAAACCTCCAAATAAATAAATCTGTCTATATATACATATATAAAAATTAATAAAATATTTTGACGCTAACAGCCCATACAGGGCCTAGCTTCTCGCAGCCATTCGTGCTGTGCCTTAAACGAATGGTTAAGGTCTACAGTTTTCTGGGATTTGAACCTTGATTCTCCCGCTCAGTGATCACGCACTTTACCAATTCATAAAATATACGAGGGCAAGGTGAAAAGTTCTCGGTCTGACAATGAAAGACTGCGATTTTCAGTTAAAAAATGATTTTATTTTTCTACATAATCTCCCTTGACTTCAACACACTTGGTCCAGGGTTTCTCCAACATCAGTATTCCTTCTCGGAAGTGAGAGTCTGGAAGGCTGTGAAAATATTCATCTACGGTCCTCTCAACTTCTGCATTGGATGCAAAGCGCTTCCCAGAAACTAATTTCTTCAAGTTTGGGAACAGATGGAAGTCTGAGGGTGCCAAATCAGGTGAATAGGGGGATGGCCGAGCAAATCGTACCCTAAATCCCGCTGATTTCCCATCGCCAACGCACACTTGTGTACAGGTGCATTGTCCTGGTGAAAGATGATTTTTTTCTTCTTCAAGCCAGGCCTCTTTTCGCGAATTTTGGCATTTTGGTAAAAAAAAGTTGGAGTAGATAATATTCGCCTGTAATTGTTCTGCTTTTCTCAAGGTAATCAATTAACAGGATCCCTTTTGCATCCCAAAACACTCTGGCCATGACCTTTCCGACAGATGCGATGGACTTTAACTTCTTTGGCGCTGAACCAGCTGCTTCCACCCACTGCTTCGACTTCTGTTTCGTTTCTGGCGTGTATTGGTGGACCCATGTCTCATCCATGGTGACAGATCGCCGCACAAAATCGGTCGGATCCCTATTGAATCAGTCCAAAGATTGCCGGTCCAAATCGTTTGCGCAATTGCTTTTGATCGGCATTCAGCAAATGCGGCACCCATCTTGCGCAGAGCGTTCGCATCCCTAAGTTTTTGTGCAAGATGTTTCGCACCCTCTCTCCCGATATACACACAGCCTCAGCTATCACACTCACCTTCACTCGCCTATCGTCCAACACGATATTATGCACTTTTTCGATGGTTTCGGGTGTGCTTGCGGTTTTTGGTCGTTCTCCACTTGGGTCACCTTCGAGGGACGTGCGACCACGTTCAAATTCAGCTGCCCACTTTTTAACGGTTGACATGGAAGGAGCAGAGTCCCCCGTAAACTTCTGTCAACTTTGGATGAATTTCCTTAGGGGTTAACCTATCCAAAACGAAGAATTTTATCACCGCACGATATTCAAGTTTATCCATTTTAACGAAAAACACGCAAGACGTCTACTACAAAAATTCGTGTAAAGAAATTATTTGAGAGAACAAGTTGAAACTTGTCATACGAACTAATGAGAAGTGCACCCTGGCAGGAAAAATAAATTGTTGCTGATTGGAACGCCATCCCTGCGTCAGGCCGAGATCTTTTCACCTTGCCCTTGTACTACATTCAGTGGGGGGCGCTATAAATGTCCAACGAGAAGAAGCTTCAATCCGTCCAGAAGAAGAAATTCAACTTTGGATGCCTTCGCGCACCTACATAGAGTGGCTAAATGTTATAAAGAGAGCCTGAGCAAAAAGCTCTCACATGAAGGGCAAGAATACCAACGACCAGTGAACTAGTACCAAACCATAACATAGGTTTCTATCTCCGACAGAGCGTCGAGCCTGATAAGGGAGAAGAAAATACTCAGTAGAAAAAAGAGGGTTGACGCTGTCTCTCAGCTCAGGGAAATCTACAAGAAACCCAAGCAACTGGGTGTTGGCTTTAAGCCCAGAAATCAGGCTCTTCGCAATAGTGATGTGAATCTAATGTAATAGTAGATGAGTTTAAACACCACTTTTAACAGATGCTAAATGGGTAACGGATAGATAGTGTGACAACCCAATTTCAGTCAATAAAGAAGCAGTCACCCCAACAGCTATACATGCATAGAAGAGGTCGACGCTGTTATTAAAAAGCTAACAAAAATAACAACAGAGCCATCAGTTCCGATGACTTGCTAGAGGAACTTATTACAGACGGAGGTAATTTTTTGGTGGAACGCACGCATCAAATCATCAATCAGATATAGATTGACGAAGGCATGCCTGATGACTAAACTAACAATAAATAAATATTTGGCGTAAATAGCTTCTCACAGCTGATCCTGCCGTGTGACACGAATGCAAGGGAACTACAGTTTTAGGTCTCCTCCGAAGGGCGAATTGTCAAATTGAGAAGCTTCTCATGGCAATTTTACTATGAAATGTTTTCAGACGTTTGAGAGAAGGGCTATCGTGAAAGAACGGTGGTGTTTTCTGCGACTCGAACCTGAGTCTCCCGCTTCCTCAGTTGTCCACGCACTTAATTGCAGAACTATTACGGCCATAACTGAAATACCATATCTTTATGTCCCATTTATAAAAAATAAAGGGTATGAATTTTGATCGCATATTGTTCAAATTTAAAATTTTGGCACAATTTGAATTTTTGGCACAATGCGTTAAAAGGGATAAACCACTTTTTTTAATGCCCGCGCATACTCCTAAAATGAATTAGATATCAATTTCATTTTCAAATTTCGAGAACGTATTTTTCAACGAAAACCTGCCTTTTATAGAAGCAAATAAAAAAGGCGATACTACAAGTACATATGTATGTACTTATTAAACAAGTCGATCATGTCTAAAAAACAGGGTCGCACTGAACAGAACAGCAATTGACCAAATTTTCGCATCAAAACAAATCCCCGAAAAGGCCAATAAATTTCAATTCCAAGTTCGCCATCTATTCATCCACTTCCCGAACATAATCCAGCCTCGTAGCCCAAAATACTTCTGCAGAAAATCTGACGTGCAGATATTTTTTGATGTGCATCGCATCGGATACTGTAATTTTGCAGCTGCTGTCACTTACGGGTACTGAATTTAAATTTCATTTGCTTTTGTGAATATAATTTTCCTGTGAATTGATAAAAAATTAATATTACAAAATATATATACATAATACAAATTTATCAGTCATACTGGAAGTTTTTAAGTAAACAAACAATGAAACTTCAAACGTTGGTGATATCAAATATCTCAAAATGTTTTTTTTTTTTTTTGTGTTGTGCCAACACTGTGGATTGCAGCGAATTTCGAAATAGAGATGTCTTGCAGAACAGCATTACATGCAGCATTTATATGTAACTTTGCGAATTAAAAGATGTGTATTCTAATTTCACTACATACAGAGTTCTGCACATGTGTTTTGGGTATAACGCTGGTAAACACTCGGTGTGCATATGCATATACAAGGTGGGGCAAAAATAATGTCATAATGTGAATGCGCCATCATTTTTGCAAATGGCGTCAAATGTCATTGTGCTTTGACATTTATGTGGTAGACAGACAGAGAAATAGTTGACAACAAGCAATGGACCCCATTCAATGGGGCGATACACACCTGAAGAACCAGGAATTATTGTTACTGCTTATTTGATCAATTTCCGGTCTGTTGTTTTAACGCAGCATGAATTTCGTCGTCCTGCACCATGTGCGCGATTAATTAGGCGTTTGGCTGAGCGTCTCGTGCAAACTGGGTCCACTAGAGATGTCGCAAGAAGTGGCCGGCCCTGTATATCACTGCTGTGGCCGAGGACATCCGAAAGAGTCCACAAACATCGACGAGACAACGATGCACATAATTTGGCATCAGCAGACGTTCGTTGCATTGAATTTTGGTGAAAGACCTGAAGATATTCCCTTATAAAGTACAAACCGTTCACTAATTGATGCCTGCTGACCTCCAAGTGAGGTTATCTTATTCCCATGCTCTGTTAAACCTGGTACAAAAGAGGATGATTTCGTATATAAAATCATAATGAGCGACGAAGCCCATTTCTACTTAAGTGGTTATGTCAATAAACAAAATTTACATTTCTGTGGCATGGTGAATCCACATGAAATGCACGGAGAGCCATTGCATCCCCCCAGAGTGACTGTTTCGTGCGGCATTTGCAGTGAAAAAGTGATTGGCCCTTATTTTTTTTGAGGACGCCGACGGCACCACCGTAACCGTAACTGGCGCTACAGACAGAGTTTTTTTTTGCCGCAAGTTGCTGAAGCTCTCGAGCATTGTTGGTTCCAGCAGGACGAAGCAACCGCTCACACAGCTCGGGCAACGATGGAGATTTTGAATCATAAATTTGCGGGCCGCGTGATCTCCCATTTTGGCGATTTGAACTGGCCGACCAGATCCCCAGATCTGACGGCGCCAGACTTCAAAAAGCCTCCTTTAAGGCTTTTTCAAATCTCGCGTTTACCACAACAAGTCTTGAAAGCCAACATTGAAGAAGAAATCACCAATTTGGAGCCAAATGTTTTGCGAGCAACAATTCAAAATGCCGTAAAACGAGCACAAATGTGCATCTCCTCAAGAGGTGGTCATTTGACCGATATCATTTTTTCAACATAATGTCATCAATTTTACACCTTCAAATAAACTTTTCGTGAAAACAGAGCCCAATTTTTTTCATTTCTAACAAAATGGCAGCTAATTCACATTATGACATTACTTTTGCCCCACCTTGTATATATTGTTCATAGCTGATGTTATTCGATTGAGGCACAAATGCCTACTCGTACTTTATTGTATCTTTCCGAGGCCTATAGACGCCCTCGGATAACCTAGAATGCTGTAATTCTGAATGTAAGGCTGTTCGAACCTGCTACTATCATCTAATAAGCTATGGTAACTCACAATATGGATCAAGGGTGAAGACCTAACGAGCCCAGGTTTTAAATTTGTGTACAAAGTACAAATAACTTCTTTGTTCTCATCTATGCAACGATCCCAGTATCCCTGTCGTTGACTGGCTTATACGAGCACCAGTTGTAAATAAATCTCATTCTCATCTTTGTTTGTCGAAACAGATGTTGATGGGAATAAATAATACTTGCTTTTGACGGCTATCTCTCGTTTCCAGTAGTCACTCAAGGTTCGTACTCCGTCATAATTGTAGTCTCTCGCCAGTGGTACCTACTCTTCCACTATCGATACTCAGTAATGACGATTAACATTCTCACGTCTCTGTTCTCTGATTCGTTCTCATTACTAGTTGGTAGTTTTTCATCTCTGATTAATTGGTAGTCTCACATCTTTGGGAGTCATTCGTGGTTGGTATTCAGCTATGACTGGGTCTTAAGCGCATTGTCCACTAGGAATAAAACTTGAAGAAGTTAGCTACTGGAAGCACTGGTCGGCATGTAAGCAGTCGTCAGTGGACATTTAGTCTCTCGTCTCTGATTGGTACACCGGCTTTACTGATTGTTGATGACGGTATGTATATTTCTTAAGATGATACACACATTAAGGTATCACCTTTTTTCGTCTTACGATATAAATTCATTTTAGTTTCCATGGCAACACTGAAGCCTACTTTCCTAACTTGGAAGGGAATCATCTGAAATATAAATGTTCAATATTATTGCTACATTTGATTACTTTGGTTCCGTTTAATTCAATATGAAATCGTATACAAATACAATATGTACGCAATGTACATATAAGCATAACAAACAAAATAATGACCCAAATAAAGGAACCCACTTGACTCTACCCCTTTTGAGACAGCAAAAATAAAAGAAAATGTAGCTGTGTCAGCGTGTTCGCCCCAACTGATTTCAGAACGACAAAATCAAGAGCAAACATTTTTCATTGACCTCGTAATGCATCTGTTATCGAATTTGTTTAATTTTTCTTGAATGCTGACTGGCAGGGTGAAAGTGATCATCTGCAAAATTCGTAAACAAAACTTGATTCAAGTAAATTCAGTGATCACGTTCCCAGAACTCGTTAATTTTTTTTCTAATTACTACCAATGAAATGTGAGCCAAATATTTGAACGCATGATACCCTCGTGATCAAATTGCAAATAAACGTCTAACGATATCATAATAAATTTGAATTATTCTATGAACCTGCAATTCAGTCACATAAACAATAACTTCCTATAATTACTCGTAGCTTTATCTACAATACACACCAATAAAAATTGAATGTTTCGCAATTGAAAAAATAATTAAGACCCCATGAGTACCGACTTTTTTAAGCACGAACACATGACGTAGCTAATGTGTGTGCGTTTATTTGTTGATAAACATAATCTCGCCCCACGCGAAATTCATTGTCAGACGATCGATAAGTTACTTATCGAATGGTAATAGTCGTATACGTGTCCTGATTAATTGTCTAGACACAATCCATGGAGAATCTGGTTATTTTGCGAAGAAAACAAATCACCTGTTCACTCACTGTTGGAGGCATATAATTTGTTTTCGAATTGTTTTTAATCTTAAAAGATTGTGATAATATAGCTATCGGCATACTGCTCACGAGCTATTTACGGATTTAAATTCTGATTACAAGCGCCAAAAATGTTGATACCAGTATTTATTTTGTTAGATATAACCATTTTGCCGAGAGCCTTTAAAATTCTAGTTTAGAGTCATCAATTAAAGTTTTGCTAAGTGGGTATGTCACAGGTAAAGAATTTTGTCGCATGGTCAGCTAATTCTGATAAAATTAAAGTAAAGTACTAGTATCTTATGTTTATTAAAATCATAATATATTTAGGTAATATGATGACCCACATCATACGTTTATACTTGCAAATGAGTCAGGTTCAAAACAACGCAGATTGTTTTTCATTATATATGTATAAGTCGTTAATGTCAATAGAATAATCGCCAGTAGTTAATGGGGAATAATTGCCTCTTGAACTTAATATGTTATCGCGTGGTTTATTTAAAACTGGGCTTATGGCCCGTGTGAAGACGAGATTGAATGATGACAAGTCACTATGATGCAGTTGACATGACTTCAAATTAAGGAATGTAAAATGAGAAATAACAACTCTTAACGGCTGAGCTTCTTGTCTTGTAGTGTATTATATTTTCTTATAAAGGATTATTCATATCGATGCTGGGATTTGACATCCCTGCCATAAGGCATCTGTCAAATCCATCTGTCATCCATAGTGACAGGTAGTTAATTCCTTCCTTGTCATTTTACAACATGAACCAGATTTTTCGAACAAACTCTTCTTCAGCGATGAGCCCCATTTCTTGCTCGTCGGCTACGTAAACAAACAAAATTGGAGAATTCGGGCTTCTGAGTATCCAAATGCGATCGTTGAGATGCCCTTGGATCCACCACCTGTGACAGTTTGCTGCGCACTGCGGACAACGAAAGCACCACTATAACTGCGCTAAGAGCTGAGATCTAAGACACTGATATGAGGGACATGTGGTTCCAACAAGACGAGGCTACGAGTACGTGTCACACAACATAAGCAAATTTGGCTCTATTACACGAAAAGTTCCCCGGCTATGAATGAATAACCCTTTACATAAAAAGTATACCGCATCACCGCTTTGCCTATTCCACTATTTTTAAATTTCTCATCTAAAAGAAAGTTATTGTTTCCGTGAAAAAAATCGATCTCGATATTCTGATCAATCTTAGCATTGCTACAATAGAGAAACTCAAAAAAAGTGGGTCTCGCAATCCTGTCCTGGATCTTCTGTCTGTGGCCTAATGCCTAGAGAAGAAATCGGAATTTTCCTAGCCTCGAAATTAACAGTACTTACTTAGGACTAATTTTGAAAAAGCGCAATTTTCTCGAAAACGACTAAAGACTTTGATAGAAATTCATATTTGAGGTAAACGTTTGCAATCAAATTGCGTGCAGTTTCTAGCTAAAAAAAAAATCGAATAACGGTACTTTACTTAATAGCGGACTTGCAAAAAATGGCTACTTCTAGGATATGGCTAAACCAATTATTGGGTTTGCAAGTAAGTAATTTCGGTTTTTACAAGTAGATGGCGTTACGTTTGTTGATTCTCGCTTTTGTCAATGTTAGGATTTGTTTTCTTTTGGCATTTGATAACTGTCACTTTAAGCTTACTTTAGAAGCAAATCGAGTTTAATTTAATTTACACCTGTTAGTACAGTGTGCATTTTACCATAGAGTGCAAAAATGAAAATTTTCGACAGATTTTGCTTTTCTGTTTCCGTAAAGGCAAGAAAGCTGCTGAGGTTCACAAAGAGATATGTGAAGTTTACGGTGTTGACTGCTTAACAGAACACACGTGTCAGAATCGGTTTTCGGAATTCCGTTCTGGAGATTTTTCACTCAAAGATAACCAACGTTCTCGTAAACCATCTGAAGTTGATGATGACTAAATCAGAGTCATAATTGAATCAGATCGTCATATGACTATGCGAGAGATTGCAGAGAGGTTCCCAACCGTCACTTCCACCATACAGCCCCGAACTTGCACCATCAGATTTTCATTTGTTTCGAAGTTTGCAAAACTTTTTAAAGGGTAAAACTTTCACCAATGATGATGACCTGAAATCACATTTGGTCCAGTTTTGTGCTAATAAGGGCCAGAAGTTCTATAAGCACGGAATCATGAAGTTGCCAGAACGATGATAGAAGGTCATTTTTAATATATGTACATATGTAAGGACATGGCATTTAAATTTTATAGGAATAATTTGAATCACCCTGATGGTGTTAAATGAATAGATTATAAAGGAATCTTTTAGTGTAATATAGTTTATGTGGATGTTATTCGTTATTTTTATTGAAGATCGGGATGATACAACGATTTCGAAATTTGAGAGAAATTTAATGTAAATAAATCCATATCCCATTGGCACAATCATGCAGAATGAAGTTGCAGGGACATGTAAATTGGTCATTAGAAGAAGAAAAGTGGGGAAACGAATAATTTTTCACGTATTTCTGAAGCGCCACACTGCGAAAGCCTTTTTACTGTGTGGAGAAAAAAAAAAAAACATGAACCTTACTTATCACTTTTTATTTACATAAATTCGTTCAAGTTGTGATTTAATCCATTCCATGCGCCATCCTATTTTTTATGCAGGCGTCCAAGATTTTGTTTATAATTTGAAGACTATACTCAACTCTGATGACTCTACTAAAGCTACATACATACATATGCATGTATGTTCAAACTAGTTCTATGAGTTTTTTAGTTGACTTGAATTAATAATGAATGACGGGAAGTGGAACCTGTCGCGTGAGCCACATGGTTGTTCCTAGGTGAATGCAAAACTGGAGTCATCAAAAACAAAGCGCAATTATAAACTGAAAATTACTAACATTTTTCGAGACGTAAGATCAACAAAATGTTCATCTTTGAATGTCTATCTTGTGACAATCTAAATAGTATGTATTTTGCGATATACGAGTACTACTAATTATTAAATGACATTTAATAATAACTGACTTCCACTCAATACTTACTTATGTATGCAGCACAATTTCTTTCGTAATAGACAGCGAGATTGATTGTATTTCGTAGAAGTATTCACTTCATCCTAACAGATATTACAAGTTTTTTCATTGGAAAGTTTAGCTTTTTAGAACCTACATATGTACTCCTTTACTTACTCTCAGTTCTCGTCGATCGTAATTTCAAATCGCTGGAGTAGTTCGGTCTTGACTGGGAGTGGTTGAGCCGGGCTTAGTTAATTTCACCTCAACCCGAGGTGAAATTAATGAAAAATCATCCATTCGGATGATATTTAATACATTACATCGATCTGGATTCTTAAAAGGTGTAAACGGTATCCCACTACTGCGAACTTGACCACGATCCATAAAGCTTACGTTCATCTGAAACTTTTATTATAACTCGCATGTTTGGGCGGGAGCTTCTGTCACATGCTTGAGGTTACTTGATCGAGTTCAGCGACAAGTTTGTAGACTGATCGGTGATCAGTATATGGGCAGCCAAATCCCTTCGCTCGAACACCGCCGGAATGCTGGATATATAGCACTACTGCACCATTATTTTTACCACAAAAATTCGCCCGTCCGTCTGTATAATCGTAGTACGTATGTAGCCCATTCTGCACAGCTCGTACATTAGAGCCTGCTTTCCCCCGTTTTTAGCCATTCAACACGAGAATAACCTACTTTCCAGAAATATATAATTTGCAAAGATTTAAAATTAACGTACATCGTTACCTCACTCACTCTCTCTCTCTCTCTCTCATTATGTATCCGCTCTTTAACTCTTCCCTATACCTTTTTTTCACTCCATCGCTGGGTTTTACGAACTTCAAAGAATACAGTTATAAGCGGTGGAAATTTAAAAGTGAATCTGTACGAGTATCTATAGAGCATAAGTTTTGTTATTTGAGTTTTGGAAATTCTAAATTCTTCATTATTTTGGAAAAGAACAGACTTGTTAAGGATAATGATAGTGCATACCGTGTTGACAAGTCTCCCGAGCACAGTCCTATTTATCCCAAGATAAAAGCAAAAAACATGGTGCACGGTTGGAATAGTTCGGGGGGATTTTCTCCGAATAGTAAATATAGTACAAGCATTGTTTTTTGGTATCCCAAAAATTAACTATTTCCCTGTAGAACTCTAGGTGACGAGTTCTATGATATGTGGCTTCAGAGTCTACGAGTAGAACTTAGATCACGAATTAAAAATGGATAATGGTGAAAACGTGCAAACGAACTTTTGTTGACTTTTCTTTTTAATAATAATGCAGCCAATTACTGGTTCATTGTAATTTTCACGGTATTGAGAAATACTTATTGTACAATATTTTAAGTCGAAAGCAAAAACAATTTATAAATACAACAATACTCGTCAGCTATCTCGTCGTGCGATCTAATGAAATCGTCACCTCGAAAATTATACTAGTAGTCCATTCCCTAGAACAAAACATTTTGGAGATCTAAAGAGTCTCAAAAGACGACGTGGTAAAGAGAGACCCCACTTAAAGTAGTGCGCACAAGTGTTTAGCGACCCGAATGAACTTGGTGAGCAAACTGAAGGTGGCTAGACCTGGATCGAAGGAGGTATGTACTGATGTCCAACTGCAGCTCTGGAAAACCTTTCAAATCTTCTTTCAATACACATTGCATCATAAAGCTTCATTTATTAACTCCTCCATCTTCTTATGCAGGATTTCACACGAATGAGAGGGAACTACTCGTATAGTTGTAAAGGGTGGTTAAGTTTAAAGGGCCGATGTTGATTTTGAATAAAACACAAAATATTTAGGAAATTACTATCATTTCTTTTTATTATGATAATATTGGTATGGTTCAATTATGTATGGAACAAAATATCGGCCAAATGGCCGCCGCGACCTCGGCGGCACACCTCCATCCGATGGTCCAAATTTTCGATGACGCTGAGGCATAATTGAGGTTCAATGCCGTTAATGTGCCGAATTATCTCATCCTTTAGCTCTTGAATTGTTGCTGGCTTATCGACGTACACCTTTTCTTTCAAATAACCCCAAAGAAAGAAGTCCAACGGTGTCAAATCACATGATCTTGGCGGCCAATTGGCATCGCCACCACGTGAGATAACACGGCCATTGAATTTGTCGCGCAAAAGAGCCATTGTTTCGTTAGCTGTGTGGCAAGTGGCACCATCCTGTTGAAACCACATATCGTCCACATCCATATCCTACAATTCGGGCCATAAAAAGTTCGTTATCAGAGGTGCAATTGTTGGGCACGACGACGAGTTGAGGTGGACGACTCTTCAGCCACACTATCGCGAACAGCAACAATATTTTCTGCAGTACGAGCTGTACGAGCATGCACTGGTGTTTTCACATCTCCTACAGATCCGGTTTGCACAAATTTTTGCACGATTTTTCCGATTGTACGCACATTTGGACGATTAAATTGACCGAAAGAATCACGAAATGCACGATATGCATTTTGATTTGAACGCCCAATTTCATAATAAGCCTGAATAACTTTAACGCGTTGCTCGGTTGTGTATCTTTCCATGGTTCAAATTGAGTTAGTCTGAAATTGAGAAATGTCAAATGAAATGCAAAAAAAAACTTGACGTTTAGGTGTGGTTCACATTCAACATCGGCCCTTAAAATTTAACCACCCTTTATAACAGAATCCGAAAGGCGTAATTGAGAAGCTTCTTAAGGAAAATTTGTAGGATTTTGTCACACAGTCTCTTGAGATGTGACTGTGTTACTCATCTTTTACTGCTTTCTTCTGCAGTCCAACAGTACAAAAAAAATCAATTTTTCGCAGACATTTCTCCACTGTGAGTGCTATTTTAAAATGTGTTATTCGAAAAAATATTTTTGAATTTTACTCAAATAGCTCTTTTCATACTTCATATAAACGATACTTATTATAAATATGAACAAAAAAAAATTGTCTTGCGACTTTTGCTTGTATTGGAGCCACCTTCAAAATACAAAACAGTTGTTTGAAAAATGAGGTTCAAGGTTCGAATCCAAGAAAACATAAAAATGAAAAATAAAAGTTTTCTCACGGCCCCACCTCTCGCGAACGTCTGATAAACATCCGAGAGTAAAACTGTCATGAAAAGCTTTTCTCGATAGAAAAAATTGCCCTTCGGAAATGGCATAAAACTGTAGATTCCAACCATTCGTGCGGCGCACAGCACTTGTGGCTGCGAGAAACTAGACCAGGCCCTGCATTGACATGTTAGCGCCAAAATATTTATTTATTTATATTTAGTGTTTCAAAAATAACACTGGCATTGTCCTTGAGTCATTGTTTTACATAATTTGTGTAAACATTTATTCAAATGCTTTTCTGGAATTATCTAAACTTCATAGTAAACTCGCCTTCATTTGGATTTTTGGAAATGAGGGCATCGAAGGAATGGGATTACGACTGAGCTTGTCATTCTGGAGCAAAACTCCTGAAAATTGCAGGAAAAGCACTACAAATTAGACTCAATGTAAGGGCTACATCAATCCAAATTATTTATTGAATTCTTTGAGGGAAACAGTAACTTAAAACGTCTCACTGTCCACTGATGGGAAGCGAATGGTTGGGACCTACAGTTGTATGCCATTTCCAGAGGGCAATTTTTGAGAGAAGCTTTGCATGAAAATTCTACTCCGGGATGTTTGTTAGACTGAGTCACGGCGCCCACTTAAATACCATACTCGTACCAAAAAGTTATCAGTTATTGACATGATGTAACGAAAATCAGAAAATTGTCAAACACATCTTGTACGTATGCCCTGTCATAGTTAAGAGAATTCCCCAATATATTGCTAGACGGTCATATTTCCCACACCCTCTCATCTACAAAGTAATTCCCAGGTTCCTCGATCTTAAGTTAGTGGACCCTCCAGTTGTATACTTAATCTAAATCTTACCGGTTATTGCTTTACTTAAAGTAACCACCCGCGGAATATCTTTAGTGTGCAATATTGTTTTCATCTACCGGAACTTTTCTCATTATACTTGACTGTTGATGGCGTACAGTAAAGGAGACTCTTAAGAAAATCAACTCCTATCATAATACAGAAGAACGATCTCGATTGGGTTGACTTCTTCCATTGAGTCATTTCTGCATCATCATTAACTTTGCTAACGTTTTTAACCAGATTAATATCCACCAATAAAGATAGTTCTGCGAGTTAGTTTGTATTCATAGCACCATTTAACTGCCTGTTTTGCCATTAAAATCTGTTATGTCATTTCTAATTTTTCAAACCAAAATACACCTAAATTTAGATGCGAAACTTTATTAGTAAATTTAATAGCTACAGTCTCCAATTTATTATCTCTCTGAAATATTTCGCAAATTACTTTGCACATTTTTTTGCTTTTTGTATTTAATGATTTGCACTTCTGACGTTAACTAAATTTGTTAATTTATTTTGACTACTAATGCAGACATTTTCCGTGTACAAAGTTCATTGCGCAGCTCATAATTTGCTTTACAAACTTATTTTTCTACACAAGTTGACCAAATTAAATAAACACCAAGTAAACAAATTCATTTCTCCTTGACAGTGAACGACCTTTTCCGCGGGGGGACAACAAATGAGTGCCATAAAAAAAGCTTCCGCCATCAAATTGCCCCTTTATCTTAATAACATTTTTTTTTTTTTTTTTTTTGCTGAAAATAATATCTTTATCGCTTATTATAGGTATATACGAGCACCCGTAACTTTCAAATTTTTAGCGGCGCATGAAACAAAATTAAAGACACAAATTCGAATTATAATTATATGTGGCTTCAATTTATTATTAAATTTATATACATAGCTGTTTTTTGTTGTTGTTGTTTTTTAATTGAACACTATCAATAATTTGTACCAATTTATACCCATTTAAAACAATCACAATTGCCAATCACTAAAAATAATATAAAAATACTATACAAAGAGAGTCTTAAATTAAAATGCTGCACATGAAAATAAATATAATTCCATTGCATTTAGATACACTCGGCATTCCATTTTGTCTGTTTTTTTTTTATAAGTTCAAGTAGTGTCACAAAAATAGAACAAAATGCGAAATAAAATAAAAAAAAATCAAAAAGTTCTCTTATTCCAATTCGCGCACAACTAATTTAAAAAAAAAAAAAATGCATAACGAAACACACACTTCAAGTGCACAATAATTTTGCAAACAATTATTGTCCAGTCATGTTACGCATTCGTCACAGTGATCGATGCCGCCTTCCAAGCTTATAGTATTGTTATTCTCGTTCCATGGTATCGCTGAGATACTATCAGTGTATTTCAAGAGTTGCATACCCGGTGACACTTTGGGGTTCAAGACCATAACTGCTAAGCGGCACCTTCCGATCCATATGTAAATTCTCAACGCTGTACTGTAGCGGATTTTGTTGTTTTGTTTTTATTTTTTTTTATTTTTTTCGGCCACAATCCAAAACAGAAACAGACAGAGAAGAATCCAATCAATTATACATGAAGCAGCCCGAGAAGTTGGTGGGGTTAATTATTCCATGTCGGATGGAACTTACCAGGCGATGATTTTGATTTGTAGGCCGTCTTCGAACCGTCCACCGTTGTCACCGGCAGTATGTCGTAGATATTTAGATACACTTTGTGGCTGACATAGATAACTATGAAACAGAGGATGACGATTAGTAGACTGATAAAAGTGTAGGCCAATATCGTCGGGATATAAATGATAGTGTCGAACATGTTTCTTATTTTTTTTTTCTTCTTTTGTCAAGCAAATTCCAAATTAAAAATTATTAAAAAAAAAAATAAAAAAAAATTGAAAATCACGATCACTGTTTGTGCCTCGAATTTCTGTACCAACAAGTGTTTCTCAGATATGAATTTGAAGATCCCTTGTGCGAGTGGGCTGACCGTTCACGTGTACTTCTCTAGATACTCGCCATCGGATAACTGAGCACCGCGAAACGATTTTACGGTATAAAGTATCGCCGCTTTCAATTTGAATCAAATGTGTAATAAAAGAACGAGAACGCCGATAGGGAGAGCATTATTGAGCGTGAGAGAGTCGATAGGGCAGCGTTTTCATGACGGAGCAGTTAATTACTCAGAGGCTGACTTTTCTTCTGGTGTTCCGGGCATTGTTGGGTATTTTGATTTGTTTTTATTTTCCTTTTATTTTGGTCTAGTATTTCGTAGGTATAGTATTCAGATGATTTGAATTCATTCTTGCAGATACCTTTGCATTAATTAGTAAAAGTTGAATTTCCTGTTTTATCTTTTCACAGAAAATTTTCAATTTGCTTTTAGCTGGAAATAGATAACAGACAGATACATGAAACTAACAAGTGTGAGGTGTGGTCGTGCATTTAAATCAAGTTATGCGGTACTTCGTGTGGCTATACGATTGCAAAAAAAAAAAAACTGCTAATCAAGCTGATAAATTTGGTTGAATAAATTTTCAGATAGTAGAGTACAGATATACTCAGCGACAAACGTTTATAGGGTGTTTGAAAAATATTGATTGGAAGTTTAGAAAAAGAAGTATCTACAACAGAAATTGTACGTTTTAGATTTTTTTTTTTATTATGTTTTCTGCTTTTAAGTTCCTAGAGCAAACATTTTTGTCTGTCAAACATTCACAATTTAGTACACGATGTGTGCAAAGAATGTACGTTTATCAGGGGAAGATTGTTCGTCAAACTTTGTACACTAGTTTACAAAATATCATGTTTGTTTTGTCCCCTAGAAAGGACTAAGGTGTTTCTAAAGTAGGAATTCCAATATAACAACAGCATTAAGCCAGACATATTCCATGCCTCATGTGTCTTTGAATGTGATTCTAATGTGGAATCATATTCTAAATTTATACGTGTAAACAATATTACCTACAGTTTTGCAATTACTGGGCTTTTTTGCATTTCAAAGATTTGGAAGTATGTTAAACTGTAGTTTGGAGAAAAATATTGCTTACAGGTATGGATTCAGAATATAATTTCGCTTTGAAAAAGCATTCAAAGACACGTGAGACATGGCATGTATTGCACAGGGACCGCTAAAATGTCAAGAACTTCAATCTATACGCTATTACTCAAAAACTGTACGTACTGGAAAAATTATGTTTGCATATTTAAATATGTACTCTTATAATGAATTAAAACTTTCTTGCAGCAAGAAGTCATTTGACCAGTGTTAAAAGGTTATTCATTTCGAGATTGGGATTTCACATCTCTGCCATATGGCATCTGTCATATCCATCTGTCATCCATAGTGACAGATAGTTAGTTCTTGTCTTGATATTTTACAATATGGATCGTTTAACGCATTAAAATTGTTGCATTTTACAGCAAAAATAACAGCTGCATAATATCGCGATTTAAGGACAAATTATAATCGTCATAATCACCCAACTGAGCAAACAATTCGAAACGCAATTACCAAATTCGAACAAATCGGTAGTGTTTGTGATGTCGTAAGGCCTGTGCATTGAAGATATTGATGTGAGCGACATTCCAATAGTACGGAGCTATGTGCCAGATAAAACAGTACATGTTGGCTCTATTGCACGAAAAGTTTCCCTTTCATTTAATTTCAAGATTTGGCTATTTCGTGTGATCTGACTCCATTCAATTTCTTTTCGTGAGGCTTTAAATGTTGAAATATAGACTGAAATTGCAAAAACTCCCGTGGAGGCCATTTAACTAAATGTCATTGAAATCTTTAATACTTTTTATTCTACTTAAATTAAAAATCTTGGAGCACAACATGAATAACCCTGTATTTAAAACATGAAATAAACCAGTGACGAAACAACCAATTGGATGCTTTGCCTTCTCGCGGTGATCCACATTAATTACGCAAATGTTTTTAAATTTACATAAACACTAAGGTCATAGGAATTTAAAGTAATCATAATCAGTTATGGATTGTTGAAAAAAAATAGAAAAGAGACAAATTAAAGACTCACAAGAGGAATGCTAACGAAAACGCTGCATCCAACGAAGTGATACTTAACCTGTACCATATTATATGTCAGTTTGGGAACTTTTCGCAAAGAAAAGTGGAAAACGTCAAATTTTAGAAATCGGGAGAGAATTCACTCTTTACGTATGAAATCCTGAGAAACGTCAGTTTAACGTGATTTTCAAATAAACGTCAGTCGAAAACGTCACAGATTCTACAAATCATACCAAACCAACTTTATTAAGCCTTCTGCCTGTAATCTGTCTCTTTTGATTTTAAATCCTTTTCAATCATTTGACAGTTATCATTTTTTTCGTGAGGCGAAACTCCTCTGGAATAAAAATTACATAAAAATTAACGAAGAAAAAATCATATCTCCCTCAATTTCTTTAAGTTTTTCAGTACGCGTAAGGTTTGCAGTTGTTCTCAGACGTAGTATTACGTTTGCATACGACTACCTGAACAAACCTAATGTGTAGTTGCATATGTCTTCGTGGCACAATTCGCTATGTTCACATGTACATCACGCCAGAAATAAATAACTCGTCGTCTATCATCATTTAATTGCTCAGAAGTTCAAAGTCGCGTGCCGTCTATCTATCAATTGTATCTATCAATTGTACTTGACAAGTTGATTAATATTGGAAAGCATCTAAGTATTTTTATTTAATATGGTTGTTAAGGAATTAATTGTTCGTAATGACTAAGGTATAGCTGAATGACGCCCAAGTACTAACGCTTATATAACGTTCATTTGAATATCAGTCAGATTTGAAATTTTAAAAAATCTGTAAAAGTTTTTTTTAGGCTGTTAATATCTAATATTGTTTAAATATTGGTTTTAAACAATGTTGACCGCGTGATGACCGAGAAATATCTAATTTTCAAAAACCAGGTAATTTCGAGAAAAATCAGTTTTCTCGAAAACGAAATTTTGAAAAAAAAAAATCACTATTTTCTGGTATGATTTAATCGATTTTGTTCAATTTCGATACCTGAACAATGTTTTTTTTTTCAATTTTAGTTTATTCTTTTTAAAACGTTAAACAATATTTGACATACGCGTATGCGACAAATTTAAAAAATTGTTCAACATTTTTCTTGATTTTTACGTACGTGCGATGCGACCGAGTTGTGCAATTTATTACTTCTTCTTTCTAAAGCACGTCAGAAAGTTTAGTTACAGAATTACATTCAAGAGAGATTTGATTCTAAAAACAATGCACCTAGCAAGCGAAGAGGTTCTATCGTCCTTGGCTACATTGACTGATTTATGATTCACAACCGTAAACTAGAGCGAACGTTACTGCTCTCACGACAGAAGGTTGTATACTTTTTCTAGCGTGATATTGTATGAAAGATAGTCTACTTAAAGTTTTCTTTTGCTACTAGAAGTGGTTAAAAGTACCTTTCTAAATTATACATAAGTGTACTTAGCTCAAGAGATTATTGACAAATTCGGTATAAAAAAATCATCTGAGCAGCCCCTTTGTCATCACACAGCACACACTATCTTCTGGCTCATGTAGAGCAGTCTGTTCAGCGCAGAAGTCAGGTTCAGCATGGAGCTGGCAGATTTAGTACCTTTGTGTTTATAAAGGTATTACCTAGAGAAAGGAAAAGTACATACATATGTATGTACGTCCATTAAAAACCCCAGCCGGAGATCCCTAGTATAGAGAAAGGAAAAGTACATACATATGTACGTCCATTAAAAACCTCAGCCGGAGATCTCTAGTATCCCGAATAGATACATTTTTTGTGAGTGAGGTTTTTAGTGGCCATCAGTCTGATATTCCAGAACGTTAAGGGCTAAACAGAATGTGTATTTATGACTGAGTCTTGCAGCGCTGTCAAGCATCTGCCGCGCTGCTTGCGGTTAAAGTAAACACAATGAAAGCGATTGTCAAATTTGCATCTTGTGTTTTTACTTCTTAATTTTATTAGTGCTTTAACGAGTTTGTTATTAATTGAGGATAATGGATATGGACGAACAAGAAGAAATTCCTTTTTTTATGTATGTTCTGTACATGTGCTATTTAGCAATAAAATTAATGAAAAAGAGGAAGCGCAGTCCTCTTTATATGGAAAGAAAAGAAAGAGGATTTTTTGAGACAACTTTCAAACACCTCAAAGAGCACGACGAGGACCTTTTTATAAAGCAACAAGGACTAGAAAGCAGCAGTACAATTTATTGCTAGGCAGTACAATTTATTGCTAGGCCTTGAAAAAACATCTATACGTAAGCCAATCCGGTTGTAGCTGTCTCCCAAACTCTTCCATTTTTGTTTGCACTCATCAACTGTAAACAATGGGAACAAAACAAATGTAAACAAAATTTACAAATACTTTTTTTTTACTTACTTGATATTCCAAATTCGTCGGATATCTCCTTCCATTTTTGCATTTTTTTTTTCTTAAATTTTTGTAATTGGGATTCGACAAATTCCAAAGAAATTCGTTCGCGCGCATAACTTCTATAAATTTTTCGACCTCCATTTCCAAATCAACAAAAGCTTTTGTGTACATATTCATAAACGTCAAATTTGCATCGCTGCTTGAAGTTGAACAAAATCCAACTTCGCGAATCACGACACGGACGCAGACACACATTGTGTTGCGGCTTATGGCTTTCCATACATTTAATATTTTGACAGCTTGCGACTCAGACTCAGACACAGACGCAGATACACATTCTGTTCGGCTCTTACTGCTCTCACGCCAGAGGGTTTCATAAGCATGTATATTTTTTTTTAACGTAAGATTGTAGGTATGACAGACGTTAGAAGTGGTTAAAAGTCTCTTTCTAAATTATAAGTGTATTTAGCTCAAGAGCTTTGACAAATTCGGTATGAACAAATCATCTGAGCAGTCCCAAGGAAAAGGCTAGACGAAGCCGGAGATCTCTAGTATCCTGAGTAGATACACTTTTTGTGAGTGAGGTTTTTAGTAATTCACCCCTATTATGGAATCCGCCGTGGAATGGTTCACAAAGCTTGTAAAATCGTTTTTCAATGATTTTTCCAATTTGAAAATGGAGTTACGAGGGCGAAGATTTCCAGATGAGAACGAGATCAAGACGGCCGTAGAAATTTGAAGGCAAAGAAAAAGAATATTTTTTCGGTGGTATTAAGGCACTGCATGCCTGATGTGAGAAATGCATTCCACTCGAGGAGGATTTTATTGAGAAATAATTTTTTTAATCGGATCTCTTCTTTCACTTTGTTTTTATATAATTTGCGCGCGCCAAAGGGGATATGAATACCCTTAAATTATTTCAGGACACAGACGTTTGTAGAAAGTGAGAGAGAGAGAAGGAAAGATTGGTGTAGTGGGTTTGAAACTCAGGTGGTATTGAATTTCTGTAAACTCTAAGGGTAGCCGTCCAGATAACTGGGGAGCATTTTTGTTGTACTGTTATTGTCGTTGCTTATGATTCACAGTATTTTTTTTCAGTCCTCCTGATGTCATCATCACGGCAAAATTGCACTTCCGGGCAAGTGTTATGCCTTTGCAGTAGAGTTCACATGAGCTTCGCAATTGATCGACTTAATGCCTCAGGCCGCCCCTCACAATCAATTCTCATCTACAAAAAGAAATGAAAAGGCCAAGTCTTTGTTTTTTTCAGTTTTTTATTATTTTTTATTCATATTTTTATTAAGACATTAAGTACCATCAAATACACAATTATAATTACAATTAAACGAAATATTTCCATTTGTAATCTCATTTAATTATTATTTTATTTTATTTATTTATTTTCTTTATATTTTTATGTCACATATCAATGATGTAAAACTCTACAAATGCGGGCTTATTTATATGATCTCATAATTATCGTTCATTTTCGTTCATAATCATTACAACAGTCCGTAAATTGTGAATAACAATTTCTTTGCAACGGTCTTCTTAGTAGTTTACAAAATATTAATTTTTTTTTTTTTTTCTTTAAATAATCAACAACAAATGAGCAAAACAAAAATAAAACTTAAGCTAAAAATAATTTGTTCACCAATGAAATATTTTCTATTTTGCCAAACGCCTTATTTTTTTTCTAGCTGGTGAAATATTTACTTGATTATATATATTTTTTAAATACAATAGTTTTTCTTTTTTTTTTTCTTGTAATATAGTTACAATATACATATACATATATATATATATATATTTAATTTTTTTTTTATGTGTTAAATATTTTTGTTTTCACCTAACCCGCCGGCGGGTATATCCATTGTTTTTTCTAATAGTTGTGTGTTTTTCTTGATGTTTTACAGTTTTGTTAACAACATCGTGTATAATAATTTATGTTACTTTAGTTAGACAATGGATAGCGCACCAGTGCGCATTTATTTATTTTCTCTACAATTAATAGTTAAGCTTTGAGGTTTTAAATGAAAAATGTATGTTTGAATTTGAATACAGATTTGAAATGCATCTTATCGTTTTATGGTGTGGATGTGATTATTATTTGTCTCTGTGTGGGATGAATGGCTGATCCTAGTGCTTTCCTTTTAGCTTAGAGATAATACATTGAACTCTCTTCAAAGTGGCAGTAAGAATTCTTAAACAATTTTATGAAATTAAATAAAACGATAAAATGCATTTTGTAATAATACAAGATAAAATAATCTTAGATAAGGTCGGTACTTAATGCGAACGATTTTTTTTTTAATAATTGTCTACAATTTGTTTGTTGGGAGAAAGGAAGTCTTCAGACTTCAATAGAGATGATGGTGGTCTTCAAAGTGCCACTTACTATTGTTATATGCTATTAGATCGAGTATTCCATTAGGGAGAGCATGGAAAATTAGGTGTTTCTTTTAAAACGATCAAAACGTCATCCTTTATGACGGGATTATACCCCCTGGTGAACTAGGTGCAGTTTACACCAGACGTAGGTGGCAAACGGGAAATTCAAAATCAGGCGTACGTATGGCTGGCAAGGCAAGTTCGCTGCTCCATGATCAAGAAATGATTTATTTGATTAATTGTCTGTAGGTTCTAACAAGAAGTTCTAAGCGTGGAAAAGTTATAATTTCAAATGGAAATGATATCTGCGTACTACCAAGTAGAATAAGAGATATCAGAGGTTGCGACTGGTTGGAATTACTAGAGGATTAACCTGATGAAAGAACCAACAAGGTGATCTGTTTCGATATTTTTGGAATACGTAACAGTCATTGCGGTTATCAACAGATGAGAGGTGACACCAGTGCTGTGAAGCTCTATTTGGTATGCGGCGATAATATGTAAAACGCTTCCTATGCTATGCGAATATATCATCCGAAGATATCTATGAAATGCGTCAATCGAAATAAGGAAGAGATTTGGTGAAAATTTGTCCACAAAACGTGTTCTAAAAATATAAATAGCGATGAATGACTTAGAAAATCGTACATTGTATCTTAAAGTGAAACAAAGAACGGGATATGCATAAATACAAAACACCTATCCGACGATAAGTACCGAATTGTGAATAACGATTCTTCAAATATACAAGAGGTTCAATGTGCTTCGCAAATGGACCCTGAGAAAAAGTACTCAAAAGTACAAATTTATTACAAACAGAGCTTGTATGGATGGAACATGAAAACAAAAACCAAAAATTGCGGAGTAAATAAATAAAAATAAATATTTTAGGGCTCAATATTTACAGCTCAATGCAGGGCTTGGCCTAGCTTCTCGCAGCCACTCAGTTTTATGCCGTTTCCGTAGGGCATTTTCGAACCTCTCGCTCAGTGATCGCGCAGTTAACCACGGCACCCACAAAAAACTGCGGAGATCTAACTTTTAATAGCAAGTAAATGGTAGTTGACGGTACGGACTTCCTGCTAGAAGTCAATACCATTCAAGGAAAAAGACACACTCAATAGTGCTCTAAAAATGACAGCGATCGTCCAGGCGGAATGGACTAGTCAGATGAAAACCTATTCGACTACAATACTCTAATATTTATGGTTAGCTCTTATTTCATTTCATCAAAGTTTGCCGTTTGGTTTGGGTTCTATTTCAAGAAATGGATTCAACACAGCCGATGTGCCATACCAAGAGTCTTCAATTGTTAGTTAATGAATTTGAATTGCAACTGACTGAACTGAAGCTCTCCTGAAGAAACTGCCAGTTAGTATAGGGTCATCCAACAAGAGGTGTCATTTTAAATTTCGCGCCATTGTTGAACTGTCAACATTCAACTATCATTGCTATGACTTTTGATAAAAACTAGGAGGTTATTAAATATGGATCGATGCACACTCGCACAACGTGTTGAAATAGTGAAAATTCACTACAAAAACGGTGAAATTATCGCGGAAATTTTTTGTAAAGTTCGCAATGCTTTTGGTCATCATCAAGCGCCTTCTCGCACAGCTATAGTGAATTTAATCGATAAATTTGAACGTCTCGGACAGGTTAGTGATATGAAGACTCCAACTCATGTTCGTTCGGCAAGGTCAGCTGAAAAGTGTGACTGAAAAGCCAGATGTGTCCATTTCGAGACGATCAGAAGGAATTGGGCCTATCCACAACAATTTTGCACCGCAATTTGCATAAAAATGTTGACCTACATGCTTATAAGGTCCAGTTGAGACAAGAATTGAAGCCAGCAGACCATGCACAACGCCGTACTTTCGCTGTGCTGCGGGAAATGAATGAACAACATCATGATTTTTTACACAAAATTATTCTGAGTGATGAAACAAACAAAACTGTCGCGTCTGGGGCTCCGAAAACCCAAGAGAAATAGTGGAACAACCTCTCCATCCACAACGAGTGACAGTTTGGTGCGGTTTTTGGGCTGGCGGCCATATTTTTCATTGTCATTGGCTCATATTTTTTTTCGAAAATGATGCTGGTGCATCATCCATTCAGTGAATGGATTATGTTACCGAACGATGTTGACTGACTTTTTTTCTGCCTGAAATTGATGCTATGGACGTGGACGACGTTTATTTTCCGCAGGACAACGCCACATGCCACACAGCTGGTGAAACAATGGCTCTATTGAGTGACAAATTTCCTGGACTCGAAATGGAGACTTTAATTGGCCGCCGAGATCGTGCGATTTAACACCATAAGACTTTTTCCTTTGGGGCTTTGTTAAAGATAAAGTCTATGCCAATGCTCCACCAACGATTCATGTACTAAAAGAAAATATCAGGGCTGTTATTCGCGAAGTACAGTCGCAAAATGTGATGAAAAATTTCACCAACACAATGACTATTTGTAGGTAGAACCGAGGTGGACATTTGGCAGATATTGTATTCCAGATATTGACTTAAAATGACACCTATAGATCGAACAACTCGCAATAGCCTTCCAAGTGAAGTGATTTCATAGACAACTAACTCTACGAACATCTAAAGATTTTATTTCTCCCAACCTCTAAACTGGGTTGATATAATTTTTTTTTTTTTAAATAACAATAAATATTACAATGTCCTAAAAAAATTATTTTCATTCCTTTTATAAATTTAAATATTTAATTTCCTACAATTAAAAACAATTTGCTAAATACAAAGCTCGAATTAAACTCTTCTTGTTTTTTTTTTCTTGTGTTTGCGCTGAAGAACAAAAATACACTTACATAAATGAAATACAAAAAAAAATACGACTTGAAGTGTTAAATTAAAAAAAAGAAAAAGAAAATTATTTCTAAATGTGGAGCTGAATTGTAGAAACAAAAAATTTATTTTAAGAGTCTCTTAAAAAAATTGAATACCGTCACGCGAAATAAAATTCTTACCTCACATCTTTTTTTTTGTTCAGTTCTACTCATCATCATTTTCTTTAGATTCATGTATTTTTCTTCTTGCTTTATTCTATTTCGTTATATTTTACATTTTGTTGTATATCAGATATAGTATATTTATTTAGTGTTAATTTTTAATTTAAAAAACAAATTGAGGATTTCCTATGCTCTGCACGAGATAAATCATTCTAGCTGTTGCTTTGCTTGTTACCTTTCTATCAACTAGTTGGCAATTTTATGCATCTTAACAATTATTGTTCTATTCATTCATAATTCAATTTTTTTTTCTTCTAGTAAATATCTTTTTTTTTTTGTTTTCTTTGCATTTATAACAAATTTGTTGCTTTGTTGTTCATAGAGAATATGAATATGAAAAATATATCGTAGATTAGAAGTTTGTGTGTTCTTTTTTTTGTTTTTTTTTTATCCCACAATTAATTTAATTTCTTATTTTGTTTCTTTTATATAAATTGTTTTTTACACATGCAAAAAGGGGCCTTTAAATGAGGTTTGCGTTTTTGTATGCATGTTGCATGAGTTTTAGATGCAAATTAGACCGAGAGGGATACAAAACTGTTATACTGCGTAATGTTGCGCTTGAGGATATCTGCACATGGACCCAATACACGTTCAAATCTGGTGAGGATGTTGGTTTTATAATTTTTCAAAAGTACAATGTAAATAGAGGATAACTTACCTCGCTCTGTCCAGCTTGACGCATTTTAGTGGCCCTCTAGCAACGACGGTGGCGGCTCGTGGTCTGTCCAATAGTAATGCAATCTCACCAAAGTAATCGCTGGGTCCGAGGCGACCAACTTCCGCTGGTTCATCTCCCTGCTGAATATGAAAGAGAAGATATGTATATTATTCAGAAGAGTATTGAGATCCTGAAAGGATTGTGTACGAGGGTGGGTCAATACGTCCCTGAAAATTAACACAAATTGTGTCGTCACCTTAAATTTATTTTTTTTTTTGTCAAGAATCATCTTTCAAAAGAACGCACCCAAATTTTCAAACAGATCTGTCAAATAGTTTTGTTGAGGCAGCCATTTTATATAGACGCCTACTAGCATTTTCATTAAAATGGAAAAAGGGAATTTCGAGTGCTCATTAAACACTATTTTTTGCGAGAAAAAACTATCACGCAAACCAAACAAAAGCTTAACAAATATTATGGGGACTCTTCACCATCGATTGGAACAATTCAACACTTGTTTATTCAATTTCGGTGCGGTCGTTCAAGCACAAGTGGCGCCGAACGTTCTGGTCGCCGCCCAATTGAGGTCACCACACCAGAAATGGTCGACAAAATCCATGGTTTGATAATGGACGATCAGCGAGTGAAAGTGCGCGAGTTTGAAGAGGCCACAGGCTTATCACATGGCTCAGTGATTTCGATTTTACATAAATATTTGGACATGAAAAAACTTTCCGCAAGATAGGTGCCACGTTTGCTCACAATCGACAACAAACGCATTCGTTTGACAACTTCAAAGGTGTGTTTGGCGATGTTCCAGAAAAATTCGGCTGAGTTTTTGCGCCGTTTCGTAACCGTGGATGAAACCTCGATTCACCACAACACACCAGAAACCAAGGAACAGTCAAAACAAAGGACTTCTCCTGGTGAATCGAAGCCGAAGAAGGCCAAGGCGGGTTTGTCAGCAAACAAGGTCATGGCGACAGTTTTTTGGGATGCGCGTGGTGTTATTCACATCGATTACCTTGAAAAGGGTAAAACGATCACCGGCGCATATTACGCAGAGCTGCTGGATCGATTCCAAGCCGATTTGAAGTAAAAACGGCCGCATTTGGTGAAGGAAAAAGTTCTTTTTCACCAGGACAACGCACCGGCGCACAAGTCCGCAGTCGCAATGGCAAAATTGCATGAGTTAGGCTACGAACTCCTCCGTCATACAGCATACGAGCATTCCCCAGATTTAGCCCCCTGCGACTATTTCTTGTTTCCAAACATGAAGAAATGGCTCGGAGGTAAGAGATTTGGGTCGAATGAAGAGGTCATCGCTGAAACAAACGCTTATTTTGAGGGGCTCGAGAAATCGTATTATTTGGAGGGCATCAAAAAAGGAGACTATGTTGAAAAATAAAATGTTTTTATACCGAAAAGAGTGTTCCTTATTTCATTTTTCAGGGACTTATTGACCCACCCTCGTAGGTATTTGTTTGGATTGATGGAAATTGTCCAGAACTGTCCTTGACAATCTGATCTGAATTGTTAAGAAGGTCTTTAGACTGTTGGTCAGCAGTGAGTCGGTAGCTAAACATTTTTTTTTTTCAAACATCCAAACGATCTGAGAAAATGAATGTATTGCAGACCTCCTCAACATCGAGACGAGCAGTTGAGTGAATAGTATTTAATTTTCGCCACATTTCACACTTTGACACACTTTACTGAATCTTCCAAGAATTTTCAGTCACGTGTGAAGCCTTTTTGCTCTTGTACCTTTTGAAGTAATACATTAAGCACTGCAAGAGGAACCGAAAAGGGATCCGGTATTAACCCGATCAAAAATAGATATATTAAGGTGGTGTAGTTGTAACATCATCGCTTGTCACGCTGTGGGTTCACGGTTCAAATTCTGATGTCAAGAATCATCCATTTATTTCGCATGAAATAAATAAAAAAGTCGATCAATTGCGAAAGCTAAGTCAACTCTACTGCGAAGGCATAACACTGGCAGTAGGGTGGTCATATGGCTGAAAATGCAACTTGATCGTGATGGTACCAGGAGGACGGAAACAAATACTGCGAATCATAAACAACGACAATAACAACAAAACAAAAATGCTCCGCAGTTATCTGAACGATATACTCCAGAGACTGGTTCTTAGAATGAGGAAAATAAACTCTTGTTCTGACACTCAGGCAACCCTGAAGGCTACCCGTCGCAAACTTCTGCAGAATACAAGAAGAATGGAAGGAAGTTAGTAAGAAAAGAGAGAGGAAGGAGAGCTGCAATCTCAAAGCATTGCCGCAATAGTTGACTATAGAATGTCCTTAGTACTCTCGATAAATCCAAAGGCAGCAGTAGCAACTACAGGACAGTGCCAGCTCCCCCAACAGGCCATTCAAAGTGCCACTGCTGAAGTGAAAGATTTCATATGGCTATTTACGTGAACCTCTAGTCTGATTCGTATTACGTGATACTGCTAAACAAAAATTACTAGAATAGCTCGTTAGCTTTGCAAGTAAAATAAAAGGAACGAAAAACATGTACTCGGAAAGACGGCTACCCAATGTGTTTTTACTCAAATCGTAACTCTAAACCAGACCACATATACCGCTCAGTTTTGATAATTCTGGAACACCCCTCCTACTGATTGTTAAACGAGGGCGAAACACAAAATCTCGATGTAACTCAATATCCATGAGGAACAGTAGATATTTTTACTGGCCATTATGTAAACTGGCCGATCACAAAGAAGCTATAGTCAATCTTGAGTTGAACAATGTTTCTGCACTAGATGCTGTGAATTCTGAACTGTTGCTTGATATGTACGAGTAGCAGGCATCATCAAATAGTGTAATGAATATATGCCCGATTATTGGAATTGTAGTACCATTTGTCCGATCAGGCTTGGCTAGTCCCGAATTCTTCGGCAACTTTCACGTTCAGAGGCTGTTTTTCTTCAAAGTTTCGGCTTTGAGACTTTTTGCCTGGTCATTGGACAGAGAAACGAATAATTATTATAGACGTACATCATGTACGAAATACTATTAAGTGTTGTCTATCAGAGTAATTTGTGACCAGGAATAACATACCACATCGAACCGCACCACTAATTTATCGATTTTGAAGCCGCATATGATAACGTAATAAGGATGAGTTATATCGTACAGTGTTTAGTTCTGACATCCTGCAAAAGCCACCCGCTTAAACAGCAGGATGATAGTGGATTTGGATTTTCACAACTAATTGATTAAATTGCTGACATTGACAGGACAAAGTGAGCACTCAATGTCGCATTGTGATTATAAACTTCAGAATTTTTCATTTGATTTTGCTGACAAAATTAAAAGCGAAGCTAATATAGGCAAATTGCTTGAAGATGATGCATGATAATGTTAAATTTATCAAACTCGGATAAAAGCGTCCCTGGAGTCATCGAAAGAAAACTTCTCACAATCTGCACTGTACCTTCTGATCAAAAAGTACCCGGAATTTCCCATTCAAACAAACCGCGTTTCAGATATATTAAAAAGCTTTTTTTTAGGTTAGTACATCTGTCATCTGGCGCTCAAATATCTGATTGGTGGTCTATGAATATGACATCGAAACTAACCGACAATCATCGGAATGGCGCTTCTCAGACGAGCCAAAACCCAAAAAACCACGACAAAGTCGATCCAAAATCAAGGCTTTGTTGACCGTTTTCTTTGATTGCCGTGGTGTGGTCCACCCCGAATTTCTTCTGCCAGGCCAGACAGTAAATAAGGAGTAGCGTATTAAAGCGTTTGAGGGAAAATGTTCGTCACAAGAGGCCAGAATTGTGGAGAAACAACTTGTGGTTTCTTTACGCAAGCTCCGTATTCGCCTTGTGACATTTTCCTATTCCCACGACTCAAGTTACCACTTCGCGGAAAGTGTTTTGAGACGATTGAGGCGATGAAGGAGAATTCGCAGAAGGAGCTGAAGGCGATTCCAAAATCGGCCTATGAAAAGTCTTTAGAAAATTGGAGGAAGTGTTGGAATATGTGTATTACTTGCAATGAAGATTACTTTGAAGGGAATACTCGTAAAATTAATATCGATGAATAATTGAACCCTTTTCGTTTATTTGAAGAATTCTATAATAGTAGATATTCCGAGGATTTCAATGAAATACGATGTTTGAGCAAGCCACTAGGGCCCATTACCTTTATGTCCACCTGGTAACTGCGCGGACATCCCTTCATCAAAACTCTTTCTACTGTACAATGTCAAATACAAAGGAATTTGCTCCCAGGGGGAATATTTCCAGGAGCCGTTAATCTCCAGCAATTCAAGAGCAAAATTAACAGGCATCTACAAACTCTAGGGTCGTTGGCTCGACGTTATAGGTTCGCCTCTCCTGACAGAAGATTTAAAACAGAAAACTCCAATACTTTGGAAATGAAATCATTCCAGAGAGACTACACAGAAAAAGGCGGACAAATGTAGAAGACTCAGGTAGGCCTCCCTTCACCCCAATTTATTCTTAAAGCAATTTCCCTTGTCCAGTTTCTCTCTGTTACTAGTCTTATAACTTTCTATCTGCCTATCGCATTCGTTGTTGTCGCCGGCTGGGTTCACCAGTTCTCGGTCACACTAAAATTGTGGTATCAACCAGTAACATACAATCTCTTTGCATCATCCTTACATTCAATAGCAAAGCTTTTTCCAAGACAAGAAGACAATACCCTTAGTTCTACTCTATATCCAGGAAGGTAAAGATTTTGACAGTGTTAAATAAATACACGTGAATTTCGTCGTGAGGTCGGTCGTCATCATGGCTTCAGTGCGCCGTCGCACCGTGGAAAAGTTTGACGGTGAGTACACTCTTTTGGACCTTTTGGCCACCAACCAGACAGAGATCGGTGCGAAGTGAAGAAAAGATAGTCGCCGTAGCGGCTAGTATCGAAGAAGGCCCAGAAATGTCGGTTAGGCTGAATTAGACATCCACAGAGAGTCAACCAGGCTTATTTTGCGATTGTATTTGGGCCTACATCCGTATAAGATTGTACAGACGACCATAGACAACGCCGTGAGTTCTCTAATTGTGCGCTAGAAATGTTGGCCGGAGATCAGTATTTTGGCCAAAAAATTATCGTCTCGGACGAGGCCCATTTTTGGCTCAGCTGCTATGTCAACAAACAAAATTGCCGTTACTGGAGCGACCACAATCCACAAGTGTTCGACCAAACATCAATGCATACACAAAGATTGACTGTTTGGTGCGGTTTATTGCACGGCGGTATCATCGGTCATTATTTCTTTCGAAATGAGGAAGGAGACACCGTTACCGTCAACCTTCCTCGGTATAGAGCGATGTTAACCTATTTTCTGTGGTCAGAGCTCGACAACATCGATATATCCGAGCTGTGGTTCCAACAAGACGGCGCTACATGCCATACAAACGACGCAACGCTCGAAGTGGTGAAGGAGAAATTTGGCGGCTGGGTCATCTCACGGCGAGCGTTCATCAATTGGCCGCCGCGATCATGCGACTTGACACCCCTCGATTATTTTCTCTAGGGCTATGTCAAGTTCTTACGCTAACAAGCCAACCACTTCAGATGAGCTCGAGGCCAACATTCGAGACGCTATTGCCGGAATAACGACGCACATATTGGACAGAGTCATAAAAAATTGGACCGACCGCTTGAAGCACTGCACTAAATGATGTCCTATTCCATACATAACGGCATGGATGTACCTTCAAAATAAAGCCAGAATCAATTTGATATCTCACACCGTTGTTGTTTTATTTAAATTTCTTTTCCTATCGTTCTTATCTGGTCACCCTATAATATAAAATCGTGCCCATAGTTCGCAAACGAACTCAATAAAACAATTTCGTGATCGAACAGCTTTATAGGAGAACGGTTCAGGAACCTACAACCACAAAGAAATTCGCAATTGACTGATCATATTTTCAGTGCGAAGGATAAGTTAAGGAGAAATCAAAAGGAGGAAATTAAAACGCGACGACATGATCTAAGCAAACTAAGAACTCAATTCAAATGAGGTGCCCATTATCCTGGAAAAAAACTGACTGCAAACGCTTTATTTTTATTAAAGCCAAGACTCACACAGGATTCAAGCGCCATATAAGTAAGGCCATCCAAGAGACAGTGACCGCCGTTATAACTTCGAGCTTCCGGTACAGATGTATCAATAGTATGTGCGAAAGATGCGAACTATGTAATAAATCAAATGCATAATTAATATACAAAATAAATAAACAAAGAGTGTAGTCACAATTTTTTAAATCTCGAATTACCAAACAAGGACTATGTACCGAATGTATGTTCAAGGCTTTTTTCTATTTTTGCAAATTATCTTCGAAATGAAATCAGAATAACTAATCCACACGGAATGACTTCAATTTACACGTTAACTCACAAAATGATTAATTAATTAACGAAATTATTCATAGCCTCACCCTAACACATTGAATGAATGCCAAGCGGGGTGCTTTACGAATGGATACTCATGGTTGGTGCGAAACGAATACAGATGTGAGATATGTTCAAGTAAATTACTTCTGAACTACATACTCGTAGACTTCAATAATAAATTAAGACTTGCGCTCATGAAGCATTTCAATTAATAATTTATTTTCACTGCAAATAGTAAATGCATTGGAAATGTGGTTTTGAGAAGAACAAATTTAACTTGAAGAGGCATGACTAAATCAAAAAGAATTTCATATGGCTGCACCCCAAGAAAAAAAAAAAAAAGAAAACAAATCTCTTCAACTTGTGTTGGAATGCTTATCTATCTACAAGCCAGTCACTCCCCCACGGTTCTTAGAAAACAGCGACCTTGTGTCTCACACTATCTTATCAAGATGTTTGTGTTTCAAATATTCGAAAACAATTGGTAGCCACAAAATGCCTCTATAGCATGATACGATCAAGAGTTGAATTTAAAAATGGCATTCGATTTTTAAATTAATTGCTGAGGCGCAAAATAACAATTTTCGTCTCGTTAGGGTGGCTGTCTGCACCTGTGTACAGACGCACTTAGACCAAAAGGAGGTCCGTTGTGATACCACGGGATAAGAAAGAGCTAATTGAACCATGCAGAGAGAGCTTCTTATGAAGCAATATTGCTTCTGACGCCAATATTCCCCAGGTCGCTGAGGACATCAAAGAGAAGAACCCTAATATGGAGCAGTCTCGTCTGAGAAGTGGCCTAGACTCTTAAGCGTGTAAGTCTATAGGACAACGTCTCATAAGGACACCGATGGCGTTACTGATCCGCGATCATTTTTGCAAAACCAATCTATTAGAGCATTTTTGATCTGCCTTACGCCAGATCTGTCTATAGGTAGAGACTTGACAGGTTGAATTTGCTGAATGCATCTAGCATGAGTAAATGCTTACATGTGCGAGAGGTATACATAAATTTTGCCTTTTCGACAGAATTCTGAGGGTGGTGTCTTTTCTGGCGAACTTGTCAGCCTTGAATTTTCCCGGAATGTCTCTGCGACCTGACATCCAACATAGGTGAATGTTGAATTGCAATCTTGAGCGGTCTTTGAATTAAATAAGCACAATACCAGGGACTTTATTACCGCTTGGCTGTCCATGAAAATATTAATATCTTGAAAAAACAGGACTTATTTAATCGCCATTATTTCCGCCTGAAATACGCTACCGTGATCTGGGACGCGCGAGGTGATGCTCAAAGTATTTCGCAAAAAACACCTCCATCCACTCCATTACTAGTTTTGGAATCGTCTATGTAGAAGTGAACTGAACCGCCATCTTTAACGCCAATATTTCCCCACTCATTATGGGCGGGAGTGACAGTACCCTCAGTTTTTTTCTTATTGGTTCCCTAACTCACGTCCTTGCTCTTCAGCTGTATGTTAAACACATTAAATTTCGACGTGGACAGCATAATCAAATGGGGTTCAACCAACAGAGTGGAATTTAATGCTTCCAAAACACAATGCTGTCTTTTGTCTCTCAAGCGAAACCACAACCCTTAACCTTTATCGATCACATATTCGAGGTCGCCAAAAATGCTGCAAAATGTCTAGGATTCCTTAAACGGTGCAAGAAATATTTTACCCCGTCTGATCTGGCCTCAATTTATTAGGCATTCATCCACCCACAGCTGGAATATACCACCAACATCTGGTCTAGTGTACCCAAGACCGTTCTGCATATTCTAGACAGGGTACAGAATCGCGCGTTAAAACTTATAGGTGATAGAGACATTGTGGACTCCATACATTCACTTGAACATCGGAGAAATGTCTCGTGTCTCTCCCTATTTTACCGTTTTTTTTTTTTATAAAAAATGCTTCAGCGAAATAGCCAGTTGCATTCCTCTTCTTCAAAATTTCACCCGCAATACGCGTCATGGTATGAATGCATATCAGTTCACCTTTAATCCCAACTTTGGCCATACTGTTAAATATAGAGATTCGTTTAGAAGCCGATCGACACGAATGTGGAATGATCTACCAAGCTCTGTATTTCCCCTTCACTAAAACCTTCAAACATTTAAAGCCAACGTGCACAGGCTTCTCCTCTGTTCCTCTTCCCCCTTTTCCTAAACGCCCGTACCCTGAAACAATATAAGGGTAACAATATATCCTCTTTGGCGCGCGCAAGTTATAAAAAAAAAGTAGTTTCCTGAAAGTTACGATCAACTGCAAACGGTGATCGTTCGACGCCTCCCTTAAAATTTGTATATTATTATTGTTTCCATATTTAATTATATTCGTTAAGTTGATTTGAAGAACTCGTTAGCTTAGTCTTCGCAGCCTTCACAAGTCCTCTGTTATTTTATTTGATCGTCGTATAGAAGATATGGCCGAAATCTAGCACTAGCTGCTCAGGTGTAGATACTAAATTTACCGATCTTCGGAGTAAAAATAATTTCCCCTACCAATCATCTCATTAAGACAAGGCTTGCCAAGAAGCTTGTAGAATATATCCTTGGTCTCATTCATTTTCTCTTCCGTTGGAGTATGTGTGTGCACGAGAACCTGATCTTAAAGAACTTGTTTTTTACATGCGGTGTTGCAAGTTATTCACCCATAGCTTGAAAGCCAATAACTCTAATAAATCTACAGCCAAAGTCAGGCTTCTGCTTATGGTAGCTGTATTCTTTGCAGGGTATAAAATCAGACATAAAAAAATAAAATCTTAGCAAAAACAGACCCAGATTTTGTGTAGACAGAGAAAAGTTGTTTTTTCTTCTTTAGACCAATTGCACTTTGTAAAAGAAAGCGCGAGTGCTTGGTTAAGCTCTCGTTCAAGTAACAACTGTCGTTGGATGTAATGCCAATATCGCTCAGCTTTAGCACTTTATTCTTTTCTTTGCGGTAATTCGCAGCAGCTACAAGAACAGCATTTCTTTCATGTGAAGAGCGGAATTTCAAAACAATCAATGGTGGGGTGGTCGGTGAGGAATTGTTGTTGGTGTTATTTCGCCTTTTCGCACGAAAAAAAAAAAAATAGTGCCACAAAACTTATGAAAAATTTGAGCAAGATTTTCATTAGGTTGTTCAGGAACCCGAAAGAGCACAGCATCACAAGCGACCTCTTTTCGCTCCAAGATATTAACTTGCTTACGAAGAGCAAGGATCTCAGCACTATGCAGATGAGCCGTAGAAGAGATGTTATCTTCAATTTTGTCAACACGGGTTATAATACTAGAGATCGCGCTTATTTATTGACTCGAAACGTTGAGCCCAGCTTTCTTTGACTTCTTCAATTTTTAGGAAAAATTCAGATCGCATTTTGTTTATTTCCTCAGAATGTTTAGCTAATTGTTCTTCTAAAACCTTTATAGTGATCACTCCTTTATCGTTACTTAGAAGTTTAGTTAAAGGTGAGGACGAGCCAGTATGGGAGGAGAGAGCGTCTCTTTGTGTTTTGTTTCGTGTTGATATGCCTGATGTGGATGACATTATTGGCGAGAGAACTTTGCCACAATGGAAGACACAATCGAAATTATAAATGGCAAACAAAATTATGCACCGGAGTATTTCTTTATTCTATTATACTTTTATTTGTATATGGAAGTTGAATTTGGTTTTCCGAAAACATAAACTTTTGCAATAGGTAATTATGTGCTGTTTAAACTGACTTTCGCTGGACCGATCAAAAAACACGTCTTTGCGCTATCACCGTACACACTTCCCTTTATTGAGATGCTACAAACTCTACTACAGCTATATTTATTTACAAACAATCCACTGTATACTCGTACCTCTATAATTATATCAACTTACCTCTGCCCTTCGCTGCAACACAACTGCACACCCTTCCACAATGATATAAAAATCATCACCCGGTTCACCTTGTTTCACAATTGTCTCGCTGTCTTCGAATGCGACTGTCTCTAGGGCATCAGCAACTGTCAGTCGTTCCCATTTATCAAGGCTCTCTGTTTAATGAATGAATTCAACGGAAGTTCATATAGTTAATTATTTATAATTGAAAATAAGAACACATACCCAATATAGACACACGTGACAGGAACTCTTCGTACATTTTTCGCTTGCGAATTGTTGAGCCCATGAGAATTCGTCGATAGGAATCACGATCGATGCCCCATAGTTTGACATCAGTTTTAGCACGCACTGTAGCTGCACGTGGTGTGCCATAGATTAAAGCTAATTCACCAAAGCTGCCGCCTTCACCAATTGTTGTTACCATTTCGGAATTTACAAAGACCTAGGGAAGAAGAGAATATTTTTTTTTTTTTTTTATTTAATTCAGAAACTGATGACGTCGCGACGGGATCGAAGCAATCAAAAGCTAAGTAAGTACCATACGAGTAGATAAGCACTGGACAGCTGTGAAAAATGTTTTTTTTTGCAATTGGCGCACACAATTTTGTACGACTAAAGCCCGAAACAGATGTAGAGAAATTCTGGACGCATCGATGCATGCAAGCAGAACTGCAAAGCATGCAAAATTTGCATTTTCTAATTTCATCCACCCCAGGAAAAGGATCGAATAGCTCAAAACTCGAATTGCAGCTGTACTGCGTAGTGTAAGACAAATGAAACCACATCGCCCTTACTTCTTAAGCTGGCCGTGGTGTAGTGGTAACATCATCGCTTGTCACGCTGTTGATTCACAGTTCAAATCCTGATGTCAAGAATCATCTATGTATTTATTTCGCTTGAAATAAATAAAAAAGACGCTCAATTGCGAAAGCTAAGTCAACTCTACTGCGAAGGCATAACACTGGCAGTAGAGTGGTCATATGGCTGAAAATGCAACTTGATCGTGATGATGACATCAGGAGGACGGATAAAAATACTGTGAATCATGAGCAATGAAAAAACCCTTGCGGGTTTACAGAAACTTAATACCATCTGGGTTTCAAACCACTACACTAAAATCTTTCTTTCTCTCTTTCTCTATTCTTCACAACGCCCGTGTCCTGTAATAGTATAAGAGTATTCATATCCTCTTTGGCGCATGCAAATTATAAAAAAAAAAGAAAAGCTGAGGAGCAGCAAAATAGTTGTGACAGAACTCCAAATAACTCCCATTAAAGTTATTGATTTACTGGCATCTCATGAAGACCAACTTAGAATCGATAATTGTTTAGGCGACGGCATCATGGTCCCAAAACTCAAATAAGCTATTCGAGATTGTAAACACTCGAATTCGCACCAGGTCTCTAAGTAAGACAAATAAGAGGACAAATGTATCGACAAAGCTCCTGTACCCTCTAATAAATGGGAACGAGGGGATGATTATCAAACTCCCAAAGGAGGGAAACTTGATGCAATGCGAAAACCGAAGAGATATTAAGTCGAACAATAAGGTTTTCGCTCAAGATCCTCCTGCAACAACCACATTAACATTTTGCGGAACATCATAGAGCACAGAGTTATTCGGTTCATCTGTTTTTTTTATAGACGCGGTACGAGAAGGCTACTAATTCTTGGTCGTTATCCGTGACGGTGATAATGGACAATGACATCTTACCTAAAACACCTAGACTACGCTTACGACATTTGTTTGCCGTAGTAAAAAATAATGGACCCGCACCAAACGGCCCATGGTTTGGAAACTCAAGCAAGCTAAATATTAATATGGCCGAGGCAAAATACTCAGCCTTCCAAATTCCATTACTCAAATTGACATTACCGGACAGCAGTTCGAGAAAGTTGACAGCTTTATCTAAGAAGTCCGAACTGGATGAGGTTAGCAGAAGCGGTAATGCTAAAGTTGCATTCGGTATAATATCAAAAATCTGGAAAAGCAATGGTTTTAAGCTGCGACTGTTTCGTTTAAATGTATTCAGTACTACTATATAGATGTTGAAGGGTGACTAGTGCTGTAAAAATAACGACAAAATGAAGACCCGTATGTGTACGTTACTGAAGGTCCGAGTACCCGTTACAAAAAAAAATCGTTGCTCATTACTTTCGTTACTTTTGTTATAAGAGTATAAATCACGTTTCTTTTGTTAAAATACGAGTAGGTATTCCGTCCGGATACTGTAATGATAATGAATACTATTACGTTCGGTTTGATTTGTATTTTGAATCTTATCTTATGGGTTGGTGGGTGCTACCAATTTCGTTTAAATCATTTTGTGCTCAAAACAACAAACAAAAAAAAGCTAATACGCGATGCAACCACTTGATGTGAACTTGTGAATGTGGTTTTAAGTAAAGAAATTTAACACGAAAAGCAGTATGCATTTTGTAAAAGTACAAAAATTAATAAATTAAAATCCCCTAAATACAACTCACCTAAATTGTTTGGTAGACGATTTTTATCAAAGCAAAATTGAAATTTATTTCTCGCCTTCTGCGTTCGCGCACTACACAAACCAAAACAAAATGAGTAGAAAAATAAATCGACTCACACCACCATTCCATTACTTACACTTTAGCACACACCAAACCAGAAACGTTACTTCTTGGATACGAAATCAATTGTGCGTGGAGGTTTTCGTTTTGGTACCTTTGCAAAAGTAACGAAACGATGCGAGTACCGACATTGTTTGGGGAGTAACGTTTCGTTATTTGGTATGAAATAGAATACTCGGTACTAAATAACGAATACATACAGTTTGCTAAGAGTGACTACCACTATCGCTCGTAAGCTGCTGTCCTTCATAAAGAAATGTTCCCGTATCATGTTAAGAATTTTCTGGCCGAATCGTATATCGAATGAACAGCTCTACTCGTATGCGCGAAAAAATTACACGCAATTTTGTTATCGAATCCGTCATATAGCAATTGAGAGGAAATCCAGAATTTGGCGAATGAGTTGGAGAGATTTGAAAGGCGTTGAAGAATTCTGAACGCTATGGCAAACAGTGACTATTGATGCCCTATGCCCCACGAAAGGTGTGCTCACACCTAAGTAAGTTAGACAGATTGAACTACCCACCAACACCAGCAAAAGCACCATTGACAATCAATCGAAACCATGCTTATTAATTGAGCAGAACATATTACCAATAGCAATTTTAAAACAAACTTCAATCTATAATATCCATCCCTATCCATTTACTTCCTCCTACTAAATAACATTCCACATAATACTACATGCGGTTACCATAAATTAAGAATCGAATCTCACATGCTAGCTAAACTAATCCTCGGAAAGCGTGTAGACTTGGCGCCAACTGAGTCATGACTTTCGAAAATTACAGATAAACTTCATGAATCTTTCCATTAGAGAAAGAGCGGAAATATATCGTAAAATTCAAACTCTACTACGAAACTTGTGTATCTTTGATCGAAGTGTATACGTTTCGATGCTTACGCTAGAAGAATTGTTTACAGAATACAAGCAGTTATTCTGTCAGAATTATTTACGAGTTTTATTTTAATAAAAATATTCCAATCGAATTCGAAACATTACTTGTGCTACCCAACCATTTTATTTATCCATTATCGTATTCTCGATACTGATGGGAGTACTCGTACACATGTGCACTATACAGTAAACAATTTTATAAAATTGATTCCAATATACCTTCACTATCCTATTCCTATTTCTTCGAACTTCGACTGAGATAAAGAATTTATAACAAAACTACATGGAATACATTTAATCCACGGGCGTAAATATTCATGGTCATTACACTGAAAGCAAGACCGGCTGCCGTCATAGGATACAATGAACAAATCCCCTTCAAGTGGGTCCTGCTGGGATTTACAAAAGAAATACATTCAAAGAAAACTAGGACAGCAGCAGAAATATAATTGAATGCCAGGAACAGGAGCACAGAGAGAAAGAAAATCGATTAAGGATGTGTTTGAATGTTTTATTCAATTAAAATGGTTACGAGTAACTCTAGAGAAAGAATGAAAAAAAAAAAAATGAAAAGCTCACCTCAACCTCACCCAGATCAATCACGTAAAAGTTGTCACCTTCGTCACCCTGCTGGATAATGTTCTCGCCCATCAAATGTGTGACGGGGAACATTGCGTCGAATATGTCTGATCGTTCATTTTCGTCCAAATGTGAGAATAGCACGTTCTTGGCGATGGCCTTTGACAGCGCTGCCATAGTCTTGTAGTCCTTTGGTACGACTTTCTTCACATAACTGGTGGCATCCTCTTCGGTGACTGGTTCGGCTGAAATACCACCCCGCCGACGAACTGGTGGCGCAGCAGTCTGTGGCATTGGACTGAGGTCATCACAATCATCGGGGCTTGTCGCCTGTTTTGTGGCATCGAGTTTAACTTGCTCCTGCAAAGAAAAAATAGGAAAAACAAAAATGGTTATAATCATGGAAATTCTTTTGTCTCTTGAATGAAAATTGGAAAATTTTTAACCTCTGACATTTGCTATTCCCTTTGGGGGTAACCAAGTGCTCAAAACGAATTGCAAATCCCGAGTATCTTTCGCAAAGTTAAAGCGTAGTAAGGCAACGGCCCATTGGCCAACTACGCGACGTTGTTGTTAATCTCATCGTCTGTGGTATCCCCATGAGATTTGCAACAACAATTTTTTGAAGATTATGTCGCGCAGACCAAACAACTTGTTTAACTCCATAAAAAGTATCTATCAAGTGGTTTGGCCCAATTGGCAAGACAAGATCTTGATTTGCACAACGCCAGCAAGTAAGTGGTAAGAAATTATTTTCTAAGTGTTTTGGAGAGCAACAAACAATTTATTATTGATTGCGTAAAAGTGATTTATTGAAGAGATTTTTTTTTTCTTTGAGTTGTGGTTTTAAAAAAAAATCGCGAAAAGAGGCGGTGTTAATGGGCGTAAGATGAATTATGAGATTTATTTTTTTGTGAATTGAATTATTGATGGATTGGGAGATGTATGATGAAGGTATGAGCGCATGATGCAACAATTGAATAGCTGAGTTGCTTTCATAGAGTATTACATGAACTGTCAATCAATTTAAAGAATGTAAATGGAATAAGAGAAAAACCTGTGGGCACACAAGCTATTCCAAATGATATTTCTTTTGACGCCTCTGGGCTGGATGTCATAAAAACAAGTAAATGGAATTCAATCCATCTTGGTTATCATGGTTAAGACCGCTGAGATAATTTGTTTTGAGACAGATAATGAAAGTAAGTTTCCTCTATATATACATTTGATGCATAATACTTGCAAATTATCACGTAAAGGCTGATGAAAGATGATGCAGATTGAAAATGCTTATTATAATTTTTGTCCACTATGCTCTCTCAGTGTATACTATCAGTATTGCTTTGTACAACTGTTTTTTGTTGCGTGACTAAGGAAGGACGGTCACCTACCAAAACAAAAAATAGTATTTAATCAAAAACCAAAGAATAAACGCCAATTTCGTTGCAAATTTGATTACACGTGCATACGCAATCACAAAAACCAAGCTACAGGAATTCACTCCCCCAAGCTAGACGGTCAACCATTCTCACTATGTTCCAGGGCAAAATACCTAGGCACGATTCTAGATCCGAAACTTAGTTGGAAACTTAACATAGAGCAACGGGTTAAGAAAGCAAGTGTGGATTTCTATGTCTGCAGCAGAACGTTCGGCAAGAAATGGGGTCTCCAGCCATAGATGACACTATGGATGTACACAGTCGTTGTGCGTCCAATTATTACCTATGGCGACATAGTATGATCCTGCATCTGATCCCCCTTGAACTCCATATTAAATTTTCAGCTATATGCAGCGCCCTCCAGCTCAGGGAAACTGGGTGCTGGACAGCAAAGCCATATAACCACTGTAAGGTCCTGGAGACGATACCAAGTGAACTGGTGACATCTTCGACCGATTACAGGACTCCCACGCTCGACTTACGCAAACCTTTTTCAGTAAAGTTCCCTACCAGAGCAGAATGGAAGAACGGAATGGTAATCAATGACTTTGATATCTGTATATATACGGATGGGTTGAAAATGGACTGCGGAGTTGGCGCAGGCATTTCTCGGACCAACTGAATATAACGAGATCCTTCCGTCTCTCAGCCTCTGCTAGTGTCTTTCAAGCGGAGCTTCTTGCGATTCGGGAAGCCTGCCGCATGCTAAAAAATCTCCCAACTACTAAAAACAGTAACGAGAGGGAAACTCTTTTCCACTTTCTTTGCAGTTGTCCTGCCCTAGCAAGGGACCAGACAACGCACGCTAAGTAAACCCTTCTTTGACGATTTCAGAGAGATAGCCTCTAAACGGATTGGAAAACTAATCCTGTTTCTGAACTCCACGGGCTGGGTTTAATTATATATTCTATCTCCAATAACACACGTAAACAAACAGGGTACACGAGTTTTTGTGGTATCAAAACGGCGCACTTAGCGCTAATTGGGTTCTTTCAAACCACAACTTTACTTACCTACATACCTACCTGCATACGCAACTTGTAATTGGCTCATTACTACCATAATTGCTGCTAGGCCTACTTGCAAAAAATATAATAAGTTTCTCACCCGAAGTTACCTTTGGTGAACATCTAGTCAAGTCATAAATACTGGTACACGCATTTTTTGTGATAAAAAAAAAACCAACACGTGTTTTTGATTGCACCTCGTCCATTTGAAAATTGTCCACTGCACGGTCAATATTTGGGTGTCGAACAGAACAAGCCATCGCCTCTAAAACAGACCACAGCTTTTAATCTAAAGGATTAAGGTTTGGACTGCATCAAGCAGAACTGAAAAACCAGCTAATAAGTAAAGTACCGTTGTACGTAATTCTTTCCCCTGAAACTTACTACACTATCTGTTAGCATACGAGTATGTCCACCATAACTCAAATATCTAATTTGAACAAAATCGTAAGAGCCGACATAATCAATTTTTATCAAAATTGGCCATCATGATCAAGTACCGTTAATTTTGAGGTTAGAATGAAAATTTCGATTTCGCCTCGAATTATAACCCATCATAATACGTCATAATTCTTCAGCTTTTGCGTGAAATGGAATGGATTGGAGCGTGATGTTTAACTATACACGAACCTTCCCCAGAAATTGACTAACGAACAAAGCAAATTATATGAAAATCGGTTCCGCCTACTTAAGTTACTGCGTTGTTCGTTACAGTGTTACTTGTTACACTTAATTATACTCGTACTAATAATTTGTATCATAGAGAGATCACAAAGATTATACAAATACATTTGTATAAGTATAAGTGATCAGTTTCAACAACTACTGAGTCGATTGAGTCACGCCCGTCCATCTGGGTCGCTGAATCTGAGTCTGGCGAATTGAAAAAGTCCAACAAATTCCTAATAAATAAAGAAAATCAAATTCTTCGACTAATGAAGCAAAGGAGAATGTTAGCCAAAACGGTTTTTCGGAGTCGGTTAATCTGAATCAAGTCAGAATTTAAAAATGGCCGCCAAAAAATTAAAAGTTTACGTCCAAAAGTTCAAAATGGCATCAACTAATGAACAAGTTTAGTTTTCTTATATTTTTTTGTCTAAACAAATTTTAGGCGAGTTAGGAAATTTTGAGCTACATTTTCGGGATCAGGAGACAAAAGTACAATAGCACTATTAACAGCCCTCGGGTATTTGTTGTCTGTTTGTTTTTGTGCTGACTAGTCTAATTAAGAAAATAAAATAAAGTTATAATCCCAATATTGAATTTGATAACAATTACGGATATGTACAACAGCCAACACAAGAAATTTAAAACAAGAACTAATAAATGCTAATTGAGATTGCGAATTAGAGTTTATATACGTATGTTGCGATAAATGAAATCTATTCATCACTCACTCGGAAGTACTTACACGTCCTTGTGCACCCGCAATGGAACAGAGGGTACCCATTCAAGTTTCTACAGATTTTTACATTAGAACTACTCAGCAGCGATGCACTATTTGTATGACGCCGCCACTGATTGTCTCCTCTAGCCCTAGTTACAGCCTGCATGTCATCCCCTGAATAATACTACTGATCTCCTCCTGAACGATTTCCTTCCACGGGAACAGAAATTTATGTTTCAATTTCTGAAGTCTTTGGAGGATTTGGGTTAACTTTAATTGTAGCTCCTATAGAGCAAGTATTGTTTTCGTGAAAATGTTCAATCTCGAGATTTTAATTAGCCTATAATAGAGGAACTCAAAAAAGTGGGTCTTTCAATTCTGTTTGTCTGTACCTCGGGCTTCAGCCTAAACGGTTGGACAGATTTTCTCCAAACTTCATACAAGGGTGGGTCAATAAGACCCTGAAAATTAACACAAATTGTGTCGTCACCTTAAATTTAATTTTTTTTTGTCAAGAATCATCTTTCAAAAGAACGCACCCAAATTTTCAGACAGATCTGTCAAATAGTTTTGTTGTGGCAGCCATTTTATATAGACGCCTACTAGCATTTTCATTAAAATGGAAAAAAGTGAATTTCGAGTGCTCGTTAAACACTATTTTTTGCGAGGAAAAACTATCACGCAAACCAAACAAAAGCTTGACAAATATTATGGGGACTCTTCACCATCGATTGAAACCATTCACCACTGGTTTACTCAATTTCGGTGCGGTCATTCAAGCACAAGTGACGCCGAACGTTCTGAGGTCACCACACCAGAAATGGTCGACAAAATCCATGGTTTGATAATGGACGATCAGCGAGTGAAAGTGCGCGAGTTTGAAGAGGCCACAGGCTTATCACATGGCTCAGTGATTTCGATTTTACATAAATATTTGGACATGAAAAAGCTTTCCGCAAGATAGGTGCCGCGTTTGCTCACAATCGACAACAAACGCATTCGTTTGACAACTTCAAAGGCGTGTTTGGCGATGTTCCAGAAAAATTCGGCTGAGTTTTTGTGCCATTTCGTAACCCTGGATGAAACCTGGATTCACCACAACACACCAGAAACCAAGGAACAGTCAAAACAATGGACTTCTCCTGGTGAATCGAAGCCGAAGAAGGCCAAGGCCGGTTTGTCAGCAAACAAGGTCATGGCGACAGTTTTTTGGGATGCGCGCGGTGTTATTCACATCGATTACCTTGAAAAGGATAAAACGATCACCGGCGCATATTACGCAGAGCTGCTGGATCGATTTCAAGACGATTTGAAGCAAAAATGGCCGCATTTGGCGAAGAAAAAAGTTCTTTTCACCAGGACAATGCATCGGCGCACAAGTCCGCAGTCGCAATGGCAAAATTGCATGAGTTAGGCTACGAACTCCTCCCTCATCCAGCATATTCCCCAGATTTAGCCCCTGCGACTATTTCTTGTTTCCAAACATGAAGAAATGACTCGGAGGTAAGAGATTTGAGTCGAATGAAGAGGTCATTGCTGAAACAAACGCTTATTTTGAGGGGCTCGAGAAATCGTATTCTTTGGAGGGCATCAACAAATTGGGGAAACGTTGGCTGAAGTGTATGAAGAGCTAAAAGGAGACTATGTTGAAAAATAAAATGTTTTTATACCGAAAAGAGTGTTCCTTATTTCATTTTTCAGGGACTTATTGACCCACCCTCGTAACTGGGATCTGTGTGTTAATGCCTAGCCTCAAAATTAAAGATACTTAAAGCCAATTTTAAACAAATCCAATTTTCTCAATAACTGCCCCAACATTTTTTACAAAATTTCACATAATACGAACGTTTGCAATAAGACTGCATAGTCAGCTTTTCGCATAACGGTACTTTGCAAAAATTGACTATTTCTCGGGTACGGCTCGATATCTACGTAAGGACATGGCATTAAAAATCGAAAAAATCTTTTCAGTATTGTAACGCATTTTACGAAAAAGCCAATTTTTATTGTTTCTTATGTGCTTGGCTTAAATTTGAAATCCAAATAAATTTCAGACGAATAGCACATATGGAGCAAGTACGTGCTACCCAATCGTGCCCTTTATTTTAGTACATTCCAGACATGTTCTTCATGATTTTTTTTCTTTGCGGACTGCGAGATGGCCATTGAATGATAGGCCACAACGCCAACCAGCAGTGTGACCCCGAACATTATATTATATCGTCAAAAACTCCTCATCACCTATGAAGACCATCAATGATAAAACGTGTTCTTGAAGGATGTCTTTAATGTCCCTCGCAGTAGTCAAGGATCCCATCCATGATGACAAGCTCGGTAATAAACTTATAACTGTTGACATATAGATGGACAGATAAATATGATTAGATCGACATAACTTTCGAAGCTAATCAGTAATAAAATTCTTTTTGAGTCATATCTTCATTATTTTTCTGCTGTACTCGTACAAACCACAATACGGGCTCCATGGGATATAAAAATGCCATAAACAAGCTGAGTTCTCTTTTCCACGCTATAGTCTAGTTTGGCAGAAATTGACTCTATTGGCCATCATACCCATTGCATTAAAACCGTACATCTACCTGCCGTTCTTTAATTCAATAAATCGTGCTGTGAATCACTTGTGTTGTTCACAAAGATAATAAAATAATAATAAAAGTAAACTTGATGTCGAACGTAAACATTGTAGTGTGTATAAACTTAATGTAAGTGTACAACGTGACGAGTTATATATTTGATATTACCAGTTATATGCACCTTTTTATTATACTTTTTATTATACAGGAGAAGTAATAATGACAATAAAAACATTTAAGAAAAACAAGTCAATTGCTAGAAAAGGTTACTTGTTTACTTTCCTCCATTGAAAACTTTACCACACTGAGAGTACACTCTTAGAACAATAGATTAAGTACTCGTATATAACAGATATTTAAAACACAAGTTTAAAGAACACTTGCTTATTAAATGCATTGTAATCCAGCAGAAGTGTTTTGAAAGTTTTTTTTTTTTTCTTTTATTTACGGTTCTTGACAACAGCAAACAAAATACGAGTAAATGAAATTCGAATTATAACACTTTTTCTGTTATACGGCGAATTGCTACAGTGGGTGGTCATATTATTAAAGCCACTATAAGAAAAATATATTTAGAGCTGCTCACAAATGAAGTTTGGAAATCAAGGGATTTACGTGAAATTACATTTTTATTAATAATTGTTCCCTTCATTTGTACATTAGAGATCCTAATTACAGACGTCATTCTAACTTCGCCGCATCAGAAATTAAAAACAATGGCGTAAAATTATAGTCGTGTAAAGTACACTTTAAAAGATTTTAGCACGTAACAAAGTCAAGATTAGTGTTTTCCTATTTATAGTCGACATAAATCCACTTTATAGTTATCAGCTCACGCTAACTTTAAAACCACCAAAAGTACCTTTTAACTTTTAGAGTTGGCTTTTAATAACATGTCATCTGTCATTTTTCCAAATCCAAATTTTAGCCAACCAACGGATGTAAACAGTCAACAAATGTGTTCGATCTGTCAAATTCTTTTAAATTTGATACAACATTATCCCTTAAACTGTGTTTATATTCTCAAACTTTAAATTTTTGGCTTTGTTTGACTAAAATTTGCTGTAAGTCAGTTCTAAAGTCGATATTAGTTGTAGGTAGGTTAAAAATTGTTTATAATTCAATTTAAAGTTAAACACTGGGTTAAAGTTAAAGGGCTTTTACTTAGTGGCTACTAACATTCTTTAAAATTAGATGACTATAATTTTGCGCCAATATGTTTTTATTTGTTTCTATTGCGCAATTTGGGTTGCAATACTACCTTGAACAAAAAGTTTCAGGAATGACTACCGTGTGGCGCTTTCAGTCATCTGATTCGAGTTTTTTTTTAGGTTGACACATCTGCCATTAACATTCTCTCCAAATTTTAGTGTCGTAGCTTGACATTTGTAAAAGCTACGCTGTCGAGAGTACATTTGCCTTAAAAATGGGATGAACTTTGCAACAACGAGTTTGCATCAAATTTTGTGTTAAAAACGAATTCAACGGTGCGAAGACTTTGGAAATATTGGAGAAGTGTATCGGCAATGATATTCTATCGAAAACAAACGTTTATGAGTGGCACAAACGCTTCAAAAGTGGTCGTTAGTCCGCCGAGCATGACGAACGCAGTGGTAGGTCGTCGACATCGAAAACCGACGAAAACATCAATAAAACCAAAGAAATGTTGGCCGAAAATCGCAAATTGACCATCAGAGAACTGACAGAGGATTTGAACATTGCTTATGGATTCGTTCAAGACATGTTGGTTAAAGATTTGGGCTTCAGACCTGTCGCTGCAAAGCTGGGGCCGAAAGACCTGAATTTCAAGCAAAAAAGGGACCGCATTGACATCCCGAAAGGCATGATTTTAGCGGCTGAATCCGACCCATCATTCATCAAACGCATAATTACTGGAGACGAGACGTGGTTTATAAAAAATGTTTCGAGGATTGGATCAAGCGCTGGCATAAGTGCGTTTCAGTCAATGGGAAGTACTTTGAAGGGGACAATATCGATTACCTATCAAGAATAAATTTGTATTTTCAATTTTCTGAATAAATTCCTCAAAAGTTTTGATCAAGGTAGTATTACGAAAAAATTAGAGCGAATTTAACTTCTGGAATTGTTCAATCTTACACGTTTTGATAATAGGTCTCAATTTTAATAGTTCGTCCACAAACGTTTATTTTTAATAATATGTACACAACGTTTCGGCATACTTTCTACCACATTATGAAGGATATCCATAATTCAATCTCAAAGCTCATTAAAGTTGGAAGGATGGTTCTTATGCTACCCCAACTGTCGCTTCACAATTGACCACAAGTTTTCAATTGGATTGAGCTCGGGGCTTTGTGCTTGACATTTGATGGTTTGCAATTCTTGATTTATGTTATGCTTGGAACTGCCATCTTGTTGGAATGTGATTTCAGATCAACTATAGTCTGTTGTAGCTAAATACATTGGCAAATTATTTTGTAAAATATCAATGTACTTTTTCTTATTTATAATTCCGTCAATTCTAACCAAAGGCACAATAAAATTCCACGAAAAACACCCCCAGGAAACCACTGATAGTTCCCCAGGACGTGACCATTATTAGGATCTGCAATCTGTGCCTACGCGGTTAATTTTCGTTTCGTCAGACCAAATAACCTTCCATTTCTTGTGCTTCTTGGCAAAAGTTAACCTGACTTTAACGTGTTTTTCTGAAAGAAAAACTACTCTTTAGCAGTTAAAATAATCCTTTGAATTTCGGCATCAGTTATCGAGCAACACGTGACTGATAAATGTTGATTTGGCATGACCGCTTAAAAGACCGAGTATCGAACTTTTGGCATTCAGTGATCATGTATTTATTTATTCGATATGATTTCTGCTGACGAGCTAAGGTGCATTTGGGAGAAAATATGTAAGAATATCTTTGTTTATTGTTATTTTTACGTTTTTTTTAATTCATTGTTTAAAATTTATTTCAGTCGACTTTAAATAAAATTAACCCTCTGCAAAAGGAGATTTTGGCAAATTTTATGAGCTGAGACAGGGGTCGCTTTTATCTCTTAAACGTCTTCGTTCAATACACTCATAGCGATCATCCTCTGAATCGGAAGATGAAAAATAAAGTACATATTCAATATTTAATTGAAGACGATAAATACAAAACTTTTCCTCACACAAAAATAAATGCTTTTGACATTTGTCAGCCATCTCAATTCAATGTAGTGGAATCGTACTAGTACAATTTTCAAAATGGACTCGATTCGTGACATTTTTTTATGTGATCATCCCACACTCGATAGCGTATGGATTTCACTCACTCGTTGGCTGATGTCGTAATTGGACAGTATTATTGAGCTGCAACTTCTCAATTCTCATTCCATTCTCCTCGCACCCAAATCATCAATCAGTCGCTTTCAGACTATTTTCGAAGCCGGAACATCGATTTTAGCAAATTTTTTAATACTCAGCACGGAACTTAGGGAAAAAGCCCCTGGCGCCAACGAAATGAAAAATAATAATATAATATAAAGTTAAAATTTAATTCGCAAAAATACTCGTACAAATGAAATCATTTGAAAGAGTATCGAACCCTTAAACAAAATCGTATAAAATTGGACAAGTCCAAAAATGGACATTTACTTTTATTCTCTTGTATTTCATTAAGTATTTCTTTTTAAAATCTTGTAGCTAAATATGTTTATTATAAGGTATTAAAAAGTTAGAATGTAAAAAGTTATTGCTTTCTATTTACAATTATAGGTTTTAAACAATTTGTGTAAACAATTTAAAACATATGTCCACTTTCGCACGTTACTGTACATAGAAATATTGAGGGGAAATGTAAACTAATACATGGTAATGCCGTCTTTGCTGCATTTACCTCCTCTATGCATTTGAGCATGATTCTGCAACATTCATTTGGACCAGTTTATCTATTGTATATATTGTACATAGGTCTATTACCGTAATAAAAACAAATGTCAAACCTTTGATAGACTGACACCTTTTGGTAACTAGTTCCCTGGAAATTTCTGCGATTCATGGTGTCTCAGGAATCTCAACAGGGATTATGACCGGAGAAGTCTCAACCCTGTCCTTTAGAAGCTTTCTGTCATTTTTTGGCTTAATGGCATAAAGCAGAATCATGCATTATTGTAAATGTACTGTTAGTAAATGACTACTGCACTGCGGCCAGCATTCTTGTCATTAACCGCTAATAATATGATCACACTTTGTGTACGAGTATGTAATCACTTTTCATAAAAAATTAGTTAAACTTTTTTCTTCATAAATATATAAAAAAAGGAGTAAATATAATACCCAACATAATTAAATACTTTTTATCAAAAAAACAAAACGGGAAAACCATTGTAAATGTCAAAATGTCAATTAAATGCAGGGTTGTTACAAAAGTGAGTGATGACTTTAAATTAGATTTAAATTGAGTACATTGCAGTGCAACGGAATATTGAATTGAATATAAAATGATGATACGAGGGTGGGTCAATAAGTCCCTGAAAAATGAAATAAGCAACACTTTTTTCGGTATAAAAACATTTTATTTTTCAACATTGTCTCCTTTTAGCTCTATACACTTCATCCAACGTTTCTCCAATTTTTTGATGCCCTCCAAATAATACGATTTCTCGAGCCCCTCAAAATAAGAGTTTGTTTCAGCAATGACCTCTTCATTCGACCCAAATCTCTTACCTCCGAGCCATTTCTTAATGTTTGGAAACAAGAAATAGTCGTAGGGGGCTAAATCTGGGGAATATGCTGAATGAGGGAAGAGTTTGTAGCCTAACTCATGCAATTTTGCCATTGCGACTGCGGACTTGTGCGCCGATGCATTGTCCTGGTGAATAGTCAATTTTTGCAAAGTACCGTTATGCGAAAAGCTGACTATGCAGTCTTATTGCAAACGTTCGTATTATGTGAAATTTTGTAAAAAATGTTGGGGCAGTTATTGAGAAAATTGGATTTGTTTAAAATTGGCTTTAAGTATCTTTAATTTTGAGGCTAGGCATTAACACACAGATCCCAGTTACGAGGGTGGGTCAATAAGTCCCTGAAAAATGAAATAAGGAACACTCTTTTCGGTATAAAAACATTTTATTTTTCAACATAGTCTCCTTTTAGCTCTTCATACACTTCAGCCAACGTTTCCCCAATTTGTTGATGCCCTCCAAAGAATACGATTTCTCGAGCCCCTCAAAATAAGCGTTTGTTTCAGCAATGACCTCTTCATTCGACTCAAATCTCTTACCTCCGAGTCATTTCTTCATGTTTGGAAACAAGAAATAGTCGCAGGGGCTAAATCTGGGGAATATGCTGGATGAGGGAGGAGTTCGTAGCCTAACTCATGCAATTTTGCCATTGCGACTGCGGACTTGTGCGCCGATGCATTGTCCTGGTGAAAAGAACTTTTTTCTTCGCCAAATGCGGCCATTTTTGCTTCAAATCGTCTTGAAATCGATCCAGCAGCTCTGCGTAATATGCGCCGGTGATCGTTTTACCCTTTTCAAGGTAATCGATGTGAATAACACCACGCGCATCCCAAAAAACTGTCGCCATGACCTTGTTTGCTGACAAACCCGCCTTGGTCTTCTTTGGCTTCGATTCACCAGAAGAAGTCCATTGTTTTGACTGTTCCTTGGTTTCTGGTGTGTTGTGGTGAATCCAGGTTTCATCCAGGGTTACGAAACGGCACAAAAACTCAGCCGAATTTTTCTGGAACATCGCCAAACACACCTTTGAAGTTGACCAACGAATGCAAACGCGGCACCCATCTTGCAGAAAGCTTTTTCATGTCCAAATATTTATGTAAAATCGAAATCACTGAGCCATGTGATAAGCCTGTGGCTTCTTCAAGCTCGCGAACTTTCACTCGTCGATCGTTCATTATCAAACCATGGATTTTGTCGACCATTTCTGGTGTGGTGACCTCAATTGGGCGGCGACCAGAACGTTCGGCGTCACTTGTGCTTGAACGACCGCACCGAAATTGAATAAACCAGTGGTGAATGGTCCCAATCGATAGTGAAGAGTCGCCATAATATTTGTCAAGCTTTTGTTTGGTTTGCGTGGTAGTTTTTTCTCGCAAAAAATAGTGTTTAATGAGCACTCGAAATTCACTTTTTTCCATTTTAACGAAAATGCTAGTAGGCGTCTATATAAAATGGCTGCCACAACAAAACTATTTGACAGATCTGTCTGAAAATTTGGGTGCGTTCTTTTGAAAGATGATTCTTGACAAAAAAAAAAAAAATAAATTTAACGTGACGACACAATTTGTGTTAATTTTTAGGGACTTATTGACCCACCCTCGTAATTAAACAAATTAATGTCAGGATTAACATATTTCTCATTATCAAGTGTTCATTGTAAACGTTTCTGGTAGTACAATAAACCAGTAAGTAAGTGCTCCAGTGGAGTGTTTCTCGACAAAAGAAAAACATTGTAGCTACAGTTTTCGAAAAACTTTTACAAATGTGAATGCTGTACTCAAGACTGGATAGGAATAGTCATGGACAAATAGCTTCCTTTATGTGAAAAGCAATTCCTTTTATGTTTATTAGCACATAGAATATGTTTACAGAAAGAATAGAATAAACAATATTGTACAATCAAAGCTCTACACAATTTGTTGTCCTTCACCGCTTATACATATGTAAGTACAATCATTGATTTGATTTTATAGCACAATTTCCAAACAGCATTAAATCCAATGGCTACAATTTCATTTTCGTAACATCCCATTGTGTTTCAGCATAGATAAGTAGTCAATGTTAAAAACAAACAGCAATCACTATAGACATGTAGTCCGAGTATTTTTTTTTTTTTTTTTTTTTAATTAAATAAATTATCATAGCCTTCGGCGGTAATCTCCAAATAAAAAAAGAACCAAAATAAACAAAAAAAACAATGGCAGATTGTATCAAAAAATATTTCAATCCATTACAGTTAATGGATCATCAGAATAATCTCCAGCTGTCCGAGTTCTACATTTATCATTGGAATACTCGGTGTTTCTCTCTTATATTCCGCAATCAAGTGTTTTTTTTTTTTTTAATTTTGATATTTCACAAAACAATCTAATTGAATAGAATTGTGTTCTGGTCCGCTATATTTGCAATGAGAATGATGTTAGTGATGACGCCGGCAATTAATGCAACCACGTGCAGACAGTGCATGAACGATTGCCCGTCGAAGCGAATCGATTGGAGATTGGACTTGAATTTTTTAATTTTGATTTAAACATGAGAACGAAAGATAAAAGAGGGGATTACGAGCATAAGTTAGATTTGCTTTGGAATTGGAAAAAGAGCAGTGAGATGGTATGCAGTAGAAAATTAGAAAAAAAAATGCACAGTTCGGGAACTTAGACAGAATTTCACTACTTTTCTTGACGAAATAAGCCTGCAACTGAAAACTGTATATCTTTAATTGGAACACCTATCCAGGTCTACTTTTTCAAGCTTTTTTAATTGTTCTATGCAACGTAACCAACTTCTTAGAACTGAGTGATAAAAAACCCCACAAGTTTCAAGGGTCATGAAACATAACGTAGAAGTATGTTGCCACTGAAAGGTGGGACGCCGAATATAGAAATGCTCAATAAATGAGTACTTCGTGAACGTCATTAGCCATGAGTATCTCTTTCAGCACGACAGATCGACAATAGTCCAATTTATCACACCAACAAATATTCTTAAAAAAACACTAACAAATTTCAAATCAAAACCAACCAACCTATTCAGCAACATCAAGGCAGCATATGATAAGCCTCATTATCTAATAGTGGAGACAGACTGCTGGTATTGATACTATGGTATAGTGAATACTACTGACAGACTGCATTTCGTAGTATTCGATGACTTTGGCGTTAAGTAGTATTTTTTGACGTTTGTGTTGTCTGTCATAACAAATAAAAATAAAACATTCAAGACAGGATGAATAAAAATGATTTACTTTTGTGCCAAATGCAATTCAAATACTTGGAAGCGAAAGTGCATACCTAAGAATTGTCAAAGAATCTACGAAGACTAGCCAATAGAGAGAAATTGGCGCTGCAATCAGTAAGATGGTGGTATACCAGCAAAAATTTGCGAATCTCAATACCAGGTATGTTTCATGGTATACTAGCTTTTTACATAGTATTGCAGTGACAGACATGTGGTATAGAACGTAGTATTGCTATACCATGGTCTGTCTGTCTCCCGCTTAACCTACCGCCGAATGGCGAATTGTTTACATTGAGAGTTGTTACCCTCGAGGTACATATCTTTCTATCATAGACAGTCACACAAAGCCAGCCGTACTGCTCCCTCCAATCTACTCAACTAGACAAATGTGTTGCAATAAGTGTAGCAAGAGAAGAATATCTGTTTGATAATTTTAGAGTGTTCAAATCTAAGTTTCCTGATTTGAGATAGCAAGGAAGACCGAAAGTGCTTTTTAAAAGCCAAACTTCCAGGCATCGATTGAAACAAGTTGCCCAGTGTCGACGGGAATATAATGCTGCGGTGTCTTAAGTAATGTCTCTCCACGGGTTAGTACATATTTCTCAAATCATTTAGGCGACGACAAGATTGCGAATCCAAAAGGATTATTTGAAACAACAACTTTCCCAATACGCACCGCGCTTGAGATCTTAGCCACGATCAAAGCCCCCAAGCGCATTAAATAGGTAAGCACTACTTGATAGTATTCATGCCTATCTTTCCTAAGCAGAGTCATATATGAATGTATATATGTACAGGGTGGGCCATTTAAACCTTCGGCATCTGACAACCCTATAACTTTGACATCTGTTTTCAGATCGGCTTATGACAGTCCACGTTCGAAGCGTCAGTCCAAGCGAATTTGTGCCATGGAACAGTTCACGCCACCACAATGCGCTGTTATCGTGCAGTTTTGCATTCAAAAAATGTTCTCAATTGTAAAAACGCAACGTGCGTATTGTGCAAAATATCGAGTGAGGGAAGCGCCTCCAGACCATACCATCAGGCGTTTACACCAAAAATTGATCGCCACCAGCAATCTTGGTAATGCCAGTCATCAAGGCCGACGTCGTCTCAGGCTGTCTGATGAGAACATTGAGGCTGTACAGGCCATTGTTGAGAGATCACCGACAACCTCGAGTCGTCCCCGTACAAAATTCAATTAACGCAACGACTTTTACTGATCGACAAGGCACATCGCTTGGATTATACGAATTTTGTGGTGAAATAGCTTGAGGCTCATTTTTCTTTGAATGGAGCCGTAAATAATCAAAATTGTCGGTTCTACGCCAATGAAAACCCTCAATTAATTCACAATTAACGCGTGACTGTTTGGACTGGAATTTGTGCGCAAAGAATCATTGGATCGTTCTTCTTCGAAGACGATGCTGGAGCAGTCGTAACCGTCAATAGAGAGCGTTATCGGGCCTGATAACGGATTTTTTTAAGCCAAGTTGATAACGCCATGGACAACTTTTGGTTCCAACAGAACGGCGCCTCTGCGCATACAGCCCGAGCCACGATCACTTTATTGCGTCCTTTGTTCCTCGGACTCGAAAAAGGGTGATTTTGACTGGCCTCCGCGATCACCCGACTTAAAGCCTCCAAACTTCTTCTTGTGGGATTATTTGAAGTCCAAAGTTTATGTCAACAAGTTAAGGACCCTAGAAGTCTTGAAAGATAATATACGACAGGAAATGGCCGCTATTCAGCCCGAAACACTTCGACAAGTGATGGGAAATGCCGAAAAACGAGCATATTGCGCCATTCACTCTGGCGGCGACCATTTACGCGATAACATATTAAAAAAATGATCAGAATAAATTTGCAAGGATCAAAAAAAGACTTCACAGCAAATAATTTGTTTTTTTTATTAATTATTACCAAAAAACATCACGAAGGTTTAAATGGCCCACCCTGTATCTTCAAAGCTATTGATTAAACCTGTGGGGTCTATAATTGTCGTTTCTTGAACCCTCTTAAGTTTATTGAAATTGTAACCTTTACCCTCAACGCACACCAAAACGACGTGGCATGAGCTCCTGCATTCGCGTGGCAGTGACATGAGATACGGCATAGAAACCTGCCACATGCTGTATTACTTTCAGGACAATAACTAAGCAGCTATTGTTTCACTTCAAACATTTCATTTACAAGTAAAAATACCTGGGCGATTTTCTAGCCGATAGATAGGTTTTATACAACTGGTCAGAAACCTACAAGTTCCACAGTACGGCGACCAAAATCGCAATGGATTGGTCAAAGCAATACGCCCCAAAGATTAATTCCATTAAAAATATTCCCACACAACAGTGCAATTTTGTAAAGTTACCGAAACTCCTATACGAATGTAAAATTCAATTTCATATGCAAAATAAATTTCCATAACAAGCCTGATGACAAAACGCCCACAAATCGGTTTCAATGTTTCAATACGTACTTCCGTTTTATTAGGTACACACTGCACAATCGATGTCCAACTATGTGGTGCGGGCAAATGTAATTTATTATTCATTCAGCACACACAATGAAGACCGCAGAATTAATGTCCAATAGGTCCAGTTGTGTCCTTATCCCACGCTTGTGTCAGTTAGACGTTGTGACCTTTTTTGTGCTTAGCACGTGTACGTACGAGTATATGCAACAAGCATTTGGGCATAATGAGAAATGACTCCGCCATCATCACATTGAACAACAATGCCAGTGCCACAAAGGTTATCTTCTAAAAATACATCACGCACACACAATAGTGCAGTCAGGCAATACCAAAATTGCCCCAGTATTTTTGAACAAAAGGATTTTAAATTAAACCCATTACACCAGTCAATGTCATCCTTCATCCATTGCGCGTTCTACATAGAACCAAAGTGTTAAAGCATATCGTGCGTGTAGCATATTGATTTCCATTCAAATATGTCTAGATAAGATTTTCGTGTGACCTTTGCCGCCAAATAACAAAACTGAAAATGAAAGTCATTAACAAAAGAATTGCATGTTCCAAGGATCTCCTTAAGGATACTCGTACACACTCTCTGGTGGTTTGCATTGGAATGCTGCTTTGCTTGATGCTTTACGTCAATGTTTTAGCTGCACTATGCAAGTGGAACACAGGGCAAACCAATTTAATTAGCATACTGTCAGCTGAAGTCTATTAAAGTTTCCACATGCAATTTGTGAACCAATGCTGGTGCTCCCAATTCCCGGATTGACGTAGGAAGTTCTACGTTGTGCATGTTTGGTGCACATGACTCGGAAGAAAGGTTGCTGGAAAGTTATGCAAATGTGCAGATTTAATTAAATTCTTGTTTGCTGCATTGGAAAATAAGATTGGAATGCAAAATGAAGTCATTAAGCTCCCTAAAGGGGATAAAGTATACGCGTGGGTGCGAAAACTGAAAACTTCACAGTACTCGTAGTGCCTTTTCAGATTAAAAGAGATTTGTGTTTTTTATTTTTTTTCACAAAGCAAAGCTGGTAAAAGGTGCTCTTGTAAGGCTATTTAGACCTTTTACATTTCAGTGAGCATAAAGAATAGGATAAAAACACTGAAGTCGATAGACAAGAAACTACCCTCAAGCCAATTTGCGAAAAGGGCATGGCAAGAGCCTCTTGAATAAGTCAAAGCTAATCTGAGAAGACGTGCATAATTGAAAAGGGATATTAATTAATTACAAGTGCGAGTTTACTGAAAACAATCCTTGTGGAGGCAAATTTACATGCTGAAGTGAGGTATGTTTCTATGTTCTCAGACCGTAGTATTGTAAACAGTTTTCTACTCCCTTCTCAATTAAAAACAAAAAAAAAAAAAAACGATGGGAGGTTATAAGTGTGACTGTTTCTGCCACGAACTGTATCGTGAACGTCTCAGAAACATACAGCAATACTCATAATCTCAGGTCCTTCAAACAGCCTTGGCATCACACAAGTTTTGAGAAGCTTACTTTGATCTTTTAAAAGATTTAGAGTTGTTCAGAGACTGTAAAGAAGTCTAAGACCTGCCCTGTCACCAAAGTATGCTAAGTATTCGTTGCAGTGAGATTTCTTTACTCACGAGGCAGATTATATGATTGAATAGCACTCTGAGATTTCGATTCACAAGGAAATTAGGCTCTTTCTGTGAACTTACTAGGTAATAGCTATTTGCTACCGACTTTATCGTGATGAGTTTACCCGTACTTAATTAGATGGAAGGATTCAGGAGCGATGAAGAGAATAAGTGAACCAACATTACCACTGTGAATTGGGTTCCACAGAGAGCACAACAAAGGTTTCTAAAACGAACTCGAATTTTATGACAGATAAGTTCAAGTGCTTTGGGAGTAGCTTGGTTACCTGGGAATACTGATATCATTACGAGTCTAAAAATATACCAGATTCGGTCCTTGAAGGAATTATTATACTCCCAGTCTTCTCCAGAGAGGGTAACTATTGAAACGTTTATTTTTATTTAAAGGTTACGAGTACGTTACATAATTTAATATTTGACATTTCAATCGGGGGCTATGGCTTATGACTCCGAACGAACACGTTAGCCCTTTTTAAAGCAAATTCCTACACTCACAGCCAATGCTCACATTTGATCTAACAAAATAAAAAGCCCTTCAATACTAAAATGAAAACGTTTGATGAGTTTTATATTTAGAATGTCAAAGGTCCAAAACGAAGACAACAATGCGTTGCCTTCACCGACTTTCACATGGTGGAAATAAAGGCGCAAAATTATAGTCATCTAATTTTAAAGAATGTTAGTAGCCATTAAGTAACAGCCCTTTAACTTTAAAGGCAGTACTTAACTTTGAATTGTATTATAAACAATTTTTAACCTACCTACAACTAGTATCGACCTTAGAACTGACTTACAGCAAATTTTAGTCAAACAAACCCAACAATTTAAAGTTTGAGAACAAAAACATAGTTTAAGAGATAATGTTGCATCAAATTTAAATAAATTTGAGAGATCAAACAGAAATCGAACACATTAATTTGAAATTGAAAAAATGACAGATGGTTAAAATCCCATTCTAAAAGTTAAAAGGTACTCTCGGTGGTTTAAAAATTAGCGCGAGCTGATAACTATAAAGTGGATTAATGTCAACTATAAATAGGAAAACACTAATCTTGACTTTGTTACGCGATAAAATCTTTTTAAAGTGTACTTTATGCGACCTTAATTTTGCGCCAAAGTGTTTAATTTAAAAACCTGACTTAAGACAGAGATACTATTTCCAGATCTTGCGAAGGACACTGAGATAAGAAAGAGTCTGCTATGAAAGCATTTTAACGGCGACTGTTTTATTTTTTATGAATAAACTGACGCACACTAAAATTAAAATTTTGTTCTTTAAGGTTTCAAAAAGCGATAATTTAATTTAGGTTTCTATGTCAAGTTCAATAAAATCATAAAACAAAACGAATTCAATGAAAAATAAACATAATTTACACATTTAGTCATTAAACATGATAATTTGAAATTCAAAATGCCTACCCATTCATGTCATAAATACTGTTACACGTTTAAACGCACTCATCGTGAAATTAGTATTGAACACACCCATTCTATATTGACAGGTATTCAATGAGTGACATTTATACTAAGTTATCGCGCAAAAAGATTTGGGAGATATTGAGAACCGTGTTTTAGTAATTGGCCTTCACAAGTGTAATATGGAAAGAGGCGATATTGTCCAGACCTTGCGACCGCTTGAAATCACCCGGAAATTTGTGTATCAAACTGTTAAATTTTTTGAGAACACTGGCGGAGTAAGCGACCGTGAAAGATCCGGATGCCCTCGCACTGTCAGAACTCCAAAGGCGATCAAAGCTGTTAAAGCGAGAATTAATCGGAAACCGCTGCGAAAACAGAAGATCTTATCACAAGAAATGAAGATGTCCCAGAAATCCATGTCTTGCATTATCAAACAAGATTTGGGACTTAACGCATATAAAACATTTGCACCCTTCAAAGATTCAACTCACAATTTCAACCAACCAAATTTTCGACCAAGGTCCTCCTGCATCGATCACATAAGCACTTTACAGGACATTATTGAGCAAAGCCTCTACACATTATCTGCTATTTATCGACCTTGGAGAAAGCCCTCAACAGCCTGAACCGGAATTTTATACAGAGTGCCTTGGGCAGGGGCGCTACGTATGATGAAGTTAGTCAGTAAGTCTTTTTTTTATTTAGTTAGTAAACCGTTATAAATAGAGTTTGTATATTCGATAAAGAGTGCGCGAGCGAGAGAAAGAGACAAAAAATGATAAAAAGGTCCCATTTAAAGCAACCGATAGAACTAGGACTAGAAATACAAGGCACATGGTTTGGTTAGTTCAGTTTTAGAGAGATAATATATCAGACTAGGGATTCGATTAGGAATTACTCGAAACTCACGTGACGAGCTAATAATGTGAATTTCTCTGGAAACAAACGATGTCGTGGAGTCAAACGTGATGATGACGACTCCTGTTCTGGTGAGGGTGATAGAGGAGTTCTCCACTGAGTCTACCGTTGAAGCCGAAGGTGGCGAATGCATCTGCACCTTGGCCATCCCCGCTGAGAGTTGCTCGAAAAGCAGCTTAGACGACGGCTTCGTCTCGTATAGACTCCGTTTGTCTTTGAAGATGATCGTGTTGCTGCTAAAGCAGCCCAAGGTCGCTGAGGATGGTGACTTTGCTTTGGGTTTGACCTCGTCTTTCTGAACACGTTTGGCTTTGGATTCGACTGTGTCCTTGGTGGCAGTAGATTTCTTCTTTTGATATGCTACAGCAGGGCACTGCTTGGCCCATCGGGTATAAACGAATTCGATCGAATTAGACCAGACTCAGCATCGGGCTTGGAAGCGATTGGAGAATTCGCCTCACAAATGGGATTATTCGGGGCACATGGTGTCGGTGGATTAACACGAAGGAATCGGTATGCACGATTCCTCTTTGGCTGGGGATTTAGGCACATCGGGGGAGATTTTATTCTCATTTTGATCCAAATTTGGTGATCTCTCTATCTCAACCGACTGAAAGTAGATTTATTCCTCGAATCCCTCGAGGGTTAGGATGATGGAATTCGCTCTGTTGTCGTAGACTAGTGTTTCTGTTTGCCGGAGCTTATCCAGACGCGCCGCTGGAATGGCCGTCGATTGCGGCTGTAGAATGTGACTACAACCGTGACGCAGAAGGTTACACACTGGTTCCAATGGGAATGGGACACAGTGTTTACCAGGTTTCTTATTTGCATACTGCAGTTGTATGGCCATCTCTTTGTATTTATGCATCTGCCGGCGTTTTTCTGCAGTCATCAGAGACGGCAAAATTGAACACCATCATATGAAGATTGATACATATTTCTGACGATGCGTAGCCATTTCGAGTAGACTGTTGGAGAACTAATGTAGTTTGACACAATGGTCACTAATTAAATTAAAAATTCAATAAAAATCTCGTAACGATCTGAAAAATAAAACGTTTTCATCACAACCCCACAACACTTTTTTCCGCAGATTAGACCGCAATTCAATACGATGCTGCCAGTTTACTGCCCAGGACATAGATACACACTGGGATTAAATGGTTACACCATACTCGACGGTAAGACAAATAAGAAAGGCATAAATTGGTGAATGGGGAATGGTGACCTTTGTTCCATTTGTGCCATTGGCATATCATCAGCATGGACAAAGCGTCAATGCCCTGGCTTTCCAAGGACTGAACCTCCACTTAAACCAACCATGGTCCGGTTCTCCTTCGTCTAGTTACTTACTATCGATCAAAGCATTTTTTTTTTCAAAAATATTGACTGTCAATCTATCACTTACAAGCTATACCATTCGGTCACCTAAATCTATCTCCCGCTGTCAAGGCGACACTTTATGAAATGACACTTGTTCTAGTAATCAGCTTATTTTCGATACATGTACGAGTATCTATGAACTGGTTTTTCGGCAGTTTCCATCCAATTTACATGCTTAACCCGAGATAAGTCTAAGTGGAAGATTTATTGAAATCAATTAAGGCCGTCCGATAGCACGCATTTATTCCTTGACTCATGTGACAACTTGCGTATTTATTTATCTGTGAAAAAAAAAAGAAAAACAAAAAACATTCTCTTATTCGCAAGATTGATTGTGGCAACAACTGTTGCTGCGACCAAGACTGGTAGGGAATATTTTCAAAAATGTGTCATGGGCACAAAGAATGAAAATCGACAGTTCTGTTGTTGTCGTTGTTGTTATTGTTAAATTATGCTGGCGTTGATGCCATTCCGTCGTCGTCCTCATGTTTATTTACTTTTAGCCGTAAAAATAATATTGCAATTCACTTAATGGAAAATGTAAACAGCTTAAGTTTGAGTGGCTAAGTGCCGGCATCGTAGGAGTGCCAGTACAACATCAGTGCCTTAGTTGATGATGTTTTGCTGTTCTTCTACTAACCGACTCAAGAATTACAAGACTATACACGAGTAATGCATTTGGGGGGCGCACATAGTTTAAGAATTGCTTTAGGGAATTGATAGTTTGCATGCAGAGCAAAGCAGAACATTTATGTAACGAATTGATAGAGTGTTAACACGATACGTAGACATTTAAGGATAATGGTATTTTGAGTGATGACAATGGGGAATCCTAGTAGTATCAAATATTTAAGTGCATTACAATGGTATGTCTTTTATTATAGGTAAGAGGGGGAGTTATCAACGGAAAAATGGCTTGGGAGATTCCGAAGGGAATTGCGAGTTTATTATACGAATAATTTATAATACATTGAATCATGATGAAGTTTGATGGAACAAAGATGAATGGTATGTCGCTAAAGGCGCCACATGAAGTAATGTCGCAGCGTTGTTCTAAGAATAACTAATAGATGGTTGAAATAATATTTACGAAGTACCTAGGGTAATTCTTAGGCGTAAAATTTTAAGGACCGTTTTCTGATTGACAAGTCAATATTGTTGTGGAGATCTTTTAGCGTTTACCGTCGTTTGACTCCAAACGAAAATTTTACATTTTGTCAAATAGTTTAAGTAACCGGGGGCCAAGTGATTGAGTCAACATTTTCTAGTGGGCAAAAGCCAATAGATATAAGTTCTTTGTGGCATCCGCTTAATGCTTAAGTGTAAACAAAATATTGTAAATAGAGTTTTGTGACAGTCGGTCAGTAACTGATACATAGTTTTGTTTAAATAAACAGTGCGGCGATTTTTTATTTTGTTGTACGCCAACAACTGCATGAGGTGAGTAGAATACTGTCAATTCCCCCGCGGGCCCATGAGTGGTTTATACAATGAAACTAAACCTCCACCCATTGAAGTAAAACAAATGGCTAACCGAAACTCACTACCGTATGAAGTAGACTGTCATCGGATGAGTTGTCACAGTGCGGAAAGTTGACTTCAATTTAGAAGAACGACGTTGCTGAAACAGATTTGTAACTCAGGAACAAGGCTACTACTGTCTACTAAGCAACCAGTTGTTGTGCTCTGACCAAAAACAATCGACGACTAAGAATCCGTCACATACCAGACAGAGAGAACGCATAGTACTGAAAGGTAGGTTACTTGGAATTGACCTAGTCTGTTAAAGTTATTCGGTTTGCATCCCAAGGGATAAGGAAGGAAAATATTGACGTTGCCTTAACCCATACTGATTTACAATGCAGCAAATCGGGTGCCATTTTATTATGCAGTAAAGCTTAGCTTTGCTTCCTTGTTATTCTGATAATAATAGGAAGCTCTGCAATTATACTTCTAAATGCTGAACAATTTTTGGTCTCTGATTTAAAAATTTCCACTTTTTACGCCGTGTCGGCTTGTTTATACTTTAAATCCTTCTCACTACCAGATTTTGATTAAATGATTTCGAAATCCATTTCCCCATTACCGAATTTTAATTTTAAAAATCTAATTTACTAGTTTAGCCTAAGAAAGCATTGTTCATTTCGTGATTTCACATTCCTGCCATATGGCATCTGTCAAATCCATCTGTCATCCATAGTGACAGTTACTTTATGCCTTGTCATTTTACAATATGAATTAGATTTTACGAACAGACTCTTCTTCAGCGATGAGGCCCATTTCTCGCTTGGCAGCTACGTAAACAAATAAAATTGCAGATTTTGGGATTCTGACAATCCAAATGGGATCGTTGAAAAATCATTGCATCCACCATGGGTGACAGTTTGGTGTGCGCTGTGAACGGGTCATCGGGTCGATTCGTATATTTTTTTGAAAACGGCGAGGGCGCCACTGTTACGGAGAATTCTCTGCGCTGAAATGATAATTAACTTTTGTTTGGCCTGAGATTGAAGACATTGAATGAGCGACATATGGTTCCAACAGGACTGGGCTACGTGCTGCACAACACAGGCACATTTGTCTCTACTGCACGAAAAGTTCCCCGGACGTTTAATTTCCTGATTTGGCAACATCAATTGGCTACTAAGATCGTGTGATCAAACACCGTTGGATTTATTTTTGTGGGGCTATACAATTCCCAAATTTTAACTGCCATCAAGTTATGGCCGCAATACAACCAGAAATGTGCCGAAAAGTCATCGAAAATTACCTGACAAGAATCGAAGTTTGCAAGAACTCCCGTTGCGGCCATTTAACTGTATCTACTTTTTTTTTAAAATCATCGAAATCAAACGAAGTGAGAGTAAGATATGGAAGCAGAGTTAAAAAATTGTCCTTTTCACTTCCGTGACTAGAGCCACTGAACAGATTTTTGTGAAATTATAAAAAGTATTTGCCATTGTTTAACGCATATTTTTTGTAAATAATGTATCAGACTATTCGACAAGGCTGACAAATTTTAGCTTAACTTTGTCTATTCACCAGTAGTTGTGGGCCTGAATTTGACAGCAAAAAGTAGTGATGAAGAACGTATGATACTCTATCCCCCATATTTTAACTCAAGTGAGAGTAATTTTTATAAGAGATGCAATAATATCTTTTTATTCAGAGGATATTTCCGCAATTTTCTAAAAATTCTGTCGCAAAACTGTTGTTTCGAATTTTTCTTAACAGAAAGTGGGCGTGGCTCCCAAAATGTGTAAGCGAAGTTCACGGATTCTGATGAAATATTCACAATAAGACTTAACAACAATAACAGTCTTTTTTTATTTATTCCTTGCTTCCGGAATGAATAAATGAATGAATGAATGAACGGAATCACGCAGTTACTAACTGAGAGAAGAGACAGAAAAAAGTCGGCACTTATAGAAAAACATTTGAAAGAATTTATGAAAGACTAGTAAGGCTTCAAAGCTAAAAGAATAAAATTAGAAGAACAATACTACCTTGATCAAAAAGTTTCAGGAATTTATTCAGAAAATTGAAAATACAAGTTTATTCTTGATAATCGATATTGTCGCCTTCAAAGTATAATCCTCGAAACATTTTTTATAATCGGATTTTGGTACAGCCATCAGAGACGTCTTTGATTTTTCTAACGCGTTCCCCGAAGCGGTTTCTTGAGTCGATCGAACAGGAAGAAATCGCAAGGAGCCAAATGAGGAGAATTCGGTGGCTGTTGGATGGTATTCGTACTGTTCTCGGTCAAAAACTCACGAATAAGGATGACATCGTGCGACGGTGCGTTATCGTGGTGCAAAACCCACGAGTTGTTTACCCACAAATCCGGTATTTTTTTTGGCGAACTGCTTCACACAAACGTCTCATAACGCTCAAATAATAAACCGTGTTGACTGTCTGATCTTGTGGCAAGAATTCATGATGCACAATGACTGAAAACAACGTGGTTTTTTCGGTATTGGCTCATTCAGTGTACGCCATTCACTCGCGTGATGCCTGGATTGCGTTCCGTAGTCATAAACCAACGTCTCGTCTCCAGTAATTATGCGTTTGATGAATGTTGCGTCGGATTTATCCGTCGGATCCGTTTTTAACAGAAAATTTGATGTAAACTTGTTGTTACAAAGTTGATTCTATTTTTAAAATCATAAAAAATCGAAAACACATGGAGGCAGATGTACTCTCGACAGCGTAGCTTTTACAAATCTCAAGGTACAACGCTACAATTTGGAGCGAATGTTAATGACAGATGTGCTAACCTAAAAAAAAACTCGAATCAAATGACTGAAAGTGCCACACGGTAGTTATTCCTGAAATTTTGTTAATAAAGGTAGTATAGTAGGCTCATCTGCCAAGTGCGAGATTGACCTGTTGATATAAGTTCACCAAAAGTTCGAAATTTAATCAACTCAATCAACTCATGCCGATCATATCAACGTTACAACAAAACCACCCTCTGTAGATCACATTAAATGTCAAAATATGACTTTTTTTTTGCATTGACTTGGCGAAGAAAACCGATAATGCTTGAGCATTTTATTCAATCCTCCGAAAAAAAAAATTACCATGTCACCATGGAGAGCTTGCAAAATTCGAACATTAACTCGAGTGCAAAACCACGAAACTTTTTCCGACGAAAAACAAAATTGCCACCTTCTGTGTCGTGTCCCATTTCACGGTGTCAACAGAAATTACTTCCAACTTGTCAGCTGAATGAATACTAGGAAACCCCCTGCAATTTTCTTCTGTTTTTTTTTTTTTTCTGCTAAAAATACATTCCAACCTCCGATTTTTTGTCGCATGGATGATATATGATATTTTCATGCTCTCCATGAATTTCTTAAAAGAAAAACAGAATTCGTTTTTATTTTTTTCTATTTCGTGGCACATTTCTGTGATATTTCATTACATAAACCGCACATTCCCACCATAGTAGTGTTCTAGAGAATCTCTTACAGTTCAGTGATTCTCATGACTTTTTTATATCCTCAGTCCTCAGTCCTCAGCCTCTGTGTGCTTAGCCAACAAAAATTCATTAAACGACATGCAAGCCTTATGAGTTCATGTATTTACTCATCTATTATCATTATGGCGCTAAGCACCAGTAAACACCTCAAGAGAGTGGCACCTTCTTATGACCAAAGGAATACGTGTCCGTACATTTGGAAGCCCAAACTAATTAGTTGCACACATAAACTTTGAGCTGAACCACCACCACCACCCCCATTGGGACACAAGGTTAAGGAGGGAATAAAAATGAAATGAAACAATGTTTACCACAAAAATTCCACCACCACGGCGGGATAGGAGATAGATCAACGGCATCACAGCATTGAGTGGGTAGCGCTCCGAGGAGGTGGTAGCAATGGTAGTGGTTGTTGTGGCGGCGGCTATTATCTGCGATGTTTATTTACTCGCACACACGAATGAAACTAAATAAATTTGAGAATAAGCCAATAATGATGATGATCTGTTGATAGAGGTCCAGAGAAAGTATTTGTACACATAAACACTCCAAAATTGAGTGGAAATTGAAGTTTTTTTCTATACGAATCTATCCATCAAATAAGCATTTTAATGACTTTTTTTTGTAGATTCCATCGGAGATAGAGTGCATTATGATGATGATCGTAATGATGACGACGATATACGAGTATGCATAAACAAACTTAAGTGAGCTTAGTGTCAACTAAGAGTAGGGCCCGCCTCAGCTCTATGCCATCTACGACTCACAATCGGAAACAGTAAACACCTCAATTAAAGAATTAAGATCACATCCGTTAAATCTTTCGAATGTCATACAGTAAGACTTTATTTGGAAAGAATGAGCTGATAAGTTTAGGGGATCTGGGTGGCGAGTAGTCGAGAGTTTGGGCCAGTAAGTTCACCCCCTCGTGGTGGTCCCCAGTAACTACATCTAAAGGGTGGGCCATCTGCTGGTATGTTTTTAAACTACATATTATTTTGACACTGACAGCTCCTTAGCGCTCAAAAAATTTACAGAAATACAGTAACATATCTCCGCGGTACGCAATGAATCGATTTACGCTTGAACAACGTTGAGAAATATTAAAAACTTATTGCTGTGTTGCCGAAACAGCGCGAATTTTGAAAAGAAATTTCGGTCGAAATAATGCACCAACCGTGTCTGCTGTGAATAAAGTTCGTGAGATTGGAATATTGCTGCTGTTGCCAAAAGTGTGCGCCTACACCCGAGGACCTCGACTCGCTATAGATCTCAGCAACTGAGCATTGAAAGACCTCGAATTATTCGTTTAAAAGGTCCAACTGACTCAGAAATTGAAACAAATTGACCACCCGCCTCGTTATTGTTTTTTCTGTGTGGGTTTTAGAGTAGCTCGAAATTGGCTTCGATTTTGGTTAAAAAAAAAAAAAACATTTTTCGGATGAGGCTCATTCATCTCGGCGGCTATGTAAGCAAGCAAAACTGCCGTATTTGGGGCTCGGAAAACCGGCATGTAGTCGTAGAGAAGCGAATGTATTCTCAGTGTGTGACTGTTTGGTGTGATTTGTAGAATGGCGGCATTATTGGCCCGTTTTACTTCGAAGATAAAAATGGCAACAACGGTCAACGAAGAGCGCTATATAGGTATGGCAACCGATTTTTTTTTCGCCAGAAACTGAGAAAATGAACTTGGATGATATCTGATTCCAACAGGACGGCGCTACGTGTCGTTAAAGGTCGATGTTATACTGCCAATCCAGAAACGACTTAGGGACTTAAGCACAATATTGATCGAGGGTTGACAGGATGAGCTACTGTCAAGCCGCCGCGGTAGACATTTAAATGAAATTATTTTCCATAAATAATCGGAAAGTGTACTCTTTTCAATAAAGCCACAAATTTTAAAAAATAACAACAGATGGCCCGCCTTATAAACCATTATACCCATATTTACACAGGCTAAAATTGCAGGGGCCTACTTTGGCTAGTGGCACATACGTTGACGACTTCTGGCAATGCTAGGACCTTCCCCAAAACGCCAGATTACTGGAAATAAAAACTTCATGAGGTATAGGCTGGACATCTTAGGACCAAGTGAAATAAGGTGGTTAGAAGTGGGTGAGTTTCAATCTCCAACGCGTAACACTTACTCTATTCAGGAAAACCGTCCGAAAGTGCATTTGAGTCTGGTGGGGGTCTACTTTTAATTCCTATAATCGGCCAGATTTCGGACAAGAGTAAGGAACCTTACTATATACTCTGCTAGAACCATCGTCTGAGAAAGACACGGATAATATCCCTATTTAACACCTAATGGAGGCATCGACATTTTGATGAAGGACCTCAGTGGGTAATCACAGAAGTGCCCCGACATGTTATTATTGATGTGTGCAACAACCAGGCTGTAGGTGGAAAAAGGCCTGCCACAAAATTCCAATCAAATTAACTAACAGTGAACGGTTTAGTAATTGTCTCTTATATATCGTAAATAGTCGAAGAAACAGTAAGTAGATGCAACAGCAGAACGATACTATGACCACCAAAGTGTTGATACGAGTATGTGCTCACAATTTGCGTCAACACCCGGTAAAGATGTTGGATGATTTCCTACTGGTTTCGGACGAGGATCATCCCCACATTATGGATTGAAGTCGAATTGAGCTAATCGCACCTCCGAGTAAAGACGAAGTCATCGCCAATAAACGGATTGGAGTAGGACTCGCTGTTCTAAAATAATAGTGTGTACACAACTTCCAGCTTAACATAGGCCAGTATTTTCCAAATATGTAGGTACGCGGACGACATTGACATTTTTAGTAGAAAAAAGCGTTTAGATACTGCTGCTTCGCAATTATGGAAACAGGTGCATCATTACAAGCATAGCTATATGAATTTACGAAAGACAAAATGCCTACAGGTTTTTTTTAAGGAACATCCACTTGGACAAAAAGGTCCCAATGGAGACTCGAACAGACTAATTACCGTCTAATTTCTATGCTTTTTAATGCAGACTGCAGTCATTGAAGCGTTCAGCTTGAAGAATTCGTATGTTTAGGCCTTGATTGTGATCAGACCACAGCCCGATCGTAGTCACATAGACTTCACATAGACTCAACTGTTCATTTTTCGAACGATAACTGACGATAATTAACGATTATCTGCGATAATATCTTCATATTTGAGTTACTGATTACCTGGCGAACAAGATTCAACTACGAAATGTGCCAGCTTTATGTTTTTTATTAGCAACATTACAAAGAAGATACGTTTTCAGCGTTTAAAATGACTACCATAATTGGCAGACAGACTACCTACATGAGACGTGTTAGAATAACTCCAAACATTGAACAATAAAAACAAGTCATCAAACAAGCTTTTGTACTCTAAAATATCCTGTTAAAGAGTAATCTTTCAGATAAATGTGCTATAAAATAAAACAAGTTACTTTAAAGTTCCATAGAATACTCGATTGAAACGACCTTGTTAATGAAAATCAGAGAATTGCCGGCAGTAAAAATTCTTTTATTCTCTCTCCAATATCCATATTATGTATATTTTATAACAAAAAAAAAAAAAAAACTTTTGCCATAAAAAAAGTTAACAACAATTTAGAAACTCTCAGAGTTCATGGCAATTTGAATTATTTTTCTACATAAATGTACAAATTTATTACCCACACTTAGTAGTTCATTGCGAAAATTCCACTTGACTTGCATAATTACTACCAACTATAAATTGTATCTACGAGTATATCCACTTAATTCATGAATGCACTACCCCCCGCACCAAATGCTTATTCCAACACGAATTTCAAGTACTTTACACATTTGCTGTGTAGACTATGTCCATGCAGATGACATGTTTTCCATTTTCGCACAAGCAATAGCATCGGTGGTCATGAGATTTCAATAATTTAAAAAATAATAAATAAGTAAGGTAATACTCGTACATTTAATGATGCGAGAAAATGCCATGTCACAGAATGAGATAATCAACATTTAATGAGATGGCAATCAGAAAATGAAATAAAAACGGTCTACGAATGGATGACGATGGATGTGTATTTTGAGATTTGTTTCTTCTTTTCTTCTTTGTCTGTATCTGTATCTGTTTGAATACTAAAAATGTAAATGTGGGTGGACATTGAATTAAAATTATAAGATACTCGTAAGTATTCATGTGACTTATGAAAAATGATTAATGGCAAATCCTAGCCATGAATAAATTTGTTAATGGTCCTTTTAGATGCTGTTGAAATAATTTTTAATTAAAAGAGGTTTTTCAATTAAATCCATGGTCAATATTAAAAGATACCCGTACATAAGAAATTCTTAATGAAGAAATTAAATCGAAATATTATCTATGTATTTTTAGATACTTCATGACCCCCTTAGTAACATCCGGTGTTTATGGTTAACTTTGTTTCGAAGTTCTAAATCAGAGTTTCCCATGGGGCACCGACCAACTGGTGATGGGGGGGATATTACCTAGTCAAGTCATAAATACTGGTAAACGCAATAAAAACGAACAAGTATTAATTGATTTTTTTTTTCTGTACAACTTTAGTGTAAGTGGCCACTGCGTCTTTTATATGCGTTGAGTCCCAAATATTGTTTGATAATGCGAGATATAGATTTCTACGATATAGATATTTTTCTTGACAAAATTTTCTGCTTTGATCGCCTGTGGAGTTCTAACAGTGCAGCAAGAGCACCAAATCGTTGACAGTCAGTTACTCCACCAGTATCTCCAAACAACTTACGAGTAACAGTTCGATACACAAAATACCGGGTTATTCCAAGCAGTCGCAAGGTCCGGAAAATATAGCCTTTTCCAATATCTCCCACTCCTTATTTACAATCGTAAATCTTTTTACGCTTTAACTTAGTATAAATGTCACTCATTGAATACCTGTCAATATAGAATGGGTGTGTTCAATAGTAGATTCACGATGAGTGCGTTTAAACGTGTACCAGTATTTACGGCATGACTACGAGGGCAAGGTGAAAAGCCTGACAATGAAAGACTGCGATTTTCATTTCATCCCAAATGATTTTATTTTTCTACATAATCTCCCTTGACTTCAACAAACTTGGTCCAGCGTTTCTCCAACATCAGTATTCCTTCTCGGAAGTGAGAGTCTGGAAGGCTGTGAAAGTATTCATCTACGGTCCTCTCAACTTCTGCATTGGATGCGGAGCGCTTCCCAGAAACAAATTTCTTCAAGTTTGGGAACATATGGAAGTCTTAGGGTGCCAAATCAGGTAAGGTACGATGGCCAAGCAAATCGTACCCCAAATCCCGCAGTTTTGCCATCGCCAACGCACACTTCTGTACAGGTGCATTGTCCTGGTGAAAGATGATTTTTTCTTCTTCTTCAAGCCAGGCCTCTTCTCGCGAATTTTGGCATCCAGCTGGTCAAGAAGGTTGGAGTAGATAATATTCGCCTGTAATTGTTCTTCCTTTCTCAAGGTAATCAATTAATAGAATCCCTTTCGCATCCCAAAACACACTGGCCATGATCTTTCAGGCAGATGCGATCGACTTCGCTTTCTTTGGTGCTGACCCACCATCTTCCACCTACTGCTTCGACTGCTGTTTCGTTTCTAGCTTGTAGTGGTGGAACCATGTCTCATCCGTGGTGACAAATCGCCACACAAAATCGGTCGGATCCCTATTGAATCGGTCCAAAGATTGCCGCAAAAATCGTTTGCGCATTTGCTTTTGATCGGCATTCAGCAAATGCGACACCCATCTTGCGCAGAGCTTTCGCATCCCTAAGTTTTTGTGCAAGATGTTTCGCACCCTCTCTTCCGATATGTACACAGCCTCAGCTATCTCACTCACCTTCACTCGCCTTTTTCAATGGTTTCGGGTGTGGTTGCGGTTTCTGGCCGTACTTCACGTGGGTCATTTTCGAGCGACGTGCGACCACGATTAAATTCAGCTGCCCACTTTTTAACGATTGACATGGAAGGAGCAGAGTCCCCGTAAACTTTTGTCAACTTTGGATGAATTTGTTTAGGGGTTAACCCATCCAAAACGAAGAATTTTATCACCGAACGATATTCAAATTTATCCATTTTAATGAAAAACACGCAAGATGTCTGCTGCAAAAATTCGTGTAAAGAAACTACTTGAGAGAGCAAGTTGAAGCTTGTCATACGAACTAATGAGAAGTGCACCCAGGCAGGAAACATAAATTTTTGCTGATTGGAACGCCATCTCTGTGTCAGGCAGAGAACTTTTCACCTTGCGCTCGAAGGTATATTGATTGTGTGCGAACATTGTTCAAATATGACGACAATCGGACTTAGTATTAAGACCAGTACACTGTTCGAACAAATCATAATTCCCCTGTCAAAATTCAAAATAAAATGCTTGCAATTGAAGGCAAATTATGTATCTCAACTAAAGTCTCCACAAACGTTTTGTCAGCATTTTATCGTCCGGAACAATTACGGATAAATTAAAGCAAAAATGTTGATAGAGGCGATAGAATGATGGAAAAATATTTATGGAGACTTTTGTCGAGACACATATTTTGCCTTCAATTTTGCTCCAACCGGGTGCCGGAAAGAAAAATCTCAAGCAAACATTTTGCGCATGATTTGTATAGAAAATTTTGTTTTGATCAAACAGCGGACGTAAGGTGGGAAGTGGGTAGAGCCATTAAAGACTGAAAACGTAAAATGTGCTCATTTGATTTGTATAAAACTAAATTTATTTTTATTAGTAAATTCATCTATACGATCATTTTAAACTAGTAATCATCTTTGCATGTTCTCCTGAAGCTGAGCAGCTAGAATTTTAATCGAAATTTCTTCATCAGATACCACTGCCAACAGCGGTGTAACAGTGAATGAATTTGTGCGAGTGTGTATGCTGAGCACAACAGAGCACAGGTGTTTACTTCGGGAATGGGAGACAACAATTTTGAGGTATACAAAGATTTATTGAGCAGTGGTTATTGTAACGCTGTTAACCGATTTTTGATGAAACTTTTTAGTGTGCTTGGAGATTTTCCTGTGCACTTGGAAAATCCGTACATATTTTGCATAATAAGTAAAAATTTACAAATCGTGTACGAAACGAGAGAATGCTCAGACGGAAACAGTTTCATTTGTAAATAAACATAATCTATCCAATAGATAAACGAAAAATCAGTTTTGGTGAGTTAATTTTAAACTGCTTCAATTCTAACACAGCCTTGGTTATGCTGTTACAATGTTGTACATCTATGACAGTAGGTTTTTGACAATTGTAGCAACCAAAACTAAATATCGACATAATCTTCGACTGTCAATCTCTTTGAATTTAAAAATTATTATTATGGAAATCGAATAGGTCATCAGCATAAATGGGCAACAATCATGTTCCCCCACATATTTCTTTTATAATTCAAACAATATTTCATTTATAATTCAGATATGTATATTTATGCAATGAATAAAAAACAAAAAGATAAACTATAGATTTTTCTTTCCAATCGAAAGAAAGAAGAGTGAGTTCTTAAGCATTTTGACTGTAATAATCAGAAACTGACGTCAGACCGAGTGTCTCTTAACCTCTCTAGAAGTCCAATGCCGCAAATAACAAGTGCAGAAAACCAATGGTATTATTGCCAGCAAGTAATCAAGAATAAGAAAGAAGATGAGATTCCCACGATCGAGTCGAGTTTTATCAGATGGTAAAAAGAACGCAACAAAAAATGAACAACCCCTGGAGGTACGAACAAGGAAATCTAGTAGTATGGTCACGATGCAAATTTGTAAAGAACACTGTTGTCTTAATCAATTCAAAGGATGACAACGACCAAAATGAAGTGGAAGTAACAATATCCAAGCTCAAGTCAAATCACGACTAACTTATTTCTAAAATATAGTCGGATGAAAGTATGCCCGATGAATCTAATCGCTTCCTCAAAGTAGGAAACATACTGAACTGTGTAGCATTGAGTAACAGATCTTACCTACAATATTAGGTCAACGCCTTGAACATAAAGTAACCAATCTGATTGTGGCTTTAGGCTAGGAGAAAAGAAAACCTTTTTTATTTTATTTTTTTTCCACTTTAAGAACAATATTTAGATAAAGCGTTTTTTTTTTAGAGGTATAGAACTTTAAAATGAAATAAAACGCATAAAAATCCTGGGAATGGCCATGATATTAGCTTTATTGAAAAGATAATTTTATGCCATTAGTGTGTTATGGCTGGCTCGAGTAAAGAGCAATCTGAAAGTACAATTTTCGACCAGCCATATATCGGCAATAACGCGGCGAATGTTGGTTTTCATTCGTCCATCGCCAATTCACAGGTCCATTACGCGAAATCATAAACTCATCGAATGTTTTCTTCAATAAATTGATTGTGGCGCGCGCTGTGTGGCATGTTGCTCCATCTTGTTCAAACCACAGGTCTTCCACATTGATGCCATTCAATTGGGGAACGAAAAAGTCAGTAATCATAGATCTATAGCGCTCTCCATTAACTGTAACGTTCTGCCCGGCATCACTTTTGAAGAAATATGGACCAATGATTCCACCAGCCCATAAAGCACATCAAACATTGACTTTTTGCGGATGTAACGGCGTCTCAATATTGGCTTGTGGATTTTCTTCACTACAAATGCTTCTTGAAGTAGGCATTCAACCAAAAATGAGCCTCATCGCTGAACAAAATTTTGTGGTTTAAAATGAGAATCAAGAGAAATCTCGTTTTCGGCCCATTCACAGAACGTACGAGCACGACGCACACTATGGTCAAGCGGCTTGAATTCTGGAACGAGCTGGATGGTATAAAATTATAAACCAAGATCTTTCCGCAAAATCTTCCATAAAGTGGATGGACACAGCTTCAATTGCCGTGCACGATAGCGAATCGACTCATTCGGGTCCTCCTCAATACTACGCTCCACAGCTGCAACACCTTCATCGATTAGAGTATGGGTGGTGCGATAAAGATCGATTATGTCGACTTTAAAATGGACGTAGCTAGCGTACAGTAAGTTCCGAGAACTGAACAACGATTTTCGAAATAAATTTGCACAATTTGCAATCGTTGTTCTGGCGTATGCCCATTCATGGTAAAATGGCCGACCAAACTGAACAAAAATCAGGTGTCAGCTGTCAAATTGGCTGTCACTGGAAAAAGTATTGCCAATTCGAAAAAAAACATAAACAAAATATTCAATTGAACTTAATGTAGGTTAATACATTTTTCCTTGTTGGTTAATCCGGTTTGAACAAATTTGGTTGGAGAAAAACTTGATTTACGAGAGACTTAAAATCACAGAGTGAAAAATACGAAATTATTACGGATTTCATTCCTCGAAATTATTCAATTTTACCCAAATTTAAATCGATACGAAGTATACACTGAATAAGATGATTTATAATTCGTAGCTCCCAAAAACGAGTAAAAAAAGCCTTCTAAATTCACCTCATCTTAAGCAACGACATAAAAAAAAAAAGAAATGAAATTCCTTTCGCCCAATGAAGCATACTCTTGAAAAAAAAGAAGAAAAATATAATCCCTGGGAATTTGTGAATTTCATGTGAGAATATTTCAAATTATTATCTCATATTTTCCACCTCAAGAAAAAGAGGGGGCCTACAAAAAAAAAAAAAAAAAAACATTTCGTTTACTGCGAACAACCCACACACAACACGTAAAAGTATCTACGAGAACGATCTCTTAATCCACGCATTCTGCATAAATTAAATCAATTTACAGAGAGCATCGAGATATAGATAATATTTTTTTCCCGAAGTAATGATAGACATTATTATATATTTTCCAAGCATGGATATGCGCGCGTCAATAATACAAATCGATCGATTCTTCTTCTCCGTATCATCTTTGTATCTTTTTCGCATAACATTCAGATGTCTGAATTTTAAGCGAAATTGTCAAAAAGAATACCCAAAAGGAATAATTAGATTTAAATATCTTTCAGTTCTTTGCGTTTTAATTGCCTCGAGCTCAGCTGAAAAGGCGTTAATGTAAATTTAATTGTCAGCAAACACAAATAATTGATTTAACTACAGTGCAGACTTTGCGTTGGCGACTGGAGTGAAGTGTGAAAAAATTAATTGTTTGTACTTTAGAACTCGTATATTTTGATAATAAAAACTAAAGACCAGCTCAGGTGAAAGTTAATAACAGAATGATTATTGTAGTTACAATAAAACACGACTAAGTGTGATGAGAGCTGCATTTAAATGTTGATTATCTCGGGTAATGGATTCAAAGATGAAACGAAAACAATTATTTTATAACTAACCATGGGTTTACAGATGCGGATGCTTCATTAGCTGGTACACATAAAGTTTGTACCTTATCCTCTAGTCTAAGGATAAACCAAACTTACTTCATATCCCCACATTTCAATTACTTCCGAGTGAATTGCAAACTTTCAATCAACGAAATGCACAAAAATAACTTCAAGACTATCCTCTTATGTGTGGACTAGGATGGACTTCTTATCCCAAACCACTTTGAAACCATAAACAACTTTTCATCACACACACAATCAGGTGTCTTTCGGTCCTTTTTATCGCATCTATACATTCGAAGCACATTTTCATGTCAACGAAGGTCATTATTCAATTCAAGCGGGGAGGTGGACCATGCGGACATAATTCAACCTCTGAGCTATTTTCATGGAAACCTTCCCATATCTGAAGAAAATCAATAAATCTGACCTACACGTTCTGTGGAAGATGACCTTTTTTCAAAGGAATTTCTCTCTGAATGAACAGTGCACCATTTCCTGCGAAATTCACCGGTCGATGGTATAGGTCGTCTAACTTTTTCGTTTGTTACACAAACCAACGTTTTTTTCTTCGGGTATGACATATTTTGGGACATCTGTTGTATAGTATACTCCCACTCAGTCCACATCCACTGCCACGTGGATTTTTCATAGATATAAGATGCCAAACTTTGTGCTGTGATTTATGCACATAGAAATCGTCGTGAGTGTCTTCCTTAGTGATAATTCATCTAGGACAGTTGGTTTGAATCGCATTAAGTACGTTTTTTTACGATTCAGACTTTCATTTCAAAGACTATTTACAGGGTGAGATGCTGCTGTGTATATTGAACGAGAAACAGGAAATGAGAATTTTTTAAGCATGGAATATGGAAAAAAAAATTCAGGAAGTATCTTTCAAGCAGCACATAACGGAGAGAGATGGATTTTTCCAAGGATAAGTATAAGATTCAATACGCCTTGTGGAAACTTTGTTATCAGCGGAGTCGACGAAGGCAAAAGACCGTCGATCTAAAGGGAAAGTATTATTAAAGCGATAAATCGGCAGCCTAGCTCTCGCAGCCACTCGTGCTGTGCGTGTTATATTTGTTCACACGACTGGAACAGACGTTTATGAAGGGCATAATTGAAGAGCTTTTACTAGACTGGATGTTTGTCAGACGTTCGCTAAAGGTGGGACCGTGTAAATACTTGTAGGTGTTTCTGGGACTTGAATCTGGGTCTTCAATTCAGTGGACCACGTACAACGCCCACAAACTATGAACTACAATAAATAATCTAATACGACACTTTTGATGGCACATATTTCGACTATTTTATCACGTTTCTGAAACATATGACGTGTCAGAAGAAACTATCTATTTAGCAGAACAGGAAATCAGCAACTCAATGCGGCCAACCATCTAAGAGCACTGGAACCTCTGGAGCAAAAATTCTTATCGACAGAATGCAGAGAAGCGACGGAGACGGATCAAAGAACGTAAAGAGCTTGCCAAAGCTTACACAGCAGCTACCCCAGCATTAGGAAGGAACAAGTTCGAGGCCCTATATCGAATGCAAATAAGAGAATGTGTGACATGATAGGGTGTGACGACAGAACCGTTTACAGAATAACTAAATAGTTTATATGTCCACTGTCGTCCATAAGTTTTCCGACAAAACCATTTTTTTTTTTCACAAACGTTTACCTATCTGTGCAGGGCTCAAATGAACAAAATTCTTTCAAATCATGTTATGATCGACAGTTTAAAAGGATCAAGTGCGTGCTATTACAGACAAGTTCAAAATGTCGAAGTCGATAGAGCACGATACCATACGAGGCTTTAAAGAATCATCGACTCTTAAGACCCGGAAGACACAAAGGACCAGACTATAAAATTAATAAGCAAGAGGGATCGATGGCGTACAGCTCCAGAAATCTGTGCAGAGTTCAACCGTTCGCACTCAAAGCAAATATCAGTAGCAACAAGTTAGATTGGGGAAGAGAGCACCAGGATTGGACATCAACCAACTGGTCGAAAGTCTTATGGATGGACGAGTCAAAATTTGAAGTTTTTGAACAAAAAAGGAGAGTTTAGGTTCGGTGATCTGCTGAAGAAAAGATGCTCCCTAGCTGTGTGGTCCCTTCAATCAAGCATGATGGTGGTTCAATAGTGAGGTATTCTCTTCCGCCGGTATTGGACACCTCATCCATATCGATGGAATCATGAATAAGGAGAAGTACAGACAAGTATTAGAAGAAATATTAGGTCCTGGATTCACATTAGTGCAAGATAATGATCCGAAACATTCTTCCAAGCATTGTCGAGGATACGTGGACCAAGAAGATCAAGAAGGAACACTGAAAAATACAAAATGGCCTGCCCAATCACCCAACGTCAATCCAATATAACTGCTTCAAGTAGCTAGTAGATCAATAATATTGGAAACTATTAATTAGCTGATCGATAGAATGCCTAGATTGATGGCCAAAGTGGTACGCAGGAAAGCGAACTTTTTTGGAATGAATGAATGGACAAATTGAAGATACAGTCGATGCTGAATAAACATTCTCTGGATCTTCATTGAGGATCATCATTAATTAATGCGTCGAATACCAATCGCTACTCCACCTCCTCTGTTCTTCGAATTTAAACCACAGTGTTAGGTGGGATTATTCCTTAAGTGATCACTGAGATCACTGAGCGATCACTGAGCGGGAGACTCAAGGTTCGAGTCGCAGAAAATAGTTACGGTCCCACATCTTACAAACATCTGAAAATCATCCGAGAGTAAAATTGCCATGAAAAGTTTCTCTCAATCGAAAACAAATTTACCTTCGGAAACATCAGAACTGTAGGTCCCAACGATTCTTGTGGCGCACAGCTCGAGTAGCTGCGAGAAGCTGGGCTAGACCCTATATAGGCTGTTATTTACATCTTAATTATTCGGGACACATACATTTTTTACACTTTCTGCATAAGGGTCGGAGGAGTTTGATATCGAATAAGGCGTCTGGCTAAGATTTCACCATTACTGTGCCTAATGGTCATTAGCAATGTGGGAATTTGTCGACCGATAACGGAGCAATTCGGTGGTGTCCTACATCATTTTTTAAACATCTAGACTACGCCGATGACGTCTGCTTGCTCTGGTCTCTTGCAATGCGATTAGCACACCAAGCTACGACTGTTCCACTCCTACGTCGAACCCGTACAAGTTATGAGCACAGCCTACTATCACATGAAAGCTGCAGGCATCTCTAACAAATTTATCAGAGAACAGGTCAGGAACCAATAGGCATCATCAGTGGATTGGTCACATTCTATGTCACAATAACTATGCAATAGTTTGAAAAATACCTATCCACCAAGAAACTCATGACACAGAACAGTTGAAGAGGACTCACGGCAACTGGCAAAGAGTTGGAGGAAATTCAATTTCATTTTGAAGACGCACAAAGGGAAACAAGCCTTTTTAGTGGATCGTCTGTAAAATTGAACTGAGACTATCAGCGCAATAGTGGCGTACCCAACCATTTGAAAAGCATTTAAATATTAGCCTGGATCACATCTCACTGCAAAGCATCCTTGATCTTGAATGTTTTTAGCAATTTCGTTTGGATAAGAGGTGTGCTTCATTCTTCGTAAGACGTGTTTTAAGCTGAGACGCAAATTCAAACAAAGTTAGCTGTGTTAGAATAAAAAAAACATTCACCATGACAGCATTCATAACCAACCTTGTGACTACCAAGTGACGAAAAATAAGAAAACGGTCGTTAAACATATATACTCTAGCAAGCTAGCTAGATTTTAGATACAGAAAAGAATATTGTTTCACTGCATCCTTAAACAAATCTAAGTTCTCAGCCCTAACTAATTCAAAGCAAAGTATAAAAACATTTATTGCATCTTTGGCGCCACACAAACCGTCTCTAGATTACGGCCAATCCCACTACCATAAAATATCATAAGACACATCTTAAGGTGTGAATTCGTCATACGTCACAACAAAGCACAAGACTGTCTCCTCCGGCTGACGCCCGCTAAAATGATAGCAATTAGACCGATCCCCGAAAAGTCACTCCACCTGTTTTTGTGTCTGTCTCTATCACCGTCTAGAATCTTTCCATGATTATTCATCAATTATACTCCATTTCTCATGGCACTAAACCTAGTAACACTCATAAAAGGTTGAAATGTGAAATCAATTCACCGAACTTGATGGATTGTGACACAAATCAAACGAACTCAATTTTAAATCTTCAAAAACTGATTAACTGATGGATGTCATAATGTATCATTCTCGATAATGGATTGTCGCACCCTCATAGACTGCCAAAGGTCTCTTAATTGCCATGGCACTAATGAATGTCTCCAAAGGGATTACGAGTAAGTCTAATGCAAATCTCTAAATAAATAGACCACACATGGTTATATAAAACTGTCACTCATTCGTTCTCTACCTTGGACATTTTTCCAACTGAAAAACTCTGCGCCCGGTGTGTAGAAGGGATGTCTGTTGGTTTTAATCCAATTATGGTTCAACTAACTTTACGTATCACCAGCGACTTTTATACATGCACGTCCTCGTCGTTGCCGTCGCTTTTTTATATTGCACTCTGGTGTGATTGCTTTTTATGTAACAACACTTTATGCCCTTTTTAACCCTTTATTGCTTTTTTTTTTCTCCCCTCACTGTGCACACACTGCATACACCTTTTCACTGGAATTCTATTCACTAAAAAAGACAGCGAAACTAACAAATTCGAAACAAGCCAGAACGTTGTGCGAGAAAAATACAAGATACCGACCACAGATACTTTTTTTTACTTTTGAGATTCAAATTTTTTTTTATTTAAAAATAGTATGCAAAATGTATCTATTTTTTTTTGTTACTATTTCATAAATCTATACTCGCTTCGCATAGTCTACGAAAAGCATAAAAATCGTAAAGCAAACAAGAAAAAAACGCGCCAACGACATTCAACATTCAAATGCGCGATACTGACTGACTAAATTCGTAGTTTGGTGACTTTTCTTTCGCTAAGCGCTAACACAGAACAACAAAAACAACATACGATAGCCAGTACTATACAGCAGCAGTGGGACGACGACAAATACGACGATGAAAAAAAAGTCACTCATATTCCAAGACACTGTGACAGCAAGACTATACTACAAGAGTCTAAGAGTAGAAAAAGACGGAAAAAAAATATACAAATTGAAATAAAAGAAAGAAAACAAAAAGCTTAGTGGTGATGTAGAAAAATGAAGGCGATTGAGAAGACTCAGCTCAAAGCGTACTCGTACCTTTTGGAAAAAGATTCGAGAGTGCGGGAGCAAACTGCTCAAGTACCTAACCTACTGTACCCAGTCAGCACACCATATAAGTAATGATTTCAATTGAAGAGGCCTGCAGAAGTAGAAAAAGAAAAATTAATCTGCAGGCATTTATGCTCCCCTCAACGCATTCATCTACTGCTTGTGCCTTTGGCTCATGTGTCAACGTATTCACGTCAATTTGTGTAGGAATTGTGTAGGATTACATGCACAGAGTCGCATTTACATTTCTGGTACAGTGGGCGAAGTGCTCACAGGTGTAGTTCTTCTATAGATATAGGTGTGAGTGATTTTTAAGACATAGACCAGCTGTCTTGCGCCACTTGGGGCCAATGTAACTATTGATGAGACCTGCCGATGAGGAAGAGATGCGAGATAAATTCGAAAAGCCATTGGAAACAAGACGGTGTATAATATGGACTCGCGTGCTTTTGAAAACTTAATGAACGCAATAGGGTTTTGTGTTAAGGCATTTAAACAAATCACATAACTATCACACTGAGACAAAATTTAAGAAACAAATAACCTGTGTCGTGGAAAATATGCATAGAAACAAAATAAAATGGCATTTAAAAAAGGATAAGTTTGGTTTGTAATCTTGAATAAATGAATGAATGAATGAATGAATGCATAAATGAGTGAATGAATGAATGAATTAATGAATGAATGAATGAATAAATGAATGAATGAATGCATAAATGAGTGAATGAATGCATGAATGAATGAATGAATGAATAAATGAATGAATGCATAAATGAGTGAATGAATAAATGAATGAATGAATGAATGAATGAATGAATGAATGCATGAATGAATGAATGAATGAATGAACGAATGAATGCATGAATGAATGAATGAATGAATGAATGCATGAATGAATGAATGAATGAATACATGAATGAATGAATAAACAAATGAATGCATGAATGAATGAATGAATGAATGAATGCATAAATGAATGAATGAATAAATGAATGAATGAATGAATGAATGAGGGAATAAAGGAATGAATGAATAGATGGGTATGTATTGAGCATCCTTCTGGTTCTCTAGATAAAGTTGTTCTTTGATTAGAACACCACTAGTTTCGTTTACAAACTTAAGGATCCGAAGTGGATGTAGAGAGGTTACGTGCTCCAGATAGCTTATTTTACCTAGGCCTGCGGTTTCCTAGAAGGTGGTTAGCAATTTATTTTCCTTCATTGTAGAATCTACATGTGCCGTTCGTATACAAGGATAAGCTGCTTATTGTGTTTTTTGAGTTTGCAGGGCCCTGTAAGAAAGCCCATTATCAGCCGTAGTTTCATAATTTTGGGAGTACTCTCCAAAGGTTAGTTTCTTTGAATTTCTGGAATCTCCGCAGATCTTTTCGAATGGCATGTTTACCTATTCCGTAGAAGGATTGCAGCCACACCAGGGTTTTAGCGACACCCAGCTTAGCTTGCTCATATTACTTCGCTTCAACGTTCAACATCAAAAAAAAAATAATAAATTACAGGACCAGGCAGCCACTAGTGCTGTGCATATTATATCTGCAGAGCATAATTCATAAGATTTTTCAGGATTGTTTAATATTAAGATGTTTGTCAAAAGTTCGCGAGTGATGGGACCGTGAAAAAAATTATTAATATTTGCGGCACTCGAACCTGAGTCTCTCTCTCTCTATGATCCACGTGGTAACGGCCTTAGTCAGACTGTTAATTTTATCTAGCCACTCCCAAAGCATTTGCGAGCTAATTGTGTAAGATCTCGAATAGTCGCTCGGCTGACTGACATAATCTGAATTACTTGCGTGCGGCAGTTAATGTCAAGGCTAAGTTAAGCACACCTCTCGATTACGTGGATCTCCGCTATTCTCGATCCATCCCTTTACCATTTAATGACGTCTATAATTTTAAAACCAAGGACATTCAGCATTACCATTTCATCTGCCGTTATAAGAACTTAAAAATCAGATGTTTGAGCGAAATAAGTACAACAATTATGCAGTTAATCAAATAAATATAAAAGCTCGGCAGCTTGCCAAGCAAAAGATTCGTTTGGGCCAAAGAACATCTGAGATGAATCGCTAACGACTGTAGATTGGCCCGAATAAAACAAGGAGAGATATTCCGATAAAATATTTCATTTTTTGCTAATCATTTACTTTTCTGTTAGTCTTGCTTTTTTTATTTTTCAAATAATTTAATTATGCTGGTCAAAACACCCTTTACCGCTGATCAATTAAATGGGGGCCATTTATTTGCCAACAAAATCGGTTAAAAATATTACAATTAATTCACTTACAATTAATAATTTACGAGTACACTTCATATGGAATGTTCTCAGGTAAATTTTTACTTACAACTTTTTTTTTTTAGAAATTCAGCAAACTTACCTGAAAGGAAACAAAATTTCATCATAATTAGTTTATTTTATTTCTTACTGCAAAAAAAATATTTGAAATTCAATAAAAATCAAATCCTGTTAAAAAAAAAATGGTGCCAGGAACTTAAAATCGTGTTTTGACAGCTCGGGTAATGCCTTCCCACGTTATGTGTAATCTGATCACATACGAATATGTACATCCGATAGATAGCTTCCGAGATTTTAGACAAAAAAGTGGAGAAAGCAAAACAAAAAGTTTAGAGAAAGATTTAGTTTTTGTAGTACTCGTATGAAGACCTGCAGCTTATTACTGGATTACGACTTATATGAGGGATGAGGTCGATGTTCCAGCTGCATTTAGAAGGAAGAAAGGAATTTTCGAGAGAGCAAGACTTGTCGAAAGGAAATTCGTCGACATCTGTGAGGGTGGGAAACTAGTCGATAGGAAACTGGATGACTACAGCAGAGAGTGAAGTCAAATTGCTTGTTTTATTGCGATAAGTAGACCGCCACGTTTGAGTATGCAACACGGGAACAACAATATCTTGATATAGAACGATCGTAGCGAGCGGTTGCATGAAAATTAAAACTTCTGAAGCAAGTGAACCGAGCCACCAACATCAAAAAGACAGTAGCTCATCCTGTCACCTCAATTTCCCAGTACATTTTCGATGGTTCCGGGCTCTTTTTCACGAATAAAAAATAAATATTTTGGCACTAACAGCCCAATGCAGAGTCTGGCCTAGCTTCTCACAGCTATTCGTGCTGTGCGCCTCACGAATGGTTCGGACCTACAATTTTATGCTGTTTTCATGACAATTTTACTCTCGGATGAGACGTGGGGCCCGTGAGAAAACTTTTTTTTCTTTTTGCGTTTTCTTGGATTCGAACTTTGAACCTTTCGCTCAGTGATCGCGAAATCACTGATTCACGACTCCCACGAATAGCCCGATCAATATTGTAATTAAACGCCTGAATCGTTCTTGGTCTGTCAGCATAACATCGATCTTTAACGGCACTCCACGGAAAAAAAAAGTCCAAAGATGTCAATTCGCAGCTCCGCGGATGCCAAGCAACATCACCAAAACACGACTATTGAATTTAATGAGCAAAAGATCGATTGTTGGACGGTTTGTATGACACGTAGCGCCGCCTTGCTGGAACTAGAGATCATACAAGTTCATTTCCTCAGTTTCTGGTTCCCACGTAGCACTGTAGCGCTCTCCGTTGACCGTACCATTGTTGCCATATTCATCTTCGAAGTAAAATGGGCCAATAGTGCCGCCATTCCACAAACCATTCCAAACAGTCACACGCTGAAGATACAACTACGTGTGGGTTTCCGAGCCCCAAATATGACAGTTTTGCTTGTTTACATAGCCACCGAGATGAAAATGCGCCTCATCCGAAAAATTATTTTTTTTTAGCAACATCCAAGTCAATTTCGAGCTGCTCTAAAACCCAAACAGAGAAGCAATAACGAGGCGGGTGATCATTTTGCTTCAACTCCTGAGTCAGTCGGGCCTTATAAGGGAATAATTCGAGGTCTTTATGCATTATTCTCCTCAGGCTAGTGCGGCTAATGTCCAGTTGCTGAGATCTATGGCGAGTTGAGGTTCTCGGGTGTAGGCGCAACAAAATTTATTTTTAAAATTCACACAACAGTACTCAAGCGTAAATCGTTTCATTCGTTGTTCAAGCGTATATCGATTCATTTCGTACCGCACAGATGTGATACCCTGTTTCTGTCAAATTGTTGAGCGCGAAAGAGCTGTCAGTGTCAAAATAACATCTAATGTAAAAATAAATCAGCAGATGGCCTACCCATCCCGAATTGATTATTTCTTAGAACCATCAACTTCTCCAAACATATTCAAAAATGAGCTCTTGAGTATGTACATATCCATCGAGCGCGTCGTAATGGCACTACGAAAAATGCCTCCACCCTAAATGCACACCATACGAGGGTCCTCACTCCCAATAGCGCACTACTGCTCATCATAGTTTAAAAAGTCATTCCGAGGAGCATAAAATCTTACAGCTTTCACATCTGCCCTCAAATTTTATGTTCTTGCAACATTGTCAGCACGTTCGGGTGACATGCTATGAAAACCTCCAATAGACCTATCACCATTTCGCTGACTGTGTAGGAAGGTACTCATTGTTACTTCACTTTATTTTCTAGTCGCGACAGTACATGTCGTAAGCATCTGGTGGGCTCTTGTTAAGTAGTTAAATATAAAAGAAACTGCAAATGACTCAAATATCTCATGCTACTAAGGCAAACAAAAATGTTTAGATAAGATGAATGACTTTGCTACCGTCAGACTGTAGGTCGTACGTCAGTTTGTTCGAATGTGTCGCAACAAACTGAAAAATATCTTATCAACTTTAAACAATTTATATATTTTTATATCTTCTAATTCTTTTACTTATCTTAATTCTCAGGCTCGTTTAGGTAAACATTACTCATTGAAAGTAAGTAAAGTGGAAAAATTAAATCACTTCTTGGTCTTTCCCAATTGGACGGATAAAATCAAAGAATTAAAATTCGAAAAGTGGTACGTTAAATCAATAAATAAGAATATAAGACAAGCGAACACTTGAAAATTATTCAAACAATTTGCCATTCTGCAAATAAATTACCCAAAGGTAAAGGCGACTACGACAACGAGGTGGCATAAAAAAAAAGTTATCGCAATCAGTAAATTTGAATTGTACACTTTAATTGTTCAAAATAAGACACCTGGTAAGGAAGAAGTATGAAGTGTGGCAAAAGAATGGTTTGCCAACCAACCCTTGAGATACTTTTGCACGGTTGCTGTTCTGGTGTTTCCGCTTGAGAGGTTCTTTTTAAAACGATGATTTATTTCACAGCACGGACGGTACACAAGTGAAAATGAAAGATGTATCTTTTGTGTGCGATATTCAGAATGAGCATTTAAGGGAAGCGCATTAACGCTTGTCGAGAATAAATTCAATTCTTTTTGCTGTCATTTATACGTATTTGTCTATGTAGCGGATGGATGCGAAATATTGTTACTTCATTAAGCAATAAAAATGTTTGATAAAAGTAAATTGCAACAATTTGTTGTGAACTCAATTAGAACAGATGCATAAATACAAATAGAGTCTGTCCAGAGAAATATTTTATAAATGTTCCACATACGCCAGACATGTAGTCATTTTTATTCAAATGGTGCCTAACATCGCATTAGTTTGCGATAAAAATTTTTATTAAGCGATGTGACAAAATATTTTATTTCCAATTTTAATTAAGAATAAAGCATTCAGTGAGTAATGTAATAAACATTCGACTCGAAGTTTCTTTTCCATTTTCATATGAATTTTATGCATCGAAAGATACTCATAATTTAAAAAAGTATAATACTAAAACTATGACTGAATGAAAACTGGTTAATTTGAGAATGTTCCTCCATAATTGCTGTGACAGAATTATTTAAAAAAATTATTTTCGATGGGGTACTGCATAAAACCTCATTCATATAGACGCAATGATGCTTGTTTTGCCTGGCAGTCAGCAGAGAACAAAAAAACCTACAAAGACGATAGCAGTCTCGTTAGTTTTTTGACAGTCGAGCAACAGACCCGCTAAAAAAAGATTTAAGTTCACGCAAATCGCATTAAAGATTGATGATAGGACTAACTAACTAACAAAATCTAATTTGTCAAAATCGACGGATTTTTTATTTCACTTCGATCCACAATTCTGACTAAAAATTTCGTTAATCCCATAGAAACAGACCGAAGAAAGGCAAAGAAACCACAAGCCTTTTGTATTGAGGTACACACAAACCCATCCACTGGTGCGTAGCTGTTGGGAGTGGCACCCTCAGATTCGAAATGAATTAATTAAGAAATTTAGTTTATCTCGCTTATTGTTCAACTTCAGGATAATGTACAGAACAAACGTACGTTAACTGATTAAAAAAAAAATATATAATACATTCAAATTGGAGAAGTCTATGTGAGCATTTTGGCCAAAATATGTATGTACATTTTCAGTTTTACGAGCCCAGCGTTCCGTATACGTTCTGTATCATACAGGCTCATTGCTATGACAGGAGTAAAAGGATGGCGTTTTCTTATTTACACGAAGAATGTAAATGAATGTGGGAATTCAATAATCGACTTTATTGCACGCCTAAAGGTCACAGACAAGGCAAGTATTCTTTCGGGTATTATACATGAGCGCATTCATATTGAGCGTAAAGAACACGTACATGCACAGCTCAGGACAGCACGGTATTTTTGTTTCCGCCTGTACGACAAGTTAACGATGGCCTGAATACAGTTAAAAAAGTCTGAATACAGTTCATAAAGGCGCTTGATCTTTAAAACCGAATAAAATGTGAGGTATGCCCGAAGTCTTTATTGCTGATCAAGTACATTCAATGCCATTATGTTTTAAAAAATTACATCATTCAAATGGCTCTTCCACATAAATCGGACTAGATTTCAGCAATGGCTTGAATGAAGTTGTTCTTCAGGTTGTGAATTGCTGCTGGTTTACTGGCATGAACCGGGGGAGAAACGTAGCCCTATAGAAAGAACTCTAAGGGCGGTAAATCGCACGATCATGGTAGCCAGTTGACGCCAATGTTTCATTCTCTATGTACCACAAAGCACTGGAACCACATGTTGCCACATGTCCATATTATCATCTCTCGATACTTTTCGCCGTTGACAGTTACCCACTCGATGTTTTCATTTCGGAAGACGTATGACACCGTCTGACCCACACCAAACAGTGTTCTGGAACTGTCTTGGCTTAGCATCGTCCCAGATCCGACAAATTTGATTGCTTAGGAGGCCCTTTCAGTCAAAAAATGGCAGGACGCTCATGCCTATCATAAATTCCTCGCAGCTCGCGCATCGCTTAACGAACAGTGCACGAATTTGTATAATAAATTTTCACAATTTCGAGGCGTTTTTGAAACGTGTAGTTTTCCATTATTAAACAGCAGCTACTCGTATAACGGAACACAATCGTTACACAATGACAGCGCTATTATTTCAAACATAACTACAATTGATCGACAAAGTTCAGGTGTGTCTGTTCTATCGTAGATGTTGTCTGCCATACAACGTAACAATGTGAATACTATAGAAAATGTCGTGTCTGTTACGGTCATGGTTGGTAATCGTAGATATGTATGGACTTTTGCTCGGGAAGCATTAAAATATTATAATTGCTAAGTTTGTCCTGGCATTTAGAAGTTCTGACTTAAAATTCCTCAAAAACGGAGAGAGTAGATGTAGGATTTAGGGATGCGCTTTCAAAGACTTTTTAGACAAGATATTTGCAAAATTTAGTACGAAAAAGAACAGTGGACAGTTTTTTTTTATAACATTTTTGAAAACTAATTTATTTTGTTGCAAAAAAAAAATTTGTTTCCTTAATTTCGCAAATTTAACCTACATAACCAGATTAGGAAATGTTTATTGCTCAACTTCTCTAGGCACCACATTCGCATCTTTTGTAGATTAATACGCTAAAAACAAATTGAATTTAAAATCGAATAAGCTGGGGTCGAATTATGACATCAGTTAACGAGTGAATGAAATCCATACGCTATCGAGTGATCGAGTAACTACATTGGGATGACCACATAAGAGTGGTCACGTATCGAGTGCACTTTGAAAATTGTACTAGTACAATTCTACTACAATGAATTGAGATGGCTGACAAATGTCAAAAGTATTTATTTTTGTGTGAGAAATAGTTTTGTATTTATCGTCTTCAATTAAAAATTTAATATTTACTTTATTTTTCATCTTCTGGTTCAGAGGATGATCGCTACGAGTGTATTGAACGAAGACGTTTAAGAGATAAAAGCGATCCCTTCTCTTTACAAGACTCAGCATACGTATACAAAACTATAATTTTCTGAAAATATTTTTCACAACATACACTTTTGATTGCAGTTCTATCAAAATAGTCAGGACAAATAGCAGTGCATTCCTTATTTATAATGGAGAAGATAAATTTTAGAGGATGCACGTAAACCGCTGTCCCAGAGGGTCAATTTTATTTATACTCAACCTGAAATAAATTCCAAACAATAAATTTAAACAAACGCAAAAATAACAACAAACAAAGATATTCTTACATATTTTCTCCCAAATGCAATTCAGCTACTCAGCAGAAACCATATCGATGACAGAATGCCAAATTTCGATACTCGATACTCGAACTCTTAAGCGGTCATGTCAAAGTAACATTTATCAGTCACGTGTTGCTCGATAACTGATGCGGTAATTCGACGCCTGTTCTTAATTTGTGAGCGTGAAAAAGAAAAAAATTGAAAATTCTTTTTCAGCTCATAGAGATCGATTTTAAACTCGTACTAGGAAAAATTCGAATTTCGATTACCCTACCTATTCGTACAGTTTGCATATGTGTCTAAGCATATTTTCAATTCCGCTACAAATTGTCAATGTCTTATCACCGTAAAATTACAATTTATATTCTCTGGATATTTCTCATTCAACATTGGATCAATGTACACATGTCTTTCTCAATTTTTATACGTGATAAGCATCATGTCATATTCTATACAAGATTATTCTTTTATTTCCCAACATCCTCGTTCAAGCAGAGAAGAAGAAATAAAAACTCTCCATAATGCCATAATGTACACAAAAAAAGCTATCTATCTAACCCATCAATATCATCCAGGAAAAAAAAAAAGCAAACATTTAGCAGCAGGAATATCTACGAAAATAAGATTCCCTTAGGCAAGAAATCGAAAGTGAAAAATTCATGACAAACAAACAAAAAAAAACGTTTTATCTTTAGAAAACATTTAACCGCTCGATTATGCAATACAAATTTAATTCCTATCCCTCTAGACTTTTCACCTAAATAAACGAAAAATCCTCCATTTTACTCTTTTTTTCGAATTTAAGCCAAACGATTTTTAAGTTCTAAAAATATAAAAAAAAAAAAATATATATATATTAATTTTGCCTCTGGCGACAATACTTAATTAACCCTCAATGATTAAGCACGACGTGAGATACATAATAAATTTTTGGATTGAAAACTCATAGATACTCGTACATGTGCGGTAGATATGTGAATGTTGTTCGCATAAAAACTGTATCGATGCATCCACAAACGGTTACGTGCAGGGAAATATTTATTAAATGATTTTTTTTTATTTTTTTTTAACAACTATAAGCATATTTGTTATTTATGTGTAAATACACTTACCAGCGTAAGAGTCAGCATATTTGTGGACATTTTTGTGTGTTTTCTGAAGAAGTCTCTCTCTCTTTAAACTTGGAGGACACGATTATCTGTGATGGTTGTGTGGTCGTGGCTAATTACGAGCAAAAGTGCCCCGTTGTATTTTTAAAATTAATTTTTATATATACTCGTATGTTTTTTTCTTTTCGACTTTTTTTTTAATATTAATTTTTGAGTTGCTGCCAAAGTGAATGTATATTTTGGTTATCAGAAAAATAAATGTCTATTTACGTTCGAAAATATTGTATAATGTGTGGCGCACACATTCATTCGCTTGGAATTTGTTTGCTTCTTGAAGCAAACATTTCAATTCAATAAGCGATATTCAATTACACAAAAAATTAGATACTCTGCCATTTAGTCAGCCAGTAGATCAGAATGGAAACTTCCAAGTAGCTAACGCCCACCACACTCCATATACCAATCACCTTGATTGTTGTATCTCTCCTCCTCAACTACTTACTACTGAGTACATCTATTGTAATCGTTCGCCCGTGTTTACCTTATCTGAAACGTTTCGAATAAAAGACAGAACCTAACAACAAGCTTCCTAATGAATAGATTGCAGCATTTAATGGCAATTTCCTTCTCAAATTAAGAACTGGATCTGATGAGAGAGAGACGACGAATTTATTTCAACAATTGCAGGAAAGTGGAGGCGGCTACTGACGAGTACGAGTATGTAATTTGGTAATCATCAGCGGAGGGCGACTCGCGTGCGTCTTGATGATTTGATCAGGAAAATTGCATTAAATTCCCTTTAATTGGAACAGATATTGGGTGTATTTAACTTTTAATTGAAAATGCAGTTGCTGTATGAGTGTGGACGATGGGAAATGGAAAAATAAATTCGGAACAATTCAGTTATCGGTGGCGAGCTACGGTCAATGTGAAGGCTATTCAATTTATTTGCCAGCTTTACACGATTATTGTTGGCTGCCGTGGGAATCTCTTTGTGGGCGTGCAATGAATGCAATATTCGAATTATCTCCATTGATGACAGGCAGTCTGCGCCCACAACTAGATTAACCAACGCATAGTGTAGAGGGTGGTTTTAAAAGCCAAACTACAGTAGGAATCAATTGTTGGAATTATCGACCTCATCTGGTAGGTACATATATTTATATGTAGATTACTTGCCCGAGGTAGTAAAACACCATTCATTTCAAATGCTGGCGTAATACCTGTGGGCAATATGTAATGGGGGGGAGGACAATCGGGTTTAAATTAAATATTTGCATTTGAGAAGAGAACAATGGGTAGTTCCGTCCTTATTCCGTGTCCTTCTTCCTTGCTGGTTGCATTGTTTACGTGATGCAACCAGCACTGGAATGTTCAACATTTGTTGGACTCCTGGTAATCGGATAACTGATTATCCTGTTTCTTTACAGACAATTGAGAACAAAAGCTCTCTCGGAGAGAATATTAATGTAACTTGGCAAAGATAACAGAGTAAATGAAAAGTTACGAATCCAACCAGGAACTATACAACATTTTCGCTGAAACCAATTGAAGGGCTCTATTCCAGTCAATTTTACTGATAAAAAAAAAACATTTTTAGGGAAATATACTTCATTATTTAGTTTAGGTAAGTCTTGATGTTTAAGTTAGTCTTTAATAACATCAATTTGTAATTTTCTCGTAGCAAGGATTTTTGCTTACCCTGGACAAAAATGTAAAAAAAAATCGTACCAATGAAAGAAACATGGCTTACTTCTGTCAGACACGGGTGAAAGAAGTTGACAGAGCAAATTTAAGACATCCCTCACGGGATTATTAAAGGAATTTGTTATTAGTTGTCACTCCATCTGTTCTGCTTCATACACACGAGTATACCTTGTCATGTCATAAATACTGGTACACGTTTAAACGCACTCATCGTTAAATTAGTATTGAACACACCCATTCTATATTGACAGGTATTCAATGAGTGACATTTATACTAAGTTAAAGCGCAAAAAGACTTACAAGAAAAATAGTTTGTAAATTGAGCTTCGCGAATGTAATATGGAAAGAGGCGATATTTTCCGGACCTTGAGATCACTTGAAATCATCTGACATTATGTGTACCGAACTGTTAAATTGTTTGAGTAACTGACTGTGGAATAACTGACTGTCAAACATCGCTGTCAAAACTCCACAGGCCATCAAAGCTGTAAAGCCAAGATTAATCGGAAACCGCTACGAAAGCAGAAAATCTTATCACGAGAAATGAAAATGGAATGAAAGATTCAAAGTTCCGCCGGTACGTGCAAAATGGTTGTTTACGGATGAAAAAATGTTTATTACTGAGGAATCGTTCAATAAGCAAAATGACAGAGTTTATGCCCGTTGATCCAAACAAGCGTCAGAACTGATTTCGCGAGTCGAACGCGGAAGCTCATTTATGTAGGTACAAACAAAACAAGACTGGCCGTCAGACAGACCAGACTTCAATCCTTTGGATTATAAGCTGTGGTCTATTTTTAGAGGCGATGGCTTGTTCTACTCGATACCCAAATATGGAGTCCATGAAGCGTTCACTTGTCCGCGCAGTGGGCAAGTTTCCAATGGACGAGTGACTCAAGCCATTTCGAATAAATTGTTTAAGCAGTGAAATGATGCCAATACCACCAAGAGGTGATATTACATCAAAATGAAAGACTTCGAAGCACAATCTTATTAGTCCAGTAACTACCGAAAATAAAGGGCACGACTGGGCCGCAAGTCCTTGCTCATATGTGATGTCGAAAATTGGCAGCAAACATTTAAATTTTGAAAGACTTAAACAACATTTTTGACCGTTCAAATTTTGAATGTCATGTCCTCACCCACGCCAGATTACTAAAACAGATGACTATCGAAAGAAATCACTCAAGGAGCTATTTTCTGTTTCAAATCCATTTGCAATCTCTTCTTTATGTAGAAAATAGTGAGAGACAGTTACATATTAGTCGGAGGTTAGTTAGGAAACTACTAATCTGGCGACATGTCGTTCAGGAAGCAACGATTCGTTATTACACGAGTATGGTGCCGATGCGTGTTCTGCTTACTTCTTCGATAGGTTTTCGTTATGACTATGAGTGTGTGAGGCCACATTTTTACAGTCGCAAGAGCCTATGTGTTTGTGCTTTCTTTGGATACGATTAAGTCTGCCCCACTGCAGTTTCCTGGACCGAAAATCCCCGTTTAGAGATGTGCAAATCTATTTTTCACCAATTTGGATTAAATGATTGATGATTTGAGTTGTTTTATACGTGCTTGGTTGTCGTTGTAGATTTTTAAACGAAACACTGTCAAACACTTGTAACTTTTGAACCGTTTGACCTAGAGAGCTGAAATTTTGCTCAAAAATACTATGTGGTGGACCAAAAAAATATTTTTGTGGACTTATAAAATAAAATTTTTGTCACCCCATCATTTGACATCAAACTAAAGCTGAAGTCCAAAAGCTAGGAGTCCAAAAATAAAAATAAAAAATTGTTGGATAAAGTTTCTTAAATACAAAATCTTAAAAACTCGGGCATTGGCGATATCCAGAAATTATCGCCCCTTTCTATATTACACTTGTGAAAGCCAATTACCACAACAAGGTTTTCAATATCGACCAGCTCCATATTTACAAACGACTTTGCTGTAAATATGTTTGCGTATTAACTTACTACTCATTGACTACCTGTCAATTTATAATGGATGTGTTCGATACTAAAGGGTTTTTTTTTCAATATGGCAACACTCAGACAGCTGATATTTAATCTGACAGATGTCAGCTGTCAGTATTGTTTGACAAATCATCATGCAAAGTTTTACATTCGAGCAGCGTTTACAAATTGTGGCAATTCATTTAAAAAATCAGTGTTCAGTACAATAATGATTACGAGTATTGATACGCTCAATTTACGGTCAACATAGTCGACCTACTGAGTCGGCTGTTCGCAAAACAATTGAAAAATATCGCACTACATTTACTCTTTTGGACTCTTAAGTCACCGACAAGATGCACAGATGAAAATAATGACGCCTTTGAGGAAGATGCTAATTCATCGATTCGTCATCGTGCGCAAGAACTTGGCCTGTGTCCATCAACTTTGTGGAAGATTTTGCGGTAGGATCTTGGTTTACACGCTTACAAGATTCAATTGGTGCAAGAACTGAAAACGAACGATCATCGTTTGTGTCGTGAGTTCAGTGACTGGGCGCTTGAACAGTTCGAAATTGATGCACTTTTTATCGTCAAATTCTCTGCCAAAGGTGATCCATCAGCTACCGATGCACCCCGAAAAATGCACTGTTTGATGCGGTTAATGGGCTGGCGGCATCATCGGGCCGTACTTCTTCAAAAATTAAGAAAATCGATAAACGATTTTTTCGTTTCCAAAAGTGCTTGAACATGGTCTGCAGGACATTTGGTTTCAACAGGATGGTGCCACATGGCACACTGCCGGCGAAATCACAGAGTTATTGAAGGAAGTGTTCGATTACAACATTATCTCCAGAAATGGACCTGTGGCCTGGCCTCCAAGATCGTGTGATTTGACGCCGCTGGACTATTTTATGAGGGGGTATTTGAAGACGTTGGTCTATGCGGACAAGCCAACAAAGATTCCAGTCTTGGAAGCCAACATCAAGCGCGCCATTCGTGAGATACGGCCTTAAATGCTCGAAAATTGGAGCTCCAGGATGCAGGTCCTGGCCATATGCCCGAAATCATTCTTCACCATCAATGCCATAAAATTATCTATCAAATAAAAACAATATTGGCTCAACTTGTGTGTGTTTTACTTCAATTCCAAATCCTACAGCTCTTAAAAAAAACACCCTTTAGTTCCACGATGAATGGGTTTAAACGTGTACCAGTATCTATGACATGACTAGATACAAATTGAAACTGGAAGTACATTTACAATGGCCAGCTAGTCAGAATTTCGGCATACTTACCCTAGAGGGTTTAGCTAGACTTCAATGAAGTTAGTTGGTTCATTTAATTTCCAGTATAACCCTTCTGAACTGGATTCCAGTGCTAATTTGAAGAGCATTTATTATTTGAGAAGAAGTCAACGAAAAATTGAGTACAGAACATCGCAATGTTATTAAATTGAAGAGAATCAAATCAATTATCCAAGATATATTCTTGCAAGTCCTACAACTTTATAAGCAATTTTACCAGGGAATTAATAGGTAAAAAACTGACGCAGCCATATCAGGTAAGAATGTTTATCACAGAAACTACGTCCTTTTAGTCATTCCTGTTTTCTTTCAATGTATTTGGCCATTTAATTTCCGCAAGAGGTAAGCGTAATACTCGTCGTTTATACAGGTATACTTCTGCTCCTTCGAGTTCAATTATAAGTATTCCCGGAATCGTATCCGCAAGGGATACATAAAACATCAATATATTAACTTAATTGAAAACAGAGGATCTAAAATCAATAAGAAACTGAACGATAATACGAAGCACTTTTTTTCTTAATGAGAAACAAAAGTACAACAAACCCGGCGAGTAATTACATATACTCGTAAGGTATGTCACAAGTTTACGCTACAAACGTCTATTTAAGACGTCTCCCAGAAGATGTAGTTTCCCTATAATATTTCATTTGATCAGTCATTCAAATATGCACACAATGAATATAAAAGATAATAAAACCACATGTTCATTCATTGTCGCTAACAATGTTTTCCCTCAGGGAAGTCAGATGACAAATACAGACACTACTCGCGATGGGTGCCGTAAAGAGCTTTAACGATAGCAATTCACTAATTTAATATAAAAATAAAATGCACAATACGTTTGGCGCCTGGTAGTGTATAATGCAGCTGTGACACTTTTAATTGGTAAAGTTTTGCGAGAACATTATTAGAAAATTTATACATAGTTGATAATTCTATTTTAACTGATGATGCATACTCATCCTATTTAACACCTACGTAACAAAGATGCAGAAAATTTCAAACGAATTTTATTTCTTTCATTTTATTTGTGAGAATTTGAGGTTTTATAAAATTGTGGATTTGGACATACCATCAAGTCGTATCCTTCCATCCGATTGCCACCATATTTTTCAGTGGAACAATCAATTGCTGAAGATTAAAATTCCACGAAAAGCAGACACACATACTAGTATGTAGGCACATGACATTTTCTAAATCTATTCATGAAAATGGTACGTTTATTTATGTTCAAAAAAGTAACAAGCTGCAAGGACATTTTCTAAGAAATCCTTAAATAAAATTTAATTAAAATTATATAAAAAACCAAAATCAAACTGAACTGAACATTCAAAAGGTCAAACGATTTTTTCAACCTCTGTTTTTACACTCATCTCCACGTGCTAAACCCCAGGTGCTTAGTATACCTTAATCGGATATTGAGTTCCCTTATCAAACACCAGCGGAATAATGCTTTAAAAAGTAATCAACGATGACGCAGGACGAACTACTTAGTCAATATCTTGGAGTTCCATGCCTTTAAGACATACGACAATTGATGCGTAACAAAACGTAGCTCCGCATCAGATATGTTCGAGGGTGGGTCAATAAAGTCCCTGAAAGATTGTTAAGAATAAGAAAAAAAGAACGCACCCAAATTTCCAGACAGATCTGTCAAATAGTTTTGTTGTGGCAGCCATTTTATATAGACGCCTACTAACATTTTCGTTAAAATGGAGGAAAGTGAATTTCGAGTGCTCATTAAACACTATTTTGTGCGAGAAAAAACTATCACGCAAACCAAACAAAAGCTTGACAAATATTATGGGGACTCTTCACCACTGGTTTACTCAATTTCGGTGCGGTCGTTCAAGCACAAGTGACGCCGAACGTTGTGGTCGCCCGATTGAGGTCATCACACCAGAAATGGTCGACAAAATCCATGGTTTGATAATGGACGATCGGCGAGTGAAAGTGCGCCAGCTTGAAGAGGCCACAGGCTTATCACATGGATCAGTGATTTCGATTTTACATAAATATTTGGACATGGAAAAGCTTTCCGCAAGATGAGTGCCGCGTTTGCTCACAATCGACAACAAACGCATTCGTTTGACAACTTCACAGGTGTGTTTGGCGATGTTCCAGAAAAATTCGGCTGAGTTTTTGCCAGAAACCAAGGAACAGTCAAAACAATGGACTTCTCCTGGTGAATCGAAGCCGAAGAAGGCCAAGGCGGGTTTGTCAGCAAACAAGGTCATGGCGACAGTTTTTTGGGATGCACGCGGTGTTATTCACATCGATTACCTTGAAAAGGGTAAAACGATCATCGGCGCATATTACGCAGAGCTGCTGGATCGATTCCAAGCCGATTTGAAGCAAAAACGGCCGCATATGGCGAAGAAAAAAGTTCTTTTTCACCAGGACAACGCACCGGCGCACAAGTCCGCAGTCGCAATGGCAAAATTGAATGAGTTAGGCTACGAACTCCTCCCTCATCCAGCATATTCCCCAGATTTAGACCCCTGCGACTATTTCTTGTTTCCAAACATGAAGAAATGGCTCGGAGGTAAGAGATTTGGGTCGAATGAAGAGGTCATTGCTGAAACAAACGCTTATTTTGAGGGGCTCGAGAAATCGTATTATTTGGAGGGCATCAAAAAATTGGAGAAACGTTGGATGAAGTGTAAAAGGAGACTATGTTGAAAAATAAAATGTTTTTATACCGAAAAGAGTGTTCCTTAATTGATTTTTCAGGGACCTCAAGTAGTACGAGCTCCAAACTTCCATCATTCATTTCATATTTGTTTTGCAACCCTCCAGCCTGGTCAATCTGTACTCTCAAAGACCGTCAAAATTTAGACTATTTGTGGATACTCTACCAATAAATAATGTGAGCCTATACTCTACCAATACTTATTTCTAACGAAATTAATAGACTTCTCCCGCCCGTTACGCAGACCATATTCACACCGAACAGATAAATGACTGCTAATAATGTGCCATAATGAATAACAAGCCTTATAAAGGTAAACGCCGAAATGATAATTAGTTTAATACGACTAACTCAGATCCCCATCCTAATCTGTATCTATTAACCATCATCACACGCTTCGCACACATCTGTACGAAGAAAAACTCCATTTAAACTCCATCAATACAATATTCGGTGACAGGTTCTTACCACAATTGAATCGATATGCAATCAGCACGTATGCTTGTGTTATTCCGAGCACGAAGACATTTGCAATTTCCCATTAAATCACATCGCTGATATCCTCCTATTACTTTAATGGCAACAAAAGTAGTCCTTGATGAGTTTTACGAGAGCAAAATGCATTTACACAAGAACAGGGATGGTGTTCGTGGAGAGCAAACTTTCAATAACGACCCGGAAGGAAGTAATTTTTTGTGTCTCCGGTTTTTCATTTGCCATCCTCCTATCATCAACTTTCGTTCTGTTATTTTCTCCAAGGACACAACTACCTCCGCCTTGTAATTTAAAAGATCACCCTACCAGGCTAATTGAAATCAACAGACACATCAGAGCAGTCTCCTGCCCACTACTACTCACTGTTTCCGCGCGCCAGATAACGATACACTAAGAACACGACATCAACTGGAAATGTGTCCCATTTGGTCCATGTTACCCTTATCAATTTACCAATTTACTCCTTCAGTACTACTGCGAACGACTACTATTAAGAGAATGGAAAATGATGCCTTTGTTAAAATTCTGTTGTGCTCCTCTTGCTTGACGCAGGTCCTCATGGGTTATTATGCTTAGCATTCTATCAAAACCTTCGTTAAATGAACAATTATTTATTCAATCATCTCTTCAAGGCAAAATGACAGGAAATTTATTTTTGTGTGGCAAAAAAAGAGAAAAACATCCCAAATGCCATGCAAATTTTCAGGCTCAACCTCTTTCACGGGGGTTAATTAAGTTGGGAGTTGTAAGTGTGCGCTGTCATGGTCTAAAAATACGTGATACTCATGAAATATTTCGATTCTTGTGGGTAAAGGTTGTGTTTTAAATTTTTGATTTCGAATAAGAGAACGGAATTTTTCAAGAGACCCTAAAGCTATATTGCATTGCAAAAGGGTGGAAGAATATGATGTAACACTTTGCAAAAGCTACTGTTACGAGTATACATATCTCTGCAGGATTCCGATAATACTCGTACCATGGTAATCCAAAAAGTTTCGACATGTGCGACTAGAAATTAATCTATTCATGGTTTCTGGAAAGATTATTGTAAGATATTGGTATTCGTATTCGTATAAGAACAAACCAAGAGAAAGATTTTCAAGTATTCCTCATTCCCTTTGGAGTTTGTATTGTATAGATCAAGGCCGATTCTAGCAGAGTGTTTATTAAGATTGTAAAGTTGATCTGTTCAGCATTTATCGAAATCCTGGCGTATACTTTTGTGAACGGCTGTTTTGATAAAGACAGCTTTCGCCCAATCGAGTCAACACAATGACCTGGCTACCTCTAGATGGTCAGGCATTCCTCATCAAGAGGAGTAGATGGTTCCAGGAGTAGATAAAGACCGAAATCCCACATTGGTATCACAATGGCCTTATGTTGATATAAGTGCGTCCTATCCAGGACTGAACTCTACTTATCTACAATATTTAGCACATATAGTTTAGCTGGAGACTACAGTGGGTAAGTGAGTAAAACCTTCCCAGTATGCCACCACCAACAACAAGCATCATCTACCCTTGCACCCAGTGTCGTTATATCATTAGCAGCGTTCCATTGGTCCATTGGTCCTGGGCAAGTACCAATACAGAAGAACGCACTTTTTCTTAGTAATAAAGCCTAATAAAATATTTTGACGCTAACAAGCCATACTAGCCTGACCTAGCTTCTTTCATCCAATCGTGCTTTGCGATACACGAATGGGAGAGACCTACAAATTCTATGCCGTTTCCCAAGGGCAACTTCTTCGATTGGCAGAAGCTTCTCATGACAATTTTACTCTTGAATGTTTTCTAGGACTCGAACCTTGAGTCTCCCGTTAAACGATCACACACTGAAGGGTCCGACCCATAGAATCCGTTGCTTCGTCGTTTTTAACTGACAGCTAGATAGAATACAGGAATTCTTATGGAAGGCGGCCCATAACAAACAGATATGAACTTCGACGGATAAAGTAGGATTACTTTCTACTTTTTTAGTCCGTTGATCCGTTGGCAGTTCACAAGTTCACGCATTGAAGTTCACACATTCACAAATTAAGAGTAAGCACATTCATTGATGGAAGCATTGAGAGAATTAGAGGAACTGTCATCAGCTGTCATCTGTCAACGAAGGTATGCGACGGATTTTACGGGACTGTTCTTTCCGACAATACGTAAACGTCAACGTCAACCTTTAACGTGGCGGCCATTTAACCGTTATTATATTCCATGCATAATGGCATAGTCCAAAATTTTTCATTTCATTTTAAACTAGCTGGTAGCCGGCGTGCGTTGCTGCGCCTGACAAAAAGAAATACAGTTTTTTTTATGGCAAACAGCAGAACCGATTTAGACCAAACTTCACAGAAACACTCACGGGCCAACACTGAAGATTGTCTGAAAATTTAAGCTCAATTGGTTCGGTGGTTTCGGAGTCTATAACATACATACAAACATATATACACAGGTACATTGAGTTTTATATATTTTAAATAAAACTCTTAAAGCACAAAATGAATAACCCTGTACCTACACTTCAATATAAGGTCTCTAAGGCTTCCGCCTTTAATATGATAGTATTAAGAGGGTTAGAAGTACATAAGTTCATATGTCAAAATCGAACCTGCTTTCTAAAGGCCATGGTGTAGGGGTAACATCATTGCTTGTCACGCTGCAGGTTCACAGCAAGAATCATCTATTTATTTCGCATGAAATAATTAAGAAAAGTTGATCAATTGCGAAAGCTTATGTCAACTCTACTGTGAACGCATAACACTGGCAGTTGATGGTCATACTGTGAATCATAAGCAACGGCAATAACAGTAAAACAAAAATGCTCCGCAATTATCTGGACCTTGGAGTTTACTGAAACTTGATACCACCTGAGTTTCAAACCACTCCATCGATCTTTATTTCTCTCTGCCTCTTCCCCCTTTCCCCAAAAAAAAAGCCCCATATACCCTTTGGCGCGTATAAATTACATATAAAAAAGCGATTGTAGATTACAATAAGTTTGGCCTAACACCCCGAAGGTGACGTTCCGGAAATCGATGAGGATGGCAAGCTATAGTGCTTCAGGTAGAGACTCCTTCCGGGTTGTCGTAAGGAACACCGACTTGGCAGTTATGCCTAGTAAGCTGCAAGAAGCAAGTTCGAAATATAGATAAGTAGGTTAGCTACATTGACCTCCGTGTAGTGGGTAGTGTGTTTTCTTGTGAGCCGAACTTTGAAGGAACAGCCACTCGAGCACAAAAAAAGAAATGGATAACTTATTTTCTCCAACCACTACATCAAAAATAAAGTTCTAAAGGTTGTACATTGCTTGTTGAACTTCTTTATCTCGACTTAATGACTACAAATGTTTTTAAAAAACTGCATAAAAGCATTTTTAATGGACAGACTTTTCTACAGCGATACTGGAATTTTACGAAACGATGCTTGTCGGGTAGATAGCAGTCTTTCCCTCTAGTCTAAATGAACATGTTCCATTCTTAAACGTTTCAATAAAACTTTCTCAAAGCCATTCCTCAGCATTGACATGATATAGTCTTTCTCGTGTACCTATATACATTTTTTTTTTTCTATTACATTACGCTTTGTTTATCATAAATGTCAAGGAACTTTATATATATTGAAGGGATCACAACAAAAAATAAAAAAAAAATAGAAATGTCCTTTTTTATTTATTTTCTGTCCCCGATTTTGCGTTTTTTTTTTTCCACTTCTCTGGGGAGTGAAAGTGTGATGAGGGTATAAAAAAAAGCGCCTCTCATAAAGTGGTTTTTCAACATTTTCTAATGGAAGGCTTTAACACATATATGTACTATATGTGTATGCTTTAGACACCAGAGAAAAGCAAATTGAGACATAACATTGTTTTTGCATCTATATTGTTGGTTCGGATGGTTGCTATCGTCGATGAAGCCCATCGTTTGTCGTGGTTGCGACGGGTGAATGGGATTTCCTTACAGCCTGTAATGTCGATCCATCAAAATTTGAATATCTCGAATGTACTTGTACACGGTAATAGTACGATTCAATTTTCATGTGGTTGGGTTAAAGTGCCATCACCAAGGATGCATTACCACAGTATCATCAAGTTAAGTTGAAAAACGAAATTCGTTTAGATACGAGTAGGATGATGATGAACTCACGAGCCTATAATGTATACAGTGATGGACGTAATAAATTGGATTACTTGAAATGACGGTTTATGGCCTGCAATTATTCTGGGAAATATTTGGGTTGATATTGCATTTTTTACAGCCCCCAATATAAGTGGTATCCGCGAGATTACTTTTTATATTTTATGAGCAAGAAAAATTCTGAAAATGTTGACAAAAAACCGTTGCCTTTATCAATTTTTGAATCGGAAGTAATAAATGTAGACCACAAAAATAACGCCACAGAAAAATGACAGATGTGACCAAGAGATTTGTCAATTCGTGATTAGGAAGGAGATGGGGATGGTGCTCACAAAAAATCTTTAAATGAGCAAAACTAAGGAATATTAAGGTTACAGTCACAATTATGTTACTTGAGTGAGGCAGAAAATCTGAGGTATCACGACGTAATATCGTTTCAAGTGATAGAGCAAGAAAGTCAAGAAATATTGCTTCAATTTATGAGCGGGTCTTCTTTCCTCTCTTACACAGTGTTAATGCAAGGTTTTGAATCTGATCCAGTCAAAGTCCGAAACACTTTCGGTTTCAGTAATGCAAATGATATTCATGAACTAGGGCTGAGGAATCAGCTCCACGACCAAGAGCGAAATGAATATGAGAAACTGACGGGAAAATTATTAGATCGAGAAAAATAATAAGAGACAAAACAGAGCCTTGAGGAACACCAGCATTTATTTGGTACATTGTCGACTTAAAGCCGTCCAAGGCAACTTGAATTGAACGGCCAGGAAGGTAGTTTTTAATGAGAAAAGCTTGGTGGCTATGCCAAATTTCGTTTAGATGTCTAAAAGAAAAAACACTCAAGTCGATAACGCATTAGTGCTCTAGACCGCGACAAAGTGTTTTGTGAACAGTTAAGGAATTTTACGATGGTTTTGTGCGAAGCAGATAAAGGATGTATTCACGCTCTTCATGGTGAGTCGAATCGTAGACGTTGTGGGATGTCACTGTGAGGACGGGTTTTGAAGAAATTAAGCTCGACGAACAGTGAGGAGAGGTAACCTGGTAGCGAAAGACCCAAACAAACGACAGCACGGTAAGATCGGATTTTGGAGCGCATGTCTCTGAAAAACCGGTTCGCAACTGCCAAGGAATTGAGAACTGACTTGAACTAGAGATGTTCTATTAACATCAGCACGCGGAGTGTTCAACGCCGGCTAAATGAAGTGGGTGTTCAAGCCTGTAGACCTAAAAAAAAGCCGCTTCTCTCTGCAATAATGATGAAAATAAGATTGATGTGGGCCAAACAGCACCGCCAACGATTGGAAAGGGTCATATTTTCTGACGAATTCAAATTTAATTTGATTGTACTTGACGGAAAGCAGACAGTGCGAAGGAGAGCTAAGGAGCGATAATTAGACGAATGTTTGCTTCCCCTCGTTAAGCATTCAACATATAGTATGGTTTGAGGATTCATGACAAATTGGGATCTTGCCCGTATTTTGCTTTTGGACGGTTCCGTAAATGCAGCAAAATACAAATAAATCATTTCTGATGGTGTTGTTCCCACAATAGAGGAGTTATGCTGCTGCATCTCAAATGTTTTAGGATGATTCCGCTCCCTGTATAGATATTGATGTGTAGTACCATCAAAATTAATATTTTATACCCTTTTTTGCTGACGTCTACCTTTTCTTGCGCTTTTGTCACATTTGTGGGAAATTTGGCCACAAATAATTAGTTAGTATTAGGAAAGAAAATGTCTCATAAAAAAAATAGTAGATGCATTCAAATTTCAGTGAAATACAAAACCTATTAGAAAAGATGCATGGATTTTTTTTGGCACGGAGTGTATGCCATCAAATCAACAGTCGACGTAGAGTTTTTGCTATGAAACCCGTACTGAGTAAAGTAAGTTTTTGTGATGTAAGAAATCCGTAGTTGGTAGCTAACAACCCAAATAGGCCTAAGCCCTACCTTCAAGCAGCTATATGTGCAGTGTTTTATAGTCGGATCCAAGCAGCAATATTAAGAAGCTTCTCATGATTTTATTCTCGGAAAGTTGGATCGTCAAAAAACTTGTTTACTATTTTACAGAAATTCAAACCTGAACTTTCCTCTGTATCCAAACCACAGCGCTTTTTTTTATATAAAAATAAATTTCCAAATCCCGGAGCACTCAGAATCACACGAAGTCCATTGTACTACCAAGCAGAACTTTCTGTTTAGTGTAGTTGGAGAAACTTGGGTTTTATTCGTTTCTCTTTTATGCGCGGGTGGCTGTGGTTGCTGTTCCCCGTCCGGGCTTGAACCTGCACAGTTCGGGTCACAAGCGAACACACTACGCACTAAAGCATGGCCACCCCAACCACAGCGCTTAGTTCGCTTCTTTCTTTGTGAAATCCAACCAATCAATTTTTACCACCGGAGGCTTCTGAATGGGTGCGGACAACCACACTCACATTGGGAAATTCTGTACAAGAAAGAAGAATGTTATTTGCAACACCCTGTATTTGTAAAATATAAAATATGCTAGGTTCTTACCTGCGTATATGAGCTTGTATACCATTCGTTAGCTTCTAGAGATTAGCAACTAAACTGTTCTAACTCAATCCCCCTGAACGAAGAGGTTTGTTAGAGCTTTACTAATATATACTTCTTTACTCCCCTATAAACAACTGTAACTCATAACTCGGACACTATTCATCTGACAAGAAAAAAGTGTTAAGGCAACGGTAGCGTTCAGTATTCTAAGGACTGATATACGCAATAAGTCGGCTCTGATTGTTCTAGAGACCTCGATTTGACTGTAAAACTAGCGACCTTTTTGTGAGGTAGTGAAGTGGATGCTTGGTCAAAAAAATTCTCCCTAAAATTTCAGTCAGCTCTAGAAATGTTAAAATTAGCTGGTTACGAGAATTTTTTTTTTTTTTTTTGCTCGAGTGATTTTGACTTATATGGAGTTGACTAAATGCTTAGCCGACTTTACGTTCTATATGTTTGACTTTAATTTGAGTCCCCAGAATATTGAAAATACCCAATAACTGTGAAAAATTGTCTCCCCAACACTGTTCATCACAATTATTTTACCGAGGACGTATTGGAGAAATTATCTACCAGAAAAACTAACATTGGGCGCCATTCTTTCAATATGGCGGCGAGAGTGGATGTGCTGAAAGGTCTAAAAATCTGAATGTTTTCCAGTAGACCCAAATCTATGAATCTGTCAAAAATCAAAACTACTCTATTTAGTGCAAGGTAAGCCCCTTTTATTGTCTCTTTTGACTGAACATTTTTTTTTATTTGCTTTTGACGTACTTTTTGAAAACGTTCTTTTGGTTTCAGCGATTTTTATGAAATCAGAACATAGGAGCAAGTGCATACGACCCAGCCGTGCACTTTATTAAACTGGCAACCCTGATGCAAGCTGGATTAAAAGCGTTTGATTACGCTCAGCAGATTATATAACTTCTCAAAACTGCCGAAGCTCAATGACGAAGACTATTCTCTTCTACTCGTACAGAGTCACAGCAGGCTAGAAATTTAAAAGGTCTTAATATTTCCTGAAAATTGATTTAAGCGATGATTGATGAACAAAATTTTAAATGGGAAAATAAATTGCAAAGTTGCAACTATTTTTTACCTTTAAAAAGGCAACAACCGCACCTACATACTTTACCCTGTGCTAATTGATACAGCACTCCACCGTAAGCATGTAACAAGCTTGAACCATTTTCCCTCATTCTCAAAATCACAATAGTTATTCTCCAGCACAAGGCTACGCACTAAACATAGATTTTTTGTTCTTCTTGTTCCCACTTTCGCATAAAGGACATGTCAAGTTAACTAACAACCACTCACGGCAAACATTGTGAGTGGTTAACATTTTTTTTTTTTTATTTTCTCTCTGCGTAAAAGAACCTTTCTAGGCTACTTATCTGATGCCTTAAGTGGGTTATAATTTTAATTATCTCGGTATGGCTTATTTTCCCTTTTTTCCTTAAAAAAAACCCTTCAGAACGGTGATAAGCGAAGGCCTAGATATAATTATGTTACCACAGAGCAACAGCAACAATAACAAGGACATTCTAGTAATTAATTCAAAAGGAAAGGCCAACAAAGCAAGGAAATAATATGAATCATTTATAGTCCTACTGCCGGAAATAAATCATCTCATTCGCACACAAGTCACCTAACACATACCTATAGTACAGCCAATCATAGATTGAAATGCCTTCGCTTCATTGTCCAAAAATCCTTCCGAATTTCCAAACATATCACTCTCCTTCCATGACTTTTCCCTTCAAACAAAACTTGAGTTCTATGTAGTGATGGTGCTGGAAATACTGTTCATTATCAAATGACTTTTCCTTCATCAACGCCATACCACTCCAGTTTCCAGTTGGTTTCCTCTTTTGTTTTATCTATCCATGCGGGCTCTTTCCGGTACAACAATCACACGCACGATGACATTTCTTTTTGTGATTCTTTTATTTGTCTGCAAAAAACCAACTAACCTACTGACGTCATAATATCTTAGGGAGGTAAAGCTTTCTCCATCTTCTCATGCTTTCTGGTCTTGTCATGGTTCTCGGTAACCTCCACCCACCGAAAAAGTTGTGTGCGAAGTGCTTCTTTCTCACTTTACATTCACACTCCTCCTGGATGGATGTATTTTTCCTGCCAACAGAAGAATCCGAAAAAAATTCTAAAAACAAAATGCGAAAGTGAAGGGGGAACGGAAGCTTTTTGCCTTGCGGTGTCTTTATCAGTTTTTGTTGAGGGAAGATTTTAAGGAGTGAATCCTATAATTGCCACTTGAGGATGTTTGGAAAATCTTTTTATCCATATACAAGCATTTATCTGACGAATGGGGGTGGTGTGGTGGAGAATGAGGGATTAAAAGGTTTTTCATTCGAAATGGAATAACTGCGCAAAATTTTTTTACCTTTCCTTAAGGGGTTGTGTAGATTTGTTTTCTTTTTTGCGACAAATGGCGGTGAGAGCAATATCAATAGTACGATGGACAAAGGTGAATTTTTTTACTTTTAAATTGTTGCTTTTTCTCAAGAAGTCTACCTTCGATTTGCTTGTTATGTTATCGTAGAAGGAGGTAAAACAAAAGAAAGCACTTATGCTCTACGTGGTACTATCTGGAGAAGAAGGGGATTTTTTCTTTTTTTATGAAAAGACTGATTTTCGTTACTTGATCACGTCGATAGGATAGCACAATGCCTAACTCAATTGAAGAGAAATAAATATAAGAACCTCTTAAACTCTGTGGTATAATGCGTCTGAAAGAAAATTGCTGCTATGACCAAAATAAAAGAATAAAGAATCTAGTGAGTCATGTTTTTTAAGTAGAAAAATGGTTTAACAGTCAGACGAAAAACGTCAACATCATTAGGTAGTAAGAGTCGACAATATTGTTCTCAAAGAACTGTCATCCACAGAAATCTGGAAAATTGGGAGGCACTTTTCTCACAACTTTACTGTCTTCATTGAGACGTTTTTATTTTCCAGCAAAACCCATAAATTGTTATCAAATACAAAAAGCAAAGACATTCACCTATCTGTTTGTCTGTAAAGAAAAAATCTCCACTTAGATGGCGCTGAATCGGTCGCTATATCTGAATGAAATACGGCTAATGGAGCACGGGAATGAATTTACACTGATATTCGATGAAAAAAAAAAAAAAAACTTCTCGATAGCTCTCTCAAAAACCTGTAATGTCAAAAAAAAAAAAAAAAAAAAAAACTACAGGAACTGGCTCCTTAGTGGACACCTATGAAAACTAATTAATATCATTTCTACTTGGCTCTGTGAATAATATCAAGTTGTAACATAAGTATTGCGCGTTTTTTCGGGGGTTATTTTCCAATTGCCATAAAATGCACAGAACCAATTTAATACTGAAACCGTTATTGAAATTAGTATTTGGGATATACTGCTCATTCAGTCGTTGTGTTAACATCATTGTAAGCATTTTTACTTGAATTTTGAAATGTATGTATCGGAAGAGCATATTCGGCATATTTTATTGTCTTTGTTCCGGAAAAACCAGAATGAAAGTGAAGCCACTAGAGAAATCCAAAATGTGTATGAAGAGGGTGTTATCAGCGAGTCCAAGGGTCGACGGTGGTTTGCAAAGTCGACGTTGGTTTGCAAAGTCGACGTTGGTTTGCGAAGTTTGACTCACCGTAAGCCATATGACCATCGATCGACACCTAACAAATATGGGAAAAGTCATAAAGTTGGGAAAATGGGTACCACACCGCAAAATAATCTTTAGCGAAGAATCGAAGCTTGCACTGCGCTTCTGTCGCGTCACAACCAAGAGCCGTTTTTGAATCGGACTATTACAGAAAGAAGATGAAAAATGGGTTCTTTACAATAACATTAAACGTCGCCACCAATGATTTAGTCCACATGACAAACCAGCACAACATCCCAGAGATGGACTTCACCCGCTTAAGTTGTTACTGTATGTATGGTGGGATGCTGAGGGAATAATCTATTTTGAGCTGTTGCCTCATAACTAGATTATCACCGCAGAAGTCTACTGCCAACAGATGTGCAGAATAAAGTCGGCACTAGAGCAGAATCTGCCAGGTCGGGTTAACAACCACCACACATACTCTCAGTAGCGGTTGCGATTAAATGTTTCATTATATGCCGATCGATTCAGCGCCTTCTAGTGGGGCATTTTTCCTTACAAAAGGCTAGTTTGGTGATTGTCCCTGCTAAGGCAAAATGCAAAATGATTTTTGTCTTTGCAGAAGACAAGTTTAGTTAAAAAAAAAAAAAAAAACAACGAAACAGTTCAGCCAGTAATTTGTTTCGATTGAGAGAAGCTTCTCATGACAATTTTACCCTCAAATGTTGTCAGTGAGAAAACTTTTTGTTTTTCTTTGTGTGCTCTGGGACTCGAACCTTGAGAATCCCACTTAGTGATGTGGCTCTTAACCACTGAACCACGACAGATATTTTTTTCTCCTTTCGAGTAGTATCAATTTCCGAACTTGCGACATTTTTCCAAGTGGTTTTACGTGTCTATGCAGTGTGGAACTGAACGAATTTAACATCTTGGCTAATTCTTCAACGGATAAAAATGGACATTCATTCAGGGTGCTAAAGAGTACATCATTATTCAGATCAACGAGTTTTCCTGTGTGGTCATTATAATCTTTGAGTCCATAATTTTTATCTCGGAATTTGTTAAACCATCTTTGGAGCTGGCTTCCACTAAGGACATGTCTGCCATACATTTCACATAATTCACGTGCAACTTTTTTTTTTTTTTATAATTTGCACGTGTGAAAGGGGTTATGAATACCCTTATACTAATTTTTAGGACACGGGCGTTTTTGAGGAAAGAGGAAGAGACAGAGAGAAAGACAGATTGGTGTAGTTGGTTTGAAACTCAGCTGGTATTAAATTTCAGTGAACTCCAAGGGTGGCTGTCCAGATAACTGGGGAGCTTGTTTGTTTTTCCTTTTGTCGTTGCTCATGATTCACAGTATTTTTTTCCGTCCGCACTACTGCCAGTGTTATGCCTTCGCAGTAGAGTTGACATAAGCTTTCGCAGTTGATCGACTTTTTATTTATTTCATGCGAAATAAATAGATGATTATTGACATCAGGATTCGAACCGTGAACCTGTAGTGTGACAAGCGATGATGTTACCACTACACCACGGCCACCTCTTCCGCTGCATTTGGGATTTTTATGATTTTTCCAAAGCCAAACATGGCGAACATGCTTCTTGGTTAATATCTCTCACAATATTCGGTCAAATTCTAAACATATACTCGTAATGATGAAAAGCTGTGCAATAGATTTTAAAATCGATTTGTAGGGCTTAGTGAAAATATTCGGTGGCATCGAAAACCCGCATTATTTATTGGATGACTGATACTTAACAAGTAATTCATGGTATGGCCATAATCTTAGTGCGCCTTTTGAGGTTACCGGCTTCGGTCCTTTTCTATGACAACAAATTTCCAATATCCATCATTGTAATAATCCGCCCTATTCTAAGGGTAATTATTGGAAAACGTATTTGCATATCGAGGTAGTCCCTTTTAGGTTAGATTACTCGTACTATTCTCCAACGACCGCTATTAATATCCTTAACGGCCAACAAAAAGAGATGATAATCTGTCTCATTGAAAATCCATCAAAATCCCTTTCAGAGGCCAAAGTCTCTTTTGTACTTAACTGCGGTCGTTGCCATAGAGTTTAATGTCTCACAATCTCAATACGCTTTCGAGTAGAGTACCTACCTACAGTTTATAAAAGATTCCACAAGAATTCCGGATGTAATTCGCCACCCACCCACGCGCGCTGACTTTTATGTTCGCTTTTTTATTGCCTACCATTGGTGCGCATCGCAGTGTATTCACAACGATGATTGATCCTTGGAGACCTCTTACGCTTCATTTCCTATATTAACAATTCATACGGATTACTTTTTGTGTACAGTGTGATTTGGGATTTTCTTCAGCAGGATGCTCTTCCACAGTGAAAGTAATTAAAACATCTGTTCTCTGGAAGACAATCTATCATTCAAAATTACACAGCGTCAGTTGTAATGCTATGTGTACGAGTACGAGCGCTCCTTTTAAACCAAACATTTCGTAATTACTTTTGAAAAGTTTACTTCACCTTATCACTCTGTGAGAGGCTGCTTAAAACTTTATTTATTTCATGAACACAATTACGAATTTTACACATGTTTTGTTAGATTGTTTCGCAATATCCTTTTTAGCACAGAGAGAGAGAGAGAGAGATAGAGTGAAGAAGGAAACTGTCTCCGGGTGCACAGAACAATGACAAAATAAGTTTTCGCTTGTGTCAGCATTAATATGTACATACTCGTATATGGCTTGGAAATACTTTCACCTTTTGACAACAGAACTACCTCCTCCAGTTCCTGTTTGTACTTTTCAATATCTTTATTACGTTAAAGTTTACTTCGGTTTTTTGCTTGTTCTGCTGATGTTAATTACGATCGTAGTGTTTCGTCAGTGAACTGGAAAATTGTGTTTTGAAATGAGAAACATGTATTTTTCTTGGGAGCTTTACGACGAGTGGAATATAAGTGACAGGCAAAGTTTTGTTTTTGCAACGTTAGCGAGGACCAATTTTAATGGATGTCATTGAAACTGATGATGCGTGACAAATTTTTAACGAATTTCACATTTTTCCTGGCTCAATTGTGTTTTTATTTATTCCTTCACCGCACGAAATATAAATTGAATTTTGAAACTGATAAACATCCTGAAGGACTCAATGAACTGTATTTTTTTTTTTAAACGAAGATGGTAAACTGTAACACTCTATGGTTGAGCTATGGTGAGAGTCTAAGTAACTTAAGCAACAGGACGAAGAAACTTGTCATGCAACTGAAATGGTACTCTAACGCCCTTATTTTAAAACCTCGATCAAGTTGATCATTGATCATGTCAAATTCTATTTCCACTTAACTCACCGGGCATTTCTTCTTCCAGAAAATTTCGCCAACACGATCTTGCAATTTAACGTTGTCGGACTGGCGCCAGTTCAAGAAAAACGGTCATGCGATATCACTGAGTATAATACTTTAAAGTTCTTCAAGTGGAAATCGATCACCCATCGCAAAGTGGATGGAAAACTTCGTCAAAAGAGTCTAATATACCAGAAAATCCAATGTGAGCTTTTAACCCATATCCCCTTTCATATCATCTATTGGTATAGTCTCAGATGTGGCGCCTAGTCATGTCATAAATACTGGTACATGCTAAACGCACTCATCGTGAAGCTAGTATTGAACACACCCATTCTATATTGACAGGTGTTCAATGAGTGACATTTGTACTAAGTTAACGCGCAAAACGATTTACACAAAAGTTTGTAAATATGGAGTGGAACGATATTGAAAACCGTGTTGTGGTAATTGGCCTTCATAAGCGTAATTTTCGGGACCTTGCGACCGCTTAGAATTACCCTGAATTATATATTATATCGAACTGTTAAATTGTTTGAGGACCGTCAAAAATTCGAATACCCTCGCACTGTCAGAACTCCACAGACGATCAAAGCTGTTAAAACCAGGATTAATCGGAAACCGCTGCGAAAGCAGAAAATATTGAGTGAAGAAAATATTAAGTGAAATGAAGATATCGCAGAAATCCATGTCTCGCATTATCAAACAAAATGTGGGACTAAACGCATATAAAAGACACACTGGCCACACAGCCCAATTAAAGCAAAAACAGAATGAAAGATCGAAAGTTCTACGCCACCGGTACGCGGAAAATGGTCTTAGGGAAATTTTGTTCACGGATGACAATATTTTTACTATTCAGGAATCGTTCAATAATCAAACTGACATGCTCGGTCATCCAAAGAAGCATCAGAACTCATTCCGCGAATCGAACGCCAGCTCATAAGGTAAAATCAACACAAGGGTGATTCCAAAACAATGTGCCGGACTCCATAGCACCAGACAATTGGCCGTCAGAAAGTTCATACCTCAATCATTTGAATTATAGGCTGTGGTATGTTTTAGAGGCGATTGCTTGTTCGGAACCAAACAAGTATATAAAGGAGAAAAAGCAATTCAAATACTTAATAAGGAAGACAAAACAGAAATCTTGATAAAGTTTTAAAATTTTAAAAATATAGTAGACCCACGCTAACTTGAACACACGATAACTTGAACAATCTTTTCCAATAACTTGAACATGCCAACTTTCTCCAGTTAGACATTCTTTATTTGAACAGACAATACAATTACAATTTATGAAACTCAATAAGTAGAATTTTTCCATTAGGTATTCTAGAACTTGTTGTTTTTTTCAAATTAGGAAAATTCCCACTAATTGCAACTATGTCCCTGGTTGTGTAAATTTACTTGATATTCTATATGAATGCATATGTATACAGAGAATCACCCTACAATTACTAATGTGCTCGTGATGGTAGTTTTGTCGTTATTTATAGCAGCTTAAAGTTACGTGGTTTCATTTTGTATTATCATCAAGAAAATATCCTCAAGTCATAAGACTCCTGTTTAAAAATTGCTAATTTTTTTTAGAGAGAGGTCCTGATCCCTTAAATTGAACCATAACATGAACAATCTTGGTCATCGTGATTAGTTTGCATGTATAATTTAACAGTTAATAAAAGTCTGAATTGAAGTCCGAAGTTTTCGAAAAAAAGTTACAGCTTCTCAAAGTAAAAAAAAAGTGTTTTTTCTTCAACATCTTGGTTTCCAAACGCAATTTTCTCGTAGCAACTTATAACTTAACAGCCAGACTTATAAATTTGTTTTAAAAGTTGCGTGAAATTACCGACTGAGTGCCACACATTGACACGTTCCTATTTGATGGTACAAATTGATGTATTTAAGACGTGAACCTTGTTTAAAGTGAAGACACAAACCTCGCTTAAAATACATTTTTTATAAATCACGATCCAAGCAAGGTTGCGTGAAGACGCCACAAATGCTTAAACGGTGTACAATTAATATAAGTTACATGTGACATACGCCATCCCAATGTTCACTAAACTTTTTTTTTTTCGAAATGAGTATCATTTCCAATGGGTAAATCCTACCAGTGAGTTCTCTGCTAATCACAGATCATTCACAAAAGCTGAATCGGTATACTCGTAATTATAATTCGCGTATAATTCAACGGTTTGATTGATCATTTGAGTTCAGCTCTGGCCCCAAAAGAATGCAAAGTATAAGTACTCGAACATCGTGCTGAAAAATACACTTTCGTTCATATTTTCGAGAAGTCAATAAAATAGGGTTTTCAAAGAAGTATAAACAAATGGTCTAAATAAATTTACCCAGCCGTTTATTTGCTATTAGATCTCAAAATGAAATTAAAACAAAGTACAGGGTGGGTCAAAAAGGTAAAAGGAATAAAATGGCGGTCATTTTGAAACTTTTTCTATTGCAAAAAGTATATTGTTACTAATATTTGACTTGGAGTGAGTTAAATAAAATCTTTAACGAATAACCGCGGAACACATTAGAAACAGAATTTTCTTTTTACAAAAAGCGCCTTTCAATGCAACTTCTGTGCTTACAAAATCATTAGCATTATTAACTTTCATATTACGTAGTACAAAGAAAAATCACTCAATCACGGACCTGCTATCACAAAACGAGTTTAAAGTAAAACAAATTATCTTTATCTTCAAATTGAATTTTAAAACTGAACAATTGTTGTTTGATTAAAAAAAGATTCATTATAATCGGAGGATTAGATTCTATGAAGCATTACAAATCGCTATAACTCTAGAATGCTGAGCAATTGGGCACTTCTTTTTTCTTTCCCTGAATCATAATAATTTTGCAGAACTGTTTCCTTTCTTTCCCTCACCATTTTCCAGAAAACAAATTAAAAACAACTAACTATGTATATAAAGGGTTCAAGTTCAATTGGAGGTTACAATTTAAGTCTGGCACTACTGTGGTGCCTGTCAAAGATAAACAGCTAATATTTGACATCTGTGAATACTAAGCATTGACATTTGTAATTATGGAGCGGTATAAGAGAGAACAAAGCATTTTAATTCTTAAAACCCATCTCCGAAATGGGGAAAATTTAACCAACACGACTCACGTATTATGTACATAACCGTCCATGGATATTCAAAGACCAGTGCGTCCTCGTAGTTGCTGGTTACGCAAAAATATCGCCACATTGGATGACAGTATTCGTGAAAATCCGTCAAAATCCATTCGCCATCGCTTCCAACAATTGAAACTTTCCTACAGCTTCACCCAGCGCATTTTAGCGAAACATCTGCATCTGCACCTAAATATCCAATTGACTCAGGAACTGAAGGCAGCAGACCGTGAACAGCATCGTGACTTTGTTGATTGGGTGTTAGAGAACCACGAAGTTGATGGTCATTTTTCGAACAAAATCATCTTTAACTAAAGAGCTACGTAAACAAACAAAATTATCGCATTTGGGGTCGTGAAAATCTACCGGCCATTCAAGAACAACCAATGCATCCGCAAAAAGTCACTTTTTGGTGCGGATTTTGGGCCGACGCGCGGTGTGATTCGGCCGTACTTAAACCAATTATTTTTAACAAGGTGCCACAGCTATATGCAGTTATTGCACACAAAGTTTCCCAGCCGCGTCATCTCTAGTTTCGGTGACCGAATTTGGCCGCCAAGATCATGCGATATGACGCAGTTAGAGTTTATTCTTCGGGGTTATGTGAAGCAAAAGGTTTATGCCAATGACCCCCAAGCGATTCCACAGCTAAAGGACGCAATTTGACGCATTATTTATGAACTATCGCAGGATTTATGCCGAAAAGCAATGCAAAATTTCGTCGAAAGCGTGGAAATCTGAGAAATGAACTGGTTGCTCGGAAAACACTCCCAGCTCAAACACTCAAGTGCTAAAGCCAGTATAGACTTACGGTATACAACTTTGGGGCTGTACCAAGATAACAAACGCCAATATTTTACAAACTTTTCAAAATATACTAGAAACGATGATATCCACAGGGATCTCTGAATTCCGACAATCGAAGCTAAAATTAGAAGCGTCAACAATACAATCCTACAAATTCTGGATGAAAGCAATTTATTGCGCCGACTACAAAGAACGAAACCTTTCGACTTGGTGAGATAGGAATCAACCGCGCCTAGATTGAGGAACATGCAGGATCTTTCAGTGGAAAGTAACCTGCCAAACGAGTTTTTTTTTTTCATGATAGAAAAATTGCTTGATAAGGTCCTTCTTAGTTGCAATATATAACAAATTAAATCGCAGGGTGGTGTTTTTTTAGTCAGTAAGAATCTGACACTACTATAAGCACGCGCTTGCTATCCTCATAGTGTCTATGTCTTATTCAGATATACAGAATTCTACTCGGTTTTCGATTTCGAGTAAAATTATTTTAGGAGCACACAGGAAATACATTTCCTTTGGTAATCCCCTAATAAGTAATATATCGTTGTACGCATCTTAACAGACCTTACCCCAGAATTGGTTGACCAGATGATGGATGCCTAAAACTGCATATGGTTGACCAGATTTTAAAGAAAAAAAAAAAAAAAAAACATATTTCTTGTTGACCACTTATTTAAAAAATTCGCAGACAATTTTCAATATATTTTGCATAAAATAGTAAAATGGTTGCCAAATTTTCTACAAGAAAATGATGTACACCTAAGATGATCTTGGGCTTATTGAATAATTTTGAAATTTCTTCTGATTTTTGAAATTCTCGTGAATTTTTTACTGTCATATTAATTCTCTGAAATCCGCAATTACTCAAGTTTTTTTTTTTCTTGAATAACTGTTTCTTATTCATTTTGCTGAGAAAACATTTTGTCAGCTCATCTTTTATTATTCTTGGTAATTACTTTTTCTGCGAATTAACAAATTACTTTCTGCTGATCAAAAAAGTTATTTTTGCTGATTGGAAAATGATTTATCTGCTGGTTAATTTTTTTTGCTGGCATACTTTTAATTATTTAGCTGATCACTAATATCGTTAGCGTTAACTAAATAGTAACTTTGTCTGTTGTTATAAAATTTATTTTTCTCCTCTTTGTCTTAATAATAAGAAGAATTAGCTTGTTAGTGATTTTGATTCAAGAATCAAGCATTTACTTTTCTACCAATATCAAATCAAGAAATCGAATAATCTACATGCTACTTAAAGGGGATCTGGTTCTCACTCTAAGAACTATAAATTTATCTGCTACGAAAAGAGGTACTCCTTCAAACAAAATACACAGTTTCGACAAATATTTACACATTACTCTGCATTAAGGACAAATTTCCGTCGCTATTTATAATTTTTTTTTAAATCGCAGTAGGTACAGACTCTAGCACTTTCATGTGTATGTCTTCATCGTAAAACTTATTATTGATATGTTATCTCATCATCCTAATTTATATGCAAAAGCACGCCGGAAATTTAAACACTTCCTATTAGATAGACTATTCCGGTAGATGAGAAACTGTAAATTCCGACGGCACAACACTTGTCTGCATTGACTCAACCGGATTATTTCACTCACTTTCACAGGACCAGACCATACAATCAGATTTAACAGGAGTTTCCAAAGAATCTCCATATAACACAAGAAAACAAAAATTCTTTGAAAACAAAAACACAATCCTTCGAATAACAAGCAACCCGCCCTCGTTAACACACACTCATTTTAGGACCGAAATCCCTCGTTTAGCCTAATAATCTAATTACATTACGGCCCGAATCCGAATCCCCACATGTAGAAATAAAACAAGAAAAACCTCACGCTCTCCAGCAAATGTCAACAGTAAAACGAGTGCGGATTAATATGCGTACAGCTACCCTTTGACCTTCAAAACGGGGGGCACCAGAAGGGAAAACAAAATTTGCATTGTATGTAAATCATAAGGATAACGAGAGAGGCGAACGCAAAGAAAATTTCTACTACTGACTGACTGAATTAATTTCAAGCATTACAAGTGTACTCGTACCATATAAAGCAACGCACAGGACGAAAGAAAACTTTCACACGAATCCTTCTCGCCAGTTGATGTGATTTGCACGTTTGCCAGTAGAATTGGACTCAACGCAAATAGTCCTACTTTCACTGGCCACTCTTGTTTACTAACAAATTATTGCCGAGCGATATCCTTTTTTCCAGGAAGCACACGAATCACACTTTGGTCGCTCGCCTGGGTACCACGACGACGACGACGACAACGACAACGGATGGAAGACAACGATAAACAAAAATCCGACTTGGATGGACGGCAATGGAAGAATTTTCGCGCGTATACCAACAACCTAATCAGCCAACAGCAGAACGTCGACTTTACAACCGAAATTCAGATCTAGCAACTGCTGGATAAGAGCGTAGGATCGAAACTGAAAACTCGGATGCGCTATGATGTCCTCGTCGTTGTTGTCGGTATTCGTATTGTCGGCGTCGTCGTCGTCGTCGATGACATCGTTTGTTGAGGCAGGCAGGTTGGGTGGTTGGTTGGCTGATGGTTGGTCGGACGACCTTCGGAAATATTTTGCGTGAGCTTTTGTTATGTGTGTTTTGTTGGTTTACAACTTTTTGAATTCAAGTTCAAACTATAACAGAGAGAGTATGCCAGAGAGAGAGTGAAAAAGCAAGGAGCACCATAAGCACATCCGGCAACTGGAACTAAATGAAACCTTTGCAGAGTCACACCGATACACAAGAAGAAAGCTTTTTTGCGCGCTTCTAGTTTGCACTGTGGCGTCACAGGGGCTATGTTTGTTGATTGCTTGGTTAGGATCAGCAGTAGCAGCAGCAGGACGCTTTCATTAATTTTGTTTGTTCCTTTGCCGAGGCGATACAAATTTATTACTGTGATGTGCTTTCGCACCCTCCCCACATGCTTCAATAAAGATTCAGACTTAGTCACTGGCATACACATCAAGGACAAATGGATCATAGAGCAAACCAAAGACCCTATATGTGCTGGTGTAATAGCGTTCTAGTCTTTTTATTGCCACAATGCCACCACACTGTCATCAACATTCACAACAATGTATGATTGAATTTAATTTTTCCTCCTCTCATCCATTGTGGGGGTGAGACTGAAATCCTGTGGCGTATACGCAACCGATATTTTGCTGGGCTGGCACATTGTTGGCTACGATACCGAGTCTTTGCAAAGCTGTTATCCAATTTTAACCCCATTGTAAGTGAGACAAATGGGATGCCATTTGCTGACTGCTGGAGAGATAAGACGTGGTGTTCGATCCTGCTCCTTTTTTCTTTTTCTTTTTTTTTTTTGGGCACAATGGAAGGAAGGATGCCATTTAATAGTCGCTGAGGTAGAAGATAGAATGATGTCGTCGCTGGGAATTTTCCGAGTTTTCTGTTCAATTTAATTTTAAATTTGTTACGGATTCATTTCGAAACATTATACGTGGGTTACGTGCTAAAAGTTGTTCGATTGAATTCCAAAGGAATCGTGGAGAACTCTGATTATGGGTGAGCACAGGGTAAGCACAGGGTATTGTGGAATTTTCAATTATTTGCTGTTCTTTGGTTGGTTATCGTTGGGGGAGAATTTAAGCCATGACCAGCTGCATGCAGATAAAGGGGGACTTTGCAGGAATGATATAGATTTTTTGTTTAATAATTCAGACAGTGAGTAGATTATTAGTAGATACGAGTACGTACATGGTTCGATGGTTGTGCAATGGGACTTAAGAGATTTTACGAGATTTAAAGGACTACCATGGTACAGAATTTAGAGATTAGTGCATTAAAGGCACTAATCTGAGTGTATATGTTTGAGTACATCATACACATTGTTTGTCGAAGAATAATCCGACTTGTTGACAAGATTATTGACAAAATAAAGTACACGACTGGGTCGCACGTACTTGCAACTATGTGCTGTTCACACAGATTTCAAATTTAGGCGGTAAAAAACGCGTTAAGAACCCAAACAAATGTTTTGAAATTTTTTTAAAAGTTGGCACACCATGTACTCAAATATGCTTAGGTGTGGGTTTTCAACAAAATAAATCGCTTGAATCATATCTGAGAAATAATCAATTTTCAAAAGATCGTTAATAAGTAAAACACCGTTACACGCATTTTATTTTTCGAAAAATTTGGTAAGCCATTTAGTAACACATTTTTTTTTTTTTTTTTTTTTTTTTTTTTTTTTTTTTTTTTTTCCCGAGGGTAGGTAAAAAATCTTCATGAAGACACTATGAGGATCGATAGCGCGTGCTCATAGTAGTGTGAGATTTTTACTCACTAAAAAACCTCCCTTCGTGATAAATTTCTTTGATTACATACTACAACTAAGTTTTGACTTATCCAGCAGTTTTTCTTTTACGTATTGAGATCGTTTGGCAGGTCCCTTTCCATTGAAAGTTCCTGCTTGTTCCGCAAATTAAGCGCGGTTTCTTGCTATCGCGTTAAGTCGAAAGGTTTAGTCCTTTGTAGACGACGCAGTAGATTCCTCTCATCTAGAATTCGAAGGACTTCATTGTTAACGTGTCCTTGTAATCTGTCTTTATGCTTACGCGCGAAGTTTTTGATTTCATATTCGACTGTCGCAATTCCTAAATCTCTATGGATATCGCTATTTCTAATAAACCACGGTGCATTAACTATTGATCTTAGCACTTTATTTTCAAAAGTTTGTAAAATATTGACATTACTTATTTTGGTACAACCCCAAAGTTGTATTCCATATGTCCATATCGGCTTTAGCACTTGCTTGTATAAAAGCAGTTTGTTCTCTATATTAAGCTTGGAATGTTTTCCAAGTAACCAGTACATTTCTCTGTATTTGGTTTCGAGTTCTTTACGTTTTTTCTTCACGTGCGATTTCCACTTCAGCTTAGCATCAAGTGTCATTCCAAGATACTTAGCCTCGTTTGCAAACGGAATTTGAACCGAGTTTGAAAAGATGGGCATATTATTTATTTTCTTATAAGTAAAATTGACATGAACAGATTTGTTTTCGTTTAAAGCTAGTCGCCAAATCTTTGTCCATTCATTTACTTTATTCAATGCTTCTTGCAATTTTTCAGTCGATTCTTCGATCGTTTTACCCGTTGCCAGGATGGCAGTGTCGTCGGCAAATGTAGCTAATACGGTGCCTTCTTCTTGCGGTATATCGCGAGTATATAATAGGTACAAAAGCGGTCCAAGGACACTTCCCTGCGGCACCCCAGCCCTTATTTCTTTAAATTCCGAATATTCGTTTCCGTGTTTGACTCGGAAAAGTCGATTCGTCAAGTATTTTTCTAGAATATTATATAAGTGTTCCGGCAGAACTTGTCGTAATTTATATTTCAAGCCTTCATGCCAGACCTTGTCAAAAGCTTGAGAAACATCAAGGAATATGCTCGAGCAAATCTTTTTTTCTTCGTAAGCTTTTTCAATTAAATCAGTTATTCTATGCACTTGGTCTATTGTTGAGTGCTTGGTTCTAAACCCAAACTGGTGATTGGGAATAAGAGATCCTTCTTCTATAACCGGCTGTAATCGCTTAAGTACTATTCTTTCGAAAACTTTAGACATAATCGGCAGCAGCGAAATAGGTCTATACGATTTTTTATCATTCGGTGGTTTTCCAGGCTTCAGAATCATTATTACTTCCGCGACTTTCCATTGACTCGGAACATATTCTAATCTTATCGCTGCGTTTATAATGTAAAGGAACTTAACTAACGCTTTTCTAGGTAACGATTTAAGAAGCTCTGCTGTGATTAGGTCGTATCCAGGAGCTTTATTCGGTTTCAGTTTCTTTATTTCTTGTTGAAGTTCGGTCAGCCTTGCATTTCTTACTGTGTAATTGTGAAATGCTATATCCGACGCATTATCATTTTCAGCAAGCGCTTGCCCATCAAATGGTTTAAATGTTTCTTCTAAATGGGCGGCAAAGACCTCTGCTTTGTCTTTATCATTCTTGGCCCATTCGTTGTCATTTTTCTTGATTGGGGCCGCTTGTATTTTCGGTTTTTTAATGCCTTTTATAGCTTTCCAGAGCGAATAATTGGAATCTTTGTCCGCTGTTAAGCTTTCAATGCTGGTTTGTATTGTCCTGTTTTTAAAATCAATAATGGCCTTTTTTAGCAAGTTACACAAGCGATTCAAATGCGATTTATGTTGCGGAGCACGAGTTTGTTGCCATTTTTTACGCGCTTTTCTCTTCTCCCTTACCATTTCTTTTATTTCCGGTGGATATTTTTGGCCATGATTGATTGGCGTTTTCCTTTGATAGGGAGTATTTTTCCACGCGGCGCGCTGCAGAACTTCAACAAAACGATCAATTTCGATTTCGAGTTCAGAAGACGTCCTAAGTGATACTCTCAGTTCGATATGTTCTTCAATATCTTTTTTAAAGCCTTCCCAATCAGTTTTTCTGCTAGTTAGTCTAGCAGGTACATCTTTTTTAATTAGGCGTTCGCTCATCGTTAGAATGATAGGGGAATGATCGGAAGAGAGATCAAAACTTTCATCAATTTTAATACATTTGTCTGGTATTCCTTTTACAACAAAGAAATCGATCAGATCGGGTATTTTGTTGTTATCAGTCGGCCAATATGTTGGTTTACCAGTCGAGTGAAAGTCGCATCTGTGTTGCATGCAGGCGTTGTAAAGTGCTCTGCCTTTTTGTGAGACACATCTTGAACCCCAGAAGGTGTGTTTTGCATTAAAATCACCGCCAATAATAAAATTCGGTCCAAGAGAGTTGAAAATATTTGTAAAATCATTTTTTTCAAGCCTGCAACGCAGTGGACAGTAAATAGACGAGACATTGAAAGAGTAATGCCCATTTTTCACGCGTACAGTGCTCACTTGCATTGTTTCAAGCTCTATCATAATCTCTTCAGAGTGTTCGATGCAATCTTTTATGATTAAAGACGATCCGCCTCTGGCTCTTTCCGACGGGTGATAAGCGTGATAGGTACTGTATCCAGTAATGTTTACACGCGATAGTTTCGTCAGGTGAGTTTCACAGATCAAACATATGTCAATGTCCTTTTCCCGTAGAAATATTTCTAGCTCTTCTAGTCTTTGTATGAGACCGTTGGCGTTCCATGCAACAATTTTAAGAAGTTTCGTCATGTTCGTTTTGAAATGCTCTTGTTGTTAAGCTTATATTCAAGCTTCTCCAACCTTTCGACAATTAGCATGTTTGTTTTTGTTTGCTCCTCAAGCCTAGCAAGGATAATGGAAAAGACGTGAGATACGGGGTTTTCCGAATTATCAGTGTTCGTTTTTGTTGATGTTGATGCTTGAGCACTCGTCTGCATGTCAGAATCTGATGGCTTTTCTTTAGGCGCTTTTACCTTAACCCGGTGTGGAATTTGATCGGTGTTTGATGTCGCAGCTTGAGCGTACGTAAGCGCGCCAGGGTCGGCTCGGTTGTCTCTAGTCACCTTTCTTGCAGCAGTTTTCGACTTTTCCTTATTTACCGGTTTTGAGGGTTGGTTTTCCGGCTTCATAAGTCGATCTCTTCTTTTTTGTAATTCTTTGGCTACTTCACAGCCTCTGTAATTAGCCGGATGCTTACCATTGCAGTTAATACACGCTGCAGGGGTTTTTTTGTTTACACCACACTCTTGACTAAGATGTTTACCGGCGCATTTGACACATCGCGGTTCTTTTCGGCAATATGTTTGCGTATGGTTGAATCCTTGGCATCGCTTGCACTGAGGTATCAACCTTGTATTCTTGCGCATGGGTTCGATTTTGACTACGACATTCAGAATTATTCTTATTTCGTATATCTTTTCTAAACTCTCAGCCTTATCAAAGGTTAGCATAAAAAGAGGAAGCTCGCGCTTAACCATCGTTTCCTCACCTTCCAATTTTTGCTTTTCCCGTTTAATTAAGTTTACCGCATCGACGATTTTAAAGTTTTTGTTCTTCAAATCGTGAACAACGTCTTCCTTTCGGCATGAGGCATGAAGTCCTCTAGCTACGACTCGTATCGGTCTTTCAGATTTATTTTCATACGTATACCACTGGATTTTTTCAGTATTCAGTTTATTAGATACTGAGCGGTAACTGTCTGAGTCTTTTACGTTTACTTTCCATTTGTTGTTGTTGAGCGATGTTACTTCAAAATCGGATAGCAACAAAGGTTTGAGAAAAGAATGCAGTTTATTATAGTCTGCAATTCCGATCACGTATATTGGTGGCGGTGGTCGTACACATGCCCAGCCCAACTCAAATATTAATTTTAAACAAAATCGTGAGAGTCTTTTTCGAGAAAATTTGTAAGATAATGTTGAAAATTGAAAATTCTAATTTCACCTCGAATTGTGAACTTAAAGACCCCAGACATGAAGTTTGAGTACATAGACAGACGAAGAGAAGTGGGAAACTAGTTCGCCTATACTAGTAGTACCAGAATTGGTCAACATCTCGAGTCGCGTCACCTTAAAAGTAGGTTTTATGATCTGTCAATGTCAAAACGTCAGTCAAGGTCAGCCAGTCAAGTTCACGAACGTGCAACAGAAATTATTAAAAATTACTACCGAAATTCTGAGTCGATGGTCGCAATTTTAAGAGCGCTTACTCTAATTTTCGGTCGTAATAACCGTCCCACCAGAAAGGCTGTGCATGCTATAGTGGATAAATTCGAGTCAACACTCACTATTGAATGTTCCTGTGCCAGTGAGAGAAAATATCGCAGCCGTAAGTGCTTCAGTTCAAAATGAGCCAAATTAATCGATTCCACGCCGTTCACAGGAATTGGGAATCACTCAGTCCACATTGTGGCGAAGATCTTGGCTTACACCCTTACAAGATCAAATTAACTCAAGAACTGAAGCCTCTTGATCATTTGAAGCACCGAAACTTCTCCGATTGGGCTCTGCAAAAGTTTGAAGAAAATCCTGAATTTCATCGAAAAATCATCTTCAGCGACGAAGCTCATTTTTGGCTTAATGGCTTTGTCAATAAGCAAAATATCCGATGATGCCACATGCCACACAGCTGGTCAAACAATTGATCTACTGAATGGAAAGATCGGTAATCGTGTAATCTCGAGAAATGGTCCGGTCGAATGGCCAGCTCGGTCATGCGATTTAACGCCGATGGATTTATTTTTATGGGGTTACGTTAAGTCGTTGGTATATGCCAACAACGTTAGAGGAGCTCAGGAACAATATCGAACGCGAAATGTGGAAGAGTGGTGGAAAATTGACTCCAAAGAATCGATCGTGGAATCGTGCTCGCGGTGGTCATATGAACGAGATCGAATGCCATACTAAAATTTTCGCCTGGAATAAATTTCAGCCCGATATCTCAATTATTCTGTGTTTTATTTAAATACAAAATTGTTGTCCCCTTATTGAAAAACCCTTTAATACAGTGTAGCTGACATGAACTGTTACGAACTTCACATCGCTGTGTCTGCCAAACTACGAATGACAGCGCGCTGAAAATTTGACAGTTATTAATTCATTTCATTGTTGATAAGTGTGTAAGGTTTTTTTTGTATCTATCGACAATGGAATTCACACGTAATAGTGTTATTGCCCTTTTTTGGCTGGAAAATCACAACCAGTTATTGTTCGTGAGCTGAGACATTAGAAAGTGAACAAAATTGTTGTGTATTGCACCATATCGCGTTACAAAGAAACCGGCAGCATTGCAAAACGCTATGGAGGTGGTCCGAAAAAGACAGCAACATCATCAACAGTGATTCGGAGTGTGAAGGCCAGAATCGAACGAAATCCTCGGCGTAGCGGAAGAAAAATGGCTTCTGAGCTAAACATATCCGGAGAACGGATGCAATACATTTTGAAAAATGCGCTCGGACTCAAGACCTTAAAGTTCCAAAAAATGCACGATCTCCCACCTGACCAAAAAAAAATTAGAGTGGAAAGAGCGAAGGAGTTGATCCGCTCGTACACAAGTAGCCAATTGCCAAACATCGTCTTCTCTGATGAAGCACCATTTCCAATTGAGCAACTTGTCAACAAACAAAATGATCCAGTTTACCTGCCAGAGAGGTCATAGAATGGCCACCAGGAAGCAAGCCCCACCGTTGTTGATGGTTTGGGCCGCAGTGACTGCCGATGGGCGGTCTCCGCTCGTATTTTTGGACAGTGGCGTTAAGATAAACGCGATGGGTTTATAGTGAAACTGTCTTGGAAGCTGTGCTGAAGCCATGGGCACGCAAACATTTCGGCAAAAGACCCTGGACATTCCAACAGGACTCTGCACCTTCCCACAAAGCCCGATCAAATCAAGAATAGCTGCGACAAAACGTTTCGCACTTCATTTCCTCGAATCCATTCGACTTTTCTGTCTGGGACATTTTGAACGCCAAGGTTGGCACTAAAAAATACCAAAAAAAACGGACGCGCTCAAGTTAGCGCTTCGCCGGGAATAGAAGCGCATTCCACAGACACACTTGTGTGCAGCGTGCGACAAATTTATTGACCGTCTCAAGGAAATTGTTCGTGTCAAAGGTGGCCATATCGAAAATATTAATTAAATCCTTGAATTTGAATAAATTTCCAACATTTTTTGAATTAGTAACAGTTCAAGTCAACCACCCTGTATATTAAAGTGAAACCTTGAACGACTATTGGAATATGTGCACAGAAAAGTCAGCTTACCACATTAAAAGTTCGTAGTATTTCATGTATGGTGAGACAGGTCTATAATAAAGTGAAGTAACAATCTGACTTCGTAGTAACTTGTAACAAGCTAAATTCTACCAGTGACTCTCTCATATCTCTTTTTCGGACTATGTATTCAACCAGCATAAGAAACTTTGCGGAAGGGAGAGACCATGGTAGGGTGCGCAAACAAATAAGGACCTCAATCAACTTGGTCTATACATTTCAAGGCAGCCGGCCGACCAGAGATACTTCTGAATGTTTGTTCACAGTTGCTATATGATAATTTGTTATAACTGACTGGCGCCTCCAGGGAGACAAATTTTATTTGTTTCTAAATTTTCTTCATCAGAATATAAAGAACATACTAATGAATCAAACTCCAACCATTAACCTTTAAATTCTCCTGCCTTAGCAACAACAACAGATTAATGAATTATTCATGTCTATTATGCCTTCACAGAATAATTAGCTATGCAGGATTTTAAAGCGTATTGTTCTTCGGCTCCATCTAAAATAAATGACTACCATTTTCCGCATTGTGAGTTTTCATTACTCTCTAGCATTGGGTATACGCCATTATTATGGTGACGACAGAGGCGATGCCTAAGGACTTTCTAATTTCCTCAGCGGTTCTTGAGAGAATTTATTAACTGAACCCGAAAAGATAATGAAACTTAAATGTCATGCGAGGAGTGAGAGCGAGTCTTTTTATAGAATCCGAATCATAGAGTACGCATCCAAACTCATCAATCAACTTAGTTGCGAGTTTTGTTAAGTTTTAATTAAAAACCACACATGACCCTCTAGCTGCCGCGATGTCACTCCGCACAAACAAACAACAACTTCGATTACAGAAATTTAAGTACGCTCAATGGAGCAATAAATCAGAGAGTTTTTTCTTAATTAATGTCGGAGCCTCTTACTAATTAGTGGAACTTGAATGCAAATCGCTCGGAAGATATGTATGGCGGAGTGTTTGTGTAGCCGTCCCCCAATGATATTGAAAGATGACATACATTTTGGAGGATAGGAATGTGCAGTACTTATGTCAGTAGATAGTGCGGTGCTATTTGAATTTATGATTCATTGGCGTTAATTGAGCGGATTTAATTAAAAATCTGCTGATGGCGGAGTTACTCGTAGTTTATGTCAGTAATTTAGATAAGTATATCAAGCAGCATATGTTTTTAGTACTGCTGAACTTATTTAGTACTAACTTCCCAATCATAGACCTAATAAAGGTTGATTGTAAATTTATGATGCGTAAGCAAGCATTTTTGGTTGGTTAGATAAACGTATGTAGGTACTCGTACTTCTTTATTCTCATGTGCGCTTTTACCCTCTGTGGCCTTCAGAAACTTTCACCGGAATGGAAACTACCACCACCCATTGCTCCTGCGATGTCCGTTATAATAAAAAGGCCACTTAACAGAAAAAGAACATCTTCCTATTTTTTGTTTGTGCTGTTAAAGTGAACGAATATAATACATTGTCAAGTTGTCTACCTGAACACATTAACTACGCTCCCAGTTTTTGGCAAATTGAGTCACGAATTCTTCACCCTTCACACTTCACCCTTCACCTGCTGCCTTTTTTTTCCGCAAAACAATAGCGTGACTTTGTATAGATAGGGTAGAAGTTTCTTTCGCTCTCACTCATTCATAAATCAGTTGCTTACTTGAATATTTCACGTTTTTTTTCATACAAAGTTTTGTATCGTCCTGTGCGCGTCATGCATGCTTAATATTTACCTCGCAAAGGTATCGATTTGGATTTCTCTCGCAAGGTGGCTACTAATGAAAGGAGACCTGTAACCAATATGCGTAGATAACTATTGATTTTTATTCACAAGACCAAAAAGGTTACTCAAAATAAATGAGGGAAAACAAGTAAGAAATATGTAATGTGTGGTTCTATCGAAGATTCTATGTTAATGTCAGTTAGGGATAAAAGGTGCTGATGAATGTTTTGAGATACAAGTGCGGAAAGTTTGAAAAGTTGCGCAGTTTTCCACACACATTACGAGTATGGCTATTAATGGAATCATATACATACATCTGCTATGCTTCGATAGATACTCGTATATGTATTTCTCTCAGGTAGGCATAGTGAATTGAACTGCGCCAACCATCTGTGAATTACTGGATTTTTGAATGAAGAGTTCAGGAAAACACCTGAGAAGAGCAATTCAAAAGTTCGTTGGTTGGTGATGGTAACGATAATGGTATACCTTTTTGTGTAGGCCACCATTTTGCCCAACTGTGCTCCCATCAATGGAAAAACAATGTGCAGATAACGGTTCGAAAGAAGAAGGTTAATGCGGGCACAAAAGTTTTTGAGGTATTGTGGTTTCGGAAGGGTATTGTGCATAACAATAAATTCAGAACTTTCTTAACATGAACTTAGGATAAGACTAGATCAGGAATATTCTGACGGAGGACCTTAAAAACTTTGCATCTCTTCCTTGTAAAAT